>QLOH01000046.1:1338526-2677052 GCA_026901365.1 Sesbania bispinosa | reverse complement strand
AACTTGACCATTTAGTGTCATGAGTTTGACAAAAGATATATTGCAACACAAGCATTAAGGCAAAATTTTTTTTAGTAGTAACACATAAATGTAATGTTAATTATTTCAAAACTAAACTTTAAGGAGCATAATTGCGCTTGAATGCCATAATAAATTCAATCATTTGTTGTTCTTGGTAGGTTAAATGAATATCCACCGTACTTAAGATTACCACTTAGACGATCGTTGGAGAATCAAATAGGAATTCAACTTGACCATTTAGTGTCATGAGTTTGACAAAAGATATTACAACAGCACAAGCATTAAGACAATATTTATTTTTAGTGGTAACACATAAAATGTAATGTTAATTATTTCAAAACTAAACTTTAAGGAGCATAATTGCGCTGAATGCCATAATTCAATCATTTATTGTTCTCGGTAGGTGAAATGAATTTCCACCGAACTTAATATTACCACTTAGATGAGCGTTGGAGAATCAAATAGGAACTCAACTTCACCATTTAGTGTCATGAGTTTGACAAAAGATATTACAACAGCACAAGCATTAAGACAATATTTATTTTTTGTGGTAACACATAAAATGTAATGTTAATTATTCAAAACTAAATTTTAAGGAGCATAATTGCGATTGAATGCCATAATTCAATTATTTATTGTTCTGGGTAGGTGAAATGAATTTCCACCGAACTTAACATTACTACTTAGATGAGCGTTGGAGAATCAAATAGGAACTCAACTTGACCATTTAGTGTCATGAGTTTGACAAAAGATATTACAACAACACAAGCATTAAGGCAATATTTATTTTAGTAGTAACACATAAAATGTAATGTTAATTATTTCAAAACTAAACTTTAAGGAGCATAATTGCGCTTGAATGCCATAATATATTCAATCATTTGTTGTTCTTGGTAGGTTAAATGAATATCCACCGTACTTAAGATTACCACTTAGACGATCGTTGGAGAATCAAATAGGAATTCAACTTAACCATTTAGTGTTGTGAGTTTGACAAAAGATATTACAACAGCACAAGCATTAAGACAATATTTATTTTTAGTGGTAACACATAAAATGTAATGTTAATTATTTCAAAACTAAACTTTAAGGAGCATAATTGCGCTTGAATGCCATAATTCAATCATTTATTGTTCTGGGTAGGTGAAATGAATTTCCACCGAACTTAATATTACCACTTAGATGAGCGTTGGTGAATCAAATAGGAACTCAACTTCACCATTTAGTGTCATGAGTTTGACAAAAGATACACAAACATTAAGGCAATATTTATTTTTTTTGTAACACATAAAATGTAATGTTATGATAACAAAACTATACTTTAAGGAGCATAATTTTATTCGAATGCCGTAATTCAACCATGTATTTGTAATAGGTAGGTGAAATGACTTTCCACCATATTTAACATTACCACTTAGATGATCGTTGGAGAATCAAATAAGAACTCAATTTGACCATTTAGTGTCATGAGTTTGACAAAAGATATAACAACAGCACAAGCATTAAGGCAAAAATTTTTTAGTAGTAACACATAAAATGTAATGTTAATTATATCAAAACTAAACTTTAAGATGCATAATTGCGCTTGAATGCCATAATATATTCAATCATTTATTGTTCTTGGTAGGTGAAATGAATATCCACCGTACTTAAGATTACCACTTAGATGATCGTTGGAGAATCAAATAGGAATTCAACTTGACCATTTAGTGTCATGAGTTTGACAAAAGATATTACAACAGCACAAACATTAAGACAATATTTATTTTTTGTGGTAACACGTAAAATGTAATGTTAATTATTTCAAAACTAAACTTTAAGGAGCATAATTGCGCTTGAATGCCATAATTCAATCATTTATTGTTCTGGGTAGGTGAAATGAATTTCCACCGAACTTAATATTACCACTTAGATGAGCGTTGGAGAATCAAATAGGAACTCAACTTCACCATTTAGTGTCATGAGTTTGACAAAAGATATTACAACAGCACAAGCATTAAGACAATATTTATTTTTTGTGGTAACACATAAAATGTAATGTTAATTTTTTCAAAACTAAATTTTAAAGAGCATAATTGCGAATGAATGCCATAATTCAATTATTTATTGTTCTGGGTAGGTGAAATGAATTTCCACCGAACTTAACATTACTACTTAGATGAGCGTTGGAGAATCAAATAGGAACTCAACTTGACCATTTAGTGTCATGAGTTTGACAAAAGATATTACAAACAACACAAGCATTACGGCAATATTTATTTTTAGTAGTAACACATAAAATGTAATGTTAATTATTTCAAAACTAAACTTTTAGGAGCATAATTGCGCTTGAATACCATAATATATTCAATCATTTATTGTTCTTGGTAGGTGAAATGAATATCCACCGTACTTAAGATTACCACTTAGATGATCGTTGGAGAATCAAATAGGAATTCAACTTGACCATTTAGTGTCATGAGTTTGACAAAAGATATTACAACAGCACAAGCATTAAGACAATATTTATTTTTTGTGGTAACACATAAAATGTAATGTTAATTATTTTAAAACTAAACTTTAAGGAGCATAATTGCGCTTGAATGCCATAATTCAATCATTTATTGTTCTGGGTAGGTGAAATGAATTTCCACCGAACTTAACATTACTACTTAGATGAGGGTTTGAGAATCAAATAGGAACTCAACTTGACCATTTAGTGTCATGAGTTTGACAAAAGATATTACAACAACACAAGCATTAAGGCAATATTTATTTTTAGTAGTAACACATAAAATGTAATGTTAATTATTTCAAAACTAAACTTTTAGGAGCATAATTGCGCTTGAATACCATAATATATTCAATCATTTATTGTTTTTGGTAGGTGAAATTAATATCCACCGTACTTAAGATTACCACTTTGATGATCGTTGGAGAATCAAATAGGAATTCAACTTGACAATTTAGTGTCATGAGTTTGACAAAAGATATTACAACAGCACAAGCATTAAGACAATACTTATTTTTTGTGGTAACACATAAAATGTAATGTTAATTATTTCAAAACTAAACTTTGAGGAGCATAATTGCATTTGAATGCCATAATTCAATTATTTATTGTTCTAGGTAGGTGAAATAAATTTCCACCGAACTTAACATTACCACTTAGATTAGCGTTGGAGAATCAAATAGGAACTCAACTTGACCATTTAGTGTCAGGAGTTTGACAAAAGATATTAAGGCAACACAAACATTAAGGCAATATTTATTTTTTTAGTAACACATAAAATGTAATGTTAATGATAACAAAACTATACTTTAAGGAGCATAATTTTGCTCGAATGCCGTAATTCAACCATTTACTGTAATAGGTAGGTGAAATGACTTTCCACCATATTTAACATTACCACTTAGATAATCGTTGGAGAATCAAATAAGAACTCAATTTGACCATTTACTGTCATGAGTTTGACAAAAGATATTATTGCAACACAAGCATTAAGGAAAAATTTTTTTAGTAGTAACACATAAAATGTAATGTTAATTATTTCAAAACTAAACTTTAAGGAGCATAATTGTGCTTGAATACCATAATATATTCAATCATTTATTGTTCTTGGTAGGTGAAATGAATATCCACCGTACTTAAGATTACCACTTAGATGATCGTTGGAGAATCAAATAGGAATTCAACTTGACCATTTAGTGTCATGAGTTTGACAAAAGATATTACAACATCACAAGCATTAAGACAATATTTATTTTTTGTGGTAACACATAAAATGTAATGTTAATTATTTCAAAACTAAATTTTAAGGAACATAATTGCGATTGAATGCCATAATTCAATTATTTATTGTTCTGGGTAGGTGAAATGAATTTCCACCGAACTTAACATTACTACTTAGATGAGCGTTGGAGAATCAAATAAGAACTCAACTTGACCATTTAGTGTCATGAGTTTGACAAAAGATATTACAACAGCACAAGCATTAAGGCAATATTTATTTTTAGTAGTAACACATAAAATGTAATGTTAATTATTTCAAAACTAAACTTTTAGGAGCATAATTGCGCTTGAATACCATAATATATTCAATCATTTATTGTTTTTGGTAGGTGAAATTAATATCCACCGTACTTAAGATTACCACTTTGATGATCGTTGGAGAATCAAATAGGAATTCAACTTGACAATTTAGTGTCATGAGTTTGACAAAAGATATTACAACAGCACAAGCATTAAGACAATACTTATTTTTTGTGGTAACACATAAAATGTAATGTTAATTATTTCAAAACTAAACTTTGAGGAGCATAATTGCATTTGAATGCCATAATTCAATTATTTATTGTTCTAGGTAGGTGAAATAAATTTCCACCGAACTTAACATTACCACTTAGATTAGCGTTGGAGAATCAAATAGGAACTCAACTTGACCATTTAGTGTCATGAGTTTGACAAAAGATATTAAGGCAACACAAACATTAAGGCAATATTTATTTTTTTAGTAACACATAAAATGTAATGTTAATGATAACAAAACTATACTTTAAGGAGCATAATTTTGCTCGAATGCCGTAATTCAACCATTTACTGTAATAGGTAGGTGAAATGACTTTCCACCATATTTAACATTACCACTTAGATAATCGTTGGAGAATCAAATAAGAACTCAACTTGACCATTTACTGTCATGAGTTTGACAAAAGATATTATTGCAACACAAGCATTAAGGAAAAATTTTTTTAGTAGTAACACATAAAATGTAATGTTAATTATTTCAAAACTAAACTTTAAGGAGCATAATTGTGCTTGAATACCATAATATATTCAATCATTTATTGTTCTTGGTAGGTGAAATGAATATCCACCGTACTTAAGATTACCACTTAGATGATCGTTGGAGAATCAAATAGGAATTCAACTTGACCATTTAGTGTCATGAGTTTGACAAAAGATATTACAACAGCTCAAGCATTAAGGCAATATTTATTTTTTGTGGTAACACATAAAATGTAATGTTAATTATTTCAAAACTAAATTTTAAGGAACATAATTGCGATTGAATGCCATAATTCAATCATTTATTGTTCTTGGTAGGTGAAATGAATATCCACCGTACTTAAGATTACCACTTAGATAATCGTTGGAGAATCAAATAAGAACTCAACTTGACAATTTAGTGTCATGAGTTTGACAAAAGATATTACAACAGCACAAGCATTAAGGCAATATTTATTTTTAGTAGTAACACATAAAATGTAATGTTAATTATTTCAAAACTAAACTTTTAGGAGCATAATTGCGCTTGAATACCATAATATATTCAATCATTTATTGTTCTTGGTAGGTGAAATTAATATCCACCGTACTTAAGATTACCACTTTGATGATCGTTGGAGAATCAAATAGGAATTCAACTTGACAATTTAGTGTAATGAGTTTGACAAAAGATATTACAACAGCACAAGCATTAAGACAATACTTATTTTTTGTGGTAACACATAAAATGTAATGTTAATTATTTCAAAACTAAACTTTGAGGAGCATAATTGCATTTGAATGCCATAATTCAATTATTTATTGTTCTAGGTAGGTGAAATAAATTTCCACCGAACTTAACATTACCACTTAGATGAGCGTTGGAGAATCAAATAGGAACTCAACTTCACCATTTAGTGTCATGAGTTTGACAAAAGATATTAAGGCAACACAAACATTAAGGCAATATTTATTTTTTTAGTAACACATAAAATGTAATGTTAATGATAACAAAACTATACTTAAAGGAGCATAATTTTATTCGAATGCCGTAATTCAACCATGTATTGTAATAGGTAGGTGAAATGACTTTCCACCATATTTAACATTACCACTTAGATGATCGTTGGAGAATCAAATAAGAACTCAATTTGACCATTTAGTGTCATGAGTTTGACAAAAGATATTACAACAGCACAAGCATTAAGGCAAAATTTTTTTAGTAGTAACACATAAAATGTAATGTTAATTATATCAAAACTAAACTTTAAGAAGCATAATTGCGCTTGAATGCCATAATATATTCAATCATTTATTGTTCTTGGTAGGTGAAATGAATATCCACCGTACTTAAGATTACCACTTAGATGATCGTTGGAGAATCAAATAGGAATTCAACTTGACCATTTAGTGTCATGAGTTTGACAAAAGATATTACAACAGCACAAGCATTAAGACAATATTTATTTTTTGTGGTAACACATAAAATGTAATGTTAATTATTTCAAAACTAAAATTTAAGGAGCATAATTGCGCTTGAATGCCATAATTCAATCATTTATTGTTCTGGGTAGGTGAAATGAATTTCCACCGAACTTAATATTACCACTTAGATGAGCGTTGGATAATCAAATAGGAACTCAACTTCACCATTTAGTGTCATGAGTTTGACAAAAGATATTACAACAGCACAAGCATTAAGACAATATTTATTTTTTGTGGTAACACATAAAATGTAATGTTAATTATTTCAAAACTAAACTTTAAGGAGCATAATTGCGCTTGAATGCCATAATTCAATCATTTATTGTTCTGGGTAGGTGAAATGAATTTCCATTGAACTTAATATTACCACTTAGATGAGCGTTGGAGAATCAAATAGGAACTCAACTTCACAATTTAGTGTCATGAGTTTGACAAAAGATATTAAGGCAACACTAACATTAAGGCAATATTTATTTTTTTAGTAACACATAAAATGTACTGTTAATGATAACAAAACTATACTTTAAGGAGCATAATTTTGCTCGAATACCGTAATTCAACCATTTACTGTAATAGGTAGGTGAAATGACTTTCCACCATATTTAACATTACCACTTAGATGATCGTTGGAGAATCAAATAAGAACTCAACTTGACCATTTAGTGTCATTAGTTTGACAAAAGATATTATTGCAACACAAGCATTAAGGCAAAATTTTTTTAGTAGTAACACATAAAATGTAATGTTAATTATTTCAAAACTAAACTTTAAGGAGCATAATTGCGCTTCAATACCATAATATATTCAATCATTTATTGTTCTTGGTAGGTGAAATGAATATCCACCGTACTTAAGATTACCACTTAGATGATCGTTGGAGAATCAAAGAGGAATTCAACTTGACCATTTA
This sequence comes from Sesbania bispinosa, assembly GCA_026901365.1. Taxonomy (NCBI): domain Eukaryota; kingdom Viridiplantae; phylum Streptophyta; class Magnoliopsida; order Fabales; family Fabaceae; genus Sesbania; species Sesbania bispinosa. Next base: position 2,669,889 of record QLOH01000046.1, on the reverse strand, counting down.
GTGTCATGAGTTTGACAAAAGATATTACAACAGCACAAGCATTAAGACAATATTTATTTTTTGTGGTAACACATATAATGTAATGTTAATTATTTCAAAACTAAACTTTAAGGAGCATAATTGCGCTTGAATGCCATAATTCAATCATTTATTGTTCTGGGTAGGTGAAATGAATTTCCACCGAACTTAACATTACCACTTAGATTAGCGTTGGAGAATCAAATATGAAGTGAACTTGACCATTTAAGGTCATGAGTTTGACAAAAGATATTAAGGCAACACAAACATTAAGGCAATATTTATTTTTTGTAGTAACACATAAAAAGTAATGTTAATGATAACAAAACTATACTTTAAGGAGCATAATTTTGCTCGAATGCCGTAATTCAACAATTTACTGTATAGGTAGGTGAAATGACTTTCCACCGTATTTAACATTACCACTTAGATTATCGTTGGAGAATCAAATAAGAACTCAACTTGACCATTTAGTGTCATTAGTTTGACAAAAGATAATATTGCAACACAAGCTTTAAGGCAAAAATTTTTTAGTAGTAACACATAAAATGTTATGTTAATTATTTCAAAACTAAACTTTAAGGAGCATAATTGCGCTTGAATGCCATAATATATTCAATCATTTGTTGTTCTTGGTAGGTGAAATGAATATCCACCGTACTTAAGATTACCACTTAGACGATCGTTGGAGAATCAAATAGGAATTCAACTTGACCATTTAGTGTCATGAGTTTGAGAAAAGATATTACAACAGCACAAGAATTAAGAAAATATTTATTTTTAGTGGTAACACATAAAATGTAATGTTAATTATTTCAAAACTAAACTTTAAGTAGCAAAATTGCGCTTGAATGCCATAATTCAATCATTTATTGTTCTGGGTAGGTGAAATGAATTTCCACTGAACTTAGTATTACCACTTAGATGAGCGTTGGAGAATCAAATAGGAACTCAACTTCACAATTTAGTGTCATGAGTTTGACAAAAGATATTAAGGCAACACAAATATTAAGGCAATATTTATTTTTTTAGTAACACAAAATGTACTGTTAATGATAACAAAACTATACTTTAAGGAGCATAATTTTGCTCGAATACCGTAATTCAACCATTTACTGTAATAGGTAGGTGAAATGACTTTCCACCATATTTAACATTACCACTTAGATGATCGTTGGAGAATCAAATAAGAACTCAACTTGACCATTTAGTGTCATTAGTTTGACAAAAGATATTATTGCAATACAAGCATTAAGGCAAAATTTTTTTAGTAGTAACACATAAAATGTAATGTTAATTATTTCAAAACTAAACTTTAAGGAGCATAATTGCGCTTGAATACCATAATATATTCAATCATTTATTGTTCTTGGTAGGTGAAATGAATATCCACCGTACTTAAGATTACCACTTAGATGATCGTTGGAGAATCATAGAGGAATTCAACTTGACCATTTAGTGTCATGAGTTTGACAAAAGATATTACAACAGCACAAGCATTAAGTCAATATTTATTTTTTGTGGTAACACATATAATGTAATGTTAATTATTTCAAAACTAAACTTTAAGGAGCATAATTGCGCTTGAATGCCATAATTCAATCATTTATTGTTCTGGGTAGGTGAAATGAATTTCCACCGAACTTAACATTACCACTTAGATTAGCATTGGAGAATCAAATATGAAGTGAACTTGACCATTTAAGGTCATGAGTTTGACAAAAGATATTAAGGCAACACAAACATTAAGACAATATTTATTTTTTGTAGTAACACATAAAAAGTAATGTTAATGATAACAAAACTATACTTTAAGGAGCATAATTTTGCTCGAATGCCGTAATTCAACAATTTACTGTATAGGTAGGTGAAATGACTTTCCACCGTATTTAACATTAACCTTAGATGATCGTTGGAGAATCAAATAAGAACTCAACTTAACCATTTAGTGTCATTAGTTTGACAAGAGATAATATTGCAACACAAGCATTAAAGCAAAAATTTTTTAGTAGTAAGACATAAAATGTAATGTTAATTATTTCAAAACTAAACTTTAAGGAGCATAATTGCGCTTGAATGCCATAATATATTCAATCATTTGTTGTTCTTGGTAGGTGAAATGAATATCCACCGTACTTAAGATTATCACTTAGATAATCGTTGGAGAATCAAATAGCAATTCAACTTGACCATTTAGTGTCATGAGTTTGACAAAAGATATTACAACAGCACAAGCATTAAGAAAATATTTATTTTTAGTGGTAACACATAAAATGTAATGTTAATTATTTCAAAACTAAACTTTAAGGAGCATAATTGCGCTTGAATGCCATAATTCAATCATTTATTGTTCTGGGTAGGTGAAATGAATTTCCACCGAACTTAACATTACCACTTAGATTAGCGTTGGAGAATCAAATATGAAGTGAACTTGACCATTTAAGGTCATGAGTTTGACAAAAGATATTAAGGCAACACAAACATTAAGGCAATATTTATTTTTTGTAGTAACACATAAAAAGTAATGTTAATGATAACAAAACTATACTTTAAGGAGCATAATTTTGCTCGAATGCCGTAATTCAACAATTTACTGTATAGGTAGGTGAAATGACTTTCCACCGTATTTAACATTACCACTTAGATTATCGTTGGAGAATCAAATAAGAACTCAACTTGACCATTTAGTGTCATTAGTTTGACAAAAGATAATATTGCAACACAAGCTTTAAGGCAAAAATTTTTTAGTAGTAACACATAAAATGTTATGTTAATTATTTCAAAACTAAACTTTAAGGAGCATAATTGCGCTTGAATGCCATAATATATTCAATCATTTGTTGTTCTTGGTAGGTGAAATAAATATCCACCGTACTTAAGATTACCACTTAGACGATCGTTGGAGAATCAAATAGGAATTCAACTTGACCATTTAGTGTCATGAGTTTGACAAAAGATATTACAACAGCACAAGCATTAAGAAAATATTTATTTTTAGTGGTAACACATAAAATGTAATGTTAATTATTTCAAAACTAAACTTTAAGTAGCAAAATTGCGCTTGAATGCCATAATTCAATCATTTATTGTTCTGGGTAGGTGAAATGAATTTCCACTGAACTTAGTATTACCACTTAGATGAGCGTTGGAGAATCAAATAGGAACTCAACTTCACAATTTAGTGTCATGAGTTTGACAAAAGATATTAAGGCAACACAAACATTAAGGCAATATTTATTTTTTTAGTAACACAAAATGTACTGTTAATGATAACAAAACTATACTTTAAGGAGCATAATTTTGCTCGAATACCGTAATTCAACCATTTACTGTAATAGGTAGGTGAAATGACTTTCCACCATATTTAACATTACCACTTAGATGATCGTTGGAGAATCAAATAAGAACTCAACTTGACCATTTAGTGTCATTAGTTTGACAAAAGATATTATTGCAATACAAGCATTAAGGCAAAATTTTTTTAGTAGTAACACATAAAATGTAATGTTAATTATTTCAAAACTAAACTTTAAGGAGCATAATTGCGCTTGAATACCATAATATATTCAATCATTTATTGTTCTTGGTAGGTGAAATGAATATCCACCGTACTTAAGATTACCACTTAGATGATCGTTGGAGAATCATAGAGGAATTCAACTTGACCATTTAGTGTCATGAGTTTGACAAAAGATATTACAACAGCACAAGCATTAAGACAATATTTATTTTTTGTGGTAACACATATAATGTAATGTTAATTATTTCAAAACTAAACTTTAAGGAGCATAATTGCGCTTGAATGCCATAATTCAATCATTTATTGTTCTGGGTAGGTGAAATGAATTTCCACCGAACTTAACATTACCACTTAGATTAGCGTTGGAGAATCAAATATGAAGTGAACTTGACCATTTAAGGTCATGAGTTTGACAAAAGATATTAAGGCAACACAAACATTAAGACAATATTTATTTTTTGTAGTAACACATAAAAAGTAATGTTAATGATAACAAAACTATACTTTAAGGAGCATAATTTTGCTCGAATGCCGTAATTCAACAATTTACTGTATAGGTAGGTGAAATGACTTTCCACCGTATTTAACATTAACCTTAGATGATCGTTGGAGAATCAAATAAGAACTCAACTTAACCATTTAGTGTCATTAGTTTGACAAGAGATAATATTGCAACACAAGCATTAAAGCAAAAATTTTTTAGTAGTAAGACATAAAATGTAATGTTAATTATTTCAAAACTAAACTTTAAGGAGCATAATTGCGCTTGAATGCCATAATATATTCAATCATTTGTTGTTCTTGGTAGGTGAAATGAATATCCACCGTACTTAAGATTATCACTTAGATAATCGTTGGAGAATCAAATAGCAATTCAACTTGACCATTTAGTGTCATGAGTTTGACAAAAGATATTACAACAGCACAAGCATTAAGAAAATATTTATTTTTAGTGGTAACACATAAAATGTAATGTTAATTATTTCAAAACTAAACTTTAAGGAGCATAATTGCGCTTGAATGCCATAATTCAATCATTTATTGTTCTGGGTAGGTGAAATGAATTTCCACCGAACTTAACATTACCACTTAGATTAGCGTTGGAGAATCAAATATGAAGTCAACTTGACCATTTAAGGTCATGAGTTTGACAAAAGATATTAAGGCAACACAAACATTAAGGCAATATTTATTTTTTGTAGTAACACATAAAAAGTAATGTTAATGATAACAAAACTATACTTTAAGGAGCATAATTTTGCTCGAATGCCGTAATTCAACAATTTACTGTATAGGTAGGTGAAATGACTTTCCACCGTATTTAACATTACAACTTAGATGATCGTTGGAGAATCAAATAAGAACTCAACTTGAACATTTAGTGTCATTAGTTTGACAAGAGATAATATTGCAACACAAGCATTAAAGCAAAAATTTTTTAGTAGTAAGAAATAAAATGTAATGTTAATTATTTCAAAACTAAACTTTAAGGAGCATAATTGCGCTTGAATGCCATAATATATTCAATCATTTGTTGTTCTTGGTAGGTGAAATGAATATCCACCGTACTTAAGATTACCACTTAGACGATCGTTGGAGAATCAAATAGCAATTCAACTTGACCATTTAGTGTCATGAGTTTGACAAAAGATATTACAACAGCACAAGCATTAAGAAAATATTTCTTTATAGTGGTAACACATAAAATGTAATGTGAATTATTTCAAAACTAAACTTTAAGGAGCATAATTGCGCTTGAATGCCATAATTCAATCATTTATTGTTCTGGGTAGGTGAAATGAATTTCCACCGAACTTAACATTACCACTTAGATTAGCGTTGGAGAATCAAATATGAAGTCAACTTGACCATTTAAGGTCATGAGTTTGACAAAAGATATTAAGGCAACACAAACATTAAGGTAATATTTATTTTTTGTAGTAACACATAAAAAGTAATGTTAATGATAACAAAACTATACTTTAAGGAGCATAATTTTGCTCGTATACCGTAATTCAACCATTTACTGTAATAGGTAGGTGAAATGACTTTCCAACATATTTAACATTACCACTTAGATGATTGTTGGAGAATCAAATAAGAACTCAACTTAACCATTTAGTGTCATGAGTTTGACAAAAGATATTATTTCAACACAAGCATTAACGCATAATTTTTTTAGTAGTAACACATAAAATGTAATGTTAATTATTTCAAAACTAAAATTTAAGGAGCATAATTGAGCTTTAATACCATAATATATTCAATCATTTATTGTTCTTGGTAGGTGAAATGAATATCCACCGTACTTAAGATTACCACTTAGATGATCGTTGGAGAATCAAATAAGAATTCAACTTGAACATTTAGTGTCATGAGTTTGACAAAAGATATTACAACAGCCCAAGCATTAAGACAATATTTATTTTTAGTGGTAACACATAAAATGTAATGTTAATTATTTCAAAACTAAACTTTAAGGATCATAATTGCGCTTGAATGCCATAATTCAATCATTTATTGTTTTGGGTAGGTGAATGAGTTTCCACCGAACTTAATATTACCACTTAGATAAACGTTGGAGAATCAAATAGGAATTCAACTTGACCATTTAGTGTCATGAGTCTGACAAAAGATATTAAGACAACACAAACATTAAGGCAATATTTATTTTTTGTAGTAACACATAAAAAGTAATGTTAATGATAACAAAACTATACTTTAAGGAGCATAATTTTGCTCGTATACCGTAATTCAACCATTTACTGTAATAGGTAGGTGAAATGACTTTCCACCATATTTAACAGTACCACTTAGATGAGCGTTGGAGAATCAAATTAGAACTCAACTTGACCATTTAGTGTGATGAGTTTGACAAAAGATATTATTGCAACACAAGCATTAAGGCAAAATTTTTTAGTAGTAACACATAAAATGTAATGTTAATTATTTCAAAACTAAACTTTAAGGAGCATAATTGCGCTTGAATGTCATAATATATTCAATCATTTATTGTTCTTGGTAGGTGAAATGAATATCCACCGTACTTAAGATTACCACTTAGATAATCGTTGGAGAATCAAATAGGAATTCAACTTGACCATTTAGTGTCATGAGTTTGACAAAAGATATTACAACAGCACAGGCATTAAGGCAAAATTTTTTTAGTAGTAACACATAAAATGTAATGTTAATTATATCAAAACTAAACTTTAAGAAGCATAATTGCGCTTGAATGCCATAATATATTCAATCATTTATTGTTCTTGGTAGGTGAAATGAATATCCACCGTACTTAAGATTACCACTTAGATAATCGTTGGAGAATCAAATAAGAATTCAACTTGAACATTTAGTGTCATGAGTTTGACAAAAGATATTACAACAGCCCAAGCATTAAGACAATATTTATTTTTACTGGTAACACATAAAATGTAATGTTAATTATTTCAAAACTAAACTTTAAGGAGCATAATTGCGCTTGAATGCCATAATTCAATCATTTATTGTTCTGGGTAGGTGAAATGAGTTTCCACCGAACTTAATATTACCACTTAGATTAACGTTGGAGAATCAAATAGGAACTCAACTTGACCATTTAGTGTCATGAGTATGACAAAAGAAATTAAGACAACACAAACATTAAGGCAATATTTATTTTTTGTAGTAACACATAAAATGTAATGTTAATGATAACAAAACTATACTTTAAGGAGCATAATTTTGCTCGAATGCTGTAATTCAACCATTTACTGTAATAGGTAGGTGAAATGACTTTCCACCATATTTAACATTACAACTTAGATGAGCGTTGGAGAATCAAATTAGAACTCAACTTGACCATTTAGTGTGATGAGTTTGACAAAAGATATTATTGCAACACAAGCATTAAGGCAAAATTTTTTTAGTAGTAACACATAAAATGTAATGTTAATTATTTCAAAACTAAACTTTAAGGAGCATAATTGCGCTTGAATGCCATAATATATTCATTCATTTATAGTTCTTGGTAGGTGAAATGAATATCCACCGTACTTAAGATTACCACTGAGATAATCGTTGGAGAATCAAATAGGAATTCAACTTGACCATTTAGTGTCATGAGTTTGACAAAAGATATTACAACAGCACAGGCATTAAGGCAAAATTTTTTTAGTAGTAACACATAAAATGTAATGTTAATTATATCAAAACTAAACTTTAAGAAGCATAATTGCGCTTGAATGCCATAATATATTCAATCATTTATTGTTCTTTGTAGGTGAAATGAATATCCACCGTACTTAAGATTACCACTTAGATGAGCGTTGGAAAATCAAAAAGGAATTCAACTTGACCATTTAGTGTCATGAGTTTAATAAAAGATATTACAACAGCACAAGCATTAAGACAATATTTATTTTTAGTGGTAACAGATAAAATGTAATGTTAATTATTTCAAAACTAAACTTTAAGGAACATAATTGCGCTTGAATGCCATAATTCAATCATTTATTGTTTTGGGTAGGTGAAATGAATTTCCACCGAACTTAACATTACCACTTAGATGAGCGTTGGAGAATCAAATAGGAACTTAACTTGAGCATTTAGTGTCATGAGTTTGACAAAAGATATTAAGGAAATATTTATTTTTAGTAGTAACACATAAAATGTAATGTTATTGATAACAAAGCTATACTTTAAGGAGCATAATTTTGCTCGAATGCCGTAATTCAACCATTTACTGTAATAGGTAGGTGAAATGACTTTCCACCGTATTTAACATTACCACTTAGATGATCGTTGGAGAATCAAAAAAGAACTCAACTTGACCATTTAGTGTCATTAGCTTGACAAAAGATAATATTGCAACACAAGCATTAAGACAAAATTTTTTTAGTAGTAACACATAAAATGTAATGTGTATTATTTCAAAACTAAACTTTAAGGAGCATAATTGCGCTTGAATGCCATAATATATTCAATCATTTATTGTTCTTGGTAGGTGAAATGAATATCCACCGTACTTAAGATTACTACTTAGATAATCGTTGGAGAATCAAATAGGAATTCAACTTGACCATTTAGTGTCATGAGTTTGACAAAAGATTTTACAACAGCACAGGCATTGAGGCAAAATTTTTTTAGTAGTAACACATAAAATGTAATGTTACTTATATCAAAACTAAACTTTAAGAAGCATAATTGCGCTTGAATGCCATAATATATTCAATCATTTATTGTTCTTGGTAGGTGAAATGAATATCCACCGTACATAAGATTACCACTTAGATGATCGTTGGAGAATCAAATAGGAATTCAACTAGAACATTTAGTGTCATGAGTTTGACAAAAGATATTACAACAGCCCAAGCATTAAGACAATATTTATTTTTAGTGGTAACACATAAAATGTAATGTTATTATTTCAAAACTAAACTTTGAGGAGCATAATTGCGCTTGAATGCCATAATTTAATCATTTATTGTTTTGGGTAGGTGAAATGAGTTTCCACCGAACTTAATATTACCACTTAGATGAACGTTGGAGAATCAAATAGAAACTCAACTTGACCATTTAGTGTCATGAGTCTGACAAAAGATATTAAGACAACACAAACATTAAGGCAATATTTATTTTTTGTAGTAACACATAAAATGTAATGTTAATGATAACAAAACTATACTTTAAGGAGCATAATTTTGATCGAATGCCGTAATTCAACCATTTACTGTAATAGGTAGGTGAAATGACTTTCCACCATATTTAACATTACCACTTAGATGAGCGTTGGAGAATCAAATAATAACTCAACTTGACCATTTAGTGTGATGAGTTTGAAAAAAGATATTATTGCAACAGAAGCATTAAGGCAAAATTTTTTTAGTAGTAACACATAAAATTTAATGTTAATTATTTCAAAACTAAACTTTAAGTAGCATAATTGCGCTTGAATGCCATAATATATTCATTCATTTATAGTTCTTGGTAGGTGAAATAAATATCCACCGTACTTAAAATTGCCACTTAGATGATCGTTGGAGAATCAAATAGGAATTCAACTAGAACATCTAGTGTCATGTGTTTGACAAAAGATATTACAACAGCCCAAGCATTAAGACAATATTTATTTTTAGTGGTAACACATAAAATGTAATGTTAATTATTTCAAAACCAAACTTTAAGGAGCATAATTGCGCTTGAATGCCATAATTTAATCATTTATTGTTCTGGGTAGGTGAAATGAGTTTCCACCGAACTTAATATTACCACTTAGATGAACGTTGGAGAATCAAATAGAAACTCAACTTGACCATTTAGTGTCATGAGTCTGACAAAAGATATTAAGACAACACAAACATTAAGGCAATATTTATTTTTTGTAGTAACACATAAAATGTAATGTTAATGATAACAAAGCTATACTTTAAGGAGCATAATTTTGCTCGAATGCCATAATTCAACCATTTACTGTAATAGGTAGGTGAAATGACTTTCCACCGTATTTAACATTACAACTTAGATGATCGTTGGAGACTCAAATAAGAACTTAACTTGACCATTTAGTGTCATTAGTTTGACAAAAGATAATATTGCAACACAAGTAATAAGGCAAAAATTTTTTAGTAGTAACATATAAAATGTAATGTTAATTATTTCAAAACTAAACTTTAAGGAGCATAATTGCGCTTGAATGCCATAATATATTAAATCGTTTATTGTTCTTGGTAGCTGAAATGAATATCCACCGTACTTAAGATTACCACTTAGATGATAGTTGGAGAATCAAATAGGAATTCAACTTGACCATTTAGTGTCATGAGTTTGACAAAAGATAATACAACAGCACAAGCATTAAGGCAAAATTTTTTTGTAGTAACACATAAAATGTAATGTTTTTTATTTCAAAACTAAACTTTAAGGAGCATAATTGCGCTTGAGTGCCATAATATATTCAATCATTTATTGTTCTTGGTAGGTGAAATGAATATCCACCGTACTTAAGATTACCACTTGGATGATCGTTGGAGAATCAAATAGGAATTCAACTTGACCATTTAGTGTCATGAGTTTGACAAAAGATATTACAACAGCACAAGCATTAAGACAATATTTATTTTTAGTGGTAACACATAAAATGTAATGTTAATTATTTCAAAACTAAACTTTAAGGAGCATAATTGCGTTTGAATGACATAATTCAATCATTTATTGTTCTGGGTAGGTGAAATGAATTTCCACCGAACTTAATATTACCACTTAGATGAGCGTTGGAGAATCAAATAGGAATTCAACTTGACCATTTAGTGTCATGAGTTTGACAAAAGATATTAAGGCAACACAAACATTATGGCAATATTTATTTTTTGTAGTAACACATAAAATGTAATGTTAATGATAACAAAACTATACTTTAAGAAGCATAATTTTGCTCGAATGCCGTAATTCAACCATTTACTGTAATTGGTAGGTGAAATGACTTTCCACCATATTTAACATTACCACTTAGATGGGCGTAGGAGAATCAAATAATAACTCAACTTGACCATTTAGTGTCATGAGTTTGAGAAAAGATATTACAATAGCACAAGCATTAAGACAATATTTATTTTTAGTGGTAACAGATAAAATGTAATGTTAATTATTTCAAAACTAAACTTTAAGGAGCATAATTGCGTTTGAATGCCATAATTCAATCATTTATTGTTCTGGGTAGGTGAAATGAATTTCCACCGAACTTAATATTACCACTTAGATGAGCGTTGAAGAATCAAATAGGAACTCAACTTGACCATTTAGTGTCATGAGTTTGACAAAAGATATTAAGGCAACACAAACATTAAGGCAATATTTATTTTTTGTAGTAACACATGAAATGTAATGTTAATGATAACAAAACTATACTTTAAGGAGCATAATTTTCCTCGAATGCCGTAATTCAACCATTTACTGTAATAGGTAGGTGTAATGACTTTCCACCATATTTAACATTACCACTTAGATGGGCGTTGGAGAATCAAATAAGAACTCAACTTGACCATTTAGTGTCATGAGTTTGACAAAAGATATTACAACAGCACAAGCATTAAGACAATATTTATTTTTAGTGGTAACACATAAAATGTAATGTTAATTATTTCAAAACTAAACTTTAAGGAACATAATTGCGCTTGAATGCCATAATATATTCAGTCATTTATTGTTCTTGGTAGGTGAAATGAATATCCACCGTACTTAAAATTACCACTTAGATGAAAGTTGGAGAATAAAATTGGAATTCAACTTGACCATTTAGTATCATGAGTTTGACAAAAGATATTACAACAGCACAGACATTAAGGCAATATTTATTTTTAGTAGTAACACATAAAATGTAATGTTAATGATAACAAAGCTATACTTTAAGGAGCATAATTTTGCTCGAATGCCGTAATTCAACCATTTACTGTAATAGGTAGGTAAATGACTTTCCACCGTATTTAACATTACAACTTAGATGATCGTTGGAGAATCAAATAAGAACTCAACTTGACCATTTAGTGTCATTAGTTTGACAAAAGATAATATTGCAACACAAGCATTAAGGCAAAATTTTTTTAGTAGTAACACATAAAATGTAATGTTAATTATTTCAAAACTAAACTTTAAGGAGCATAATTGCGCTTGAATGCCATAATATATTCAGTCATTTGTTGTTCTTGGTAGGTGAAATGAATATCCACCGTACTTAAGATTACCACTTAGATGATCGTTGGAGAATCAAATCGGAATTCAACTTGACTATTTAGTGTCATGAGATTGACAAAAGATATTACAACAGCACAAGCATTAAGACAATATTAATTTTTTGTGGTAACACATAAAATGTAATGTTATTTATTTCAAAACTAAAGTTTAAGGAGCATAATTGCGCTTGAATGCCATAATTCAATCATTTATTGTTCTGGGTAGGTGAAATGAATTTCCACCGAACTTAACATTACCACTTAGATGAGCGTTGGAGAATCAAATAGGAACTCAACTTTACCATTAAGTGTCATGAGTTTGACAAAAGATATTAAGTAAACAAACATTAAGGCAATATTTATTTTTTGTAGTAACACATAAATTGTAATGTTAATGATAACAAAACTATACTTTAAGGGGCATAATTTTGCTCGAATGCCGTAATTCAACCATTTACTATAATAGGTAGGTGAAATGACTTTACACCGTATTTAACATTACAACTTAGATGATCGTTAGAGAATCAAATAATAACACAACTTGACCATTTAGTGTCATTAGTTTGACAAAAGATAATATTGCAACACAAGCATTAAGGCAAAATTTTTTTAGTAGTAACACAAAAAATGTAATGTTAATTATTTCAAAACTAAACTTTAAGAAGCATAATTGCGCTTGAATACCATAATATATTCAATCATTTATTGTTCTTGGTAGGTGAAATGAATATCCACGGTACTTAAGATTACCACTTAGACGATCGTTGGAGAATCAAATAGAAATTCAACTTGACCATTTAGTGTCATGAGTTTGACAAAAGATATTAAGGCAACACAAACATTAAGGCAATATTTATTTTTTGTAGTAACACATAAAATGTAATGTTAATGATAACAAAGCTATACTTTAAGGAGCATAATTTTGCTCGAATGCCGTAATTCAACCATTTACTGTAATAGGTAGGTGAAATGACTTTCCACCGTATTTAAAATTACAAATTAGATGATCATTGGATACTCAAATAAGAACTTAACTTGACCATTTAGTGTCATTAGTTTGACAAAAGATAATATTGCAACACAAGCATTAAGGCAAAAATTTTTTAGTAGTAACACATAAAATTTAATGTTAATTATTTCAAAACTAAACTCTAAGGAGCATAATTGCGCTTGAATGCCATAATTCAATCATTTATTGTTCTGGGTAGGTGAAATGAATTTCCACCGAACTTAATATTACCACTTAGATGAGCGTTGGAGAATCAAATAGGAACTCAACTTCACCGTTTAGTGTCATGAGTTTGACAAAAGATATTAAGGCAACACAAACATTAAGGCAATATTTATTTTTTAGTAACACATAAAATGTACTGTTAATGATAACAAAACTATACTTTAAGGAGCATAATTTTGCTCGAATGTCGTAATTCAACCATTTACTGTAATAGGTAGGTGAAATGACTTTCCACCATATTTAACATTACCACTTAGATGAGCGTTGGAGAATCAAATAAGAACTCAACTTGACCATTTAGTGTCATGAGTTTGACAAAAGATATTATTGCAACACAAGCATTAAGGCAAAATTTTTTTAGTAGTAACACATAAAATGTAATGTTAATTATTTCAAAACTAAACTTTAAGGAGCATAATTGCGTTTGAATGCCATAATTCAATCATTTATTGTTCTGGGTAGGTGAAATGAATTTCCACCGAACTTAATATTACCACTTAGATGAGCGTTGGAGAATCAAATAGGAATTCAACTTGACCATTTAGTGTCATGAGTTTGACAAAAGATATTAAGGCAACACAAACATTATGGCAATATTTATTTTTTGTAGTAACACATAAAATGTAATGTTAATGATAACAAAACTATACTTTAAGAAGCATAATTTTGCTCGAATGCCGTAATTCAACCATTTACTGTAATTGGTAGGTGAAATGACTTTCCACCATATTTAACATTACCACTTAGATGGGCGTAGGAGAATCAAATAGGAATTCAACTTGACCATTTAGTGTCATGAGTTTGAGAAAAGATATTACAATAGCACAAGCATTAAGACAATATTTATTTTTAGTGGTAACAGATAAAATGTAATGTTAATTATTTCAAAACTAAACTTTAAGGAGCATAATTGCGTTTGAATGCCATAATTCAATCATTTATTGTTCTGGGTAGGTGAAATGAATTTCCACCGAACTTAATATTACCACTTAGATGAGCGTTGAAGAATCAAATAGGAACTCAACTTGACCATTTAGTGTCATGAGTTTGACAAAAGATATTAAGGCAACACAAACATTAAGGCAATATTTATTTTTTGTAGTAACACATGAAATGTAATGTTAATGATAACAAAACTATACTTTAAGGAGCATAATTTTGCTCGAATGCCGTAATTCAACCATTTACTGTAATAGGTAGGTGAAATGACTTTCCACCAAATTTAACATTACCACTTAGATGGGCGTTGGAGAATCAAATAAGAACTCAACTTGACCATTTAGTGTCATGAGTTTGACAAAAGATATTACAACAGCACAAGCATTAAGACAATATTTATTTTTAGTGGTAACACATAAAATGTAATGTTAATTATTTCAAAACTAAACTTTAAGGAACATAATTGCGCTTGAATGCCATAATATATTCAGTCATTTATTGTTCTTGGTAGGTGAAATGAATATCCACCGTACTTAAAATTACCACTTAGATGAAAGTTGGAGAATAAAATTGGAATTCAACTTGACCATTTAGTATCATGAGTTTGACAAAAGATATTACAACAGCACAGACATTAAGGCAATATTTATTTTTAGTAGTAACACATAAAATGTAATGTTAATGATAACAAAGCTATACTTTATGGAGCATAATTTTGCTCGAATGCCGTAATTCAACCATTTACTGTAATAGGTAGGTAAATGACTTTCCACCGTATTTAACATTACAACTTAGATGATCGTTGGAGAATCAAATAAGAACTCAACTTGACCATTTAGTGTCATTAGTTTGACAAAAGATAATATTGCAACACAAGCATTAAGGCAAAATTTTTTTAGTAGTAACACATAAAATGTAATGTTAATTATTTCAAAACTAAACTTTAAGGAGCATAATTGCGCTTGAATGCCATAATATATTCAGTCATTTGTTGTTCTTGGTAGGTGAAATGAATATCCACCGTACTTAAGATTACCACTTAGATGATCGTTGGAGAATCAAATCGGAATTCAACTTGACTATTTAGTGTCATGAGATTGACAAAAGATATTACAACAGCACAAGCATTAAGACAATATTAATTTTTTGTGGTAACACATAAAATGTAATGTTATTTATTTCAAAACTAAAGTTTAAGGAGCATAATTGCGCTTGAATGCCATAATTCAATCATTTATTGTTCTGGGTAGGTGAAATGAATTTCCACCGAACTTAACATTACCACTTAGATGAGCGTTGGAGAATCAAATAGGAACTCAACTTTACCATTAAGTATCATGAGTTTGACAAAAGATATTAAGTAAACAAACATTAAGGCAATATTTATTTTTTGTAGTAACACATAAATTGTAATGTTAATGATAACAAAACTATACTTTAAGGAGCATAATTTTGCTCGAATGCCGTAATTCAACCATTTACTATAATAGGTAGGTGAAATGACTTTACACCGTATTTAACATTACAACTTAGATGATCGTTGGAGAATCAAATAATAACACAACTTGACCATTTAGTATCATTAGTTTGACAAAAGATAATATTGCAACACAAGCATTAAGGCAAAATTTTTTTAGTAGTAACACAAAAAATGTAATGTTAATTATTTCAAAACTAAACTTTAAGAAGCATAATTGCGCTTGAATACCATAATATATTCAATCATTTATTGTTCTTGGTAGGTGAAATGAATATCCACGGTACTTAAGATTACCACTTAGACGATCGTTGGAGAATCAAATAGAAATTCAACTTGACCATTTAGTGTCATGAGTTTGACAAAAGATATTAAGGCAACACAAACATTAAGGCAATATTTATTTTTTGTAGTAACACATAAAATGTAATGTTAATGATAACAAAGCTATACTTTAAGGAGCATAATTTTGCTCGAATGCCGTAATTCAACCATTTACTGTAATAGGTAGGTGAAATGACTTTCCACCGTATTTAAAATTACAAATTAGATGATCATTGAATACTCAAATAAGAACTTAACTTGACCATTTAGTGTCATTAGTTTGACAAAAGATAATATTGCAACACAAGCATTAAGGCAAAAATTTTTTAGTAGTAACACATAAAATTTAATGTTAATTATTTCAAAACTAAACTCTAAGGAGCATAATTGCGCTTGAATGCCATAATTCAATCATTTATTGTTCTGGGTAGGTGAAATGAATTTCCACCGAACTTAATATTACCACTTAGATGAGCGTTGGAGAATCAAATAGGAACTCAACTTCACCGTTTAGTGTCATGAGTTTGACAAAAGATATTAAGGCAACACAAACATTAAGGCAATATTTATTTTTTAGTAACACATAAAATGTACTGTTAATGATAACAAAACTATACTTTAAGGAGCATAATTTTGCTCGAATGTCGTAATTCAACCATTTACTGTAATAGGTAGGTGAAATGACTTTCCACCATATTTAACATTACCACTTAGATGAGCGTTGGAGAATCAAATAAGAACTCAACTTGACCATTTAGTGTCATGAGTTTGACAAAAGATATTATTGCAACACAAGCATTAAGGCAAAATTTTTTAGTAGTAACACATAAAATGTAATGTTAATTATTTCAAAACTAAACTTTAAGGAGCATAATTGCGCTTGAATACCATAATATATTCAATCGTTTATTGTTCTTGGTAGGTGAAATGAATATCCACCGTACTTAAGATTACCACTTAGACGATCGTTGGAGAGTCAAATAGGAATTCAACTTGACCATTTAGTGTCATGAGTTTGTCAAAAGATATTACAACAGCACAAGCATTAAGAAAATATTTATTTTTTGTGGTAACACATAAAATGTAATGTTTTTTATTTCAAAACTAAACTTTAAGGAGCATAATTGCGCTTGAATGCCATAATTCAATCATTTATTGTTCTGGGTAGGTGAAATGAATTTCCACCGAACTTAACATTACCACTTAGATGAGCGTTGGAGAATTAAATAGGAACTCAACTTGACCATTTAGTGTCATGAGTTTGACAAAAGATATTAAGGCAACACAAACATTAAGGCAATATTTATTTTTTGTAGTAACACATAAATTGTAATGTTAATGATAACAAAACTATACTTTAAGGAGCATAATTTTGCTCGAATGCCGTAATTCAACCATTTACTATAATAGGCAGGTGAAATGACTTTCCACCGTATTTAACATTACAACTTAGATGATCATTAGATACTCAAATAAGAACTTAACTTGACCATTTAGTGTCATTAGTTTGACAAAAGATAATATTGCAACACAAGCATTAAGGCAAAAATTTTTTAGTTGTAACACATAAAATTTAATGTTAATTATTTCAAAACTAAACTTTAAGGAGCATAATTGCGCTTGAATGCCATAATTCAATCATTTATTGTTCTGGGTAGGTGAAATGAATTTCCACCGAACTTAATATTACCACTTAGATGAGCGTTGGAGAATCAAATAGGAACTCAACTTCACCGTTTAGTGTCATGAGTTTGACAAAAGATATTAAGGCAACACAAACATTAAGGCAATATTTATTTTTTAGTAACACATAAAATGTAATGTTAATGATAACAAAACTATACTTTAAGGAGCATAATTTTGTTCGAATGCCGTAATTCAACCTTTTACTGTAATAGGTAGGTGAAATGACTTTCCACCGTATTTAACATTACAACTTAGATAATCGTTGGAGAATCAAATAAGAACTCAACTTGACCATTTAGTGTCATTAGTTTGACAAAAGATATTATTGCAACACAAGCATTAAGGCAAAATTTTTTTAGTAGTAACACATAAAATGTAATGTTAATTATTTCAAAACTAAACTTTAAGGAGCATAATTGCGCTTGAATACCATAATATATTCAATAATTTGTTGTTCTTGGTAGGTTAAATGAATATCCACCGTACTTAAGATTACCGCTTAGACGATCGTTGGAGAATCAAATAGGAATTCAACTTGACCATTTAGTGTCATGAGTTTGACAAAAGATATTAAGGCAACACAAACATTAAGACAATATTTATTTTTTGTAGTAACATATGAAATGTAATGTTAATGATAACAAAGCTATACTTTAAGGAGCATAATTTTGCTCGAATGCCGTAATTCAACCATTTACTGTAATAGGTAGATGAAATGACTTTCCACCGTATTTAACATTACAACTTAGATGATCGTTGGATACTCAAATAAGAACTTAAATTGACCATTTAGTGTCATTAGTTTGACAAAAGATAATATTGCAATACAAGCATTAAGGCAAAAATTTTTTAGTAATAACACATAAAATGTAATGTTAATTATTTCAAAACTAAACTTTAAGGAGCATAATCGCGGTTGAATGACATAATTCAATCATTTATTGTTCTGGGTAGGTGAAATGAATTTCCACTGAACTTAATATTACCACTTAGATGAGCGTTGGAGAATCAAATAGGAACTCAACTTCACCGTTTAGTGTCATCAGTTTGACAAAAGATATTAAGGCAACACAAACATTAAGGAAATATTTTTTTTTTAGTAACACATAAAATGTAATGCTAATGATAACAAAACTATACTTTAAGGAGCATAATTTTGCTCGAATGCCGTAATTCAACCATTTACTGTAATAGGTAGGTGAAATGACTTTCCACCATATTTAACATTACCACTTAGATGATCGTTGGAGAATCAAATAAGAACTCAACTTGACCATTTAGTGTCATGAGTTTGACAAAAGCTATTATTGCAACACAAGCATTAAGGCAAAATTTTTTTAGTAGTAACACATAAAATGTAATGTTAATTATTTCCAAACTAAACTTTAAGGAGCATAATTGCGCTTGAATACCATAATATATTCAATCATTTATTGTTCTTGGTAGGTGAAATGAATATCCACCGTACTTAAGATTACCACTTAGACGATCGTTGGAGAATCAAATAGGAATTCAACTTGACCATTTAGTGTCATGAGTTTGACAAAAGATATTACAACAGCACAAGCATTAAGACAATATTTATTTTTTGTGGTAACACATAAAATGTAATGTTAATTATTTCAATACTAAACTTTAAGGAGCATAATTGCGCTTGAATGCCATAATTCAATCAATTATTGTTCTGGGTAGGTGAAATGAATTTCCAACGAACTTAACATTACCACTTAGATGAGCGTTGGAGAATCAAATAGGAACTCAACTTGACCATTTAGTGTCATGAGTTTGACAAAAGATATTAAGGCAACACAAACATTAAGGCAATATTTATTTTTTGTAGTAACACATAAATTGTAATGTTAATGATAACAAGGCTATACTTTTAGGAGCATAATTTTGCTTGAATGCCGTAATTCAACCATTTACTGTAATTGGTAGGTGAAATGACTTTCCACCATATTTAACATTACCACTTAGATGAGCGTTGGAGAATCAAATAAGAACTCAACTTGACCATTTAGTGTCATTAGTTTGACAAAAGATATTATTGCAACACAAGCATTAAGGCAAAATTTTTTTAGTAGTAACACATAAAATTTAATGTTAATTATTTCAAAACTAAACTTTAAGGAGCATAATTGCGCTTGAATGTCATAATATATTCAGTCATTTATTGTTCTTGGTTGGTGAAATGAATATCCATCGTACTTAAAATTACCACTTAGATGATCGTTGGAGAATCAAATAGGAATTAAACTTGACCATTTAGTATCATGAGTTTGACAAAAGATATTACAACAGCACAGACATTAAGGCAATATTTATTTTTAGTAGTAACACATAAAATGTAATGTTAATTATTTCAAAACTAAACTTTAAGGAGCATAATTGCGCTTGAATGCCTTATTATATTCAATCATTTGTTGTTCTTGGTAGGTTAAACGAATATCCACCGTACTTAAGATTACCACTTAGACGATCGTTGGAGAATCAAATAGGAATTCAACTTGACCATTTAGTGTCATGAGTTTGACAAAAGATATTACAACAGCACAACCATTAAGACAATATTTATTTTTAGTGGTAACACATAAAATGTAATGTTAATTATTTCAAAACTAAAATTTAAGGAGCATAATTGCGCTTGAATACCATAATATATTCAATCATTTATTGTTCTTGGTAGGTGAAATGAATATCCACCGTATTTAAGATTACCACTTAGATGATCGTTGGAGAATCAAATAGGAATTCACCTTGACCATTTAGTGTCATGAGTTTGACAAAAGATATTACAACAGCACAAGCATTAAGACAATATTTATTTTTTGTGGTAACACATAAAATGTAATGTTAATTATTTCAAAACTAAACTTTAAGGAGCATAATTGCGCTTGAATGCCATAATTCAATCATTTATTGTTCTGGGTAGGTGAAATGAATTTCCACCGAACTTAATATTACCACTTAGATGAGCGTTGGAGAATCAAATAGGAACTCAACTTCACCATTTAGTGTTATGAGTTTGACAAAAGATATTAAGGCAACACAAACATTAAGGCAATATTTATTTTTTTAGTAACACATAAAATGTAATGTTAATGATAACAAAACTTTACTTTAAGGAGCATAATTTTACTCGAATGCCGTAATTCAACCATTTACTGTAATAGGTAGGTGAAATGACTTTACACCGTATTTAACATTACAACTTAGATGATCGTTGGAGAATCAAATAATAACTGAACTTGACCATTTAGTGTCATTAGTTTGACAAAAGATAATATTGCAACACAAGCATTAAGGCAAAATTTTTTAGTAGTAACACATAAAATGTAATGTTAATTATTTCAAAACTAAACTTTAAGGAGCACAATTGCGCTTGAATGCCATAATATATTCAGTCATTTATTGTTCTTGGTAGGTGAAATGAATATCCTCCGTAATTAAAATTACCACTTAGATGATCGTTGGAGAATCAATTAGGAATTCAACTTGACCATTTAGTATCATGAGTTTGACAAAAGATGTTACAACAGCACAGACATTAAGGCAATATTTATTTTTAGTAGTAACACATAAAATGTAATGTTAATGATAACAAAGCTATACTTTAAGGAGCATAATTTTGCTCGAATGTCGTAATTCAACCATTTACTGTAATAGGTAGGTGAAATGACTTTCCACCGTATTTAACATTACAGCTTAGATGATCGTTGGAGAATCAAATAAGAACTCAACTTAACCATTTAGTGTCATTAGTTTGACAAAAGATAACATTGCAACACAAACATTAAGGCAAATTTTTTTAGTAGTAACACATAAAATGTAATGTTAATTATTTTAAAACTAAACTTTAAGGAGCATAATTGCGCTTGAATGCCATAATATATTCAATCATTTGTTGTTCTTGGTAGGTTAAATGAATATCCACCGTACTTAAGATTACCACTTAGACGATCGTTGGAGAATCAAATAGGAATTCAACTTGACCATTTAGTGTCATGAGTTTGACAAAAGATATTAAGGCAACACAAACATTAAGGCAATATTTATTTTTTGTAGTAACACATAAAATGTAATGTTAATGATAATAAAACTATACTTTAAGGAGCATAATTTTGCTCGAATGCCGTAATTCAACCATTTACTGTAATAGGTAAGTGAAATGACTTTCCACCGTATTTAACATTACAACTTAGATGATCGTTGGAGAATCAAATAAGAACTCAACTTGACCATTTAGTGTCATTAGTTTGACAAAAGATATTACAACAGCACAAGCATTAAGACAATATTTATTTTTTGTGGTAACACATAAAATGTAATGTTAATTATTTCAAAACTAAACTTTAAGGAGCATAATTGCGTTTGAATGCCATAATTCAGTCATTTATTGTTCTGGGTAGTTGAAATGAATTTCCACCGAACTTAATAATACCACTTAAATGAGCGTTGGTGAATCAAATAGGAACTCAACTTCACCGTTTAGTGTCATGAGTTTGACAAAAGATATTAAGGCAACACAAACATTAAGGCAATATTTTTTTTTTAGTAACACATAAAATGTAATGTTAATGATAACAAAACTATACTTTAAGGAGCATAATTTTGCTCGAATGCCGTAATTCAACCATTTACTGTAATAGGTAGGTGAAATGACTTTCCACCATATTTAACATTACCACTTAGATGATCATTGGAGAATCAAATAAGAACTCAACTTGACCATTTAGTGTCATGAGTTTGACAAAAGATATTAAGGCAACACAAACATTAAGGCAATATTTATTTTTTGTAGTAACACAAACATTTAAGGAGCATAATTTTGCTTGAATGCCGTAATACAACCATTTACTGTAATAGGTAGGTGAAATGACTTTTCACCATATTTAACTTTACCACTTAGATGAGCGTTGGAGAATCAAATAATAACTCAACTTGACCATTTAGTATCATGAGTTTGACAAAAGATATTATTGCAACACAACCATTAAGGCAAAAATTTTTTAGTAGTAACACATAAAATGTAATGTTAATTATTTGTTAACTAAACTTTAAGGAGCATAATTGAGTTTGAATGCCATAATATATTCAATCATTTACAGTTCTTGGTAGGTGAACTGAATATCCACCGTACTTAAGATTACCACTTAGATGAGCGTTGGAGAATCAAATAGGAATTCAACTTGACCATTTAGTGTCTTGAGTTTGACAAAAGATATTACAACAACACAAGCATTATGGCAATATTTATTTTTAGTAGTAACACATAAAATGTAATGTTAATTGTTGCAAAACTAAACTTTAAGGAGCATAATTGAGCTTGGTAACAAGCACAAGTTGGATTCAAATAAATCACTCCTTTCTTCCAAATTTTTGTTTATTATGGAATTTAAAATTTAATAAATTGTAAAATTAGACTATTTGCCTTATGTTAAACAAAAAGTTATGTTTAGAGAAGAACTTTCGGATTGTTTTGTTTCACTATTTTTTAATTTTCCATTTGAATTTGAAATTGAAAGTCTTTGATATTGTTGTTTTAGTAAGATTGAAATTCCACTCTTACTGGAAAAAATTAATGCTTCCTCGCACTGTTGTTAAAGGTATGGAAGAAATCAAAGCTATGTCTCTTTTAGTTTTTATACCTATTTAATAATAATGTGTGATATCCATAAGCCAAAAACCTGACTTTCAGGTTTACCTTCTATGCCTCAAAGATGGTGGTGGTGATTGTGTAAAGTCTATAATTGTTAAATTGTTTCCTATTATTTTAATGAAATATGTTGCATTAGCTGTTAACCTAGCCTTTGATTAGTTGGTAAGCTTCGATTCATATTTTGTAATGCAAATCCAAACTTATACTATTTTTTGGCAAGTATTTCTATGTTAATCTTTGCTTCTACGAGATTGAATAATCTCTGACTTTTTTGCATCTTCTAAATGATATAGAAGTTAAAAAAGGGACTATCAACAATTCAATAACTTGGATACTTTGCAACAATTGAAGCTATGTTAGAGGTTATCAATGGTGATAGTTTGCTGCGATGTCTAAGATATGACCACATTCATGTGAATAACTCTACTCAATTGCAAATAACTACACGTTCCCTCTAAACTTTGAACTGTTGTTCCTGTGATGCAGGAAAGTTTTGAATGCCATAATTCAATCATTTATTGTTCTGGGT
Source organism: Sesbania bispinosa (assembly GCA_026901365.1). NCBI lineage: Eukaryota > Viridiplantae > Streptophyta > Magnoliopsida > Fabales > Fabaceae > Sesbania > Sesbania bispinosa. Next base: position 2,645,798 of record QLOH01000046.1, on the reverse strand, counting down.
AGGTGAAATGAATTTCCACCGAACTTAATATTACCACTTAGATGAGCGTTGGAGAATCAAATAGGAACTCAACTTCACCATTTAGTGTCATGAGTTTGACAAAAGATATTACAACAGCACAAGCATTAAGACAATACTTATTTTTAGTGGTAACACATAAAATTTAATGTTAATTATTTCAAAACTAAAGTTTAAGGAGCATAATTGCGCTTGAATGCCATAATTCAATCATTTATTGTTCTGGGTAGGTGAAATGAATTTCCACCGAACTTAATATTACCACTTAGATGAGCGTTGGAGAATCAAATAGGAACTCAACTTCACCATATAGTGTCATGAGTTTGACAAAAGATATTAAGGAAACACAAACATTAAGGTAATATTTATTTTTTTTAGTAACACATAAAATGTAATGTTAATGATAACAAAACTATACTTTAAGGAGCATAATTTTGCTCGAATGCCGTAATTCAACCATTTACTGTAATAGGTAGGTGAAATGACTTTCCACCATATTTAACATTACAACTTAGATGATCGTTGGAGAATCAAATAAGAACTCAACTTGACCATTTAGTGTCATTAGTTTGACAAAAGATATTACAACAGCACAAGCATTAAGACAATATTTATTTTTTGTGGTAACACATAAAATGTAATGTTAATGATAATAAAACTATACTTTAAGGAGCATAATTTTGCTCGAATGGCGTAATTCAACCATTTACTGTAATAGGTAAGTGAAATGACTTTCCACCGTATTTAACATTACAACTTAGATGATCGTTGGAGAATCAAATAAGAACTCAACTTGACCATTTAGTGTCATTAGTTTGACAAAAGATATTAAGGACCCACAAACATTAAGGCAATATTTATTTTTTGTGGTAACACATAAAATGTAATGTTAATTATTTCAAAACTAAACTTTAAGGAGCATAATTGCGCTTGAATGCCATAATTCAGTCATTTATTGTTCTGGGTAGTTGAAATGAATTTCCACCGAACTTAATATTACCACTTAGATGAGCGTTGGAGAATCAAATAGGAACTCAACTTCACCGTTTAGTGTCATGAGTTTGACAAAAGATATTAAGGCAACACAAACATTAAGGCAATATTTTTTTTTAGTAACACATAAAATGTAATGTTAATGATAACAAAACTATACTTTAAGGAGCATAATTTTGCTCGAATGCCGTAATTCAACCATTTACTGTAATAGGTAGGTGAAATGACTTTCCACCATATTTAACATTACCACTTAGATGATCGTTGGAGAATCAAATAAGAACTCAACTTGACCATTTAGTGTCATGAGTTTGACAAAAGATATTAAGGACCCACAAACATTAAGGCAATATTTATTTTTTGTAGTAACACAAACATTTAAGGAGCATAATTTTGCTCGAATGCCGTAATACAACCATTTACTGTAATAGGTAGGTGAAATGGCTTTTCACCATATTTAATATTACCACTTAGATGAGCGTTGGAAAATCAAATAATAACTCAACTTGACCATTTAGTATCATGAGTTTGACAAAAGATATTATTGCAACACAACCATTAAGGCAAAATTTTTTTAGTAGTAACACATAAAATGTAATGTTAATTATTTGTAAACTAAACTTTAAGGAGCATAATTGAGTTTGAATGCCATAATATATTCAATCATTTACAGTTCTTGGTAGGTGAACTGAATATCCACTGTACTTAAGATTACCACTTAGATGAGCGTTGGAGAATCAAATAGGAATTCAACTTGACCATTTAGTGTCTTGAGTTTGACAAAAGATATAACAACAACACAATCATTATGGCAATATTTATTTTTAGTAGTAACACATAAAATGTAATGTTAATTGTTGCAAAACTAAACTTTAAGGAGCATAATTGAGCTTGGTAACAAGCACCAGTTGGATTCAAATAAATCACTCCTTTCTTCCAAATTTTTGTTTATTATGGAATTTAAAATTTAATAAATTGTAAAATTAGACTATTTGCCTTATATTAAACAAAAAGTTATGTTTAGAGAAGAACTTTCGGATTGTTTTGTTTCACTATTTTTTAATTTTCCATTTGAATTTGAAATTGAAAGTCTTTGATATTGTTGTTTTAGTAAGATTGAAATTCCACTCTTACTGGAAGAAATTAATGCTTCCTCGCACTGTTGTTAAAGGTATGGAAGAAATCAAAGCTATGTTTCTTTTAGTTTTTTTACCTATTTAATAATAATGTGTGATATCCATAAGCCAAAAACCTGACTTCAGGTTTACCTTCTATGCCTCAAAGATGGTGGTGGTGATTGTGTAAAGTCTATAATTGTTAAATTGTTTCCTATTATTTTAATGAAATATGTTGCATTAGTTGTTAACCTAGCCTTTGATTAGTTGGTAAGCTCCGCTTCCTATTTTGTAATGCAAATCCAAACTTATACTATTTTTTGGCAAGTATTTCTATGTTAATCTTTGCTTCTACGAGATTAAATAATCTCTGACTTCTTTGCATCTTCTAAATGATATAGAAGTTAAAAAAGGGACTATCAACAATTCAATAACTTGGATACTTTCCAACAATTGAAGCTATGTTAGAGGTTATCAATGGTGATAGTTTGCTGCGATGTCTAAGATATGACCACATTCATGTGAATAACTCTACTCAATTGCAAATAACTACACGTTCCCTCTAAACTTTGAACTATTGTTCCTGTGATGCAGGAAAGTTTTGAATGCCATAATTCAATCATTTATTGTTCTGGGTAGGTGAAATGAATTTCCACCGAACTTAATATTACCACTTAGATGAGCGTTGGAGAATCAAATAGGAACTCAACTTCACCATTTAGTGTCATGAGTTTGACAAAAGATATTACAACAGCACAAGCATTAAGACAATATTTATTTTTAGTGGTAACACATAAAATTTAATGTTAATTATTTCAAAACTAAACTTTAAGGAGCATAATTGCGCTTGAATGCCATAATTCAATCATTTATTGTTCTGGGTAGGTGAAATGAATTTCCACCGAACTTAATATTACCACTTAGATGAGCGTTGGAGAATCAAATAGGAACTCAACTTCACCATTTAGTGTCATGAGTTTGACAAAAGATATTAAGGAAACACAAACATTAAGTCAATATTTATTTTTTTAGTAACACATAAAATGTAATGTTAATGATAACAAAACTATACTTTAAGGAGCATAATTTTGCTCGAATGCCGTAATTCAACCATTTACTGTAATAGGTAGGTGAAATGACTTTCCACCATATTTAACATTACCACTTAGATGATCGTTGGAGAATCAAATAAGAACTCAACTTGACCATTTAGTGTCATGAGTTTGACAAAAGATAATATTGCAACACAAGCATTAAGGCAAAAAATTTTTAGTAGTAACACAAAAAATATAATGTTAATTATTTCAAAACTAAACTTTAAGGAGCATAATTGCGCTTGAATACCATAATATATTCAATCATTTATTGTTCTTGGTAGGTGAAATGAATATCCACCGTACTTAAGATTACCACTTAGATGATCGTTGGAGAATCAAATAGGAATTCAACTTGACCATTTAGTGTCATGAGTTTGACAAAAGATATTACAACAACACAAGCATTAAAACAATATTTATTTTTTCTGGTAACACAAAATGTAATGTTAATTATTTCAAAACTAAACTTTAAGGAGCAAAATTGCGCTTGAATGCCATAATTCAATCATTTATTGTTCTGGGTAGGTGAAATGAATTTTCACCGAACTTAACATTACCCCATAGATGAGTGTTGGAAAATCAAATAGGAACTCAACTTGACCATTTAGTGTCATGAGTTTGACAAAAGATATTAAGACAACACAAACATTAAGGCAATATTTCTTTTTTGTAGTAACACATAAAATGTAATGTTAATGATAACAAAACTATACTTTAAGGAGCATAATTTTGCTCGAATGCCGTAATTCAACCATTTACTGTAATAGGTAAGTGAAATGACTTTCCACCGTATTTAACATTACTACTTAGATGATCGTTGGAGAATCAAATAAGAACTCAACTTGACCATTTAGTGTCATTAGTTTGACAAAAGATAATATTGCAACACAAGGATTAAGGCAAAATTTTTTAGTAGTAACACATAAAATGTAATGTTAATTATTTCAAAACTAAACTTTAAGGGGCATAATTGCGCTTGAATGCCTTATTATATTCAATCATTTGTTGTTCTTGGTAGGTTAAATGAATATCCACCGTACTTAAGATTACCACTTAGACGATCGTCGGAGAATAAAATAGGAATTCAACTTGACCATTTAGTGTCATGAGTTTGACAAAAGATATTACAACAGCACAACCATTAAGACAATATTTATTTTTAGTGGTAACACATAAAATGTAATGTTAATTATTTCAAAACTAAAATTTAAGGAGCATAATTGCGCTTGAATACCATAATATATTCAATCATTTATTGTTCTTGGTAGGTGAAATGAATATCCACCGTACTTAAGATTACCACTTAGATGATCGTTGGAGAATCAAATAGGAATTCACCTTGACCATTTAGTGTCATGAGTTTGACAAAAGATATTACAACAGCACAAGCATTAAGACAATATTTATTTTTTGTGGTAACACATAAAATGTAATGTTAATTATTTCAAAACTAAACTTTAAGGAGCATAATTGCGCTTGAATGCCATAATTCAATCATTTATTGTTCTGGGTAGGTGAAATGAATTTCCACCGAACTTAATATTACCACTTAGATGAGCGTTGGAGAATCAAATAGGAACTCAACTTCACCATTTATTGTCATGAGTTTTACAAAAGATATTAAGGCAACACAAACATTAAGGCAATATTTATTTTTTAGTAACACATAAAATGTAATGTTAATGATAACAAAACTTTACTTTAAGGAGCATAATTTTACTCGAATGCCGTAATTCAACCATTTACTGTAATAGGTAGGTGAAATGACTTTCCACCATATTTAACATTACCACTTAGATGATCGTTGAAGAATCAAATAAGAACTCAACTTGACCATTTAGTGTCATGAGTTTGACAAAAGATATTATTGCAACACAAGCATTAAGGCAAAATTTTTTTAGTAGTAACATATAAAATGTAATGTTAATTATTTCAAAAGTAAACTTTAAGGAGCATAATTGCGCTTGAATACCATAATATATTCAATCATTTATTGTTCTTGGTAGGTGAAATGAATATCCATCGTACTTAAGATTACCACTTAGATGATCGTTGGAGAATCAAATAGGAATTCAACTTGACCATTTAGTGTCATGAGTTTGACAAAAGATATTAAGGCAACACAAAAATTAAGGCAATATTTATTTTTTTTAATAACACATAAAATGTAATGTTAATAATGACAAAACTAAACTTTATGGAGCATAATTTTGCTCGAATGCCGTAATTCAACCATTTACTGTAACAGGTAGGTGAAATGACTTTCCACCGTATTTAACATTAACACTTAGATGATCGTTGGAGACTCAAATAAGAATTCAACTTGACCATTTAGTGTCATGAGTTTGACAAAAGATAATATTGCAACACAAGCATTAAGGCAAAATTTTTTTAGTAGTAACACATAAAATGTAATGTTAATTATTTCAAAACTAAACTTTAAGGAGCATAATTGCGCTTGAATGCCATAAAATATTCAGTCATTTATTGTTCTTGGTAGTTGAAATGAATATCCTCCGTAATTAAAATTACCACTTAGATGATCGTTGGAGAATCAATTAGGAATTCAACTTGACCATTTAGTATCATGAGTTTGACAAAAGATGTTACAACAGCACAGGCATTAAGGCAATATTTATTTTTAGTAGTAACACATAAAATCTAATGTTAATGATAACAAAGCTATACTTTAAGGAGCATAATTTTGCTCGAATGTCGTAATTCAACCATTTACTGTAATAGGTAGGTGAAATGACTTTCCACCGTATTTAACATTACAACTTAGATGATCGTTGGAGAATCAAATAAGAACTCAACTTAACCATTTAGTGTCATTAGTTTGACAAAAGATAACATTGCAACACAAGCATTAAGGCAAATTTTTTTTAGTAGTAACACATAAAATGTAATGTTAATGATAACAAAGCTATACTTTAAGGAGCATAATTTTGCTCGAATGTCGTCATTCAACCATTTACTGTAATAAGTAGGTGAAATGACTTTCCACCGTATTTAACATTACAACTTAGATGATCGTTGGAGAATCAAATAAGAACTCAACTTGACCATTTAGTGTCATTAGTTTGACAAAAGATAATATTGCAACACAAGCATTAAGGCAAAAATTTTTTAGTAGTAACACATAAAATGTAATGTTAATTATTTCAAAACTAAACTTTAAGGAGCATAATTGCGCTTGAATTCCATAATATATTCAATCATTTGTTGTTCTTGGTAGGTTAAATGAATACTTAAGATTATCACTTAGACGATCGTTGGAGAATCAAATAGGAAATCAACTTGACCATTTAGTGTCATGAGTTTGACAAAACATATTACAACAGCACAAGCATTAAGACAATATTTATTTTTAGTGGTAACACATAAAATGTAATGTTAATTGTTTCAAAACTAAACTATAAGGAGCGTAATTGCGCTTGAATGCCATAATTGAATCATTTATTGTTCTTGGTAGGTGAAATAAATATCCACTGTACTTAAGATTACCACTTAGATAATCGTTCGAGAATCAAATAGGAATTCAACTTTACCATTTAGTGTCATGAGTTTGACAAAAGATATTACAACAGCACAAGCATTAAGGCAAAATTTTTTTAGTAGTAACACATAAAATGTAATGTTAATTATTTCAAAACTAAAATTTAAGGAGCATAATTGCGCTTGAGTGCCATAATATATTCAATCATTTATTGTTCTTGGTAGGTGAAATGAATATCCACCGTACTTAAGATTACCACTTAGATGATCGTTGGAGAATCAAATAAGAACTCAACTTGACCATTTAGTGTCATTAGTTTGACAAAAGATAATATTGCAACACAAGCATTAAGGCAAAAATTTTTTAGTAGTAACACATAAAATGTAATGTTAATTATTTCAAAACTAAACTTTAAGGAGCATAATTGCGCTTGAATTCCATAATATATTCAATCATTTGTTGTTCTTGGTAGGTTAAATGAATACTTAAGATTATCACTTAGACGATCGTTGGAGAATCAAATAGGAAATCAACTTGACCATTTAGTGTCATGAGTTTGACAAAACATATTACAACAGCACAAGCATTAAGACAATATTTATTTTTAGTGGTAACACATAAAATGTAATGTTAATTGTTTCAAAACTAAACTATAAGGAGCGTAATTGCGCTTGAATGCCATAATTCAATCATTTATTGTTCTTGGTAGGTGAAATAAATATCCACCGTACTTAAGATTACCACTTAGATAATCGTTCGAGAATCAAATAGGAATTCAACTTTACCATTTAGGGTCATGAGTTTGACAAAAAATATTACAACAACACAAGCATTAAGACAATATTTATTTTTTGTGGTAACACATAAAATGTAATGTTAATTATTTCAAAACTAAACTTTAAGGAGCATAATTGCGCTCGAATACCATAATATATTCAATCATTTGTTGTTCTTGGTAGGTTAAATGAATTTCCACCGAACTTAACATTACCACTTAGATGAGCGTTGGAGAATCAAATAGGAACTCAACTTGACCATTTAGTGTCATGAGTTTGACAAAAGATATTAAGGCAACACAAACATTAAGGCAATATTTATTTTTTTAGTAACACATAAAATGTAATGTTAATGATAACAAAACTATACTTTAAGGAGCATAATTTTGTTCGAATGCCGTAATTCAACCATTTACTGTAATAGGTAGGTGAAATGACTTTCCACAGTATTTAACATTACAACTAAGATGATCGTTGGAGAATCAAATAAGAACTCAACTTGACCATTTAGTGTCATTAGTTTGACAAAAGATATTATTGCAACACAAGCATTAAGACAATATTTATTTTTTGTGGTAACACATAAAATGTAATGTTAATTATTTCAAAACTAAACTTTAAGGAGCATAATTGCGCTTGAATACCATAATATATTCAATCATTTGTTGTTCTTGGTAGGTTAAATGAATTTCCACCGAACATAACATTACCACTTAGATGAGTGTTGGAGAATCAAATAGGAACTCAACTTGACCATTTAGTGTCATGAGTTTGACAAAAGATATTAAGGCATCACAAACATTAAGGCAATATTTATTTTTTTAGTAACACATAAAATGTAATGTTAATGATAACAAAACTTTACTTTAAGGAGCATAATTTTACTCGAATGTCGTAATTCAACCATTTACTGTAATAGGTAGGTGAAATGACTTTCCACCATATTTAACATTACCACTTAGATGATCGTTGGAGAATCAAATAAGAAATCAACTTGACCATTTAGTGTCATGAGTTTGACAAAAGATATTATTGCAACACAAGCATTAAGGCAAAAATTTTTTAGTAGTAACACATAAAATGTAATGTTAATTATTTCAAAAGTAAACTTTAAGGAGCATAATTGCGCTTGAATACCATAATATATTCAATCATTTATTGTTCTGGGTAGGTGAAATGAATTTCCACCGAACATAACATTACCAAATAGATGAGCGTTGGAGAATCAAATAGGAACTCAACTTGACCATTTAGTGTCATGAGTTTTACAAAAGTTATTAAGGCAACACAAACATTAAGGCAATATTTATTTTTTGTAGTAACACATAAATTGTAATGTTATGATAACAAAACTATACTTTAAGGAGCATAATTTTGCTCGAATGCCGTAATTCAACCATTTACTATAATAGGTAGGTGAAATGACTTTACACCGTATTTAACATTACAACTTAGATGATCGTTGGAGAATCAAATAATAACACAACTTGACCATTTAGTGTCATTAGTTTGACAAAAGATAATATTGCAACACAAGCATTAAGGCAAAATTTTTTTAGTAGTAACACATAAAATGTAATGTTAATTATTTCAAAACTAAACTTTAAGGAGCATAATTGCGCTTGAATGCCATAATATATTCAGTCATTTATTGTTCTTGGTAGGTGAAATGAATATCCTCCGTAATTAAAATTACCACTTAGATGATCGTTGGAGAATCAAATAGGAATTCAACTTGACCATTTAGTATCTTGAGTTTGACAAAAGATGTTACAACAACACATGCATTAAGGCAACATTTATTTTTAGTAGTAACACATAAAATGTAATGTTAATGATAACAAAGCTATACTTTAAGGAGCATAATTTTGCTCGAATGTCGTAATTCAACCATTTACTGTAATAGGTAGGTGAAATGACTTTCCACCGTATTTAACATTACAACTTACATGATCGTTGGATAATCAAATAAGAACTCAACTTGACCATTTAGTGTCATTAGTTTGACAAAAGATAATATTGCAACACAAGCATTAAGGCAAAATTTTTTTAGTAGTAACACATAAAATGTAATGTTAATTATTTCAAAACTAAACTTTAAGGAGCATAATTGCGCTTGAATGCCATAATATATTCAATCATTTGTTGTTCTTGGTAGGTTAAATGAATACTTAAGATTATCACTTAGACGATCGTTGGAGAATCAAATAGGAATTCAACTTGACCATTTAGTGTCATGAGTTTGACGAAACATATTACAACAGCACAAGCATTAAGACAATATTTATTTTTAGTGGTAACACATAAAATGTAATGTTAATTGTTTCAAAACTAAACTATAAGGAGCGTAATTGCGCTTGAATGCCATAATTCAATCATTTATTGTTCTTGGTAGGTGAAATAAATATCCACCGTACTTAAGATTACCACTTAGATAATCGTTCGAGAATCAAATAAGAATTCAACTTGACCATTTAGTGTCATGAGTTTGACAAAAGATGTTAAGGCAACACAAACATTAAGGCAATATTTATTTTTTGTAGTAACACATAAAATGTAATGTTAATGATAACAAAGCTATACTTTAAGGAGCATAATTTTGCTCGAATGCCGTAATTCAACCATTTACTCTAATAGGTAGATGAAATGACTTTCCACCGTATTTAACATTTCAACTTAGATGATCGTTGGATACTCAAATAAGAACTTAACTTGACCATTTAGTGTCATTAGTTTGACAAAAGATAATATTGCAACACAAGCATTAAGGCAAAAATTTTTTAGTAATAACACATAAAATGTAATGTTAGTTATTTCAAAACTAAACTTTAAGGAGCATAATTGCGCTTGAATGCCATAATTCAATCATTTATTGTTCTGGGTAGGTGAAATGAATTTCCACCGAACTTAATATTACCACATAGATGAGCGTTGGAGATTCAAATAGGAACTCAACTTTACCATTTAGTGTCATGAGTTTGACAAAAGATATTAAGGCAACACAAACATTAAGGCAATATTTTTTTTTTTAGTAACACATAAAATGTAATGTTAATGATAACAAAACTATACATTAAGGAGCATAATTTTGCGCGAATGCCGTAATTCAACCATTTACTGTAATAGGTAGGTGAAATGACTTTCCACCATATTTAACATTACCACTTAGATGATCGTTGGAGAATCAAATAAGAACTCAACTTGACCATTTAGTGTCATGAGTTTGACAAAAGATATTATTGCAACACAAGCATTAAGGCAAAATTTTTTAGTAGTAACACATAAAATGTAATGTTAATTATTTCAAAACTAAACTTTAAGGAGCATAATTGCGCTTGAATACCATAATATATTCAATCATTTATTGTTCTTGGTAGGTGAAATGAATATCCACCGTACTTAAGATTACCACTTAGACGATCATTGGAGAATCAAATAGGAATTCAACTTGACCATTTAGTGTCATGAGTTTGACAAAAGATATTACAACAGCACAAGCATTAAGACAATATTTATTTTTTATGGTAACAGATAAAATGTAATGTTAATTATTTCAAAACTAAACTTTAAGGAGCATAATTGCGCTTGAATGCCATAATTCAATCAATTATTGTTCTGGGTAGGTGAAATGAATTTCCACCGAACTTAACATTACCACTTAGATGAGCGTTGGAGAATCAAATAGGAACTCAACTTGACCATTTAGTGTCATGAGTTTGACAAAAGATATTAAGGCAACACAAACATTAAGGCAATATTTATTTGTTGCAGTAACACATAAATTGTAATAATGATAACAAAGCTATACTTTTAGGAGCATAATTTTGCTTGAATGCCGTAATTCAACCATTTACTGTAATAGGTAGGTGAAATGACTTTCCACCATATTTAACATTACCACTTAGATGAGCGTTGGAGAATCAAATAAGAACTCAACTTGACCATTTAGTGTCATGAGTTTGACAAAAGATATTATTGCAACACAAGCATTAAGGCAAAATTTTTTTAGTAGTAACACATAAAATGTAATGTTAATTATTTCAAAACTAAACTTTATGGAGCATATTTGCGCTTGAATGCCATAATATATTCAGTCATTTATTGTTCTTGGTTGGTGAAATGAATATCCATCGTACTTAAAATTACCACTTAGATGATCGTTGGAGAATCAAATAGGAATTAAACTTGACCATTTAGTATCACGAGTTTGACAAAAGATATTACAACAGCACAGACATTAAGGCAATATTTATTTTTAGTAGTAACACATAAAATTTAATGTTAATTATTTCAAAACTAAACTTTAAGGAGCATAATTGCGCTTGAATGCCTTATTATATTCAATCATTTGTTGTTCTTGGTAGGTTAAATGAATATCCACCGTACTTAAGATTACCACTTAGACGATCGTTGGAGAATCAAATAGGAATTCAACTTGACCATTTAGTGTCATGAGTTTGACAAAAGATATTACAACAGCACAACCATTAAGACAATATTTATTTTTAGTGGTAACACATAAAATGTAATGTTAATTATTTCAAAACTAAAATTTAAGGAGCATAATTGCGCTTGAATACCATAATATATTCAATAATTTATTGTTCTTGGTAGGTGAAATGAATATCCACCGTACTTAAGATTACCACTTAGATGATCGTTGGAGAATCAAATAGGAATTCACCTTGACCATTTAGTGTCATTAGTTTGACAAAAGATATTACAGCAGCACAAGCATTACGACAATATTTATTTTTTGTGGTAACACATAAAATGTAATGTTAATTATTTCAAAACTAAACTTTAAGGAGCATAATTGCGCTTGAATGCCATAATTCAATCATTTATTGTTCTGGGTAGGTGAAATGAATTTCCACCGAACTTAATATTACCACTTAGATGAGCGTTGGAGAATCAAATAGGAACTCAACTTCACGATTTAGTGTCATGAGTTTGACAAAAGATATTAAGGCAACACAAACATTAAGGCAATATTTATTTTTTTAGTAACACATAAAATGTAATGTTAATGATAACAAAACTTTACTTTAAGGAGCATAATTTTACTCGAATGCCGTAATTCAACCATTTACTATAATAGGTAGGTGAAATGACTTTCCACCATATTTAACATTATCACTTAGATGATCGTTGGAGAATAAAATAAGAACTCAACTTGACCGTTTAGTGTCCTTAGTTTGACAAAAGATAATATTGCAACACAAGCATTAAGGCAAAAATTTTTTAGTAGTAACACATAAAATGTAATGTTATTTATTTCAAAACTAAACTATAAGGAGCATAATTGCGCTTGAATGCCATAATATATTAAATCAGTTGTTGTTCTTGGTAGGTGAAATGAATATCCATCGTACTTAAGATTATCACTTAGACGATCGTTGGAGAATCAAATAGGAATTCAACTTGACCATTTAGTGTCATGAGTTTGACATTAGATATTACAACAACACAAGCATTAAGACAATATTTATTTTTAGTAGTAACACATAAAATATAATGTAAATTATTTCAAAACTAAACTTTAAGGAGCATAATTGCGCTTGAATTCCTTAATATATTCAGTCATTTATTGTTCTTGGTAGGTGAAATGAATATCCTCCGTACTTAAAATTACCACTTATATGATCGTCGGAGAATCAAATAGGAATTCAACTTGACCACTTAGTATCATGAGTTTGACAAAAGATATTACAACAGCACAGACATTAAGGCAATATTTATTTTTAGTAGTAACACATAAAATGTAATGTTAATGATAACAAAGCTATACTTTAAGGAGCATAATTTTGCTCGAATACCGTAATTCAACCATTTACTGTAATAGGTAGGTGAAATGACTTTACACCGTATTTAACATTACAACTTACATGATCGTTGGAGAATCAAATAAGAACTCAACTTGACCATTTAGTGTCATTAGTTTGACAAAAGATAATATTGCAACACAAGCATTAAGGCAAAATTTTTTTAGTAGTAACACATAAAATGTAATGTTAATTATTTCAAAACTAAACTTTAAGGAGCATAATTGCGCTTGAATGCCATAATATATTCAATCATTTGTTGTTCTTGGTAGGTTAAATGAATACTTAAGATTATCACTTAGACGATCGTTGGAGAATCAAATAGGAATTCAACTTGACCATTTAGTGTCATGAGTTTGACAAAACATATTACAACAGCACAAGCATTAAGACAATATTTATTTTTAGTGGTAACACATAAAATGTAATGTTAATTGTTTCAAAACTAAACTATAAGGAGCGTAATTGCGCTTGAATGCCATAATTCAATCATTTATTGTTCTTGGTAGGTGAAATAAATATCCACCGTACTTAAGATTACCACTTAGATAAACGTTCGAGAATCAAATAGGAATTCAACTTGACCATTTAGTGTCATGAGTTTGACAAAAGATGTTAAGGCAACACAAACATTAAGGCAATATTTATTTTTTGTAGTAACACATAAAATGTAATGTTAATGATAACAAAGCTATACTTTAAGGAGCATAATTTTGCTCGAATGCCGTAATTCAACCATTTACTGTAATAGGTAGATGAAATGACTTTCCACCGTATTTAACATTTCAACTTAGATGATCGTTGGATACTCAAATAAGAACTTAACTTGACCATTTAGTGTCATTAGTTTGACAAAAGATAATATTGCAACACAAGCATTAAGGCAAAAATTTTTTAGTAATAACACATAAAATGTAATGTTAGTTATTTCAAAACTAAACTTTAAGGAGCATAATTGCGCTTGAATGCCATAATTCAATCATTTATTGTTCTGGGTAGGTGAAATGAATTTCCACCGAACTTAATATTACCACATAGATGAGCGTTGGAGAATCAAATAGGAACTCAACTTTACCGTTTATTGTCATGAGTTTGACAAAAGATATTAAAGCAACACAAACATTAAGGCAATATTTTTTTTTTTAGTAACACATAAAATGTAATGTTAATGATAACAAAACTATACTTTAAGGAGCATAATTTTGCGCGAATGCCGTAATTCAACCATTTACTGTAATAGGTAGGTGAAATGACTTTCCACCATATTTAACATTACCACTTAGATGATCGTTGGAGAATCAAATAAGAACTCAACTTGACCATTTAGTGTCATGAGTTTGACAAAAGATATTATTGCAACACAAGCATTAAGGCAAAATTTTTTTAGTAGTAACACATAAAATGTAATGTTAATTATTTCAAAACTAAACTTTAAGGAGCATATTTGCGCTTGAATACCATAATATATTCAATCATTTATTGTTCTTGGTAGGTGAAACGAATATCCACCGTACTTAAGATTACCACTTAGATGAGCGTTGGAGAATCAAACAGGAACTCAACTTCACCATTTAGTGTCATGAGTTTGACAAAAGATATTAAGGCAACACAAACATTAAGGCAATATTTATTTTTTTAGTAACACATAAAATGTAATGTTAATGATAACAAAACTTTACTTTAAGGAGCATAATTTTACTCGAATGCCGTAATTCAACCATTTACTATAATAGGTAGGTGAAATGACTTTCCACGATATTTAACATTATCACTTAGATGATCGTTGGAGAATAAAATAAGAACTCAACTTGACCGTTTAGTGTCCTTAGTTTGACAAAAGATAATATTGCAACACAAGCATTAAGGCAAAAATTTTTTAGTAGTAACACATAAAATGTAATGTTATTTATTTCAAAACTAAACTATAAGGAGCATAATTGCGCTTGAATGCCATAATATATTAAATCAGTTGTTGTTCTTGGTAGGTGAAATGAATATCCACCGTACTTAAGATTATCACTTAGACGATCGTTGGAGAATCAAATAGGAATTCAACTTGACCATTTAGTGTCATGAGTTTGACATTAGATATTACAACAACACAAGCATTAAGACAATATTTATTTTTAGTAGTAACACATAAAATATAATGTTAATTATTTCAAAACTAAACTTTAAGGAGCATAATTGCGCTTGAATTCCTTAATATATTCAGTCATTTATTGTTCTTGGTAGGTGAAATGAATATCCACCGTACTTAAAATTACCACTTAGATGATCGTCGGAGTTTCAAATAGGAATTCAACTTGACCATTTAGTATCATGAGTTTGACAAAAGATATTACAACAGCACAGACATTAAGGCAATATTTATTTTTAGTAGTAACACATAAAATGTAATGTTAATGATAACAAAGCTATACTTTAAGGAGCATAATTTTGCTCGAATACCGTAATTCAACCATTTACTGTAATAGGTAGGTGAAATGACTTTACACCGTATTTAACATTACAACATAGATGATCGTTGGAGAATCAAATAATAACTGAACTTGACCATTTAGTGTCATTAGTTTGACAAAAGATAATATTGCAACACAAGCATTAAGGCAAAATTTTTTTAGTAGTAACACATAAAATGTAATGTTAATTATTTCAAAACTAAACTTTAAAGAGCATAATTGCGCTTGAATTCCATAATATATTCAGTCATTTATTGTTCTTGGTAGGTGAAATGAATATCCACCGTACTTAAAATTACCACTTAGATGATCGTCGGAGTTTCAAATAGGAATTCAACTTGACCATTTAGTATCATGAGTTTGACAAAAGATATTACAACAGCACAGACATTAAGGCAATATTTATTTTTAGTAGTAACACATAAAATGTAATGTTAATGATAACAAAGCTATACTTTAAGGAGCATAATTTTGCTCGAATACCGTAATTCAACCATTTACTGTAATAGGTAGGTGAAATGACTTTACACCGTATTTAACATTACAACATAGATGATCGTTGGAGAATCAAATAATAACTGAACTTGACCATTTAGTGTCATTAGTTTGACAAAAGATAATATTGCAACACAAGCATTAAGGCAAAATTTTTTTAGTAGTAACACATAAAATGTAATGTTAATTATTTCAAACTAAACTTTAAAGAGCATAATTGCGCTTGAATTCCATAATATATTCAGTCATTTATTGTTCTTGGTAGGTGAAATGAATATCCTCCGTAATTAAAATTACCACTAAGATGATCGTTGGAGAATCAATTAGGAATTCAACTTGACCATTTAGTATCATGAGTTTGACAAAAGATGTTACAACAGCACAGGCATTAAGGCAATATTTATTTTTAGTAGTAACACATAAAATGTAATGTTAATGATAACAAAGCTATACTTTAAGGAGCATAATTTTGCTCGAATGTCGTAATTCAACTATTTACTGTAATAGGTAGGTGAAATGACTTTCCACCGTATTTAACATTACAACTTACATGATCGTTGGAGAATCAAATAAGAACTCAACTTGACCATTTAGTGTCATTAGTTTGACAAAAGATAATATTGCAACACAAGCATTAAGGCAAAATTTTTTTAGTAGTAACACATAAAATGTAATGTTAATTGTTTCAAAACTAAACTTTAATGAGCATAATTGCGCTTGAATGCCATAATATATTCAATTATTTGTTGTTCTTGGTAGGTTAAATGAATACTTAAGATTATCACTTAGACGATCGTTGGAGAATCAAATAGGAATTCAACTTGACCATTTTGTGTCATGAGTTTGACAAAACATATTACAACAGCACAAGCATTAAGACAATATTTATTTTTAGTGGTAACACATAAAATGTAATGTTAATTGTTTCAAAACTAAACTATAAGGAGCGTAATTGCGCTTGAATGTCATATTTCAATCATTTATTGTTCTTGGTAGGTGAAATAAATATCCACCGCACTTAAGATTACCACTTAGATAATCGTTCGAGAATCAAATAGGAATTCAACTTGACCATTTAGTGTCATGAGTTTGACAAAAGATGTTAAGGCAACACAAACATTAAGGCAATATTTATTTTTTGTAGTAACACATAAAATGTAATGTTAATGATAACAAAGCTATACTTTAAGGAGCATAATTTTGCTCGAATGCCGTAATTCAACCATTTACTGTAATAGGTAGATGAAATGACTTTCCACCGTATTTAACATTTCAACTTAGATGATCGTTGGATACTCAAATAAGAACTTAACTTGACCATTTAGTGTCATTAGTTTGACAAAAGATAATATTGCAACACAAGCATTAAGGAAAAATTTTTTTAGTAATAACACATAAAATATAATGTTAGTTATTTCAAAACTAAACTTTAAGGAGCATAATTGCGCTTGAATGCCATAATTCAATCATTTATTGTTCTGGGTAGGTGAAATGAATTTCCACTGAACTTAATATTATCACATAGATGAGCGTTGGAGAATCAAATAGGAACTCAACTTTACCGTTTAGTGTCATGAGTTTGACAAAAGATATTAAGGCAACACAAACATTAAGGCAATATTTTTTTTTTTAGTAACACATAAAATGTAATGTTAATGATAACAAAACTATACTTTAAGGAGCATAATTTTGCTTGAATGTCGTAATTCAACCATTTACTGTAATAGGTAGGTGAAATGACTTTCCACCATATTTAACATTACCACTTAGATGAGCGTTGGAGAATCAAATAAGAACTCAACTTGACCATTTAGTGTCATGAGTTTGACAAAAGAAATTATTGCAACACAAGCATTAAGGCAAAATTTTTTTAGTAGTAACACATAAAATGTAATGTTAATTATTTCAAAACTAAACTTTATGGAGCATATTTGCGCTTGAATGCCATAATATATTCAGTCATTTATTGTTCTTGGTTGGTGAAATGAATATCCATCGTACTTAAAATTACCACTTAGATGATCGTTGGAGAATCAAATAGGAATTAAACTTGACCATTTAGTATCACGAGTTTGACAAAAGATATTACAACAGCACAGACATTAAGGCAATATTTATTTTTAGTAGTAACACATAAAATGTAATGTTAATTATTTCAAAACTAAACTTTAAGGAGCATAATTGCGCTTGAATGCCTTATTATATTCAATCATTTGTTGTTCTTGGTAGGTTAAATGAATATCCACCGTACTTAAGATTACCACTTAGACGATCGTTGGAGAATCAAATAGGAATTCAACTTGACCATTTAGTGTCATGAGTTTGACAAAAGATATTACAACAGCACAACCATTAAGACAATATTTATTTTAGTGGTAACACATAAAATGTAATGTTAATTATTTCTAAACTAAACTTTAAGGAGCATAATTGCGCTTGAATACCATAATATATTCAATCATTTATTGTTCTTGGTAGGTGAAATGAATATCCACCGTACTTAAGATTACCACTTAGACGATCGTTGGAGAATCAAATAGGAATTCAACTTGACCATTTAGTGTCATGAGTTTGACAAAAGATATTACAACAGCACAAGCATTAAGACAATATTTATTTTTTGTGGTAACACATAAAAAGTAATGTTAATTATTTCAAAACTAAACTTTAAGGAGGATAATTGCGCTTGAATGCCATAATTCAATCATTTATTGTTCTGGGTAGGTGAAATGAATTTCCACCGAACTTAACATTACCACTTAGATGAGCGTTGGAGAATCAAATAGGAACTCAACTTGACCATTTAGTGTCATGAGTTTGACAAAAGATATTAAGCCAACACAAACATTAAGGCAATATTTATTTTTTGTAGTAACACATAAAATGTAATGTTAATGATAACAAAACTATACTTTAAGGAGCATAATTTTGCTCGAATGCCGTAATACAACCATTTACTGTAATAGGTAGGTGAAATGACTTTTCACCGTATTTAACATTACCACTTAGATGAGCGTTGGAGAATCAAATAATAACTCAACTTGACCATTTAGTATCATGAGTTTGACAAAAGATATTATTGCAACACAACCATTAAGGCAAAATTTTATTAGTAGTAACACATAAAATGTAATGTTAATTATTTGTTAACTAAACTTTAAGGAGCATAATTGAGTTTGAATGCCATAATATATTCAATCATTTACAGTTCTTGGTAGGTGAACTGAATATCCACCGTACTTAAATTACCACTTAGATGAGCGTTGGAGAATCAAATAGGAATTCAACTTGACCATTTAGTGTCTTGAGTTTGACAAAAGATATTACAACAACACAATCATTATGGCAATATTTTATTTTTAGTAGTAACACATAAAATGTAATGTTAATTGTTGTAAAACTAAACTTTAAGGAGCATAATTGAGCTTGGTAACAAGCACCAGTTGGATTCAAATAAATCACTCCTTTCTTCCAAATTTTTGTTTATTATGGAATTTAAAATTTAATAAATTGTAAAATTAGACTATTTGCCTTATATTAAACAAAACGTTATGTTTAGAGAAGAACTTTCGGATTGTTTTGTTTCACTATTTTTTAAATTTCCATTTGAATTTGAAATTGAAAGTCTTTGATATTGTTGTTTTAGTAAGATTGAAATTCCACTCTTACTGGAAGAAATTAATGCTTCCTCGCACTGTTGTTAAAGGTATGGAAGAAATCAAAGCTATGTCTCTTTTAGTTTTTTTACCTATTTAATAATAATGTGTGATATCCATAAGCCAAAAACCTGACTTTCAGGTTTACCTTCTATGCCTCAAAGATGGTGGTGGTGATTGTGTAAAGTCTATAATTGTTAAATTGTTTCCTATTATTTTAATGAAATATGTTGCATTAGCTGTTAACCTAGCCTTTGATTAGTTGGTAAGCTCCGCTTCCTATTTTGTAATGCAAATCCAAACTTATACTATTTTTTGGAAAGTATTTCTATGTTAATCTTTGCTTCTACGAGATTGAATAATCTCTGACTTCTTTGCATCTTCTAAATGATATAGAAGTTAAAAAAGGGACTATCAACAATTCAATAACTTGGATACTTTGCAACAATTGAAGCTATGTTAGAGGTTATCAATGGTGATAGTTTGCTGCGATGTCTAAGATATGACCACATTCATGTGAATAACTCTACTCAATTGCAAATAACTATACGTTCCCTTTAAACTTTGAACTGTTGTTCCTGTGATGCAGGAAAGTTTTGAATGCCATAATTCAATCATTTATTGTTCTGGGTAGGTGAAATGAATTTCCACCGAACTTAATATTACCACTTAG
This sequence comes from Sesbania bispinosa, assembly GCA_026901365.1. NCBI lineage: Eukaryota > Viridiplantae > Streptophyta > Magnoliopsida > Fabales > Fabaceae > Sesbania > Sesbania bispinosa. Next base: position 2,625,189 of record QLOH01000046.1, on the reverse strand, counting down.
ATGAGCGTTGGAGAATCAAATAGGAACTCAACTTCACCATTTAGTGTCATGAGTTTGACAATAGATATTAAGGCAACACAAACATTAAGGCAATATTTAGTTTTTGTAGTAACACATAAAATGTAATGTTAATGATAACAAAACTATACTTTAAGGAGCATAATTTTGCTCGAATGCCGTAATTCAACCATTTACTGTAATAGGTAGGTGAAATGACTTTCAACCGTATTTAACATTACAATTTAGATGATCGTTCGAGAATCAAATAAGAACTCAACTTGACCATTTAGTGTCATTAGTTTGACAAAAGATAATATTGCAACACAAGCATTAAGGCAAAATTTTTTTAGTAGTAACACATAAAATGTAACGTTAATTATTTCAAAACTAAACTTTAAGGAGCATAATTGCGCTTGAATGCCATAATATATTCAATCATTTGTTGTTCTTTGTAGGTGAAATCAATATCCACCGTACTTAAGATTACCACTTAGAAGATCGTTGGAGAATCAAATAGGAATTCAACTTGACCATTTAGTATCATGAGTTTGACAAAAGATGTTACAACAGCACAGGCATTAAGGCAATATTTATTTTTAGTAGTAACACATAAAATCTAATGTTAATGATAACAAAGCTATACTTTAAGGAGCATAATTTTGCTCGAATGTCGTAATTCAACCATTTACTGTAATAGGTAGGTGAAATGACTTTCCACCGTATTTAACATTACAACTTAGATGATCGTTGGAGAATCAAATAAGAACTCAACTTAACCATTTAGTGTCATTAGTTTGACAAAAGATAACATTGCAACACAAGCATTAAGGCAAATTTTTTTAGCAGTAACACATAAAATGTAATGTTAATGATAACAAAGCTATACTTTAAGGAGCATAATTTTGCTCGAATGTCGTCATTCAACCATTTACTGTAATAGGTAGGTGAAATGACTTTCCACCGTATTTAACATTACAACTTAGATGATCGTTGGAGAATCAAATAAGAACTCAACTTGACCATTTAGTGTCATTAGTTTGACAAAAGATAATATTGCAACACAAGCATTAAGGCAAAAATTTTTTAGTAGTAACACATAAAATGTAATGTTAATTATTTCAAAACTAAACTTTAAGGAGCATAATTGCGCTTGAATTCCATAATATATTCAATCATTTGTTGTTCTTGGTAGGTTAAATGAATACTTAAGATTATCACTTAGACGATCGTTGGAGAATCAAATAGGAAATCAACTTGACCATTTAGTGTCATGAGTTTGACAAAACATATTACAACAGCACAAGCATTAAGACAATATTTATTTTTAGTGGTAACACATAAAATGTAATGTTAATTGTTTCAAAACTAAACTATAAGGAGCGTAATTGCGCTTGAATGCCATAATTCAATCATTTATTGTTCTTGGTAGGTGAAATAAATATCCACCGTACTTAAGATTACCACTTAGATAATCGTTCGAGAATCAAATAGGAATTCAACTTTACCATTTAGGGTCATGAGTTTGACAAAAAATATTACAACAACACAAGCATTAAGACAATATTTATTTTTTGTGGTAACACATAAAATGTAATGTTAATTATTTCAAAACTAAACTTTAAGGAGCATAATTGCGCTCGAATACCATAATATATTCAATCATTTGTTGTTCTTGGTAGGTTAAATGAATTTCCACCGAACTTAACATTACCACTTAGATGAGCGTTGGAGAATCAAATAGGAACTCAACTTGACCATTTAGTGTCATGAGTTTGACAAAAGATATTAAGGCAACACAAACATTAAGGCAATATTTATTTTTTTAGTAACACATAAAATGTAATGTTAATGATAACAAAACTATACTTTAAGGAGCATAATTTTGTTCGAATGCCGTAATTCAACCATTTACTGTAATAGGTAGGTGAAATGACTTTCCACAGTATTTAACATTACAACTAAGATGATCGTTGGAGAATCAAATAAGAACTCAACTTGACCATTTAGTGTCATTAGTTTGACAAAAGATATTATTGCAACACAAGCATTAAGACAATATTTATTTTTTGTGGTAACACATAAAATGTAATGTTAATTATTTCAAAACTAAACTTTAAGGAGCATAATTGCGCTTGAATACCATAATATATTCAATCATTTGTTGTTCTTGGTAGGTTAAATGAATTTCCACCGAACATAACATTACCACTTAGATGAGTGTTGGAGAATCAAATAGGAACTCAACTTGACCATTTAGTGTCATGAGTTTGACAAAAGATATTAAGGCATCACAAACATTAAGGCAATATTTATTTTTTTAGTAACACATAAAATGTAATGTTAATGATAACAAAACTTTACTTTAAGGAGCATAATTTTACTCGAATGTCGTAATTCAACCATTTACTGTAATAGGTAGGTGAAATGACTTTCCACCATATTTAACATTACCACTTAGATGATCGTTGGAGAATCAAATAAGAAATCAACTTGACCATTTAGTGTCATGAGTTTGACAAAAGATATTATTGCAACACAAGCATTAAGGCAAAAATTTTTTAGTAGTAACACATAAAATGTAATGTTAATTATTTCAAAAGTAAACTTTAAGGAGCATAATTGCGCTTGAATACCATAATATATTCAATCATTTATTGTTCTGGGTAGGTGAAATGAATTTCCACCGAACATAACATTACCAAATAGATGAGCGTTGGAGAATCAAATAGGAACTCAACTTGACCATTTAGTGTCATGAGTTTTACAAAAGTTATTAAGGCAACACAAACATTAAGGCAATATTTATTTTTTGTAGTAACACATAAATTGTAATGTTATGATAACAAAACTATACTTTAAGGAGCATAATTTTGCTCGAATGCCGTAATTCAACCATTTACTATAATAGGTAGGTGAAATGACTTTACACCGTATTTAACATTACAACTTAGATGATCGTTGGAGAATCAAATAATAACACAACTTGACCATTTAGTGTCATTAGTTTGACAAAAGATAATATTGCAACACAAGCATTAAGGCAAAATTTTTTTAGTAGTAACACATAAAATGTAATGTTAATTATTTCAAAACTAAACTTTAAGGAGCATAATTGCGCTTGAATGCCATAATATATTCAGTCATTTATTGTTCTTGGTAGGTGAAATGAATATCCTCCGTAATTAAAATTACCACTTAGATGATCGTTGGAGAATCAAATAGGAATTCAACTTGACCATTTAGTATCTTGAGTTTGACAAAAGATGTTACAACAACACATGCATTAAGGCAACATTTATTTTTAGTAGTAACACATAAAATGTAATGTTAATGATAACAAAGCTATACTTTAAGGAGCATAATTTTGCTCGAATGTCGTAATTCAACCATTTACTGTAATAGGTAGGTGAAATGACTTTCCACCGTATTTAACATTACAACTTACATGATCGTTGGATAATCAAATAAGAACTCAACTTGACCATTTAGTGTCATTAGTTTGACAAAAGATAATATTGCAACACAAGCATTAAGGCAAAATTTTTTTAGTAGTAACACATAAAATGTAATGTTAATTATTTCAAAACTAAACTTTAAGGAGCATAATTGCGCTTGAATGCCATAATATATTCAATCATTTGTTGTTCTTGGTAGGTTAAATGAATACTTAAGATTATCACTTAGACGATCGTTGGAGAATCAAATAGGAATTCAACTTGACCATTTAGTGTCATGAGTTTGACGAAACATATTACAACAGCACAAGCATTAAGACAATATTTATTTTTAGTGGTAACACATAAAATGTAATGTTAATTGTTTCAAAACTAAACTATAAGGAGCGTAATTGCGCTTGAATGCCATAATTCAATCATTTATTGTTCTTGGTAGGTGAAATAAATATCCACCGTACTTAAGATTACCACTTAGATAATCGTTCGAGAATCAAATAAGAATTCAACTTGACCATTTAGTGTCATGAGTTTGACAAAAGATGTTAAGGCAACACAAACATTAAGGCAATATTTATTTTTTGTAGTAACACATAAATGTAATGTTAATGATAACAAAGCTATACTTTAAGGAGCATAATTTTGCTCGAATGCCGTAATTCAACCATTTACTCTAATAGGTAGATGAAATGACTTTCCACCGTATTTAACATTTCAACTTAGATGATCGTTGGATACTCAAATAAGAACTTAACTTGACCATTTAGTGTCATTAGTTTGACAAAAGATAATATTGCAACACAAGCATTAAGGCAAAAATTTTTTAGTAATAACACATAAAATGTAATGTTAGTTATTTCAAAACTAAACTTTAAGGAGCATAATTGCGCTTGAATGCCATAATTCAATCATTTATTGTTCTGGGTAGGTGAAATGAATTTCCACCGAACTTAATATTACCACATAGATGAGCGTTGGAGATTCAAATAGGAACTCAACTTTACCATTTAGTGTCATGAGTTTGACAAAAGATATTAAGGCAACACAAACATTAAGGCAATATTTTTTTTTTAGTAACACATAAAATGTAATGTTAATGATAACAAAACTATACATTAAGGAGCATAATTTTGCGCGAATGCCGTAATTCAACCATTTACTGTAATAGGTAGGTGAAATGACTTTCCACCATATTTAACATTACCACTTAGATGATCGTTGGAGAATCAAATAAGAACTCAACTTGACCATTTAGTGTCATGAGTTTGACAAAGATATTATTGCAACACAAGCATTAAGGCAAAATTTTTTTAGTAGTAACACATAAAATGTAATGTTAATTATTTCAAAACTAAACTTTAAGGAGCATAATTGCGCTTGAATACCATAATATATTCAATCATTTATTGTTCTTGGTAGGTGAAATGAATATCCACCGTACTTAAGATTACCACTTAGACGATCATTGGAGAATCAAATAGGAATTCAACTTGACCATTTAGTGTCATGAGTTTGACAAAAGATATTACAACAGCACAAGCATTAAGACAATATTTATTTTTTATGGTAACAGATAAAATGTAATGTTAATTATTTCAAAACTAAACTTTAAGGAGCATAATTGCGCTTGAATGCCATAATTCAATCAATTATTGTTCTGGGTAGGTGAAATGAATTTCCACCGAACTTAACATTACCACTTAGATGAGCGTTGGAGAATCAAATAGGAACTCAACTTGACCATTTAGTGTCATGAGTTTGACAAAAGATATTAAGGCAACACAAACATTAAGGCAATATTTATTTGTTGCAGTAACACATAAATTGTAATAATGATAACAAAGCTATACTTTTAGGAGCATAATTTTGCTTGAATGCCGTAATTCAACCATTTACTGTAATAGGTAGGTGAAATGACTTTCCACCATATTTAACATTACCACTTAGATGAGCGTTGGAGAATCAAATAAGAACTCAACTTGACCATTTAGTGTCATGAGTTTGACAAAAGATATTATTGCAACACAAGCATTAAGGCAAAATTTTTTTAGTAGTAACACATAAAATGTAATGTTAATTATTTCAAAACTAAACTTTATGGAGCATATTTGCGCTTGAATGCCATAATATATTCAGTCATTTATTGTTCTTGGTTGGTGAAATGAATATCCATCGTACTTAAAATTACCACTTAGATGATCGTTGGAGAATCAAATAGGAATTAAACTTGACCATTTAGTATCACGAGTTTGACAAAAGATATTACAACAGCACAGACATTAAGGCAATATTTATTTTTAGTAGTAACACATAAAATTTAATGTTAATTATTTCAAAACTAAACTTTAAGGAGCATAATTGCGCTTGAATGCCTTATTATATTCAATCATTTGTTGTTCTTGGTAGGTTAAATGAATATCCACCGTACTTAAGATTACCACTTAGACGATCGTTGGAGAATCAAATAGGAATTCAACTTGACCATTTAGTGTCATGAGTTTGACAAAAGATATTACAACAGCACAACCATTAAGACAATATTTATTTTTAGTGGTAACACATAAAATGTAATGTTAATTATTTCAAAACTAAAATTTAAGGAGCATAATTGCGCTTGAATACCATAATATATTCAATAATTTATTGTTCTTGGTAGGTGAAATGAATATCCACCGTACTTAAGATTACCACTTAGATGATCGTTGGAGAATCAAATAGGAATTCACCTTGACCATTTAGTGTCATTAGTTTGACAAAAGATATTACAGCAGCACAAGCATTACGACAATATTTATTTTTTGTGGTAACACATAAAATGTAATGTTAATTATTTCAAAACTAAACTTTAAGGAGCATAATTGCGCTTGAATGCCATAATTCAATCATTTATTGTTCTGGGTAGGTGAAATGAATTTCCACCGAACTTAATATTACCACTTAGATGAGCGTTGGAGAATCAAATAGGAACTCAACTTCACGATTTAGTGTCATGAGTTTGACAAAAGATATTAAGGCAACACAAACATTAAGGCAATATTTATTTTTTTAGTAACACATAAAATGTAATGTTAATGATAACAAAACTTTACTTTAAGGAGCATAATTTTACTCGAATGCCGTAATTCAACCATTTACTATAATAGGTAGGTGAAATGACTTTCCACCATATTTAACATTATCACTTAGATGATCGTTGGAGAATAAAATAAGAACTCAACTTGACCGTTTAGTGTCCTTAGTTTGACAAAAGATAATATTGCAACACAAGCATTAAGGCAAAAATTTTTTAGTAGTAACACATAAAATGTAATGTTATTTATTTCAAAACTAAACTATAAGGAGCATAATTGCGCTTGAATGCCATAATATATTAAATCAGTTGTTGTTCTTGGTAGGTGAAATGAATATCCATCGTACTTAAGATTATCACTTAGACGATCGTTGGAGAATCAAATAGGAATTCAACTTGACCATTTAGTGTCATGAGTTTGACATTAGATATTACAACAACACAAGCATTAAGACAATATTTATTTTTAGTAGTAACACATAAAATATAATGTAAATTATTTCAAAACTAAACTTTAAGGAGCATAATTGCGCTTGAATTCCTTAATATATTCAGTCATTTATTGTTCTTGGTAGGTGAAATGAATATCCTCCGTACTTAAAATTACCACTTAGATGATCGTCGGAGAATCAAATAGGAATTCAACTTGACCACTTAGTATCATGAGTTTGACAAAAGATATTACAACAGCACAGACATTAAGGCAATATTTATTTTTAGTAGTAACACATAAAATGTAATGTTAATGATAACAAAGCTATACTTTAAGGAGCATAATTTTGCTCGAATACCGTAATTCAACCATTTACTGTAATAGGTAGGTGAAATGACTTTACACCGTATTTAACATTACAACTTACATGATCGTTGGAGAATCAAATAAGAACTCAACTTGACCATTTAGTGTCATTAGTTTGACAAAAGATAATATTGCAACACAAGCATTAAGGCAAAATTTTTTTAGTAGTAACACATAAAATGTAATGTTAATTATTTCAAAACTAAACTTTAAGGAGCATAATTGCGCTTGAATGCCATAATATATTCAATCATTTGTTGTTCTTGGTAGGTTAAATGAATACTTAAGATTATCACTTAGACGATCGTTGGAGAATCAAATAGGAATTCAACTTGACCATTTAGTGTCATGAGTTTGACAAAACATATTACAACAGCACAAGCATTAAGACAATATTTATTTTAGTGGTAACACATAAAATGTAATGTTAATTGTTTCAAAACTAAACTATAAGGAGCGTAATTGCGCTTGAATGCCATAATTCAATCATTTATTGTTCTTGGTAGGTGAAATAAATATCCACCGTACTTAAGATTACCACTTAGATAAACGTTCGAGAATCAAATAGGAATTCAACTTGACCATTTAGTGTCATGAGTTTGACAAAAGATGTTAAGGCAACACAAACATTAAGGCAATATTTATTTTTTGTAGTAACACATAAAATGTAATGTTAATGATAACAAAGCTATACTTTAAGGAGCATAATTTTGCTCGAATGCCGTAATTCAACCATTTACTGTAATAGGTAGATGAAATGACTTTCCACCGTATTTAACATTTCAACTTAGATGATCGTTGGATACTCAAATAAGAACTTAACTTGACCATTTAGTGTCATTAGTTTGACAAAAGATAATATTGCAACACAAGCATTAAGGCAAAAATTTTTAGTAATAACACATAAAATGTAATGTTAGTTATTTCAAAACTAAACTTTAAGGAGCATAATTGCGCTTGAATGCCATAATTCAATCATTTATTGTTCTGGGTAGGTGAAATGAATTTCCACCGAACTTAATATTACCACATAGATGAGCGTTGGAGAATCAAATAGGAACTCAACTTTACCGTTTATTGTCATGAGTTTGACAAAAGATATTAAAGCAACACAAACATTAAGGCAATATTTTTTTTTTAGTAACACATAAAATGTAATGTTAATGATAACAAAACTATACTTTAAGGAGCATAATTTTGCGCGAATGCCGTAATTCAACCATTTACTGTAATAGGTAGGTGAAATGACTTTCCACCATATTTAACATTACCACTTAGATGATCGTTGGAGAATCAAATAAGAACTCAACTTGACCATTTAGTGTCATGAGTTTGACAAAAGATATTATTGCAACACAAGCATTAAGGCAAAATTTTTTAGTAGTAACACATAAAATGTAATGTTAATTATTTCAAAACTAAACTTTAAGGAGCATATTTGCGCTTGAATACCATAATATATTCAATCATTTATTGTTCTTGGTAGGTGAAACGAATATCCACCGTACTTAAGATTACCACTTAGATGAGCGTTGGAGAATCAAACAGGAACTCAACTTCACCATTTAGTGTCATGAGTTTGACAAAAGATATTAAGGCAACACAAACATTAAGGCAATATTTATTTTTTAGTAACACATAAATGTAATGTTAATGATAACAAAACTTTACTTTAAGGAGCATAATTTTACTCGAATGCCGTAATTCAACCATTTACTATAATAGGTAGGTGAATGACTTTCCAACGATATTTAACATTATCACTTAGATGATCGTTGGAGAATAAAATAAGAACTCAACTTGACCGTTAGTGTCCTTAGTTTGACAAAAGATAATATTGCAACACAAGCATTAAGGCAAAAATTTTTAGTAGTAACACATAAAATGTAATGTTATTTATTTCAAAACTAAACTATAAGGAGCATAATTGCGCTTGAATGCCATAATATATTAAATCAGTTGTTGTTCTTGGTAGGTGAATGAATATCCACCGTACTTAAGATTATCACTTAGACGATCGTTGGAGAATCAAATAGGAATTCAACTTGACCATTTAGTGTCATGAGTTTGACATTAGATATTACAACAACACAAGCATTAAGACAATATTTATTTTTAGTAGTAACACATAAAATATATGTTAATTATTTCAAAACTAAACTTTAAGGAGCATAATTGCGCTTGAATTCCTTAATATATTCAGTCATTTATTGTTCTTGGTAGGTGAAATGAATATCCACCGTACTTAAAATTACCACTTAGATGATCGTCGAGTTTCAAATAGGAATTCAACTTGACCATTTAGTATCATGAGTTTGACAAAAGATATTACAACAGCACAGACATTAAGGCAATATTTATTTTTAGTAGTAACACATAAAATGTAATGTTAATGATAACAAAGCTATACTTTAAGGAGCATAATTTTGCTCGAATACCGTAATTCAACCATTTACTGTAATAGGTAGGTGAAATGACTTTACACCGTATTTAACATTACAACATAGATGATCGTTGGAGAATCAATAATAACTGAACTTGACCATTTAGTGTCATTAGTTTGACAAAAGATAATATTGCAACACAAGCATTAAGGCAAAATTTTTTAGTAGTAACACATAAAATGTAATGTTAATTATTTCAAAACTAAACTTTAAAGAGCATAATTGCGCTTGAATTCCATAATATATTCAGTCATTTATTGTTCTGGTAGGTGAAATGAATATCCACCGTACTTAAAATTACCACTTAGATGATCGTCGGAGTTTCAAATAGGAATTCAACTTGACCATTTAGTATCATGAGTTTGACAAAAGATATTACAACAGCACAGACATTAAGGCAATATTTATTTTTAGTAGTAACACATAAAATGTAATGTTAATGATAACAAAGCTATACTTTAAGGAGCATAATTTTGCTCGAATACCGTAATTCAACCATTTACTGTAATAGGTAGGTGAAATGACTTTACACCGTATTTAACATTACAACATAGATGATCGTTGGAGAATCAAATAATAACTGAACTTGACCATTTAGTGTCATTAGTTTGACAAAAGATAATATTGCAACACAAGCATTAAGGCAAAATTTTTTTAGTAGTAACACATAAAATGTAATGTTAATTATTTCAAAACTAAACTTTAAAGAGCATAATTGCGCTTGAATTCCATAATATATTCAGTCATTTATTGTTCTTGGTAGGTGAATGAATATCCTCTAATTAAAATTACCACTAAGATGATCGTTGGAGAATCAATAGGAATTCAACTTGACCATTTAGTATCATGAGTTTGACAAAAGATGTTACAACAGCACAGGCATTAAGGCATATTATTTTTAGTAGTAACACATAAAATGTAATGTTAATGATAACAAAGCTATACTTTAAGGAGCATAATTTTGCTCGAATGTCGTAATTCAACTATTTACTGTAAATAGGTAGGTGAAATGACTTTCCACCGTATTTAACATTACAACTTACATGATCGTTGGAGAATCAAATAGAACTCAACTTGACCATTTAGTGTCATTAGTTTGACAAAAGATAATATTGCAACACAAGCATTAAGGCAAAATTTTTTAGTAGTAACACATAAAATGTAATGTTAATTGTTTCAAAACTAAACTTTAATGAGCATAATTGCGCTTGAATGCCATAATATATTCAATTATTTGTTGTTCTTGGTAGGTTAAATGAATACTTAAGATTATCACTTAGACGATCGTTGGAGAATCAAATAGGAATTCAACTTGACCATTTTGTGTCATGAGTTTGACAAAACATATTACAACAGCACAAGCATTAAGACAATATTTATTTTTAGTGTAACACATAAAATGTAATGTTAATTGTTTCAAAACTAAACTATAAGGAGCGTATTGCGCTTGAATGTCATATTTCAATCATTTATTGTTCTTGGTAGGTGAAATAAATATCCACCGCACTTAAGATTACCACTTAGATAATCGTTCGAGAATCAAATAGGAATTCAACTTGACCATTTAGTGTCATGAGTTTGACAAAAGATGTTACAGGCAACACAAACATTAAGGCAATATTTATTTTTTGTAGTAACACATAAAATGTAATGTTAATGATAACAAAGCTATACTTTAAGGAGCATAATTTTGCTCGAATGCCGTAATTCAACCATTTACTGTAATAGGTAGATGAAATGACTTTCCACCGTATTTAAACATTTCAACTTAGATGATCGTTGGATACTCAAATAAGAACTTACTTGACCATTTAGTGTCATTAGTTTGACAAAAGATAATATTGCAACACAAGCATTAAGGAAAAATTTTTTAGTAATAACACATAAAATATAATGTTAGTTATTTCAAAACTAAACTTTAAGGAGCATAATTGCGCTTGAATGCCATAATTCAATCATTTATTGTTCTGGGTAGGTGAAATGAATTTCCACTGAACTTAATATTATCACATAGATGAGCGTTGGAGAATCAAATAGGAACTCAACTTTACCGTTTAGTGTCATGAGTTTGACAAAAGATATTAAGGCAACACAAACATTAAGGCAATATTTTTTTTTTTAGTAACACATAAAATGTAATGTTAATGATAACAAAACTATACTTTAAGGAGCATAATTTTGCTTGAATGTCGTAATTCAACCATTTACTGTATAGGTAGGTGAAATGACTTTCCACCATATTTAACATTACCACTTAGATGAGCGTTGGAGAATCAAATAAGAACTCAACTTGACCATTTAGTGTCATGAGTTTGACAAAAGAAATTATTGCAACACAAGCATTAGGCAAAATTTTTTTAGTAGTAACACATAAAATGTAATGTTAATTATTTCAAAACTAAACTTTATGGAGCATATTTGCGCTTGAATGCCATAATATATTCAGTCATTTATTGTTCTTGGTTGGTGAAATGAATATCCATCGTACTTAAAATTACCACTTAGATGATCGTTGGAGAATCAAATAGGAATTAAACTTGACCATTTAGTATCACGAGTTTGACAAAAGATATTACAACAGCACAGACATTAAGGCAATATTTATTTTTAGTAGTAACACATAAAATGTAATGTTAATTATTTCAAAACTAAACTTTAAGGAGCATAATTGCGCTTGAATGCCTTATTATATTCAATCATTTGTTGTTCTTGGTAGTTAAATGAATATCCACCGTACTTAAGATTACCACTTAGACGATCGTTGGAGAATCAAATAGGAATTCAACTTGACCATTTAGTGTCATGAGTTTGACAAAAGATATTACAAACAGCACAACCATTAAGACAATATTTATTTTTAGTGGTAACACATAAAATGTAATGTTAATTATTTCTAAACTAAACTTTAAGGAGCATAATTGCGCTTGAATACCATAATATATTCAATCATTTATTGTTCTTGGTAGGTGAAATGAATATCCACCGTACTTAAGATTACCACTTAGACGATCGTTGGAGAATCAAATAGGAATTCAACTTGACCATTTAGTGTCATGAGTTTGACAAAAGATATTACAAACAGCACAAGCATTAAGACAATATTTATTTTTTGTGGTAACACATAAAAAGTAATGTTAATTATTTCAAAACTAAACTTTAAGGAGGATAATTGCGCTTGAATGCCATAATTCAATCATTTATTGTTCTGGGTAGGTGAAATGAATTTCCACCGAACTTAACATTACCACTTAGATGAGCGTTGGAGAATCAAATAGGAACTCAACTTGACCATTTAGTGTCATGAGTTTGACAAAAGATATTAAGCCAACACAAACATTAAGGCAATATTTATTTTTGTAGTAACACATAAAATGTAATGTTAATGATAACAAAACTATACTTTAAGGAGCATAATTTTGCTCGAATGCCGTAATACAACCATTTACTGTAATAGGTAGGTGAAATGACTTTTCACCGTATTTAACATTACCACTTAGATGAGCGTTGGAGAATCAAATAATAACTCAACTTGACCATTTAGTATCATGAGTTGACAAAAGATATTATTGCAACACAACCATTAAGGCAAATTTTATTAGTAGTAACACATAAAATGTAATGTTTAATTATTTGTTAACTAAACTTTAAGGAGCATAATTGAGTTTGAATGCCATAATATATTCAATCATTTACAGTTCTTGGTAGGTGAACTGAATATCCACCGTACTTAAATTACCACTTAGATGAGCGTTGGAGAATCAAATAGGAATTCAACTTGACCATTTAGTGTCTTGAGTTTGACAAAAGATATTACAACAACACAATCATTATGGCAATATTTATTTTAGTAGTAACACATAAATGTAATGTTAATTGTTGTAAAACTAAACTTTAAGGAGCATAATTGAGCTTGGTAACAAGCACCAGTTGGATTCAAATAAATCACTCCTTTCTTCCAAATTTTTGTTTATTATGGAATTTAAAATTTAATAAATTGTAAAATTAGACTATTTGCCTTATATTAAACAAAACGTTATGTTTAGAGAAGAACTTTCGGATTGTTTTGTTTTCACTATTTTTAAATTTCCATTTGAATTTGAAATTGAAAGTCTTTGATATTGTTGTTTTAGTAAGATTGAAATTCCACTCTTACTGGAAGAAATTCATGCTTCCTCGCACTGTTGTTAAAGGTATGGAAGAAATCAAAGCTATGTCTCTTTTAGTTTTTTTTACCTATTTAATAATAATGTGTGATATCCATAAGCAAAAACCTGACTTTCAGGTTTACCTTCTATGCCTCAAAGATGGTGGTGGTGATTGTGTAAAGTCTATAATTGTTAAATTGTTTCCTATATTTTAATGAAATATGTTGCATTAGCTGTTAACCTAGCCTTGATTAGTTGGTAAGCTCCGCTTCCTATTTTGTAATGCAAATCCAAACTTATACTATTTTTTGGAAAGTATTTCTATGTTAATCTTTGCTTCTACGAGATTGAATAATCTCTGACTTCTTTGCATCTTCTAAATGATATAGAAGTTAAAAAAGGGACTATCAACAATTCAATAACTTGGATACTTTGCAACAATTGAAGCTATGTTAGAGGTTATCAATGGTGATAGTTTGCTGCGATGTCTAAGATATGACCACATTCATGTGAATAACTCTACTCAATTGCAAATAACTATACGTTCCCTTTAAACTTTGAACTGTTGTTCCTGTGATGCAGGAAAGTTTTGAATGCCATAATTCAATCATTTATTGTTCTGGGTAGGTGAAATGAATTTCCACCGAACTTAATATTACCACTTAGATGAGCGTTGGAGAATCAAATAGGAACTCAACTTCACCATTTAGTGTCATGAGTTTGACAATAGATATTAAGGCAACACAAACATTAAGGCAATATTTAGTTTTTGTAGTAACACATAAAATGTAATGTTAATGATAACAAAACTATACTTAAGGAGCATAATTTTGCTCGAATGCCGTAATTCAACCATTTACTGTAATAGGTAGGTGAAATGACTTTCAACCGTATTTAACATTACAATTTAGATGATCGTTCGAGAATCAAATAAGAACTCAACTTGACCATTTAGTGTCATTAGTTTGACAAAAGATAATATTGCAACACAAGCATTAAGGCAAAATTTTTTTAGTAGTAACACATAAAATGTAACGTTAATTATTTCAAAACTAAACTTTAAGGAGCATAATTGCGCTTGAATGCCATAATATATTCAATCATTTGTTGTTCTTGTAGGTGAAATCAATATCCACCGTACTTAAGATTACCACTTAGAAGATCGTTGGAGAATCAAATAGGAATTCAACTTGACCATTTAGTATCATGAGTTTGACAAAAGATGTTACAACAGCACAGGCATTAAGGCAATATTTATTTTTAGTAGTAACACATAAAATCTAATGTTAATGATAACAAAGCTATACTTTAAGGAGCATAATTTTGCTCGAATGTCGTAATTCAACCATTTACTGTAATAGGTAGGTGAAATGACTTTCCACCGTATTAACATTACAACTTAGATGATCGTTGGAGAATCAAATAAGAACTCAACTTAACCATTTAGTGTCATTAGTTTGACAAAAGATAACATTGCAACACAAGCATTAAGGCAAATTTTTTTTAGCAGTAACACATAAAATGTAATGTTAATGATAACAAAGCTATACTTTAAGGAGCATAATTTTGCTCGAATGTCGTCATTCAACCATTTACTGTAATAGGTAGGTGAAATGACTTTCCACCGTATTTAACATTACAACTTAGATGATCGTTGGAGAATCAAATAAGAACTCAACTTGACCATTTAGTGTCATTAGTTTGACAAAAGATAATATTGCAACACAAGCATTAAGGCAAAAATTTTTTAGTAGTAACACATAAAATGTAATGTTAATTATTTCAAAACTAAACTTTAAGGAGCATAATTGCGCTTGAATTCCATAATATATTCAATCATTTGTTGTTCTTGGTAGGTTAAATGAATACTTAAGATTATCACTTAGACGATCGTTGGAGAATCAAATAGGAAATCAACTTGACCATTTAGTGTCATGAGTTTGACAAAACATATTACAACAGCACAAGCATTAAGACAATATTTATTTTTAGTGGTAACACATAAAATGTAATGTTAATTGTTTCAAAACTAAACTATAAGGAGCGTAATTGCGCTTGAATGCCATAATTCAATCATTTATTGTTCTTGGTAGGTGAAATAAATATCCACCGTACTTAAGATTACCACTTAGATAATCGTTCGAGAATCAAATAGGAATTCAACTTTACCATTTAGGGTCATGAGTTTGACAAAAAATATTACAACAACACAAGCATTAAGACAATATTTATTTTTTGTGGTAACACATAAAATGTAATGTTAATTATTTCAAAACTAAACTTTAAGGAGCATAATTGCGCTCGAATACCATAATATATTCAATCATTTGTTGTTCTTGGTAGGTTAAATGAATTTCCACCGAACTTAACATTACCACTTAGATGAGCGTTGGAGAATCAAATAGGAACTCAACTTGACCATTTAGTGTCATGAGTTTGACAAAAGATATTAAGGCAACACAAACATTAAGGCAATATTTATTTTTTTAGTAACACATAAAATGTAATGTTAATGATAACAAAACTATACTTTAAGGAGCATAATTTTGTTCGAATGCCGTAATTCAACCATTTACTGTAATAGGTAGGTGAAATGACTTTCCACAGTATTTAACATTACAACTAAGATGATCGTTGGAGAATCAAATAAGAACTCAACTTGACCATTTAGTGTCATTAGTTTGACAAAAGATATTATTGCAACACAAGCATTAAGACAATATTTATTTTTTGTGGTAACACATAAAATGTAATGTTAATTATTTCAAAACTAAACTTTAAGGAGCATAATTGCGCTTGAATACCATAATATATTCAATCATTTGTTGTTCTTGGTAGGTTAAATGAATTTCCACCGAACATAACATTACCACTTAGATGAGTGTTGGAGAATCAAATAGGAACTCAACTTGACCATTTAGTGTCATGAGTTTGACAAAAGATATTAAGGCATCACAAACATTAAGGCAATATTTATTTTTTTAGTAACACATAAAATGTAATGTTAATGATAACAAAACTTTACTTAAGGAGCATAATTTTACTCGAATGTCGTAATTCAACCATTTACTGTAATAGGTAGGTGAAATGACTTTCCACCATATTTAACATTACCACTTAGATGATCGTTGGAGAATCAAATAAGAAATCAACTTGACCATTTAGTGTCATGAGTTTGACAAAGATATTATTGCAACACAAGCATTAAGGCAAAAATTTTTTAGTAGTAACACATAAAATGTAATGTTAATTATTTCAAAAGTAAACTTTAAGGAGCATAATTGCGCTTGAATACCATAATATATTCAATCATTTATTGTTCTGGGTAGGTGAAATGAATTTCCACCGAACATAACATTACCAAATAGATGAGCGTTGGAGAATCAAATAGGAACTCAACTTGACCATTTAGTGTCATGAGTTTTACAAAAGTTATTAAGGCAACACAAAACATTAAGGCAATATTTATTTTTGTAGTAGTAACACATAAATTGTAATGTTATGATAACAAAACTATACTTTAAGGAGCATAATTTTGCTCGAATGCCGTAATTCAACCATTTACTATAATAGGTAGGTGAAATGACTTTACACCGTATTTAACATTACAACTTAGATGATCGTTGGAGAATCAAATAATAACACAACTTGACCATTTAGTGTCATTAGTTTGACAAAAGATAATATTGCAACACAAGCATTAAGGCAAAATTTTTTTAGTAGTAACACATAAATGTAATGTTAATTATTTCAAAACTAAACTTTAAGGAGCATAATTGCGCTTGAATGCCATAATATATTCAGTCATTTATTGTTCTTGGTAGGTGAAATGAATATCCTCCGTAATTAAAATTACCACTTAGATGATCGTTGGAGAATCAAATAGGAATTCAACTTGACCATTTAGTATCTTGAGTTTGACAAAAGATGTTACAACAACACATGCATTAAGGCAACATTTATTTTTAGTAGTAACACATAAAATGTAATGTTAATGATAACAAAGCTATACTTTAAGGAGCATAATTTTGCTCGAATGTCGTAATTCAACCATTTACTGTAATAGGTAGGTGAAATGACTTTCCACCGTATTTAACATTACAACTTACATGATCGTTGGATAATCAAATAAGAACTCAACTTGACCATTTAGTGTCATTAGTTTGACAAAAGATAATATTGCAACACAAGCATTAAGGCAAAATTTTTTTAGTAGTAACACATAAAATGTAATGTTAATTATTTCAAAACTAAACTTTAAGGAGCATAATTGCGCTTGAATGCCATAATATATTCAATCATTTGTTGTTCTTGGTAGGTTAAATGAATACTTAAGATTATCACTTAGACGATCGTTGGAGAATCAAATAGGAATTCAACTTGACCATTTAGTGTCATGAGTTTGACGAAACATATTACAACAGCACAAGCATTAAGACAATATTTATTTTTAGTGGTAACACATAAAATGTAATGTTAATTGTTTCAAAACTAAACTATAAGGAGCGTAATTGCGCTTGAATGCCATAATTCAATCATTTATTGTTCTTGGTAGGTGAAATAAATATCCACCGTACTTAAGATTACCACTTAGATAATCGTTCGAGAATCAAATAAGAATTCAACTTGACCATTTAGTGTCATGAGTTTGACAAAAGATGTTAAGGCAACACAAACATTAAGGCAATATTTATTTTTTGTAGTAACACATAAAATGTAATGTTAATGATAACAAAGCTATACTTTAAGGAGCATAATTTTGCTCGAATGCCGTAATTCAACCATTTACTCTAATAGGTAGATGAAATGACTTTCCACCGTATTTAACATTTCAACTTAGATGATCGTTGGATACTCAAATAAGAACTTAACTTGACCATTTAGTGTCATTAGTTTGACAAAAGATAATATTGCAACACAAGCATTAAGGCAAAAATTTTTTAGTAATAACACATAAAATGTAATGTTAGTTATTTCAAAACTAAACTTTAAGGAGCATAATTGCGCTTGAATGCCATAATTCAATCATTTATTGTTCTGGGTAGGTGAAATGAATTTCCACCGAACTTAATATTACCACATAGATGAGCGTTGGAGATTCAAATAGGAACTCAACTTTACCATTTAGTGTCATGAGTTTGACAAAAGATATTAAGGCAACACAAACATTAAGGCAATATTTTTTTTTTAGTAACACATAAAATGTAATGTTAATGATAACAAAACTATACATTAAGGAGCATAATTTTGCGCGAATGCCGTAATTCAACCATTTACTGTAATAGGTAGGTGAAATGACTTTCCACCATATTTAACATTACCACTTAGATGATCGTTGGAGAATCAAATAAGAACTCAACTTGACCATTTAGTGTCATGAGTTTGACAAAAGATATTATTGCAACACAAGCATTAAGGCAAAATTTTTTTAGTAGTAACACATAAAATGTAATGTTAATTATTTCAAAACTAAACTTTAAGGAGCATAATTGCGCTTGAATACCATAATATATTCAATCATTTATTGTTCTTGGTAGGTGAAATGAATATCCACCGTACTTAAGATTACCACTTAGACGATCATTGGAGAATCAATAGGAATTCAACTTGACCATTTAGTGTCATGAGTTTGACAAAAGATATTACAACAGCACAAGCATTAAGACAATATTTATTTTTTATGGTAACAGATAAAATGTAATGTTAATTATTTCAAAACTAAACTTTAAGGAGCATAATTGCGCTTGAATGCCATAATTCAATCAATTATTGTTCTGGGTAGGTGAAATGAATTTCCACCGAACTTAACATTACCACTTAGATGAGCGTTGGAGAATCAAATAGGAACTCAACTTGACCATTTAGTGTCATGAGTTTGACAAAAGATATTAAGGCAACACAAACATTAAGGCAATATTTATTTGTTGCAGTAACACATAAATTGTAATAATGATAACAAAGCTATACTTTTAGGAGCATAATTTTGCTTGAATGCCGTAATTCAACCATTTACTGTAATAGGTAGGTGAAATGACTTTCCACCATATTTAACATTACCACTTAGATGAGCGTTGGAGAATCAAATAAGAACTCAACTTGACCATTTAGTGTCATGAGTTTGACAAAAGATATTATTGCAACACAAGCATTAAGGCAAAATTTTTTTAGTAGTAACACATAAAATGTAATGTTAATTATTTCAAAACTAAACTTTATGGAGCATATTTGCGCTTGAATGCCATAATATATTCAGTCATTTATTGTTCTTGGTTGGTGAAATGAATATCCATCGTACTTAAAATTACCACTTAGATGATCGTTGGAGAATCAAATAGGAATTAAACTTGACCATTTAGTATCACGAGTTTGACAAAAGATATTACAACAGCACAGACATTAAGGCAATATTTATTTTTAGTAGTAACACATAAAATTTAATGTTAATTATTTCAAACTAAACTTTAAGGAGCATAATTGCGCTTGAATGCCTTATTATATTCAATCATTTGTTGTTCTTGGTAGGTTAAATGAATATCCACCGTACTTAAGATTACCACTTAGACGATCGTTGGAGAATCAAATAGGAATTCAACTTGACCATTTAGTGTCATGAGTTTGACAAAAGATATTACAACAGCACAACCATTAAGACAATATTTATTTTTAGTGGTAACACATAAAATGTAATGTTAATTATTTCAAAACTAAAATTTAAGGAGCATAATTGCGCTTGAATACCATAATATATTCAATAATTTATTGTTCTTGGTAGGTGAAATGAATATCCACCGTACTTAAGATTACCACTTAGATGATCGTTGGAGAATCAAATAGGAATTCACCTTGACCATTTAGTGTCATTAGTTTGACAAAAGATATTACAGCAGCACAAGCATTACGACAATATTTATTTTTTGTGGTAACACATAAAATGTAATGTTAATTATTTCAAAACTAAACTTTAAGGAGCATAATTGCGCTTGAATGCCATAATTCAATCATTTATTGTTCTGGGTAGGTGAAATGAATTTCCACCGAACTTAATATTACCACTTAGATGAGCGTTGGAGAATCAAATAGGAACTCAACTTCACGATTTAGTGTCATGAGTTTGACAAAAGATATTAAGGCAACACAAACATTAAGGCAATATTTATTTTTTTAGTAACACATAAAATGTAATGTTAATGATAACAAAACTTTACTTTAAGGAGCATAATTTTACTCGAATGCCGTAATTCAACCATTTACTATAATAGGTAGGTGAAATGACTTTCCACCATATTTAACATTATCACTTAGATGATCGTTGGAGAATAAAATAAGAACTCAACTTGACCGTTTAGTGTCCTTAGTTTGACAAAAGATAATATTGCAACACAAGCATTAAGGCAAAAATTTTTTAGTAGTAACACATAAAATGTAATGTTATTTATTTCAAAACTAAACTATAAGGAGCATAATTGCGCTTGAATGCCATAATATATTAAATCAGTTGTTGTTCTTGGTAGGTGAAATGAATATCCATCGTACTTAAGATTATCACTTAGACGATCGTTGGAGAATCAAATAGGAATTCAACTTGACCATTTAGTGTCATGAGTTTGACATTAGATATTACAACAACACAAGCATTAAGACAATATTTATTTTTAGTAGTAACACATAAAATATAATGTAAATTATTTCAAAACTAAACTTTAAGGAGCATAATTGCGCTTGAATTCCTTAATATATTCAGTCATTATTGTTCTTGGTAGGTGAAATGAATATCCTCCGTACTTAAAATTACCACTTAGATGATCGTCGGAGAATCAAATAGGAATTCAACTTGACCACTTAGTATCATGAGTTTGACAAAAGATATTACAACAGCACAGACATTAAGGCAATATTTATTTTTAGTAGTAACACATAAAATGTAATGTTAATGATAACAAAGCTATACTTTAAGGAGCATAATTTGCTCGAATACCGTAATTCAACCATTTACTGTAATAGGTAGGTGAAATGACTTTACACCGTATTTAACATTACAACTTACATGATCGTTGGAGAATCAAATAAGAACTCAACTTGACCATTTAGTGTCATTAGTTTGACAAAAGATAATATTGCAACACAAGCATTAAGGCAAAATTTTTTTAGTAGTAACACATAAAATGTAATGTTAATTATTTCAAAACTAAACTTTAAGGAGCATAATTGCGCTTGAATGCCATAATATATTCAATCATTTGTTGTTCTTGGTAGGTTAAATGAATACTTAAGATTATCACTTAGACGATCGTTGGAGAATCAAATAGGAATTCAACTTGACCATTTAGTGTCATGAGTTTGACAAAACATATTACAACAGCACAAGCATTAAGACAATATTTATTTTTAGTGGTAACACATAAAATGTAATGTTAATTGTTTCAAAACTAAACTATAAGGAGCGTAATTGCGCTTGAATGCCATAATTCAATCATTTATTGTTCTTGGTAGGTGAAATAAATATCCACCGTACTTAAGATTACCACTTAGATAAACGTTCGAGAATCAAATAGGAATTCAACTTGACCATTTAGTGTCATGAGTTTGACAAAAGATGTTAAGGCAACACAAACATTAAGGCAATATTTATTTTTTGTAGTAACACATAAAATGTAATGTTAATGATAACAAAGCTATACTTTAAGGAGCATAATTTTGCTCGAATGCCGTAATTCAACCATTTACTGTAATAGGTAGATGAAATGACTTTCCACCGTATTTAACATTTCAACTTAGATGATCGTTGGATACTCAAATAAGAACTTAACTTGACCATTTAGTGTCATTAGTTTGACAAAAGATAATATTGCAACACAAGCATTAAGGCAAAAATTTTTTAGTAATAACACATAAAATGTAATGTTAGTTATTTCAAAACTAAACTTTAAGGAGCATAATTGCGCTTGAATGCCATAATTCAATCATTTATTGTTCTGGGTAGGTGAAATGAATTTCCACCGAACTTAATATTACCACATAGATGAGCGTTGGAGAATCAAATAGGAACTCAACTTTACCGTTTATTGTCATGAGTTTGACAAAAGATATTAAAGCAACACAAACATTAAGGCAATATTTTTTTTTTTAGTAACACATAAAATGTAATGTTAATGATAACAAAACTATACTTTAAGGAGCATAATTTTGCGCGAATGCCGTAATTCAACCATTTACTGTAATAGGTAGGTGAAATGACTTTCCACCATATTTAACATTACCACTTAGATGATCGTTGGAGAATCAAATAAGAACTCAACTTGACCATTTAGTGTCATGAGTTTGACAAAAGATATTATTGCAACACAAGCATTAAGGCAAAATTTTTTTAGTAGTAACACATAAAATGTAATGTTAATTATTTCAAAACTAAACTTTAAGGAGCATATTTGCGCTTGAATACCATAATATATTCAATCATTTATTGTTCTTGGTAGGTGAAACGAATATCCACCGTACTTAAGATTACCACTTAGATGAGCGTTGGAGAATCAAACAGGAACTCAACTTCACCATTTAGTGTCATGAGTTTGACAAAAGATATTAAGGCAACACAAACATTAAGGCAATATTTATTTTTTTAGTAACACATAAAATGTAATGTTAATGATAACAAAACTTTACTTTAAGGAGCATAATTTTACTCGAATGCCGTAATTCAACCATTTACTATAATAGGTAGGTGAAATGACTTTCCACGATATTTAACATTATCACTTAGATGATCGTTGGAGAATAAAATAAGAACTCAACTTGACCGTTTAGTGTCCTTAGTTTGACAAAAGATAATATTGCAACACAAGCATTAAGGCAAAAATTTTTTAGTAGTAACACATAAAATGTAATGTTATTTATTTCAAAACTAAACTATAAGGAGCATAATTGCGCTTGAATGCCATAATATATTAAATCAGTTGTTGTTCTTGGTAGGTGAAATGAATATCCACCGTACTTAAGATTATCACTTAGACGATCGTTGGAGAATCAAATAGGAATTCAACTTGACCATTTAGTGTCATGAGTTTGACATTAGATATTACAACAACACAAGCATTAAGACAATATTTATTTTTAGTAGTAACACATAAAATATAATGTTAATTATTTCAAAACTAAACTTTAAGGAGCATAATTGCGCTTGAATTCCTTAATATATTCAGTCATTTATTGTTCTTGGTAGGTGAAATGAATATCCACCGTACTTAAAATTACCACTTAGATGATCGTCGGAGTTTCAAATAGGAATTCAACTTGACCATTTAGTATCATGAGTTTGACAAAAGATATTACAACAGCACAGACATTAAGGCAATATTTATTTTTAGTAGTAACACATAAAATGTAATGTTAATGATAACAAAGCTATACTTTAAGGAGCATAATTTTGCTCGAATACCGTAATTCAACCATTTACTGTAATAGGTAGGTGAAATGACTTTACACCGTATTTAACATTACAACATAGATGATCGTTGGAGAATCAAATAATAACTGAACTTGACCATTTAGTGTCATTAGTTTGACAAAAGATAATATTGCAACACAAGCATTAAGGCAAAATTTTTTTAGTAGTAACACATAAAATGTAATGTTAATTATTTCAAAACTAAACTTTAAAGAGCATAATTGCGCTTGAATTCCATAATATATTCAGTCATTTATTGTTCTTGGTAGGTGAAATGAATATCCACCGTACTTAAAATTACCACTTAGATGATCGTCGGAGTTTCAAATAGGAATTCAACTTGACCATTTAGTATCATGAGTTTGACAAAAGATATTACAACAGCACAGACATTAAGGCAATATTTATTTTTAGTAGTAACACATAAAATGTAATGTTAATGATAACAAAGCTATACTTTAA
The DNA here is from genome assembly GCA_026901365.1 of Sesbania bispinosa. NCBI lineage: Eukaryota > Viridiplantae > Streptophyta > Magnoliopsida > Fabales > Fabaceae > Sesbania > Sesbania bispinosa. Next base: position 2,600,376 of record QLOH01000046.1, on the reverse strand, counting down.
GGAGCATAATTTTGCTCGAATACCGTAATTCAACCATTTACTGTAATAGGTAGGTGAAATGACTTTACACCGTATTTAACATTACAACATAGATGATCGTTGGAGAATCAAATAATAACTGAACTTGACCATTTAGTGTCATTAGTTTGACAAAAGATAATATTGCAACACAAGCATTAAGGCAAAATTTTTTTAGTAGTAACACATAAAATGTAATGTTAATTATTTCAAAACTAAACTTTAAAGAGCATAATTGCGCTTGAATTCCATAATATATTCAGTCATTTATTGTTCTTGGTAGGTGAAATGAATATCCTCCGTAATTAAAATTACCACTAAGATGATCGTTGGAGAATCAATTAGGAATTCAACTTGACCATTTAGTATCATGAGTTTGACAAAAGATGTTACAACAGCACAGGCATTAAGGCAATATTTATTTTTAGTAGTAACACATAAAATGTAATGTTAATGATAACAAAGCTATACTTTAAGGAGCATAATTTTGCTCGAATGTCGTAATTCAACTATTTACTGTAATAGGTAGGTGAAATGACTTTCCACCGTATTTAACATTACAACTTACATGATCGTTGGAGAATCAAATAAGAACTCAACTTGACCATTTAGTGTCATTAGTTTGACAAAAGATAATATTGCAACACAAGCATTAAGGCAAAATTTTTTTAGTAGTAACACATAAAATGTAATGTTAATTGTTTCAAAACTAAACTTTAATGAGCATAATTGCGCTTGAATGCCATAATATATTCAATTATTTGTTGTTCTTGGTAGGTTAAATGAATACTTAAGATTATCACTTAGACGATCGTTGGAGAATCAAATAGGAATTCAACTTGACCATTTTGTGTCATGAGTTTGACAAAACATATTACAACAGCACAAGCATTAAGACAATATTTATTTTTAGTGGTAACACATAAAATGTAATGTTAATTGTTTCAAAACTAAACTATAAGGAGCGTAATTGCGCTTGAATGTCATATTTCAATCATTTATTGTTCTTGGTAGGTGAAATAAATATCCACCGCACTTAAGATTACCACTTAGATAATCGTTCGAGAATCAAATAGGAATTCAACTTGACCATTTAGTGTCATGAGTTTGACAAAAGATGTTAAGGCAACACAAACATTAAGGCAATATTTATTTTTTGTAGTAACACATAAAATGTAATGTTAATGATAACAAAGCTATACTTTAAGGAGCATAATTTTGCTCGAATGCCGTAATTCAACCATTTACTGTAATAGGTAGATGAAATGACTTTCCACCGTATTTAACATTTCAACTTAGATGATCGTTGGATACTCAAATAAGAACTTAACTTGACCATTTAGTGTCATTAGTTTGACAAAAGATAATATTGCAACACAAGCATTAAGGAAAAATTTTTTTAGTAATAACACATAAAATATAATGTTAGTTATTTCAAAACTAAACTTTAAGGAGCATAATTGCGCTTGAATGCCATAATTCAATCATTTATTGTTCTGGGTAGGTGAAATGAATTTCCACTGAACTTAATATTATCACATAGATGAGCGTTGGAGAATCAAATAGGAACTCAACTTTACCGTTTAGTGTCATGAGTTTGACAAAAGATATTAAGGCAACACAAACATTAAGGCAATATTTTTTTTTTTAGTAACACATAAAATGTAATGTTAATGATAACAAAACTATACTTTAAGGAGCATAATTTTGCTTGAATGTCGTAATTCAACCATTTACTGTAATAGGTAGGTGAAATGACTTTCCACCATATTTAACATTACCACTTAGATGAGCGTTGGAGAATCAAATAAGAACTCAACTTGACCATTTAGTGTCATGAGTTTGACAAAAGAAATTATTGCAACACAAGCATTAAGGCAAAATTTTTTTAGTAGTAACACATAAAATGTAATGTTAATTATTTCAAAACTAAACTTTATGGAGCATATTTGCGCTTGAATGCCATAATATATTCAGTCATTTATTGTTCTTGGTTGGTGAAATGAATATCCATCGTACTTAAAATTACCACTTAGATGATCGTTGGAGAATCAAATAGGAATTAAACTTGACCATTTAGTATCACGAGTTTGACAAAAGATATTACAACAGCACAGACATTAAGGCAATATTTATTTTTAGTAGTAACACATAAAATGTAATGTTAATTATTTCAAAACTAAACTTTAAGGAGCATAATTGCGCTTGAATGCCTTATTATATTCAATCATTTGTTGTTCTTGGTAGGTTAAATGAATATCCACCGTACTTAAGATTACCACTTAGACGATCGTTGGAGAATCAAATAGGAATTCAACTTGACCATTTAGTGTCATGAGTTTGACAAAAGATATTACAACAGCACAACCATTAAGACAATATTTATTTTTAGTGGTAACACATAAAATGTAATGTTAATTATTTCTAAACTAAACTTTAAGGAGCATAATTGCGCTTGAATACCATAATATATTCAATCATTTATTGTTCTTGGTAGGTGAAATGAATATCCACCGTACTTAAGATTACCACTTAGACGATCGTTGGAGAATCAAATAGGAATTCAACTTGACCATTTAGTGTCATGAGTTTGACAAAAGATATTACAACAGCACAAGCATTAAGACAATATTTATTTTTTGTGGTAACACATAAAAAGTAATGTTAATTATTTCAAAACTAAACTTTAAGGAGGATAATTGCGCTTGAATGCCATAATTCAATCATTTATTGTTCTGGGTAGGTGAAATGAATTTCCACCGAACTTAACATTACCACTTAGATGAGCGTTGGAGAATCAAATAGGAACTCAACTTGACCATTTAGTGTCATGAGTTTGACAAAAGATATTAAGCCAACACAAACATTAAGGCAATATTTATTTTTTGTAGTAACACATAAAATGTAATGTTAATGATAACAAAACTATACTTTAAGGAGCATAATTTTGCTCGAATGCCGTAATACAACCATTTACTGTAATAGGTAGGTGAAATGACTTTTCACCGTATTTAACATTACCACTTAGATGAGCGTTGGAGAATCAAATAATAACTCAACTTGACCATTTAGTATCATGAGTTTGACAAAAGATATTATTGCAACACAACCATTAAGGCAAAATTTTATTAGTAGTAACACATAAAATGTAATGTTAATTATTTGTTAACTAAACTTTAAGGAGCATAATTGAGTTTGAATGCCATAATATATTCAATCATTTACAGTTCTTGGTAGGTGAACTGAATATCCACCGTACTTAAATTACCACTTAGATGAGCGTTGGAGAATCAAATAGGAATTCAACTTGACCATTTAGTGTCTTGAGTTTGACAAAAGATATTACAACAACACAATCATTATGGCAATATTTTATTTTTAGTAGTAACACATAAAATGTAATGTTAATTGTTGTAAAACTAAACTTTAAGGAGCATAATTGAGCTTGGTAACAAGCACCAGTTGGATTCAAATAAATCACTCCTTTCTTCCAAATTTTTGTTTATTATGGAATTTAAAATTTAATAAATTGTAAAATTAGACTATTTGCCTTATATTAAACAAAACGTTATGTTTAGAGAAGAACTTTCGGATTGTTTTGTTTCACTATTTTTTAAATTTCCATTTGAATTTGAAATTGAAAGTCTTTGATATTGTTGTTTTAGTAAGATTGAAATTCCACTCTTACTGGAAGAAATTAATGCTTCCTCGCACTGTTGTTAAAGGTATGGAAGAAATCAAAGCTATGTCTCTTTTAGTTTTTTTACCTATTTAATAATAATGTGTGATATCCATAAGCCAAAAACCTGACTTTCAGGTTTACCTTCTATGCCTCAAAGATGGTGGTGGTGATTGTGTAAAGTCTATAATTGTTAAATTGTTTCCTATTATTTTAATGAAATATGTTGCATTAGCTGTTAACCTAGCCTTTGATTAGTTGGTAAGCTCCGCTTCCTATTTTGTAATGCAAATCCAAACTTATACTATTTTTTGGAAAGTATTTCTATGTTAATCTTTGCTTCTACGAGATTGAATAATCTCTGACTTCTTTGCATCTTCTAAATGATATAGAAGTTAAAAAAGGGACTATCAACAATTCAATAACTTGGATACTTTGCAACAATTGAAGCTATGTTAGAGGTTATCAATGGTGATAGTTTGCTGCGATGTCTAAGATATGACCACATTCATGTGAATAACTCTACTCAATTGCAAATAACTATACGTTCCCTTTAAACTTTGAACTGTTGTTCCTGTGATGCAGGAAAGTTTTGAATGCCATAATTCAATCATTTATTGTTCTGGGTAGGTGAAATGAATTTCCACCGAACTTAATATTACCACTTAGATGAGCGTTGGAGAATCAAATAGGAACTCAACTTCACCATTTAGTGTCATGAGTTTGACAATAGATATTAAGGCAACACAAACATTAAGGCAATATTTAGTTTTTGTAGTAACACATAAAATGTAATGTTAATGATAACAAAACTATACTTTAAGGAGCATAATTTTGCTCGAATGCCGTAATTCAACCATTTACTGTAATAGGTAGGTGAAATGACTTTCAACCGTATTTAACATTACAATTTAGATGATCGTTCGAGAATCAAATAAGAACTCAACTTGACCATTTAGTGTCATTAGTTTGACAAAAGATAATATTGCAACACAAGCATTAAGGCAAAATTTTTTTAGTAGTAACACATAAAATGTAACGTTAATTATTTCAAAACTAAACTTTAAGGAGCATAATTGCGCTTGAATGCCATAATATATTCAATCATTTGTTGTTCTTTGTAGGTGAAATCAATATCCACCGTACTTAAGATTACCACTTAGAAGATCGTTGGAGAATCAAATAGGAATTCAACTTGACCATTTAGTGTCATGAGTTTGACAAAAGATATTACAACAGCACAAACATTAAGACAATATTTATTTTTAGTGGTAACACATAAAATGTAATTTTAATTATTTCAAAGCTAAACTTTAAGGAGCATAATTGTGCTTGAATGCCATAATTCAATCATTTATTAGTCTGGGTAGGTGAAATGAATTTCCACCGAACTTAATATTACCACTTAGATGAGCGTTGGAGAATCAAATAGGAACTCAACTTCACCATTTAGTGTCATGAGTTTGACAAAAGATATTAAGGCAACACAAACATTAAGGCAATATTTATTTTTTGTAGTAACACATAAAATGTAATGTTAATGATAACAAAGCTATACTTTAAGGAGCATAATTTTGCTCGAATGTCGTAATTCAACCATTTACTGTAATAGGTAGGTGAAATGACTTTCCACCGTATTTAACATTACAACTTAGAGGATCGTTGCAGAATCAAATAAGAACTCAACTTGACCATTTAGTGTCATGAGTTTGACAAAAGATATTATTGCAACACAACCATTAAGGCAATATTTTTTTAGTAGTAACACATAAAATGTAATGTTAATTATTTCTAAACTAAACTTTAAGGAGCATAATTGCGCTTGAATACCATAATATATTCAATCATTTATTGTTCTTGGTAGGTGAAATGAATATCCACCGTACTTAAGATTACCACTTAGACGATCGTTGGAGAATCAAATAGGAATTCAACTTGACTATTTAGTGTCATGAGTTTGACAAAAGATATTACAACAGAATAAACATTAAGACAATATTTATTTTTAGTCGTAACACATAAAATGTAATGTTAATTATTTCAAAACTAAACTTTAAGGAGCATAATTGCGCTTGAATGCCATAATTCAATCATTTATTGTTCTGGGTAGGTGAAATGAATTTCCACCGAACTTAATATTACCACTTAGATGAGCGTTGGAGAATCAAATAGGAACTCAACTTCACCATTTAGTGTTATGAGTTTGACAAAAGATATTAAGGCAACACAAACATTAAGGCAATATTTATTTTTTTAGTAACACATAAAATGTAATGTTAATGATAACAAAACTATACTTTAAGGAGCATAATTTTGCTCGAATGCCGTAATTCAACCATTTACTGTAATAGGCAGGTGAAATGACTTTTCACCGTATTTAACATTACCACTTAGATGAGCGTTGGAGAATCAAATAATAACTCAACTTGACCATTTAGTATCATGAGTTTGACAAAAGATATTATTGCAACACAAACATTAAGGCTAAATTTTTTTAGTAGTAACACATAAAATGTAATGTTAATTATTTGTAAACTAAACTTTAAGGAGCATAATTGAGCTTGAATGCCATAATATATTCAATCATTTACAGTTCTTGGTGGGTGAACTGAATATCCACCGTACTTAAGATTACCACTTAGATGAGCGTTGAAGAATCAAATAGGAATTCACCTTGACCATTTAGTGTCATGAGTTTGACAAAAGATATTACAACAGCACAAGCATTAAGCCAATATTTATTTTTAGTAGTAACACATAAAATGTAATGTTAATTGTTGCAAAACTAAAATTTAAGGAGCATAATTGAGCTTGGTAACAAGCACCTGTTGGATTCAAATAAATCACTCCTTTCTTCCAAATTTTTGTTTATTATGGAATATAAAATTTAATAAATTGTAAAATTAGACAATTTGTCTTATATTAAACAAAACGTTATGTTTAGAGAAGAACTTTCGGATTGTTTTGTCTCACTATTTTTTAATTTTCCAATTGAATTTGAAATTGAAAGTCTTTGATATTGTTGTTTTAGTAAGATTGAAATTCCACTCTTACAGGAAGAAATTAATGCTTCCTCGCACTGTTGTTAAAGGTATGGAAGAAATCAAAGCTATGTCTCCTTTAGTTTTTTTACCTATTTAATAATAATGTGTGATATCCATAAACCAAAAACCTGACTTTCAGGTTTACCTTCTATGCCTCAAAGATGGTGGTGGTGATTGTGTAAAGTCTATAATTGTTAATTTGTTTCCTATTATTTTAATGAAATATGTTGCATTAGCTGTTAACCTAGCCTTTGATTGGTTGGTAAGCTCCGCTTCCTATTTTGTAATGCAAATCCAAACTTATACTATTTTTTGGCAAGTATTTCTATGTTAATCTTTGCTTCTACGAGATTGAATAATCACTGACTTCTTTGCATCTTCTAAATGATAAAGAAGTTAAAAAAGGGACTACAACAATTCAATAACTTGGATACTTTGCAACAATTGAAGCTATGTTAGAGGTTATCAATGGTGATAGTTTGCTGCGATGTCTAAGATATGACCACATTCATGTGAATAACTCTACTCAATTGCAAATAACTACATGTTCCCTCTAAACTTTGAACTGTTGTTCCTGTGATGCAGGAAAGTTTTGAATGCAATAATTGAATCATTTATTCTTTTGAGTAGGTGAAATGAATTTACACCATACTTAACAATACCACTTAGATGAGCTATGGAGAATCAAATAGGAAGTCATCTTGACCATTTAGTGTCATGAGTTTGACAAAAGATATTAAGGCAACACAAACATTAAGGCAATATTTATTTTTTGTAGCAACACATAAAATGTAATGTTAATGATAACAAAACTATACTTTAAGGAGCATAATTTTGCTCGAATGCCGAAATTCAAACATTTATTGTAACATGTAGGTGAAATGACTTTCCACCGTATTTAACATTACCACTTAGATGAGCGTTGGAGAATCAAATAAGAACTCAACTTGACCATATAGTGTCATGAGTTTGACAAAAGATATTATTGCAACACAAGCATTAAGGCAAAATTTTTTTAGTAGTAACACAAAATGTAATGTTAATTATTTCAAAACTAAACTTTAAGGAGCATAATTGCGCTTGAATGCCATAATATATTCAATCATTTATTATTCTTGGTAGGTGAAATGAATATCCACCGTACTTAAGATTACCACTTAGATGATCGTTGGAGAATCAAATAGCAATTCAACTTGACCATTTAGTGTCATGAGTTTGACAAAAGATATTACAACAGCACAAGCATTAAGACAATATTTATTTTTAGTAGTAACACATAAAATGTAATGTTAATTGTTACAAAATTAAACTTTAAGGAGCATAATTGAGCTTGGTAACAAGCACCAGTTGGATTCAAATAAATCACTCATTTCTTCCAAATTTTTGTTTATTATGGAATTGAAAATTTAATAAATTGTAAGATTAGACTATTTGCCTTATATTAAACAAAACGTTATGTTCAGAGAAGAACTTTCGGATTGTCTTGTCTCACTATTTTTTAATTTTCCATTTGAATTTGAAATTGAAAGTCATTGATATTGTTGTATTAGTAAGATTGAAATTCCCCTCTTACAGGAAGAAATTAATGCTTCCTCGCACTGTTGTTAAAGGTATGGAAGAAATCAAAGCTTCATCTCTTTTAGTTTTCTTACCTATTTCATAATAATATGTGATATCCATAAGCCAAAAACCTGACTTTCAGGTTTACCTTCTACGCCTCAAAAATGGTGGTGGTGATTGTCTAAAGTCTATAATTGTTAAATTGTTTCCTATTATTTTAATGAAATAAGTTGCATTAGCTGTTAACCTAGCCTTTGATTGGTTGATAAGCTCCACTTCCTATTTTGTAATGCAAATCCGAACTTATACTATTTTTTACCAAGTATTTCTATGTTAATCTTTGCTTCTATGAGATTGAATAATCTCTGATTTCTTTGCATCTTCTAAATGATAAAGAAGTTAAAAAGGAACTATCAACAATTGAATAACTTTGATAGTTTGCAACAATTGAAGCTATGTTAGAAGTTATAAATGGTGATAGTTTGTTGCAATGTCTAAGATATGACCACATTCATGTGAATAACTCTACTCAATTGCAAATAACTACACGTTCCTCTAAACTTTGAACTGTTGTTCCTGTGATGCAGGAATGTTTTGAATGCAATAATTGAATCATTTATTCTTTAGAGTAGGTGAAATAAATTTACACCATATTTAACAGTACCACTTAGATGAGCTATGGAGAATCAAATAGGAACTCAACTTGACCATTTAGTGTCATGAGTTTGACAACAGATATTAAGGCAACACAAACATTAAGGCAATATTTATTTTTTGTAGTAACAGATAAAATGTAATATTAATGATAACAAAACTATACTTTAAGGAGCATAATTTTGCTCGAATGCCGTAATTCAACCATTTATTGTAATAGGTAGGTGAAATGACTTTCCACCGTATTTAACATTACCACTTAGATGAGCGTTGGAGAATCAAATAAGAACTCAACTTGACCATTTAGTGTCATAAGTTTGACAAAAGATATTATTGCAACACAAGCATTAAGGCAATATTTTTTTAGTAGTAATACATAAAATGTAATAATTATTTCTAAACTAAAGTTTAAGGAGCATAATTTTGCTCGAATGCCGTAATTCAACCATTTATTGTAATAGGTAGGTGAAATGACTTTCCACCGTATTTAACATTACCACTTAGATGATCGTTGGAGAATCAAATAAGAACTCAACTTAACCATTTAGTGTCATTAGTTTGACAAAAGATAACATTGCAACACAAGCATTAAGGCAAATTTTTTTTAGTAGTAACACATAAAATGTAATGTTAATGATAACAAAGCTATACTTTAAGGAGCATAATTTTGCTCGAATGTCGTAATTCAACCATTTACTGTAATAGGTAGGTGAAATGACTTTCCACCGTATTTAACATTACAACTTAGATGATCGTTGGAGAATCAAATAAGAACTCAACTTGACCATTTAGTGTCATTAGTTTGACAAAAGATAATATTGCAACACAAGCATTAAGGCAAAAATTTTTTAGTAGTAACACATAAAATGTAATGTTAATTATTTCAAAACTAAACTTTAAGGAGCATAATTGCGCTTGAATTCCATAATATATTCAATCATTTGTTGTTCTTGGTAGGTTAAATGAATACTTAAGATTATCACTTAGACGATCGTTGGAGAATCAAATAGGAAATCAACTTGACCATTTAGTGTCATAAGTTTGACAAAACATATTACAACAGCACAAGCATTAAGACAATATTTATTTTTAGTGGTAACACATAAAATGTAATGTTAATTGTTTCAAAACTAAACTATAAGGAGCGTAATTGCGCTTGAATGCCATAATTCAATCATTTATTGTTCTTGGTAGGTGAAATAAATATCCACCGTACTTAAGATTACCACTTAGATAATCGTTCGAGAATCAAATAGGAATTCAACTTTACCATTTAGGGTCATGAGTTTGACAAAAAATATTACAACAACACAAGCATTAAGACAATATTTATTTTTTGTGGTAACACATAAAATGTAATGTTAATTATTTCAAAACTAAACTTTAAGGAGCATAATTGCGCTTGAATACCATAATATATTCAATCATTTGTTGTTCTTGGTAGGTTAAATGAATTTCCACCGAACTTAACATTACCACTTAGATGAGCGTTGGAGAATCAAATAGGAACTCAACTTGACCATTTAGTGTCATGAGTTTGACAAAAGATATTAAGGCAACACAAACATTAAGGCAATATTTATTTTTTTAGTAACACATAAAATGTAATGTTAATGATAACAAAACTATACTTTAAGGAGCATAATTTTGTTCGAATGCCGTAATTCAACCATTTACTGTAATAGGTAGGTGAAATGACTTTCCACAGTATTTAACATTACAACTAAGATGATCGTTGGAGAATCAAATAAGAACTCAACTTGACCATTTAGTGTCATTAGTTTGACAAAAGATATTATTGCAACACAAGCATTAAGGCAAAATTTTTTTAGTAGTAACACATAAAATGTAATGTTAATTATTTCAAAACTAAACTTTAAGGAGCATAATTGCGCTTGAATACCATAATATATTCAATCATTTGTTGTTCTTGGTAGGTTAAATGAATTTCCACTGAACTTAACATTACCACTTAGATGAGCGTTGGAGAATCAAATAGGAACTCAACTTGACCATTTAGTGTCATGAGTTTGACAAAAGATATTAAGGCATCACAAACATTAAGGCAATATTTATTTTTTTAGTAACACATAAAATGTAATGTTAATGATAACAAAACTTTACTTTAAGGAGCATAATTTTACTCGAATGTCGTAATTCAACCATTTACTGTAATAGGTAGGTGAAATGACTTTCCACCATATTTAACATTACCACTTAGATGATCGTTGGAGAATCAAATAAGAAATCAACTTGACCATTTAGTGTCATGAGTTTGACAAAAGATATTATTGCAACACAAGCATTAAGGCAAAATTTTTTTAGTAGTAAGACATAAAATGTAATGTTAATTATTTCAAAAGTAAACTTTAAGGAGCATAATTGCGCTTGAATACCATAATATATTCAATCATTTATTGTTCTGGGTAGGTGAAATGAATTTCCACCGAACATAACATTACCAAATAGATGAGCGTTGGAGAATCAAATAGGAACTCAACTTGACCATTTAGTGTCATGAGTTTTACAAAAGTTATTAAGGCAACACAAACATTAAGGCAATATTTATTTTTTGTAGTAACACATAAATTGTAATGTTAATGATAACAAAACTATACTTTAAGGAGCATAATTTTGCTCGAATGCCGTAATTCAACCATTTACTATAATAGGTAGGTGAAATGACTTTACACCGTATTTAACATTACAACTTAGATGATCGTTGGAGAATCAAATAATAACACAACTTGACCATTTAGTGTCATTAGTTTGACAAAAGATAATATTGCAACACAAGCATTAAGGCAAAATTTTTTTAGTAGTAACACATAAAATGTAATGTTAATTATTTCAAAACTAAACTTTAAGGAGCATAATTGCGCTTGAATGCCATAATATATTCAGTCATTTATTGTTCTTGGTAGGTGAAATGAATATCCTCCGTAATTAAAATTACCACTTAGATGATCGTTGGAGAATCAAATAGGAATTCAACTTGACCATTTAGTATCTTGAGTTTGACAAAAGATGTTACAACAACACATGCATTAAGGCAACATTTATTTTTAGTAGTAACACATAAAATGTAATGTTAATGATAACAAAGCTATACTTTAAGGAGCATAATTTTGCTCGAATGTCGTAATTCAACCATTTACTGTAATAGGTAGGTGAAATGACTTTCCACCGTATTTAACATTACAACTTACATGATCGTTGGATAATCAAATAAGAACTCAACTTGACCATTTAGTGTCATTAGTTTGACAAAAGATAATATTGCAACACAAGCATTAAGGCAAAATTTTTTTAGTAGTAACACATAAAATGTAATGTTAATTATTTCAAAACTAAACTTTAAGGAGCATAATTGCGCTTGAATGCCATAATATATTCAATCATTTGTTGTTCTTGGTAGGTTAAATGAATACTTAAGATTATCACTTAGACGATCGTTGGAGAATCAAATAGGAATTCAACTTGACCATTTAGTGTCATGAGTTTGAAAAAACATATTACAACAGCACAAGCATTAAGACAATATTTATTTTTAGTGGTAACACATAAAATGTAATGTTAATTGTTTCAAAACTAAACTATAAGGAGCGTAATTGCGCTTGAATGCCATAATTCAATCATTTATTGTTCTTGGTAGGTGAAATAAATATCCACCGTACTTAAGATTACCACTTAGATAATCGTTCGAGAATCAAATAGGAATTCAACTTGACCATTTAGTGTCATGAGTTTGACAAAAGATGTTAAGGCAACACAAACATTAAGGCAATATTTATTTTTTGTAGTAACACATAAAATGTAATGTTAATGATAACAAAGCTATACTTTAAGGAGCATAATTTTGCTCGAATGCCGTAATTCAACCATTTACTGTAATAGGTAGATGAAATGACTTTCCACCGTATTTAACATTTCAACTTAGATGATCGTTGGATACTCAAATAAGAACTTAACTTGACCATTTAGTGTCATTAGTTTGACAAAAGATAATATTGCAACACAAGCATTAAGGAAAAAATTTTTTAGTAATAACACATAAAATGTAATGTTAGTTATTTCAAAACTAAACTTTAAGGAGCATAATTGCGCTTGAATGCCATAATTCAATCATTTATTGTTCTGGGTAGGTGAAATGAATTTCCACCGAACTTAATATTATCACATAGATGAGCGTTGGAGAATCAAATAGGAACTCAACTTTACCGTTTAGTGTCATGAGTTTGACAAAAGATATTAAGGCAACACAAACATTAAGGCAATATTTTTTTTTTTAGTAACACATAAAATGTAATGTTAATGATAACAAAACTATACTTTAAGGAGCATAATTTTGCGCGAATGCCGTAATTCAACCATTTACTGTAATAGGTAGGTGAAATGACTTTCCACCATATTTAACATTACCACTTAGATGATCGTTGGAGAATCAAATAAGAACTCAACTTGACCATTTAGTGTCATGAGTTTGACAAAAGATATTATTGCAACAGAAGCATTAAGGCAAAATTTTTTTAGTAGTAACACATAAAATGTAATGTTAATTATTTCAAAACTAAACTTTAAGGAACATAATTGCGCTTGAATACCATAATATATTCATTTATTGTTCTTGGTAGGTGAAATGAATATCCACCGTACTTAAGATTACCACTTAGACGATCATTGGAGAATCAAATAGGAATTCAACTTGACCATTTAGTGTCATGATTTTGACAAAAGATATTACAACAGCACAAGCATTAAGACAATATTTATTTTTTGTGGTAACACATAAAATGTAATGTTAATTATTTCAAAACTAAACTTTAAGGAGCATAATTGCGCTTGAATGCCATAATTCAATCAATTATTGTTCTGGGTAGGTGAAATGAATTTCCACCGAACTTAACATTACCACTTAGATGAGCGTTGGAGAATCAAATAGGAACTCAACTTGACCATTTAGTGTCATGAGTTTGACAAAAGATATTAAGGCAACACAAACATTAAGGCAATATTTATTTGTTGCAGTAACACATAAATTGTAATGTTAATGATAACAAAGCTATACTTTTAGGAGCATAATTTTGCTTGAATGTCGTAATTCAACCATTTACTGTAATAGGTAGGTGAAATGACTTTCCACCATATTTAACATTACCACTTAGATGAGCGTTGGAGAATCAAATAAGAACTCAACTTGACCATTTAGTGTCATGAGTTTGACAAAAGAAATTATTGCAACACAAGCATTAAGGCAAAATTTTTTTAGTAGTAACACATAAAATGTAATGTTAATTATTTCAAAACTAAACTTTATGGAGAATATTTGCGCTTGAATGCCATAATATATTCAGTCATTTATTGTTCTTGGTTGGTGAAATGAATATCCATCGTACTTAAAATTACCACTTAGATGATCGTTGGAGAATCAAATAGGAATTAAACTTGACCATTTAGTATCACGAGTTTGACAAAAGATATTACAATAGCACAGACATTAAGGCAATATTTATTTTTAGTAGTAACACATAAAATGTAATGTTAATTATTTCAAAACTAAACTTTAAGGAGCATAATTGCGCTTGAATGCCTTATTATATTCAATCATTTGTTGTTCTTGGTAGGTTAAATGAATATCCACCGTACTTAAGATTACCACTTAGACGATCGTTGGAGAATCAAATAGGAATTCAACTTGACCATTTAGTGTCATGAGTTTGACAAAAGATATTACAACAGCACAACCATTAAGACAATATTTATTTTTAGTGGTAACACATAAAATGTAATGTTAATTATTTCTAAACTAAACTTTAAGGAGCATAATTGCGCTTGAATACCATAATATATTCAATCATTTATTGTTCTTGGTAGGTGAAATGAATATCCACCGTACTTAAGATTACCACTTAGACGATCGTTGGAGAATCAAATAGGAATTCAACTTGACCATTTAGTGTCATGAGTTTGACAAAAGATATTACAACAGCACAAGCATTAAGACAATATTTATTTTTTGTGGTAACACATAAAAAGTAATGTTAATTATTTCAAAACTAAACTTTAAGGAGGATAATTGCGCTTGAATGCCATAATTCAATCATTTATTGTTCTGGGTAGGTGAAATGAATTTCCACCGAACTTAACATTACCACTTAGATGAGCGTTGGAGAATCAAATAGGAACTCAACTTGACCATTTAGTGTCATGAGTTTGACAAAAGATATTAAGCCAACACAAACATTAAGGCAATATTTATTTTTTGTAGTAACACATAAAATGTAATGTTAATGATAACAAAACTATACTTTAAGGAGCATAATTTTGCTCGAATGCCGTAATACAACCATTTACTGTAATAGGTAGGTGAAATGACTTTTCACCGTATTTAACATTACCACTTAGATGAGCGTTGGAGAATCAAATAATAACTCAACTTGACCATTTAGTATCATGAGTTTGACAAAAGATATTATTGCAACACAACCATTAAGGCAAAATTTTATTAGTAGTAACACATAAAATGTAATGTTAATTATTTGTTAACTAAACTTTGAGGAGCATAATTGAGTTTGAATGCCATAATATATTCAATCATTTACAGTTCTTGGTAGGTGAACTGAATATCCACCGTACTTAAATTACCACTTAGATGAGCGTTGGAGAATCAAATAGGAATTCAACTTGACCATTTAGTGTCTTGAGTTTGACAAAAGATATTACAACAACACAATCATTATGGCAATATTTTATTTTTAGTAGTAACACATAAAATGTAATGTTAATTGTTGTAAAACTAAACTTTAAGGAGCATAATTGAGCTTGGTAACAAGCACCAGTTGGATTCAAATAAATCACTCCTTTCTTCCAAATTTTTGTTTATTATGGAATTTAAAATTTAATAAATTGTAAAATTAGACTATTTGCCTTATATTAAACAAAACGTTATGTTTAGAGAAGAACTTTCGGATTGTTTTGTTTCACTATTTTTTAAATTTCCATTTGAATTTGAAATTGAAAGTCTTTGATATTGTTGTTTTAGTAAGATTGAAATTCCACTCTTACTGGAAGAAATTAATGCTTCCTCGCACTGTTGTTAAAGGTATGGAAGAAATCAAAGCTATGTCTCTTTTAGTTTTTTTACCTATTTAATAATAATGTGTGATATCCATAAGCCAAAAACCTGACTTTCAGGTTTACCTTCTATGCCTCAAAGATGGTGGTGGTGATTGTGTAAAGTCTATAATTGTTAAATTGTTTCCTATTATTTTAATGAAATATGTTGCATTAGCTGTTAACCTAGCCTTTGATTAGTTGGTAAGCTCCGCTTCCTATTTTGTAATGCAAATCCAAACTTATACTATTTTTTGGAAAGTATTTCTATGTTAATCTTTGCTTCTACGAGATTGAATAATCTCTGACTTCTTTGCATCTTCTAAATGATATAGAAGTTAAAAAAGGGACTATCAACAATTCAATAACTTGGATACTTTGCAACAATTGAAGCTATGTTAGAGGTTATCAATGGTGATAGTTTGCTGCGATGTCTAAGATATGACCACATTCATGTGAATAACTCTACTCAATTGCAAATAACTATACGTTCCCTCTAAACTTTGAACTGTTGTTCCTGTGATGCAGGAAAGTTTTGAATGCCATAATTCAATCATTTATTGTTCTGGGTAGGTGAAATGAATTTCCACCGAACTTAATATTACCACTTAGATGAGCGTTGGAGAATCAAATAGGAAGTCATCTTGACCATTTAGTGTCATGAGTTTGACAATAGATATTAAGGCAACACAAACATTAAGGCAATATTTAGTTTTTGTAGTAACACATAAAATGTAATGTTAATGATAACAAAACTATACTTTAAGGAGCATAATTTTGCTCGAATGCCGTAATTCAACCATTTACTGTAATAGGTAGGTGAAATGACTTTCAACCGTATTTAACATTACAATTTAGATGATCGTTCGAGAATCAAATAAGAACTCAACTTGACCATTTAGTGTCATTAGTTTGACAAAAGATAATATTGCAACACAAGCATTAAGGCAAAAATTTTTTAGTAGTAACACATAAAATGTAACGTTAATTATTTCAAAACTAAACTTTAAGGAGCATAATTGCGCTTGAATGCCATAATATATTCAATCATTTGTTGTTCTTTGTAGGTGAAATGAATATCCACCGTACTTAAGATTACCACTTAGACGATCGTTGGAGAATCAAATAGGAATTCAACTTGACCATTTAGTGTCATGAGTTTGACAAAAGATATTACAACAGCACAAACATTAAGACAATATTTATTTTTAGTGGTAACACATAAAATGTAATTTTAATTATTTCAAAGCTAAACTTTAAGGAGCATAATTGTGCTTGAATGCCATAATTCAATCATTTATTAGTCTGGGTAGGTGAAATGAATTTCCACCGAACTTAATATTACCACTTAGATGAGCGTTGGAGAATCAAATAGGAACTCAACTTCACCATTTAGTGTCATGAGTTTGACAAAAGATATTAAGGCAACACAAACATTAAGGCAATATTTATTTTTTGTAGTAACACATAAAATGTAATGTTAATGATAACAAAGCTATACTTTAAGGAGCATAATTTTGCTCGAATGTCGTAATTCAACCATTTACTGTAATAGGTAGGTGAAATGACTTTCCACCGTATTTAACATTACAACTTAGAGGATCGTTGCAGAATCAAATAAGAACTCAACTTGACCATTTAGTGTCATGAGTTTGACAAAAGATATTATTGCAACACAACCATTAAGGCAATATTTTTTTAGTAGTAACACATAAAATGTAATGTTAATTATTTCTAAACTAAACTTTAAGGAGCATAATTGCGCTTGAATACCATAATATATTCAATCATTTATTGTTCTTGGTAGGTGAAATGAATATCCACCGTACTTAAGATTACCACTTAGACGATCGTTGGAGAATCAAATAGGAATTCAACTTGACCATTTAGTGTCATGAGTTTGACAAAAGATATTACAACAGAATAAACATTAAGACAATATTTATTTTTAGTCGTAACACATAAAATGTAATGTTAATTATTTCAAAACTAAACTTTAAGGAGCATAATTGCGCTTGAATGCCATAATTCAATCATTTATTGTTCTGGGTAGGTGAAATGAATTTCCACCGAACTTAATATTACCACTTAGACGATCGTTGGAGAATCAAATAGGAATTCAACTTGACCATTTAGTGTCATGAGTTTGACAAAAGATATTACAACAGCACAACCATTAAGACAATATTTATTTTTAGTGGTAACACATAAAATGTAATGTTAATTATTTCTAAACTAAACTTTAAGGAGCATAATTGCGCTTGAATACCATAATATATTCAATCATTTATTGTTCTTGGTAGGTGAAATGAATATCCACCGTACTTAAGATTACCACTTAGACGATCGTTGGAGAATCAAATAGGAATTCAACTTGACCATTTAGTGTCATGAGTTTGACAAAAGATATTACAACAGCACAAGCATTAAGACAATATTTATTTTTTGTGGTAACACATAAAAAGTAATGTTAATTATTTCTAAACTAAACTTTAAGGAGCATAATTGCGCTTGAATACCATAATATATTCAATCATTTATTGTTCTTGGTAGGTGAAATGAATATCCACCGTACTTAAGATTACCACTTAGACGATCGTTGGAGAATCAAATAGGAATTCAACTTGACCATTTAGTGTCATGAGTTTGACAAAAGATATTACAACAGCACAAGCATTAAGACAATATTTATTTTTTGTGGTAACACATAAAAAGTAATGTTAATTATTTCAAAACTAAACTTTAAGGAGGATAATTGCGCTTGAATGCCATAATTCAATCATTTATTGTTCTGGGTAGGTGAAATGAATTTCCACCGAACTTAACATTACCACTTAGATGAGCGTTGGAGAATCAAATAGGAACTCAACTTGACCATTTAGTGTCATGAGTTTGACAAAAGATATTAAGCCAACACAAACATTAAGGCAATATTTATTTTTTGTAGTAACACATAAAATGTAATGTTAATGATAACAAAACTATACTTTAAGGAGCATAATTTTGCTCGAATGCCGTAATACAACCATTTACTGTAATAGGTAGGTGAAATGACTTTTCACCGTATTTAACATTACCACTTAGATGAGCGTTGGAGAATCAAATAATAACTCAACTTGACCATTTAGTATCATGAGTTTGACAAAAGATATTATTGCAACACAACCATTAAGGCAAAATTTTATTAGTAGTAACACATAAAATGTAATGTTAATTATTTGTTAACTAAACTTTGAGGAGCATAATTGAGTTTGAATGCCATAATATATTCAATCATTTACAGTTCTTGGTAGGTGAACTGAATATCCACCGTACTTAAATTACCACTTAGATGAGCGTTGGAGAATCAAATAGGAATTCAACTTGACCATTTAGTGTCTTGAGTTTGACAAAAGATATTACAACAACACAATCATTATGGCAATATTTTATTTTTAGTAGTAACACATAAAATGTAATGTTAATTGTTGTAAAACTAAACTTTAAGGAGCATAATTGAGCTTGGTAACAAGCACCAGTTGGATTCAAATAAATCACTCCTTTCTTCCAAATTTTTGTTTATTATGGAATTTAAAATTTAATAAATTGTAAAATTAGACTATTTGCCTTATATTAAACAAAACGTTATGTTTAGAGAAGAACTTTCGGATTGTTTTGTTTCACTATTTTTTAAATTTCCATTTGAATTTGAAATTGAAAGTCTTTGATATTGTTGTTTTAGTAAGATTGAAATTCCACTCTTACTGGAAGAAATTAATGCTTCCTCGCACTGTTGTTAAAGGTATGGAAGAAATCAAAGCTATGTCTCTTTTAGTTTTTTTACCTATTTAATAATAATGTGTGATATCCATAAGCCAAAAACCTGACTTTCAGGTTTACCTTCTATGCCTCAAAGATGGTGGTGGTGATTGTGTAAAGTCTATAATTGTTAAATTGTTTCCTATTATTTTAATGAAATATGTTGCATTAGCTGTTAACCTAGCCTTTGATTAGTTGGTAAGCTCCGCTTCCTATTTTGTAATGCAAATCCAAACTTATACTATTTTTTGGAAAGTATTTCTATGTTAATCTTTGCTTCTACGAGATTGAATAATCTCTGACTTCTTTGCATCTTCTAAATGATATAGAAGTTAAAAAAGGGACTATCAACAATTCAATAACTTGGATACTTTGCAACAATTGAAGCTATGTTAGAGGTTATCAATGGTGATAGTTTGCTGCGATGTCTAAGATATGACCACATTCATGTGAATAACTCTACTCAATTGCAAATAACTATACGTTCCCTCTAAACTTTGAACTGTTGTTCCTGTGATGCAGGAAAGTTTTGAATGCCATAATTCAATCATTTATTGTTCTGGGTAGGTGAAATGAATTTCCACCGAACTTAATATTACCACTTAGATGAGCGTTGGAGAATCAAATAGGAAGTCATCTTGACCATTTAGTGTCATGAGTTTGACAATAGATATTAAGGCAACACAAACATTAAGGCAATATTTAGTTTTTGTAGTAACACATAAAATGTAATGTTAATGATAACAAAACTATACTTTAAGGAGCATAATTTTGCTCGAATGCCGTAATTCAACCATTTACTGTAATAGGTAGGTGAAATGACTTTCAACCGTATTTAACATTACAATTTAGATGATCGTTCGAGAATCAAATAAGAACTCAACTTGACCATTTAGTGTCATTAGTTTGACAAAAGATAATATTGCAACACAAGCATTAAGGCAAAAATTTTTTAGTAGTAACACATAAAATGTAACGTTAATTATTTCAAAACTAAACTTTAAGGAGCATAATTGCGCTTGAATGCCATAATATATTCAATCATTTGTTGTTCTTTGTAGGTGAAATGAATATCCACCGTACTTAAGATTACCACTTAGACGATCGTTGGAGAATCAAATAGGAATTCAACTTGACCATTTAGTGTCATGAGTTTGACAAAAGATATTACAACAGCACAAACATTAAGACAATATTTATTTTTAGTGGTAACACATAAAATGTAATTTTAATTATTTCAAAGCTAAACTTTAAGGAGCATAATTGTGCTTGAATGCCATAATTCAATCATTTATTAGTCTGGGTAGGTGAAATGAATTTCCACCGAACTTAATATTACCACTTAGATGAGCGTTGGAGAATCAAATAGGAACTCAACTTCACCATTTAGTGTCATGAGTTTGACAAAAGATATTAAGGCAACACAAACATTAAGGCAATATTTATTTTTGTAGTAACACATAAAATGTAATGTTAATGATAACAAAGCTATACTTTAAGGAGCATAATTTTGCTCGAATGTCGTAATTCAACCATTTACTGTAATAGGTAGGTGAAATGACTTTCCACCGTATTTAACATTACAACTTAGAGGATCGTTGCAGAATCAAATAAGAACTCAACTTGACCATTTAGTGTCATGAGTTTGACAAAAGATATTATTGCAACACAACCATTAAGGCAATATTTTTTTAGTAGTAACACATAAAATGTAATGTTAATTATTTCTAAACTAAACTTTAAGGAGCATAATTGCGCTTGAATACCATAATATATTCAATCATTTATTGTTCTTGGTAGGTGAAATGAATATCCACCGTACTTAAGATTACCACTTAGACGATCGTTGGAGAATCAAATAGGAATTCAACTTGACCATTTAGTGTCATGAGTTTGACAAAAGATATTACAACAGAATAAACATTAAGACAATATTTATTTTTAGTCGTAACACATAAAATGTAATGTTAATTATTTCAAAACTAAACTTTAAGGAGCATAATTGCGCTTGAATGCCATAATTCAATCATTTATTGTTCTGGGTAGGTGAAATGAATTTCCACCGAACTTAATATTACCACTTAGATGAGCGTTGGAGAATCAAATAGGAACTCAACTTCACCATTTAGTGTTATGAGTTTGACAAAAGATATTAAGGCAACACAAACATTAAGGCAATATTTATTTTTTTAGTAACACATAAAATGTAATGTTAATGATAACAAAACTATACTTTAAGGAGCATAATTTTGCTCGAATGCCGTAATTCAACCATTTACTGTAATAGGCAGGTGAAATGACTTTTCACCGTATTTAACATTACCACTTAGATGAGCGTTGGAGAATCAAATAATAACTCAACTTGACCATTTAGTATCATGAGTTTGACAAAAGATATTATTGCAACACAAACATTAAGGCTAAATTTTTTTAGTAGTAACACAAAATGTAATGTTAATTATTTCAAAACTAAACTTTAAGGAGCATAATTGCGCTTGAATGCCATAATATATTCAATCATTTATTATTCTTGGTAGGTGAAATGAATATCCACCGTACTTAAGATTACCACTTAGATGATCGTTGGAGAATCAAATAGGAATTCAACTTGACCATTTAGTGTCATGAGTTTGACAAAAGATATTACAACAGCACAAGCATTAAGACAATATTTATTTTTAGTAGTAACACATAAAATGTAATGTTAATTGTTACAAAATTAAACTTTAAGGAGCATAATTGAGCTTGGTAACAAGCACCAGTTGGATTCAAATAAATCACTCATTTCTTCCAAATTTTTGTTTATTATGGAATTGAAAATTTAATAAATTGTAAGATTAGACTATTTGCCTTATATTAAACAAAACGTTATGTTCAGAGAAGAACTTTCGGATTGTCTTGTCTCACTATTTTTTAATTTTCCATTTGAATTTGAAATTGAAAGTCATTGATATTGTTGTATTAGTAAGATTGAAATTCCCCTCTTACAGGAAGAAATTAATGATTCCTCGCACTGTTGTTAAAGGTATGGAAGAAATCAAAGCTTCATCTCTTTTAGTTTTCTTACCTATTTCATAATAATATGTGATATCCATAAGCCAAAAACCTGACTTTCAGGTTTACCTTCTACGCCTCAAAAATGGTGGTGGTGATTGTCTAAAGTCTATAATTGTTAAATTGTTTCCTATTATTTTAATGAAATAAGTTGCATTAGCTGTTAACCTAGCCTTTGATTGGTTGATAAGCTCCACTTCCTATTTTGTAATGCAAATCCGAACTTATACTATTTTTTACCAAGTATTTCTATGTTAATCTTTGCTTCTATGAGATTGAATAATCTCTGATTTCTTTGCATCTTCTAAATGATAAAGAAGTTAAAAAGGAACTATCAACAATTGAATAACTTTGATAGTTTGCAACAATTGAAGCTATGTTAGAAGTTATAAATGGTGATAGTTTGTTGCAATGTCTAAGATATGACCACATTCATGTGAATAACTCTACTCAATTGCAAATAACTACACGTTCCTCTAAACTTTGAACTGTTGTTCCTGTGATGCAGGAATGTTTTGAATGCAATAATTGAATCATTTATTCTTTAGAGTAGGTGAAATAAATTTACACCATATTTAACAGTACCACTTAGATGAGCTATGGAGAATCAAATAGGAACTCAACTTGACCATTTAGTGTCATGAGTTTGACAACAGATATTAAGGCAACACAAACATTAAGGCAATATTTATTTTTTGTAGTAACAGATAAAATGTAATATTAATGATAACAAAACTATACTTTAAGGAGCATAATTTTGCTCGAATGCCGTAATTCAACCATTTATTGTAATAGGTAGGTGAAATGACTTTCCACCGTATTTAACATTACCACTTAGATGAGCGTTGGAGAATCAAATAAGAACTCAACTTGACCATTTAGTGTCATAAGTTTGACAAAAGATATTATTGCAACACAAGCATTAAGGCAATATTTTTTTAGTAGTAATACATAAAATGTAATAATTATTTCTAAACTAAAGTTTAAGGAGCATAATTTTGCTCGAATGCCGTAATTCAACCATTTATTGTAATAGGTAGGTGAAATGACTTTCCACCGTATTTAACATTACCACTTAGATGATCGTTGGAGAGTCAAATAGGAATTCAACTTGACCATTTAGTGTCATGAGTTTGACAAAAGCTATTACAACAACACAAGCATTAAGGCAATATTTATTTTTAGTGGTAACACATAAAATGTAATATTAATTATTTCAAAACTAAACTTTAAGGAGCTTAATTGAGCTTGAATGCCATAATATATTCAATCATTTATAGTTCTTGGTAGGTGAAATGAATTTCCACCGTACTTAAGATTACCACTTAGATGAGCGTTGGATAATCAAATAGGAATTCAACTTGACCATTTAGTGTCGTGAGTTTGACAAAAGATATTACAACAGCACAAGCATTAAGGCAATATTTATTTTGAGTAGTAACACATAAAATGTAATGTTAATTGTTACAAAACTAAACTTGTAACGCCCTAATTTCTAAATTCAAGACTTAGTCCATTGGAAACTAAATCCTGAACCTTCGAAACTAAAACATACAATCCTGGATATCAAAGCTCACATTTACACAAGTATCCAACCAAACTCATACAAATGTGAGAAACTTTAAGCCTTAAATTTTGACCAAAGTCCATAATATACAAAGCCATATA
This sequence comes from Sesbania bispinosa, assembly GCA_026901365.1. NCBI lineage: Eukaryota > Viridiplantae > Streptophyta > Magnoliopsida > Fabales > Fabaceae > Sesbania > Sesbania bispinosa. The sequence continues at coordinate 2,575,788 of QLOH01000046.1, read as the reverse complement.
TATATATATATCTGGTCCAAGGATTATAAACTAACATCCAATAAAACTATATACATATACAAGCTCCATATATGTACATCAGGCCCGAAGGCTACAAACTGAACAACTTAACAGAGTTCAAAACAAATACAACTTATATATGTAAGATCCCAAAAGGAACATCTAAATCCACATCTCTTGCTCTAACTCACTTATTACTTTCTGGAGGTACCTGCACACGTAGATTATCCACAAAACGCGTGGTAAGACTAATGCCTCAGTGAATATAACTAATCATGCTAAGTGTACATGGAATAAGCACAATTGAAGACATATCAAGTTAATCAATATCAATCATCAGGTTACATTCCAATACCATAACACAACTAACATAATCTTAATCAATAAAATGCAACTCACTACTGAAATCCAGTAGGCATGAACTTATTACTTAAACTAGAGTTAGAAGTGAGCTCAGACTACGGAAACGTATTTCCCGGGGACGTATCCCACCCAATACTGGACCGAAGTCAATATTTTTACATATTAAAACAATTTTCTTAACTCACAACACAAGGCCGACTTAATTAACTCACGGTCGAAACCGGTAAATGTGAATTGATAACCCAAAGCTGAAATATCGAGTGTTTCGAAACTTTCGTAAGTTTCGTAACTTTCGTAACTTCAAAATCTAAGGGAATTATAATCAATTCCTAGCATGAATCACTCAATTCTAGCATAAACTTCATCAATTCAATCAAATTAACTAAATAGAAAGGAAAATGGAATGGTAGGGATCATACATTAAGCATTTCGCAAATTACGTAATTTCGCTACTTTCGTAAATCTCGCTACCCTAAGGTTTTCAACGAAAATCACCGACCAAACTACTCAATCCAACACCAATATCAACAATCTAACTACAATATGCAAATAGAAAGGGAATCAAGAGAGTAGGGTTCATACAATGGGGAGAAATCAAAATCAAGGAAAAGTGAGAGTGTGTGAGTTATACTCACCAATTTTTTGAAGTTCTCAAGGGAAATTGATGGATTGGAAGTCCCTTTGATGAATCCTAGCTTTGATTCTCCTTAATCACCTCAAAATCCGCTTTCTCTCTCTAAAATCACACTCTCTCTAGGGTTTGAAGGGGAAGAAGAAGAGAAAAAAATGAGTTTTCAGATTTTTGCATGTGTTTGTATATATACTGGACAGCTGGTAATCAATTACAGTAATGCTGTAATCGATTACCAGAGGTCGAAATTACACTAAAAATGTTTCTGGGATTCTGGTAATCGATTACAACCCTTGGTAATCGATTACCAAAAATCCAGCCCTCGGGTAATCGATTACAACCCTGTGAGTAATCGATTACACCAAATTCAGCTCTCGGGTAATCGATTACAAGCCCCCTGTAATCGATTACCAGAACTCCAGCTCTCAGGTAATCTATTACAACCTGTGAGTAATCGATTACCTAAAAACTATCTCTCGGGTAATCGATTACAGACTCCTTGTAATCGATTACCAGAACTCAACTTTCTCAAATTCACTTAAGTTAATACATAATTTGGTTGTAATAGAGTTTTAAACCCATAGTTTCTTTAATTTTCCTCCCTTTACTTACTAATATTTAACTCTCTTGTTTGTGACCTAATAAACTATTTAAGCTCCTAATTTGCGGGATGTTACATTCTACCCCCCTTTAAGCAATTTTGACCTCAAAATTGATTAAGAGCAGAATTCAGAAACTACCTCAACTGAAAAGTTCCGGAAATTGACCCCGAATGTCATCTTCCTTCTCCCATGTGGCCTCTTCTAGAGATTGACCCTCCCAAAATACCTTTACCAAAGGGATTGCCTTACTCCTTAGAGTCTTGACACTCCTGTCAATAATCTGTGCAGGTCTAGAAGGAATGGTGAGATCTTCTCTTAATTGTATCGATTCAGATTTGATGATATGAGATGGATCATGAACATACTTTCTCAACTGGGATAAATGGAAAACATTATGTATCCTGGACAACTGAGGTGGCAAAGCTATCCTGTAAGCCAGAGGACCAACCCTCTGCAGGATCAGAAATGGACCGATGAATCTAGGGTTGAGTTTTCTGGTCTTAATGGATCGTCCTAAGCCCGTGACGGGAGTTACTTTTAAAAACACATGTTCCCCTTCCTCAAACTCTAAGTCTTTTCTTCTTTTATCAGCATAACTCTTGTGACGACTTTGAGCAGTTACAAGTTTTTCCCTAATGACCCTTATCTTATCTAAAGTTTCCTGCACTAGTTCTGGGCCTAAAAGTGTTCTCTCACCTACCTCATACCAACACAAGGGAGACCTACATTTCCTACCATACAGTGCCTCAAAGGGTGCCATGCCTATACTGCTATGGAAACTGTTATTGTAGGCAAACTCAATAAGAGGTAGAAATCTATCCCAACTACCTGACTCCTCTAAAACACAAGCCCTGAGCATATCTTCTAAGGTATGAATAGTTCTTTCAGATTGACCGTCAGTCTGAGGGTGGTAAGCAGTGCTAAACCGGAGTTTGGTCCCGAAAGCCTGGTGAAGGGCATTCCAGAACCTGGAAGTGAATCTAGGATCCCTATCTGATATGATGCTAGAGGGAATACCATGAAGCCTGACAATCTCTCTAACATACAGATTGGCTAACTTGCTAAGGGGATAAGTGTTCTTAATTGGTAGAAAGTGGGCTGACTTAGTCAGTCGGTCCACAATTACCCAGATAGAATCAAACCCAGCTTGAACTCGAGGCAAACCTACCACAAAGTCCATAGCTACACTCTCCCACTTCCACTCAGGGATATCCAAAGGTAAAAGGGTTCAAGATGGTTTCTGGTGTTCTATTTTAACCTGTTGGCATATTAAGCACTTAGAAACATAATCAGCTATGTCTCTCTTCATACCATCCCACCAAAACATCCTCTTCAAATCCTGATACTTCTTGGTAGATCCAGGATGTACAGAAAACTTACTCCTATGGGCTTCCTCCAAAACCTGCTGCCTGAGGCTACCCCCTTTGGGACACAAACTCTCCCTTGGAAGAGAATCATCCCATCTCCTGACTCTGAAAATCCTAACTGTTGTTTTCTCTCTTGAAGGCTTGAGTCCAAACTCTGAGCCTCCTTGATAAGAGCTTTCAGCTCACAGGTGATATCTAGCCTATGAAGAATAACTCTATGTTCACCGATTGAAACATCTAGGCTTAGGTTTTTGAACTCTTCCAGCAAACTCAATTCATGAATCATCATTGAAGACACATGAAGGGATTTCCTACTGAGGGCATCAGCCACTATATTGGCCTTGCCAGGATGGTATTTCAATTCAAAATCATAATCTTTGAGAAATTCCATCCATCTCCTCTGCCTCATATTGAGTTCTTTCTGATCAAAGAGGTATTTCAAACTCTTATGATCACTAAATACCTCAAATCTCACACCAAACAGGTAATGCCTCCAAATCTTGAGGGCAAATACCACAGCAGCTAACTCTAGGTCATGAGTAGGATAGTTCTCCTCATGTGGTTTCAACTGTCTAGATGCATAAGCTACTACCCTCCTATCCTGCATAAGAACACAACCTAAACCTTTCCCTGAAGCATCACAATATACCTCAAAGGCCTTGGACAAATCCGGTAATGCCAATATCGGAGCGGTGGTTAACTTTTTCTTGAGCTCCAAGAAGCTTCGCTCACAAATCTCATCCCACACAAAGGCTTGCCCTTTCCGAGTTAACCTCGTGAGAGGTAAGGGTGGCTGGGAGAATCCTTTAATGAATCTTCGATAGTAGCCGGCCAATCCTAGGAAACTCCTATTTCCGTAACGGTATTAGGCCTTTCCCATTCAAGGACAGCTTCTACCTTGCTAGGATCAACAGACACACCCTCACTGGTAATCACATGTCCTAAAAATTGAACTCTATCACTCCAAAACTCACACTTCTCCGGATTAGCAAACAATTTCTTCTCTCTCAGAACTCCTAACACAATTCTAAGATGTCTGTCATGCTCTGCTAAACTACGGGAATAGATCAAAATGTCATCGATAAACACAACAACAAACTGATCCAAATAGGGCCTAAAGATTCGATTCATGTAGTCCATGAATACAACAGGAGCATTGGTTACTCCAAATGGCATCACCAAATACTCATAATGCCCATAACTAGTCCTGAAGGCTGTTTTACGTATATCCTCTCCCTTAATCCTGATCTGATGCTAACCGGACCTTAAATCTATCTTAGAGAAAACTGAGGCTCCCCTAAGTTGATCTAGAAGGTCGTCTATTCTGGGTAAAGGATACTTGTTTTTAATGGTAACCTTGTTCAACTGCCTATAGTCCATACACAGTCTCATACTCTCATTCTTCTTTTCACTAAAAGGACTGGAGCCCCCCATGGTGACACACTGGGCCTAATGAACCCCTTAGACATAAGATCTTCTAACTGAGCTTTAAGTTCACTAAGCTCTAATGGGGACATTCTGTATGGTGCTTTAGAGATAGGTCCTGTACCTGGCACTAAGTCTATGGTAAACTCTATTTCTCGGTCTGGAGGTAATGTGGTTATCTCACTAGGGAAAACATCTTGAAACTCCTTAATTGTAGTTATGCTGCTCAAATCTATTTTAGACTCTAGAGTTGAGGAAAGTAATAAAACAAAACACTCATTCCCATCACTAAGGCATTCAGACACTTCAGCGACACTGGACAATAGAATTGATGGTCTCTCCCTCGAAGGAGGAGGAAGAAGTGGAAAGACAACCTGTTTGTTAAAACAATCAAGCATGACTCTATTTGCAGACAACCAATTCATACCAAGAATAACATCTATACCTCGTAAAGGTAAACAAACTAGGTCAACCTCGAAGGCCTTCCCTTGTATCACAATGGGGCACTGAATACACACAAGGGAAGTAGAAATGGCCTCCTTGGCGGGAGTAACAACACTAAGAACATAAGGCAAAGATATAACATGCAAGTTCAACTGTTTTACACAATCAAGAGAAATGAAGGAATGAGTAGCTCCTGAATCAAACAATACAATTAAGGTTCGATCTCCTAGGGTGCACATACCTCGCAACAGATTATCAGCAGAAGTTGCCACTTCCCCGCTTAGAGTAAAGACTCTTCCAGTGGTTTGGGGTTTTGGGAGATCCTTCCTCTTGGGACACTCATGCCTCATGTGCCCAGGTTGCTTGCAAAAGTAACATACGTTCTTCCCCGTCAAGCACTCTCCAGAGTGTTCCTTCCCACACTTGGGACAAGTAGGTGCCCCGTGGCGTTGGGCCGGTCTAATAGTCAAGGCGGAGGTGCCTTGCCACTTAGGCCTCGGGCCCCTAAACTGATTCGATCCCTCTATCTTCTTTTTTCCTCTATTATCAGCAGGTGGTGTTGAAGTAGTGGTTCCTCGGATGTTCTTCTCCTCAATGTAGCATTTATTAATCAGGGTGGGAAAATCTTTGATCTCTAAGGTTCCAACCCGATCCAGTATCTCAGGTCGGAGACCTCCCTCAAACTGAGTGCACCTCCATTCTTCATCAGCTACTGTCTGCAGGTACCTTGAGTACGTGGCCAACTCCTCAAACTTAGCTACATACAGACCCACCGTCAAACTTCCTTGCTTTAATTGTAAGAATTCTGCTTCCTTCTGTCTTCTGACCTGTCTTCTGACTGTAGCAGGAAAGTACTTGTCTAGAAATAGAGTCTGAAAGATGCCCCATGTAATCGGAGCCCCCGTCACAGTAGGCCTAACACTTGTCATCTTCCACCAATCCTCAGTTTCACCTCTCAGCATGTAGATAGCAAAACCAATCTTAGAATCATCTGCACACTTCATCACATCAAATATTCTGTTGAGATCCCTCAGCCAGTTGGATGCCACATCTGGATCGTACACTCCATTGAATTGAGGAGGGTTATGCTTTCGAAATTCCACCAGCCCTTGGACAAATGGGTCCACAACAGGAGCATGAGGTGTCCCCGTTGTCCTACGGGCCAATTCTTGAAGTATTGTTGCATTAGTAGCCGCCTGCTCTCCCATCATGTGTGTGAATGCTTGCAGAGCTACTGCCACTGGGTCAGGTGGTGGATTCTGAGAAGTGCAATTGGTTCTGGGATGACCCCTCCTGCCACTTGCCATAATTATCTACACATCATTAAGTAAAAATCGAGGTGATCAGTCTCTCAATTCACAAAACAACGCATAAATCAGAATAACAAGTCACAAGGAAAATTCTACTACCACAGTCCAATTGGATTGAACTGCTTTGATACCAAAATGTAACGCCCTAATTTCTAAATTCAAGACTTAGTCCGTTGGAAACTAAATCCTGAATATTCGAAACTAAAACATACAATCCTGGATATCAAAGCTCACATTTACACAAGTATCCAACAAAACTCATACAAATGTGAGAAACTTTAAGCCTTAAATTTTAACCAAAGTCCAAAATATACATAGCCATATATATATATCTGGTCCAAGGATTATAAACTAACATCCAATAAAACTATATACATATACAAGCTCCATATATGTACATCAGGCTCGAAGGTTACAAACTGAACAACTTAACAGAGTTCAAAACAAATACAACTTATATATATAAGATCCCAAAAGGAACATCTAAATCCACATCTCTTGCTCTAACTCACTTATTACTTCCTGGAGGTACCTACATACCTAGATTATCCACAAAACGCGTGGTGAGACTAATGCCTCAGTGAATATAACTAATCATGCTAAGTGTACATGGTTTAAGCACAATTGAAGACATGTCAAGTTAATCAATATCAATTATCATGTTACATTCCAATACCATAACACAACTAACATAATCTTAATCAATAAAATGCAACTCACTACTGAAATCCAGTAGGCATGAACTTATTACTGAAACTAGAGTTAGAACTGAGCTAGACTACTGGAAATGTCTTTCCCGGGGACGTATCCCACCCAATACTGGACCGAAGTCAATATTTTTACTTATTCAAACAATTTTCTTTACTCACACAGCACAAGGCCGACTTAATTAACTCAAGGTCGAAACCGGTAAATGTGAATTTATAACCCAAAGCTGAAATATCGAGTGTTTCGAAAATTTCGTAAGTTTCGTAACTTCGAAATCTAAGGGAATTATAATCAATTCCTAGCATGAATCAATCAATTCTAGCATAAACTTCATCAATTCAATCAAATTAACTAAATAGAAAGGGGAATGGAAGGGTAGGGATAATACATTAAGCATTTCGCAAATTACGTAATTTCGCTACTTTCGTAAATCTCGCTACCCTAAGGTTTTCAACAAAAATTACCGATCAAACTACTCAATCCAACACCAATATCAACAATCTAACTACAATATGCAAATAGAAAGGGAATCAAGAGAGTAGGGTTCATACAATGGGGAGAAATCAAAATCAAGGAAAAGTGAGAGTGTGTGAGTTATACTCACCAATTTTCTTGAATTTCTCAAGGGAAATTGATGGATTGGAAGTCCCTTTGATGAATCCTATCTTTGATTCTCCTCATTCACCTCAAAATCCGTTTTCTCTCTCTAAAATCACTCTCTCTCTAGGGTTTGAAGGGGAAGAAGAAGAGAAAAAATGAGTTTTCAGATTTTTGCATGTGTTTGTATATATACTGGACAGCTGGTAATCGATTACAGTAATGCTGTAATCGATTACCAGAGGTAGAAATTACACTAAAATCGTTTTTGGGATTCTGGTAATCGATTACAACCCTTGGAAATCAATTACCAAAAATCCAGCCCTCGGGTAATCGATTACAACCCTGTGAGTAATCGATTACAACCAAATTCAGCTCTCGGGTAATCGCTTACAAGCCCCCTGTAATCGATTACCAGAACTCCAGCTCTCAGGTAATCGATTACAACCTGTGAGTAATCGATTACCTAAAAACTAGCTCTCGGGTAATCGATTACAGACTCCTTGTAATCGATTACCAGAACTCAACTTTTCTCAAATTCACTTAAGTTAATACATAATTTGGTTGTAATAGAGTTTTAAACCCATAGCTTCAACAATTGAAGCTATGTTAGAGGCTATCAATGGTCATAGTTTGCTGCAATTTCTAAGATATGACCACATTCATGTGAATAACTCTACTCAATTGCAAATAACTACACGTTCCCTCTAAACTTTGAACTGTTGTTTCTGTGATGCAGGAAAGTTTTGAATGCAATAATTGAATCATTTATTCTTTTGAGTAGGTGAAATAAATTTACACCATACTTAACAATACCACTTAGATGAGCTATGGAGAATCAAATAGGAACTCAACTTGACCATTTAGTGTCATGAGTTTGACAAAAGATATTAAGACAACACAAACATTAAGGCAATATTTATTTTTTGTAGTAACACATAAAATGTAATGTTAATGATAACAAAACTATACTTTAAGGAGCATAATTTTGCTCGAATGCCGTAATTCAAACCATTTATTGTAATAGGTAGGTGAAATGACTTTCCACCGTATTTAACATTACCACTTAGATGAGCGTTGGAGAATCAAATAAGAACTCAACTTGACCATTTAGTGTCATGAGTTTGACAAAAGATATTATTGCAACACAAAGCATTAAGACAATATTTTTTTAGTAGTAACAGATAAAATGTAATGTCAATTATTTCAAAACTAAAAATTAAGGAGCATAATTGCGCTTGAATGCAATAATTCAATCATTTATTGTTCTTGGTAGGTGAAATGAATATCCACCGTACTTAAGATTACCACTTAGATGATTGTTGGAGAATCAAATAGGAATTCAAATTGACCATTTAGTGTCATGAGTTTGACAAAAGATATTACAATAGCACAAGCATTAAGCCAATATTTATTTTTAGTACTAACACATAAAATGTAATGTTAATTGTTTCAAAACTAAACTATAAGGAGCGTAATTGCGCTTGAATGCCATAATTAAATCATTTATTGTTCTGGGTAGGTGAAATGAATTTTCACCGAACTTAACATTACCACTTAGATGAGCGTTGGAGAATCAAATAGGAATTCAACTTGACCATATATTGTCATGAGTTTGACAAAAGATATTACAACAGCATAAGTATTAAGGCAATATTTATTTTTAGTAGTAATACATAAAATGTAATGTTAATTGTTACAAATTAAGGATCGTAATTGAGCTTGGTAACAAGCACCAGTTGGATTCAAATAAATCACTCATTTCTTCTTTCTTCCAAATTTTTGTAAATTATAGAATTTAAAATTTAATAAATTGGAAAATTAGACTATTTGCCTTATATTAAACAAAACGTTATGTTCAGAGCAGAACTTTCGGATTGTTTTGTCTCACTATTTTTTAATTTTCCATTTGAATTTGAAATTGAAAGTCTTTGATATTGTTGTTTTAGTAAGATTGAAATTCCCCCTCTTACAGGAAGAAATTAATGCTTCCTCGCACTGTTGTTAAAGGTATGGAAGAAATCAAAGCTTCACATCTTTTAGTTTTTATACCTATTTCATAATAATGTTGTGATATCCATAAGCCAAAAACCTGACTTTCAGGTTTATCTTCTACGCCTCAAAGATGGTGGTGGTGATTGTGTAAAGTCTATAATTGTTAAATTTTTTCCTATTATTTTAATGAAATAAGTTGCATTAGCTGTTAACCTAACTTTTGATTAATTGGTAAGCTCACTTCCTATTTTGTAATGCAAATCCCACTTATACTATTTTTGGGCAAGTATTTCTATGTTAATCTTTGCTTCTACGAGATTGAATAATCTCTGACTTCTTTGCATCTTCTAAATGATAAGAAGTTAAAAAGGGACTATCAATAATTGAATAACTTTGATAGTTTGCAACAATTGAAGCTATCTTAGAGGTTATCAATGGTGATAGTTTGTTGCGATGTCTAAGATATGACCACATTCATGTGAATAACTCTACTCAATTGCAAATAACTACACGTTCCCTCTAAACTTTGAACTGTTGTTTCTGTGATGCAGGAAAGTTTTGAATCCAATAATTGAATCATTTATTCTTTTGAGTAGGTGAAATGAATTTACACCATACGTAAAAATACCACTTAGATGAGCTATGGAGAGTCAAATAGGAACTCAACTTGACCATTTAGTGTCATGAGTTTGACAAAAGATATTAACGCAACACAAACATTAAGGCAATATTTATTTTTGTAGTAACACATAAAATGTAATGTTAATGATAACAAAACTATACTTTAAGGAGCATAATTTTGCTCGAATGTCGTAATTCAACCATTTAATGTAATAGGTAGGTGAAATGACTTTCCACCGTATTTAACATTACCACTTAGATGAGCGTTGAAGAATCAAATAAGAACTCACTTGACCATTTAGTGTCATGAGTTTGACGAAAGATATTATTGCAACACAAGCATTAAGGCAATATTTTTTTAGTAGTAACACATAAAATGTAATGTTAATTATTTCAAAAACTAATCTTTAAGGAGCATAATTCCGCTTGAATGCCAAATTCAATCATTTATTGTTCTGGGTAGGTGAAATGAATTTCCACCGAACTTAACATTACCACTTAGATGATCGTTGGAGAATCAAATAGGAACTCAACTTGACCATTTAGTGTCATGAGTTTTACAAAAGATATTATTGCAAACACAAGCATTAGGGCAATATTTATATTTAGTAATAACACATAAAATTTAATGTTAATTATTTAAAAACTAAACTTTAAGGAGCATAATTGAGCTTGAATGTCATAATATATCAAACATTTATAGTTCTTGGTAGGTGAAATGAATATCCACCGTACTTAAGATTACCACTTAGATGACCGTTGGAGAATCAAATAGGAATTCAACTTGACCATTTAGTGTCATGAGTTTGACAAAAGATATTACAACAGCATAAGTATTAAGGCAATATTTATTTTTAGTAGTAACACATAAAATGTAATGTTAATTGATACAAAACTAAACTTTAAGGATCGTAATAGAGCTAGGTAACAAGCACCAGTTGGATTCAAATAAATCACACATTTCTTCCAAATTTTTGTAAATTATGGAATTTAAAATTTAATAAATTGTAAAATTAGACAATTTGCCTTATATTAAACAAAACGTTATGTTCAAAGCAGAACTTTCGGATTGTTTTGTCTCACTATTTTTTAATTTCCATTTGAATTTGAAATTGAAAGTCTTTGATATTGTTGTTTAGTAAGAATGAATTCCCCTCTTACAGGAAGAAATTAATGCTTCCTCGCACTGTTGTTAAAGGTATGGAAGAAATCAAAGCTTCAAATCTTTTAGTTTTTTACCTATTTCATAATAATGTGTGATATCCATAAGCCAAAACCTGACTTTCAGGTTTACCTTCTACGCCTCAAAGATGGTGGTGGTGATTGTGTAAAGTCTATAATTGTTAAAATTGTTTCCTATTATTTAATGAAATAAGTTGCATTAGCTGTTAACCTAGCTTTTGATTAATTGGTAAGCTACACTTCCTATTTTGTAATTCAAATCCAACTTATACTATTTTTTGGCAAGTATTTCTATGTTAATCTTTGCTTCTACGAGATTGAATAATCTCTGACTTCTTTGCATCTTCTAAATGATAAAGAAGTTAAAAAGGGACTATCAATAATGAATAACTTGGATAGTTTGCAACAATTGAAGCTATGTTAGAGGTTATCAATAGGATAGTTTGTTGCGATGTCTAAGATATGACCACATTCATGTGAATAACTCTACTCAATTGCAAATAACTACACGTTTGAACTGTTGTTTCTGTAATGCAGGAAAGTTTTGAATGCAAAATTGAATCATTTATTCTTTTGAGTAGGTGAAATGAATTTACACCATACGTAAAAATACCACTTAGATGAGCTATGGAGAGTCAAATAGGAACTCAACTTGACCATTTAGTGTCATGAGTTTGACAAAAGATATTAACGCAACACAAACATTAAGGCACTATTTATTTTTTGTAGTAACAAATAAAATATAATGTTAATTATAACAAAACTATACTTTAAGGAGCATAATTTTGCTCGAATGTCGTAATTCAAACCATTTATTGTAATAGGTAGGTGAAATGACTTTCCACCGTATTTAACATTACAACTTAGACGAGCGTTGGAGAATCGAATAAGAACTCAACTTGACCATTTAGTGTCATGAGTTTGACAAAAGATATTATTGCAACACAAGCATTAAGGCAATGTTTTTTTAGTAGTAACACATAAAATGTAATGTTAATTATTTCAAAACTAAGTTTTAAGGAGCATAATTGCACTTGAAAGCCATAATTCAATCATTTATTGTTTTGGGTAGTTGAAATGAATTTCCACCGAACTTAACATTACCACTTAGATGAGCGTTGGGAGAACCAAATAGGAACTCAACTTGACCATTTAGTGTCATGAGTTTGACAAAAGATATTGTTGCAACACAAGCATTAAGGCAATATTTATTTTTAGTAGTAACACATAAAATGTAATGTTAATTATTTAAAAACTAAACTTTAATGAGTATAGTTGAGCTTGAATACCATAATATATTCAATCATTTATAGTTCTTGGTAGGTGAAATGAATATCCACCGTACTTAAGATTACCACTTAGATGAGCGTTGGAGAATCAAATAGGAATTCACCTTGACCATTTAGTGTCATGAGTTGACAAAAGATATTACAACAGCACAAGCATTAAGCCAGTATTTATTTTTAGTAGTAACACATAAAATGTAATGTTAATTGTTACAAAACTAAACTTAAGGATCATATTTGAGCTTGGTCACAAGCAACCAGTTGGATTCAAATAAATCACTCATTTCTTCTCCAAATTTTTGTTTATTATAGAATTTAATATTTAATAAATTGAAAAATTAGTCTATTTGCCGTATATTAAACAAAACGTTATGTTCAGAGAAGAACTTTCGGATTGTTTTGTCTCTATTTTTTATTTTCCATTTGAATTTGAAATTGAAAGTCTTTGATATTGTTGTTTTAGTAAGATTGAAATTCCCCTCTTACAGGAAGAAATTAATGCTTCCTCGCACTGTTGTTAATGGTGTGGAAGAAATCAAAGCTTCATCTCTTTTAGTTTTTTTACCTATTTCTTAATAATGTGTGATATCGATAAGCCGAAAACCTGACTTTCAGGTTTACCTTCTACGCCTCAAAGCTGGTGGTGGTGATTGTGTAAAGTCTATAATTGTTTAAATTGTTTCCTATTATTTTAATGAAATAAGTTGCATTAGCTGTTAACCTAGCTTTTGATTAATTGGTAAGCTTCACTTCCTATTTTGTAAGCAAATCCCAACTTATACTATTTTTGGCAAGTATTTCTATGTTAATCTTTGCTTCTACGAGATTGAATAATCTCTGACTTCTTTGCATCTTCTAAATGATAAAGAAGTTAAAAAGGGACTATCAATAATTGAATAACTTTGATAGTTTGCAACAATTGAAGCTATGTTAGAGGTTATCAATAGTGATAGTTTGTTGCGATGTCTAAGATATGACCACATTCATGTGAATAACTCTACTCAATTGCAAATAACTACACGTTTGAACTGTTGTTTCTGTGATGCAGGAATGTTTTGAATGCAATAATTGAATCATTTATTCTTTTGAGTAGGTGAAATGAATTTACACCATACTTAACAATACCACTTAGATGAGCTATGGAGAATCAAATAGGAACTCAACTTGACCATTTTGTGTCATGAGTTTAACAAAAGATATTAAGGCAACACAAGTATTAAGGCACTATTTATTTTTTGTAGTAACACATAAAATGTAATGTTAATTATAACAAAACTATAATTTAAGGAGCATAATTATGCTCGAATGCCGTAATTCAATCATTTATTGTCCTGGGTAGGTGAAATGACTTTCCACCGTATTTAACATTACCATTTAGCTGAGCGTTGGAGAATCAAATAAGAACTTAACTTGACCATTTAGTATAATGAGTTTGACAAAAGATATTAATGCAACACAAGCATTAAGACAAGAGTTTTTTAGTAGTAACACATAAAATGTAATGTTAATTATTTCACGACTAAACTTTAAGGAGCATAATTGCGCTTGAAAGCTATAATTCAATCATTTATTGTTCTGGGTAGTTGAAATGAATTTCCACCGAACTTAACATTACCACTTAGATGAGCGTTGGAGAATGAAATAGGAACTCAACTTGACCATTTAGTGTCATAGTTTGACAAAGATATTATTGCAACACAAGCATTAAGGCAATATTTAATTTTAGTAGTAACACATAAATGTAATGTTAATTATTTAAAAACTAAACTTTAATGAGCATAATTGAGCTTGAATGTCATAATATATTCAATCATTTATAGTTCTTGGTAGGTGAAATGAATATCCACCGTACTTAAGATTACCACATAGATGAGCGTTGGAGAATCAGAGAGGAATTCAACTTGACCATTTAGTGTCATGAGTTTGACAAAAGATGTTACACAGCACAAGCATTATGCCTGTATTTATTTTTAGTAGTAACACATAAAATGTAATGTTAATTGTTACAAAACTAAACTTTAAGGAGCATAATTGAGCTTGGTAACAAGCACCAGTTGGATCAAATAAATCACTCCTTTCTTCCAAATTTTGTTTATTATGGAATTTAAAATTTAACAAATTGAAAAATTAGTCTATTTTCCTTATATTAAACAAAACGTTATGTTCAGAGAAGAACTTTCGGATTGTTTGTCTCTATTTTTTAATTTTCCATTTGAATTTGAAATTGAAAGTCTTTGATATTGTTGTTTTAGTAAGATTGAAATTCCCCTTTTACAGGAAGGAATTAATGCTTCCTCGCACTGTTGTTAAAGGTATGGAAGAAATCAAAGCTTCATCTCTTTTAGTTTTTTCACCTATTTCATAATAATGTGTGATATCCATAAGCCAAAAACCTGACTATCAGGTTTACCTTCTACGCCTCAAAGATGGTGGTGGTGATTATGTAAAGTCTATAATTGTTAAATTGTTTCCTGTATTATTTTAATGAAATAAGTTGCATTAGTTGTTAACCTAGTCTTTGATTGGTTGGTAAGCTCCACTTCCTATTTTGTAATGCATATCCCAGCTTATACTAATTTTGGCAAGTATTTCTATGTTAATCTTTGCTTCTACGAGATTGAATAATCTCTGACTTCTTTGCATCTTCTAAATGATAAAGAAGTTAAAAAGGGACTATCAACAATTGAATAACTTTGATAGTTTTGCAACAATTGAAGCTATGTTAGAGGTTCTCAATGATGATAGTTTGCTGCGATGTCTAAGATATGACCACATTCATGTGAATAACTCTACTCAATTGCAAATAACTACACGTTCCCTCTAAACTTTGAACTATTGTTTCTGTGATGCAGGAAAGTTTTGAATGCAATAATTGAATCATTTATTCTTTTGAGTAGGTGAAATGAATTTACACCATACTTAATAATACCACTTAGATGAGCTAAGGAGAATCAAATAGGAACTCACTTGACCATTTAGTGTCACGAGTTTGACAAAAGACATTAACGCAACACAAACATTAAGGCACTATTTATTTTTTGTAGTAACACATAAAATGTAATGTTAATTATAACAAAACTATAATTTAAGGAGCATAATTGTGCTCGAATGCCGTAATTCAATCATTTATTGTCCTGGGTAGGTGAAATGACTTTGTACCGTATTAACATTACCACTTAGATGAGAGATGGAGAATTCAATAAGAACTCAACTTGACCATTTAGTGTCATGAGTTTGACAAAAGATATTAATGCAACACAAGCATTAAGGCAAGAGTTTTTTAGTAGTAACACATAAAATGTAATGTTAATTATTTCAAGACTAAACTTTAAGGAGCATAATTGTGCTTGAATGCCTTAATTCAATCATTTATTGTTTTGGGTAGGTGAAATGAATTTCACCGAACTTAACATTACCACTTAGATGAGCGTTGGAGAATCAAATAGGAACTCAACTTGACCATTTAGTGTCATGAGTTTGACAAAAGATATTATTGCAACACAAGCATTAAGGCAATATTTAATTTTAGTAGTAACACATAAAATGTAATGTTAATTATTTCAAAACTAAACTTTAATGAGCATCATTGAGCTTGAATGCCATAATATATTCAATCATTTGTAGTTCTTGGTAGGTGAAATGAATATCCACCGTACTTAAGATTACCACTTAGATTAGCGTTGGAGAATCAAATAGGAATTCAACTTGACCATTTAGTGTCATGAGTTTGACAAAAGATGTTACAACAGCACAAGCATTAAGCCTGTATTTATTTTAGTAGTAACACATAAAATGTAATGTTAATTGTTACAAAGCTAAACTTTAAGGAGCATAATTGAGCTTGGTAACAAGCACTAGTTGGATTCAAATAAATCACTCCTTTCTTCCAAATTTTTGTTTATTATGGAATTTAAATTTAATAAATCGTAAAATTAGACTATTTGCCTTATATTAAACAAAACGTTATGTTCAGAGAAGAACTTTCAGATTGTTTTGTCTCACTATTTTTAATTTTTCATTTGAATTTGATATTGAAAGTCTTTGATTTTGTTGTTTTAGTAAGATTGAAAAGGAAAAAAATTAATGCTTCCTTAAGATATGACCATATTGATGTGAATAACTTTATTCAATTGCAAATAACTACACGTTCCCTCTTAACTTTGAACTGTTGTGTTCTGTGATGCAGAAAAGTTTGAATGCAATAATTGAATCATTTATTCTTTTGAGTAGGTGAAATGAATTTACACCATACTTAACAATACCACTTAGATAAGCTATGGAGAATCAAATAGGAACTCAACTTGACTATTAGTGTCATGAGTTTGACAAAAGATATTAAGGCAACACAAGCATTAAGGCACTATTTATTTTTTTTAGTAACACATAAAATGTAATGTTAATTATAACAAAACTATACTTTAAGGAGCATATTTGTGGCTCGAATGTCGTAATTCAATCATTTACCACTACAAGAAAAAGGCTCATACGCTAAACACCTAAATTAGCGTCGGTCTAGCGTCGGTGTCGTGGCCCCCGCTAAAACCCTTGAGGCAAAATTTTACCTCCAGGCCGACGCTAACAAGCGTCGGCCAGCCCACACTAAAAGGACGCTACATAAAAGCTAACTAATTGCTAAATGGCCGACGCTAATGTAGCGGAGGTTAGGACATTAGCGTAGGGTACATTAACTAGGCTGGCCTACGCTAATGTTTGCTAGGCCAGCCTACGCTAGTGTCAGCCAAGGCTACCTTAGCTAGGGCGGGCCGACGCTAATCAACATGATTTTTTTTAAATAACCTTCTTATTTTATTAACCATTAATTTATAATATTTATCACATAAAACCTACCAATTCTTTTAAAAATATCAGACAACATAATTGTCCATAATTAAATAACTAATTAACTAACATGAAAGAAATACATAATCATTCATGATAGTAAACTAAAACATAA
Source organism: Sesbania bispinosa (assembly GCA_026901365.1). Classification (NCBI taxonomy): domain Eukaryota; kingdom Viridiplantae; phylum Streptophyta; class Magnoliopsida; order Fabales; family Fabaceae; genus Sesbania; species Sesbania bispinosa. The sequence continues at coordinate 2,558,303 of QLOH01000046.1, read as the reverse complement.
CATCACATAACATAAAATATATAATGTCTTATCAAAGGATGTTAAAACACAATAAACATAAAAACACGAATTCCTAAAAACAAGTACAAGATAATACTACACAATTCAATAACTTAATTAATCAATTTATATTTATAAAGAAATTATTAAATAGTGTAATTGTAAAAATATATATTTGATATCCGTGGATCTTGACTAACTTGAATGTGTATAGATATTTTATTTGTATTATGGTCAGAAGTTAATCTTAATTATACAAGCAGGAATATATGGTTATGATTTGTTTTAGTCAAATCTAATCATGACAATTTTGATTTATGTTGGTCATGATTATATCAACTTGTCTCGTGAAAATATACTCTAGCATGATGAGATTAGAAAGATATAATTCCTATAATTGTATCTCGTTTTCATTCAGAACAATTTACAATAATTTAATCAATAAGTTACATCCACTTTAATCAATCAATAAAGCAATAGGAAAAAGACACCTTCCTCTGATGAACAATTGTTACAAGCTTATGAGAAATAAAATAAAATAAAGCAATTCCTTTTGGTGGCACATAAAGCACAAGAAGCAGAGACGTAGAGCTAGTGAACTAAAAAAAAAACAGAGATGGGTGCTGATTGGGTTTTATTCATCCTCTTATCTCCAGGTTGCTGTTCCAATTTCCAGCAATGTTTAGAGTGGTGGAGTTTGGTAACATGAGCACTAGGCATTCACATACACATTAATTGAATCCAAATTAATTGAATTGTTGCAATAGGCATTCACATACATATTAATTGAATCCAAATTCATTCTGACTACTGAGAGTATTTAACTTATTAGTCACACAGTGAACAATCATAGGAAATGATATTTAGTGGCTACCAAATTAAGAAATGTAACAATGAACTGAACAACCTAGTGATTATGATACATTTAAATTAGATGATTATCAATTTAAGTTATGTAATGTGAACTGAACAATCATATGAAAATGAGATTGCTTAAACTGTGTACCTCCTATTCTGAGTCTTTTTTACTCAACATGGCAAAGGAATCAAAGACAAATATGCAGCCTGATAAGTTCACTAAAGAAGCATCTAGGAAATCCAATTTCAGTCCACCAAGTTTCCCAACTGAGTGAAGCTAACGGCGTTTCAGCTTCCTTTGGAGGGGAAGGTATCAATGCCTTGTTCCTATAGGCCTTAACTATCTGAATTCTGAAGTTCCACAGAGAAAGCTGAAAATATCAGTTATCTACTCTTCTGTGAAAGGAACATGCCAATTAAGCAAATTGTAAGCTTCAACTTTTATAATTGACAACAAGCCACAGACTCACAGCTCATTGATTCCCCTTTTCTTCCAATGAATTAAAAATATAGCCAATGATTCAAACGTGATGAAAAAGTTTGATAACCACATCAAAAGCTTCAAAATTCAGACACACCAAAAAGCTTATATCTTAAACAATGTCAAATTACTCAAATCCAAATTCCATAACCACCAATTCAAGCAGAAATTTCGTTACTTCTGGACACCAGCAAGTAATTGGCATTTTTTAATTTGGGTTGGTTACTTATCAGTTGGCAGTATTTTTCAGGGTCCAATCAAAAAAGTAGTCATGCATCCTGATATTCTTAGTAGTAGTCAAAGTCTCAAGAAAAAGAGCAATAATGTTTGGACTATAAAACAACCCTACTTCATGTTCAGTGAAAACAAATTAAATAAAATTATCATATCACCATTGGTCTGGATGTGAAGACATAAGGTCACAGGATAATCATTTTCAGTTTACATCACATGATATCAACCATTCTGAAGCATCTCTGATTTATTTAAGATGTTAAAAAGTAATGCACCTAAAACAACAGAGAAGTTTTGGAATAAGATACTGAATGGAAAAGAATAAAATTGTATATTCAATAGTTTTTAGGGTGATATCTGTACTTCCAAATATGAGCCAAGTGTGAAGAACATGATGTGATTAGCGTGGATAGGAAAGAGTAGTTTAGTTCAGCAGTATGGATTTTCTTGTGAGTGACAGTACATATTTGATAAATTGTACTTTTCGTTGCATGATCCATATTTGATAAATGTGTTAGAGATATAGTTAGTTTAAGATTAGTTATTAGTTTGTTAATAGTTAGTTACTGGTTTTTCATAGTTAATTGGTCTAAGCTTTATATATAAGCCTAAATGGCTTGATGTAATCAATCCTACTGATTCAATCAAATACAATTTCATTTTCTCTCAATTCTATATGTTTCTTAACAAAATGGAAGGGGGGAAAAGGATAATGCAGATTTGTTATCTAAACTGAAATTAAAGTTGTTTATGAATTATCACCAACAGAGAGAGCTAGCAAAAGTTATACAGAAAGATGTTGTTCTTGTCTTGACAAGAAAAGAAAACTAGCTTATGGTGTTTCTATGCAATGAAATGGTATTTTGGATTTTGGCACAAAAAAAAATAGGTTTCTGCAATGGCTGTGGCTGCTGCCACAGCAGCAGTAGCTGATGCAGTAGTGGCAGCTACACAGGCTAATGAAGTTAATGAAGTTCTCATTACATTTACAGTATACCTAGGCATTGCTACATGACATGTATGACATGTGATACCAAATGAGTATCACAGTGTAATGTTACATGACCGTCTTGAATTCCAAAACAGAAACAACCCCAGGACTAGTCAAGGAATAACTAGAATAAAATGATGTGCCTCCTTTAGTCAGTCAAACACCAGTCAGCCATACAAATATTCAGCAATCTAGTATACTTAATCTTTCAACCCTGCACTCATCTAATATGGAACTGAAGCTTGTTGATATTTACTAGCAACAAAGTGGTAATTTATATACTAAAACAACACAAGTTGCCACTTAACAATAAAAGTTTAAAGATCAATTTAACAATATACTCAACAACAATGCAAAAAACAAAATTTTACAAAAGAGGAGACTGCTCTTTCCTCCTTATAATGAGGAAGCACTATTAGGGGACTTGCCCTCTATTTGATGGTTAGTAAATATAAGGGCAAAAGTGTAAAATATATATTCATGATGAACAAGCAGAACAACCAATAGGTCTAGATCACCTGCTGGATTCTAAAAGCACTGTGGACATTAGGTGCTCTAATTCTTTACCTTAATGAATGGCGATGCAATGTATATTAGGCCAACTTCACTGCTGATGCCTGTTCGATAAAGCACTAAGAAGGTGCTGTATCTACAAGGAAAAAGTTGTTGTCAATATAACAGCAATGTATGAATTACCTACTACTGTACTCCATACAGAAGGCTCAACATTCAAACTTCATACCTGAGCCACAAAAGCCAAGATGGGGCAAATCCAAAAGCCTCTTTCAAGCCAAAGAAAGAATAGCGAATGATGTAACATCCCAAAAATTAGACTTAAATCAAACTAGAGGAAAGTTGGGAGTGGGTTGAGAGGCTGAGTAGGAGAGGAAGAATTACAAGAAAGAATATGGGGATTAGTAAGAATCTATGGGTATTAAGGAGAGATTTCAGAAGAATAATTAAGTTGAGTATGAATTATGGCAAAAGGAACTAGGAATGATAGGGTAGGTGAGAGTTAGGAGATTTAAATTTAAGAGTTTAAGTGTTAAAGTTCTCATTCAATTAACATCCCGATAGTTAAGATCTTTGATGAATTAAAAGTGATTAGAATAATGATAGTAAGTTCAGTAATTAAGAAAAGAGTATTAGGAATTGTAACATTCCGTAATTCAGAACTTCTATTAATTCATAAGATTAAGATAGGAATTTATATGTTAATAATTAAGGAAAGAAACTTTAAGAAATTAGGAGATAAAACTTAGGTTAAAAACCAAGTTTCCAAGTTTTTAAGCAAATTAGGGAGTTATGAGTTTCTGGTAATCGATTACCAGCATCTTGTAATCGATTACCTGAGAGTTGAATTTTGGGTAATCGCCTATCAAGGATGTGTAATCGATTACCTGAGGGCTGAATTTCTGGTAATCGATTACCTGAGGGCTGAGTTTTTGGTAATCGATTACCAAGGATTGTAATCGATTACCAGATTCCCAGAAAGGTTTTCTAGTGTACTTTTCGCCTCTGGTAATCGATTACAGTATGTCTGTAATCAATTACTGTCGCTCCAGTATATAAGGTCGAGGACATGCAAAATCAGATTTCTCATTTTTCTTTCTTCCCCTTCTTCAACCTAGAGAGAGAGTCCTAGAGAGAGAAAGTTCGATTTGGAGCTCAGGAAGGAGATTAAAGCAAGAATCATCAAGTGGATCACTCCTATTCCTCATTCTTCTCTTGGTTTTCAAGATTTAGTGAGTACAACTCACAACACACACACTCCCCTTTGATTTTGAGTTTTCCCCAATGTATGAAACCCTACTCTCTAATTCCCTTTCTATATGAATATAGTGGTTAGATTAGTGATGTTTGTATGTGATTGAGTAATTTGGTTAGGTTTTTCATTGAAAACCTTAGGGTAGCGAGATTTACGAAACTAGCGAGATTTACAAAATTGTCGAAATGCTCATTGTATGAACCTTATCCCTTTAATTCCCTTTCTATATGGTCGATTTGATTGGATTTGTAATGTTTGTATGGAATTGAGTGATTGATGTTATGATTTACTTGAAAAATCTTTGAATGTCGAAAGTTACGAAACTTGTGAATTTACGAAAGTTACGGAATCATAGAAATGCTTTAAACTGTCAGCTTTAGTAATTGATTCATGTTAAGCCGGTTTCGACCGTGAATTAATTCAAGCCAGCCTTTGCGATGTGAGTTAAAAATTAAGTAATTATGTGAAAACATGACTTCGGTCCAGTTTGGGTGGGATTCGTCCCCGGGAAAGCCGGTTCCCGTAGTCTGAGCTCAGGTCTAACTCTAGAAAGTGATAAGATCATGCCTGCTGGGCACAACAGTGAGTGCATCATGAGCATCATAATTTGCATTATTCATCAGTTCATGTTAATTGAATTACATATCGCTTTTATTAGTTATTGATCATTGGTAAACATGTTTATGTATTTAGTTCGTGAATATGTCATATGTGATGTTCGATAAATGTTGTTTGTTTTACTACACTATATATGCTTGGTTGTACTTGCTGAGACTTTAGTCTCACCCCACGTTTCGGGGATCTTCTTAGCTGTGCAGGAAACCTTAGGAGCTGTTAAAGCAAGAAGGAGGATTTGTGGAACTGAGTCTCTTTAGAATTTGAAGTTTAAGTATTAGAAGTAAATTGGTTGTAATTAATAAGAGATTAGTCACTGGTGTATATTGTATAAGTATAATTATTTCTGATGTTGGCCACTGAGGCCTAGCTTTAATGTTATGATATGTATGATATGAATTGTACTGGTTTTGCTGATTTTCAGGTTGAGCTGGATTTGGTAATTATCCGGTTTTTAGGGGAGACTCTGCCGGATTTCCGGTATGAGTTCATTGAATCTCACCTCTCTAAGTGTGAATTCTTCCCTAAATTTAAGTAGGTTTCATACTTATTTAAGGTCTCGGATGTTTGTATTCTTTTGGCTTAAGCTAATCATTGGAAAGTTTAAGCAAATGTATGACGATATCAGAAATTTAACGAAATAATTTCAAGAACTTCAGGGATAGTGTCTCCAACGGACATTATTTCTGAGTTTAGAAACTAGGACGTTACAGATGATCTGTAAATGTGACAACAAAGAAGATAATCAATATTGACCTTTGTTAATAGTTCTCTTCCCCTTTCAATATATTACCCTTTAAAGGAAAACAAAGGGATATGGTTACCATAAGCAAAGAAAGAAGAATTGCAGGGGAAGATGAGGCACCAACCAAGCCTTAAGATTTTCTGTGCAGTCAGTCACTTCACTTACTACTTTATTTGCAAATTGAATGTTCTTACAAGTTATAACCATTAAATCCATAAAAATAATGTAAATCATGAATCACTATTTCACTATTTTATTTGTTCCATCTCAGTGACATCTTAGGGTTGTCTATATGTTCGACATAAGAAGCAGACATTTGGAAATTGTATTATTTGAATCTCCAAGAGAAATTAAAATAATCCATTCAAAATCCATCCACTTAGTCATATAGCATACTTGCATTGTTAAATATAACATAGACTCAACAAAATAGGAGGTCATTCCAAAAGGATTAGACACGATTTGAGGCTATTTTGAAGGTGCCAGGGTTTTCTCTTTTCTGCCCGGCTATTTTGACACTATTCTAAAAGGAATTCCATATATTGTTCTTACCTGAACAGAGCAAAGCTCCAAGCTGCGAGGCAGAGCTCCAAGCTCCGTGATGTGAAAAGGTCTCCAAACTCTGTGGTGGTTCTCCAAACTCTGTGGTTGAGCTCCAAACTGCGTGGCTTAGGGTTTTTTTTGTCGAAGTGAAAAAGAAATGGCAGAGGGTTGAAGGCAATACACAAGTTAGGGTGAAATGGGAGAGACGACGTGAAAAAGAAACAAGAGTGAACAAGGGAAGAATGAAATGGGAAAAGATGGAGGACGCAATTCAGCGATGGAGAAGGCAATTCAACTAGGGTTCTCTGTGAAATTAGATGGAAGAGGGAAAGAGGATTAAAAGCTAAACGTTTTAGTAAGCGTAGGCTAACGGACGCTAAGTGCTTTTTCAGAAAAAAAAACTATTTTCATGTAGCGTAGGCCGACCTCCGCTAAAAAAATTAAAATAAATTAATAAATTATTAGCGGGGTCCAGGCGGACGCTAAGAAATTGCAGTATTTTTTAAAATCAAATGACGTATTAGCGTTCGATTAGCCAAGGCTGGCCTACACTAACAGAAAAATTTAGCCAAGGCCTCGTGGCCTACGCTAATTTTTACAGCTAAACTCACTTTTTCTTGTAGTGTATTGTCCTGGGTAGGTGAAATGACTTTCCACCGTATTTAACATTACCACTTAGATGAGCGTTGGAGAATCAAATAAGAACTCAACTTGACCATTTAGTGTCATGAGTTTGACAAAAGATATTATTGCAACACAAGCATTAAGGCAATATTTTTTTAGTAGTAACACATAAAATGTAATGTTATTTATTTCAAAACAAAACTTTAAGGAGCATAATTGCGCTTGAATGCCATAATTCAATTATTTATTGTTATGGGTAGGTGAGATGAATTTCCACCGAACTTAACATTACCACTTAGATGAGCGTTGGAGAATCAAATAGGAACTCAACATGACCATTTAGTGTCATGAGTTTGACAAAAGATATTATTGCAACACAAGCATTAAAGCAATATTTATTTTTAGTAGTAACACATAAAATGTAATGTTAATTATTTCAAAACTAAACTTTAAGGAGCATAATTGGGCTTGAGTGCCATAATATATTCAATCATTTATAGTTCTTGGTAGGTGAAATGAATATCCACCGTACTTAAGATTACAACTTAGATGAGCGTTGGAGAATCAAATAGGAATTCAACTTGACTATTTAGTGTCATGAGTTTTGACAAAAGATATTACAACAGCACAAGCATTAAGGCAATATTTATTTTTAGTAGTAACACATAAAATGTAATGTTAATTGTTACAAAACTAACAATCATAATCGAGCTTGGTAACCAGCATCAGTTGGATTCAAATAAATCACTCATTTCTTCCAAATTTTTGTTTATAATGGAATTTAAAATTTAATAAATTGTAAAATTAGACTATTTGCCTTATATTAAACAAAACGTTATGTTCAGAGAAGAACTTTCGGATTGTTTTTGTGTCACTATTGTTTAATTTTCCATTTGAATTTGAAATTGAAAGTCTTTGATATTGTTGTTTTAGTAAGATTAAATTCCCCTCTTACTGGAAGAAATTAATGGATCCTCGCTGTGTAACGCCCTTGTTTACCATTTTTTGCCGTTTTTTTGCTGTTTTGAGTGTTTTATTGGATTTTGAGTGATTAAAATTATTTTAATCATAAAAATTCATATTTTTGGATTCAGAATTTATTTTCCTATTTTTAGGAATTTTTATGGAATTTTTGGGTTTTTTGTGAAAAATGACCTTTTGCCCCTCCTGTCCCTTGACCCGGGCCCGAATACTCTTGATCCGGGCCAAGAAAAATTGCACAAGCCTTCCTTTCTCTCCTTAAAGACCGTTGCAACCAGCCTTGATGCATGGAGACACTTGTCTTCCCATCTCTTCCATTCCACCAATAGCTTGAAAAGGTGAGTATGTCATATAAAAAGCTTTTTTCTCCTTTTTCATTCATTTTGTTGCATGCAAACAAGGAGAACTTTCCTTTTCTCTCATTTTCTCTCTTCTTTGGCCGCGGCTTCCTCACCCCTTTCTCTCCCAAAATCTTCATTCTCTCCATAAACACCAACCAAGTTTAGGTTCCATTTTGAACCTAAGCTTAAAAATACTTACTTTCTAGCCTTAAAACACTTGTTGGAGACCAAAAGGAGGACCTTTGAGGGGATGTCTTTGGCTGTTCTTGGAGCTGTTTTCTGCACTTTTTCTTGGAGAAATTCTTAGGTAAAGGGGGGGAGAACTTGAACTCTAGTAGGCCTTGTAACTAGAGTCAAGGATTACCCTTAAATCCTTGTCTTTTCTCTTGTTTTTCCTTGAAAAGAATCAATTTTTTCACTTATTTTGAGATTGGATTTTCGGAACTTTGAGCTGGATTGTTATTGATGGTTGCATGTTTATTTTAGTGCTTGAAACATGTTTGTTTGATGGATTTAGATGCATGCAAGTCAAGAAAATTTTTGTTGAAAATCTCTCCCTTTTCCTCTTATTACTCTCGGCCTTGAGAGGAAAAAGGGGCTGCATGTGTTCTAAATTCACTTTGATGAATGGAATGTGTTTGTATGTTAAATCTATGCACATGCATGAGATTGGGTGAATTTACACAATTGTTTGATGATTGATTTTGTGAAAAATTGGTGTTTTGAGCTTGAAATTGGAGACTATGAACTCAAAATGCATGTGGATGATCTTGGGTGATTTATTTGTGATATTTGTTGTTTTGGAATGTGGGTCATGATTGTATGAGAGTTTGGTAAAATTTGGATGTGGGATAAAGTTGAAGTTTTGGATGAACATTCAAGGTTGTTCTTGATGTTCATGAGTGTTCTTGATGAAACTCATCAAGAATGTCCTTTTGATCCTAAAAAGATCAAAAGGATGTTTAAAACATGTTTTTGGGCTAAATTGGCCCAAAATGACCTAAAGAATAAATTTGTAACAAAATGACTAAATTGCAAGTAAGATAAGTTTTTAAATTAAGTAATTAAATTCGGATTTTTATTTTAACTAAAATAAAAATCTATTTAAAAGTCACATTTTTTATTTATTATGAATAAAAATGGGCTCTCATGGGTCCAATAACCTTTAGGCTTTTGTTTAGTCCCAAAGCCTTCAAAAAGAAAGTCAAAACTCAATTTAAAAGACAACTAAAAATAATTCATGGGCTTAGGCTTAGATTATGGTTGAACTTCAACACTAATCTAAGTTGTGAAAATTAAACTAGGATTAATTAGTAGACTTAACTAATTTAATCACCTAAGTTAATTAGCCTAAATTACTTAAGTTAATTAATAATTAATTAAGTCTAAAGATAACTAATATTAATATAAGTGTTAATTAAGTAATTAATCTCTAACGACGGTCAAAAACTAATTAATTATATTTAACCTTAATCAAGCATAATTAAAAACCCTAATCCAAGATTAAGGAAGAGATTAAGGGATAATTAGAAATTAATTAGGATCTTAAGTAACGATTAAGACTTAATTAAAGAAGGAAGATTAATTGAAATTCGATTAATGAAAGACTAGTTATGATTAAAGGTTAAGCCTAATCTTAATTAGTCATACAAATAAAATTAGGATTAGTAATGCCTTTCATAAGACATATCCATAAGCCTTAGTAAATTGTAGGACTTAAGTGAATATGATTATCAATAAAGCTAGCACAAGCTACCTTAAAGATTATAACCAATACTTCTCTCTACATAAAACTTGAGAAGCTGGCAAGAGAGCGTGAATTGGTTCCTTAAAAGAAAGACCTTGAATCTACGAGGTTGCACCACGGTAAAGTGGTAACGTAAAAAGATTCAATGGGCTTGTCTGTAAGGATGTAATATTGTAAGTGTTTGCGGTGTGACATACATCATGTTCATCAAAATGATTAAGGTTTAAAAGCCTTACGACCTATATGGCAATACCACTCTAGTACAGTGTGAAACTAGATGGGACGGGTGCACTGGGTTTTGCAAAGAACACCAGCAGTCCGGTAAAGGAGACCAGCCCTGAGGATAAGTCGGGTCCTGTAAATGGCACAAGTGACGTAGGTTCGCCCCCTACTGTCGTGTAAGCGGGGGTACAGGCTTGACTATCCTGTCGCTCTCAAGTTTTCATAATCAGTGAGTTTGTCTGGAAGTCGGAAAATCGTCTTGGCCAGAGATTGAGCAATGCTCTTCGTACTATTTGCTAGTACAGACTATACTCCTGATATATTGTACATATATGGTCGAGCAGTTGCTGTGTGCTCTGCTTTTGGGTGATGTTTTCCCGGGCCCTCATGCATTAGTCATATGCATCATGATAATATAAACTGCATTCTTGTGATTGAGGTTGTGTGAATGTTCTATGAATGCTCTAGTTACTGTACTCTACTTGATATGAGTTCATGTGATGTTCTCACCCTTCCTTTTCTGCTTCTGTTATTTCCTGTCGTGTACTTCTTCGCCACGTCGACAGTTGGTATTGGAGAGATTCAGGATGTCCACTATGAGGATCACGTTGAGGTGGGAGCCACGAGGCCAGTGGCGGATTACAGACGTCCCTAGGCGCTGTGTTTTCACGGGGGAGGTGCGCCGTTACCATTTCTCATCCCAGCCTTCCCTGGTACCCGGAGATAGATTTCACAGTGCCGGTGATCCTTGAGTTTGAGACTCCACCCAGGACTCCGTCGCTACACTACTTTCTCAACCGTCGTCATCGCCCCTCCCTATCAGCATCCTCACAGTCCTCACGGATGGCGACCATGGGCGAGCCAGATTCCCCTCGTTACTCTCCCGGTCCAGAGGTGTCACCTCCACAGCCCGTATATCCTGACGCATTTGGCCGTTCCCGTCCAAGTGAGCGAGACATGATCGTGATTGATGACACTACATCTGAGGAGGAGGACCCAGAGGAAGACCCGAAAGATGACTCTGAGGATGAGGAGCCGGAAGAGGATTCTTCCAGTGATGACCCCTCAGAAGACATTGGGATGATCAACCTCGGAGGTACTCGAGGGAGGAGTTGGGGGTGGATCCTGCTGAGACGGATGATGACGAGTAGGATAGCGTAACTGGGGGTAGTCATGAGTCTAGTTAGTAGCAGCTCTGATTTAGTGGCCTTTTGTTTTGTTTCGTTTTGGATGAGGTCTTATTTATTATAGTCTACTACTAGAACTCTTGTTTTGTATGGTGGTATTGTTTACTCCGGGATTACTTGACACTTTGGTTCTGTATATATCTTATGATGATTCCTTCCCATGATCCCCTTTATATTTGCGTGTATGTTGTGTATGTATGCGGAGTGATTGAATCGTCTAGATGTTTTAGAAAATGAATTTCAGACTTAAGGAAAGGACATTTTCATGAATACTTTAAAATGGAATTAGAATGCGATTAGTTGATGATGATCAATCTCCTTTTCAAAAAAAAAAAAATATTTTCGTATTTTCTAAGTTTTTAAAACAGTAAATTCGACGGTTACGTTTTGCAATGTGATATTCTTAGCGGTATAACTAAGGGTGTCGCACTCGCACTGTTGTTAAAGATATGGAAGAAATAAAGCTTCATCTATTTTAGTTTTTTTACCTATTTCATAATAATGTGTGATATCTATAAGCCAAAAACCTGACTTTCAGGTTTACCTTCTACGCCTCAAAGATGGTGGTGGTGATTGTTTAAAGTCTATAAATTTGTTAAATTGTTTCCTATTATTTTAATGAAATAGGTTGCATTAGCTGTTAACCTAGCCTTTGATTGGTTGGTAAGCTCCACTTCCTATTTTGTAATGCAAAATCCCCACTTATACTAATTTTTGGCAAGTATTTCTATGTTAATCTTTGCTTCTACAAGATTGAATAATCTCTTACTTCTTGCATCTTCTAAATGATAAAGAAGTTAAAAAGGGACTATCAACAATTGAATAACTTTGATAGTTTGTAACAATTGAAGCTATGTAGAGGCTATCAATGGTGATAAATTGCTGCGATGTCTAAGATATGACCATATTCATGTGAATAACTTTACTCAATTGCAAATAACTACACGTTCCCTCTTAACTTTGAACTGTTGTTTTTGTGATGCAGGAAAGTTTTGAATGTAATAATTGAATCATTTATTCTTTTGAGTAGGTTGCGACACCCTTAGCTATACCGCTATGAGTATCACATTACGAACGTAACTGATGACTCTCGTTTATGTTAAATGTATGCTTAGAAAATACGGGAATATTTTTTTTTTTTTTTTGAAAAGAGTTTATTCATCATCAACTAATCTCATTCTAATTCCATTTTAGATATTTGTGAAAGCATCCCTTCCTTAATTCTGAAATACGTTTTCGGAAAGCATCTAGTCGATTCAATCATTTCGCATACATACACAACACACACGCAAATATAAAGTAGAGACTAGGGAAGAAGCGTCATAACCACAGTGTCAAGTGATCCCCGAGATACCACACCATCATACAAAATGAGAGTTCTGGCAGTAAAATAAATAAAGCCTCTATCAATACAACCAAAATAAGAGGTCACTAATCAGAGCTACTACTGCTAGACTCATGACTACCCCAAACACACTCCTCTACTCATCGTCATCTGATCTAGCAGGGCAACCCTACAACTCCTCCTCCTGGCATCCGGGAGGGTAATCATCCTGAATTCCTCTGAAGGAATACCGTCAGAAGAATCCTCCCTCAGCTCCTCGTCCTCGGGGTCCTCCTCTGGATCCTCCTCCTCGGATGAAGTATCATCAATGACGACCAGATCAGGCCAATGGCGGTAGGTAGGACGACGAATGCACTGAAACGCATGGTCGGTGGGGATGACGACTCTGGTCCAGGAGTGTAGCGAGGGGAATCCGGCTCTCCTATAGTGGCTATCCGAGAGGACTGGGAAGAAGCAGATGGAACGGGACGATGACGACGGTTAAGGAAGTGGTATGACGACGAAGTCCTGGTGGTGTCTCGAACTCCAGAATCACGGGCACAGTGAAGACGACCTCTGGCACAAGGGGAAGATTAGGGTGAGAGATCGTGACGTGTACTTCCCCTGTGAATATACAGCGTCTAGGAATGTCTGTGACCCGCCACTGTCCTCGTGGCCCCCATCTCAGCGTAACCCTCATGGTCGACATCTTGAAGCTCCCCAAACCCGACTGGCGATGGAGAAAGAGTGCGACGACAGAGAATAGAAGCAGAGAAGAAAGGGTGAGAACATCATATGAACTCATAACAAGTAGAACATAGTAACTAGAGCACTAATAAAATATTCACAAACATCCACATAATCTCAATCACAAGTATGTAGCTGATACTACCATGCTATATGTATATAATGCATGAGGGCCCGGGAAAACAACACCAAAAGCAGAGCACACAGCAACTGCTCGACCATATATGTACAATATATCAGGAGTATAGTCTGTACTAGCAAATAGTACGAAGAGCATTGCTCAATCTCTGCCAAGACGATTTTCCGACTTCCAGACAAACTCACTGATTATGAAAACTTGAGAGCGACAGGATAGTCAAGCCTGTACCCCGTTTGCACGACAGTAGGGGGCGAACCTACGCCACTTATGCCATTCCGGGACCTGACTCTATCCTCAGGGCTGGTCTCCTTTACCGGACCGCTGGTGTTCTTTGCAAAACCCAGTGCACCCGTCCCATCCAGTTTCACACTGTACTAGAGTGGTATTGCCATATAGGTCGTAAGGCTTTTGAACCTTAATCATTATTGATGCACATGATGTATGTCACACCGCAAACACTTACAATATTACATCCACACAGACAAGCCCATTGAATCTTGTCACGTCACCACTTTACCGTGGTGCAACCGCGTAGATTCAAGGTCCTTCTTTTAAGGGAAACCAAATCACACTCTCTTGCCAAGCTTCTCAAGTTTTATGTAGAGAGAAAGTGTTGGTTATAGTCTTTTAAGGTAGCTTGTGCTAGCTTTATTGATAATCATATTCATTTAAGTCCTACAATTTACTAAGGCTTATGGATATGTCTTATGAAAGGCATTACTAATCCTAATTTCACTTGTATGACTAATTAAGATTAGGCTTAACCTTTAATCAGAACTAGTCTTTATTAATCGTATTTCAATTAATCTTATCCTTCTTTAACTAAGTCTTAATCCTTACTTAAGACCTTAATTAATTTCTAATTATCCCTTAATCTCTTCCATAATCTTGGATTAAGGTTTTTAATTATGCTTGGTTAAGGTTAAATTATAATTAATTAGTTTTTTTAACCATCGTTAGAGATTAATTACTTAATTAACCCTTATATTAATATTAATTATCTTTAGACTTAATTAATTATTAATTAACTTAATTAATTTAGGCTAATCAACTTAGGTGATTAAATTAGTTAAGTCTACTAATTAATCCTAAGTTTAATTTTCACAACTTAGATTAGTGTTTGAAGTTCAACCCTAATCTAAACCTAAGCCCATAAATTATTTTTAGTTGTCTTTTAAATTGAGTTTTGACTTTCTTTTTGAAGGCTTTGGGACTAAACAAAAGCCTAAAGGTTATTGGACCCATGAGAGCCCATTTTTATTCATAATAAATAAAAATATGATTTTTAAATAGATTTTTATTTAGTTAAAATAAAAATCCGAATTTAATTACTTAATTTAAAAACTTATCTTATTTGCAATTAGTCCTTTTTGTTACAAATTTATTCTTTAGTCCTTTTGGGCCCAATTTAGCCCAAAAACATGTTTTAAACATTCTTTTGATCTTTTTAGGATCAAAAGGACATTCTTGATGAGTTTCATCAAGAACACTCATGAACATCAAGAACAACCTTGAATGTTCATCCAAAACTTCAAATTTTTCACAACATCCAATCTTCACCAAAACTTCACACATTCATCAATAAACAATCCAAATGCCAAATATCATACTAATCCACTCAAAATCATTCACATGCACATTAAAGTTCATAACTTCCATTTTCAAGCTCAAAACATCATTATTTTCAAGATAAATCACCAAATCAATTTTTCCACTTAAGATCAACCACATGCATGTACATATATCCATCATATAATCTCATCCAAACCATCAAAATAATTTTTTGCACACATGCAGCCACTTCTTCCTCTCTTGGCCGAGAGCTTAAGGGGAAAAAGGTGGGATTTTTCAACAAAAATCCTTCCTTGGCTTGCATGCAACACAACCCAACCATCAACAACAATCCAACCAAGATTAAAGACATGCAAACAGCCACAATAACCCAGCTCATCAAGACCGAAATATTTTCTCAAAAACAAGCTCAAAGGTTTGATTTTTCAAGAGAAAAACAAGGGAAAAAGCAAGGATTCAAGGGCAAATCCTTGACTCTAGTTACATGGCCTACTAGAGTTCAAGTTCTCCCCCCCCTTTACCTTAGATCTTCAAGGGAATGAGTGCAGATTTTTTCCTCCTCCAACAGCCCCTTCAAGCTCCTCCTTCAAGCCTCCAACAAGTGGATTTTGGTAGAAAGTATGTATTTTTTTTTTCTTTAGCTTAAATCCAAGAATGGGACTTAAGCTTGGTTGGTGATTTGGGTGGAGATGAAGAAATTTTGGGGAGGAAGAGGGTGGTGGTGCGCGGCCAGCAAGGGAGAAGAAGAGAAGAAGAGAGAAATGGTTAGGTGAGGAAATGGTTTAAGTGAAAAAATGGCCAAAAAGTGGAGCTTTCTCCTTTATATAGGCTTAATGGTTGTGAAGGAAGACATGGACAAGTGGCATACATGCACCATGCTTGTGCAGCGCAATTTTCAGAGGAGAAAATAAGGTTTGTGCAATTTTTCTGGCCCGGATCAAGAGTATTCGGGCCCGGGTCGGGGTACCGGAGGGCCAAAGGTCAATTTTTGCAGAAAAATCCCAAAAATTCCCAGAAAATTCCTAAAAATAGGAAATTTAATACTGAATCCAAAATATAAATTTTGACAATTAAAAATAATTTTAATCCATTAAAACGCTTAAAAACAGCAAAAAGGGAAAACGGGGTAAATCGGAAAATACGGGTGTGGTTTACAATAACGGAGAGAGAAATTAGGGTTTTAATTCAAAGATTGTATAGAATTATAAATATCATTTAAATCATCTTTTTAAGGTTCAAAATATATTTTCCATATTTTTCTACAATTTTTTTTTTTTTTTATGCTGGCTATGGTTATACTGTTAACTGGGGCATTTTGATCTTTTTGCCCAGAAGTGCTAGAAAAATTCTAAATAATTTTCTAAAACTCATCACTAATTATATTAAGAGTATTTTGAATAAAGGTATAGATACCTTAGAGTTTTAGCTATTTTTAATAATTAAATCTATATTTTCCTTAACTGTATAATTACTAAAGGTATCTTAGGTTATTTTCTCAAACCACCTCTCTAAAGAAATTTACTCATAATTGTGGTTGGGTATTATAAATTTGGCTGTCTATTAAAAGCTACTAAATACTTTATAATTAATGAATATTACTATTTTAAAATTTTCTTTATTCTATTTATACACCAGTAAGAAAATTTGCGGGTGTTACATTTCTCCCCTCCTTTAAGAAATTTCGTCCTCGAAATTTGGAGTTCCTACTGCTGAATAGGGATAAATCCATCTTCTTAAGCTTTAAGAGCTACCCTCCTAATTAGATCATATAAGACCTTAATGGTTCCCTAAAAGTTGGATAATTATTCTTCTTAACATTTCCTTCTAATTCCCAATGTCCTCTTACGATATCTTATTTTCTTATCACTAGGCACACATATCCTACCCTTGAATCTAACAGTTCCATCAGCTTCCTTACAAAACTCATATTCTCCTTTCTTAGGGACTAGATTCCTCAAATCTTGCAAAGATTGATCCACTTCCTGTGTTACACGAACTTGTTCCAAGAATTCATTTAAAATCCTCAATGTTCCCAATCTTACACTCTTAGGACCAAGTTTCAACGTCTAGGTTAAGATCTCTAAACTCTTCTATCAGTTCTAGCTCCTTAACCATCATTATTGACATATGAAAAGATTTCCGACTTAACGCATCAGTTACGACATTAGCTTTTCCAGGGTGGTACTGCAGACTAAGCTCATAATTCTTCAAAAAACTCCATCCATCGTCTCTGCCCTACATTAAGTTCCTTCTGGTCAAACAGATACTTCAAACTCTTATGATCGCTAAACTTCAAACCTAGCGCCATACAGATGGTGTCTCCAAATCTTCAAGACAAAAACTACTTGCCTCCAACTCTAGATCATGCGTAGGGTAGTTCACTTCGTGTGTTCACAATTTCCTAGAGGCATAAGCCACTACCTTTCCTTTTTGCATTAACACACACCTAATATTTGTTTTGAAGCATCATAGTATACTTCAAAACTCTCTTGTGGGTCAGGTAAAACTAACGCATGCGCAGAAGTTAACCTTTCTTCAATTCCTGAAAACTATTTTCACACTACTGGCTCCAACGAAGGGTTGATCCTTTCTAATCAGACGGGTTAACGGAGTTGCTATTCTAGAAAAATTCTCAATGAACTTACGGTAGTAACCGGCTAACCCCAAAAAGCTCCTTATCTCCGTTACAGACTTTGGTGCTTCCCATCGTAACACAGTCTCTACTTTAGCTGGGTCTACGCTAACTCCTCCACTAGAGATCACATGACCTAGGAAGTTTACTTCCTTCAACCAGAATTCACACTTAGACAACTTAGCATATAACTTTCTGTCCTTTAAGGTCTGTAAAGTTATCCTAAGATGTTCCGCATGCTCTTCCTCACTCTTGGAGTATATGAGGATGTCGTCTATGAAGACCACAACGAACTTGTCCAAGTAAGGATGGAAAACTCGGTTCATATAGTCCATGAAAACTGCAGGTGCGTTGGTTACACCAAACGGCATTACTAAATACTCATAATGCCCGTAGCGTGTTCTGAAGGCTGTCTTCGGGATATCCTCAGACTTAACACGTATTTGGTGGTAACCTGACTTAAGGTCAATTTTCGAGAACACAGTTGCTCCTCTTAACTGATCCATCAAGTCATCTATCCTAGGCAAAGGATACCTATTCTTTATCGTCACCTTATTAAGCTGACGATAATCTACACACAACCTCATGCTACCGTCTTTCTTCTTTACTAATAACACCGGGGCTCCCCAAGGGGACACGCTAGGCCTAACAAACTGTTTTTCTAACAACTCTTCCAGCTGTTCTTCAACTCAGCCAACTCTAAAGGGGACATCCTATACGGGGCTATAGAAATAGGTCCGGTTCCAGGCACTAACTCTATGTTAAACTCTACCTCTCGTTCTGGCGGCAAACCAGGAATATCACCAGGGAATACTTCAGGAAATTCTTTCACCACAGGCAGTTTGCTAATGTCGGATTCCCGCTCTTCCTCCAAAGAAGAAAGTATCATGTAGATTTGAGCTCCTTCTCTCAAAGAAGCATTCACTTGGTTGGCAGACAAGAATCTCGTACTTACAGAATCAAGAGTAGAGGGAGAAAAAGGATTAAACACAACAGTTCTATTATAACAGTCAAGCTGGACTCGGTTGGAAGACAACCAGTCCATTCCCAAAACAATATCAAGTTGAGAAAGAGGTAAACAGATCAAATTAGCAGAGAAAGTTTTATCACCAATGGTGATTGGACAGTTCAAACAAGCTGTTGAGGTAATAACAGGCTTAGCAGTAGGAGTAGAAACAACCAAGTCATAGGGTAATCTAACCACAGGCAAATTTAATTGTTTCACACACTCCAGAGAAACAAAAGAATGCGTCGCACCCGAATCATACAATACAATTAAGGAATTCCACTTATGACGCACTTACCTTGGATCAGATCCTCGGATTTTGCAGCCTCAGCACCGCTCATGGTAAACACTCTGCCTCTGGTTCTGGGCCTCCCAGCTTGTGCATTCAGGTTCGGGACAGGGGCGCTTGCAGCACTGCTACCACTACCATTACCGCTTCCCTTCCAAACAGGGCAGTCTCTCTTAATATGGCCACTTTGTCTGCAATGGAAACAAACCCTTCCGTTGGATAAGTCGCTAGATTGATTCTTATATGGGCAATCCCTCAAGAGATGATTCTTCTTGCAGCGTGGACAACTGACAGAGTTGTTGCCAGTACTGCTTGCCGGGCTTGCTCTGCTAGCAACCACCGATTGTGGTCTTGCAGCGCTTCCTGACGATGAACCAGAGTTATTCCTTGGGGCAAAATATGGCTTCCTCCTTTCTTGTGAGAATTTAGGTTTGTTCCTCTGTGGACCAGAATTCTTCCACTGAGCTTGTCTTGCTTTGGTGTCATCTTCAAAGATCCGACACATATTCACCATCTTTGAGAACTCAGTAACTTGTTGGTATCCAACAGCCTGTTTAATTTCTGGCCTCAGTCCACTTTCAAACTTGGAACACTTAGACTCTTCATCTATGGTGTTCTGGAAGTAGGGGCAGAACTTGGACAGTTCCTCAAACTTTGCCGCATATTCGCCAACAGTCGTGTTTCCTTGCTCCAACTTCAAGAATTCTATCTCTTTGCGTTTTCTCAGATCCGTGGGAAATACTTTTGGAGAAAAGTTTCCTTGAACAGTCTCCAGGTGACCAGTCTCCCAGTAGCTTCTAATTGACGTCTCGCGTACTCCCACCAATGCTGCGCTTCTCCAACCATCATAAACGCTGCAAAGGTTACCTTCTGTTCATCTGGGCATCCCATAGCTAGGAAAATCTTCTCCAATTCCTCCAGCCAAAGCTGAGATCCATCGGGATCGTGACCCCCTTTGAACTGTGGTGGGTTATTCTTCTTAAAAGTAGATAGTCCGCGATAGGCATCGGGGACGTTGTTCTGATTGCGAGCTTGGTTCATCTCGTTTATGGTCTGTTGCTGATTTTCCAGGACATCCGCGATCCTTCCCAGGATGTCGTTCATTACAGGATTATTCCTTCCTGCCATGGAATCCTACATTCACAGGGTACGTTAGTTCTTCTGTTTCATGCAGGACCATTTAAGCAAGAACAAATAATTCTACACACAATCTCTTACATTACGAAGGTGGTAATATAAGAGCAAACAATCCACACAAGGCAATCAATCTACACAACAACAAGCAATCCTCACAGAGTAAGCACAGAGGGAAGAGTATTATAGGCCATACCCGAGGCCAAAAGGAAAGAACAGCTCTGATACCACTAAATGCGACACCCTTAGCTATACCGCTATGAGTATCACATTACGAACGTAACTGATGACTCTCGTTTATGTTAAATGTATGCTTAGAAAATACGGGAATATTTTTTTTTTTTTTTTGAAAAGAGTTTATTCATCATCAACTAATCTCATTCTAATTCCATTTTAGATATTTGTGAAAGCATCCCTTCCTTAATTCTGAAATACGTTTTCGGAAAGCATCTAGTCGATTCAATCATTTCGCATACATACACAACACACACGCAAATATAAAGTAGAGACTAGGGAAGAAGCGTCATAACCACAGTGTCAAGTGATCCCCGAGATACCACACCATCATACAAAATGAGAGTTCTGGCAGTAAAATAAATAAAGCCTCTATCAATACAACCAAAATAAGAGGTCACTAATCAGAGCTACTACTGCTAGACTCATGACTACCCCCAAACACACTCCTCTACTCATCGTCATCTGATCTAGCAGGGGCAACCCTACAACTCCTCCTCCTGGCATCCGGGAGGGTAATCATCCTGAATTCCTCTGAAGGAATACCGTCAGAAGAATCCTCCCTCAGCTCCTCGTCCTCGGGGTCCTCCTCTGGATCCTCCTCCTCGGATGAAGTATCATCAATGACGACCAGATCAGGCTCAATGGCGGTAGGACGACCGAATGCACTGAAACGCATGGTCGGTGGGGATGACGACTCTGGTCCAGGAGTGTAGCGAGGGGAATCCGGCTCTCCTATAGTGGCTATCCGAGAGGACTGGGAAGAAGCAGATGGAACGGGACGATGACGACGGTTAAGGAAAGTGGTATGACGACGAAGTCCTGGTGGTGTCTCGAACTCCAGAATCACGGGCACAGTGAAGACGACCTCTGGCACAAGGGGAAGATTAGGGTGAGAGATCGTGACGTGTACTTCCCCTGTGAATATACAGCGTCTAGGAATGTCTGTGACCCGCCACTGTCCTCGTGGCCCCCATCTCAGCGTAACCCTCATGGTCGACATCTTGAAGCTCCCAAACCCGACTGGCGATGGAGAAAGAGTGCGACGACAGAGAATAGAAGCAGAGAAGAAAGGGTGAGAACATCATATGAACTCATAACAAGTAGAACATAGTAACTAGAGCACTAATAAAATATTCACAAACATCCACATAATCTCAATCACAAGTATGTAGCTGATACTACCATGCTATATGTATATAATGCATGAGGGCCCGGGAAAACAACACCAAAAGCAGAGCACACAGCAACTGCTCGACCATATATGTACAATATATCAGGAGTATAGTCTGTACTAGCAAATAGTACGAAGAGCATTGCTCAATCTCTGGCCAAGACGATTTTCCGACTTCCAGACAAACTCACTGATTATGAAAACTTGAGAGCGACAGGATAGTCAAGCCTGTACCCCGTTTGCACGACAGTAGGGGGCGAACCTACGCCACTTATGCCATTCCGGGACCTGACTCATCCTCAGGGCTGGTCTCCTTTACCGGACCGCTGGTGTTTCTTTGCAAAACCCAGTGCACCCGTCCCATCCAGTTTCACACTGTACTAGAGTGGTATTGCCATATAGGTCGTAAGGCTTTTGAACCTTAATCATTATTGATGCACATGATGTATGTCACACCGCAAACACTTACAATATTACATCCACACAGACAAGCCCATTGAATCTTGTCACGTCACCACTTTACCGTGGTGCAACCGCGTAGATTCAAGGTCCTTCTTTTAAGGGAAACCAAATCACACTCTCTTGCCAAGCTTCTCAAGTTTTATGTAGAGAGAAAGTGTTGGTTATAGTCTTTTAAGGTAGCTTGTGCTAGCTTTATTGATAATCATATTCATTTAAGTCCTACAATTTACTAAGGCTTATGGATATGTCTTATGAAAGGCATTACTAATCCTAATTTCACTTGTATGACTAATTAAGATTAGGCTTAACCTTTAATCAGAACTAGTCTTTATTAATCGTATTTCAATTAATCTTATCCTTCTTTAACTAAGTCTTAATCCTTACTTAAGACCTTAATTAATTTCTAATTATCCCTTAATCTCTTCCATAATCTTGGATTAAGGTTTTTAATTATGCTTGGTTAAGGTTAAATTATAATTAATTAGTTTTTTTTAACCATCGTTAGAGATTAATTACTTAATTAACCCTTATATTAATATTAATTATCTTTAGACTTAATTAATTATTAATTAACTTAATTAATTTAGGCTAATCAACTTAGGTGATTAAATTAGTTAAGTCTACTAATTAATCCTAAGTTTAATTTTCACAACTTAGATTAGTGTTTGAAGTTCAACCCTAATCTAAACCTAAGCCCATAAATTATTTTTAGTTGTCTTTTAAATTGAGTTTTGACTTTCTTTTTGAAGGCTTTGGGACTAAACAAAAGCCTAAAGGTTATTGGACCCATGAGAGCCCATTTTTATTCATAATAAATAAAAATATGATTTTTAAATAGATTTTTATTTTAGTTAAAATAAAAATCCGAATTTAATTACTTAATTTAAAAACTTATCTTATTTGCAACTTAGTCCTTTTTGTTACAAATTTATTCTTTAGTCCTTTTGGGCCAATTTAGCCCAAAAACATGTTTTAAACATTCTTTTGATCTTTTTAGGATCAAAAGGACATTCTTGATGAGTTTCATCAAGAACACTCATGAACATCAAGAACAACCTTGAATGTTCATCCAAAACTTCAAATTTTTCACAACATCCAATCTTCACCAAAACTTCACACATTCATCAATAAACAATCCAAATGCCAAATATCATACTAATCCACTCAAAATCATTCACATGCACATTAAAGTTCATAACTTCCATTTTCAAGCTCAAAACATCATTATTTTCAAGATAAATCACCAAATCAATTTTTCCACTTAAGATCAACCACATGCATGTACATATATCCATCATATAATCTCATCCAAACCATCAAAATAATTTTTGCACACATGCAGCCACTTCTTCCTCTCTTGGCCGAGAGCTTAAGGGGAAAAAGGTGGGATTTTTCAACAAAAATCCTTCCTTGGCTTGCATGCAACACAACCCAACCATCAACAACAATCCAACCAAGATTAAAGACATGCAAACAGCCACAATAACCCAGCTCATCAAGACCGAAATATTTTCTCAAAAACAAGCTCAAAGGTTTGATTTTTCAAGAGAAAAACAAGGGAAAAAGCAAGGATTCAAGGGCAAATCCTTGACTCTAGTTACATGGCCTACTAGAGTTCAAGTTCTCCCCCCCTTTACCTTAGATCTTCAAGGGAATGAGTGCAGATTTTTCCTCCTCCAACAGCCCCTTCAAGCTCCTCCTTCAAGCCTCCAACAAGTGGATTTTGGTAGAAAGTATGTATTTTTTTTTTCTTTAGCTTAAATCCAAGAATGGGACTTAAGCTTGGTTGGTGATTTGGGTGGAGATGAAGAAATTTTGGGGAGGAAGAGGGTGGTGGTGCGCGGCCAGCAAGGGAGAAAGAAGAAGAAGAAGAGAGAAATGGTTAGGTGAAGGAAATGGTTTAAGTGAAAAATGGCCAAAAAGTGGAGCTTTCTCCTTTATATAGGCTTAATGGTGTGAAGGAAGACATGGACAAGTGGCATACATGCACCATGCTGTGCAGCGCAATTTTCAGAGGAGAAAATAAGGTTTGTGCAATTTTTCTGGCCCGGATCAAGAGTATTCGGGCCCGGGTCGGGGTACCGGAGGGCAAAAAGGTCAATTTTTGCAGAAAAATCCCAAAAATTCCCAGAAAATTCCTAAAAATAGGAAATTTAATACTGAATCCAAAAATATAAATTTTGACAATTAAAAATAATTTTAATCCATTAAAACGCTTAAAACAGCAAAAACGGGAAAAACGGGTAAATCGGAAAAATACGGGTGTTACAATAAACGGAGAGAGAAAATTAAGGTTTTAATTACAAAGATTGTATAGAATTATAAATATCATTTTAAATCATCTTTTTAAGGTTCAAAATATATTTTCCATATTTTTCTACAATTTTTTTTTTTTTTTATGCTGGCTATGGTTATACTGTTAACTGGGGCATTTTGATCTTTTTGCCCAGAAGTGCTAGAAAAATTCTAAATAATTTTCTAAAACTCATCACTAATTATATTAAGAGTATTTTGAATAAAGGTATAGATACCTTAGAGTTTTAGCTATTTTTAATAATTAAATCTATATTTTCCTTAACTGTATAATTACTAAAGGTATCTTAGGTTATTTTCTCAAACACCTCTCTAAAGAAATTTACTCATAATTGTGGTTGGGTATTATAAATTTGGCTGTCTATTAAAAGCTACTAAATACTTTATAATTAAATGAATATTACTATTTTAAAATTTTCTTTATTCTATTTATACACCAGTAAGAAAATTTGCGGGTGTTACATAGGTGAAATGAATTTACACCATACTTAACAATACCACTTAGATGAGCTATGGAGAATCAAATAGGAACTCAAATTGACCATTTAGTGTCATGAGTTTGACAAAAGATATTAAGGCAACACAAACATTAAGGCACTATTTATTTTTTGTAGTAACACATAAATGTAATGTTAATTATAACTAAACTATACTTTGAGGAGCATAATTGTGCTCGAATGTCGTAATTCAATCTTTTATTGTTCTAGGTAGGTGAAATGAATTTCCACTGAACTTAACATTTCCACTTAGATGAGCGTTTGAGAATCAAATAGGAACTCAACTTTACCATTTAGTGTCATGAGTTTGACAAAAGATATTATTGCAACACAAGCATTAAGACAATATTTATTTTTAGTAGTAACACATAAAATGTAATGTTAATTATTTCAAAACTAAACTTTAAGGAGCATAATTGAGCTTGAATGCCATAATATATTCAATCATTTATAATTCTTGGTAGGTGAAATGAATATCCACCGTACTTAAGATTACCACTTAGATGAGCGTTGGAGAATCAAATAGGAATTCAACTTGACCATTTAGTGTCATGAGTTTGACAAAAGATATTACAAGAGCACAGGCATTAAGGCAATATTTATTTTTAGTAGTAACACATAAAATGTAATGTTAATTGTTACAAAACTAAATTTTAAGGAGAATAATTGAGCTTGGTAACAAGCACCAGTTGGATTCAAATAAATCACTCCTTTCTTCCAAATTTTTGTTTATTATGGAATTTAAAATTTAATAAATTTTAAAATTCGACTATTCGCCTTATATCAAACAAAACGTTATGTTCAGAGAAGAACTTTCAGATTGTTTTGTCTCATTATTGTTTAATTTTCCATTTGAATTTGAAATTGAAAGTCATTGATATAGTTGTTTTAGTAAGATTGAAATCCCCCCCTTACAGGGAAAAATTAATCTTCCTCGCACTGTTGTTAAAGGTATGGAAGAAATCAAAGCTTAATCTCTTAGTTTTTTTTACGTATTTAATAATAATGTGTGATATCCGTAAGCTAAAAACCTGACTTTCAGGTTTACCTTCTACGCCTCAAAGATGGTGGTGGTGATTGTGTAAAGTCTATAATTGTTAAATTGTTTCCTATTATTTTAATGAAATAGGTTGCGTTAGCTGTTAACCTAGCCTTTGATTGGTTGGTAAGCTCCACTTCCTATTTTGTAATGCAAATCCCCCCTTATACTACTTTTTGGCAAGTATTTCTATGTTAATCTTTGCTTCTACAAGATTGGATAATCTCTGAATTCTTTGCATCTTCTAAATGATAAAGAAGTTAAAAAGGGACTATCAACAATTGAATAACTTTGATAGTTCGCAACAATTGAAGCTATGTAAGAGGCTATCAATGGTGATAGTTTGCTGCAATGTCTAAGATATGACCATATCACTAGTACAAAAAACACATTTTACATCGGTTAAAATTGACTTTCTACATCGGTTCTTCAAGCAATGTGTATAGGGCCTGTAACATCCCGCAAAATTGAGAATTTTAATAACTTAGTAGCCTGAGAATAAGTTGAGGGATTAAGGTTAATTGAGGAGCTACAAGTTAAAACTCAGGTATAAAATCAAGTTTTCAGCTTTAACTTAAGTGAACTTAGGGAATTTGGGGTTCGGGTAATCGATTACAGTGAGTCCGTAATCGATTACCCGAGAGCTGGTTTTTAGGTAATCGATTACTAACAGGTTGTAATCGATTACCCGAGCGCTGAGTTTTTGGTAATCGATTATGTAATCGATTACCTGAGGGCTGAGTTTTTGGTAATCGATTACCAAGGGTTGTATTCGATTACCAGATTTCGAGAAACGTTTTCTAGTGTAATTTTTACCTCTGGTAATCGATTACAGCATTACTGTAATCGATTACCAGCTGTCCAGTATTTATACCCGAGGCATGCAAAAGTCAGAACATTCATTTGCTCTCTTCTCCCATTCAAACCCTAGAGAGAGAAACACTCAATCGGAGGCCTAGGAAGGAGATTGAAGCTAGATTAATCAAGGGGATCACTTCAATCCTTCATTTCACTCTTGATTTCATAGAATTGGTGAGTATAACTCACACACCCACTTTCCCCTTTGATTTTGATTTCTCCCTAATGTATGAATCCCATTCCTTAATTCCTCTTCTATATGATTATTGTAGTTATATTAGTAATGTATGCTTGAGATTGAGTAGTTTGATTAATATTTTCATTGAAAACCTTAGGGTAGCGAGATTTATGAAAGTAGCGAGATTACGAAATTAACGAAATGCTCAATGTATGAACCATACCCCTTCGATTCCCTTTCTATTTGATTAAATTGATTGGATTTATGATGTTTGTGCTTGAGTTGAGTAAATGATGTTAGGGTTGCTTGGAAAATCTTTGAATGTCGAAGTTACGAACTTACAATAATTATGAAGCTTTCGAAATGTTTGAAATCTTAGTTCTTGTTATCGATTCATGTGTGCTAGTCAAATTATGAGTTAAGAATTAAGATTATTTGAGGGCGTGTGCGCCAAGTTCAGTTGAGGGCGTGTGCGCCAAGTTCAGTTGAGGGCGTGTGCGCCAAGATCAGTTGAGGGCGTATGCGCCACAGCCCGTCGGCTGGGTTATGCCGATTATGTGCCTTTATGTTTAAGATGTTTGTTAGTATGTATATCTTACTTGGTCATGATTGATGCATTTCATTTTCTATTTTTCCTACACGACATGTTTGCATGGTTATACTTCACTGAGACATTAGTCTCACCACGCGTTTTGTGGACACAATCTAGGTGTGCAGGTATCTCCTGGCAGGGATCAGTGATTTGAATGCAGGAGTCTGATATATGTTGGATTTAGTATCTCTTAGATTGTGTAGGAGTACTTCTGTATATTTTGGTTTTATGTTAGAGATGCTTAGTTTGTAGCCTTCAGGCCTTTTGTGCACTTTTACAGAAGTGTGTATATGTATATAAGTTTGAGTTCTTCACAAATTGTATAAGTTATCGTTGGTTTCTTATCGAATTGTGATGTATGATATTCGAAATGGCGCGATTTAAATTTCGAAAATTTAGGGTTTAGTCTCCAACGGACTAAGTCTTGAATTTAGAAATTAGGTCGTTACAGGGTCGATGTAGAATGTCAAAATATTCTACATCGGTTTTATTTAACCGATGTAGAATATCACACTTTTGACATCAGTTAAGCAAGAAACCGATGTAAAAAGTGATTGTTTTGACTAGCAATTAGAGACAGAAAGGGTCGTAGCTAAGCCGTAGCTAAGGTTTATAACAGCCAACTATTTCCCAATCAGCTACTACGACCAGAACGATATTTTTTCAAAACTAAACAACAGGAAACTCAAACTCCTTGCACATCATGACATAAACATGAGAAATGAAAGTGCAATAAAAGCAACGACTTATCAAACACAATCCATCTTACTTTACTTTTTCTGAAGTCAAAATTGAGGTACAGAGAGACAAGTTCTAGGTTTACCTCAGTTACAATTCCTTTCATTCCATAGACTAGGACATGTGCTTTGCTTAATCTAAAACAACAAAATCACAAACAAAAAATAAAAAAAAGCAAAACAAAGAACGTAAATTAGCAAAACAGAACAATGAATAAGATAGGTAATAGATGGTAAAGAAAGGCAAGAAAAAAACTATATATTATTTTGCTTGGTGATTCAGTCTCCAAAGATCACGAGTTTGTTGTAGGCCATTTTATCAATATATACCTTAATCATCAAAGAGGTGGGGAAGATTGTCATAGAGAAAGCATATAATTAAAACACAATATAGAGTTATCAACTTATCATGATATAAAAATCAATATGCTTCAGATCACTAAAATGCAATTGAACTCTTTGTTGAAGTTATATGCTTCCAAATAACATAAAAAATATACAAGTCTAAGTTCATTTATATTCAATACCATATAAGAATAGCTAATAATAATTTAGCAACGTGAAAAGTGAAGGCATGTGGATCAATTGATATCTACCATTAAGCTTTTCAAAACAATTTTTAAAACCATTTACTGAAACTTTAATCAAGAATATATAATTATATGAACTCAAGTAAGGTGGGCCTATAGGACAAAACTAAAAATTTAATACTTATAATTAAAAAATCAAAAAAAGGATAAAAGCTACCGCTTATGATGCTAGCTTAGCATCTTAAACTAGAGCAAGCAATTGACTTAAATAAAGGATTATAATGCTTGTATAAGCTCAAATACTAAGAAGAATTTAAATAATTCATTCCAGATGCAAAGCCAGAATAATGACATAAACTAAATTAAAAAGGAAAAATGCCTAATAATTAACCCAATTGAGAAATTCAAGTACTGTGGGCATGGGCAAATGAATATTTTAATTAACAATCTTTTACATCTAAAATTTTAAAAATAATTACTATTTAATTTATATATTTTGTAAATAAAAAATAGCTTTGAGCAATGAAAAGAACTTGATAGCAAACCAGAATGTTTTAGCATAATAGAACTTGAGCAATGAATAAAATATGACGGAAAATTGTATTTAATTTTTTAACAGCAAGTAAACACCACATTGTAAGTTAAAAATAAAGTGAAACATATATATAAAATAAAGAGTCTACCACGTTACTTTTATTAGTTCTCCTTTGACAAATTTGTTTCATTGAACATATTATAATCAACATGAAAAGTATAGGGATCAAACCATAAATCCCAGGATAAATTGGAATATTGAACCAACAATTATAGCTCCTTGGAGTTCCCTCATTATGTGCCTAAATTTCTGAGATTGAAATAAGCAGGATGCCAGGATTTAATATGGAAGCTGAGAATATACCCAAACTAACAGGCAATAACTAACACAGGATAAGTCTGTTAAGAGTTAACAGATTCATAATAGCAGACAGGATAAAGAAAAAATAATGTTGTCAATTCAAATATATATAAGTTCAAACACTAACCAAGTAACATGGAAGTTTTCAACTCTTAGCATTAGTTTCTGAAGTAATTGTAGTTCAAAATGCAGATAGTTTACGGATTTAGATTACTTGATGTAATTTTATACACCTAAAAAGAGCCTGAGAGTGATATGTCTGATGAATTAAGATTTTGTCTGTTAATAAAGTAATGAACTTACATGTTCTGTAAGATTCCGGTATTCTTGAGCATTTATAATAACTAATGCTGGTGCTAAATACACAAATGAGCTCCCTTGAACTAAAGGCAGTCAGGTACCAAAGTAGGAGTGCAGTATAGTTGTGATGCCAGAAAGAAATAGCATTGTAGAAATCACGGTACGTACGTAGCAGTATCCTTCTGTGATCAGTGATTAATGTAAATGTGAATAAATAATAATATAAATAACTAAAAATTTTCTTAGAGGGTAAACAGTTAATAACAGCATACGTACATCTGTTCCACCCATGACCGGTACCATGACTAATGGGATCAATACAAGTGAGCCAGCCAATGATAGATAGTGTTGCAGGCCGTAATAGATAAGAGATACTGCAATTAAAGATGCTAAGGTGTAAGTAAAAATGAGAAATTAATTTTGGGCAAATTACAGACTTACAGCAACATGATTATGCTAATTAATCTTGCTAATAATAAGATAGGAATTAGTTAAGAGTTAAGACAATGATTTGGAAATAATCACCGGGAAAAACATGTTCTTTCATAAAGGCCATCTTCAAACAACATGATAAATGACCAGAGAAAAGAATTCATAGCTGACAAATTTTCAGTACTCTTGTAATACTGAAGAGCATTCTAAAATATAAACTGATATGAACCAAATTACCAAACAAAAGAATTCATAACCGACAGAAAATAATGAACACAAACTAACCAAAACCCGGATTTTCTTTAAGCCCGCACTTCAATCCCGATTGTCCCTGCCACCCTCCATTTGCAGGCTCCTCCCCTTCAGGATACACATTGACCTTGACTTCTCCTTGTGCCACATTCTCCTCCTATTAGAATTCCACATGTCATGTTGATAAGGTCAAGGCTACTGATGCATAGTGCTGATGATACATGGTAGCATTTTCTTCTGCTGAGTGGTATTGCTGCTGAGTCACCATCCCAAATCCCACATCGAGCACGTATAGGAAGATACGGAATATTTCTTTTCTTTCTCTTTCATATAACAGAATGATTCGGATGAGATATTATTCCTTCCTTTTCGATTCTGTGTTGTTTTTCCTTCTTTCATTTTCACTATATATGTAGCTGTGTATTCACAAATATAATTAATGAAAAGTTAGTATTCATTCGATATCATATGTTGTCCAGTTATTCTTCTTCTTCTATCAAGGTTCTTTTATGGTATCAGAGCTCTTGAATTCAAGAGCTCTGTAAAAGTTCTTTTTCATGGCTAAAGGAAGTAGCAGTGGAGCACAGGTGCCAACACCTCCTCCACAAGATCCTGCACTTAATCCGTTAAGTGTATATTATATACATCCAGGTGAAAATACTTCTACTGCATTAGTTTCTCCCTTACTCAACGTTAAAAACTATCATGCTTGGGCTAGAGCGATGAAGAGAGCTTTGATCTCAAAGAACAAATTTAAGTTTGTTAATGGTACACTGCCAGAGCCAGATTCTTTTGATCCCACTTTTGATGCATGGGAAAGGTGTAACAACCTTTTTCTAGCATGGATTTTTAATTCTGTGGAACCTACAATAGCTCAAAGCATTGTTTATTTAGAAGTAGCAGTTGTGGCTTGGAAGTTATTGAGAGACAGATTTTCCCAACTAGACAGGGTTCGAATATTTGATTTGCAGCAAGAACTTTCAGCAATGAAGCAAGGAGCAAATTTGGTGACCCACTATTTCACTGAAATGACAACTCTATGGGAAGAACTTGAGAACTTTAGACCTCTTCCTGAATGTTCCTGCACAGTCAAGTGTATTTGTATGGCTAGCAGATTGTGAAAAGACTATAGATCAGAAGACTGCATTATGAAATTCCTGAGTAGGTTGAATGATGATTTTGAGTCTGTGAAGACTCAGATTCTCATGATGGAACCATTTCCAGATATTAACAAGGTGTTTTCCTTGGTAGTTCAGCAGGAAAGGAGAATTATGTCCACTGTCAATGTAACATCCCGCAAAATTGGAAGTTTTAATAACTCATTAGGCAAAAAATAATAATAATAAATAATAATAAATAAGATAATTGTGTATTGGTAATTAAGGGAAAATGAGTTGAGAAATTAAAGGTTGAAAGTGGATTATAGAAACTAAGTTAGAACTCTATTCAGGTTAAAATGAAGAGTTTTGGGTTGTTGGTAATCGATTACAGAGGGTCTGTAATTGATTACCTGAGAGCTAGTTTTTAGGTAATCGATTACTCACAGGTTGTAATCGATTACCTGAGAGCTGAGTTTTTGGTAATCGATTACAATGAATCTGTAATCGATTACCCGAGAGCTAGTTTTTAGGTAATCGATTACTCACAGGTTGTAATCGATTACCTGAGGGCTGAGTTTTTGGTAATCGATTACCAGCTGTTGTAATCGATTACCAGATTCCCAGAAATGTTTTTTAGTGTAATTTTACCTCTGGTAATCGATTACAGCATTACTGCAATCGATTACCAGCTGTCCAGTATATAAGTCCGAGGCATGCAAATCAGAATTTGACTTTGTTCTTTCTTCTCCCTTTCGAACCCTAGAGAGAGATAGAGAGAGAGAGAGAGTGAGTTAGAGAGAGAAACATCAAATTGAGAGAAACATCAAGGGAACCTTCAATTCATCAATTCCTCTTGTGAATTTCAAGAAATTGGTGAGTATAACTCACACGCTCACACTTTTCTTTGATTTTGATTTCTCCCCGTTGTATGAACCCTACTCTTTTGATTCCCTTTCTAGATGTATATTGTAGTTGGATTGATGATGGTTGTATGAGATTGAGTAGTTTGATCGGTGATTTTCATTGAAAACATTAGGGTAGTGAGAATTACGAAAGTAGCGAAATTGACGAAATGCCCATTGTATGAACCCTATTTCCTTGATTCCCTTTCTATATGATTAAGTTGAATGGAATTATGATGATTGCACTAGAATTGAGTATATTATGCTAGGAATTGATTATAAATCCCTTGAATTTCGAAGTTACGAAAGTTATGAAACTTACGAAAGTCTCGAAACACTCGAATTGCTTGAAATTCTAGTTTTGGGTTATCAATTCATGTTTACCGATTTCGACCGTGAGTAATATAAGCCGGCCTTCGTGCTGTGAGTAAAAAGTTAAGCATGACTTCGGTCCAGTAATGGGTGGGATACGTCCCCGGGAAAGACGTTTCCCGTAGTCTGAGCTCAGGTCTAACTCCAGTTTCAGTAATAAGTTCATGCCTGCTAATTATAGCAGTGAGTTGCATTATTATTGTATTATAATGATTTGAGCATTAAGTTTATGAATATGTTATGTTAATTATCTTTATTTGATATGAATATGAGTATGATATTTGGCTTCATATTAGTTAGTTAAGTTGATCTTCCCCCACACTTTATTCATGTTTAGTTATACTCGCTGAGATTATTATCTCACCCCACGTTTCGGGGATTTACTTTAGTTGTGCAGGTACCTCCTGGAGGAAATAAGTGAGTTTAGAGCCAGATCTGATGTGTTTAGATGCTTCTTTTTGGATTGTATATATATAAGTTGTATCACTTGGTATTTTGTCAAGTTGTTCAGTTTGTAGCCTTCGGGCCTGATGTATAGCTTTGTTGATATTAGAGATGTTGGTTTATGATCTTTGGACAAGATTGTATATTTTGGACTTTGATTATGTCATTAAGGTTTAAGTTATTCACATTTTGTATAAGTTTTGTTGGACACTTATGTAAATGTGAGGTTTGATATCCATAATTGTATGTTTTAGTTTCGAATTTTCAGAATTTAGTTTCCAACGGACTAAGTTTTGAATTTAGAAATTAGAGCGTTACAGTCAACACCCCTAATACTGAAGAATCACAAGTGTTTATCAATGTTGCTGAGACCAAAAGGCAGTTTGGTAGAGGCAGAGGAGGCTCTAATGCTTTTGCTGGAAGAGGAAATTTTAAAGTCTATAGCTACTGTGGAAGGAATGGGCACACAGTGGAAGTATGCTTTAAAAAGCATGGATATCCTACTAGTTTTAGAGGTAGGAATCAAATCGCAGCCAACAATGTCATTGGAGAGAACCCAGAGAATGTTGAGAATGAGAGAATCATGTCAAAGGGAGAAATTGATACCTCCAATCAGATCACATTAACACCAGATCAGTACAAAACTTTCATGTCAGTCCTTCAATCACCAAATTTGGCTAGCTCTTCTTCATCAAGTCAGGTTGCTTCTCTTACTACCACCAAATCTCAAAATGCAGATTCTGCATACTCAGGTATTTGTTACAATATTTCAATCCATAAAACACCTCTCATAACCTGGATTCTAGATTCCGGTGCCACAAACCATATATGCTCAGATTATTCATTATTTTCATCCTTAGAACCTTTGACCAGTAGAACCATCTCAGTAAAATTGCCAAATGGTAATTTGGCCTTAGCTTCTCATATAGAAACTGTTCAGATTAATAACACTCTTACTCTCTCACAGGTTTTATATCTACCTGATTTTTCTATAAACCTCATATCTGTCTCAAAACTGATTGCATCCTTACATGTGCTTTGGTTTTCCTGCCTAATTTCTGTCTCATTCAGGACTTGAGCACTTTGAAGACGATTGGTTCAGTTGAGTTAGTGGAAGGATTATATCATCTTCATGCATCTAAATCCTCATCTGATCAACATCAAGTTAACAATGTCACAAGCACATCTCATTTTCCTCCAACAGCTTTATGGTACTTTAGACTAGGACATCTATCCTCTTCAAGAATGGAATTACTAGTTTCTTTGTATCCATATTTACAGAATTTTAATAAAAGGCATATTTGTGACATTTGTCATTTTTCTAAGCAAAAGAAATTACCCTTTGCTGTCAGTATACATAAAGCTGAAAAACCTTTTGATCTTATCCATATGGACATTTGGGGACCTTATAAAACAAGTACAATCAATAAAGAAAGATATTTCCTTACTGGCTTAGATGATTTTAGCAAATACATATGGATTATATTTTTCAGACATAAGTCAGAAGTTCCTATCTTGTAAAAGGTTTTGTTAAAAAGGTAGAAGTACAATTTCATGGTAACATCAAAACAATCAGGTCTGATAATGGTCCAGAGTTTCTTTTAAACTCCTTTTACCAAGAAAAGGGAATTTTGCACCAAAGGTCTTGTGTTGAAACTCCCCAACAAAATGGGAGAGTTGAAAGAAAGCACCAACACATTTTAAATGTTGCTAGAACTCTTCTTTTCCAAGCTCACTTACCAAAATCCTTTTGGGGTCTTGCTACTGCTCATGCAGTTCATTTGATCAACAGAGTTCCAACTCCTCTTTTGGGATCAAAATCTCGTTATGAGTTGTTAAATAAGGTTAAACCAGAATTATCACATCTCAGGGTTTTTGACTGCCTTTGTTATGTTTCAACTCTAACTGAAAATCGATCAAAGTTTGATTATAGAAGTCACAAGTCTATTTTTTTTGGTTATAGGACATGTTTAAAGGGTTTTCTCACTTACAATATGCATATTCATAAATTAGTAGTTTCAAGGCATGTAGTGTTTGAAGACTGTATTTTTCCTTGGCCTCAAAGTGCTGATAATGTTGTTGTTCCTTCTATTCCCTTTTGCATTTTGGACCCTTCTTGTGCTAATCTTCCTGCAGATGAGGATCCCAATTCACTGTGCGACACCCTTAGTTATACCGCTAAGAATATCACATTGCAAAACGTAACCGTCGAATTTACTGTTTTAAAACTTAGAAAATACGAAAATATTTTTTTTTTGAAAATAGTTTAATCATCATCAACTAATCGCATTCTAATTCCATTTTAAGTATTCATGAAAACGTCCTTTTCTTAAGTCTGAATTTCATTTTCTAAAAACATCTAGACGATTCAATCATTCCGCATACATACACACATACACTCAGATATAAAGGGGATCATGGGAAGAAACATTATAACGTATATACAGAACCATAGTGTCAAAGTAATCTCGAAGTAAACAATACCACCATACAAAACAAAAGTTCTAGTAGTAGACTATAATAAATAAGACCTCAGCCAAAACGAAACAAAACAAAAGGTCACTAAATCAGAGCTGCTACTAACTAGACTCGTGACTACCCCCAGTTACGCTATCCTACTCGTTATCATCCGTCTCAGCAGGAATCCACCCACAACTCCTCCCTCCAGTACCCCCGAGGTTGATCATCCCAAAGTCTTCTGAGGGGGCGTCACTGGAAGAATCCTCTTCCGGCTCTTCATCCTCAGAGTCATCCTTCGGGTCTTCCTCTGGGTCCTCCTCCTCAGATGTAGTGTCATCAATCCCAATCATGTCTGGCTTGCTCGGGAGGGAACGACCAAATGCATCAGGATATGCGGGCTGTGGAGGTGACACCTCTGGACCGGAAGAGTAACGAGGGGAATCTGGCTCGCCCATGGTCGCCATCCGTGAGGACTGTGACGATGCCGATGGAGAGGGGCGATGACGACGGTTGAGAAAAGTAGTGTGGCGACGGAGTCCGGGTGGAGTCTCAAATTCAAGGATCACAGGCACAGTGAAAACGACCTCCGGTACAAGGGGAAGGCTGGGGTGAGAGATGGTGACGCGCACTTCCCCTGTAAACACGCAGCGTCTAGGAACGTCCGTAATCCGCCACTGGCCCCGTGGCTCCCACCTCAACGTGATCCTCATAGTGGACATCCTGAATCTCTTCAATACCAACTGTCGACGTGGCGAAGAAGTACGACGACAGGAAATAACAGAAGCAGAAAAGGAAGGGTGAGAACATCACATGAACTCATATCAAGTAGAACACAGTAACTAGAGCATCCATAAAATATTCACAGACATTCACATAATCTCAATCACAAGTGCGCAATTGATGCTATCATGATGTACATAACTAATGCATGAGGGCCCGGGAAAACATCACCAAAAGCAGAGCACACAGCAACTGCTCGACCATATATGTACAATATATCAGGAGTATAGTCTGTACTAGCAAATAGTACGAAGAGCATTGCTCAATCTCTGGCCAAGACGATTTTCCGACTTCCAGACAAACTCACTGATTATGAAAACTTGAGAGCGACAGGATAGTCAAGCCTGTACCCCGTTTGCACGATAGTAGGGGGCGAGCCTACGCCACTTATGCCATTCCGGGACCTGACTCATCCTCAGGGCTGGTCTCCTTTACTGGACCGCTGGTGTTCTTTGCAAAACCCAGTGCACCCGTCCCATCCAGTTTCACACTGTACTAGAGTGGTATTGCCATATAGGTCGTAAGGCTTTTGAACCTTATCATTATTGATGCACATGATGTATGTCACACCGCAAACACTTACAATATTACATCCTTATAGACAAGCCCATTGAATCTTTTTACGTCACCACTTTATCGTGGTGCAACCTTGTAGATTCAAGGTCTTTCTTTTGAGGAAAACCAAATCACACTCTCTTGCCAAGCTTCTAAAGTTTTATGTAGAGAGAAAGTGTTGGTTATAATCTTTTAAGGTGGCTTGTGCTAGCTTTATTGATAATCATGTTCACTTAAGTCCTACAATTTACTAAGGCTTATGGATATGTCTTATGAAAGGCATTACTAATCCTAATTCTATTTGTATGACTAATTAAGATTAGGCTTAACCTTTAATCATAACTAGTCTTCATTAATCGAATTTCAATTAATCTTATCCTTCTTTAATTAAGTCTTAATCCTTACTTAAGATCCTAATTAGTTTCTAATTATCCCTTAATCTCTTCCTTAATCTTGGATTAGGGTTTTTAATTATGCTTGATTAAGGTTAAATTGTAATTAATTAGTTTTTGACCGTCTTAGAGATTAATTACTTAATTAACACTTATATTAATATTAATTATCTTTAGACTTAATTAATTATTAATTAACCTAAGTAATTTAGGCTAATCAACATAGGTGATTAAATTAGTTAAGCCTACTAATTAATCCTAAAATTTAATTTTTCACAACTTAGATTGATGTTGAAGTTCAACCCTAATCTAAGCCTAAGCCCATGGATTATTTTTAGTTGTCTTTTAAATTGAGTTTTGACTTTCTTTTTTTTGAAGGCTTTGGACCTAAACAAAGGCCTAAAGGTTATTGGACCCATGAGAGCCCATTTTTATTCATAATAAATAAAAAAATGTGACTTTTAAATAGATTTTTATTTTAGTTAAAATAAAAATCCGAATTTAATTACTTCATTTAAAAACTTATCTTATTTGCAATTTAGTCCTTTAGTTACAAATTTATTCTTTAGTCCTTTTGGACCACCAAAGCCCATAAACATGTTTTCAACATACCCTTGACCCTTTTTAAGATCAAAAAGGTATTCTTGATGAGTTTCATCAAGAACAACTCATGAACATCAAGAACAACTTGAATGTTCATCAAAAC
The DNA here is from genome assembly GCA_026901365.1 of Sesbania bispinosa. Taxonomy (NCBI): domain Eukaryota; kingdom Viridiplantae; phylum Streptophyta; class Magnoliopsida; order Fabales; family Fabaceae; genus Sesbania; species Sesbania bispinosa. Next base: position 2,519,919 of record QLOH01000046.1, on the reverse strand, counting down.
TTCAAATTTTTCACAACATCCAATCTTCACCAAAACTTCACACATTCATCAACAAACAATCTAAATTCCAAATATCATACTAATCCACTCAAAATCATCCACATACACATTAAAGTTCATAACTCCATTTTCAAGCTCATAAACACTATTTTTCAAGGATCAATCATCAAAACAATTTTGTAAATCCATCCAACCACATGCATGTTCATCAAATCATCATCTAAACACATTACAATCATCAAAACAATTTTAGAATACATGCAGCCCCATTTTCACTCTCTTGGCCGAGAGCATCAAGGAAAAAGGGAGAAATTTTGCAAAAATTTTAGCTTGGCTTGCATGCATCCAAATCCATCAATTAAACATATTTCAAGCATCAAAACAAACATGCAAACATCAATCACAACCCAGCTCAACAGATCCGAAAATATACATTCAAAAGAAGTTCCAAAAAGATGATTTTTCAAGTAAAAACAAGGTTAGAAAAGCAAGGATTCAAGGGTAAATCCTTGACTCTAGTTACAAAGCCTACTAGAGTTCAAGTTCTCCCCCCCCCTTTACCTCAAATTTCCAAGAAAATGAGTGCAGAATTCTGGTCCCAAAAAAGCCCCCAAAGATGCCTCCTTTAGTCACCAACAATGATCTAAAGGCTAGAAAGCTAGTGTTTCTAAGCTTAGGCTCAAAAATGGAACCTAAGCTTGGTGGTGTTTATGGAGGGATTGAAGTTTTTGAGGGAGAAAAGGGGGAGGAAGCCGCGGCCAAGGAAGAGAGAAGATGAGAGAAAAGGAAAGTTCTCCTTTCTTGCATGCAACAAATGAAAGAAAAAGGAGAAAAATGCTTTTTATATGACATACTCACCTTTTCAAGCTATTGGTGGAATGGAAGAGATGGGAAGACAAGTGTCTCCCAAGCATCAAGGCTGGTTGCACGGTCTTTAAGGAGATAAAGGAAGGCTTGTGCAATTTTTCTGGCCCGGATCAAGAGTATTCGGGCCCGGTTCAAGAGACAGGAGGGGCAAAAAGGTCATTTTCACAGAAAAACCCCAAAAATTCCCAAAAATTCCCTAAAAATAGGAAATTTAATTCTAAATCCAAAAATATAAATTTTGATGATTAAAAAAAAAATTTAATCACTCAAAATCCAATAAAACACTCAAAACAGCAAAAACGACAAAAATGGCAAAAACGGTAAAACGCGGGCGTTACACACTGCATACATTGCCTCAGCCAGCTTCACCCCATAGAATCATACAGGATTCTACCATGGAGACTATAACTGACACATTGCCAACAAACACACCAAATCCACCAGATACCATCAGTCCTGTTGTGCTTCCTAGAAAATCCACCAGAACATCACATAGGCCAGCATACCTAAATGATTATCATTGAAATTCAACCACTGCATCTCAGCTGGATCAATCTCTTGAAGCTCAGGCAGGTAAATCCTTTGCTCTTGATTCAGTTATTTCTTTTGAAAATCTTTCCCCTTCACATGCCATATACAGTTTAGCCATTACTCAAGAGAAGGAACTTGTTACTTATGCTGAGGCTAGCCAATGTTGGAGGAGAGCCATGAGAACTGAACTGAGAGCTCTTGAGCAAAATGGAACTTGGACCTTGGTAGACCTTCCTGATGGTGCCATTCCAATTGGAAGTAAATGGGTGTACAAAATCAAGTGAAAAGCATATGGCAGTGTTGAAAGATACAAAACTAGGTTGGTAGCAAAAGGGTATACTCAGATTGAGGGTCTTGATTATTTAGATACCTTCTCACCTATGGCCAAGATCACCACAATCAGAGTAATCCTTGCCTTGGCAGCAATTCATAATTGGCATTTACATCAATTAGATGTAAATAATGCCTTCTTGCATGGAGATATCAAGGAAGACATCTATATGTGCATTCCTCAGGGTATGGAAGTCTCTTCTTCATCAAAGGTTTGCAAGTTGAGTAAGTCACTTTATGGTCTAAAACAAGCAAGCAGACAGTGGTATGATAAGCTCTCTCATTTTCTCATTAATGTTGGATATGATCAAGCTAACTCAGATCACTCTCTCTTCCTTAAGTGCACTGATTCATCTGTTACTGGACTTTTGGTATATGTAGATGATATTATGTTGTTTGGTAATTCAATTTCTGAGTTTAACTTTGTCAAGGAGCAGTTGCAGAATTCTATTGGAATTAAAGACTTAGGCTTACTCAAATATTTCCTTGGGATGGAAGTAGCTCATTCTTCACTTGGAATTTCACTCTCATAAAGGAAATATTGCCTGGAATTATTGCAAGATGCATCAATTGGAGACTGCAAGCCTTGCTCTACCCCTCTTGACCCTGCAGTAAAATTGTATACTAATTATGGGCAGCCTTTTGCAGATGTCTCATCTTATAGAAGACTTGTGGGAAGGTTGCTGTATCTTACTTGCACAAGACCAGACATCACTTTTGCTACACAACAAGTGAGTCAATTCATGACAGCACCTACTCAAGCTCATCATAGAGCTGCAATGAGGATTTTGAGGTATTTGAAGAAGAAGCCTGGGTTACGATTATTTTTTCCAAGACAGAAAAGCTTACAATTGCAAGGTTTCTCAGATTCGGATTGGGGGGATGTATTGATTCCAGGAAATCAATTTCTAGATATTGTTTCTTTCTTGGACATTCTCTTATCAGCTGGCGCTCAAAGAAGCAATCAACAGTGGCTAGATCTTTTGCTGAAGTAGAATATCGAGCACTTGCTTCTGCAACATGTGAGTTGCAATGGCTTGTCTTCCTTCTCAATGATCTAAAGGTCACTTGTCACAAGTCACCAGTTCTGTTTTTCATAATCCAGTCTTCCATGAGAGAACTAAGCACCTTGAAATAGATTGTCATGTGGTTCATACTAAACTGCAGTCAGAACTCATGAGGTTGCTGCCTATAGGTTCACCTAATCAAGTGGCAGATTTTTTCACAAAAGCCTTATTTCCAAAGTCTTTTAACTTTCTATTAGCCAAGCTTGGAGTCTTAGATATTTTTAAGCCTCCAGCTTGAGGGGGGCTATTAGAATTCCACATGTCATGTTGATAAGGTCAAGGCTACTGATGCATAGTGCTGATGATACATGGTAGCATTTTCTTCTGCTGAGTGGTATTGCTGCTGAGTCACCATCCCAAATCCCACATCGAGCACTTATAGGAAGATACGAAATATTTCTTTTTCTTTCATATAACAGAATGATTCGGATGGGATATTATTCCTTCCTTTTCGATTCTGTGTTGTTTTTCCTTCTTTCATTTTCACTATATATGTAGTTGTGTATTCACAATTAAAATTAATGAAAAGTTAGTATTCATTCAATATCATATGATGTCCAGTTATTCTTCTTATTCTATCAAGGTTTTTTTACCTCCTACTCATTCTTTTCCTCTGGCACTGGAGCAACTGCAGAGATTCCATGGCCATTACCATTCTCATTCCCTCTAAAACCAACTTTCTTCTCACCATCAGGATTCAAAGCCAAAACAGGCTCATTCTCTATTCTCCCCCTCCCCACTGTTGTCCCATCCAAAATAGTGCCATTCCCAGTCCTTGTGGCTCCTCCATGCGAAGCTGGTTGGATCTCAATGCCCCTGTTGGGTCTTGTCCTCCCCAAGACCAAATCTATCTCTATCTTTGGAGAGGACCCTCCTCCTTTCCGCTCAAAAGAATCAAAATTTTCACTGACACTAACACTAGTACCTGCTTCACCGGAGTAATCAGACACGAAACCAGTTCTCTTGGCACAAAAGGACCGCAACTGTTTGTTGTGAAATTAAAATTCCAATGCAGAATTTGATAAAGCATAATAACTAACATACAATATATGTTTATAAAATTGAAAGCAATAATGTGAGCAATGTGAGCAATTTTAAACAAAACCAACTAGCATGTTGATATTTTCAATGTTGAGCAGAGTTAATATACAGATAACATAATATATTTACAGAATAAACATTAAATTTGAGTGACTGACCCATCTGGGCCATATTTCCTTGGTCTACCCCATTTCTTCTTAACTACTGATCCATCCAATCCCACACTCACTGGTGGTGAGACACCAATAGCTGCTGCTCCTGGTTTAGGAATAAGACCCTGACTTGGAGCTTCACTCCTTGCTGTTTTGCCACTATCATCACATAATAGAGACTCAAGCAAAAATAGAATTCTAGACTTAGCTTGTTTAAAAAGAAAAAAGATGAGAAAATAACTTGGGAAAATAAATTGGTCTATAGAACAACATTACATTGAGTATTCTGCCACTCTCATCACTTAATTCATCACTAATGCATTATCATAAAGATCCTAAACTATTATATTCATTAGTAGCAAGTTTTTCGTTTGAAACTCAAATTAACCACCCTTATATTTCTAAATGTTCAAATACAAAACATTGTATTGTATAAATAGGCACCATGAATTCAAACTCAAATTATATATATAGGCACCATTAATTCAAAGGCTATTTAGCACAAAGACAAAACAGGGTATCCCTTGTATTGTATCAGTCTATCAGAGACATAAAGAAACTGAATAAATATAAAAGTTCAAAAACTAACAAAAGAGTTCAGAGAAAACACAAAAAATTATAAAATATACTTACATGCAACAGAGAGCTTATGGAAGTATTTATGCCCCTATTTCCTTAAATAAGAAAATTGGCATATATCGAGCAACACCTCCCTGTAACGCCATATTTTCTAAATTCAGAACTTAGTCCGTTGGAAACTAAATTCTAAATTTTCGAAATCAAATTGCTCCATTTCGAATATCAAATATTACAATTCAATAAGAAACCAACGATAACTTATAGTGCCATTCCCAGTCCTTGTGGCTCCTCCATGCGAAGCTGGTTGGATCTCAATGCCCCTGTTGGGTCTTGTCCTCCCCAAGACCAAATCTATCTCTATCTTTGGAGAGGACCCTCCTCCTTTCCGCTCAAAAGAATCAAAATTTTCACTGACACTAACACTAGTACCTGCTTCACCGGAGTAATCAGACACGAAACCAGTTCTCTTGGCACAAAAGGACCGCAACTGTTTGTTGTGAAATTAAAATTCCAATGCAGAATTTGATAAAGCATAATAACTAACATACAATATATGTTTATAAAATTGAAAGCAATAATGTGAGTAATGTGAGCAATTTTAAACAAAACCAACTAGCATGTTGATATTTTCAATGTTGAGCAGAGTTAATATACAGATAACATAATATATTTACAGAATAAACATTAAATTTGAGTGACTGACCCATCTGGGCCATATTTCCTTGCTCTACCCCATTTCTTCTTAACTACTGATCCATCCAATCCCACACTCATTGGTGGTGAGACACCAATAGCTGCTGCTCCTGGTTTAGGAATAAGACCCTGACTTGGAGCTTCACTCCTTGCTATTTTGCCACTATCATCACATAATAGAGACTCAAGCAAAAATAGAATTCTAGACTTAGCTTGTTTAAAAAGAAAAAAGATGAGAAAATAACTTGGGAAAATAAATTGGTCTATAGAACAACATTACATTGAGTATTCTGCCACTCTCATCACTTAATTCATCACTAATGCATTATCATAAAGATCCTAAACTATTATATTCATTAGTAGCAAGTTTTTCGTTTGAAACTCAAATTAACCACCCTTATATTTCTAAATGTTCAAATACAAAACATTGTATTGTATAAATAGGCACCATGAATTCAAACTCAAATTATATAAATAGGCACCATTAATTCAAAGGCTATTTAGCACAAAGACAAAACAGGGTATCCCTTGTATTGTATCAGTCTATCAGAGACATAAAGAAACTGAATAAATATAAAAGTTCAAAAACTAACAAAAGAGTTCAGAGAAAACACAAAAAATTATAAAATATACTTACATGCAACAGAGAGCTTATGGAAGTATTTATGCCCCTATTTCCTTAAATAAGAAAATTGGCATATATCGAGCAACACCTCCCTGTAACGCCATATTTTCTAAATTCAGAACTTAGTCCGTTGGAAACTAAATTCTAAATTTTCGAAATCAAATTGCGCCATTTCGAATATCAAATATTAAAATTCAATAAGAAACCAACGATAACTTATACAATTTGTGAATAACTCAAACTTTATATACATATACATAATCTGGAGTAAATACATAACTGGCCCGAAGGCTATAACTAAGCATCTCTAATATCAAACAAGTATACATAAGTGGTCATATACAACCCCAAAAGACACTAAGCTCCAACAAATAAAAGACTCCTGCTCTCAGATCACTGATCCCAGCCAGGAGGTACCTGCACACCTAGATTGTGTCCACAAAACGCGTGGTGAGACTAATTGCGACACCCTCAGTTATACCGCTAAGAACATCACATTATAATACGTAACCATCGAACTTACTGTTTTTAGAAATGTCAAAAAACACGACATTATTTTTTTTTTGAAAAGGATTTAGTCGTCATTAATCTATTACATCTCAAATTTTCATTTTAAGTATTTATGAAATATTCTTTCCTTAATCTGAAACTCATTTTCCGAAAAACATCTAGACGATTATCATCTCGCACACATACACAACATACACGCAGTTATAAAATTAATCATAAGAAAAGGAAACAACATGAATATATACATACAACATAATAACAGTGTATCTCTCGAGCCATCCAGATATCCACATCAAAATATGAGTTCTGGTAGTAGACCAAATAAACAAGACCTCGACCAAAATACAAAATAAGAGGCCGCTAAATCAGAGCTGCAACTACCTAGAGTCAAAACTACACTAGTCCTACTCGTTATCTCCCGACTCAGTAGTGAACACCCTACTGCTCCTCCTCCCAGCATCTCCGATAGTGATCATCCCGAAATCCTCTGAGGGATCATCGCTAGAAGAATCCTCCTCCGGCTCCTCTTCCTTAGGGTCTTCCTCTGGATCCTCCTCTGAATCCTCTCCTGGGGCCTCCTCCTCATCCGAGGTGTCATCGATCACAATCAAATCCATCTCTCTCGTGAGAGGGCGACCTTGCGCATCAGGACGCACCAGCTGAGAATCAGGCATCTCAGGGGAAGGTGAGTACCTCGGAGAGTCCGGTCTGATCATATCAACCATCCTAGATGATCGCGACGAAGAAGAAGAAGCGGGGCGACGACGTGAAGAACGAAAGGTAGTGTAGCGTACGAGGTTGGGTGGTGTCGGGAACTCGAGAGTCACAGGAACGACGAAGTCCAGCTCGGGTACAAGTGGAAGTCCGGGGTGAGAAATGACGACACGGACTTCCCCCGTGAATTCACATCTACGCGGGATGTCTGTCACCCGCCAGGTGCCCCTCGGCATCCATCGTAGTCGCACATGCATTGACGTCATAACTGAAATCTCCGATACCGGCTATCGACATGACAAGGAAAACATAGCAACACGAGATAGAAAAGAAGGGTGAGAACATCACATGAACTCACAACATGTAGGACACAGTAAACTAGAGTAATCATACACACGGAATATCCACACAATTCAATCAACAAGAATACAGTTTATATCATCATGATGCATATGAACCAATGCATGAGGGCCCGGGGGAAACATCACCATCCACAGTGCACACAGCAACTGCCCGACCATATATGTACAACGTATCAAGAGTTAAAGTCTGTACTAGCATTGGTACAAAGAGCATTGCTCACACATTTTGGCCAAATCATTTAAGCGTTCTTCCAGACAATCTCAACTGACCCCAAAAATCATGAGAGCGACAGGAATAGCTTAGCTGGGTTCCCCAATCTCGACAGTAGGGAGCTAATCTATGTCACCTGAGATCTTATAACCCCATCAGTTCCCTTGCAAAACTCAGATTCTCCTTTCTTAGGGACTAGATCCTTCAAAACTTGCAAAGATTGATCCACTTCCTGTGCTACACGAACTTGCTCCAAGAAATCACTATAAATCCTCAAGGTTCCCAATCTTATACTCTTAGGACCAAATCCAACATCTAGGTTTAGGTCTCTAAACTTTTCTATCAGCTCTAGCTCCTTAACCATCATTGCTGACATGTGCAAAGATTTCCTATTCAACACATCAGCCACTATATTGGCTTTCCCAGGGTGGTACTGCTGACTAAAATCATAATCCTTCAAAATCTCCATCCATCGTCTCTGCCTCATATTCAACTCCTTCTGATCAAACAGATACTTCAAGCTCTTATGGTCACTAAAGACTTCAAACCTAGCGCCATACAGATGGTGCATCCAAATCTTTAGAGCAAAAACTATGGCAGCCAACTCTAGATCATGTGTAGGGTAATTTATTTCGTGTGTTCGCAGTTGCCTAGAGGCATAAGCCACTACTTTTCCTTTTTGCATCAACACACAACCTAATCCTTGTTTCGAAGCATCACAATATACTTCAAAACTCTCTTGCGGGTCAGGTAAAACTAAAACAGGCGCAGAAGTTAACCTCCTTTTCAATTCCTGAAAATTATCCTCACACTTCTGGATCCAAACAAAAGGTTGATCTTTCCTAATCAGACGGGTCAACGGAGTTGCTATCCTAGAAAAATTCTCAATAAACTTACGATAGTAACCGGCTAACCCCAAAAAGCTTCTTACTTCCATCACAGTCTTAGGTGCTTCCCACTGTAACACATTTTCTACCTTAGCTGGGTCTACGCTAACCCCTCCACTAGAGATCACATGACCTAGGAAGTTCACTTCCTTCAACTAGAATTCACACTTAGATAGCTTATCATATAACTTTCTATCCTTCAGGGTCTGTAAGGCTATTCTAAGATGCTCTGCATGCTCTTCCTCACTCTTGGAATATATGAGAATGTCGTCTATGAAGACCACAACGAATTTGTCCAAGTAAGGATGGAAAACTCGGTTCATATAATCCATGAAAACTGCGGGTGCATTGGTTACACCAAACGGCATTACTAAATACTCATAATGCCCATAGCGTGTTCTGAAAGCTGTCTTTGGAATATCCTCAGACTCAACACGTATCTGTTGGTAACCTGACTTAAGGTAAATTTTTGAGAATACAATTGCTCCTCTTAATTGATCCATCAAGTCGTCTATCTTAGGCAAAGGATACCTATTCTTTATCGTCACCTTATTTAGCTGACGATAATCTACACACAGCCTCATGCTACCATCTTTCTTCTTAACCAACAACACTGGTGCTCCCCAAGGGGACACCCTAGGCCTAACAAACTGTTTTTCTAACAACTCTTCTAGCTGCTTCTTTAACTCAGCTAACTCTAATGGGGACATCCTATACGGAGCTATAGAAATAGGTCCGGTTCCAGGTACCAACTCTATGTTAAACTCTATTTCTCGCTCTGGCGGCAGACCAGGAATATCTTCAGGAAATACTTCAGGAAATTCTCTCACCATAGGCAGTGTACTGATTTCAGATTCCTGCTCTTCCTCCAAAGAAGAAAGTGTCATGTAGATTTGAGCTCCTTCTCTCAAAGAAGCATTCACTTGGTTGGCGGACAAGAATCTCGTACTTACAGAATCAGGAGTAGAGGGAGAAGAAGAATCAAACACAACAGATTTATTATAACAGTCAACTTGGACACGATTGGAAGATAACCAGTCCATTCCCAAAACAATATCAAGCTGAGAAAGGGGTAAACAAATCAAATCAGCAGAAAAGGTTTTATCACCAATGGTGATTGGACAGTTCAAACAGGCTAATGAAGTGATCACATGTTTAGCAGTAGGAGTAGAAACAACAAGATCATAGGGCAATTTAGCAACAGGCAATTTCAATCGTTTCACACACTCCAGAGAAATAAAAGAATGCGTCGCACCCGAATCATATAATACAATTAAAGGAATTCCACTTATGACACACTTACCTTGGATCAGATCCTCGGATTCAGCAGCTTCAGCACCGCTCATGGTAAACACTCTGCCTCTGGTTCTGGGCCTTCCAGCTTGCGCATTCAGATTTGACACAGGTGCACTTGCAACACTGCTACCACTTCCTCTCAGAGCAGGGCAATCCCTCTTGATATGGCCACCTTGTTTGCAATGATAGCAGATTGGTCCGCCGGATGGGTTTGCAGTCTGGTTCTTGACTGGATAGTCCTTCAAAAGATGATTCCTCTTACAACGTGGACAGCTGGCATAGTTGTTGTCGGTACTGCTTGCAGGACTTACTCCACCAGCAACCACTGATTGCAGTCTCGCGGCGCTCCCAGACGATGAGCCAAAATTGTTCCTGGGGACGAAATAAGGTTTCCTCCTTTCTAGTGTAACCTTGGGTTTGTTCCTCTACGGGCCAAAATTCTTCCACTGAGCTTGCCTTGCCTTGGTATCATCCTCAAAGATACGACACATGTTGACCATTTTAGAGAACTCGGTGATCTGCTGATACCCAATAGCTTACTTGATCTCTGGCCTCAAACCACTTTCGAACTTAGAGCACTTGGATCCTTCATCTACCGTGTTCTGGAAGTATGGGCAAAACTTGGATAACTCTTCAAATTTTGTTGCATACTCTCCAGCAGTCATGCTCCCTTGTTCCAACTTCAGAAATTCCACTTCCTTGCATTTCCTCAGATCAGTGGGAAAATACTTCTGGAGAAAAGTCTCCTTGAACAGATTCCAGGTGATCAGTCTCCTAGTAGCTTCTAACTGACGCCTGGCATACTCCCACCAGTGCTGAGCTTCTCCAACCATCATAAACACAACCAAAGTTACCTTCTGCTCGTCAGGACAACCCATAGCCAATAAAATATTCTTTAGCTCTTCTAACCATAGTTGAGATCCATCAGGGTCATGACCTTCTTTGAATTGCGGTGGGTTATTCTTCTTGAAGGTAGAGAGCCCACGGTAAGCATCAGGAACATTGTTCTGTTTACGGGTTTGGTTCATCTCGTTCAACATTTGTTGTTGATTCTCTAGAACGTCCGTGATTCTCCCCAGGAGATCGTTCATCACAGGGTTACCTCTTCCTGCCATGGAATCCTGCATTCACAGAGTACGTCAGTTTCTTCCGTTTCATGCAGAACCATTCAAGCAAGAACAAGTAACTCTACGCACAGATCCTCATATTACAAAGGTAGTAATATAAGAGCAAACAGTTCACACAAACAAACAATCAACACAGACAGAAGGGTATTATAGACCATACCCGAGGCCAAAAGGAAAGAACAACTCTAATACCACCTAAATGCGACACCCTTAGTTATACCGCTAAGAACATCACATTATAATATGTAACCGTCGAACTTACTATTTTTAGAAATGTCAAAAAACACGGAATTATTATTATTATTATTTTTGAAAAGGATTTAATCGTCATCAATTTGTTACATCTCAAATTTTCATTTTAAGTATTCATGAAATATTCTTTCCTTAATCTGAAACTCATTTTCCGAAAAACATCTAGACGATTATCATCTCTCGCACATACACAACATACACGCGGTTATAAAATCAATCATAAGAAAAGGAAACAGCATGAATATATACATATAACATAATAACAGTGTATCTCTCGAGCCATCCAGATATCCACATCAAAATATGAGTTCTAGTAGTAGACCAAATAAACAAGACCTCGACCAAAATACAAAATAAGAGGCCGCTAAATCAGAGTTGTTGCTACCTAGACTCAAAACTACACTAGTCCTATTCGTCATCTCCCGACTCAGTAGTGAACACCCTACTGCTCCTCCTCCCAGCATCTCCGATAGTGATCATCCCGAAATCCTCTGAGGGATCATCGCTAGAAGAATCCTCCTCCGGCTCCTCTTCCTCAGGGTCTTCCTCTGGATCCTCCTCTGAATCCTCTCCCGGGGCCTCCTCCTCATCTGAGGTGTCGTCGATCACAATCAAATCCAGCTCTCTCGTGAGAGGGCGGCCTTGCGCATCAGGACGCAAAGGCTGAGAATCAGGCATCTCAGGGGAAGGTGAGTACCTCGGAGAGTCCGGTCCGACCATATCAGCCATCCTAGATGATCGCGACGAAGAAGAAGAAACGGGGCGACGATGTGAAGGAAGAAAGGTAGTGTAGCGTACGAGGTTGGGTGGTGTCGGGAACTCGAGAGTCAGAGGAACGACGAAGTCCAGCTCGGGTACAGGTGGAAGTCCAGGGTGAGAAATGACGACACGGACTTCCCCCTTGAATTCACATCTACGCGGGATGTCCGTCACCCGCCAGGTGCCCCTCGGCATCCACCGTGGTCGCACATGCATTGACGTCATAACTGAAATCTCTGATACCGGCTATCGACATGACAAGGAAAACATAGCAACACGAAATAGAAAAGAAGGGTGAGAACATCGCATGAACTCACAACATGTAGGACACAGTAAACTAGAGTAATCATACACACGGAATATCCACACAATTCAATCAACAAGAATACAGTTTATATCACCATGATGCATATGAACCAATGCATGAGGGCCCAAGGGAAACATCACCATCCACAGTGCACACAGCAACTGACCGACCATATATGTACAACGTATCAGGAGTTAGAGTCTGTACTAGCATTGGTACAAAGAGCATTGCTCATACATTTTGGCCAAATCATTTAAGCGTTCTTCCAGACAATCTCAACTGACCCCGAAAATCATGAGAGCGACAGGAATAGCTAAGTTGGGTTCCCCTATCTCGATAGTAGGGAGCTAATCTACGTCACCTGAGATCTTCCGGGAGCTAGGATATCCTCAGGGTTGGCGTCCCTTTTGAGGACCCACTGGCGTTCTTTGCAAAACCCAGTTGCACCCTTCCCAACCGATTTCACACTGTACCAAGTGTCACTGCCATATAGGTCGTAAGGTTTTCAACCTCGAATATCATCAATGCTTATGATGCATGACACATAACAAGGTTTCAAAGAAAATACATCCTTACAGGCAAAGCCCATCGAATCATTCAACGTCACCACTTACCCGTGGTACGGCCCGATTCAATGTCTTTCCTTCAAGGAAAACCAGACAATGCTTTCTCAGCATACACAATCCCTACAGGCAAAGCCCATCGAATGATTCAACGTCACCACTTACCCGTGGTACGGCCCGATTCAATGTCTTTCCTTCAAGGAAAACCGAACCCTATCTTGGGTTGGAACCGCACTCTCTCACTAAGCTTCTCGAGTCTTATGTAAGAAGAGGGTGTTGGTTATAATCTTTTATAGTAGTTTGTACTAATGTTCTTAATAATCATGTCCACTTAAGTCCTATAATTTACTAAGACTTATGATTGTGTCTTATGGATAGCATTGCTTATCCTAATTCCTCTTGTATAACTAATTAAGATTAAGTTTAACCTTTAATTATAATTAGTCTTCATTAACTGAACTATAATTAGTCTTAATCTTCTTTAATTAAGTCTTAATCCTTACTGAAGATCCTAATTAATTCCTAAGTATTCCTTAATCTCTTCCTTAATCTTGGATTAAGCTTTTAATTATATTTGATAAAGGTTAATTAATTTTAGCCTTAATTAATTATTCTTTACTTAATTAACTTAAGTAGATTAGGTTAATTAACTTAGATAATTAAGATAGCCAAGTCCACTAATTAATTCTTGAGTTTTAATTTTAATAACTTGGATTAGAGTTGAAGTCCAACTCTAATCTAAGCCCAATTTCATAAATTATTTTTGGTTGACTTTCAATGAGTCCTTGACTCACCTTTTTGAAGGTTTTGGGCCTAAACCAAAGGCCCAAAGGTTTGATAACTCTTAGAAATTTATTTTTACTCATGACAACTCAAAACATTGACTTTTCGGTTGACTTTAACTTGGGTTAAATTAAAAATCCGAATTTAGTTCTTTTATTATTTTAAAAGCTTTTCCTTATTTGCACTTTAACCCTTTTGTTTGTAAAATTTCTCCTTAGTCCTTTTGGACCACCAAAGCCCATAAACAAGTTTTCCAACACTTACTTGATCTTTTCAAGATCAAAAAGCATTCTTGATGAGTTTCATCAAGAACAACTCAAGAACATTAAGAACACCTTGAATGTTCATCAAAACTCCAATTTTTCAACAACATCCAAACTTTACTAAAATTCAACACAATCATCAACAAGCATTATAAACAATAAATATCATACTAATTCATCCAAAATCATCCATACACATATTCAAGTTCATAACTTTATTTTCAAGCCCATAAGCACCATTTTCAAGGATCAAACATCCAAACAATTTCATAAACTCAAACAACTTCATGCATGCTCTTAAATTCAACATATAAACACATTCCAAGCATCAAAATAATTTTGAAACTCATGCAGCCCAAAATATCCCTCAAAGCCGAGATCTTTTAGGGGAAAAAGAAGAAATTTTTCCAAATTTTGTTTCCTTGGCTTGCATGCATCAACAATCACAATCCAAGCACTTTTCAAGCATCAAAATAAATTCAAAAACACACATACATCCCAGCTCAAGAAATCCGAAACATTTCACTCCAAAAAGAGGTTCTAAAAAGTGATTTTTCAAAGGGAAAGTGATGATCAAGACAAGGATCAAGGGTAATCCTTGACTCTAGTCACCAATCCTACTAGAGTTCAAGTTCTCCCCCCCCCCTTACCTAAGAAATTTCCTCAAGAATGAGTTGCAGAAACAGCTCACAAAACAGCCCAAAAATCCCTCCTTTGAGTCACCAACAAGAGCTTTGCAAGGCTAGAAGGCTTAGTGTTTAAGCTTAGGGTTCAAAGATGGAACCTTAGGCTTGAAAGTGTTTGGAGAAAAATGGAGGATTTGAGAGAAAAGAGAGAGAGTTCACGGCTTCAAGAGGAAGAGAAAGAGAGAAATGAGAGAATGACCAAGGCTTGCATATGTGAAAGAGAAAAAGAAATAAATGCTTTAATGTTTAATGCCATAATTTCCTAAGTTTTACACTTGGCTTGGAAGGAAGAAAGGAAGAGACAAGTGTCTCCCATGCAATACACACACACATGCACGGTTTCGAGAAGGAGGAAATGAAGGGTTGTGCAAATTTTCTGGCCCGGAGCAAGAGACAGGAGGGGCAAAAAGGTGATTTTTCACAGAAAAATCCCAAAAATTCCTAGAAATTCCAGAAAAATAGGAAATTTATTCATAAACTCAAAAATATAAATTTTGATGATTAAAAATAATTTTTAATCACTCAAAATTTAATAAAACACACAATACGGCAAAACGGTAAAAACGCGGGTGTTACACTAATGTCTCAGTGAAGCATAACTATGCATATGCGGTGTAGGGGAAAATCAATCACTAACTAATATGCAACCATAATCATAATCATATCTGAAATCAAATAAATGCACTAATGATGCAACTCACTGCTGTGCTCAGCAGGCATGATCTTATCACTTAAATTGGAGTTAGAACTGAGCTCAGACTACGGGAAACGTCTTTCCCGGGGACGTATCCCACCCATTACTGGACCGAAGTCAAGTTTTCACATAATTATTCAATTTTCATAACTCACAGCACGAAGGTCGGCTTATTTAACTCACGGTCGAAACCAGCTTATAATTCAATGAACTGAAAACTGATAAACAAATATTTCGCAATCTCGTAAGTTTCGAAATTTCGTAACCTAAGGTTCCTAATATCAAAATAACATGTTTTTAGACTTAATCACCTTAAACATCATACAATTATCACTAATTCAACATCAATGAGCATAAGAAAGGGAAATCCAAGGAGGGGTTCATGCGTAGAATCAAAGAAATCGAAATGTGAAGGTGTGTGAGTTATACTCACCTATTCTTGAAGTTCAAAGGAATAAGAGTAGGAATAGGGTGGATTACTTCACGATTCCGTGTTCCCATCTCCCTTCTCAAGCCTCAATTTAAGCTCTCTCTCTAGAAACTCAGACTCTCTCTCTATACTTAGAAAAGAAGAAGAAAGGAAAGTGAAAATTATGAGGTTGAAAGAGAAATCTGGTGACTTAAGTGGATTTTCGCTTAAGCGAGATATTCTCGCTTGAGCGAGTGAGACTTTTGCATGCAAAAATACGAATTTTTGCTCAAGCGAATCAAATTCGCTTGAGCGAAAATGACCCAAGAAAAATACCCTCTCTAGACAATTTTCGCTTGAGCGAAAATTGTCCAGAGAGCCTCTCCCAGACCCCTGATTTTCGCTCAAGCGAGAACTTATTCGCTTAAGCGAATTTTACAGCAACTGAACTTTAAATTTTCTCTGCATAATTCGCTCAAGCGAATCCATTTCGCTTGACCGAAAACCCTGAACTTTGGTTTTCAACCCAAGTTTTATCTCCTAATTTCTTAAACTTCCTTCCCTTAATTACTAACACATAAACCTCTATTTTTCATCTAATGAATTATTAGAAAATCTAATTTGTGGGATGTTACAGTCCCCAATCTATAGGAAGACCAAAACCCAACCGTCAAGCTACCAAAAAGACAAATACAAAAATTCAATAAAGGTGTATGACACAGGTAAGGGAATCAACAGGAAGATGGGGCAGATGTCGTTGTTATAAGAAGGATCACAAATAAGAGCTATGACACCCAAAACCCTATGCTACTATCTTGGGGGCATTCAAATGAAACCTAGAAAAATTGTTCATCTACGTTTTCAAATGAATTGAAAAGGCAGTAAAAAATATAATAGATTGAGACAGAGACACAGAGACAGAGCTATAAAGACCGTCTAGGCATACCTGGCGAGACGGACAGAACACGCGAGAGAGGAGACGATGCTGGCAGCGAGAAGAGCAAGGAGGGTTCAAAAACATGAATGAAAAGATGGAACCCTAATTCTAACCCCTTTATTTAATGGTCAGTTATTTTTTTTTATTTGGGACTTTCGACATCGGTTATTGTAACAACCGATGTAAACAAGGTTCAATTAATTTCAAAATTGCCACCGTCCCTTATTTTACATCGGTTGCTTAATAACCGATGTGAATTCCTATTGTTGAATCCCAATTTTGTACTAGTGTATTCATGTGAATAACTTTACTCAACTGCAAATAACTACACGTTCCCTCTTAACTTTGAACTGTTGTTTCTGTGATGCAGGAAAGTTTTGAATGCAATAATTGAATCATTTATTCTTTTGAGTAGGTCAAATGAATTTACACCATACTTAACAATACCACTTAGATGAGCTATGGAGAATCAAATAGGAACTCAACTTGACCATTTAGTGTCATGAGTTTGACAAAAGATATTAAGGCAACACAAGCATTAAGGCAATATTTAATTTTTTGTAGTAACACATAAATGTAATGTTAATTATAACAAAACTATACTTTAAGGAGCATAATTGTGCTCGAATGCCATAATTCAATCATTTATTGTCCTGGGTAGGTGAAATGACTTTCCACCGTATTTAACATTACCACTTAGATGAGCGTTGGAGAATCAAATAAGAACTCAACTTGACCATTTAGTGTCATGAGTTTGACAAAAGATATTATTGCAACACAAGCATTAAGGCAATATTTATTTTTAGTACTAACACATAAAATGTAATGTTAATTATTTCAAAACTAAACTTTAAGGAGCATAATTGAGCTTGAATGCCATAATATATTCAATCATTTATAGTTCTTGGTAGGTGAAATGAATATACACCGTACTTAATATTACCACTTAGATGAACGTTGGAGAATCAAATAGGAATTCAACTTGACCATTTAGTGTCATGAGTTTGACAAAAGATATTACAATAGCACAAGCATTAAGGCAATATTTAATTTTAGTAGTAACACATAAAATGTAATTTTAATTGTTACAAAACTAAACTTTAAGGAGCATAATTGAGCTTGGTAACAAGCACCAGTTGGATTCAAATAAATCACTTCTTTCTTCCAAATTTTTGTTTATTATGGAATTTAAGATTTAATAAATTGTAAAATTAGACTATTTGCCTTATATTAAACAAAACGTTATGTTCAGAGAAGAACTTTCTGATTGTTTTGTCTCATAATTTTTTAATTTTC
Source organism: Sesbania bispinosa (assembly GCA_026901365.1). Lineage (NCBI taxonomy): Eukaryota > Viridiplantae > Streptophyta > Magnoliopsida > Fabales > Fabaceae > Sesbania > Sesbania bispinosa. The sequence continues at coordinate 2,501,978 of QLOH01000046.1, read as the reverse complement.
CATTTGAATTTGAAATTGAAAGTCTTTGATATTGTTGTTTTAGTAAGATTGAAATTCCCCCCTTACAGGGAGAAATTAAAGCTTCCTCGCACTGTTGTTAAAGGTATGGAAGAAATCAAAGCTTCATCTCTTTTAGTTTTTTTACCTATTTCATAATAATGTGTGATATCCATAAGCCAAAAACCTGACTTTCAGGTTTACCTTCTACGCCTCAAAGATGGTGATGGTGACTGTCTAAAGTCTATAATTGTTAAATTGTTTCCTATTAATTTAATGAAATAAGTTGCATTAGCTGTTAACCTAGCCTTTGATTGGTTGGTAAGCTCCACTTCCTATTTTGTAATGCAAATCCCCACTTATACTACTTTTTGGAAAGTATTTCTATGTTAATCTTTGCTTCTACGAGATTAAATAATCTCTTACTTCTTTGCCCGTTGGAGACACTATTCCTGAGTTTCTTGAAATCATTTCGTTAATTTTCCGATATCGTCAAACCAAAAACTTAAGCTTTCCAACGATTAGCTTAAGCAGTTACACATACATACATAATACTTTTCTAATAACTAAAAATCCGAATTGAACTTAGGGGAAGAACCTACACTTGAAGTAGTGTGGTTCGCCAAACTCATACCAGAAATCGGGCAGAGTCTCCCTTAAAAACTGAATATTTACCAAATCCAATTTAACCTGAAACTCAGTAAATTTCCAGTATAGTTCAATAACAGAAATACAATAACATCAGAATTAAGCCTCAATGGCCAATCCGGAAACATTTATACATATACAAAATACATCAATAATTCATCAATCATAAATTACATCTGGAACTACTTCTAATAAACAAAACTCCAACTGAAGAAGAACTCGACTCCACAATTCTTCTTTATGCTCTATCAACATCTAGGGTTCCCTGCGCAACTAGAGAAGATCCCCGAAACGTGGGGTGAGACTACAGTCTCAGCAAGTACAACCAAGCATATAAAGTGTGGGAAATCAAACAACATTTGTAACATATTCACCAACTAAATACATAAAATATATTTACCAATAGTTAACAACAGACTAAAAGCTATATGTAACTTAATTAATATGAACGGATGAATGATGCAAATTATGATGCTCATGATGCACTCACTGCTGTGCCCAGCAAGCATGATCTTATCACTTTCTGGAGTTAGACCTGAGCTCAGACGACGGGAACCGGATTTCCCGGGGACGAATCCCACCCATACTGGACCGAAGTCATGTTTTACTTAATTATTTAGTTTTTTAACTCACAGCGCAAAGGCCGGCTTAAATTACTCACGGTCGAAACCGGCTTATGATGTTATAATGATGAATATGCTCTATGTGGACTAATTAACTGAGTACTTATATTCAATGCATATAATCTCGATGAACTCATAAATAATATTCATCATCTATAAGTATAAGGAAAGGGAATTAAAGAGTAGGGATCATGCATAAGTCAAAGAAATCACAATGTGAAGGTGTGTGAGTTATACTCACATAATTTTGAAGCTCAAAGGAAGAAAAGTGAGTAGGAATGGACCACGTGATGATTCCTTGCTCCAATTTCCCTTTTCAAGCTTCAATTCAAGCTTTCTCAAGAGAATCCCCAATTTCCTCTAACCTAGGGTTTACATTACAAAGGAATACATTTAAGTCAACAACCCTAGCTTTCTCTAATAAACAATAACCATGAATTTAAGCAAGGGAAGGTAGAATAGGGATCATACAAGGGAATTTTCATGACAAATAAGCAAGTGGGTGAACTACACTCACCTTAGGGGAGGGAATAGGGGCGGATGAGAGGTGGAGAGGAGAAATCCCAAGCTCCTCAAGTGGTTGGGAACCTTAAATATGCTCCATGATCTTCTATTTCTTCCTCCTTCAAGCTCCCAAGCTTCCCCTCTCTCTAGAACTCTCTCTCCCTCTCTCTAGAAACCCTAGGAAGCCAAGGAAAATGAGGGGAGAGAGTGAACCCCTCTGTTTTTAAAAACTGAAATCGTGTATTTTCGCTCAAGCCAATTATTTTCGCTTGAGCGAATTTACACCAGAAAATAACCCTTCTCTGGACAATTCTCGCTCAAGCGAAATATTTTTCGCTTGAGCGAGTATGAGTCTGTTTTGGGAATTCAAATGAGCTCAGAACCCTATCATATAGACTATCAAACTGAAGCCCCGGAAGTTAGCTTTCTAATGGAAGTGGAATCACCTTAGTACACCAAGGTCATTAGGCCTAACTCCCAAAATCAAGCAATAACCTCAGTTTGTGCCCTTCTTGGTTCCAATTCAATTCTCTCCTTCTCAAACCTACTTCCTATCCTCCAAAACTTCTTCTAACTTAGTTCTTCTCATCCAAACCTTCCCCGCTTTAATCCTTGATAAATCCATTCCTTTGACTACAAGGCTTATTCCTCCACGCTTAAAGGCTAAGATCTAGGGTGTTGCTTTTCTTTTTAACTCTTAGTCCATCCTCTATACTCTTTTAAGACACATGGTTCCAAATGGATTTTCCCTAATTTATTGTCTGAAGTCTCATTTAACCTCCAAATTATCATCCTACTTCTACATTCCTTTCTTGGCTAGGTCTACCGCCTAAGGTTTTTCTTATGTTTCCTAGGTTCCAGTTTTCGGGATGTTACAATTCTACCCCCTTAAGGAATTTTGTCCCCAAAATTCGCTCCGATTATCTTTTAACTCCAATTCACCTCCTAACGACCGCTAGGTTGTACTCTTAGAGTCCTCCCAATTATTGTTTGTTAGCTAAAACCTTTATTGTCCAAGGTGGCTCCAGGCTCTAAGAGTTGGTTGACCTCCTAATCTTGCCTCTTCTACCTTCAATCTCAATTCTGGTTCTCATTGCTTCTATGAATCCTGTTCTAGGGCTGACTCGCTGCCTTACTATCCTCACCTCTCTCTTCTCTTCTCACCTTCAAAGTTAAGTTCCTATCCTGACTCTCTTAATTCGCTCACGATGTCTAGATCATCTAAAAGTGTACCCTTATGGTTCCTTAACTTTAAGTACTACCCCCGTTGCTGCTGTGTTATCTTACAATCGTCCCTAAACAATGAAAGCTCCTAATGACTTCTATCTTACCCCAAGACTTTCCCAGTACGGCTTCCGGATGACTACGGGTCATATCTAAATAAACCTAATCCTTCCTAATTTTTCCTCTCACCTGGGGGTATCCTAATGTCAAAGAGAAATGGGTGCCAGCTTTTGCTGCGCACTCTGATAATAATAATAAAAAAAAGAGTCGGGTTGGGTTTATCCCATAATCCCCACCTACAATCGTTTCCTTGCCTATCTCCGACCTCCCGTACTAGAGTAATTAACCGCCTTGTTACATATGCTATGAGTCCTCAAATCCCCTTTTGTATGGCTACCCCCCTTAAGGGCTTAGCCCTTCCTAGAAACCCTATAGGCTTTAAGTCTACCTCATGAAACTATCCTGCGTTCCCAAGGAGCTGACTAGTTGAAAGACAATCCTCTAACAATATCAAATTATCACTCGTATAAAATAACATGCAGGACTCGAGAAAAGAGTAAAGTTTGCAATCAAGTGAACACAACTCAACAAAGTATTGAACCAGAAAATGACCCTTCTCTGCAAGATTCTCGCTTGAGCGAGAACATTCTCGCTCGAGCGAAAAACATCCAGAGAGCCCTAAAAAATTTCCTGTTCTCGCTTGAGTGAGATCATTCTCGCTCAAGCGAGATATGCAGAAAACCAATTCCTCAATTTTTCTGCATAATTCGCTCAAGCGAGGATAGACTCGCTTGAACGAGAACCCTATAACCCGATTTCCTTGTTTTAGACCCTCAATGCTTTTCTTACCAATTCCTTACCTCTACTAATCGCCACTCACCATTATCAGATTACAATAACCCCTAACCAAACTAAGTTACAAATAATTCCCCTTTAACATCCCTAAGCAAAACTAAGCGAAGGGTTTAGATTTATCCTTAACCACTAAAGTCCCAATACAAGGAAAAGACTAAGGAACCTAATTTACAGACTTAACTTTACTTCTAGTGACTTGGACAACATAACACTCCCCATGCATTTATAATAAAGCCTCAGAGCACTTTGATTACAATAACAGGGAATCTTATTTCCTTAGACGTCTACAACCGAGTAGGCCTAACACAAAGAGACCGACCATGATTGAAACTCAAAGAGTGTCATCAACCATCCAAACTTCTAGTGTTTACCTCCTAGCTCCACCGGGATTGTTCTTGAGGTTCTAACTAGGTAGCAAAGCCTATCCAAAATTCAAACGTGAACCACAGGGCAGTAAGCACCAAGGACTAAAAGACCATAGGGCTCTAAAGTGAAACAAGGTAGCTATAGAGTCATGAGTTTACAAGGTACCAAAAATCTCACTTGGTTCCTAAACTAGGAAATCTTCCAATCAGTCACATGACAATTATGCATTAAATGGTTAAGAGCTTAAACAATTTCACCACCATCATAGCAAAATCATTAAACACCTAATGAGAAATCTAGCCGGTTACATAACAACTTGGGCAACTACTAAGGAAGTTAGCGTTGAAGGAACATCAACCATCAACATAAGCATGCACTAACAGGGATCTAAAGAAAGGAAAACAAATATGTGGGTCTAGAGGCCTTAATTCCATTCCTCAATTCGTCCTTAAGATCACACCTACCTAATAAAGTAACTTAACCAAAAGCTAGGATTACACCCCCTTCACTAAAGGCATTAAGTTTCTATACCTTCCATGAGTCTCACACTTCCGTCCTGACTTCTACCTACCACATACCTAGTCCACTGAGCATGAGATCCGAAATTCACAAAATCCCAACTCTAAAGTCATTCACCCTGACCTTATAAGATCACCATTAACCCCCCGCCTACATGTCCTTCTAAACCATGCAACTCAACATACAAGTCATGCAACATCATTATAATTCATTCATCAAATCACCATCTAGCACACCAAGCATACAATCATTCAGGAAACACATATAACAATCAATTCAAGCAACCGTTCAAGCAGAAAGGAAAATTATCATTGTTCAAACACATTACATCACCAAAGTTTGCTTACGAGTAGCCGACACTTTTCTAGCCTACTAGGGAGTCTATTTATCATTCCCTCCAAGTCACTTGTCCTCAACACTTACACTTTACCTCTCCTTCTAAGTGTGCCTCAATTTTCCTAGGAGATAAGGGTATGTCCTATGAGATTTCTAGGGTCAACAACTCACTCTAGGAATTGAGCCTATGTCACTCTCCCTCTGACTATCATGTAGGTGGCTTTAACCTTGTTAGAGAAGTGTCCCAATTCCCTCAACAAGGCACCCTAATTACGTTACTAACCATAATTCCGTGTACAACATAACCAGTAGAGGGGTGATCAGTCCCTAAACTTAGCATGAGGCAGGATGGAATTATAGTAAGTTACGGGCAACTAACCTAACCACAGTACAATTGGATTGAACTGCTCTGATACCAAAATGTAACGCCCTAATTTCTCAACTCAGAAATAATGCCTGTTGGAGACACTATTCCTGAGTTTCTTGAAATCATTTCGTTAATTTTCCGATATCGTCAAACCAAAAGCTTAGGTTTTCCAACGATTAGCTTAAGCAGTTACACATACATACATAATACTTTTCTAATAACTAAAAATCCGAATTGAACTTAGGGGAAGAACCTACACTTGAAGTAGTATGGTTCGCGCAACTCATACCAGAAATCGGGCAGAGTCTCCCTTAAAACTGGATAATTACCAAATCCAATTTAACCTGAAACTCAGTAAATTTCCAGTACAGTTCAATAACAGAAATACAATAACATCAGAATTAAGCCTCAATGGCCAATCCGGAAACATTTATACATATACAAAATACATCAATAATTCATCAATCATAAATTACATCTGGAACTACTTCTACTAAACAAAACTCCAACTGAATAAGAACTCGACTCCACAATTCTTCTTTCTGCTCTATCAACATCTAGGGTTCCCTGCGCAACTAGAGAAGATCCCCGAAACGTGGGGTGAGATTACAGTCTCAGCAAGTACAACCAAGCATATAAAGTGTGGGAAATCAAACAACATTTGTAACATATTTACCAACTAAATACATAAAATATATTTACCAATAGTTAACAACAGACTAAAAGCTATATGTAACTTAATTAATATGAACGGATGAATGATGCAAATTATGATGCTCATGATGCACTCACTGCTGTGCCCAGCAAGCATGATCTTATCACTTTCTGGAGTTAGACCTAAGCTCAGACGACGGGAACCGGATTTCCCGGGGACGAATCCCACCCATACTGGACCGAAGTCATGTTTTACTTAATTATTTAGTTTTTTAACTCACAGCGCAAAGGCCGACTTAAATTACTCACGGTCGAAACCGGCTTATGATGTTATAATGATGAATATGCTCTATGTGGACTAATTAACTGAGTACTTATATTCAATGCATATAATCTCGATGAACTCATAAATAATATTCATCATCTATAAGTATAAGGAAAGGGAATTAAAGAGTAGGGATCATGCATAAGTCAAAGAAATCACAATGTGAAGGTGTGTGAGTTATACTCACATAATTTTGAAGCTCAAAGGAAGAAAAGTGAGTAGGAATGGACCACGTGATGATTCCTTGCTCCAATTTCCCTTTTCAAGCTTCAATTCAAGCTTTCTCAAGAGAATCCCCAATTTCCTCTAACCTAGGGTTTACATTACAAAGGAATACATTCAAGTCAACAACCCTAGCTTTCTCTAATCAACAATAACCATGAATTTAAGCAAGGGAAGGTAGAATAGGGATCATACAAGGGAATTTTCATGACAAATAAGCAAGTGGGTGAACTACACTCACCTTAGGGGAGGGAATAGGGGCGGATGAGAGGTGGAGAGGAGAAATCCCAAGCTCCTCAAGTGGTTGGGAACCTTAAAAATGCTCCATGATCTTCCATTTCTTCCTCCTTCAAGCTCCCAAGCGCTTCCCCTCTCTCTAGAACTTTCTCTCCCTCTCTCTAGAAACCCTAGGAAGCCAAGGAAAATGAGGGGAGAGAGTGAACCCCTCTGTTTTTAAAAACTGAAATCGTGTATTTTCGCTCAAGCCAATTGTTTTCGCTTGAGCGAATTTACACCAGAAAATAACCCTTCTCTGGACAATTCTCGCTCAAGCGAAATATTTTTCGCTTGATCGAGTATGAGTCTGTTTTGGGAGTTCAAATGAGCTCAGAACCCTATTATATAACCTCTCAAACTGAAGCCCCGGAAGTTAGCTTTCTAATGGAAGTGGAATCACCTTAGTTGGACACCCTTGGCTCTAGATATTTGCATATTAGTACACCAAGGTCATTAGGCCTAACTCCCAAAATCAAGCAATAACCTCAGTTTGTGCCCTTCTTGGTTCCAATTCAATTCTCTCCTTCTCAAACCTACTTCCTATCCTCCAAAACTTCTTCTAACTTAGTTCTTCTCATCCAAACCTTCCCCGCTCTAATCCTTGATAAATCCATTCCCTTGACTACAAGGCTTATTCTTCCACGCTTAAAGCCTAAGATCTAGGGTGCTGCTTTTCTTTTTAACTCTTAGTCCCTCCTCTATACTCTTTTAAGACACATGGTTCCAAATGGATTTTTCCTAATTTATTGTCTGAAGTCTCATTTAACCTCTGAATTTTCATCCTACTTCTACATTCCTTTCTTGGCTAGGTCTACCGCCTAAGGTTTTTCTTATGTTTCCTAGGTTCCAGTTTTCGGGATGTCACATATTGAATCATTTATTCTTTTGAATAGGTGAAATGAATTTACACCATATTTAACAATACCACTTGGATGAGCTATGGAGAATCAAATAGGAACTCAACTTGACCATTTAGTGTCATGAGTTTGACAAAAGATATTAAGGCAACACAAGCATTAAGGCAATATTTATTTTTTGTAGTAACACATAAAATGTAATGTTAATTATAACAAAACTATACTTTAAGGAGCATAATTGTGCTCGAATACCGTAATTCAATCATTTATTGTCCTGGGTAAGTGAAATAACTTTCCACCGTATATAACATTACCACTTAGATGAGCGTTGGAAAATCAAATAAAAACTCAAGTTGACCATTTAGTGTCATGAGTTTGACAAAATATATTATTGCAACACAAGCATTAAGGCAATATTTTTTTAGTAGTAACTCATAAAATGTAATGTTAATTATTTCAAAACTAAACTTTAAGGCCCATAATTGAACTTGGTAACAAGCACCAGTTGGATTCAAATAAATCACTCATTTCTTCCAAATTTTTGTTTATTACGATATTTAAGATTTAATAAATTGTAAAATTAGATTATTTTCCTTATATTAAACAAAACGTTATGTTCAGAGAAGAATTTTCGGATTGTTTTGTCTCATTATTGTTTAATTTTCCATCTGAATTTGAAATTGAAAGTCTTTGATATTATTGTTTTAGTAAGATTGAAATTCACCCCTTACAGGGAGAAATTAAAGCTTCCTCGCACAGTTCTTAAAGGTATGTAAGAAATCAAAGTTTCATCTCTTTTAGTTTTTTTACCTATTTCATAATAATGTGTGATATCCATAAGCCAAAAACCGGACTTTCAGGTTTACCTTCTACGCCTCAAATATGGTGGTAGTGATTGTGTAAAGTCTATAATTGTTAAATTGTTTCCTATCATTTTAACGAAATAAGATGCATTAGTTGTTAACCTAGCCTTTGATTGGTTGGTAAGCACCACTTCCTATTTTGTAAGGCAAATCCCCACTTATACTATTTTTTTGCAAGTATTTCTATGTTAGTCTTTGCTTCTGCAAGACTGAATAATCTCTGACTTCTTTGCATTTTTTAAATGATAAAGAAGTTAAAATGGGACTATCAACAATTGAATAACTTTGATAGTTTGCAACAATTGAAGCTATGTTAGAGGCTACCAAAGGTGATAGTTTGCTGCGATGTCTAAGATATGACCATATTCACGTGAATAACTTTACTCAATTGCAAATAACTACGCGTTCCCTCTTAACTTTGAACTGTTATTTCTGTGATGCAGGAAAGTTTTGAATGCAATAATTGAATCATTTATTCTTTTCAGTAGGTGAAATGAATTTACACCATACTTAACAATACCACTTGGATGAGCTATGGAGAATCAAATAGGAACTCAACTTGACCATTTAGTGTCATGAGTTTGACAAAAGATATTAAGGCAATATTTATGTTTTGTAGTAACACATAAATGTTATATTAATTATAACAAAACTATATTTAAGGAGCATAATTGTGCTCGAATGTCGTAATTCAATCATTTATTGTCCTGGGTAGGTGAAATGACTTTCCATCGTATTTAACATTACCACTTAGATGAGCGTTGGAGAATAAAATAAGAACTCAACTTGACCATTTAGTGTCATGAGTTTGACAAAAGATATTATTGTAACACAAGCACTAAGGCAATTTTTTTTTAGTAGTAACACATAAAATGTAATGTTAATTATTTCAAAACTAAACTTTAAGGAGCATAATTGCGCTTGAATACCATAATTCAATCATTTATTGTTCTCGGTAGGTGAAATGAATTTCCACCGAACTTAACATTACCACTTAGATGAGTGTTGGAGAATCAAATAGGAACTCAACTAGACCATTTAGTGTCATGAGTTTGATAAAAAATATTATTGCAACACAAGCATTAAGGCAATATTTATTTTTAGCACTAGCACATAAAATGTAATGTTAATTATTTCAATACTAAACTTTAAGGAGCAAAATTGAGCTTGAATGCCATAATATATTCAATCATTTATAGTTCTTGGTAGGTGAAGTGAATATCCAACGTACTTAAGATTACCACTTAGATGAGCGTTGGAGAATCAAATAGGAATTCAACTTGACCATTTAGTTTCATGAGTTTTACAAAAGATATTACAACAGCACAAGCATTAAGGCAACATTTATTTTTAGTAGTAACACATAAAATGTAATGTTAATTGTTACAAAACTAAACTTTAAGGAACGTAATTGAGCTTGGTAACAACCACCAGTTGGATTCAAGTAAATCACTATTTTCTTCCAAATTTTTGTTTATTATGGAATTTAAGATTTAATAAATTGTAAAATTAGACTATTTGCCTTATATTAAACAAAACGTTATGTTCAGAGAAGAACTTTCAAATTGTTTTGTCTCTTTATTGTTTAATTTTCCATCTGAATTTGAAATTGAAAGTCTTTGATATTGTTGTTTTAGTAAGACTGAAATTCCCCCCTTAGAGGGAGAAATTAAAGCTTCCTCGCACTGTTGTTAAAGGTATAGAAGAAATCAAAGCTTCATCTCTTTTAGTTTTTTACCTATTTCATAATAATGTGTGATATCCATAAGCCAAAAACCTGACTTTCAGGTTTACCTTCTACGCCTCAAAGATGGTGGTGGTGATTGTGTAAAGTCTATAATTGTTAAATTGTTTCCTATTATTTTAATGAAATAAGTTGCAATAGCTGTTAACCTAGCCTTTGGTTAGTTGGTAAGCTCCACTTCCTATTTCGTAATGCAAATCCCCACTTATACTACTTTTTGGCAAGTATTTCTATGTTAATCTTTGCTTCTACAAGGTTGAATAATCTCTGACTTCTTTGCATCTTCTAAATGATAAAGAAGTTAAAAAGGGACTATCAATAATTGTATAACTTTGATAGTTTGCAACAATTGAAGCTATGTTAGAGGCTATCAATGGTGATAGTTTGCTGCGATGTCTAAGATATGACCATATTCATGTGAATAACTTTACTCAATTGCAAATAACTACACGTTCCCTCTTAACTTTGAACTGTTGTTTCTGTGATGCACGAAAGATTTGAATGCAAAAATTGAATCATTTATTCTTTTGAGTAGGTGAAATGAATTCACACCAATCCTACTAGAGTTGAAGTTCTCCCCCCCCTTACCTAAGGATTTCTCAAGGAAAAAGGTGAAGAAACAACTCCTCAAAACAGCCCAAGATCCCTCTTTTGAGTCACCAACAGGAGTCAACAATGCTTGGAGGCTAAGTGTTTAAAGCTTTGGTTCAAAAATGGAGCCTTGGCTTTGAATGTGTTTGATGAAGATTGAAAGGTTTTTTGAGAGAAAATGGAGGAGATATTCACAGCCTTGTGAAGGAGAGAAAGAGAGAAATGAGAGAAAAAAAACTAAAGCTTGCATGTGAGGAAAGGAAAAGAAATAACTGCCTTAATGTTTTAATGCCATAAAAGCCTACACCTTACACATGGCTTGGAATAAAGAAAAAGAAAGACAAGTGTCTCCCATGCAACACACACACACATGTACCATTTCTAGAAGGAGGAAAGGGAAGGTTTGTGCAATTTTTCTTGCCCGGATCAAGAGTATTCGGGCCCGGTTCAAGAGACAGGAGGGGCAAAAAGGTCATTTTCACAGAAAAACCCCAAAAAATCCCAAAAATTCCCGAAAAATAGGAAATTTATTCCCAAACTCAAAAATATAAATTTTGATGATTAAAAATAATTTTAATCACTCAAAATTCAATAAAACACTCAATATGATAAAACAGCAAAAACGCGGGTGTTACATCTCTCCCCTCCTAAAAAGAAATTGCGTCCTCGAAATTTGTGCGTACCTTCTTGAAATAAAAGAGGGTGAGACTTCCTAATTTTCTCCTCCAACTCCCAGGTTGCGTTCCTTTCATCAGTTGCATTCCAAATAACCTTCACCAATGGAATCTCCTTCCTTGAATCATCTTAATCTTGGTTCCTAATACATGCTGCAGACTTCCCTATAGTCTGAATATAAATCTAGGGTCTCTATCTAACACTCTGCTAGACGGAACCCCATGTAGCCTTATTACTTCCTTAATGTACAACTGGGTCAACTTTTCTAAGGAAAACTTAATGTTGATGGGTAGGAAATGGGCAGATTTTGTTAACCTATCAACGATTACCCATATAGCATCAAAACCTGCCGGAGTTCTAGGTAAACCTACCACGAAATCTATAGATATGCTATCCCACTTCCACTCAGGTACATCTAAAGGCCGTAACTCTCCCGATGGTCTCTGATGTTCAATCTTAGCCTTCTGACAAACCAAACAAGATGTTACATACTCAGGTACTTCCTTTTTTCATTCCAGACCACCAAAACATTTTCTTCAGATCCTGATACATCTTAGTTGCTCCAGGGTGAATACTCAATCCACTCTTATGAGCCTCTTCTAAGATCAGTTTCCTTATTCCCTGATCACTAGGCACACATATTCTACCCTTGAATCTAACAATTCCACCAGTTCCCTTACAAAAATCCAGATTCTCCTTTCTTAGGGACTAGATTCCTCAAATCTTGCAAAGATTGATCCACTTCCTGTGCTACGCGAACTTGCTCCAAGAAATCATTTGAAATCTTCAAAATTCTCAATCTTACACTCTTAGGATCAAATTCAACATCTAGGTTCAGGTCTCTAAACTTTCCTATTAGTGCTAGCTTCTTAACCATCATTGCTGACATATGCAAAGATTTCCTACTCAATGCATCAGCTACGACATTGGCTTTCCCAGGGTGGTACTGCAGACTAAAATCATAATCCTTCAAAAACTCCATCCATCGCCTCTGCCTCATATTCAACTCTTTCTGATCAAACAGATACTTCAAACTCTTATGATCGCTAAAAACTTCAAACCTAGCGCTATACAGATGGTGTCTCCAAATCTTCAAGGCAAAAACTATGGCAGCCAACTCTAGATCATGCGTAGGGTAGTTTACTTCGTGTGTTCGCAGTTGCCTAGAGGCATAAGCCACTACTTTTCTTTTTTGCATCAACATACAGCCTAATCCTTGTTTTGAAGCATCACAGTATACTTCAAAATTCTCTTGTGGGTCAGGTAAAACTAACACAGGCGCAGTAGTTAATCTTTTCTCCAATTCCTAAAAACTATCACCATACTTTTGGCTCCACACAAAAAGTTGGTCTTCCCTAATCATACGGGTCAATGGGGTTGCTATCCTAGAAAAATTCTCAATAAACTTATGGTAGTAACCAGCTAACCCTAAAAGCTTCTCTCTTCCGTTACAGTCTCAGGTGCTTCCCATTGTAATATAGTTTCTACCTTAGCTGGGTCTACACTAACTCCTCCACTAGAGATCTCATGACCTAGGACGTTCACTTCCTTCAACCAAAATTCGCACTTAGATAGCTTAACATACAACTTTCTATCCCTCAAGGTTATTCCAAAGAATTCTATACTTCCTGTTGGGTCCTAGAAATAGGAGAGAACATTGCACGAAAGAATGAGGATAAGTTGGCTTAAATGAGGCTAGAAAACTGGGTTCACTAAGGAGGGAAAGGAACACCAATGACAACCAATCCAGATGGAATTACTAGACACCTGTAGCATCCGTGGTAAAGTCCAAAGCAAATTGTAAGGTTACCTATAGTCTCGGTATATAGATAGAGGCAATCTATCTTTAAACCTATCTTTGGGAATATTATTATCATTCCTTATGGTTATCCTACTCCCACGGATTGCAATTACCCCTTAGGGCATCCTTACGTGAAACATTACCCACCTAAGCGTAGTATTATTCTAGCCTTCAAAACCTTGCCTAAATACTTACCGATTGAATTTCTCTTCCTTGGGAGTCTAAGTCCATTAAGATTAATGTATAAACTAATCATATAAATTGGTATGATCATACTCAATCAAAGCACCATAACTCTTACCAATTCCAATCTTAATCGTTTATGAGATTCCACTCACATACCTCTTTCAATTTATAGAAGCATCAATCAAGCATAACTCTTAATCATCAAGGTCAACACATACCATAACCCCTCATTATTTGTCATCTCTATTATTTCTACTAACCTCATGGAAGTGTTATCCTTACTTAGCTCCTACAATTGTAGTTCTTGTAGTGCTCACTGGTACACCTAATTCTCCATCACATGATTTCTTTCTTCAACCTCCTGCGTAATCTTGATACTAATAGATCCTTTGCTTAGTAATATCCTATTATCCAACTAGAATTTGCTTAAGAATTACATCTTGTGCTATTGGTCTCAATATTTTGACTTCTTTTATCTCAAATCGAGTTTTCCACTTTTTTCTATAAACCCTTATTTTATCAATCCGTTAGAGATAGCGATCATACTCTAGTGTATCTATCAAACTTCAATCATGGCACTCATTCTACAGTCAAACCCTTTTAGACTTCAAGTTCATCAACAGGGTATCCAAATATGCCTTAACTGCTAAGATCAAACCCCAATTCGTGTGTTTGTCATTCTTATCCTAAACTCCATCATTATTTATCCTGAGTATACCCCGATTCATCGATTATTTCTAACTTGTTTTGCCAAATTATATATATATATATATATTCAATAACTGAATCCTCAAGAGCTATTAGTACAAATCCCCTAATCTTAAAACCTTAATAATTAAACCTCAATGATCAATCATCTTAACCTTGAATTTACAACCTCGAATTCATCGTCGATCCCTTAGGTTACTCATCTAAAGGAATGGGAACCTAACCTTAGTGGTCATCCTACTCTAACTTTTAATGTCTCACTCAGCACTTCAAACCACAAGCCAAATCAACTATTGGCTACACTAATGTACAATCTCCGGACCTAGAGGTCTTAGCAAACTCGTTTTAGAAGATTGATTACTTAGTTCATTCATACTACCTTAATTCTAACTAGGGTATTAAGTTAATTCTTTTATGAGGTGTGATATTATGCTACCCGTCTCCTTCCCAGGAGATTGCCCATCCTAGGGTTGCCTCTTTCTGCCATGGATTCCTGCATTCAAGAAAGAATAAGCAACGCTACACACAGATCCTCATATTACTAAGATAGTAAGATGAGAGCAACCAATTCACACAAGGAAAACAATCAACACAAACAAACAATCAACACAGAGTAAACACAGGGAGAAGGGTATCATAGACCATACCCGAGGCCAAAAGGAAAGAACAGCTCTGATACCACCTAATGCGACACCCCTAGTTACCACTAGAAATGTCACAGTGTTACACGTGACCAACGAAATAGAACGTAAAAAAATGCGGAAATAATTATAAAAAAAAACTCATTTTCCGAAAACGTCTAAATGATTATCACCTCACGCACATACAACATACACATAATTATAAAACATTGTGAGAATAGGAGTCAACGTGAAATATATATATATATATACATACATACCAAGTAGCATCAGTGTACCTCTCAAATACCCTTATATCCACATCAAAATATGAGTTCCGGTAGCAAGCTAAAGCAAATAAGACCTCTAATCAAGATACAAAAGAAGAGATCCCTAAATCAGAGTTGCTACTACCTAGACTCAAAACAACCTAGTCCTACTCATCGTCAAAAGAGTCCTCCTCCGGCTCCTCCTCTGGGTGTCATCAATCACAATCAGATCTAAGTCCCTTGTGAGAGAGCGGCCTTGCGCATCAGGACGCACAGGCTGAGGAGCTGGCACCTCAGAAGAAGGGGAGTACCTGAGAGAGTCTGGTTCAACCAAGTCAGCCATCCGGGATGACTGCGATGATGAAGAAGAAGTTGGACGACGACGTGAAGGACGAAATGTAGTATACCTCACCAAGTTAGGTGGCGTCGGAAACTCGAGAGTCACTGGTACGATGAAGTCCATCTTAGGTACAAGCGAAAGTCCGGGGTGCGTGATGATGACACGGACTTCCCCCGTGAACTCACATCTGCGCGGGATATCTGTCACCCTCCAGGTGCCCCTCGGCATCCACCTTAGCCGCACTTGCATTGATGTCATGGCTGAAGTCTTCAATACCGACTATCAACGTGACGAGAAGGGCACAACAAGAAGAGATAGAAAAGAAGGGTGAGAACATCGCATGAACTCACAACATGTAGGATACAGTAAACTAGAGCACACATACACAGACAATCAACACAGTCCAATCGATAGGCAACACAAAACATGTCATCATAATGTACTCATATGAATGCGACTTTACTATTATAATGCAACATCTAATGCATGCGGGCCCAGGGAAACATCACCATCCGTAGTGCACACAACAACTGCCCGACCATATATGCACAATGTATCAGGAGTTAGAGTCTGTACTAGCATTGGTACAAACAACATTGCTCATTCATTTTGGCCAAATCATTTTAAGCGTTCTTCTAGACAATCTCAACTGACCCCGAAACCTTGAGAGCGACAGGATAGTCAAGCCTGATCCCCTTTGCAACTCGACAGTAGGGAGCGAGCCTACGTCACTTGAGCCTTTCTGGAACCTGACTATCCTCAGGGCTGGCATCCCCCCTCGAGGACCCGCTGGCGTTCTTTGCAAAACCCAGTGCACCCGTCCCAACCAGTTTCCCACTGTACCGAGTGTCACTGCCATATAGGTCGTAAGGTTTTCAACCTTGAACATCAACAATGCTTTATGATGCATGTCACACAACAATGCCTACAACATTCACATCCTTATAGGCAAAGCCCATCGAATCATTCAACGTCACCACTTACCCGTGGTATGGCCCGATTCAATGTCTTTCCTTCAAGGAAAACCAAACAATTCTTTCTCAGCACACGTAGTCCTTACAGGCAAAGCCCATTGAATCATTCAACGTCACCACTTACCCGTGGCACGGCCTGATTCAATGTCTTCCCTTCAAGGAAAACCAAACCCCATCTCGGGTTGGAACCGCACTCTCTCACTAAGCTTCTCAAGTCTTATGTAGAAAAAGTGTGTTGGTTATAATCTTTTAAGGTAGTTTGTACTAATGTTCTTCTTTGAATCAGTATTCATTTCCACATGAGTCCTATAACTTACTAAGACTTATGATTGTGTCTTATGGATAGTATTACTTACCCTAGTTCTTCTTGTATGACTAATTAAGATTAAGTTTAACTTTTAATTATAATTAGTCTTCATTAACTGAACTATAATTAATCTTAATCCTTACTTAAGGTCCTAATTAATTCCCAATTATCCCTTAATCTCTTCCTTAATCTTGGATTAAGATTTTAATTATACTTGATTAAGGTTAATCATAATTAATTAGTTATTGATCGTCATTAAGGCTTAATTACTTAATTAATACTTTATTAAGGTTAATTAACTTTAGCCTTAATTAATTATTCTTTTACTTAATTAACTTAAGTAGATTAGATTAATTAACTTAGATAATTAAATTAGCTAAGTCCACTAATTAATTTCTAAGTTTTAATTTTAATAACTTGGATTAGAGTTGAAGTCCAACTCTAATCTAAGCCCAATTCCATAAATTATTTTTGGTTGACTTTAATGAGTCTTTGACTCTCTTTTTTGGAGATTTTGGGCCTGAATCAAGGCCCAAAGGTTGGATGACTCATAGGAGCCCATTTTTACACATGACAAGTCAAAATGTTGACTTTTATGTTGACTTTTACTTGGGTTAAGTTGGAAATCCGAATTTAGTTCTTTTATTATTGTAAGAGTTTTTCCTTATTTGCACTTTAACCCTTTTTGTTTGTAAAATTTTTCCTTAGTCCTTTTGGACCACTAAAGCCCATAAACATGCTTTCCAACACTTACTTGATCTTTTCAAGATCAAAAAGCATTCTTGATGAGTTTCATCAAGAACAACTCAAGAACATCAAGAACACCTTGAATGTTCATCAAAACACCAATTTATTTTTCAACAACATCCAAACTTTACCAAATTCCAGCACAATCATCAACAAGCATTATAAACAACAAACATCATGCTAAATCATCCAAAATCATCCAAAACAATTTCATGAATTCAAACAACCTCATGCATGTTCATAATCCATCATCAAAATACATTTCCAACATTAAATAAAATTTTAGAAACATGCAGCCACTGTGCAAATCACATATCTCTCAGCCTAGACTTCTTATCAACGATCCGACCGTTCCAAATGAAGATGCAGGTGTTAAAAACCAGCCACTAAAATTTCAGCCCGATCCAACGGTGAACGCATCTGAGGTCGCCATTTTATGGTCGCTGCTCTATGTAAAAACGGGAAAATATCTTTCCAACCAATTTCACAATTTGCATGCATCAACAACCACAATCCAAGCACGTTTCAAGCATCAAAATAAATTTCAAAACACACATACAACCCAGCTCAAGAAATCTGAAACATTTCACTCCAAAAAGAGGTTCCAAAAGTGACTTTTTTAAGAGAAAAAGATGATCAAGACAAGGATCAAGGGCAATCCTTGACTCTAGTCACTAATCTTACTAGAGTTCAAGTTCTCCCCCCCCTTACCTAAGGATTTCTCAAGGAAAAAGGTGGAGAAACAGCTCCGCAAAACAGCCCAAGATCCCTCCTTTGAGTCACCAACAAGAGTCAACAATGCTTGGAGGCTAAGTGTCTGAAGCTTTGGTTCAAAAATGGAACCTTGGCTTTGAATGTGTTTGATGAAGATTGAAAGGTTTTTTGAGCGAAAATGGAGGAGAGAAAGAGAGAAATGACACAAAAAAAAAAAACTAAAGCTTGCATGTGAGGAAAGGAAAAGAAATAAATGTCTTAATGTTTTAATGTCATAAAAGCCTACACCTTACACATGGCTTGGAAGAAAGAAAAAGAAAGACAAGTGTCTCCCATGCAACACACACACACATGCACCGTTTCTAGAAGGAGGAAAGGGAAGGTTTGTGCAATTTTTCTGGCCCGGATCAAGAGTATTCGGGCCCGGTTCAAGAGACGGGAGGGGCAAAAAGGTCATTTTCACAGAAAAACCCCAAAAATTCCCAAAAATTCCCGAAAAATAGGAAATTTATTCCTAAACTCAAAAATATAAATTTTGATGATTAAAAATAATTTTAATCACTCAAAATTCAATAAAACACTCAATACGATAAAACAGCAAAAACGCGGGTGTTACATGAGCGTTGGAGAATCAAATAGGAACTCAACTTGACCATTTAGTGTCATGAGTTTTACAAAAGATATTATTGCAACACAAGCATTAAGGCAATATTTATTTTTAGTACTAACACATAAAATGTAATGTTAATTATTTTAAAACTAAACTTTAAGGAGCACAATTGAGCTTGAATGCCATAATATATTCAATCATTTATAGTTCTTGATAGGTGAAAAGAAAATCCACCGTACTTAAGATTACCACTTAGATCAGCGTTGGAGAATCAAATAGGAATTCAACTTGACCATTTAGTGTCATGAGTTTTACAAAAGATATTACAACAGCACAAGCATTAAGACAATATTTATTTTTAGTAGTAACACACTAAATGTAATCTTAATTGTTACAAAACTAAACTTTAAGGAGCATAATTGAGCTTGGTAACAAGCACCAGTTGGATTCAAATAAATCACTCCTTTCTTCCAATTTTTTGTTTATTATGGAATTTAAGATTTAATAAATTATAAAATTAGACTATTTGCCTTATATTAAACAAAACGTTATGTTTAGAGAAGAACATTCGGATTGTTTTATCTCATTATTGTTTAATTTTTCATCTGAATTTGAAATTGAAAGTCTTTGATATTGTTGTTTTAGTAAGATTGAAATTCCCCCCTTACAGAGAGAAATTAAAGCTTCCACGCACTGTTGTTAAAGGTATGGAAGAAATCAAAGCTTCATCTCTTTTAGTTTTTTACCACTTTCATAATAATGTGTGATATCCATAAGCCAAAAACCTGACTTTCAAGTTTACCTTCTACTCCTCAAAGATGGTGGTGGTGATTGTGTAAAGTCTATAATTGTTAAATTGTTTCCTATTATTTTAATGAAATAAGTTGCAATAGCTCTTAACCTAGCCTTTGATTGGTTGGTAAGCTCCACTTCCTATTTTGTAATGCAAATACCCACTTATACTAATTTTTGGCAAGTATTTCTATGTTAATATTTACTTCTACAAGGTTGAATAATCTTTGACTTCTTTGGATCTTCTAAATGATAAAGAAGTTAAAAAGGGACTATCAACAATTGAATAACTTTGATAGTTTGCAAAAATTGAAGCTATGTTAGAGGCTATCAATGGTGATAGTTTGCTGCGATGTCTAAGTTATGACCATATTCATGTGAATAATATTACTCAATTGCAAATAACTACACGTTCCCACTTAACTTTGAACTGTTGTTTCTGTGATGCACGAAAGTTTTGAATGCAATAATTGAATCATTTATTCTTTTGAGTAGGTGAAATGAATTCACACCATACTTAACAATACAACTTAGATTAGCTAAGGAGAATCAAATAGGAACTCAACTTGACCATTTAGTGTCATGAGTTTGACAAAAGATATTAAGGCAACACAAGCATTAAGACAATATTTATTTTTTGTAGTAACACATAAAATGTAATGTTAATTATAACAAAACTATACTTTAAGGAGAATAATTGTGCTCGAATGTCATAATTCAACATTTATTGTCCTGGGTAGGTGAAATGACTTTCCACCGTATTTAACATTACCGCTTAGATGAGCGTTGGAGAATCAAATAAGAACTCAACTTGACCATTTAGTGTCATGAGTTTGACAAAAGATATTATTGCAACACAAGCATTAAGGCAATATTTTTTTAGTAGAAACACATAAAATGTAATGTTAATTATTTCAAAACTAAACTTTAAGGGGCATAATTGAGCTTGGTAACAAGCACCAGTTGGATTCAAATAAATCACTCCTTTCTTCCAAATTTTTTTTACTATGGAATTTAAGATTTAATAAATTGTAAAATTAGACTATTTGCCTTATATTAAATAAAACGTTATGTTCAGAGAAGAACTTTCGGATTGTTTTGTCTCATTATTGTTTAATTTTCCATCTGTATTTGAATTTGAATGTCTTTGATATTGTTGTTTTAGTAAGATTGAAATTCCCCCCCTTACTGAGAGAAATTAAAGCTTCCTCGCAGTTTTGTTAAAGATATGGAAGAAATCAAAGCTTCATCTCTTTTAGTTTTTTACCTATTTCATAATAATGTGTGATATCCATAAGCCAAAAACCTGACTTTCAGGTTTACCTTCTACGCCTCAAAGATGGTGGTGGTGATTGTGTAAAGTTTATAATTGTTAAATTGTTTCCTATTATTTTAATGAAATAAGTTGCATTAGCTGTTAACATAGCCTTTGATTGGTTGGTAAGCTCCACTTCCTATTTTGTAATGCAAATCCCCACTTATACTCATTTTTGGCAAGTATTTCTGATAATCTTTGCTTCTACAAGGTTGAATAATCTCTGACATCTTTGCATCTTCTAAATGATAAAGAAGTTAAAAAGGGACTATCAACAATTGAATAACTTTGATAGTTTGCAACAATTGAAGCTATGTTAGAGGCTATCAATGGTGATAGTTTGCTGCGATGTCTAAGATATGACCATATTCATGTAAATAACTTTACTCAATTGCAAATAACTACACGTTCCCTCTTGACTCTGAACTGTTGTTTCTGTGATGCAGGAAAGTTTTGAATGCAATAATTGAATCATTTATTCTTTTGAGTAGGTGAAATGAATTTACACCATACTTAACAATACCACTTAGATGAGCTATGGAGAATCAAATAGCAACTCAACTTGACCATTTAGTGTCATGAGTTTTACAAAAGATATTATTGCAACACAAGCATTAAGGCAATATTTATTTTTAGTACTAACACATAAAATGTAATGTTAATTATTTTAAAACTAAACTTTAAGGAGCACAATTGAGCTTGAATGCCATAATATATTCAATCATTTATAGTTCTTGATAGGTGAAAAGAAAATCCACCGTACTTAAGATTACCACTTAGATCAGCGTTGGAGAATCAAATAGGAATTCAACTTGACCATTTAGTGTCATGAGTTTTACAAAAGATATTACAACAGCACAAGCATTAAGGCAATATTTATTTTTAGTAGTAACACATAAAATGTAATCTTAATTGTTACAAAACTAAACTTTAAGGAGCATAATTGAGCTTGGTAACAAGCACCAGTTGGATTCAAATAAATCACTCCTTTCTTCCAAATTTTTGTTTATCATGGAATTTAAGATTTAATAAATTGTAAAATTAGACTATTTTCCTTATATTAAACAAAACGTTATGTTCAGAGAAGAACATTCAGATTGTTTTGTCTCATTACTGTTTAATTTTCCATCTGAATTTGAAATTGAAAGTCTTTGATATTGTTATTTTAGTAAGATTGAAATTTCCCCCTTACAGAGAGAAATTAAAGCTTCCACGCACTGTTGTTAAACGTATGGAAGAAATCACAGCTTAATCTCTTTTAGTTTTTTACATATTTCATAATAATGTGTGATATCCATAAGCCAAAAACCTGACTTTCAGGTTTACCTTCTACGCCTCAAAGATGGTGGTGGTGATTGTGTAAAGTCTATAATTGTTTAATTGTTTCCTCTTATTTTAATGAAATAAGTTGCATTAGCTGTTAACATAGCCTTTGATTGGTTGGTAAGCTCCACTTCCTATTTTGTAATGCAAATACCCACTTATATTATTTTTTGGTAAGTATTTCTATGTTAATCTTTGCTTCTACAAGATTGAATAATCTCTGACCTTTTTGCATCTTCTAAATGATAAAGAAATTAAAAAGGGACTATCAACAATTGAATAACTTTGATAGTTTGCAACAATTGAAGCTATGTTAGAGGCTATCAATGGACATAGTTTACTGCGATGTCTAAGATATGACCATATTCATGTGAATAACTTTACTCAATTGCAAATAACTACACATTCCCTCCTAACTTTGAACTGTTGTTTCTGTGATGCAGGAAAGTTTTGAATGCAATAATTGAATCATTTATTCTTTTGAGTAGGTGAAATGAATTCACACCATACTTAACAAATCCACTTAGATTAGATATGGAGAATCAAATAGGAACTCAACTTGACCATTTAGTGTCATGAGTTTGACAAAAGATATTAAGACAACACAACCATTAAGGCAATATTTATTTTCTGTAGTAACACATAAAATGTAATGTTAATTATAACAAAACTATACTTTAAGGAGCATAATTGTGCTCGAATGTCGTAATTCAACATTTATTGTCCTGGGTAGGTGAAATGACTTTCCACCGTATTTAACATTACCGCTTAGATGAGCGTTGGAGAATCAAATAAGAACTCAACTTGACCATTTAGTGTCATGAGTTTGACAAAAGATATTATTGCAACACAAGCATTAAGGCAATATTTTTTTAGTAGTAACACATAAATTGTAATGTTAATTATTTCAAAACTAAACTTTAAGGAGCATAATTGAGGTTGGTAACAAGCACCAGTTGGATTCAAATAAATCACTCCTTTATTCCAAATTTTTGTTTACTATGGAATTTAAGATTTAATAAATTGTAAAATTAGACTATTTGCCTTATATTAAACAAAATGTTATGTTCAGAGAAGAACTTTCGGATTGTTTTGTCTCATTATTGTTTAATTTTCCATCTGAATTTGAATTTGAAAGTCTTTGATATTGTTGTTTTAGTAAGATTGAAATTCCCCCTTACAGAGAGAAATTAAAGCTTCCTCGCACTGTTGTTAAAGGTATGGAAGAAATAAAAGCTTCATCTCTTTTAGTTTTTTACCTATTTCATAATAATGTGTGATATCCATAAGCCAAAAACCTGACTTTCAGGTTTACCTTCTACGCCTCAAAGATGGTGGTGGTGATTGTGTAAAGTCTATAATTGTTAAATTGTTTCCTATTATTTTAATGAAATAAGTTGCATTAGCTGTTAACATAGCCTTTGATTGGTTGGTAAGCTCCACTTCCTATTTTGTAATGCAAATCCCCACTTATACTAATTTTTGGCAAGTATTTCTATGATAATCTTTGCTTCTACAAGGTTGAATAATCTCTGACATCTTTGCATCTTCTAAATGATAAAGAAGTTAAAAAGGGACTATCAACAATTGAATAACTTTGATAGTTTGCAACAATTGAAGCTATGTTAGAGGCTATCAATGGTGATAGTTTACTGCGATGTCTAAGATATGACAATATTCATGTGAATAACTTTACTCAATTGCAAATAACTACACATTCCCTGTAACACCCGCGTTTTACCGTTTTTGCCGTTTTGAGTGTTTTATTGGATTTTGAGTGATTAAAATTATTTTTAATCATCAAAATTTATTTTTTTGGATTTAGAATTAAATTTCCTATTTTTAGGGAATTTCTTGGAATTTTTAGGGTTTTCTGTGAAAATGACCTTTTCTCTCCTCTCGTATCTTGAACTGGGCCCGAATACTCTTGATCCGGGCCAGAAAAATTGCACAACTCTCCTTTTTCCTCCTCCCAAGGCCGTGGGAGAGTGTGAAGTGTGCATTTGGAAAAGCTTTTCAATGTCTTTTTCAAATGTCAAAAGACATGACAAAAAGCCTTAATTTTTCATAAGACTTATGCCACTTGTCCATTTCTTTCTTTTTCCCTACATGCAAAAAGGCTAGAGACCATTTTCATTTTTCATTCTCAACTTCTCTCTTGCAGAAATAGAACCGTGAGACCTCTCCCTCATCCTCTTCAATCTTCCATTTTTCTTCCAAACACATTCAAGCTAAAGGTTCCATTTTTGAACCTAAGCTTAAACACCTAGCCTCCAACCTTGTAGAAGTCCTTGTTGGTGATCAAGAGGAGGATCTTGGAGCTATTTTGGGGGCTGTTACAGCACCTTATTTTTACAGAAAATTCCTTAGGTAAGGGGGGAGAACTTGAACTCTAGTAGGATTGGTGACTAGAGTCAAGGATTACCCTTGATCCTTGTCTTGATCATCTTTTTCTCTTGAAAAAAATCACTTTTGGAACCTCCTTTTGAATGAAATGTCTTGGATT
The DNA here is from genome assembly GCA_026901365.1 of Sesbania bispinosa. NCBI lineage: Eukaryota > Viridiplantae > Streptophyta > Magnoliopsida > Fabales > Fabaceae > Sesbania > Sesbania bispinosa. The sequence goes on along the minus strand of QLOH01000046.1, from coordinate 2,477,120 downwards.
TCTTGAGCTGGGCTGTGTGTGTGTGTTTTGAACTTTATTTTGATGCTTGAAAAGTGCTTGGATTGTGGTTGTTGATGCATGCAAATTGTGATATTGGTTGGAAAGAAATTTTTCCCGTTTTTACATAGAGCAGCGACCATAAAATGGCGACTGCAGATTCGTTTACCGTTGGATCGGGCTGAAATTTTAATGGCTGGTTCATAACATATGAATCTTAATTTTGAACGGTCGGTTCGTTGATATGATGTCAAGGCCGGGAGATATTCGATCTGTACAGTGGCTGTATATTTGGAGTTTTTAAAAAAAAAAAGAGAGACTTGCTTGTTAATGTGCTTGTGTGCATGTGGTTCAAAATTAATTTGATGCTTGGAATGTGTTTATATGTTGAATTTAAGAACATGCATGAAGTTGTTTGAGTTTATGAAATTGAGTGGATGTTGTGAAAAAAAATTGGAGTTTTGATGAACATTCAAGGTGTTCTTGATGTTCTTGAGTTGTTCTTGATGAAACTCATCAAGAATACCTTTTTGATCTTAAAAAGGTCAAGGGTATGTTGAAAACATGTTTATGGGCATGATGGTCCAAAAAGGACTAAGGAATAATTTTATAAGTAAAAGGGTTAAAATGCAAATGAAGAAAGTTTTTAAATTAGTAAAAGACTAAATTCGGATTCCTAATTTCACCAAAATAAAAGTCAACATAAAAGTCAACTTTTTGACTTATTATGAGTAAAAATGGGCTCCCATGAGACATCCTACCTTTGGGCCTTTGGTTTGGGCCCAAAGCCCTAAAAAAAGAGTCAAAGACTCATTTAAAAGTCAACCAAAATTTATTTATGGATTTGGGTTTAGATTAGGGTTGGACTTCAACTCTAATCCAAGTAATTAAAAGTTAAAACTTAGGATTAATTAGTGGGCTTAACTAATTTAATTACCTAAGTTAATCAACCTAATTCACTTAAGTTAATTAAGTAAAGAATGATTAATTAAGTCTAAAGTTAATTAACCTTAATGAAAGTATTAATTAAGTAATTAATCAATAAATGATGATTAAGAACTAATTAATTATGATTAACCTTAATCAAACATAATTAAAATCCTAATCCAAGATTAAGGGATGATTAGGAATTAATTAGGATCTTAAGTAAGGATTAAGACTTAATTAAAGAGGATTAAGATTAATTGTAATCCAGTTAATGAAGACTAGTTAAGATTAAAAGTTAAACCTAATCTTAATTAGTCATACAAGGAGAATTAGGATAAGTAATACCATCCATAAGATACAATCATAAGTCTTAGTAAATTATAGGACTTAAGTGGACATGATTATTAAGAACATTAGTACAAACTACCTTAAAAGATTATAACCAATACACTCTTTCTGCATAAGACTTGAGAAACTTAGTGAGAGAGTGCGGTTCCAACCTAAGATGGGGTTTGGTTCTCCTTGAAGGAAAGACATTGAATCGGGTCGTACCACGGGTAAGTGGTGACGTTGAATGATTCAATGGGCTTTTCCTGTAAGGACTGTGTATGCTGAGAAAGTATTGATTGGTTCTCCTTGAAGGAAATACATTGAATCGGGTCGTACCACGGGTAAGTGGTGACGTTGAATGATTCAATGGGCTTTGCCTGTAAGGATGTTAATGTTGTAAGCAATGTTGTGTGACATGCATCATAAAACATTAATGATGATCAAGGTTGAAAACCTTACGACCTATATGGCAGTGACACTTTGGTACAGTGTGAAACTGGTTGGGAAGGGTGCACTGGGTTTTGCAAAGAACGCCAGCGGGTCCTCGAAAGGGACGCCAGCCCTGAGGATAGTCGAGTTCCAGAAAGGACATCATGAGACGTAGGCTAGCTCCCTACTGTCGAGTCTGAAGGGGGCAGGCTTGACTATCCTGTCGCTCTCATGGTTTCGGGGTCAGTTGAGATTGTCTGGAAGGACGCATAAAAGATTTGGCCAAAAGAAAATGAATGAGCAATGCTCCTTGTACTGATTGCTAGTACAGACTCTAACTCCTGATACGTTGTACATATATGGTCGGGCAGTTGCTGTGTGCACTGTGGTGGTGATGTTTCCCTGGGACCTCATGCATTAGTCATTGCATTATAGTTGCAAGGTTGCATTCAAATGAGTGTACTATGATGACATGTTTGAGATTGCTTGTTGATTGATCTGTGTGGATCATCCCTGTGTGTGTGCTCTAGTTCATTTCATCCTACATGTTGTGAGTTCATGCGATGTTCTCACCCTTCTTTTCTATCTTTTGTTGTTATATTCTTCTCATTACGTCGATAGCCGGTATCGGAGACTTCAGTTATGACATCAATGAGAGTGCAGCTGCGGTGGATGCCCAGAGGAATCTGGAGGGTGACGGATATCCCTCGTAGATGCGAGTTCACTGGGGAAGTCCGCGTCATCATTACTCATCCCGGACTCCCGCTTGTACCAGAGTTGGATTTCATTGTACCTGTGACTCTCGAGTTTCCGACGCCACCTAACTTGGTGCGCCATATGACTTTTCGTTCTTCACGTCGTCGCCCCGCTTCTTCGTCGTCGTCGCGATCATCTCGGATGGCTGATATGGTCGGACCAGACTCTCCTAGGTACTCATCTTCTTTTGAGGCGTCTGATTCTCAGCCTATGCATCCTGATGCGCAAGGCCGCTCTCTCACAAGTAAGCTAGATCTGATTGTGATTGATGACACCTCGGAGGAGGAGGAGGCCCCTGAGGAGGAGCCGGAGGAGGATTCTTCTAGCGACGATCCCTCAGAGGATTTTGGAATGATCACCATCGGAGACGCTGGGAGGAGGAGCAGTAGGGTGTTCACTACTGAGTCGGGAGATGACGAGTAGAACTAGTGTAGTTTTGAGTCTAGGTAGTAGCAGCTCTGATTTAGCGGCCTCTTATTTTGTATTTTGGTCGAGGTCCTGTTTATTTGGTCTACTACCAGAACTCATATTTTGATGTAGATATTTGGGTGGCTCGAGAGATACACTGATGTTATGTTAGTATATGTATATACTTCATGTCGTTTCCCTTTTTTATATTGATGTTATAACTGCGTGTATGTTGTGTATGTGTGCGAGGAAGTAACCGTCTAGATGTTTTCGGAAAACAAGTTTCAGAATAAGGAAAGGATATTTCATAAATACTTAAAATGAAATTAGAGATGTAATAGGTTGATGACAACTAAATCCTTTTTATACAAAAAAAAAATTAATAATCCCGCATTTTAACGTTTCTAAAAATGTAAGTTCGTTGGTCACGTGTGATACATGTGATATTCTTAGAGGTAGAACTAAGGGTGTCGCATTCCCTCCTAACTTTGAACTGTTGTTTCTGTGATGCAGGAAAGTTTTGAATGCAATAATTGAATCATTTATTCTTTTGAGTAGGTGAAATGAATTTACACCATACTTAACAACACCACTTAGATGAGCTATGGAGAATCAAATAGGAACTCAACTTGACCATTTAGTGTCATGAGTTTGACAAAAGATATTAAGGCAACACAAGCATTAAGGCAATATTTGTTTTTTGTAGTAACACATAAAATGTAATGTTAATTATAACAAAACTATACTTTAATGAGCATAATTGTGCCCGAATGCCGTAATTCAACATTTATTGTCATGGGTAGGTGAAATGACATTCCACCGTATTTAACATTACCACTTAGATGAGCGTCGGAGAATAAAATAAGAACTCAACTTGACCATTTAGTGTCATGAGTTTGACAAAAGATATTATTGCAACACAAGCATTAAGGCAATATTTTTTTAGTAGTAACACATAAAATGTAATGTTAATTATTTCAAAATTAAACTTTAAAGAGCATAATTGCGCTTGAATGTCATAATTCAATCATTTATTGTTCTGGGTAGGTGAAATGAATTTCCACCGAACTTAACATTACCACTTAGATGAGCGTTGGAGAATCAAATAGGAACTCAACTTGACCATTTAGTGTCATGAGTTTGAAAAAAGATATTAAGGCAACACAAGCATTAAGGCAATATTTATTTTTTGTAGTAACACATAAAATGTAATGTTAATTATAACAAAACTATACTTTAAGGAGCATAATTGTGCTCGAATGCCGTAATTCAATCATTTATTGTCCTAGGTAGGTGAAATGACTTTCCACCGTATTTAACATTGCCACTTAGATGAGCGTTGGAGAATAAAATAAGAACTCAACTTCACCATTTAGTGTCATGAGTTTGACAAAAGATATTATTGCAACACAAGCATTAAGGCAATATTTTTTTAGTAGTAACACATAAAATGTAATGTTAATTATTTCAAAATTAAACTTTAAGGAGCATAATTGCGCTTGAATGCCATAATTCAATCATTTATTGTTCTGGGTAGGTGAAATGAATTTCCACCGAACTTAACATTACCACTTAGGTGAGCGTTGGAGAATGAAATAGGAACTCAACTTGACCATTTAGTGTCATGAGTTTTACAAAAGATATTATTGCAACACAAGCATTAAGACAATATTTATTTTTAGTACTAACAAATAAAATGTAATGTTAATTATTTCAAAACTAAAGTTTAAGGAGCACAATTGAGCTTGAATGCCATAATATATTCAATCATTTATAGTTCTTGGTAGGTGAAATGAATATCCACCGTACTTAAGATTACTACTTAGATGAGCGTTGGAGAATCAAATAGGAATTCAACTTGACCATTTAGTGTCATGAGTTTTACAAAAGATATTACAACTGCACAAGCATTAAGGCAATATTTATTTTTAGTAGTAACACATAAAATGTAATCTTAATTGTTACAAAACTAAACTTTAAGCAGCATAATTGAGCTTGGTAACAAGCACCAGTTGGATTCAAATAAATCACTCTTTTCTTCCAAATTTTTGTTTATTATTGAATTTAAGATTTAATAAATTGTAAAATTAGACTATTTGCCTTATATTAAACAAAACGTTATGTTCAGAGAAGAACTTTTGGATTGTTTTGTCTCATTATTGTTTAATTTTCCATCTGAATTTAAAATTGAAAGTCTTTGATATTGTTGTTTTAGTAAGATTGAAATTCCCCCTTACAGAGAGAAGTTAAAGCTTCCACGCACTGTTGTTAAAGGTATGGAAGAAATCAAAGCTTCATCTCTTTTAGTTTTTTACCTATTTCATAATAATGTGTGATATCCATAAGCCAAAAATCTGACTTTTAGGTTTACCTTCTACTCCTCAAAGATGGTGGTGGTGATTGTGTAAAGTCTATAATTGTTAAATAGTTTCCTATTATTTTAATGAAATAAGTTGCATTAGGCTTTAAGCTAGCCTTTGATTGGTTGGTAAGCTCCACTTCCTATTTTGTAATGCAAATCCCCATTTATACTAATTTTTGCCAAGTATTTCTATGTTAATCTTTGTTTCTACAAGGTTGAATAATCTCTGACTTCTTTGCATCTTCTAAATGATAAAGAAGTTAAAAAGGGACTATCAATAATTGAATAACTTTGATAGTTTGCAACAATTGCAGCTATCTTAGAGGCTAACAATGGTGATAGTTTGTTGCGATGTCTAAGATATGACCATATTCATGTGAATAACTTTACTCAATTGCAAATAACTACATGTTCCCACTTCACTTTGAACTGTTGTTTCTGTGATGCACGAATGTTTTGAATGCAATAATTGAATCATTTATTCTTTTGAGTAGGTGAAATGAATTCACACCATACTTAACAATACCACCTAGATTAGCTATGGAGAATCAAATAGGAACTCAACTTGAACATTTAGTGTCATGAGTTTGACAAAAGATATTAAGGCAACACAAGCATTAAGGCAATATTTATTTTCTGTAGTAACACATAAAATGTAATGTTAATTATAACAAAACTATACTTTAAGGAGCATAATTGTGCTCGAATGCCGTAATTCAACATTTATTGTCCTGGGTAGGTGAAATGACTTTCCACCGTATTTAACGTTACCACTTAGATGAGCGTTGGAGAATCAAATAAGAACTCAACTTGACCATTTAGTGTCATGAGTTTGACAAAAGATATTATTGCAACACAAGCATTAAGGCAATATTTTTTTAGTAGCAACACATAAAATGTAATGCTAATTATTTCAAAATTAAACTTTAAGGAGCATAATTGCGCTTGAATGTCATAATTCAGTCATTTATTGTTCTGGGTAGGTGAAATGAATTTCCACCGAACTTAACATTACCACTTAGATGAACGTTGGAGAATCAAATAGGAACTCAAGTTGACCATTTAGTGTCATGAGTTTTACAAAAGATATTATTGCAACACAAGCATTAAGGCAATATACCACCAATTCTTTTCCCCTCTTCATATTTTGCACTACTGCATGTCAATATAATGCTGGCAGCTTCATGTATTCCTTCCCGTAAGTTTTTCTTGTGATTGAATCAATTATTAGTGCAATTTTGTTTCTTGTGATTGAATCAATTATTAGTGCAGTTTTGTTTGAATACTAAATCTAATCAAGAGCCCCCAATATTTAGTTTGAGACATGTTTTTCCAACATGAAATTACCTTTGTTTTCTTGGTGCATCTATACAAATGCTACCTTGTGCATCCAATCATTAAAATTAAAAGAATATATATATATATAGAGAGAGAGAGAGAGACTTAAGGGTAATAAGATAAATTTTGAGGACAAAATTTATTTAACAGGGGTAGAATTGTAACATCCCAAAAATTTAAGAATCTAAAATTTATAATTTAAAACACTTATAATGTACTTTAATTCCAGTAATTAAATAAAAAAAATTAATGTTATAATAATTATAATAATAAATATTAATATAACAGTATTTATGGTATAATAATAAAAATATAATATTATAAATATTAGGAGAGATGGAAGATTATTAAAATCTTAATCAAATTTGATTGTAATAAAAATAATAATAAAATTATTAGGAGATAAATCATATTATTAAGATTTCAATTAAACTTAATTTCCATAAATATAATAACTATTATATTAATATAATAGTATCAAGATTAATAGTGATAATCTTAGGAGAAATATGCTTTAGTATGGGATCTTAAAATAGGAATTGTAACATCCCTTTTTAAATTTTTTATGTTTGGCCATGGAGGCTCATGTATGATGTTATTATGTTGTTGTGATTGAATTTTCTGAGTTTCAGGATTTGGGTGAAATTTTGGGAATATCCAACTTTTAGGGGAGACTCTGCCGAATTTTCGGTAGGGAGGTTTCAATCTCTCAACCACTCAACTCTCTTTTTCTCTCATCTCAGACTTCCCCTCTCACTCTCTTTCTTCTTTCCCTTCTCACTTTCTCTTTCACGCTTACTCACTCACTCTTACCATTTTCTTTCAAATCTCACCCTCTGTTTCCTCATCCATTCTCCCCCTCGTCTCTAAGTCTCTCTTTTCCCACTCCTGTTAGATTTGTTCCCTTTAGGGTTAGAAGGAAAAAAAAAAGGCAAGAGGGGGAAAGGGGGGGGACAGCCACGCCCTTGCATGGCCGAGGAGGAGGCGCCTACGGCCGTTGGTGGCTCAACCACAGCGAGCGAAGGAGCGAGCGGTGGCTCGTGGCCATTTTGGACGACGATGGTGCAGGGGAAGTGGTGCGGTGGCAGCTCAGTGGCACACGGCGGCGACGCGAAGAGGCTGGCCGCGCATGGCGGCCATGAGGTAAGGGAGTTAGAGAGAGGTCAGAGAGTTTTGAAAGAGAAAGAGCTAGGGTTAAGAAAGGAAGGAAGATTTGAAGTCATCTCCACCATTCTCAAGCTTGGGAGCATCTCCATTTCTCTACCATCTCCAAATTTTTCTCCTCCCTTATCCATTCAAGTGATTGTGTTCTTCACCCTCACTCCCCTCTTGTGTGTTCTCTATAAATGCTCTCTATTCCTCTTTCCTTTGCTTGCATTGGATGTTTATGTGATTTGGGTTGATTATTGAGCTATGAAATATGTTGTTTGGTGGAAATGGATTGTTGGGTTAAACCCTAGGGTAAAGGAAATTGGGAGTTTTTGCCATTTCTTAATTATTGATGATTGAGATTGAATTGAATTGTATACTCATGTTATTATATGCTTTGAGGATATTATTGTGCCTATCCATGAATTATTTCACTCATTTTGAAAGAAACTTGATTTGGGTCCTTGAGGCTTCACGATGTAAATAAGAAATTGAATGTGGATCCTTGGCCTTCATGTGTAATTGAGGTATTTAGGGCTTGGATCTCATGTATAAAAGAGGATAATTTATTGTTTGAATCTATCACAGTAACGGGGTAAGGTCCATGTGGCCTTCAGGGACGATGGTCCCTGTTAGCCTGAGCTCAGTCTAGCCTTCACAGATAAGAGGAAAGACCCCTTGGGTGTTGGGTTAAACACTTCATGTTTAAATATTAATTATGTTATGGATAATACTCTTGTTGCCTGTCATCATTCATTCGTGGTTGTTGCATTGCATTTGTCAGTTCCTCCATACACTGTTTGTTTATACACACTCACTGGGACTTTAGTCTCATTATACGATATTTGTGTTTAGCTCCACAGGGTTCCAGGCCGGATGCATGATTTGACAGGAGATTATGATGTCATGACTTTTCCGTTTTTGTTTGGGGATTTGTAAATACTTTGGTTGATGTATATATTTATATATGTGACTTGTATTTCGTAATTGGATATTGTAGTGCAAGTAGAGCCTAGTCGGCATTGTGGTAATTGTTACAGGTGGCATGTATCATTGTAACGCCTTAATTTCTGGTCTCAGAAATAATGCCCGTTGGAGACACTATTCCTGAATTCCTTGAAATCATTTCATTAAATTTTCGATATCGTCATACATTTGCTTAAACTTTCCAACGATTAGCTTAAGCCAAAACAAGACAAACATTAAAGGCCTTAAATAAGCATGAAACCTATTTAATTCAGGGAAAGATTCACACTTAGATAAGTGTGATTCAATGAAATCATACCGGAAATTAGGCAGAGTCTCCCCTAAAAACCGGACAATTACCGAATTCAACTTAACCTGAAAATCAGCAAAACCCAGTACAACTCAATACCATACATATTTTAAGAGTACAACTAGGCCTCAGTGGCCAACTCAGAAATAATTACACTTATACAATTTACATCAATACACTTCAGTAAATAGCCAATTAACAAATACAAATACTCTAATAACTACTCATATTAGGCTAATCTCCCTACTGAAATAAGACTCAGCTCCACCCACACCAGAACTGCCTCAACCTCACCGGAGGTACCTGCACCACTAAAATATGTCCCCGAAACTTGGGGTGAGATAATAATCTCAGTGAATACAATCGCCTGCATGAATGCAGGGAGCAGATATCAATGACAACTTCACAACTCAACGAACTTCATATCTTACTCATTCATAAATCCAATTACATAAAGCATGGTTACCAATGATTAATAACAAACTAGGAGCATAAGTAATTCACTTAACATGATTTGCTGAGTAATGCAAGATATGATGCTTATTATGCACTCACTACTGTGCCCAGCAGGCATGATCTTATCACTTTCTAGAGTTAGACCTGAGCTCAGACTATGGGAACCGGTTTTCCCGGGGACGAATCCCACCCAAACTGGACCGAAGTCGTGTTTTACTTAATTACTTGATTTTTAACTCACAGCGCAAAGGCTGGCTTAATTAACTTACGGTCGAAACCGGCTTACATCATTCAAATGCACATGATAACACTTTTCGTAAGTTTGCAATTATCGTAAACTTTGACACTCATAGGTTTTTCAGGAAAATCCTAACATCAATCACTCAATTCTATACAAACATTACTAATTCAATCAAATAAACTCTATAGAAAGGGAATTAAAGGAGTGGGGTTCATACAATGAGCATTTCGATAGTTTCACTAGTTTCGACTCTACGAACATACATCTAAATTTCCAATCCAAACACCAATCTAACCATTTCAATTCATAAATAATACTAAACAAAGAAGTATAACCGAATAGAATGCTCATATGAGTTACAATCAAGAGGTTTCGATAGTTTCGATAGTTTCGATAACTTTGAAACTAAGGATTCCGACGCTCGATTCTATACTTATATGCTCAATCTATCGATAATCAATCCAAACGACAAGAATTTAACAATTCAAACAATCATTTAACCAGCATCAAGAAAGAAAAGAGAAAGGGGGTGGGAACATGCAATGAGACCAATAGTTCTTATTCTAAAAGTGAGTTGTACTCACCAATCTATGAAATTAAGGGAGGAATTGAGAGCTTGAAGTAATCCAATTGTCGATTCTAGCTTCAATCTCCTTCCAAGGCTCCAAAATTAACTTCCTCTCTCTAGAACTCTCACTTTCTCTCTCTAGGATTGAAAGAGGGAAGAAGAAAAATGATGCGTTCTGAATTTGCATGTTCGATCTTTTATATAGAACAGCTGGAAATCGATTACAGTAATGCTGTAATCGATTACCAGAGGTAGAATTTTACACTAGAAAGCGTTTCTGGGAAACTGGTAATCGATTACACCCCTTGGTAATCGATTACCAAAAACTCAGTCCTCAGGTAATCGATTACAACCCTGTAAGTAATCGATTACACAAAAACTGCTCTCAGGTAAGCGATGACTACCCTGTGAGTAATCGATTACACAAAAATCTGCTCTCAGGTAATCAATTACAAACTCTCTGTAATCGATTACCAGAAACCCAAACTTACCAATTTTACTTAAACAAAGTCCCAAATTTGGTTTTATAGCTAAGTTTTAACCCCTAATCCCTCAACTTACCTTTCCTTAATTACTAACACATAATTATATGTTTGAAACCTAATGAATTATTGAAGCTCCTAATTTGCGGGATGTTACAATCATTGTATCCCATTTAGATGGATTTTCAGTTGTATTTTGTTGGAACCCTGGGTTGGCAATGACTAGTTAATTGTGCTTGTCTATCATATTTTAGCTTATGTAAGGTGTTGGATTACCTAAGCGTTTATTTGATGCTTGTGATACTTAAAATGCGCGAAATAATTTCCCAAAATTGTAAACAGTGCTTCCAACAGGCATTGTTTTCAAATTAAGAAATTAGGACGTTACATTTTGGTATCAGAGCAGTTCAATTCATTGGACTGTGGTAAAAATATGTCTAGGATATAATTGTTTGTGACTTGCTATAATCATATAATACTTATATACAATATAGGGACTGATCACCCCCATATTGTGTGCGTTGTAAGTAGGATTATGGTTGTGACAATCAGACTATGTCTAAATATGATGTCTTTGGTTAGTGAGTTTCACCTTATCCTCTTTATGATTTGATGGTGCATAGCATGCTTCATTTTCAGCAATCTTGAAAGCGAGACTTCTTTGTTTGTAGAATGGGGTTATTTCTAGCAATTGCGTCTCTCTCTTTCACAAGTGTTTGCATTGCATCGAGTGCTTAGTTCATTTTCTCATGTATATTCTTGATATTCAGTATGTTAACTATTTAGGTTAGGCCTATGTTTGTTTCTTATTCAGCTTGATTTAGGCAAATAAGTTGGTAATATTGTTTCTTTAAGTTCAATTACAAGCAATTTAAATATTATCATTTGCTAAAGTTTACTTCATTATTGTGTTGGTTTAATTCTCAACTCCTTACTTCCTTTCCCCCTCATTATTGCTTTAGTTTAATTGATATATGCTTTTGTCTGGATTATTATCCTTGTAGTTATAACCTGTGATATGCACAGATGTGGAGCATGCATTAACCTATCTGAGTTGTTTTCAAAATCTAATAATATTGCCAATATAGGCAAATAAAATAGGGTATACTATACTATTTGCTTGATAGCTTCTATTATTTAGAGTGATTAGATATAAAAATGCATTCACCCTGTCTTTTCAGAAAAGATGGTTCATCTGCTATTTCTTTATATCTAAAGATTTCTTCTCTTATCCAAAATAAATAATAGACTGTCCTAGATCTAGTACAGATAGTAGCAACAATTGTACTATTAATATATAGGTTCATGTTGATATATTTTCCATGGCAAAAGAAAATTCTTTTGATGTAATTTGCCCTCAATAATTGAGGTCTTTCATGTTGGCTTATGACTTATGAATAACTTGACCTGCAGTAATTACAGATTCACAACTTGTCTTCCACCTTTTAGGCATCAAATGGAGGAAGATACTTGTGAAACTTTTAGTCTTGGTATTGGTTAGAGGCTTGCATAATATCTCATATTGATGAGACAACTTGTGTTCATTTCTAGCTGTTGTGCCTGTACATGCATCTGCTGTCATTAACTCATTAGTTTGTGGGGTGGTTTTAATGTTTAGCAAACAGAGATGCCTGTGTGATGTGTTGAAAGGAAGCACTGACCCTGAAGGACAATTTATTTTCCTGCCATGATGGGGAGCTTGAGTCTCATATGTATACTTTTCTCTACCCTTGTGGTTATGCTGGAAAATTTAAGCGTTGGATTTTAGAGAGGGCCAAGGGAGTTTTAATGTTGCATATGTGATTGTTAGAGCATTGACCTTTTTAGATGTCTACTTCTTTTTGTGGCATGACCTATGTGTGATGCACTAGAAGTTGCATTTGGTAGGAACAGTTTAAGTCACCTTTAGCAATTATGATTTGACCATTGCGGTGTTTACTGAGAGCACTTTATTTTCATTAAAGATGGATAATTGGAGGGGATGGAAAGATGCAATTTAAAGAAGTATTTATAGATAGCGTCATAGGAACAAGTATTTGTGTTTCTATACTAATAATTTCTTTTATCATTGTATAAGAGCAGAGTACACTGGACATTTTGGCTTCTATGCTGGAAGTGTTTGTTGAAAAGGTTCAAAGAGCTTGGTTAGAACAGGGCAAGTTGCTGCATGACCCGTCATACATAAATGAGAAGAAACATATTGAAACCTAAAGGAAAATTTACCTATTTAGATTCTTTGATGGGACTTCTTGCTCTGGGTGATTCTTTACAATTAGGTTCTATTCATATCATAACTGAAGAATTACCTTGTGGAGGACTGAAATTTCTTCTTAAAATTTGATAAATATTTAGTGTGTCTATGAGTGTGTGGTTTAGAGATGAGAACATTACTATGGATGAGTGGTCACATGAGACAAGTTATGATTAGTATTAGTGGGGTAGCACCTATTGTGGAAAAGATGGTAGAGTGACTAGAGTCTCGCCTTAGGGATGTATGAAGAAGATTTATAGAAGCACTATTAAGGATGGTGGGTAGTTAAATAGTTGGAGGTAAAGGGGAACCAAAGAAAACTATAGACCAAACCATTTAATAGGATTTGGATTTAAATGGTCTGTCATTTGAAATTATTCATGCTAGGATATATTATGATGTTGTTTGATCTATGTAGCCAATCCTACCTAGTAGGAAAAGGCTTCGGTTATTGTTGTGAAGGGGTGTGGTTTTCTTTTCCTTTTTCTGAAGTATACAATGCTTATGCATTGATTAAATTTGTTCATCGGTAGAAACAAAAGAGTGCTCTAGTAATCTGGTGTCATAAACTTATGCAGTAAACTTGATTAAAAGTGGCTTAGACAATGGATCTGTGAGGGTCAGACCACTTTTTGAATTAAGGGATTGAATTTTTGAGAGAAAACTAAAATGCACCTTTTGTTGTGAGGGAACTAAATGCATGTTCGGGTACTGTTTATTTTGGGAGACAATCACTTTTTTTTTATTCTCCAAAAACTCTCAGGATGTTGTAAAACAAAAATGCAATTATTTCTTCAAAGATAATTCAAACATATTAATTTAATTTTTGGCATCATAGGAGGATAGATTCTTCCTCCTATCTTCATGTACTCCCTCTTTTCTAATATGATTTTCTTTTAAATGAAGACAACTTACTAAATATTGCAAAGGGTTGGTGTTCACTGTAGAAAACAAAAAAAAGGGGGTCCAACTTTGTTAGTGACGCAGTCTTCCTGAGTACTACAATTTTAAGAACTTAATTTATGTAACTTGTTGTTTATGACCCCCAAAACTTGTTATTATTCCTGATAGATTTTACTTTTTTTTTAACCTTGTATTTTATACCACCAATTCTTTTCCCCTCTTCATATTTTGCACTACTGCATATCAATATAATGCTGGCAGCTTCATGTGTTCCTTCCCGTAAGTTTTTCTTGTGATTGAATCAATTATTAGTGCAATTTTGTTTCTTGTGATTGAATCAATTATTAGTGCAGTTTTGTTTGAATACTAAATCTAATCAAGAGCCCCCAATATTTAGTTTGAGACATGTTTTTCCAACATGAAATTACCTTTGTTTTCCTGGTGCATATATACAAATGCTACCTTGTGCATCCAGTCATTAAAATTAAAAGAATATATATATATATATAGAGAGAGAGAGAGAGACTTAAGGGTAATAAGACAAATTTTGAGGACAAAATTTATTTAACAGGGGTAGAATTGTAACATCCCAAAAATTTAAGAATCTAAAATTTATAATTTAAAACACTTATAATGTACTTTAATTCCAGTAATTAAATAAAAATAATAATTTTATAATAATTATAATAATAAATATTAATATAACAGTATTTATGGTATAATAATAAAAATATAATATTATAAATATTAGGAGACATGGAAGATTATTAAAATCTTAATCAAATTTGATTGTAATAAAAATAATAATAAAATTATTAGGAGATAAATCATATTATTAAGATTTCAATTAAACTTAATTTTCATAAATATAATAACTATTATATTAATATAATAATATCAAGATTAATAGTGATAATCTTAGGAGAAATATGCTTTAGTATGGGATCTTAAAATAGGAATTGTAACATCCCTTTTTAAATTTTTTATGTTTGGCCATGGAGGCTCATGTATGATGTTATTATATTGTTGTGATTGAATTTTCTGAGTTTTAGGATTTGGGTGAAATTTTGGGAATATCCAACTTTAGAGGAGACTCTGCCGAATTTTCGGTAGGGAGGTTTCAATCTCTCAACGAATCAACTCTCTTTTTCTATCATCTCAGACTTCCCCTCTCACTCTCTTTCTTCTTTCCTTTCTCACTTTCTCTTTCACGCTTACTCACTCACTCTCACCATTTTCTTTCAAATCTCACCCTCTGTTTCCTCATCCATTCTCCCCCTCGTCTCTAAGTCTCTCTTTTCCCACTCTCTGTTAGATTTGTTCCCTTTAGGGTTAGAAGGAAAAAAAAAGGCAAGAGGGGGAAAAGTGGGGGAACAGCCACGCCCTTGCATGGCCGAGGAGGAGGCGCCTACGGCCGTTAGTGGCTCAACGACGGCGAGCGAAGGAGCGAGCGGTAGCTCGTGGCCATTTCAGACGACGATGGTGCAGGGGAAGTGGTGCGGTGGCGGCTCGGTGGCACACGGCGGCGGTGCGAAGAGGCTGGCCGCGCACGGTGGCCATGAGGTAAGGGAGTTAGAGAGAGGTCAGAGAGTTTAGAAAGAGAAAGAGCTAGGGTTAAGAAAGGAAGGAAGATTTGAAGTCATCTCCACCATTCTCAAGCTTGGGAGCATCTCCATTTCTCTACCATCTCCAAATTTTTCTCCTCCCTTCTTCATTCAAGTGAGTGTGTTCTTCACCCTCACTCCCCTCTTTGCCCATAAGAGTTTTTTCTAAAAAGGATTTACAAACAATGGGCTAAAATTGGCCCAAATCACATTTTTTACAGAAAAACTTAACACTTTTTTTTTGTCAAAATGTTTAATCAATCCATTAATTAATTAACTAACAAATTAATTAATCCATTTCAAATTTTTTTTAAAAAAAATCGTGAAAATGAAAAGAATTAAAAAACATAAGGCCGGACAAAATTGGGTGCTGATAGAAACCTTCATTTGGCCCATAGGAAATTAGGGTTCCGTGTTCCTACGCTCCAACCTGCGCTCAGCGCAGGAAACAGAATTGATTTTTAATCACGCGCTCCACTTGCGCTCAACGCAGGTGGAGCGTAGATCTCCGTTTTCTGCTTTCCTGATTTCCTCTTTTTTAACTTGATCTCTTGCTGATCTTATCCTTATTTGCTGTGCTTTCCTGATTTCCCTCTTTTTTTAACTTGATCTCTTGTTGATCTTATCTTTATTTGCTGCTATCTTGTTACTCCATTTAAAACTTTCCTTTTTATCTACAAAATCAACAGATTTCTTATCAAAATAGCATCAAATTCAAATTTGAATCAAATAATCACAAGATTTGCATTTTAAACTAAAAAGAGATCAATTGTGGTATAAATCTAACATTTTGCCCTTGATAAGTGTTGTAATTATATAGAAATTTATCATTAATTTAGCACTTATCACACTCACAACCACACTGAGCTACGTCTAGTCCCAGAGCTAAACACAACAGCTAGATTTTCGCTTAATCTTCAAAAGATTACAAGTATTCTTTTCCGTCAAGCCTCTTCAGGCTCTACCACAACAAGTATTCTTTCCATCAAGCCTCTTCAGGCTCTACCACAACAAGTATTCTTTCCATCAAGCCTCTTTAGGCTCACATCCAAGTATTGTTTAACAAACAAGCCTCTCCAGGCTCAACACCCAAGTGTTTAAGAAAGAAATTGTCCAAGCTAAGGAACCACACAGTTCTGAGCTTAAATTGAAAAGATGTACAAGTAACTGAGAAAGACTCAAAATGTGAAAATTATTGTACAAGAAGTGGATGAATCAGAGTTTGTTTTACAACGTAAAACTGGCAGCATGTTAGCACTTTCTTTCTTAAGTTGTTCTCTACTTGCAACGAAGTGTATGAAGCTATTTATAGTTTATTGAGATGAATTCCGTTGAGATCACCGTTGAGAGATAGCATTTAATGTTATTAATCTCGTTGTGACACGACTTCTGATAGCTTCTGACACAATACAAGGTAGATGGTGCAGTGTGACTCTGCTCCAAGCACTACAAAGACTGCGTTGCAGATATTTCCTTTTTGATGCATGAGATTCAAATGTGCAGGAAAGTCTCTAAGCAGCTTGGCATAACAAGAATAGACCAAAGACTTGTTTTAGAAGGCGTTGAACAGACTTGAGTCTTTATCAGGAATCTTCAGAAGGCTTCACTCTTCAGATGGTTTCTGATCTCAAACAATTTTTCCACGTCAAGCATCTTTAGAAGGTCTTCTAGTCTTCAAATGATTTTTACGCTTCAGATGAACCAAGCTTCAAATGACTACTTCTTCAGACAGTAGATCCCTTCAGATGATCGTCATTCTGAAACATAAAAACACATTAAGCAGCGTAGGCTCTTCTAGCAACAAAATAATTTATACATAATTTGTTACTCATTAAAACTTAGGAAAAAATTAGACTCAATCATTATTAAATACTTAATGATATTTTTTAGACTCAACAACTAGCCCCTTCTCGTGACTATGTCAAACTGAATGTTGATGGGAGTTGGTTTGATGTGTCCAATAGAATGAGAGCAGATGGAGTTTTGTGAGATCATAGTAAGAAATGGGTGTTAGGCTTTTCTGCCTTCCTTGGCCCTAGAGAAACACAACAAGCTGGATTTTTTACGGTATTGATGGATCTAGATTTTGTGTGAAATTTGTGTTATAGACATGTTGTTCTTGAGACAAATGCTCGTGATGTGGTAGTCCAGATCTACAACACATAAATTAAAAATTTTAATTCTGGACATATGGAGGTTTTTGAAGTGTCCTTGGTCACTTAGCATTTCTCATGTTTTCCGTGAGGCAAATTAACCAGTTGATTGCTTGGCAAAGTTGGGAGCTGCTTCAGATGATGCTTGGAGAGTGTGGCACGAGGCTCCACCTGCAGTAGCTACTTTGGTTCTCTTAGATGATTTAGACACTTTGTTTTGTCCTTTGTTTGTTTTCTATTTTGTTGTTTTCTAATTTCCATGTGCCAAAAAATCCCTAATTTTTTAGGAAAAAATTGCCCCTGTGAGTGGGATCACAGTTAATGTAGCTTATTTATATATAGTTAGATCTTTAAATTTACACCAAATTTGAATTGTTGTTGACGTAAATAAATCTTATAACTTAAAATAATCTCTCCAAAAAAAACTGATAAAAGTTAATAATATAGTCACATGACTATTCATAGATTTTCACCCATTCTTACTCAATTCCCCATATCTGATTAAAGAACCTACAGGAACCACCCATTCCTTTTCCACCTTACCACCACCCATTTATCTTCAGCAGATCCAGTCACCGACACCATTCACCGTTGGCCACCCGCGCCTCGTCTTTGGCAACCCATACCCTTTTTTCTTCCCTAGATGCAAAACCATAATTCACTGTCATCGTTCCGTCGTGAAACCGCTGCGGGTGGCTGAATCCTCCCCACCGCGAAGTCGCGGAGCGCAACTGAACTCCCCACGTCGCGCGCCTCCTCCGCGCTGTGTGTTCTCGTAGTCCCTCCATCCAGCAGCGGCTGTCTTGCCGCGGTGACCATGGCCGCCTACCTCCTTCTCCCTCTGGCCACGTATCTCCTTTTCCTCTCATTCTTCTTCCCCTTCTTTCTTTCTCCCTATCTCTTTGGCCGCAGCTCCCCTCTCTTCTCCCTTTTCTTTCTTTCCTCGCGACTGAGGAAACGTCGTTTCAGGCGACTGTGCACCGCGCGTTTCGCGCGCAGCTGACGGGAAGATTTTCCGGCGAGATGCAGGTGTTTGGACAGGGTCGTGCGGCCAAGAACCATAGTGATGAAGACCCGGGGAGGTACGAGGAAGAAGAAGGAGCTCGCTGCTACAGCTCTGGGGTGGTCTGCGCGCGGTAGATGCTGGGGCACATGCATTGCTTGCAAAATCACCCTCAACAGGGAAATTGCACAAAGGTGATAATGGCACGATGACCGTGCCCGACCTCGAAGATGTAAAAATATATGTTCCTAAAAGATATAAATATTAAAAAATTAAATCAAGTAATAAAGATATTAACCAATAATAAAAAATTATAATCTAATATAACTACTATAATAGAATATTGATTGGATTATTATTTACTATGAGATTACAGTGTATCTATACTATTATAAAGGGGAAGTTTTTTATTTAGTGCTCATTCATATTGGATTTTTTTGTCAAGTTTGGGTCATTGGATTTGCATTATGGGCCAAATCTATAATATTACATAGTAGTAATTTTTTTTGTTAACTATTCATTGGGTGCATTATTGTTTTTGTTGGGTCAAAGTCTATTGTGGGTCATTGACTTTTTTAATATTGGGCTTTGTTTTATTGGGTTGTACATTTACGTTGGTTTGATTCATATAAGTTGTAGGTAATGACTTTATGAATTACGTGTACCCTTTACGAGAGACAGTCCTATTAACATGTACCCATTTGCATTTTTTTTCAAAATTTTTTATTCTCTTTTTTGTAAAGTTATTTTTTTATGAATTACACTTATCCTTCGCGGAAGGCAGTCTTGCTCCTATCGTTTTCTTTTTCTTTTTGTTTCTTTTCACAATTTCATTTTTTATTGTTATTATATTAAAACATTTTCTGTTATTATTCGTTCATATTATTTTGTTTCATTATAAAAGTGATATTTTTATAAACCATGAGTATCCTCCACGTGAAGCAGTTTTGATCCTACATTTATTTTCTTTTTTTTCATACTTTAATTTATTTTTTATTATTATATTAAAATAATTTGTCTCATTATTTATTCATATTTATCTGTTTCGTTATATAAAAACTCACATTGAGGAATACAGTTTATGTGTTGAATTACATTACTTTTAACATGATATTTCAGTATATCATTCACCTTTCTATTTTATTCATTAATGTTTTCATTTATTATCTCACTCATCTATTCTATTTATCTATTTAATCTATATTAAAATTCCTATTTATCTTACTTTTAATTTTCTGTTTTTGTTATTATATTAATATATTTTCTCTCATTATTTGTTCCTATTAATCTGTTACATTACAAAAGTGATTTTTTTATAAATCACGAGTATCGTTCACGGGAGACAGTCCTACTCATACTGTTTTCTTTTTTCTTTTTTTATCACGCTTTAATTTTTTATTATTATATTAAAATAGTTCCACTCATTATTCATTCATATCTATTCTAATTGCAATAAAGTAGTTTTTTATGAACCACATAAAGTAGTCCAACTCCTGTCTTTTTTTCCTTTTTCTTTTTTAATCACACTTTAATTTTTATTTTTTATAATTATTATATTGAAACAAGTTTTCTCATTATCTATTTATATTTATATATTTCATCACATAAAAACTCACCTAAAGAAATACAATATGAGTTTATTTACATCAATTTTAATGTACTTTTTTCAATATAGTATTTATCTCTCTATTTTATTCATTAATGTTTCATTTATTATTTATTCTATATAGTAATTTACTTACATTTACTCTATATTAAAATTATTCCCACAGTACACGTGTTATTTTCTTATCTGCGTTTTCTCAAGTTTTTTATTCTCTTTTCTGTAAAGTGATATTTTATGAACCACATTTATCCTTCACGACAGACACTTTTGCTCATGTTGTTTTTTCTTTTTCATTTTGTATTTTTCACAAATTAATTTTTATTGTTATTATATTAAAACATTTCCTCTAATTATTCGTTCATATTAATTTGTTTCATTATAAAAGTGATATTTTTATAGACCATGAGTATCCATTATCCTTCATGTGAAGCAGTTTTTCTCCTACCTTTTTTCCTTTTTTTATCACACTTTAACTTTCTTTTTTATTATTATCTTAAAATAATTTCTCTCATTATTTATTCCTATTTATATGTTTCGTTACATAAAAACTCATATTAAGCAATATAATAAATGTATTAATTTATATTAAATTTAACATGATATTTCAATATATCATTCATCTCTTTATTTTATTCACTAATGTTTTTATTTATTATCCCACTTATCTATTTTATTTATCTATTTACTCTATATTAAAATTACTCATCCATAACATGAGTCATGTTTTCTCACTTGGGTTTTTTTAATTTTTTTATTAGCAATACAATAAAGTATTTTTTTATGAATCATACAACTATATTCCATGTGAGGCAATAAAGTGATTTTTTTTACGAACCATACAACTATATTCCATGTGAGGCAAACATTCTCCACCCGTTTTCTTTTATTTTTCTTTTTATTTTTTATCACATTTTCATTTTCTTTTTTTTTATTATATTAAAATAATTATCTCTCTATTTCATTCATTAATGTTTTCATTTATTATCTATCTTATTTATTCTATCTACTCTATATTAAAATTTTTTGCTCGGTACACATGTCACATTTTCTCACCTTCATTATTTAGATTTTTTTAGATTTTTTTATTCTCAATTCAATAAAGTGAAAATTTTTATGACCCCAAGTACTCTCCACATAAGGCGGTCATGTTCCTTCGATGAACAACCATATAATGGTGGGACTAACTCTTCCAACAACGGTTTTGTCCATACACTTTATATAGGTTTTAGGTGACTAAGATGAGAGATCTCAAATACCAATATAATTTAAATTTATAATTACTTTTATGATGTCTTGATTATAATTTTTATGGACAAAATTTCAAATTAGAATTATAAAATTTATAATTCTTTTCTTTTCTTTTACATGAATAAAATTATTCTGTTGTATTTTGATTTATTATATATTCAATATAGTACGTTTAAAAGTTAAGCAAAATTTTCAATTATAGGTTTAAAGTGATTTTTTAATAAACTATTAATACCCTTCATCGGAGTTAATTAGTCTTGCTCCGGTCATTAATATTGACATCTTAGTGAGGTTGGCTCTCTCAATCATATTTTTTCCATACACTTTTATATAGTTTTGAAATGATTGCATTGTGAGATCTCAATGTGAATATACTTTAAATTTATTATATTAATGATGCATGTATTTGTTATTATTTTCTATAAACATGATAACAATATGATATTCACATTCTACTAATTGATGTATATGATTATATCATAAAATATACGAGCTTTAACTTGAAATGGATGAGTTGGATTTAGTGTCAAACCTTTACAATCGTGGTCACAATTAAAGATCATTTATATACATATCAAGTAAGAAACATGTTAGATGATAAATTAACAAAAAGATTACTTCTCAATTATTTTTATCAATTTATTTATTATTAGAATATAATTTTTTATTCTGTTAGACATCGTATTAAACTCTAAATACTTAAAATGGATGAATATATCACTTCTATATTAAAATAATTTTAAAATGTGATACATGAAATAAACCTTTAATTTTACCTCTATATGTAGTATTAAATTTATATTGAACAAGATTACATGTTATATTAATATAGATATGAATTATTGATGGTCAAACTGATATTTGAAATACCAGGGGATTTACTGATAAAGTCTACAGGTAATACAATTGGAGATATAATTTCCTTTTCCTATCCTAATTTGCTATCAAATTTTGAAAACATAGAATTGTTTCAAGATAAAGCAATTCTTGCTCCTACATTGGATGTTATTTACTCATTCAATGAATATGTCATGACATTATTTCCAGGAGAAGAAAAGATTGAGTTCTTATACTATAGGGAAGGTGGATGAGGAAGTCGGTATCGAAGCTGATTGATTGACAACTGAATTCTTAAAAGATATTAGGTGCTCTGGACTCCATGATCATAAGTTGGTGTTAAATATTGAAGTGATTGTTATGCTAATGATGAATCTTGAAATGGACTTTGCAATGGAACTAGATTAATAGTTGATTAGTTAGGTTTTAATGTCATTGTAGAAACCATTATTACAGGAACACATTTAGGAACGAAGGTATTCATTCATCGAATGAATTTAATTTCATCTAAAAATCTCACCCCATTAAAGTTTCAACGAAGACCATTTCCATTTTTCTTTGCTTTGCCACGACCATTAATAAAAGTCAAGGCCAGATATTGTCACATGTCGGTGTTATTTACCCAAGTCTATTTTCTCTCATGGTCAATTATATGTTGTTGTATATCTAGGGTTAAGTCTCAACAAAGACTTAAGATTCTTATATGTGATGACAACTTTAAGTGTGTAATGTTACAAAAATATTGTCTACAAGAAAGTGTTTAAAAAAAATTAAATGAAGCAATATTGCTGATAATGTTCATTTGTAATTATTAGATGTGACTATTTCATGTTTCTAAATCCATTTTATTCTATTAATTTGTTATATTCTTAATCTACTAACAAGTATCAAATTAAATATTAAAAATTAATTAATATTATAATTTAATATTTACATATATTAAACAGGTTAAATATATTATTAAAATTTAAAGTTAAATATTTATGTGAATAATAAATCCGCTCATTGCACGAGTTAGACTCTGATTAGATAAAAGCTACAAAAGTGATCCTACTGTTAGAGAAAAAAAGTGAACTCCTAAAAGCTACAAAAGTGATCATACGGTAAGAGTATAAAAGTGAACTCCTAAAAACTCTTCCTAGATTCCATAAAATAATCAAAGTTATTCTACTGTCTCATTCTGGTCAAAAGCAACTAGTATATTCACGCTTTCCTGTGAAAAAAACAAGGTTTATTTTTTTTTCTGAAAACTTACCTTGTATATCAACGTATAGTGGGCACGGGACAGACTTGTGACATGTCTAAATGATATGATGCTCAAACACCAACACGACAATACGCTACAGGAATTGTAAGAGTAAATGATCAATTAAGTCCTTATTATTTGCCACTGATTTCAAGTTAGTCCCTAACGTTGTGGAAATTAATTATTAGTTCCAACGTTTTGTAACGTCAAGCATGTTAGTCCCTAACGTCAAACATATTAGTCCCTAACGTGTTTGACGTTGCAAACGTTGGGGACTAATAATTAATTTTCATAACGTTAGGGACTAACTTGAAGTCGGTGATAAACGATGGGGACCAAATTGGTGATTTATTCAGAATTTTAATGGAATTGGACTTTGTTACTGTGACGGGGGAGACGACGGCCAAGGAAAGATAAAAATTTGAAAAGGTAAAAAAAGTGTGGTCAAGAGACCGCAACTTAATTTTTTTAATTTTTTATATGTGAAATTTATAACCGTTAAATTAATCTATTTTAACGGTTTAGATTTGGTATAAATTTAAAGACTTATACTTGCTGTCAACAGATTCTTTTTTATATTTTTTTTTTGTCAACGACATCTGCATTACTGGAAAAAGGTCATTGGGCCGAAGGCCTAATGCCAAAAGTACACAGCCCGACAAAGTCAGGGAGATAAGCTTGAAGTACAAGAGACTTTAAGGCTCCGTTTGGATTAAAGGTGAAAATGTGAGGAAAAAAATGGAAGGAAAGAAAAGGGAAGGAAGAAAAAAGAAGGGAAAGTAAAGGAAAAATAAGAGGATTTTTTAGTTGTTTAGTTTGAGATAAAATAAGTAAAAAAGTGAGGGAAAGGAAAATGAGTATGATATTAAATTACCCATTTACCCTTGTATTTAAAAAAATATTATTTTATTTTTATTATTTACAATTATTATTATTGTTTTTATTATTTACTACTGTTATTATTTTTTAATTATTATTTTATTATTAATTAATATTATTATTATTTATTATTTTTATTATTATGATGGTGGTCGGAACTGAAGAAGAAGAAGACCACGGAGCTTGCAGAAGCCTTCTTCTTGATATGTGTAGGTCTTGTTTATTTTTGTTTTTTCTCCATGTAACAAAAAAACAGAGCAAAAGCATAAGGAGCGGTGGAACTTGGAAGAAATGAATGTTGGATAAAGTGCTATCTACAATGGAAGGAGATCAATGGAGGAAGACGGGGTACAAATGGAAAAGGCTCTACCTATTCTTCCACTGTGAGTTTTCTCGCCTCCTCAGGCAGGAAAATATTTGTGTGGGCCCATGGTGACAGTTTTCCTTCCCCTTCTATTTTCCAGTGTCATCCAAACAACCCATGGTCTGATTTTCTTGCTATTTTCTCGGCATCTGTTTTCTTTCCCTCTGTTTTCATGCTAAACAAACAGAGCCTAACTGTGAACTGAAACACTGGGGCATAGCCAGCTAGAATCTAGGAAAGTTAACCTAGCAAATCTAAGGATCACAATCTACTCCTCTCTAAGACTAAAGAAGGTGCTACTGTAGCCGGAGCAGCTGCTGAAGGAAACATATCCTTTGTTGCAAGAGCTTTTAGCCAATGTGGAAGGTTAGACACCCAATAGAGAGGAAGGCCTCCGCGAGAGAAGGACTTAGCTAGGTGATGAGCCACCTGGTTTCCTTGATGCTGGACCCAGGAGAATCCACAGTGGATGAAGCCATCAGCCATGGTTAGAATATCAGAGACAATCATTTGGACTTCTCCGATAACTCTCTCCTTCCTGCAAGCTTGGACAAGAGGTAAGCAGTCCGATTCAATAACAACCTTGCTCCAGTTCATATTATAAGCCATAAGTAGGGCTTCTCTTACAGCTATTGCTTCTGCAAACAGGGGATTAGGGGCCGGAGACTTCTTGGCATGCCCAGCAACTATTTTTCCCAAGTGGTCTCGTGTGACAAAAGCTATCGAAGCAGGGCGATCTATGTTGTCGGGCCTCTAAGGAATACCCACGAGATACATGGAGCACATAGTCCCACAAACAAAGGAAGATTGTGGGACTATGTGCTCCATATATCTCGTGGAAGTAAACTAGCAAATTGGTCCCTGACTTTTTTAGGGTCATGCAGTTTAGTCCTTAAGAAATAAAAAACCCCAATATAGTCTCTAACTTCTTGTTTTTTCTTTTACTATGGTCCAACTGTGTGTTTCCTGTTAGTTTTTTTTTATGATGTGTCACATTTCGTGACACTGTATCTTACTATTTGCCATTGGGGCACAAAAATAATGTCATTGGAATTGAGATCTTTCAATAAAAAGGGGGGGAAGAGAGAAAAAGGGAAAATAGGGAAGCACACAACGATTGGAGTTGAAGACTTTCAAGCTATAAATTTGACAAAACCACATCGTTTTGTGCCATAATAGACACTATAGTGACAAATAGTGAGACAGAGTGTCACTAAATGTGACACGTCATAAAAAAATTAACGGAAAACACACAGTTGCACTATAGTGAAAGAAAAAACAAGAAGTCAGGGACTATATTGGGATTTTCTATTTCTTAGGGACTAAACTATATGACCCTAAAAAAGTCAGGGACCAATTTGCTAGTTTACTCTTTCTCGTGGACTGGCCAGCGGGGATGGCAATGGGTACCCTCTGGGCAGGGTACCACAGTGCCCGTCCCCGTACCCGCGTTTTCAAAAAAAGCCCGTACCCGCGTGGGCAGTAACTTTAGTGCCCGTCCCCGTACCCGCTGGGCACCTATATGCCCGTACCCGCGCCTGTTACCCGCATTTTTATTAAGTAAAAAATTAACAACTTACTAAAAAAATATTAATTTAAGAAAACTATATCTCAATTGAAAAAGTTACTCGAAAATCGTCCAAACATAATTTTTACATATCAGTGATACAACAATTTAATTATATTGAAACACAATATGTTGATGTTCTAAAACACTACAAATGATCTAAAGTTCAAAATTTTTATTAAATATTACAATATACTTCACGTCACACTATTTTATAAACTTGGATATCATGTGTTAGAATTCTTCAAGATCTGTAAAAAATTATTATTAACATTAATTAGTCATATATTATAAAGTAAATAAAAACACAAATAGATAGTTATAAAAATATATTTTAATTTGTAATATTATATATATATATATTAGTTTTAAAAATATGTATAAATATATTAGATATTTTAATAAAATTAATATATCTCTATATATATAAGTATATATGGAATTTTTTGTTAAATAAGTAAATATATGAGTGCGGGTATGGGGCGGGCTGAGCATCAAAGTGTCCGTACCCGTGCCCGTCCCCATGAAAAAATGCGGGCTTTTGCCCGTACCCGCGCCCATACCCGCTTTACGGGTTTTTACCCTGCCCATTGCGGGTACCCATAGGGCTTGGGCTCAAAACTGTTTTCATGGTATCATTTTTTTTTTACTAGATTCGGCCTTTCCTTACAACTGGACCAATGTTTGGAAATTAAGAGGCCCAATTTATCTTTCCTACTAGATTATAATAACGGTTGGGTTACAAATTACAATGGTTCGTTTCTCAAGGTCTTATTTATTGATACTTTCTATCTAACTTACGTTGGTATTAGCAAAAACTAAATTTAGTCATAAAGATCGTTAACTGTGATTCACTAACGCTCTGTATACTTAATTCCTATCGTAACATAAACAATTAATGTCTCTTAGTCATTTAACTCAATATATAGTGGGGAATGGATTCTCATATGTCAGAACAAGGTAATATCTTAACCATGAACAACTTCCACATAACAATTGCTATTGTGTTGTTACATCTGTTTACATCTTTGAATAGGGGAATGTGTACAACTACCAAAATGTATGTGTATAACACCCAAGCGCGGGGAAACATCTATGTTATTTGTTCAGGCAATAAGTACTATGAGGTATCAAAGGTCATTCCTCCTAAAAGTGAAACCGAGATTCCTCTGCCTCCTCATGGAAGTAAAGTTTGGCCACCACTGACTTGTATTGGAAAAGTGAGTAGATTCTCCTACAAGGAACATGTCCTCTACTCATCTACATCAAATGACAGAACCAAGAAATGTGAGGGAACTTGCTTCTTTTCAGTAATTAACAACCAATCATTTTACCGTTGGGATCAAGAAAATAAAACATGGGTATTTGTCCCACCAACAATATGGTATCCCAGGCTAGGCTAGACACTTCATTCATGTTTTATTTAATTACCACAATGGTTTTAATCCATAATAACTTACCTAAATAGGTGAGAAAATTTGAATGCCAAAATAGAAAAGAATATTGAAATTATACTTTTTCTTTGATTGCCATACTGCAATTTGTTCTTTGACACTAACACGCGTCAATTATTATTAACGGTAGAGACATGAATTGGGCCATTACTTATCAAGATGACAGCACTAATAAGCACATAGAATTTGCATGCAGCGATCCGCAGCTGCAAAGCGTGTTTGTGAATTGTGATTTAAACATTCCATGTCAGCCAAGGTACTTTTTGACTCAACATTCCACAATTGTGTCTAGTGATTAGAGCCTAACTGTCTTGTTGAGAAGATTGAGTTGACCTCTGCTCTGACAATATCTTCAACGCTATAATAGTTCCCCATTCCCAATTTTACTAACCCCCCAAAAGGCCTATTCATTTGGGGAGGTTGAGGTTTAATTGTTTAGATGAAAAAATATGCACTTACATAAGAAAAGGACGTAATGCTTGTCAATCCATTCCTATCTTGTATCACATTTGCGCACACAACTTTGTTCTTTGTAATCATTTGTCAACCGTCCACCAATTTAATTACAGAGTATGGGATGTAGCAGCTACCCACTAGAATGGCCATTAACGTGGCATGTATATAGTTTAATGGGGCCAAGAATTGAAGGCTTGAAGCCCCATTCAGGTCCAATTTGAAATGACTTATCAACATAGATGTACAATTTTTTCAAGTGATGGCAAATATCAAAGTTTGAGGCACTTTGTGGCTTGCCAAATCGTGTATTGACAGCCCATGGAGATTTGTTGATGCTAAAATTCATGCTGCGAAGATAATATAACCCATTAAAGTTATTGATAAGTGGCATGTGGGAAAGTGATAGCTGCAAAGATGAGAGTTTAATTAAACAAAATGATTTTACATCCATTTCCTCTTTTCTTTGATCCATCACTTTCTATCTCACTTTGTTCTATCTTCTTCTCCACCTTTCTATCTTCATAATTGGAATAGACATAGATGCCAACCTCTTAATAGTGACAAAGGTATCTATCTATATCAAAAGATAACGCATTAAGAACAAATGAAGAAACTATCCACCTATAAGGACTTGACATAATAGAACGCTTGGTTTTACATGTGCATCATTCTCTAAAGAATTTGGCTAGCTGATGTTACTCTATGATGTGTATCTGATTGATGTTACTGTTTTGTTGTTCACTTACAACGTGTTCATACTATATTGAAATTTCTATCACTATATGGAAGTTGAAACAATAGGGGTGTTCATTTTTTTCCTTTTTATTTCTTTCTCTATTAGTGCATGAATTCCATTACCTAATAGAGAGATAAAGGAACATAAACACTTCTCCTGTACTAGCCGAACAATTTTGGCATATAACTCTAAGAAAGATTTAAAAGTTTATAGCAATGCATGCATGTGGCATAGTGTCTTCCAAGTATCAAGGAAGATTATAATTATAGTATAATATATTCTTAACTAGTGGTATTTCTGTTCAAGTTAGTACTAACGGTATTTATGTCAAATAACAGAGTTGTCATATACATTCAAATGCCTAATAATTTTGTCAACTAAGAAGGGTATCACCCAATGAGAATTTCATAGAATATTCCATATTTTCATCATTAGAAAATAACAATTCACAACAATGCTGCCCACAACATCCCTTCTCTCTCTCTCTCTCTGAAAAGGGGTGAGGTTTCTTCCTTCCTAAATTTTGTTTCTGAGGAAGGGATTGGGTTGGAAGTTATCAGGGGAGGCATGTGAGTTCTTCACTTCTTGCCATTTAAAAGGAGTCTTCCCTAAAAAATAAAAGTAATGCTATTTGCATACACTCATTATGTAAACATTAGCTTATATTTCCACTCTGATGTTGTTACTTCATTCTGATGTGATGTGAGTCTTGATGTGCACCAAACATTATTTTAAAAGTAATGGTATCAAACACAATTACTACATTTATTTCTTATTAATTAGTTTTAATTTGTTGATGTCTATTGGTCAATGTTAGAGCCAATTTGGATTAATTTATATATTTAAGTATTTGTGGGAGAAGAAAATAGAATAAATTAAGAAGGTAAAATGAGTTAAAGACCCAATTTAGATATATTTGTGTAGAAGTATTTTTAGAAGAGAAAAATAGAATGAATTGAAGAGGTAAAATAAATTCAACTTCTTCTATAAATTAAATTAGTTACTTATAGAGAAATTAAATGAGAGGGTTTATGGAGAAGTTGAGTTGCAAAGACTAATTTCAACTTCCAGAAGTTGAATTCATTTCACTTCTCTTAGAATAAGTTATCCAAACTAACTCAAAATTAATTACTTGTGAAAAAGTTAAATAGAATAACTTCTAAAAAATATTGAGTTGTAAAGGCTAATTTCAACTTATGGGGAAAAATTGAACTTGTTTTATCTCTTGATTCATTCAATTTTTTTCTCCACCTTTTAGAGAAGTTCACTAGTAGTGAGTTAAAACTGTGATAGAGGCTGCACATTGGCAACAGCGATTAATGTCAAAGAATGAATGATGGTAGTGGAGAAACTGTTATCCTGTTGATCATGAAAAGAGGTCACAAATGAGGAACCTCTACGAAGAACCTTGTTGGGCCATAAGGAGGTTCGTTGTCCTCTCCATATTGGCAAGAGTGCAGCTTTCCATGTAAGCAGAAACCCCACTCTCTATTTCTTCATAGGAAAAAGTACAACTTTCCATGTAAGCAGAACCCCACCCTACTCCATTTCTCCCGTGCTCCACAAATGAAACATAACACGTTATTGCATGATAATTCTAGGATTTTGGCTGTACCTGCCACAAGCTCGAACAATGCTCAAAGATGCTTTAAGTTACTTTCTCATGTCTGGAACGAATCCAGAAATGATTCAAGGAAGACCGAAATTGTTTAAAGGGTTGTAAATAGATAAATTATATGAATAATATTAATTTAAAATTTATTAATAAGTCAAACAGAAAAATAAAAATTAATTTAATAGACATAAAATTACACCACTACAAAGACAAAATTTAAATATAAAAAATATGTTATATATTCTTTTAATGAAATGCGAAATATATAAATTGGGGGGTGTCAAGTAGCAAATCTTTGGTATTCTAGGAATATCTACTTTACTTTTTAATTTTATTAACAATTTTTTTAATTGGTAATTTTTTTCTATTTTCTAGTAAAAAATTAGGGAAAATAATCATCATGAATTTTCCTCCTTTTGCAAACAAGCATAATGAACTTTCAATTTGTCCCTACTAATCCTTAAACTCTTATATATCATTATTACAATAGATTCTTTATTAATACTAGTGGAAAGACAAACACATTCTTATTTTTACGATCCATCTCTCTCTTTCCTCATCTTTCTATTCTGAAGTCTTTTCTTCATTTTTCTACATTTTTTAGGCAGTTATCATTTTTATTGGGTGTTTATTAGTTAGTGGGAACTGTATCAGTAAATAAGGATATAAAATAGGGGTATAATTAGGGGTGTAATCGGGTTCGGTTGGGTCGGGTTTGGGGTAACATCAAGTCCGAACCGATAGAATGATGGTGGGTTGGGTTGGTTCGGATTTTGTATTTTTGGGTGAATAACCTGACCCGAACCAACCCGAATATGTTCGGGTTGGGTTGGGTTGGGTTATCGGGTCACGAAACATTTTCCCCTTTTTTAAAAAAAATGTGGAAGATAAAATGAAATTAAAAATATAAAATGAAAAAAAAGAAAAGAAATAGGTAAACATAAAATGAGAGAAGATGAAATAGGGTTTGGAGAACCATCGTTGTTTGTGTTGCCGTTGCGCCTATTTTTGTTCTCTCTGGGAAGGAAATTGAAATAAGATTAAAGCTTCTTTTCTTGGTTTGGTTTGGTTCGGGTCTATCGGGTTGAAGATAGGCAAACCCGAGACCCGAACCGAACCAGATCGGATTCGAAAGAAAATGTTCGAACCAAACCGAAACCTGAACCGAACCGCTAAATATCCTTCGGGTTGGGTTGGATCAATCGCGTTCGCGGGTTGGGTCGGATCCGCTTACACCCCTAGGTATAATGAGAATGGAAATGTGGAAACCAAAACTCCCCTACTCTCTTTATATATAGTATAGATAAAGTTAAATAATTAATATAGTTAATCTCAATCTTTCAAGATTTTGTATTTCAAATATTAAAAACGCTTAAAAGAGTAAAATTTAAATTCGAAGAATTTTCATAAAGATAGAGAAATTTTTATTTTTTTTCATCCATTTGATGTAACATCGTCAAGAAGCCAAATACAGGTTTGAAACACATTCTCTAAGTCAAATAATGGTCAGAGTCAATTATAAGTTTATTTATGAGTACACCCTCAATTTGATCCCTAAAAGATTCGAGGTCAGTCACATTAGTCCCTGAAAGATGAAAATTACATTTTCATCCCTGAAAGTTGAAAAAGTCATTCAATTTAGTCCTTTTTAGGGATTAAATTGACATTTTAAAAAATCTTTCAAAGACTAAAGTGGACAATTAAATAATTTTTTATCTTTTAGGGATGAAAAATGTAATTTCATTTTTTCAAGGACCAAAATAAAGGTTTACTCGTTTATTTATATTGTGTTGACTGAGAAGAAAAAAAAAAGAATTTTGCATTTTATATAATGGGTTTTTGTATGACATATGTGCGATTTTAAGGTTAGTGTACACATGCTTATGGTGATGCCATTTAATTTTTGTCACTTCAAACCATGGCTCTTTTTTTTTTGTCGTCTTCTAGTGTGCATATCTTGCTTTTTAGAAAAAATCTTAAAAAAAATCTTCAAACATACAATTATCATTAAAAAACTTTTCGAACATGTTTTTCGAAATAGGAGCTTGTCTTAAATTTTCGAAACCTATACATCTTTAAAAATCTCCTCAAAAATTTCCAACCGATTCCCTTTCAAATACCCAAGGAATACTAACACTTTAAAAATTGGATGCCGCAAAGGAGTGTATTCTTGCAAAATCGGTTAAGAATCAATATATAAAAATATTTTATTAAAATGTATAACATTAATATATTTATAATATTAAATATTATAACATTTAATTAAAAATTTCTAATTTTTTTATCCTTAATTAAGCGCACTGGTGTGGATTTCCCTTAAACATTTTAAAATGAGATACCACACCTAGTTATACTCCAATCGATTTTTCATGACCAACTTATAAGCAGTGATAATTACTCCATCCGCCCCTATTTATAAGACCCCTTCTAGAAGAATTGAGTGTCCCTTAATATAAGACCATTTGCAAATTTTTAGGTAAAACAATAATTTTTTCCATACTTGTCCTTCATTAATATTCAACTCTTTTTATTTCCCATATATTGATAAGTGTGAATAATTAATGAAGTTTTACCTACATGCCCAACTACACCATTGGAAAGTAACTTTTGTTGTCTTCCACTATGTCGCAATTAATGTCTCTAAAATATAGTGACTTTTAAATACGGGTATATTTGGAATGTTATTATTTTTTTTAAAATATCAATACATTAACTAACTTTTCTTAAACCGTGTGAAACAGTTGAAAGGGTCTTATAATAAGGGACGGAGGGAGTATTATTAAGAACTAGATATATAACTCAACAGCTTAAAGTTTGTTACAAGATAAGATAAAATTATAAAAGAAGATAAAATATGAAAAAAAAATTCCTATGTATACATCCCAGTAAGATGGAGGAGGTTATATGACTCTAATCTTGGTCTTGAGAAAATTGTGATGAGAAGCAGTGAAAGGCTTGGTAAGGAGATCAACTAGCTGATGAAAAGATGAAACATGAGAAACTTGCCTTTGTTTCCTTGCAACTAAGTCACGAACAAATAATAATCAATAGTTAAGTGTTTCATGCGAAAGTGAAAAACTAGAGATTAGTACACAAATAGGTTGCACCAATATTGTCAGAAAAGATAGTGGGAGCGTGGACTAGAGAAAGTCCAAATTCTTCTCATTGTTGGCATAGACATGAGATTTCCGCAATCATTGTTGCAATCGTGTGGTACTTAGCGTCAGTTGATGAACGAGCAACCATGGACTATTTCTTGCAAGACCATGAGATTGTGTTGGATCCAAGATGGAAATATAAGCATCAATGGATTCTATCAGCAGAATCACCTCCCCAATCTACATCATAAAATATTGTAAATCAAAGATTATTAGTCTTGACATGGTGGATCCATGAGAAATCGTAGATTTCAGGTAGTGAAGAACACATTTGAGAGCTTCCATATGGAATGTGGTGGGTGACTGTATATGTTGAGATAACTTATTTACAATAAAGACATATGATAAAGAGATAATGAAGGGATCCAACTAAACTTATATAATGAGAAGTATCACATGAAGATAAGTTAGAACGTTCATGTAAAAATCATTAGAGAGAAATAGGAGTGGTGATTGGTTTGGCATCAACCTTATTCGCCTTTTGTAAGAAGTTTCATTGCATAATGATGATGGGAAAGAAACGTGCCATATAGAGTTGGTAGATGCTCAACACAAAGAAAATGACTTGGGGCCTCAGGATCCTTGATAGAGAAGCTTTAAGTAAGGGAATATTGAAACTCTTTGCGGGATAGTGTCATTGTCTGTGACAAGTAAATCATCATCATAGATAAGAAGTAAGCAATAGTTTGATTCTACTTAAGAGGTGTTAGACTTAGAATAGGTTAATTTATAATTAAGAAGAAAATCTGTAAGAGGTAAAATGGATAATTAAGGAGCATTCATGACTAGACAAGGTTGGCATGAAATTTGCATGAGAAAATGGGAAGATAGTTTCCACATATTGGACATATCATGAGTGATGCATTACATTGGTTTTTAAAATGTAACACATGTGTGCACTTTGATTGAAGCTATAACCAAGAAAAATACATGGTTCAGATCGAGGTTCAAGCTTGTTATTAGTGTATGGTTTAAGTGAGGGAAAGTAAAGGCACATCTAAAATTTTTAAGTTTAAGGAGAGAAGGAAGAAGGAAATTTGTACACATTGTTTTCATTCAATTAGGACACCAATATCTCCCCCGTGCTTAGATCATTTACCTCTAAATGATAGGGAAAAAAATCCAATCTACACTTTGTTAGATTGAATTTTAAGACAAATATTAAGTTTTGGGTAACATGTGCGACATAAATAATATTAGGAATAATCAAAGGCTGAGAAAAGGTAGAGATTGTAGTGAAACCAAGATGTGTGATTGGAAGATGTTTTCCATTGGCAACTATAAGATAATAAACAAAGATGTGTGAGTTGCTGATGTCTTTAGTAAGCCAGGATGAAAAAAGTTATAAGTCGGTATTGTTGTGGTCTGAGCAACATTTTCAGCAAGAGGTGGGGTTTTCTTGGATGACCATGTAGTTTCTTGCATGTCTTCATAGTGTGCCCCTCCTTTTCATAGAATTTACAAGTGACAAAAGCAGTGAGAGAAGTGTTTTTGTCATTCAAAGGGGATTGGTAGAAAGCATGTAACATCCCGAAAATTAGAATCTAGAAATACCGTGGAAGCCTTAGGCTGTGAATCCCACCGCAAGAAGGGAAGATTGAATTGAGTTGAGAACTTAGGGGTTGGAATGGAAAATAAGATGAGAGTTAGGGAATCAATTAAGAGTTATGAGTTTTAAGTGAACCGAGAAGGGAAAAACTAAGTATTAAGCCAAACTTGACTGAAGAGTTAGCATAGGAGGAGTCACACCTAGTGGTAGAAAGGCTAGCATGGTGAAGAGGTGAGGAAGGAAGTAGAGACATTGGAACAAGGGAATTAGATTAAGACGGAAGGAACTAAGCTTAAACGAATTGACGGGAAGGAAAAGGAGAGGCGTGAACTCAAGAAACTGGGGTAGAAGGTGATTTGATGAAAAGGAACAAGGGAATAGAGAAGCATGGTCTCATGGACACTTAGAACCCTTAATGTTAGCATTATTGGAGTTAATTGATGAGTTATAACATGATTCATGTAAAGTGTGCCTCGTTGGGTTTCAACCATGATTGTTGCTTAATTTTGGGTTTTAAGCCTAATGACCTTGGTGCACTAATTCGCAAATATCTAGAGTTGTAGGTGTCCTATTGAGGTGATTCCACTTGGATTAGAAAGCCAAGATCCGGGGTTTCAGTTTGATATCTATACGATAGTATTCCAAGCTCATTTGCACCTCCAAACAGGCATATTATCGCTCAAGCGAGAAAGCTTTCGCTTGAGCGAGAATATCAGCAGAAACAGGGGAAATTTTTCTGGTTTTCTCGCTCAAAGCTCGCATGAGCGAGGACTGAGCGCAGAAAACAGAGAGTTTTGGGCGAAATTCAGCTCAGCATGCGCTCGAGCGAGAGCCAAGCGAGCCTAGCGGGCAGAACACCATAAAAACACAATTATAGGGCTTTTTACGCATTGTCTTCCCTTCCCCTTCATTTTAGAGAGAAAAAGGGAGAATCCTCGAGAGAGAAAGTGAGAGGAAGGAGGAACAAAGCTAGCTTGGAGCCTTCCCCACCCCCTTGAAGCTTGGAGATCATCTTCCTCTCCCCCTATTTTCATTAGCTTCTTCTGTTTGAGGTGAGTGTGATTCACCCTACTATGCCAAAAAAGGCCTTAGAGGGCGCTCCCGTGCAGCCTTAAAGGGCGTTCCTGTGCGCACTAATAGAATATGCTCTTGTTTGGTCAATAAAACGAGGACGCTCAATGGAGCGCCTTGACAGAAGCAAAAAGAGGGCGCTCCCGTGTAGCCTTAAAGGGCGCACACTGGAGCGCCCTGGTTCTTTAAAACAAGGGCGCTCCAAGGAGCGCCTTCCTTTCGTTTTTTATTTTTTTCTTTCAATTTCTGTTTTACAACAAGGGCGCTCCAAGGAGCGCCCTCCTTTCTTTTCTTTTCTTTTTTTTTCAATTTTTTGTTTTTTTAATCTACTTTAACCTGCATATTTATTTCAGTCTGATCCCAATGGCTTAATCCAAAATCATGCATATTAATTCCTTAAAATTCAAACACTTAGTCATACTATGAACAACACTTAGTAAACAACACACATACTTTTAAACACGTCATTATTATTTTTCGTTTCAACCATGTTTTTTATTACAAATAAATTAAAGGAAATAAAAGATGTGAAACTATTCAAAGCATCAATAGGTTATCTACTTCAAATGAAGAATTCAAACTTGTCATACTTTGAATAGTTTCCTACACATGCTATAAAGTGTGGTGAAAGTATGAAGTACCTATCAAACTTATTCCTAATGCATGTACATACAAATAACCTAATAATTATAGTTGAAAGAAAAACGATAATATGATAAAGGATATACCTGATTAAAGTCAATCACCAATAAGCAGTTGTTAGATTATAAGCAGTTAGGAAACAAGACCTGAAAAAAAAAAAAAGACAAGTCAAAAAATTACTAGTAATAAAAATTAGTAGTCGTTAAAAATTTGAGCAGCAACCACCAAATTAACGAAAAAACAATTTTAACTCTAAACCACCAACTACCAGTCCAAAAGAGATCAATATGAGTAATATATATTTATATAACATTTCAAAATCTAAGGTAATATATGACAACCTATATACTTAACACATAAATCATTATAAACTATATCCCAAACATCAAATCATTATAAACTATAATACTAATGTTCAATGTTATCTAACCTTAATAACAAATAAACAGTTCAGATAGCAAAACAGGGGGTGCAGGTAGCAAAAAAACAATGTGCAGCATAAACAAAAAGTGGTGCAGATAGCAAAAAATGTCAATGTTGGAGTTGGTTACCCTAGTAACCGCCGCGGATTGAGAGAAGAAAGGGGAAGGAGAGAGTCGCGACGCGCCGAGGGAGAGGAAAAGGGAAGAAGGGAAGGAAAAGCTCACGTATGGTTACGCTGCGGAGGAAGAAGGGAAGGAGAAGCTCTCCCAAGCTCCCTCACGGACGAAGACGACGAACACGGAGGAGAAGGCATGAATGAAGAAGCTCGCGCACGGAGGAGAAGGGATGGAGGAGAAGGGAAAGTGAACAAGCTTGGGCACGGAGGAGAAGGGACGAAGGAGAAGGAAGGAGGAGAAGCTTGGGCACGGAGGAGAAGGGACGAAGGAGAAAGGACGAAGGAGAATGGAGGGAGAAGGGACACGGGATGAATGAAAGTGAAAATTAAATCTGAGTGGTCATTTTTAAGGATCAACGAGGGCGCTCTTAAAAAAATAAAAAAGAGCGCTCCCGGGAGCGCCCTGTATTCCTAGAGAATTAGAAAAAAAAAATAAAGGAGGGTGCTCCTGGGAGCGCCCTCTATTCCAGAGAATTTAAAAAAAAATCATGTTGGGCAAAAAAAATAAAGGAGGGCGCTCCCTGGAGCGCCCTCTATTGCAGGGCAAAAAAAAATATCCACTAGAAAAGAGGGCGCTCCAAAGGAGCGCCCTGTAAAAATAAATAAAAAATAAAGGAGGGCGCTCCAGGGAGCGCCCTCCTTTCGTCAGAAATAAAAAAAAAAAACAAATTAACGTTGGGAACAAGGGCGCTCCCTGGGAGCGCCCTGGAAAATGGCCAAAGAGGGCGCTCAGAGCGCCCTGGAATTATAAACAGAAAATCCAATGAGGGCGCTCCTAGGAGCGCCCTCCTTTCATCAGAATTAAAAAAAAAAATTCACGCTGGGAACAAGGGCGCGCTGTTGGAGCGCCCTCTATTCTACCTATAAGGGCGCTCCCGCCCATCTTTTGAGCGCCCTGGTATTTAAACGATTGTTTTAGACGCTAGCCCGCACGGGAGCGCCCTAAAGGAAGTGCTCTAATATCCTCAAATTGGCGTAATGCCCACTCACTTTCCATCATGTGTGAAGTCCCTTAATGATCCCTTGATGAGATTCTGGCAAGCGTACCAAAATTCCAGCAGTATAATAGTAAGTAAGAGTATCGTATCCACATGAAACGGTTCAATTTATAAATATTAGTGGTCACAACTATCAAGTGAGAATACAGTTGTTGGTTGTTGAATTGCGAAAGTAAATAAAAACAGAAAATAAATTGAGATAGGTAGAGACAGTTACTTGGACTAGGATTGAACTTCGTTTCATCGCACCCCTTTCATATGTGAACCTCAATAATATTTATGAATATATTATTATGATATCCTAGCCAAACTATGTTATTTTACCTTGGTCTCCACAGTGATAAAATACTCAGAAATAATTCATGCGGGTTCTCCCAAGCGACAAATTACCCCGGCTTGATTGCTCTACTTTTCCGTTCGTTAACACTATCAATTCACCGTATATTCCTATAGGGACTACTATGAAGAGGCTGTCACATTCCAATTCTTCAATCATCGATTCCCCCTATATTCCTATAGCGACTACTATGAGTATTTTTACCAATCAGAGTTCAAGTTTCCTTTGGCCCAGGCTCCCCCAAACTCGCTATTAATCTGGAAATCTCTATCACATATTATCTTAGAATTAACCTATAACTCCGGCACACAGGCGGAAGCTACGCATTAAGCAAAGTATAAAAATATCGATATCATAAAAATAGGGATTCATAAATAGTAAAGAGAATTCACATACAATCGGGGATTGAATCAACTACATTCAATCCTATTGGAGAGTTTAGATACGCATGGTAGCCATTACAAACCAACGGAGAAACTGTCACTTTCTCTAGCCCTTGCTCGCTATACCGT
Source organism: Sesbania bispinosa (assembly GCA_026901365.1). Lineage (NCBI taxonomy): Eukaryota > Viridiplantae > Streptophyta > Magnoliopsida > Fabales > Fabaceae > Sesbania > Sesbania bispinosa. The sequence goes on along the minus strand of QLOH01000046.1, from coordinate 2,437,614 downwards.
ATCTCCTCGGCCTCTGGTCTCCAAAAGCTCCCGCCTCTGGTCTCCCCCCAAAAGCTCCCATGATCTGTACAAAAGGGTCCTATTTATAGATGAAGGAAAGCTATCTTAAATCTGGAAGGAATCTATTTTGAAAACAGATCTAAAAACAAATCCGCGCAGCTGCGCTTGACCTGCGCTCAGCGCAAGTGAAGTACAGGTTACAGAATGATGCGCTTCAATCTGCGCTCAGCGCAGATGAAGCGTGGAGCGCGTAACAGATTATTCTGTTTCCTCTTTTAACAGCTTGATTCTTCCTGATCTTATCCTTATCTGCTTGGCTTCCCTTCTTTCCCTCTTTTCGAATTGATTTTGTGTTTATCTTTTCTTTGAATTTAAATTGAGGAAGTTATCCGTAGAATCCTTGTTTAAATGGTTGCTGATTTTATCTTTATTTACTCTCATTCAAACTTCTAATTTGCAGACCCTATCCTCAAATAATGTTATCTTCTTTCCTCGTTTAAATCTCTCTCATAAATCTGCAAAATCAACAGATTTTATATTAAAATAGCATCAAATTCAAATTCAAATTAAATAAACACAATAAATACAATTATTAATAAAAAGGGATTATTTTGGGGCATAAATTACTATATTACCCTTGATAAGTGCTGTAAAAATACAAGAATATATCATATAATTTGCACTTATCAAATACCCCCCAACTTAACTTCTTGCTTGTCCTCAAGCAATAGACCTTTTTACAATAAAAAATTAATTCAATCCCCTTGTCAAAATTCTCAGAAATAAGGAAAAATTTCATCACCTCTTGCTAGGCAGCTGTCAATTTCCAAATATTAGATTAAAAGTCAGAATCAAGTGATATTACCAGGACTCAATCAGAATAGGATAAAAACACATTCAAACTTTCTCAGAAATAGTAATCAAAACAATAAGTGAAGAAAAAAATCAAGGAATTAATTCTCTCATGCTCTCGGGTAAGTGTTTCCCTCAATTTCTCACCGCAGTTGAACAACTAAGATTGATAGTCGTTTCTGGTCATTAGACACGCACATGGTTAACATGGATCAAAAGGTCTTTCTTTCGTTGTAATGAGGTTGGGTTATCAAGAATTCATGGTTTTTCTGGATGTGCAAAGAAACACTAGAAAAGAGAGCAATTTTGAATTTTTCTTTGTTCTTTTGAGCCTTCTCTCAATTTTCCATTGCATTCTTGACTTGCATTTGTTCAGCTGCCCTCTTCTTTTGTTTGATGGTTCACTCCCCCCCAACTTTTTCACTTTTATTCACTTTTTCTTTTTGATTTTTGGGGGAATGATCTTCTTTTGCTTTCTTGTTCATGCTCTTTGTAATTCTTTAAGTGAATCAATTCACTTTTCAAGTCACCAACCAATTTTCCCATTTTATCCAATTTCACCTTTGCTCTCTATCCCAAGTGTGTAGGGACATGATATAACATTAACTTTGGCTAAGGTGCATAAGAAAAGAAACATTAAAGCTCAAATGGGTTACCAAAAAAATTGGAAAAATTTTTCATGGGTTGGCTTTTTGGCACTGAGCAAATAGTTAAACCACAAAATTTGCCTTTATCACTTCCATATTTTCCAAGTGCAGAATAAAGTCCAAAAACTCAAGCAATAACAGTTGACAAGCAACAGTGAAAACTCTCATATCAGTGTTTGGTCTCACAACTCACCGACTTTTTGGCTAATTTTCCTTGATGAAATCACTTATTGAAATTAGTTAACTATCCTGATATATTTTCCTGTACAATATCCTAATCCTAACTGATTATGGATTCAATCACAAAATTCCTATTTCTTTCCTAATTTGGTTAGTTAGACTGCTTAGCTTTGAGATTTTTAAATTAATTCCTTAAATCCCTTCATCATCTGTATCTTGTAAGTCCTTGTCATTCTGCTCCACCTCCCCCTTGATGAATAGGCCTATCCATAGGCCACTGCAAGAATATCCGGAACTCTTCAAGCAGCATGCATGGGTATGGGTCTGTTACAGATGCTTCTGAAGGTGGGAAGTGCAGCCTTGGCACTCTTGAATCTCATGGGATCATAGTGGAATTCATCTTTGGCTCTCTTCCCCATGCCTTTTCTTCGTGAGCTAGAGCCACGAGAAAGGTCAGCAGTGTAGTTGATCCTAGGCATCTGAAAAATCAATCAGTTAGTTGCTAAAAACACATTGATGCCTTATTGCAAACACTAATTTATGAAGAACATGGAAGCCTATCATTAACCAATTTGCATGCAAAATTCAGAATCAATCTCTTCACAACAAAATTTCAGTTGCACTTGGTAATGGCTTCCTAAAAAACAGAATATACCCATTTGTTTTGTAAGCATTCAATCAATCCATAGAAAGTGAAAGTTTAAATTTTTTTGCAAGAAATAGAGCATAGCACTTTTCAAATTCAATAACTCACAAAACAAAGAGCATTCCAATCAAACAAATTGTTCTTCATGTTCCATACAGCCAAAATCACATTCAAGATAACAATTATCAACAGTATACACATTCACACTCCTAAGGATGCTATCCTAAAGTTCAAATCGTAGAGTAAATGAAGATTTCAATTGGTGAAAATTAAGGAAAACATATCTGAAACTTGAAAGTTTCAAAATTGATGGAGGTTTACAAGTGGAAAAGTGAAAAGAAGAGCTTAGGAAGTAGAAAGACGGTATAAGGGAAAATAAGGGATTTTTTGAAATTTTTTACCACTGCGCTTCACCTGCTATGAGCGCAGGTGAAGCGCAGAAAACAGTGACTAAAATTGCATATCTGCGCTTTACCTGCGTTCAGCCCGGGTGAAGCGCAGAAAACAGTGACTAAAATTGCATTTCTACATTTTACCTGCACTCAGCACAGGTGAAGCGCAGAAAACAGAATGAAAATTTGCAATTTTAAGTCAAGTTTTCTACTACTTCCAACTGTTTAAAAATTTAATTTTCCACAAACTCATTCCAATCAATTTTGAAAATTTCCTAAATCCTAAAAAAAATCCTAATTAACAAACAAAAACAAAAATAATTAAAAACTTAAAAATCTCTGGGTTGCCTCCCAGGAAGCGCCCGTTTAACGTCATATAACTTGACGCCTGTTCTTTCAAGGTGGGTGATATTGAAATCCTTTAGCGAGCCTTTGTGCTGCACCTTCGACTCCTTTGGGCAGTGACCCTACCCATATTCTTGCCTCGGACCTATTGTGAATGTGACTTGAATCTACCCATTTGGTCTTATGTCTGGAGTTAGACCATGTTGCTGACTCCTTTGGTTTGACTTTCCTTTTCTTTGGAGTCTTGCTCAGATATGCATGGGTTTTCTTCCGTTGAGGCTTGAAGGATTCATGGTTGTCTGCTTTGAATTCTTTTTCTTCACAAGGATTTTTGATATGAAACACTCCTGAACACTTTGTCTTCAATTTGGCTCTAGGCTTTGAATTTGATTTTCTTGGCCTGATTCTTTCTCTCTTTGTTCTGGTTAGGTCAGTGTATTCGCAGGCCTTTCTTTTGTGAGGTATGGAAGGTTTAACACTTGCACCATGCCTTTCTTGATCTTCCTTTGGAGGGCTGGTTGGATAAGGCAAGGTCTTTGGTCTTGGTACCACTTCCCTTCCTTTCTCGGGCTTTGACTCACTATCTCCCTGTTCACTCTTTTTCTCACTTTCTTGATCTTTTTCATCATGTACACTCTCATATATTTTATTCTCTTCCTCCCCTTCACAGTCATTCTCTTCTTTAAGCACAATCTTTTCTATTTCATCCTCTTCCTTTTCTTCTTCTTCTTCTTCTTCTTCACATTCTTCCTCTTCTTCTTTTGTTTCTTCTAGTTTCTCTTCTGCAGCTTCCTCTCTTTCATCTTCTTTTTCTTTTGCTTTTTCAAGTTCCTCTTCTTCAGCTTCCCCTTCTTCATCAATTAGATTGTCATTGGTTCCCTCCCTTATCCGTTGAACAATGTCGTCACACTGCTCTTCAGGGTTGGGTAGTGCATTTGCTGAGATATGTTCTGACTGTTGGTTGGCTCTTGTTTCTGCTATCTGCTTCAGTAAAGCGTCAATATTTCTTCTTGCTTCTTCTCTCTCCTTCTAAAATTGTATATTGCTTTGATTGAGTTCTTCAAGATGCTCATAAAATTTTGAGTCCCTTTGTTGAACTGAAGAGTAACTTTGCTGCTGTTGAAAAGAAGGTTGTATGGGGAATGAAACATCATCTTGGTACCACCCAAAATTCTGATTCTGGCTATTTCTCCATCCTTGTGAATTGTTTGCAAAGTTGTTGCTGTTGGAGAAGTTGCCTTCTCTTCTTTGATTGCCCATGTAATTTACTTGCTCTTCTTGAGTGCATGGTGTAACACCGCGTTTTTACCGTTTTGTCGTATTGAGTGATTTATTGAATTTTGAGTGATTAAAATTATTTTTAATCATCAAAATTTATTTTTATAAGTTTAGGAATGAATTTCCTATTTTTATAGAATTTTTGGAGTTTTCTGTGGAAAATGACCTTTTGCCCCTACTGTCTCTTAAACCGGGCCGAATACTCTTGATCTGGGCTAGAAAATTGCACAATCCTTCCTTTCCTTCTCCTAGAAGCCGTGCATGTGTGTGTGTTGTGCATGAAGGACACTTGTCATTTCTTCACCATTTCTCAAGACAAGTGTCATGAAAAAGGAACCTAATGGCTTAAAACTAAAACACTTGTTCATTTTTCTTCTTTCCTCACATGCAAAGCACTTCATTCATTTATTTCTTCCTTTCTTCTCCAAGAAGAAGCCGTGAGCTCCCTCCCCCTTTTCTCTCAAAATCCTCCATTTTCTTCCAACACTTTCAAGCCCAAGGTTCCGTCTTTGAACTAAGCTTAAACACCCACCCTTCAAGCATTGTAAACTCTTGTTTGGAGATCAAAGGAGCTCAAGGAAAGGCTGTTTTTGGAGCTGTTGCTGCACCTAATCTTTGAGGAATTTCTTTAGGTAAGGGGGGGGGGAGGGAGAACCTTGAACTCTAGTAGGATTGGTGACTAGAGCCAAGGATTTCCCTTGATCCTTGTCCCTAAGCCTTTTTCCCTTTGAAAAATCATTTCTTGGAACCTATTTCTTGAGTGAAATGGTTTGGTTTGTTTGTGCTTGGCTGTATGAGTATTTCTAAAATTGTTTTGATGCTTGAAATATGTTTGATTGGTGGTTTTTGATGCATGCAAGCCATGAAAATTGATTTGGAAAAATTTCTGTTTTTCCCCTAAAAGCATTCGCTTTGAGAGGAATTTGGGCTGCATGTACTTCAAATTTTATTTGATGCTTAAATCATGTTTATATGATGAATATAAGTGTATATATGTATTTGGTTTGAAAGTATAGAATTGATAGAGTGCTTGATTCTTGAAAAAAAATGGTGTTATGAGTTTATGAACAAAGGTGTGAACTTGAAAATGTTTAGGAATGAATTTGGGTGAATTAGTATGATATTGATTGGTTAGAATGCTTGTTGATGATTGTGTTAAATTTTGGTGAGTTTGAAGTTGTTGGAATTTTGGTGTTTTGATGAACATGCAAAGTGTTCATCTTTGTTCTTGAGTTGTTCATAAGGAAACTCACCAAGAACTTATTTTGATCTCGAAATGATCAAGAGAAGTTGGAAAAAGGTGTTTTGGGCCTTAGTGGTCAATAGGCTAAGAAACTAAATTAACTAAAAAGGTTTAAATTCAAATAGAAATAAATCTTTAAAATACCAAAAGGGCTAATTCGGATTCCAAGCTTAACCCAAGTAAAAGTCACCATAAAAGTCAAATTTTTGAGTAGTAATGTGCTAAAATGGACTCCTAAGAGTTGTCTAACCTTTGGGCCCTTGGTTTAGGCCCAAAACCTTCAAAAAGAGTCAAATGACTCATCAAAAGTCAACCAAAAACATTTCATGGATTTGGGCTTAGATTAGAGTTGGACTTCAACTCTAATCCAACCTATCGAGACTAAAACTTAGAAATTAATTAGTGGGCTTAGCTAATTCAATTTGTCTAAGATTATTAATTCAATCCACTTAAGTTAATTAAGTGAAGAGTAATTAATAAGACTAAAGTTAATTAACCTTAATGAAGACTTACTTTAACCTTAATCTTAATCAGTAATCACTAATGGAGTACTAATTAAGTAATTAAGTCTTAATGATGATTAAGAACTAATTAATTATGATTAACCCTAATCAAGAGTAATTAAAAGTTTAATCCAAGATTAAGGAGAGATTAAGGAATCATTAATAATTAATTAGGATCTTAAGTAAAGATTAAGACCTAATTAAGGAGGATTAGGATTAATTATAGCCTAATTAAGGAAGAATTGCCATGATTAAAGAATAAACCTAGTCTTGATTAGACATACCAAAGAATTAGGATAGGTAACACTATTCATAAAACACAGTCATAAGTCTTAGTAATCTATAGGACTTAAGTGAAAATGATTGTTAATTTAAGGAAAAACATTAGTACAACTACCTTAAAAGTTTATAACCAACATACTCTTTCTGCATAAAACTTGAGAAGCTTAGTGAGAGAGTGCGGTTCAACCCAAGATGGGGTTTGGCTTCTCCTTGAAGGAAAGACATTGAATCGGGTTGTACCACGGGTAAGTGGTGACGTAGAATGATTCGATGGGCTTTGCCTGTAAGGACTGTGTATGCTGAGAAAGCATTGATGGCTTTCTTGAAGGAAAGACCATTGAATCGGGCCGTACCACGGGTAAGTGGTGACGTAGATGATTCGATGGGCTTTGCCTGTAAGACGTGTATGATGAGAAGCATTGTTGTGTGACATGCATCATAAAGCATCGATAATGTTCAAGGTTGAAAACCTTACGACCATAATATGGCAGTGACACTTTGGTACAGTGTGAAACTGGTTGGGAAGGGTGCAGTGGGTTTTGCAAAGAACGCCAGCGGGTCCTCGAATGGGACGCCAGCCCTGAGGATAGTCGAGTTCCAGAAAGGACATCATGAGACGTAGGCTAGCTCCTAATGTCGAGTCCGAAGGGGTACAAGCTTAGCTATCCTGTCGCTCTCATGGTTTTGGGGTCAGTTGAGATTGTCTGGAAGGACGCATAAAAGAATTTGGCCAAAAGAAAATGAATGAGCAATGCTCCTTATACTAATTGCTAGTACATACTCTAACTGCTGATACGTTGTACATATATGGTCGGGAAGTTGCTGTGTGCTCTGTGGATGGTGATGTTTCCCCGGGCCCTCATGCATTAGTCATTTCATTATAGTTGCAAGGTTGCATTCAATGAGTGTACTATGATGACATGTTTGTGATTGCTTGTTGATTGATCTGTGTGGATTATCCCTGTATATGTGCTCTAGTATACTGTATCCTATGCGCTATGAGTTCATGCGATGTGTTCTCACCCTTCCTTTCTGCTTCTGTTATTTTCTGTTATTGGATTTCCTTCGCTTAACGTCGATAGTCGGCATTGGAGATCTTCAGCATGACATCGATTAGAGTGCAGGCTGCGGTGGATGCCCAGGGGTACCTAGAGGGTGACGGACGTTCCTCGTAGATGTGAGTTCATCGGGAGGTTCGCGTCATTATCACTCACTCCCGGGTAAAAATAGAAATAGAAATCAAAGGTTTTCAAAATACTTAAAGCAGCGGAATCTCAAGTATTAACATCAAATTATCCTACTGGCCATGCAAGGTACTTAAAACAACTTAAAAGTTCTTTCTAAATAGAAACATAAACCCCAATAATATGCCCCTGATGTCACAAGTATCAGAGCAACTCTCCCTTCAATAAATCCTCGACACCAATCGTGTCATCATCATACCTGTAAAATTAACCACAGTATAACGATAAGGAAAAGAATACCACATATACATACACATAGGAGGCTACCCTACCCTCACCCACATATAATCCTCATTATCATCAAGTAATCACATACTCAGAACATCTTACACCTTCATATACAAACATCATATTTCAAAACAATTATACGAATCACACTTTATAAATCATCAGCAAATTGCCCAACACATAATACTCATCTCATCAATAATTCTCATAACATCATAATATAAATTCAGCATCATCATCAAATACAATGCATATTCATCTATCATCATGCACACCAAAACATACAATCATCACAATCAATCATCATACTCATCATAATCATCATAATCATCATCATCGGAATCATCAATCATCATAATCGATCATCATACTCATCATATCATATACTCATCATATAATCATCACCATAATTCATCATAATCATCATAATCATCATCCAAGGATCATGACTTGGAACTCCGAACAATGGGTGCACCTCATCAATCTCCCTAGTTGTTACAAATGATGGTCTTACCGTTAAACACCACACAGGTCGGTAAGTTGTACATCACCCCACTCTAGGCTTGTACAGAGAATATCTCCCACCATGGTCTCCTCCCTGAGTTGCACTCCACCCCTATCTAGGCTGGTGCTATCTCAAGTACAATCACCTCCCTGAGCTACATTCGCCTCTCACTAGGCTTGTTCATCGCAAGTACAATCACCTCTCCGAGTTACACTCGCCTCTCACTAGGCTTGTTGCAACCCAAGTACAATCACCTCCCTAAGTTAGACTCGCCTCTCACTAGGCTTGTGTACCTCAAGTACAACATCATATATGCTCACGCATCATCAACATCATAGATCAATTACATCATCATCATCATCATCATCATCATCATAACACACCTCATATGCTCAATGCATAATCATCATATATATCACACCTCACATGCTTAATGCATCATCATCATATATTTCACAACTCATATGCTCAATGCATCAATATATTATCATCATCATGACATACATCATATGCTCATCACAATGAACATCATACATCACAATATTATAAACATCTAACATCACATGAGATATTCATATCATCATACTCATACCACAATCAATACACTCTAAACATCTAATTAATCTATCAATTCCACAAATAATTGACATAATTATCAATAAATAATTAAAGGATCACAACACCACTTAAACAACACTCTCATACTCATTTTTTACCCGGTAATTGATTATCAAACAGCTGTAATCGATTACCAGAGGAAATTACTAAATTTTAGAGTCTTCAAGTTTTTAAGCTTAATGACCTTGGTGCACTAATTTGGAAATATCTAGAGTTCAAGGTGTTCAATTAAAATAATTCTACTTCTATTAGAAAGTTAAGATCCGAGGTTTCAGTTTGATATGCTATATGATAGGGTTCCGAGCTCGTTTACACCCTTAACAAATGCATTCTTTCTCAGGCGAGAAAGCTGTCAAAACTCTGGTAATCGATTACACACCCTCTGTAATTGATTACTAGCAAACCAAACCCTCTGGTAATCGATTACAGACCCCTATAATCGATTACCAGAGAGCCAAAATCACTCCCTTGCTGCCCAGAACACTCTGTAATCGATTACAGAGGTCTGTAATCGATTACCCGCGACACGAGATGACAGTTCTTGCGATTTTTACCCCTTTTAAACCCTCTTATTCAACCTTAATCAACCCTTAAGGTTAATACATCAATCATGCACGTTTATATCAACAAACTCAGCAAAACACAAATCTTTACACAGGTTTGCACAGTTATTCCATCAAAATCCCAAATCATCAAACCCTTATTTACCCCTTTTCGCTATTCTCGCTACCCTCTTCTATTTCAATCAAGATTCACCAAGATTCACAGAATTAATCATCACTCGACATGTTTTCATCATACAATACTCAATATATATATATATCAATTTCGAATTTAGAGTCTTAGAGGATCTTATGGTTGCCCTCTGTAACACCCGCGTTTTTAACCGTTTTGCCGTATTGTGTGTTTTATTAAATTTTGAGTGATTAAAATTATTTTTAATCATCAAAATTTATATTTTTGGGTTTAGGAATGAATTTCCTATTTTTCTAGAGTTTTTGGGGATTTTTGGATATTTTTTTTTTTGTGAAAAATGACATTTTTGCCCATGTTGTCTCTTGAACCGGGGCCCGAATACTCTTGATCTAGGCCAGAAAAATTGCACAAACCCTCCCCTTGACTTCTCTTGAAAGTCGTGCATGAGGAGAGCCATGCATGGAAGCCACTTGTCTTTTCTTTCTTTTTCTCCAAGACATGTAGCCTTTATGGCATTTAAAACTCCAAAACTCACCTTTTCTCTTTCTTTCCCATACATGCAAAGCTTAGTTTTTTCTCTCTCATTTCTATCTCTTCTCTTCTTCCCTTGGCCGTGAGTTTTCTCCCATTTCTCTCCCAAAATTTTTCAATCTCCATTAAACACTTCAAGCCAAGGTTCCATCTTTGAACCAAAGCTTTAAACCACCAAGCCTCCAAGCCTTGAAGCTCGAGTTTGGTGATCAAAGGAGGGATTCTTGGAGCTGTTTTGTGAGCTGTTGCTGCACCTTATTCTTGAGGAAATTCCTTAGGTAAAGTGGGGGGAGAACTTGAACTCTAGTAGGATTGGTGACTAGAGTCAAGGATTGCCCTTGATCCTTGTCTTTGATCTTGTTTTTCTCTTGAAAAATGGGTTGTTGGAACCTATCTCTTGGGAGATATGGTTCGGCTATTTCATTATAGCCTTGCATGGTGTTTTTTAATTTGTTGTTGATGCTTGAAAAAAATGCTTGGATTATGTTTTGGGTTACATGCAAACCTTGTTCTGCTGTGAACAAAAAAATTCTCTCATTTTTCTCCCTATATGGTTCGGCTATTTTGAAAGAAAATGGCTGCATGTTTCTAAAATTTTAATTAATGATGGAAATGTGTTTTGATGATGGATCTATGAACATGCAGAGGTTGTTTTTGATTTCTGAATTTGTTTTGGATGTTTGATTCTTGAAAATGGTGTTTATGAGCTTAGAAATAAAATGATGAACTTGAATATTTGTATGGATGATTTTAGATGAATTAGCATGATATTGGTTGTTGATAATGCTTGTTGGTGATTGTGTTGAAATTTGGTAAAGTTTGGATGTTGTTGGAAAAATTGGTGTTTTGGTGAACATTCAAGGTGTTCTTGATGTTCTTGAGGTTGTTCTTGATGAAAACTCATCAAGAATTCATTTTGATCTTAAAAAGGTCAAGTGAAGTTGAAAAACATGTTTTTTGGGCCTTAATGGTCCAATAGGTTAAAACACTAATTTACAAAAAGAGATTTTTAATTAAATAATAAATTTGGAAAATACCAAAAGAATTAAATTCGGATTTCAAGTGTAATCCATATAAAAGTCATCACAAAAGTCAACATTTTGACTTGTCATGTGTAAAAAATGGGCTCCTAAGAGTCATTCAACCTTTGGGCCCTTGGTTCAGGTCCAAAATCCTCAAAAAAAGAGAGTCAAAGACTCATTAAAAGTCAACCAAAAACAATTTATGAAATTGGGCATAGATTAGAGTTGGACTTCAACTCTGATCCACCATTAAAATTAAAGCTTAAAATTTAAATTAGTGGGCTTAGCTAATTTAATTATCTAAGTTAATTAATCTAATTCACTTAAGTTAATTAAGTAAAGAATAATTAATTAAGGTTAAAATTAATTAACCTTAAGGAAGACTAAATTTTTACTAGTTACTAATAAGACATTAATTAAGTAATTAAGCCTTAATGATGTTTAAGAATTAATTAATTATGATTAACCTTAATCAAATGAAATTAAAAATCCTAATCCAAGATTAAGGAAGAGATTAGGATTGATTATAGTTTAGTTAATGAAGACTAATTACAATTGAGTGTTAAACCTAATCTTAATTAGTCATACCAGACAAATTAGGGTAAGTGATACTATACATAGACACAATCATAAGTCTTAGTAAATTATAGGACTCAAGTGGAAATGAATATTGACTTAAAGAAGAACATTAGTACAAATTACCTTAAAAGATTATAACCAACACACTCTTTCTACATAAGACTTGAGAAGCTTAGTGAGAGAGTGCGGTTTTAACCAAGGCAGGGTTTGGTTTTCCTTGAAGGAAAGACATTGAATCGGGCCGTACCATGGGTAAGTGGTGACGTAGAATGATTGCATGGGCTTTACCTGTAAGGATGTGTATGTTGAAAGCATTGTTGTGTGACATGCATCATTAAAGCATTAATGTTATTCAAGGTGAAAAACCTTACGACCTATATGGCAGTGACACTCGGTACAGTGGGAAACTGGTAGGGACGGGTGCACTGGGTTTTGCAAAGAATGCCAGCGGGTCCTCGAGGGGTGATTCCAGCCCTGAGGATAGTCAGGTTCTTAAACGGCTCAGGTGACGTAGGCTCGCACCCTACTGTCGAGCACGCAGGAGATCAAGCTTGACTATCCTATCGCTCTCAAGTTTTCGGGGTCAGTTGAGATTGTCTGGAAGACGGATAAAATTGGCCAAAAGAAAAATATAAGTACCGCGCTAGTACAGACTCTAACTCCTGATACGTTGTACACATATGGACGGGCAGTTGCTGTGAGCACTGTGGATGGTGATGTTTCCCCAGGCCCTCATGCATTAGTTTGTATGCATCATGATAATATAAATTGTATTCATTGTTGATTGAATTGTGTGGAAATTCTGTGTGTGTGCTCTAGTTCATTGTATCCTACGTGTTGTGAGTTCATGCGATGTTCTCACCCTTCCTTTCTATCTTTGGTTGTTGTATCCTTCTCGTTACGTCGATAGCCGGTATCGGAGACTTCCACTATGACATTGATGCGAGTGCAGTTGCGGTGGATGCCGAGAGGAGCTTGGAGGGTGACGGACATCCCTCGTAGATGCGAGTTTACTAGGGAGGTCCGCGTCACCATTACTCATCCCAGACTTCCGCTTGTGCCAGAGATAGATTTCATTGTACCTGTGCCTCTCGAGTTTCCGATGCCCACCTAACTTGGTGCGCTATACTACTTTTCGTCCTTCACGTCGTCGTCCTGCTTCTTCGTCGTCGTCACGATCATCTCGAATGGCTGATATGGTCGGACCAGACTCCCCTAGGTACTCACCTTTTTCCGAGGCATCTGATTCCCCAGCCTATGCGTCTGATGCGCAAGGCCGCTCTCTCACAAGTGAGCTAGATCTGATTGTGATTGACGACACCTCGGAGGAGGAGGCCCCTGAGGAGGATCTAGAGGAGGACCCTGAGGAGGATCCGGAGGAGGATTCTTCTAGCGACGATGCCTCAGAGGGTTTTGGGATGATCACCATCGGAGACGCTGGGGAGGAGGAGCAGTAGGGTGTTCACTACTGAGTCGGGAGATGATGAGTAGGACTAGTATGGTTTGAGTCTAGGTAGTAGCAGCTCTGAGTTAGCGACCTCTTCTTTTGTATTTTGTTTGAGGTCTTGATTATTTTGGCTTACTACTAGAACTCATATTTTGATGTAGATATTTGGGTGACTCGAGAGTTACACTACTGTTATGTATGTATGCATGTATCTATTTCCTTATGATGATTTTATAAATGTGTGTATGTTGTATATACACGCGAGGTAATAACCGCCTAGACGATTTCGGAAAACAAGTTTAAACAAAATTAAGGAAATGACATTTCATAAGTACTTAAAAGAAATTAGAATGTAATAGGTTGATGATGATTAAACCTTTTCAAAAAAAAAAATCTCCGCATTTTTCACGTTTCTAAAATAGTAGTTCCATTGATCGCGTGTAACATTGTGATATTCTTAGTAGTAAAACTAGGGGTGTCTCACCCTCACTATCCAAGCACCCCCCACATGCACATACAAGCAGCACCCTCTCCCCCACCATACCTTGAAGTGAAGATCGAACAACAAGGAAGACTCTTTCTTGATTCTTGATGATCACTCTGCAGCAACCTCCTCTTGAGACTTGGTTTCTCCCCTCCTTAGCGTTTCGCTCTGACGATTTGAAGAATAAGGATTAGGGAGAACTTATAACCCCTCCTTACTAAAATGCCAATATGGGCTGGGCCCATCCTCAACCCTCTTATTTTCTTTTTAAATTTGAACTAGCTTTATGGATAAAACTACTCATAATATTAATTCTATTATTTATCATTTATTTCATCTACTTTATTAATTTAATTTATTTTATTTTATTTTTTACTTAATAAAATTCAGGATGACAACTCTCTCCCCTCCTAAATGAAAATTTTTCCACGAATTTTACCTGAAGCGAATAACTCTAGATATGACTCCTTCATCTTCTCTTCAAGTTCCCAAGTAGCACTCTCGGGTGTAGGTCCTCCCCAGATTACCTTAATTAAAGTAATTTCTTTACCTCGAAGTTGTTTCACCCTCCGATCCTCAACTCTCACCGGCATGGTCTCAACCGTCAGGATCTCCTTTATCTCAAGGTGATCCGACTCAATCACATGCGAATGATCATGAATGTATTTCCGAAGTTGAGAAACATGGAAAACATTATGAAGGTTTGACAGGTGTGGAGGTAAAGCAATCTGATAGGCAACATTGCCGACTCTTTTTAGAATTTGGTAAGGACCAATGAATCGAGGTGTAAGCTTTCTAGACTTTAATGCCCTACCAAACCCATTCCACAGGAGTGACTTTCAGGAATACATGATCTCCTTCTTTGAATTCCAATTCCTTCCTCCTCTTATCAATATAGCTCTTCTGCCTACTCTGAGCTGTCCTCATCCTCTCCTGGATTATCCTAACCTTATCAGTGGTTTGCTGCACTATCTCTGGTCCTAACGCAAGGCCCTCTCCGGCTCACACCAACACAAGGGTGTTCTACCACTCCTACCATACAATGCCTCATAAGGCGCCATACCTATGCTAGAGTGAAAACTATTATTATAAGTAAACTCTATCGAAGGTAAGAAGCTATCCCAACTACCCCCTTGGTCTAACACACAAGCTCTAAGCAAATCCTCTAAGGATTGAATAGTTCTCTCAGTTTGACCATCAGTTTGAGGGTAATAAGCTGAACTAAGCCTAAGTTGGGTCCCCAAGGCCTGCTGCAAACTCTCCCAAAGTCTAGAAGTAAACCTGGGATCTCAATCAGAAACTATGCTAGATGGTATGCCATGCAACCTCATAATCTCACTGATGTAAATCTGAGCTAGTTTCTCTAAGGAGTACTTAATATTAATGGGAAGAAAATGAGCACTCTTAGTTAACCTATCCACAATTACCCAAATAGAGTCATGTCCCCTTACAATCTTAGGCAAAGCAACTACAAAGTCCATAAAAATGCTATCCCACTTCCACTCAGGTATACTTAATGGTTGAAGCAATCCTGGAGGCTTTTGATGTTCTACCTTAGACTTTTGGCACACTAAACAAGCACTCACAAAATCTTCTATGTCTCTCTTCATCCTAGGCCACCAAAACACTTTCTTCAAGTCTTGATACATCTTAGTCGATCCTGGGTGAAAACTAAGCTTACTTCTATGCCCCTCTTCAAGCACTAAACGCTTAATGGTAGGTTCACTAGGCACACACCCAGTCTCCAAATCTCACTACCCCATCGGTACCTATCACGAACTCTCCACCATTACCTCCTTCTATGGCCTCTCGTCTAAGCACCAAAAACGGATCCTCCAATTGAACTTTAATATCCTTTAACAGATTATTGCTTACTTTAATCATCCCTAACCTCACACTATCAGAAGTCACCTCACAAGCTAAACTCAAATCCCTAAACCGAGTCATAAGATCCATTTCCTTAATCATCAGGGAACTAACATGAATGGATTTCCTACTTAAAGCATCAGCCACTACATTATCCTTTCTGGGCTGGTAACTCAACTCAAAATCATAGTCCTTAAGAAACTCTAACCACCTTCTCTGCCTCATGTTTAGCTCTTTCTGATCAAACAAGTACCTAAGGCTCTTATGGTCACTAAAAACCTCAAATCTGGAACCATACAAGTAATGCCTCCACATCTTCAATACAAACACTGCAGCCGCTAACTCTAGATCATGGGTAGGGTAGTTTCTCACATGGATTTTCAATTACCTAGAAGCATATGCTACTACTTTACCCTCTTGCATCAACACTCCACCTAAACCCATCTTAGAAGCATCACAATACACTACAAAGGTTTTACTAAGATTAGGCAACACTAACACTGGTGCACTAGTCAACTTTTCCTTAAGAGTTTGGAAACTAGATTCGCACTTATATTCCACACAAAGGCAACTCCCTTCCTAGTCAACTCAGTCAAAGTAAAGTTAACTTAGAAAACCCCTCTATGAATCTTCTATAGTACCCGCCAACCAAGGAAACTTCTAATCCATCACTGACTTAGGAGCTTCCCACTTAAGCACTGCCTCTACTTAGAAGGATCTACACCTAACTCCCTCTAGAATCACATGACCTAAGAAACTTACTTCTTCTAACCAGAACTCACATTTGGACATCTAGCATACAACTATTTATCCTTAAGAATCTGAAGCACTACTTTAATGTTCCTCATGCTCCTCCTTAGTTTTGGAATAAATTAGTATATCATCATAAAGACAAACTACGAATTTATCCAAGTAAGGATGAAAGATTCTGTTCATGTAATCCATAAAAATTGCAGGAGCATTAGTCACACCAAAAGGCATTATCAGATACTCATAATGTCCATACTAGTTCTAAAAGCAGTCTTAGGTATATCCTCTTCCCTTAACTCTAATTTGGTGATACCCGACCTAAGATCTATCTTACTAAACACACTGCCCCCACTATGATCCATCAGGTCATCAATCTAGGCAAAGGATACCTATTCTTAATGGTTACCTTATTCAACTGCAGTAATCTGTACATAACTCATGACCATCTTTTCTTCTTCAATAACAACACAGGCGCTCCCCAGATAGCATAAACGCGGCTAATGTCACTTTTGTATCATCGGAAGTCCACGCTCTAAAGATCTTCTCGATCTCGAATATCCAGTCAGCAACACCGTGAGGGTCATAGCCCCCACGAAAAGTAGGTGGATGGTTCCTCTAGAACCGTGCAAACCAATCCACTCGTGATGTTGTTAAGTTGCCAACAGCTTGTGCCGTAGCCATTAAGGGTCGGCCATCGCTAGATCATTCCTCCCCCAGCCATTACTCTTCTGGTTCTCAGAAAAGTAAAACAAGTCACACAATTAATTCAATCAAGTCAAACAACACAATTCGATCAACAATGAATCTCACAATAACACCACAGAATCATAGTAAACTCATAACACAAGGCCGGTGAATCGGACCTGCTCTGATACCAACTAATGTGCACCCTTCAACCCAAAACTCTTTATACATTAAATAATTCGAAATATATGAAAGGTAAAGTCCCACACGGTAAAAGGTTTACATTCTCATCATAAAACGTCATTATTTCAAAGTCAACTAACTTCAAATAGAAATAGAAATAAAAGGTTTTCAAAATACTTAAAGCAGCGGAATCTCAAGTATTAACATCAAATTATCCTATGCCGTTGCAAGGTACTTAAAACAGCTTATTAAAATTCTTTCTAAATAGAAAAACATAAACCCAATAATATGCCCTGATGTCACAAGTATCAGAGCAACTCTCCCAATAAATCCTCGACACCAATAGTGTCATCATCATCACTGTAAAATTAACCATAGTATAACGGTGAGGAAAAGAATACCACTCATCATACTCATAGGAGGCTACCCTCTCCTCACCCACATATAATCCCATTATCGTCAAGTAATCACATACTCAGAACATCTTACCCCTTCATTATCAAACATCATATTTCAACACAATTATACGAATCACACTTTATAAATCATCAAGCACATTCCCAACAATAATACTCATCTCATCATAATTCTTAAAAACATCTAATATAATTCAACATCATCATCAAATACAATGCATATTCATCTATCATCATGCACACCAAAACATCATCAACATCATCACAATCATCATAATCATCATAATATCATACTCATCGTATCATCATAATCATCATCATCATCGTAATCATCATAATCATCATAATAATCATAATCATCATAATCTCATACTCATCATAATCATCATAATCACCATAATCATCTAATCATCATACTCATCATAATCATCATAAACATCATAATCATCTTCCCAAGGATCATGACTTGGAACTCCGCACAATGGACGCACCTCATCAATCTCTCTAGTTGTTACCAATGATGGCCTTACCGTTAAACACCACACAGGCCAGTAAGTTGTACATCACCCCACTCTAGGATTTGTACAAAGAATATCTCCCACCATGGTCTCCTCCTGAGTTGCACTCCACCCCATCTAGGCTTGTGCAATCTCAAGTACATCACCTCCCTGAGCTACACTCGCCTCTCACTAGGCTTGTGCATCCCAAGTACAATCACCTCCCCGAGACACTCCCTCTCACTAGGCTTGTGCACCCCAAGTACAATCACCTCTGAGTTACACTGCCTCTCACTAGGCTTGTGCACCTCAAGTACAATCACCTCCCTGAGTTACGCTCGCCTCTCACTAGGCTTGTGCACCTAAGTACAATCACCTCCCAGAGTTACAATCGCCTCTCACTAGGCTGGTGTGTACCTCAAGTTACAACATCATATATTCTCACGCATCAAATCATAAGATCAATTACATCATCATCATTATATTATCATCATAACCACACCTCATATGCTCAAGATAATCATCATGTATATCACACCTCATGCTCAATGCATCATCATCATCATATTTCACAACTCATATGCTCAATGCATCAATATTATCATCATCATGACATACCTCATATGCTCATCACATCAACATTATACATCACAATATTATAACATCTAAATCACATGAGATATTCATATCATCATACTCATACCACAATCAATACACTCTAAACATCTAATAATCTATCAATTCCACAATAATTCACACAATTATCAACAAATAATTAAAGGATAACAACACCACTTAAACAACACTCTCATACCCATTTTTACCTGGTAATCGATTACCAAACAGTTGTAATCGATTACAGAGGCGATCCTCAATTTTGGAGTCTTCATGTTTAAGCTTAATGACCTTGGTGCCCTAATTTGGAAATATCTAGAGTTCTAGGTGTCCAATTAAAAATCAGTCCACTTCTATTAGAAAGTTAAGATCCGGGGCTTCAGTTTGATATGCTATATGATAGGTTTCCAAGCTCGTTTGCACCCTTAACAAACGCATTCTTTCTCAGGCGAGAAAGCGTCAAAAAACTGGTAATCGATTACACACCTTCTGTAATCTATTACCCGCAAACAAACTCTCTGGTAATCGATTACAGACCCTTGTAATCGATACTGCAAGCTAAAATCCCTCCCTTTCTGCAAAACACTCTGTAATCCATTACAGACCTCTTGTAATTGATTACCTGTGACACGAGATGACATTTCTTGCGATTTTTACCCCTTTTAAACCCTCTTATTCAACCTCTAATCTATCCTTAAGGTTAATACATCAATCATGCACGTGTATATCAAACAAACTCAACAAAACACCAATCTTTTACACAGGTTTGCACAGTTATTCTATCAAAATCCCAAATCATCAAACCCTTTACCCCTTTTTCGGTATTCTCGCTACCCTCTTCTTTCAATCAAGATTCACCAAAGATTCACAGAATTAATACAATCAACATGTTTTCATCATACAATACTCAATATATTTATCAATTTCGAATTAGAGTCTTAGAGGGTCTTATGGTTGCCCTCACTATCCAAGCACCCCCACATGCACATACAAGCAGCACCCCCTCCCCACCGTACCTTGAAGTGAAGATCGAACAGCAAGGAAGACTTTCTTGATCTTGATGATCACTCTGCAGGCAACCTCCTCTTGAGACTTGGTTTCTCCTTTTTAGCGTTTCGCTCTGACGATTTGAAGAATAAGGATTAGGGTGAACTGATAACCCCTCCTTACTAAAATGCCTATAGGGTTGGGCCCATCCTCAACCCCCTTATCTTCTTTTTAAATTTGAACTAGCTTTATGGATAAAACTACTCATAATATTAATTCTCTTATTTATCATTATTTCATCTACTTTATTAATTTAATTTAATTTTATTTTATTTCCTTAAAATTCAGGATGTTACATCCCGCTCGTACCAAAGATGGACTTTGTTATACCAGTGACCCTCGAGTTTACAACGCCACTAACTTGGTTGCGCTATACCACTTACCATCTTCACGTCGTCGTCCGCCATCATTGTAGCATCGCGAGCATCCAGGATTGAAGACTTGGTGGGAACCAACTCGCGTAGGTATTGCCTGCTTCAGCAGCCTCAGGTTCACAGTCTCTACGGTCCGACGTACGAGACGAACCTCCCTCAGAGGAGTTTGAGATGATCACCATCGGGGCAGCTGATGAGAGGAGGAGCCATAGGGTGATTACTGTTGAGTCGAGTGACGACGAGTAGGATTAGTATGGTTTGAGTATAGGTAGTAGAGCTCTGATTTTGGCGACCTCTTCTCTTGTATTTATCTGAGGTCTTGTTTGTTTTAGCTTACTACTAGAACTCATGTTTGATGTAGATATTCAGGTGACTCGAGAGGTACACTACCTTTATGCATGTATTTATATATATCATGATATTTCTTTTTCCCTATGCTGATTTATAAATGCATGTATGTTGTGTATGTGCGCGATGTGGTAACCGTCTAGACGTTTTTGGAAAACAAGTTTCAAAAGTAAGGAAGGGATATTTCATAAATACTTAAAATAAAAATTAGAGATGTAGTAGGATTGACAACGACTAAACCCTTTTCAAAAAATATTATATATATAATTTCGTATTTTAACGTTTCTAAAACAGTAATTCTGTTAGTCACGTGTAACATATGTGATATTCCTAGTGGTAACTAGGGGTGTCGCATTGGGTGGTATCAGAGTTGTTCTTTCCTTTTGGCCTCAGGTATAGTCTATAATACCTTTCTCTCTGTTTACTCTGTTGATTGTTTGTTTGTATAAATTGTTTGCCTTGTAGCGTTACTCATTCTTGCTTGAATGGTTCTGCATGAAACGGAAGAAGCTGAATTGTTCTGTGAATGCAGGATTCCATGGCAGGAAGAGGTAACCCTTGTGAAGTCTATTAATTAGTTTGAGCATTCAAACCTGATGCAAAGACTTAATATCCTTTAGTTTTAATGATTAAAAATAAGATTATATAAGAACATAATATTAACAAATAAGATTATATAAACAGGTTTTACTGAGAAAGGTATGGTTTGTTGATTGTGTTTCAGGTTGAAATATTCATTGAAGAAGAAGAAGATTTGATGAACCGAATCAGAATCAGAAGATCAGGATCAGAAGAACAAATGCAGGATTTAATATAAGGCTGTCTGAAGTAAAGCAACTCGTCTGAAGCGTAGAAGGTGTTGAAGTAAGCAACTCGTCTGAAGCATAGAAAGCTGTCTGAAGAACGCAACTCGTCTGAAGTGCTGAAGTTGTATGAAGAACGCAACTCATCTGAAGCATAGAAGCTGTCTGAAGAACGCAACTCGTATGAAGTGCTGAAGCTGTCTGAAGAATGCAACTCATCTGAAGTGTTGTAGCTGTCTGAAGTGCGCAAGCCGTCTGAAGACGTGAAGACCATCTGAAGACGTGAAGACCGTCTGAAGACATGAAGACCGTCTGAAGACGTGAAGACTATCTGAAGACGTGAAGACCGTATGAAGACGTGAAGACTATCTGAAGAAGCCTACAAACAGAATCAAGAATTTTTCTCTTGAAGACGTTGCTAAAGTATAAAGCACACTCTACCAAAATGGAGTACACTTATTTCAGTATAAAAGCTAAACATGCTTTATGCCTCGATCAAAGTCTTGCACAAATAAGGAAACTCTGCAAAGACTTTCTGCAACGCCTGGTGCACCTGCAACAAAGGCATTTTTGTATGCGCAGACCTACTGCACCTGCACCTGCACCTGCTGGTTGTCCAGAACTGATCAGAAGACTGAGTAAAAGCAACCAGAAAGATGTTTGAAAAAACATATTAAATTCAACATCTTTATTCATCTATATCTCAGAAGAAGAAAATGCAAGAAGAACAGAGCAACAATCGTCTGAAGAAAAAGAAGAAATATATATTTGAAGAAAAGAGCTTATTGAAAGCATCTCAAGCTGGAGAATTAACATAAGCTTGAAACAATTATATAGATGAGCACATGTTGAAGCTGATAAAATTACAATGAGATAAAAGCAAGCATTTGAGTATATGTGAAGAATTAATTGTCTGAACATATAAACTCTCTAAGTGCATGGAACAGATTTCAACATTAAAGAAATCAATACAGAAGCTAAGACTATATGATTCAATGACTATAATATCATATGTCTTTATTCAAAGAAGAAACTGCAACAACAACTATTCGACAAGACACCTCATTCAAAGAAGAAAGAAGAAATGGTGTCAGGAAGCAAACAGAAAAGGGAGCATATACAAAATAAGCAAAAGGACAAATCCAACGGATATCTCCTCATATACACTCCTAAGAAAAGCAGAAGAAATCAGAAGTCAGCTGAGGAACGCAGAAGAAATCAGAAGTTAGCTGAGGAACGCAGAAGAAATCAGAAGACAGCTGAAGAAAAATAAAAGAAAATCAAGAGAGAGAATATGCAAAATAATATCAAGAAAATCTCTCTAAGGAGCTCATCTACAGAAGTGTTAGAACAGGACTGTTTGAACACTTATTTGCTTAAGAAGAAGCAACCGTTTGTGACATTATTACATAACGGCTATATGAGCCACATCATCAACATCTCAATGATATTATGAATCATCTTCAAACGGCTATTCCAACAGAACATATAAATAGCCTCAAGATTGAATTTGAAGATGTTGAGAGAGTTGGTTGAAAAGAATCAACCATGCTGCCAATCTATTAATCAGTTAGTAAAAGGTGTAGTTGTTTAGTTGAACAACCAACCAGGCTGTGCTTAATCTCAAATGAACCAAGAGTGGTTTGAAGCCGCAAGTATGCCTTGGTTATTCCAATACGGGTGAGAATGTAGCCCATGGAAACCAATGGTTGGAGAACAAGGCTGGAGCTTAAACTCAGTATCTACCTAGCCAATTCTCAGAGGATGTTATTCCTCATATCAAAGACAGGGAGTGTACTTAAACTTATTTACTTGTATCACTGTCTTAACCTTGTACTTAGAATTCATTCATTGTATCCTGAGTAGTACTCAGTTAACCTCTAGTACAGGAAAAGATTGAGTTTATGTTTCGTGGAAACTTAAACTTAGTTTAATTTGTAAACACTTTAAGTGTCTGAGAGCCTGGAGAGGTTTGGTGGAAGAAAGAATACTCTACACTTGGATAAGTGTCTGAGAGCCTGGAGAGGCTTGGTGGAAGAAAGAATACTCTACACTTGGATAAGTGTCTGAGAGCCTAGAGAGGCTTGGTGGGAAGAAAGAATACTCTACACTTGGATAAGTGTCTGAGAGCCTGGAGAGGCTTGGTAAGAAAGAATACTTGTTGAGCCTGGAGAGGCTTGTCTGTAAAAGAATACTGCATGAGTTGCCTAGAGAGGCAGTTGAAAACAAAGAATACTTGTTGAGCCTGGAGAGGCTTGTCAGTAAAAGAATACTGCAATGAGTTGTCTGGAGAGGCAGTTGAAAACAAAGTAATACTCGTGGTGTCTGGTGAGACTGTACTCGTGGTGTCTAGAGAGATTGTACTCGTGGTGTCTGGAGAGACTGTACTCGTTGTTGTCTGGAGAGACTGTACTCGTTGTGTCTGGAGAGACTGTACTCATTGTGTCTGGAGAGACTGTACTCGTTGTGTCTGGAGAGACTATACTCGTTGTGTCTGGAGAGACTGTACTCATATTTGAGCTTGTAATCTGAAAATCCAGTGGTGGTTTGCCTCTGGGACTGGATGAAGCTCACGGGTTTGTGGGTGAACCAGGATAAATTATGTGCCTAAGTTCTCTTTCCCTTAATCTCTTTATTTATAGTTTTCATATTTATGTTGGGGATTGAAAAGTATTTTTCATAATAAACTTAACACAACTATTTCAATAAAATGATCTTTCATATGAACAAACATGAAATGTATCTCATATCATTTGAAGCATTACAAAGAGTGTACCTTGAAGAACTTCTGAAATAATTATCTGAAGTGAGTCCGGAAAGAGCTCAGTTCAGAAATCAGAAACAGACTTTAGACAACCTCTAGTCATCTGAAGTATTTCAGAAACGTTCTGAAAATACTTTGTAATAATCTTCAGAAGATACTTTGAGAAGCCTCTGTTTAAAACAATCTTAAGCTTTAGAAGAAACTCTATTTTTCTTATCTTCCGCACGTGTTAATTATCTCTGATCTTAAGACTTGTTTTGAACATTGTTCATCTTCATGAATTAAATTAAAGATTTCCAAAATCAATCAAAAAGCTTGAAACACTATTCAACCCCCCCTTTCTAGTGTTTGTTTCCTGTGGTTCTAACAATTGGTATTAGAGCTCACCTTCGGGTTGAGCATCTAATAAATGCAGAAGGAGTAGATCCTTAGTAGATGGAAATCTCACCAAGCTGAAGCAACTCTGAAGGATGATAATGAGAAGAGAAAATCATTTTTCTTAAAACTCATTATTCATACAAGGCATCTTTCAGAAGGATATAGCTGGAAAAGGAAAGTGTATCTATCTCCAGATCACAAACAGGTAACACCTTTCCTATCTTTGTTTAAATCTAAATTTAAGTATAACTGCTTATCTGATGAATGTTTTGTTTTATTGAAATTGTTATTACATAAGTGTACTTGTGTGAAAATAAATTATTGCATATTATCTGTCCTATATATGTATGCATATTACTTGTTTTGTGTGTAAATTATTTGCATTGCATGCATGAATATATGTGTGTAAATGAAGAGTCATGTATGTTTTTTATTTAATATGAAACGGAACTTTGTGGGATAATGGATCATCAAACGATTTCTCATAATTGGCATGATGCACAACTCTCAACAATGCTTGGTGCATGTAACCGTCATTCCTCATTGAACGAAGCAATGATAATTGCCTATTTAAAAGGAGTTTAGATGATCATAATGGAAATTACACTTTATTCAATCATTTTCTTAAAAAGGTCAAAGCTTCCTCAAAGCACCTAGTCTCAGAAAGTTCAACAGTTCAATAGTACTCAATGGCCAACATGTCTGCATCATCAAATGACTCAAACCATCCCGTGTTGATGAAAGAATCATATCCTCTAAAATGGTAAAACTCTCTGATTTTGATGAGGCTGGGTATAATATCTCAGAGTACTTTGACGCTGTGGGGTGGACTCCCTCCTTCAACAACATCTCCTCACCGTGGCATGAAGAAAGTGTGTTGGAGTTCTGGAACAACTCCAACATTGTGTCAAATGATGATTGGTCCGGGATTAAAATAGAAGTAATGGGAAGACCAATTTGTGTGGACTAAAAATTAATTGCTGAGCTGATTGGTGTGCCTGCTAGAGGAGAACAGTACTTTCAGCCATGGGAATCCTTGCATGGTGGAACTTTCATCTTTGATGAAGTTCTCTTTGGAGGAAGACGTCTAGCACCCTACCGACCTTCTCAACTTTTGAAGATTCCCAGAGCACTTCTTGCTGTGCTAAACTGCAACATCCTTCCAAAAGGACGCAACAGATTAGAAGTAAATCAGCTGGAAAGGTTCGTATTGGGACACTTGCTGACAAAGAAGAGAATCGGTCTTCCCTGGGTGCTGATGTATAAGATGATTTTCAGACAAGATATGAGCAATGAAAATCTCTATCCTCACAACACCCTGATAATGAAAATTCTGATGCACAAGGGCTTTCCAGTGGAAAGTCATTTTGACCAACCGCCTCCTCACTTCTTTACTCTGGGAATGTATGATCAGTTAGATCGGACCCTAATTGAGAGAGAAGGAGCTCCAGAGAATGAGGTGATTATTCCTCCCTTGGTTGCTCCACACAACAAAGGAAAAAGGGCTTTTACTCATCTGGGTGCTCATAAAAGAAAAAGAATGGTGTTGGGTGCATACAATCTGAAGAGGGTGAATGACAAGGTGAATCGGCTTGCAAAGAGGCTGAGAGTGACTGAGAAAGAGCTGCAAGAGCTCAAAGCTGAGTAAGAGACTGCCAACGCCACTGAGAACCCATCTGATAACCATTGAATCCACTTCAAGTGTCTTGTCTTTTTGTTATTATTTTTGTTTTACATCTTAAATATTATAAATATCTTTTATATGATTATCAAATCTCTTCTTGTCTGTGTATGTTTAAACAATGTGTCTTTTATCTTTGAATGCTTGAATGAATCTTTAACTCAACACAACTTTTTCTCGGTACAACTACTTGATAAAATCAATTAACTTAATAAGATAAAGACAAAATTAAGATTCATCTACTATAAAAAAATCTTCTAATAATTTAACTTGCTGAAATTTGATAAATTTAAAATAATTAATCTAAGACATTTGTTTTAATGATTAACTAATAGGATTAAGAAATATCAGATACTACTGAAAAACATTTTTAGTTTATGTTTCAGAAAAACAGGTTTTTGAAAATAAGCTCAAAGAAGATCAACCGGAGGAAATGCCATGTGTAAAAAGATGAATCAAGGCAACATCATCTAAAAGAATGTCTAAGTGTGAACTTACTGAAATTGTGGGTCAGAAATGTTAAGATGGTTGATACACAAAGCACTGAGCCTACCTCTACGCTTGAAAAGATAATTTTGACTTAGTAACATCTCTACTTTCTGAACCTGTTCAGAAGGCTCTCGGTGAACCTTCTGAAATTGTGGGTCAGGAATGTTAAAGTAATGGAAACTCAAGTCATTAAAGTCTATTTCAATCCTTGAGGGACAGGTTAAGATGATTGTTCAAAGATTCTCTAAAGCACAAAAAGACAAAAGACTAAAAGGAGGATTTGCAGACATCAAGCGACCTCAGAAGAAGAAAAGTCTTCAAAGAAAGGTGCAATGTCAGAAAAACATTCTTCCATCCAGAGAATAATGAGGAAATCTAATGGTAACATCACTTCACCTTAAAACTTAAGTATCTGTTGAAAATTGTCCTCCGGTAAATTTTTTTAATGATTAAAAACTTAAAAGACTCAACATATTAAAAACTTCTCAGATAATAATAATCATAAAATCCTTTGCTCTGATACCATAAAATCTGTTTTTTAAATTTTCTTCTTAAATGTGATGACAACCTGTCAGTGGACTTCTGAACTGACAGCTGATGGCTAGGATCAACTTGGAGCTGCTTGAAGTGCTTGGGGCTAAACCAAGCATGAGTCTTCCTTCATGAAAGTCAACCCTTGATCAAACCTTGATCATTGACCAAGGAGTCAAAGTCAACATGCAAGACTCAACTTAATTAGGAATCAATATAATTAGGATTTATGATGTAATTAGGATTTGTGTTATAATTAGGACATGATTGTCATTTTCCTTAATTAGGGGCGCTACATGTGTGGTTTAATTGGTTAGTAGGTTGCCTTACTATGGGTTTAGGAAGTCATGGGTTCTAATCCCACCTAGGATAGGAAATTACTCATCTTTATTTTCCTATGTAAAAGGGGCGCTAATTAGGAGGTTATTGGCTTAAGGCTTAGCTTAGCCATAAACCTTTAGGGGCTTGGGTTCAAATCCCACTTAGGATGGGTTTGCACCCATCTTTTATTTTCCCTTTATTTCCTTGTATTTGGCCGCCCCCTTCCCCCTTCAACTCCTATATAAAGGAGTCTTCTCCTCTTGTAATGAACACATTGAATTTTGAAGTAAACACATTATGCAATTTTCTCCTCCCTTTGTGAGTTGAGTGAGGCTTGGTGGTTGTTGCTCAAACCATACTGAGGCTTATCTAATTCTCCTGAATTAGTGGCGTCGCGCATTGGACTTATCTGCTGCAAGTGGATTCTTGCTTCAGTGGCGTCCTTCCCATTTCTTCCTCTCCACTTTTTCTTTCATTTTCTCTCATTTTCTTGTGCTTTCCCACACATTATAGGCTGCTGCCCAGCACCTATAATTCGTGATTTTATTGCTTGATTGTGTCTAATCGGTTGGTTTTGCTCAATTCTAGATCCTACCACCCATCCGGCTATCAATTGGTATCAGAGCTTTTGAATTTGAGCAATTTGGGGCTGTTCTTGGCTGTTTTGGGCACTGCATACTGCACATATTTTGTGCAGAATTTTCATCATTTTAGTGTAACTCCATCCCTTTTTCAATTGTAATTTGGACTTGGAGGCTTCCCCGGGCCCGAGGTGCCTTTCTGCTGCTATCAGCACTTGTCTGTCTTGATTGAATTGCTTGATTTCTTGCTAGTTGGGGGCTGTTTTGGGCCGCTAATTCCCACCCCCTGGGTGTTTGCTTAAATGCCTCTTTAATTGCTCATACTTGTTCTTGAGTAATTCTTGCAAATTGCTTGATATAACTGCTTGTTTGTGGTGAAGTGTGGTAAGAGGAGGCATTGTTGTCTTCATTTTTCCAAAGATCGTTCACCTACATTTCTCCCCTTCACCATTAATTGTTCATCCCCCATATTCATCTCTTTACTTTCCGCTTTTAATTTTCCGCCATTTAATTTCCGCTTCTCCCATCCTTTTAATTTTTGCTCTCCCCTTTACATTCTGCCATTTACATTTCTGCTCTCCCCATCCTTTTAATTTCCGCTTCCCCCTTTATTTTCAGTCATTTACTTTCAGTCCTCCCCATCATTTTAATTTCCACTTCCCCCTTTACATTTCTGCTCTCCCCATCCTTTTACTTTCTGCCATCCCCTTCTACTTTCTGCCATTTACATTTCTGTCCCCCCATCCTTTTAATTTCAGTTTCCCCTTTAATTTCTTGCCATTTATTTTTGCGCAATTTTTCCTTCTTATTTTTGCCATTTTTGCGCATTTTTTGGGCTCTTGTGTTGTTCAATTTCCTACTCTTGTTATGTCTGTTTGATTGGCATTTTGATTGCAAATTTGGATTGACTGCTATCTCTACCTTGGACTTTCCCTGTTTGATTGTGCAAAACGCTCACCTATAGGATCTTTTTTTTGGTTCATAGTATTGGAAGAAGATCAACAAATTCTAATTGTTGATTTTCCTTCAAATTTAATTCCAATCTTAAAATTGAACCAAGCGCGTTTCTGTGACCATACCGGTTTTGTATAATCAACAAGGAAGTGCTAAGCAATTTTTTTGGCCATTTTTGAAATCAAGTTGCCATCACGTTTTTACAGTTTTTAGAAATCAGTTTATTCATTATTTTTGCTTTTCTGGAAAAATACAAAAAGTACGTACGTGCCAAAAATAGAAAAAGAGGTGAAAAAGCAAAAAAGGGTGCAAAAGTCAACAACAAGGAAGAAAAAGTCAAAAGACACCCAAAAAGAGTAAAAAATTCAAAAAAAATAGAAAAACAAAAACAAAGAAGTATCCCAACAATACAGTGACAGTTTTACTGTAATTTTCTGTTTCATTTCCCTGTATACCGTAATTGAGTTGTATTTGCTGTTTTTCTTAAAAACGAAAATTTTGGCAACTCTTTTTCAAAAATCACCAAAAACAATTCTCTTTGCAATTTTTCCGTCTTGTCTTGTTTGCTGTCTGCTCTTGTGTGTAAGCTTGTTGAGTGCCAGCTTTTCTTGTTTGTCATATCAATTCTTGTTTTGTCTTAGGATTTTCCAATCTTCTTCCAGTAGGTATTTTTCTTTGTTAGTGGCTTCTATTTGGGTAAGGGTTAAGACTTAGACTCACGTTGGTCTTTGCAACTTCTAATCAACCTCCAACCGAGTAGAATAGGCAAGAGAGTTTTCATTATAGAAAAAGCCAAAAAAGAGTGACATACACGAGTGTTAACATTCCATTGAGTGTAAACACTTAGTGAGTGGAAAGGTCCAAATTCTTAAAAATCAAAAACTTAACAATGGGTAGTAGGAACTCACCACCTCCTTCACCTAGAACTTTGAGGTATAGGGCCGAGTTGCAACATGCAATTCAAGATATGGCCAGAATGATGAGGCATGAGATGAGTGAACTTAGAAAAGAAATTAAGTGGGAATAGGAGGGAGAGAAGGCATTCTTCTCGAGAAGGAGGAAGTGAGGATAGGTATAGTGTGGTTAGGAGTGAAGATAGGTACCATGCTGAGAGTGAGGGAGAGAGACACTCTAGCCATACCTATAGGAGAAGGGAAAGGAAAGAGAGCATAGAAGGCATAGGAGGCGTGAGGAACCTAGAGGGTTTAGAGAGACTACTATGAGGAAACCCTAGAATAGAAAGAGAAGAGTATTATGAAGAGAATCCTAGGAGGCATAGGAGAGAGCATAGAGAGAAGAAGCCTAGAAGGGAACAGGTTTTAGAGGGGTAAAAATAAAAGTCCCAACCTTTAATGGTAGAAATGATGTAGAAATACCTAGAATGGGAACTTAAAATTGAACAAATCTTTAGTTGCCATAGGTATAGGGAAGAGGAAAAGGTTAAGATTGCCTCTCTAGAATTCAAGAACTACGCCTTAGTTTGGTGGCATCAGCTTCAGGCTAAAAGAAGAAGGTGCAATGCTCCTTTGGTTTCCTCTTGGAGGAAATGAAATCCATCATGAGAAAGAGGTTCATACCTCAACATTACACTAGGGAGTTGCACATCAAACTCCAAACTCTAAGCAAGGTTCTAAGAGTGTAGATGAGTACTTTAAGGAAATGGAACTTGCTTTAATTAGGGCCAACATAGTTGAGGATAGTGAGTGAAGCAACTATGGCTAGGTTTATCAATGGACTTAATTTCGACGTAAGGGACATAGTGGAATTGCATCCTTATGTAGAAATGGAGGACTTGGTACACCAAGCTATTAAAATTGAAACTCAACTAAAAGAAATGGTAGCTATAAAGAGGAAACATTAGTTTTACAACTAGGAACAAGGAAACCCTAAAGGAAGATAAGGGAAAGACCCAAGAGAAGGAGGAACCTAAGGGTCCTAGGGTTACTTCTAACCCCACTCCTTCTACTACAGAGGAAGAGCCCTCTACCTCCACAAGAAACATCAAATGTTTCAAGTGTGATGGCAAGGGACACTAGCTTCCCAATGCCCAATAGGAGGGCAATGTTGGTTAAAGAGAATGGAGAGTACGCTAGTGCAAGTGAGAATGAACAAAGTGAGGATGAGGAAAAAGAAACCAGTGAAGAAGAGAATGAAATTAAGAAAGAAGTATATAGGACCGAGGGTAAACTTTGCATGGTGAGAAGGTCCTTAGGAATCAAATAATAAGAGAAGATGAACAAAAGCCAAACTGTCTTCCAAACTAGATGCGTGGTAGAGGGACGGATTTTCTCCCTAATTGTTGATAGTGGAAGTTGCACTAACATTGCAAGTGCAAGAATGGTGGAAAAACTTGGTTTATCTACCACCCCCCACCTCAGACCATCAAATTATCTTGGATATGTGATGATGGGGAAAGGGAAGTAAATAAGCAAACTCTCATCTTTATTTCCATAGGTGATTATGATGAAATGTTTTGTGATGTTGTACCTATGGATGCCACACATATCTTGTTGGGTAGGCCTTGGCAGTTTGATAAGAGAGCCATCCATGATGGATACTCTAATCAAATATCTTTTAAACATGATGGAGCTAAAATTACTTTGATGCCATGTCAATCCAAGAAATATGTGAGGATCAAGCTCACATGAAGAGAGAGATAGAACTTGAGAAAATTAAGAGACTTAAGATAGAAGATGAGGATAGAAAGAAAAGAAAGAAGAAACATCAAGAGTGATGATAGAAAAGGTGAAAATGAAAGAGAGACAAAAAAATAAAAGGGAAGTCATGTATTACTTCATCAATTCAAAACTGTTGATCTTAATTGTTTTGAAGGATCAAGGAAGGGAGCTGCTGATTAAGGAAGCAGGGCATAGCAACACTACAGGGGAGTTTCCTCTAACCTTTTCTCCTATTTCTTCTTCTTCTTCCACTTCCCTTCTTTCTTCCACACTCTTTCTTTCACCAAAACTCCCTACATGATTCCCAAGTACTATTGTTATGAGCATTAGAGGATACATACTTGGGAATAATGAGTCTTCTTCTTTGTTGGCTAGGGTGCGCAAGGATGTCCATGGTTGAGGTCCTAGCAAGGTTTCACTAGTCCCTAAAGGGAAGTGCCCACCTTCTCTTCTTTGTCATCCATCCCTTATTTCTCTTCTACCCCTTATACTTTGCTCAATTTTCAGATTTGAGGACAAATGCTTCTCAAGGGGGAAGGGATGATGACAACCTGTCAGTGGACTTCTGAACTGACAGCTGATGGCTAGGATCAACTTGGAGCTGCTTGAAGTGCTTGGGGATAAACCAAGCATGAGTCTTCCTTCATGAAAGTCAACCCTTGATCAAACCTTGATCATTGACCAAGGAGTCAAAGTCAACATGCAAGACTCAACTTAATTAGGAATCAATATAATTAGGATTTATGATGTAATTAGGATTTGTGTTATAATTAGGACATGATTGTCATTTTTCCTTAATTAGGGGCGCTACATGTGTGGTTTAATTGGTTAGTAGGTTGCCTTACTATGGGGTTTAGGAAGTCATGGGTTCTAATCCCACCTAGGATAGGAAATTTACTCATCTTTATTTCCTATGTAAAGGGGCGCTAATTAGGAGGTTTATTGGCTTAAGGCTTAGCTTAGCCATAAACCTTTAGGGGCTTGGGTTCAAATCCCACTTAGGATGGGTTTGCACCCATCTTTTATTTTCCCCTTTATTTCCTTGTATTTGGCCGCCCCTTCCCCCTTCAACTCTATATAAAGGAGTCTTCTCCTCTTGTAATGAACACATTGAATTTTGAAGTAAAGGCATTATGCCAAATTTTCTCCCTTTGTGAGTTGAATGAGGCTTGGTGGTTGTTGCTCAAACCATACTGAGGCTTATCTAATTCTCCTGAATTAGTGGCGTCTCGCATTGGACTTATCTGCTGCAAGTGGATTCTTGCTTCAGTGGCGTCCTTCCCATTTCTTCCTCTCCACTTTTTCTTTCATTTTCTCTCATTTTCTTTGCTTCATGATTTTATTGCTTAATTGTGATTCTAATCGGTTGGTTTTGCTCAATTCTAGATCCTACACCCATCCGACTATCAAATGTTTTCTCACATGTTCTATTCTTTTTCTTTTCTAAAAAGGTGTTTCGAAAAAGTATTTTCAAAAATATCTTCAAATATGTTTTTATGTCTCTTCTTAATTGTTTGTCAAAAACGTTTTCCAAAACTTACTTTATCCATGCTAATGACTCAGTTTCCTATAGGGCTTCATCTATGACCAATCAATGATGCACGTTTCGATACTTTCAAGGTCTGAAACTTTCATCATTAAAAGCTACCTGAGCCCACAACATCGCGTGAACAACAATCCAATGGATTCATTCTCCTTACTTCTCTATTTTACCCCTGCTTCAAAGTCCTTTAAATTCACTAGAGCTCTTCACACAAACTCAAATCTTCAAAGTTCTTCTATAGCTTTGTCTAAGGTTCTGAGTAAGTGGCTCCCAGAAGGATGATGAAGAAGCAAAGGAAAATAGTCGAAGGATTTCTGGAACATGTTGAGGCAAAGATCAAGACATCTTGGATGATGTATGGAATGAAGAGTAAGGGAAAAGGTTCATCTGAAAACCCGTTTCTCTATACTTGGACCATGGTGATCTTGCTGCATCACAGGTGGACTGGAAGACCACTGGGAGATCCCAGAATAGCCAATCTTATAAAGAGAACTGCTGACAAAGTGGTTCTTGGATTTAAGGTGGTGACTGCAGGTCAAAACACAGTCTTACATGATGCACCTCCACTGTCCCAGCAGTTAGAAGGAGAATGCGTGCAGCAAAGCACGGTTGGGACGAAGTCTGGGGCTCTGAGGCAACTCCTGAAGCTTTTGCAGCAGAAGGAGTGGTGATAGCTTTAAAAGAGATGAAGTCTGATAAGGCTATGCCTCAGGCCTTCGAAGGAATCTCCGGCGTTAGCAATGAAAAATGCATTCTTTTTTGGAATGTAACCTCTTTTCCTTTTGTGAAAACCTGCTTTTGTATATATCAAATGTGTTGAGAAAATTTAAACCTGTGTATTTCTGTTTTTATTTAGGTTTCTTTTGTTTCTCAAAAGTTGTTTCATTTAACAGTTGGTATTTATTCTTTAATCTTTGGTATCTGAATAACAATAACAATTTGAGTAATAACGTCTCTGCAAAATTAGAACAACTGATATCAAGATTCAGACAATGTCTAAAAACTTTAATGTAAGATAAAAAGGGGGAGAAATATAAACAGTAAAGAAATACAACTAAGCAATAATGGTAAAAGTAAATGAACTTAAAATAGTAAGATATATATGAAACTCAACAATATGAAACTATGAACCTTTTTAATTAATGACAAAAGGGGGAGAAATATAAAACTCACAAAATGATGTTAATATTGTATGTACTGAAAGAATATAAAAGAGGAGAAATATAAAAATAGGGGAGAAAGGAGAAATATACAAATAACAAAATGATGTATGTAATAGGTAACTAGAAAGTCAGAAAATAACAACTGTCATAACAGTAAGAATAACTTGTGATAACAATTGATATCTGTAACAATGGTGTAATTAAATAACAATCGGTATCTATGATAAGTTAACAATATGTGGTAATATTAGTTTTCAATGTATAACAAACATTAATAATTGGAATCTAAAGATTAACATCTGATTAATAATTGGTATCTAAAAGATTAACATCTAGTTTCTAAGAAGTACTAATAATTGGTATCTAAAAAGATTAAATATCTAGTTTCTAAGAAGTTAAGAATTGGAATCTAAAGATTAACATCTGGTTTCTAAAGGATAAGTTAACAAAATGTATCTAATCTTGTTAGCATTTATAATATTAACAATTGGCAACATTTAACAAACTAAAGAATAAATGTTCTTCTCAGGGGGAGTATTATAGAGAGGGGGAGCCTTCTATATACTTAACCATCTTTACTTAAAACATTTTGTAAGTTATACATATCTTATTTGTCATCATTAAAAATGGGGAGATTGTGAAGTCTATTAATCAGTTTGAGCATTCAAACCTGATTCAAAGACTTAATATCCTTTAGTTTTAATGATAAACAAATAAGATTATATAAGAACATAATATTAACAAATAAGATTATAAAACAGGTTCTACTGAGAAAGGTATTGGTTCGTTGATTGTGTTTCAGGTTGAAATATTCATTAGAAGAAGAAGAAGATTTGATGAACAGAATCAGAATAACCCTTAATCTCTTTATTTACAGTTTTCATATTTATGTTGGGGATTGAAAAGTATTTTTCATAAAACTTAACACAACTATTTCAATAAAATGATCTTTCATATGAACGAACATGAAATGTATCTCATATCATTTGAAGCATTACAAAGAGTGTACCTTGAAGAACTTCTGAAATAATTATCTGAAGTGAGTCCGGAAAGAGCTCAATTCAGAAATCAGAAACAGACTTCAGACAACCTCTAGACATCTGAAGTATTTCAGAAACCGTTCTGAAAATACTCTTTGTAATAATCTTCAGAAGATACTTTGAGAAGCCCCTGTTTAAAACAATCTTAAGCTTTAGAAGAAACTCTTTTTTCTTATCTTCCGCACGTGTTAATTATCTCTGATCTTAAGACTTGTTTTGAACATTGTTCATCTTCATGAATTAAATTAAAGATTTCCAAAACCAATCAAAAAGCTTGAAACACTATTCAACCCCCCATTTCTAGTGTTTCCTGTGGTTCTAACAACCCTGTGATGAACGATCTTCTGGGGAGAATCGTGAATGTGCTAGAGAACCAGAAGCAGACGTTGGACGAGGTCAATCAAGCCCGTAATTAGAATCAGAACAACATCCCTGACGCGTACCGCGGACTGTCTACCTTCAAAAAGAATAATCCTCCGTAATTTAAAGGTGGTCATGACCCTGATGGGTCCCAGCTTTGGTTAGAAGAATTGGAGAATATTTCTTAGCTATGGGCTGTCCTGATGAGCAGAAGGTAACATTGGCTATGTTCATGCTGGTTAGGAAGCTCAACATTAGTGGGAGTATGCCAGACGTCAGATAGAAGCTACTGGGAGACTGATTACCTGGAATCTGTTCAAGGAGACTTTCTCCAGAAGTATTTTCCAACTGATCTGAGGGAAGCGCAAGGAAGTAGAGTTTCTGAAGTTGGAGCAAGGGAGCATGACAGTTGGGGAGTATGCCACAAAGTTGAAGGAGTTATCCAAGTTCTGCCCATACTTCCAGAACACTGTAGATGAAGGATCTAAGTGCTCTAAATTTGAAAGTGGATTGAGGCCAGAGATTAAGCAAGCCATTGGTTACCAACAGATCACTGAGTTCTCTAAGATGGTCAACATGTGCCGCATCTTTGAGGATGACACCAAGGCAAGACAAGCTCAGTGGAGGAATTTCGGCCCGCAGAGGAGTAAACCCAAAGTTACACAAGAAAGGAGAACGCCTTACTTCGTTCCTAGAAACAACTTTGGTTCGTCATCTGGAAGCGCGGCGAGACCGCAATCCATGATTGCTAGTGAGGAAGTCCAGCAAGCAGTACCCGGTAACAACTATGTTAGTTGTCCACGCTGTAAGAAGAATCACTTCCTGAAGGACTGTCCGATCAAGAACCCGGATTTCAAACAAGTCTAGCGAACGTGCATGCTTTTATTGTGGACGATCTGGCCATATCAAGAGGGATTGCCCTGCTTGGAAGGGAAGTGGTAGCGGTATTGCAAGTGCACCTATGTCAGTCTGAATACACAAGTTGGAAGGCCTAGGATCAGAGGTAGATGGTTCACCGTGAGCGGTGCTAAAGCTGCTGAATCCGAGGATCTGATCCAAGGTAAGTGTGTTATAAGTGGAATCCTTTAATTGTATTGTATGATTCGGGTACGACGCATTCTTTTCATTTTTATGGATTGTGTGAAACAATGAGATTGCTTTTTGTTAAATTGCCCTATGATCTTGTGTTTCTACTCCTACTACAAACCCGTAATCACTTCATTAGCCTGTTTGAACTGTCCAATCACCATCGGTGAGGGGACCTTCTCTACTAATTTGATTTGTTGCCCCTTTCTCAACTTGATATTGTTTTGGGAATGGACTGGTTATCTTCCAATCGAGTCCAACTTGACTTTTATCATAAATCTGTTGTGTTTGATTCTTCTTCTTCTCCCTCTACTCTTAATCCTGTAAGTCGAGGATTCTTATCCGCCAATCAAGTGAATGATTATTTGAGAGAAGGAGCTCAAATCTACATGATACTTTCTTTTTTGGAGGAAGAGCGGGAATCTGACATCAGTAAACTGCCTGCGGTGAGAGAATTCGTTGAGGTGTTTCCGGAAGATATTCTTGGTGTGCCACCAAAGCAAGAGATGGAGTTTAACATAAAGTTAGTACCTAGAATCGGACATATTTCTATAGCTTCGTATAGGATGTCCCCATTAGAATTAGCTGAGTTGAAGAAACAACTAAAAGAGTTGTTAGAGAAGCAGTTTGTAAGGCCTATTGTGTCCCCTTGGGGAGCACCAGTGTTGTTGGTTAAGAAGAAGGAGGTAGCTGAGTATATAGTTTCTTGTTTGGTTTATTAGAGAGCTAAGATTGAACATCAAAGACCATTAGGGGAGTTTGCAGCCTTTAGATGTCCCTGAGTGGAAATGGGATAACATTTTGATGGATTCGTGGTAGGTTTACCTAGAACCCCGACAGGTTTTGATGCTATATGGGTAATCGTTGATAGGCTAACAAAATCTTCTCTATTTCTTCCCATCAACATTAAGTTTTCCCTATTAAAATTAACTTGGTTGTACATTAAGGAGGTAATAAGGTTACATCGAATTCCGTCTAGCATAGTGTCAGATAGAGACCCTAGATTTACATTCAGACTTCAGGGTAGTCTGTAACAAGTATTAGGAACCATGATTAAGATGATTCAGGAAAGGATGAGGATATCTCAAGATCAGGTGAGAAAAGTTACTATGATTGGAGGAGGAAACCCCTCGAATACAAGAAGGAGACCATGTCTTTTAAGAGTTACACCAATGACTAGGGTTGGTTAGAACAATGCGATCCCGAAAACTTAGCCAGATCATTGGTCCCTACCAAATCTTGAAAAAGATCGGGTCTTGTTGCTTACCAAATTGCTTTACCCCTTTTTTTTCTTTCTAATCCTCATGATGTATTCCATGTGTCACAACTCCGAAAATATATTCATGACCCTTCGCACATCATAGAACCCGACGTAATACAATTAAAAGAAAATTTAACTTATGAAGTATTGCCTGTATGAATCGGAGACCGCATGATTAAGCAGTTAAGAGGAAAAGAGATTCCATTGGTTAAAGTTATTAGAGCGTAACTGATGAAGGAAATGCAACTTGGGAATTGGAAGAGCAAATGAAGAAGTCTCACCCTCATTTGTTTCAAGAAGGTAAGCACAATTTCGAGGACGAAATTTCTTTTTAGGAGGGGAGAGATGTAACACCCGAGTTTTTACCGTTTTGTCGTATTGAGTGATTTATTGAATTTTGAGTGATTAAAATTATTTTTAAACATCAAATTTTTTTATAAGTTTAGGAATGAATTTCCTATTTTTCTAGAATTTTTGGGAATTTTTGGAGTTTTTCGTGGAAAATGACCTTTTTGCCCCTACTGTATCTTAAATCAGGCCCGAATACTCTTG
The DNA here is from genome assembly GCA_026901365.1 of Sesbania bispinosa. Classification (NCBI taxonomy): domain Eukaryota; kingdom Viridiplantae; phylum Streptophyta; class Magnoliopsida; order Fabales; family Fabaceae; genus Sesbania; species Sesbania bispinosa. The sequence continues at coordinate 2,398,927 of QLOH01000046.1, read as the reverse complement.
ATCCAGGCCAGAAAAATTGCACAAACCTTCCTTTCCTTCTCCTAGAAGCTGTGCATGTGTGTGTGTTGTGCATGAAGGACACTTGTCATTTCTTCACCATTTCTCAAGACAAGTGTCATGAAAAAGGAGCCTAATGGCTTAAAACTAAAACACTTGTTCATTTTTCTTCTTTCCTCACATGCAAAGCACTTCATTCTCTCATGTCTTCCTTTCTTCTCCAAGAAGAAGTCGTGAGCTCTCTCCCCCTTTTCTCTCAAAATCCTCCATTTTTTTCCAACACTTTCAAGCCCAAGGTTCCATCTTTGAACCTAAACTTAAACACCTAGCCTTCAAGCCTTGTAAACTCTTGTTTGGTGATCAAAGGAGCTCAAGGAGGGGCTGTTTTTGGAGCTGTTGCTGCACCTAATCTTTGAGGAATTTCTTTAGGTAAAGGGGGGGGGGAGAACCTTGAACTCTAGTAGGATTGGTGAGTAGAGCCAAGGATTGCCCTTGATCCTTGTCCCTAAGCCTTTTTCCCTTTGAAAAGTCATTTCTTGGAACCTATTTCTTGAGTGAAATGGTTCGGTTTGTTTGTTCTTGGCTGTATGAGTATTTCTAAAATTGTTTTGATGCTTGAAATATGTTTGATTGGTGGTTTTTGATACATGCAAGCCATGAAAATTGATTTGGAAAAATTTCTCTTTTTTCCCCTAAAAGCATTCGGCTTTGAGAGGAATTTTGGGCTGCATGTATTCAAAAATTTTATTTGATGCTTAAATCATGTTTATATGATGAACATAAGTGTATGTCTGTATTTGGTTTGAAAGTATAGAATTGATAGAGTGCTTGATTCTTGAAAAAAAAATGGTGTTTATGAGTTTATGAATAAAGGTGTGAACTTGAAAATGTTTATGAATGAATTTGGGTGAATTAGTATGATATTGATTGGTTAGAATGCTTGTTGATGATTGTGTTAAATTTTGGTGAAGTTTGAAGTTGTTGGAATTTTGGTGTTTGATGAAACATTCAAAGTGTTCATCTTTGTTCTTGAGTTGTTCATAAGGAACTCACCAAGAACTTGTTTTAATCTCGAAATGATCAAGAGAAGTTGGAAAAGGTGTTTTTGGGCCTTAGTGGTCCAATAGGCCAAGAAACTAAATTAACTAAAATGGTTTAAATTCAAATAGGAATAATCTTTAAAAATACCAAAAGGGCTAAATTCGGATGCCAAGGTTAACCCAAGTAAAATTCACCATAAAAGTCAAATTTTTGAGTAGTAATGTGCTAAAATGGACTCCTAAGAGTTGTCTAACCTTTGGGCCCTTGGTTCAGGCCCAAAACCTTCAAAAAGAGTCAAATGACTCATCAAAAGTCAACCAAAAACATTTCATGGATTTGGGCTTAGATTAGAGTTGGACTTCAACTCTAATCCAACCTATCGAGACTAAAACTTAGAAATTAATTAGTGGGCTTAGCTAATTCAATTTGTCTAAGATTATTAATTCAATCCACTTAAGTTAATTAAGTGAAGAGTAATTAATAAAGACTAAAGTTAATTAACCTTAATGAAGACTTACTTTAACCTTAATCTTAATCAGTAATCACTAATGGAGTACTAATTAAGTAATTAAGACTTAATGATGATTAAGAACTAATTAATTATGATTAACCCTAATCAAGAGTAATTAAATACTTAATCCAAGATTAAGGAGAGATTAAGGAATCATTAATAATTAATTAGGATCTTAAGTAAAGATTAAGATTTAATTAAGGAGGATTAGGATTAATTAAAGCCTAATTATGGAAGAATTGCCATGATTTAAGAATAAACCTAGTCTTGATTAGACATACCAGAAGAATTAAGATAAGTAACACTATTCATAAAATACATCCATAAGTCTTAGTAATCTATAGGACTTAAGTGAAAATGGTTGTTAATTTAAGGGAAAACATTAGTACAAACTACCTAAAAGTTTATAACCAACATACTCTTTCTGCATAAAACTTGAGAAGCGTAGTGAGAGAGTGCGGTTCCAACCCAAGATGGGGTTTGGCTTCCTTGAAGGAAAGACATTGAATTGGGTCGTACCACGGGTAAGTGGTGACGTAGAATGATTCGATGGGCCTTGCCTGCAAGGACTTTGTATGCTGAGAAAGCATTGATTGGCTTCCTTGAAGGAAATACATTGAATCGGGGCCATACCACGGGTAAGTGATGACGTAGAATGATTCGATGGGCTTTGCCTGTAAGGACTGTGTATGCTGAGAAGCATTGTTGTGTGACATGCATCATAAAGCATCGATAATGTTCAAGGTTGAAAACCTTACGACCATAATATGGCAGTGAAACTTTGGTACAGTGTGAAACTGGTTGGGAAGGGTGCACTGGGTTTTGCAAAGAACGCCAGGGGGTCCTCGAATTGGACGCCAACCCTGAGGATAGTCGAGTTCCAGAAAGGACATCATGAGACGTAGGCTTGCTCCCTACTGTCGAGTCCGAAGGGGTACAAGCTTAGCTATCCTGTCGCTCTCATGGTTTTGGGGTCAGTTGAGATTGTCTGGAAGGACGCATGAAAGAATTTGGCCAAAAGAAAATTAATGAGTAATGCTCCTTGTACTAATTGCTAGTACAGACTCTAACTCCTGATACGTTGTACCTATATGGTCGGGTAGTTGCTGTGTGCTATGCGGATGATGATGTTTTCCCGGGCCCTCATGCATTAGTCATTGCATTATAGTTGCAGGTTGCAATCAAATGAGTGTACTATGATGACATGTTTGTGATTGCTTGTTGATTGATCTGTGTGGATTATCCTGTATATGTGCTCTAGTATACTGTATCCTATGTGCTGTGAGTTCATAGCGATATGTTCTCACCCTTCCTTTCTTCTTATGTTATTTTCTGTTATTGGATTTCCTTCGCTACGTCGATAGTCCGCTTGGAGATCTTCAGCATGACATCGATGAGAATGCAGCTGCGGTGGATGCCCAGGGGTACCTAGAGGGTGACAGACGTTCCTTGTAGATGTGAGTTCATCGGGGAGGTTCGCGTCATATCACTCATCCCGGCCCTCCCACTCGTACCAGAGATGGACTTGTTATACCAGTGACCCTTGAGTTTCCAACGCCACCTAACTTGTTGCGCTATACCATTTACCGTCCTTCACGTCGTCGTCCTGCATCATCTGTGGAATCGCGAGCATCCAAGATTGAAGACTTGGTGGGAACCAACTCGCCTAGGTATTCGCCTGCTTCAGCGGCCTCGGGTTCACAGTCTCTACGTTTCTAACGTACGAGACGAACCTCCCTTAGAGGAGTTTGAGATGATCACCATCGCGGACGGCTGGAGGAGGAGCCATACGGTGATTACTGTTGAGTCGAGTGAGGACGAGTAGGATTGGTATGGTTTGAGTCTAGGTAGTAGCAGGTTTGATTTGGCGACCTCTTCTCTTGTATTTATCTGAGGTCTTGTTTGTTTTAGCTTACTACTAGAACTCATGTTTTGATGTAGATATTCAGGTGACTCGAGAGGTACACTACCTTTATGATGTCTGTTATATATACCATGATATTTTTGTTTCCTTATGCTGATTTTATAAATGCATGTATGTTGTGTATGTGCGCGATGTGGTAACCGTCTAGACGTTTTTTGGAAAACAAGTTTCAAAGTAAGAAGGGATATTTCATAAATACTTAAAATAAAAATTAGAGATGTAGTAGGATTGACAACGACTAAACCCTTTTCAAAAAAAAAAATATAATTCCGCATTTTTAACGTTTCTAAAAACAGTAATTCCGTTAGTCACATGTAACATATGTGACATTCTTAGTGGTAACTAGGGGTGTCGCACATGGATAAGAGCAGTAACTATTGGGATGGTCACTTCACAATAATCACAAATTAAATATGGGGGCTGGCTAGGATAGGATTGCCTTGCTGCAAATGCTGAGGAGGTTAGCTAACTGCTTATTCAGTGCGTCTATTTTCTGCCTTATAATCTTATAATCTGCCCTGATTTCATCTGCAGAAGTTTGTACATGGGACGAAACAGCATCTTGTTGCCACCCAAAATTTTGATTATGGTAACTTCCCCAATCCCGTGAAAAAAATGTTAGAATAATTGTTGTAATTAGAGAAGTTACCTTGATCGGTGTGTGGGGAGAATAATATGGTTCTTGCTACCTAACATAATCTCCAAGGGTTCTTCTTGGAGGATTTTGCCATTCAGAAGCCATTTAACATTTACTTCACTTGGGATGGTTGAACAGAGAGTGTTGAGTTGTCTCCTTTTTTTTTGGGTTCTTCCTCGCTTCTCCTTCGTCTCCTTCTCTTGTTTCTACTTCTGTTCCTCCTTGATGTCCTTTACATTTCTGGATCAAATTGTAGATGATTTGGGGACACCTGGCCTCTCAAAGCATAAACAAGAAAACTTGAAAAGGGTAAGTGTGGAAGAGAATTTTAAAAATTTTAAAAAATTTTCCTAAAAATTCAAAAATAAAAAATAAAAAAATCCTAAGATAAAATATATACAACTTAATAGTAAAGACCTCCCAAGTCTTTACAAATTGATACACCGCTCCCCCGGCAACGGCGCCAAAAGTACTTGATGAGATTCTGGCAAGCGTACCAAAATTCCATCCAGCAGTATAATAGTAAGTAAGGGTATCATATCCACAAGGAACGGTTCAATTTATAAAGATTAGTGGTCACAATTATCAAGTGAGAATACGGTTGTGGCTGTTGAATTTGGAAAGTAAATAAAAACAGAAAATAAATTGAGCTCAGCGTGCCCTCGAGCGAGAGCCAAGCGAGCCTAGCAGGCAGAACACCATAAAAACACAATTATAGGGATTTTTACGCATTGTCTTCCCTTCCCCTTCAATTTAGAGAGAAAGAGGGAGAATCCTAGAGAGAGAAAGTGAGAGGAAGGAGGAACAAAGCTAGCTTGGAGCCTTCCCCACCCCCTTGAAGCTTGGAGATCATCTTCCTCTCCCCCCATTTTCATTAGCTTCTTCCATTTGAGGTGTGTGTGATTCACCCACTCACTTTCCATCATGTGTGAAGTCCCTTAATGATCCCTTGATGAGATTCTGGCAAGCGTACCAACATTCCAGCAGTATAATAGTAAGAGTATCGTATCCACAGGGAATGGTTCAATTTATAAAGATTAGTGGTCACAACTATCACGTGAGAATACGGTTGTTGGTTGTTGAATTGCGAAAGTAAATAAAAACAGAAAATAAATTGAGATAGGTAAAGACAGTTACTTGGACTAGGATTGAACTTCGTTTCATCGCACCCCTTTCATATGTGAACCTCAATAATATTTATGAATATATTATTATGATATCCTAGCAAATTATGTTATTTTACCCTGGTCTCCACAGTGATAAAATATTTAGAAATAATTCATGCGGGTTCTCCCAAGTGACAAATTACCCCGGCTTGATTGCTCTACTTTTCCGTTTGTTAACACTATCAATTCACCGTATATTCCTATAGGGACTACTATGAAGATGTTGTCACATTCCAATTCTTCAATCATCGATTCCCCCCTATATTCCTATAGCGACTACTATGAGTACTTTTACCAATCAGAGTTCAAGTTTCCTTTGGCCCAGGCTCCCCCAAACTCGCTGTTAATCCGGAAATCTTTATCACATATTATCCTAGAATTAACGTATAACTCCGGCACACAGGCGGAAGCTACGCATAAAGCAAAGTATAAAAATACCGATATCATAAAATAAGGATTCATAAATAATAAAGAGAATTCACATACAATCGGGGATTGAATCAACTACATTCAATCCTATTGGAGAGTTTAGCTACGCATGGTAGCAATTACAAACCAACGGAGAAACTGTCACTTTCTCCAGCCCTTGCTCTGCTATACCGTATCTCCTCGACCTCTGGTCTCCAAAAGCTCCCGCCTCTGGTCCCCCCCCAAAGCTCCCATGATCTTGTTGGGTTTCGAATTTATGATATTTCGAATTCCATAAGTTGTAAGTTCTTTATACTTTTCGAATTTACAGAAAATATTAAAGCTGACTTTTCGAGTTTGACAATAAGTTCAACAAGGTGCATAAAGACTTAGAAGATTTCTGAATCTGAAAGTGACCTTTTCGGGGAACAGAAGACAGAAGAAAACAGTTACTGGAAGATACAGAAGTTTTGTTGATCAAGGACAGATGGCGACATTTTAGTGAAAGCATTTGAAACAGTTAAAAGAAGAAAGGTAGTTTTCTGGTTAGCAGAAAACATGGCAAGCATGCACGCTGCCAACACATCGGGCTAGATGATGTGTCAATTGTACATTAGTTAGCCATTAGGAATAGAAATCTATAAATAGGTGAACTTTCTATGTAATAGAGGTTGGCAAATCATTATACCCAAACTCTGAACGACCTTATACGTCCGATCTCACTGCGACAAATAGGTTACAAGGAGTAACAGTATGTGATGAACTCATCCACATTTCAATTCAAGCAAATTGTTTTTACAATTCATTTACTTTCTGCACTCTACTTTCCCGCAATTTACTTTATGCAATTTACATTCTGCAATTTACATTTCGTGTACATTTTCTTTCTTTCTTTCAAACTTGTGTTTTCTACTTCTTTGAAACTCTGATTCTCTTCAATTTTCAAGAATTCAATTTTAGAACTTTGTTTGATGAAATTCTGAATCAAGTACTTCTAAACTTTTTTTTGAAACATAAGTTCTTTGATAAAATTCGGAATCAATTAACTCTAGTTCTTTCATTTCTAAAAGTCAAATTCTGGAAAAATCATTTTAATTTCTGGAAAAGTCAAGTCATTTGAAAGTTTCTGGAAAAATCAAGCTTTTTCTTACTAATTCTACAAATCAGAAACACCATAAATCTACTTTTTAAAACGAGTCCCGTAAGAGGATATCATTCTAATCCCCAGATTGTTCTTAGAATCAAAGTGATAAAAGATAATTTTTGAATTTAGATTTTATCACCACAAAGAAATTGACACACCCAGTGGGACCAAATTGCCAAAAGTAGTGTGTTATGATTTTCTGAAAACTGATTTGCATGCGTTTAAGAAGTGGTAGAACAATTTCTGTTCAAATGGCTAATAATGCAAGACAAGTAGAAAATGGAAATAATAGTAGGGATACTACCAATTCTGGAAGTCCACCACCCCAAGCAAATGAATCTGTGAATAACAATGATAATAATGAGGTTAATGGAAATAGTAGTGTTAATAGAGACCAAATGGCCTCTATGACTTTACCAGAAAATCTGGGCATAAGTCAAGTTATGTCTACTATCCCTGTTTCTAGTAATGTTTCTGCGTCTCAGAATGGCAATCCTCCTTATGGATTACCTTTTGGTTTCGTCCCAAGTTCTGGGATGGCACCACCAATAATGTCAATAGTTGGTCCAACAACGGTTCCTTTTGTAAACCGTGGGACTATTTTTAATCCTTTTGTGGGAAGTTCTTCTTCATCCATTACAAACTCTACTTTAAAATCTTTGAGACAACAAATGGATGAAAGTAATCATGAAATGATAAATATGTTGACTCATCAAATGGCCACAGTATTTAATCATCTAGTACAAGCAACAAATAATAACTATAATTTGTTGGCTAGGCAAATGGAAAGGATTGCAGATATGTTTGGGACACCTGCAGACCCTATTGTATGGCAAGTGGCTAATTGTAATCCTCAATAAATCAAGGGGATCAAAATAATCAAATACCAAATCCTATTGTTCCAGTCGAAAATAGGGAAGAAAATGATCCTAGAGTTATTCTGAACAGAAATCAGAATGCTGATGAAATTATGGAAAGGATAAGAGCAAATAACTTAGAAGGGCAAAAAAATGTTGTTGGAATTGTCGAACAAGTCCTAAACAGACATGGGTTTAATGTAGGATTTGCAAATCATCCCTATGTAGTATCTTCTTTTACCCAAATGATTTTACAAACTGAGTTGCCTTGGGGATGGAAAGTTCCTAAATTCACTAAGTTTTCTGGTGAAGTAGGAGAATCTACTGTCGAACACATTGCTCGATACCAAATCGAAGCAGGTGATTTGGCAAATAATGAGGAATTGAAAATGAAGTATTTTCCTAGTTCTTTAACCAAGAATTCCTTTACTTGGTTTACAACTCTTTCCCCAAATTCGATTCATTTATGGAATCAATTAGAAAGGAGTTTTCATGAACAATTCTTTAGAGGAGAAACTAAAGTTACTCTAATGGATTTAGTTAATATTAAAAAATCATCAAATGAATCAATAGATGATTATTTGAATAGATTTAGGCAAATGAAAGCAAGATGCTTTACTCAAATCCCCGAATATGAGTTAGTCTAAATGGCTGCAGGAGGTTTGGATTATTCAATTCGAAAGAAATTGATTAATCAACAACTTAGGGATATGGCCCAATTGGCTGATAAAGTAAGGCAAATTGAACATCTTAAAAAAGAAAGAGAAAGATTCAGGAAACCTGAGAAGGTTTTCAGAAAAGATAAAATAGCATATTTAGAAGTTTCTGATGACAGCGATTTCAAATATGACTTAGAAGATAATGATGTTCACGTGGCAGAACTTAATCCAGGACCTCCTTATGTTTGTCAATCTTTGAAACCAAATGGAAATGTTAATAATGATACAAAAGATAGATTTCCTAAGAAAAATTATGGTTTCAATATTTCGAAAGCTGACCAAATTTTTGATATATTAGTAAAAGACAAACAAATAATTTTAAGTGGTGATCATAAGATTCCTTCTCAGGAACAGAGAAGAGGTCGAAAGTATTGTAAATATCATCATACTTTTGGACATTGGACTAATAGTTGTGTTCGTTTCAGGGATATTATCCAAGAAGCCATTAAACAAGGGAGATTGAAATTTGAAGAAAAAACTCCAATGGAAATGAAGATTGATTATGATCCACTTCAAGTGAATGCTAACTATGCAGAGCCTGCAAGTGTGAACATGGTTGAAGTGGAAGACTCAAATTCTGTTGAGGAAGCCATTGAAATGGCTCTAGAGGAAGTTCAGGAATTTCAAGACATTTTCCCAAAAGGGGGAGAATCTTTACTTGAGATTCTGAATAGGAAGAAATCTGAAGATACTTCAATTGATTTATGTCCAAGATGTCGTGCAGTATTTGATAGATCTACTGCGAAGGCATTTCGTGATTCTGGGATGAAGAAGCATTATCAGGAAGTGGCTATAAAAAGCCAAAAGAATGAAAACAAGCAAGAAAGGTTAATCCTTCTTATGGTGGATGGATCTCGAAATCAGAGTAAATTTCGGAAGAAAAGATACCTCAAAAGGTGAATAAGTTTAATAAAGGAAAGCAACCTATGCACCCAAATTTCCATGTTAATGGAAAGCCTCGGACTTTTGTGCCATTATCATCAGTTCCTCCAAAAAAATGGGTTCGTCCTGGATATTCAAAGCCTCAGTATAATTATCTAGGGTTTCAAAAGAGGCCTTATTATGGAAATGGAAATAGGCCACAAATGACGAAAACTCAATGGAGGAGAGCACAAAGAATGAGAAAGGCTGCTTTCGAGGAAAAAGAGAAAAGAAACATAGTGGTTGAAAGAAGTAATGCACAACCCAAGCCTGTTCAAGCAAAGAATGCTCAAGTTACTCATGTTTAGGCGAACTCAAATTATCCTTCATATGTACAAGTTGTAAAGAAGAAACCTTCTTTCCAAGTGATTGGGGGTTTTAACGAAAATGAAGATGATTTGTTGACAGAGAAATTTGAAACAGGTTTCGTAGATGGTCTGGATGACATTTGCGCAGTTGTTTCTATTTTACCTGCTGAATAAGCAGAAGAACTTGAAAAGGACTCATAGGATGAAGACTATGAAGAAGATGATATAGGTGATGACCCTATTTGTTATACTTACATTGGTAAACAGATTTGTCAGAATACTTCTGCAATTTTCGAAAGGCCTACAGAAGATATGCAACTTCACATGAAGCCTTTGTTTATTAAGGCTTTGGTCAAAGATGTAAGTATAAGAAAGGTACTTATGGATTCTGGAGCGGCAGTGAATTTGATGTCAAAGTTTATGATGAAGAAGTTGATGACGACTAAGTTTGATTTAATGCCTCATCAAATGATCATTACAGATTTCATTGGAAAGACTTCGAAATCTGAAGGAGTGTTATGTTTGGAATTAAAAGTGGGAACCATTATGAGACCCACTATGTTTTTTGTAGTTGATTCGAAAGCAAACTATAATCTTTTGCTTGGAAGAGAATGGATTCATGGAGTAGGTGTTGTTCCATCTTCAATGCATCAGAGGCTTTGTATGTGGACTAAAGAGGGTGTACCATTTATGTTGATGGGGACAAAAATTATTTCAAAGTCGAAGAGAATGTTCTTGATGTGAGAAGTACTGAAAAGAAGGTTATGAAGATAAGACCTTATGAAATGATTGATAAGTATATGTTGGTGCTTACAAAAGTACCTTACTCTTTAAGGTTGAATCCTGATTGCGGGTTCATGTTACAGTGTGATGTTAGCCCATTTGAGGCGACAGAAATTTCTGAATGGTCAGATCCAGAATATATTCGAGCTTTTGGGCTCAAATTTCGGCCTACATGGCCGAAAAGAAGGTAGAAGCGACTTTCGAAGCCGAATCTGAACAAATTAAATGTAATGATGAAATAACGACCACTTAGTCCAAATGGCAAGAAGGAAGAATAATTATTGAGGAAATAACAGAAGAAGAAATGTCATCAGACTTAAAAAATGAAAATTCTAAAAAGATTTCTGAAAGAAGTGAGAATTCTGAAAAGGACTATCTTGAGAAAATGATTCAGAAAGTTGAAACTGATGTTCGGGAAACTCAAGGGGTTGATTTTGGAAAATTAGATTGTATTTATGATGATTCCCCTTTGGGTTTTGAAGGAACTTTATCTCAAGGTATTAAGAAAATGGAAACTCAAGATCCTTTAGAAGAAGTGAATTTAGGAACTGATGACGAAAAAAGACCTACTTTTGTAAGTTAGAATCTCGAAGAAGAATTCAAGAAGAAAATAATTGACTTGTTGAAAGAATACAAGGATTGCTTTGCATGGGATTACCATGATATGCCTGGTTTGAGTCGAGACTTGGTCGAACATAAACTTCCTACTTTTCCATAAAAGCGACCAGTGAAACAAGCTCCTAGAAGATTTGCTGCAGAAATAGCCTCGAAGATAAAAGACGAAATTGAGAGTCTTCTAAAAGCTAAGTTCATTCAAACTGCCAGGTATGTTGATTGGATTTCGAATATTGTACCTGTTATTAAGAAAAATGGATCTTTAAGGGTATGTATTGATTTTAGAGATCTTAATAATGCAACCCCAAAAGATGAATATCCAATGCCGGTTGCTGATATGTTAATAGATTCGGCAGCAGGAAATGAACTTTTAAGTATGTTAGATGGATATTCTGGATATAATCAAATTCTTATTGCTGAAGAGGATATTTCCAAAACAGCTTTTTGATGTCCTGGTGCAATAGGAACTTATGAATGGGTAATGATGCCCTTTGGCCTTAAAAATGTTGGTGCAATATACCAAAGGCCATGAATTCTATTTTTCATGATTTAATAGGAAAATTTATGCAAGTCTATATAAATGATGTTGTGGTTAATCTGAATCAAAAGACTTCCATTTAGATCATTTAAGACAAGCTTTCGAAAGAATGAGAAAGCATGGTTTAAAAATGAATCCTATTAAATGTGTTTTTGGGATATCTGCAAGTAATTTTCTGGGATCCCTAGTTCAAAAAAAAAAGGTGTTGAGATTGATAAGAATAAGACTAAGGCGATTCTAGAAGCATCTCCGCCTTCTACAAAGAAACAATTGCAGTCTTTTCTGGGAAAAGTAAATTTTCTTCGAAGATTTATTTCAAATTTATCAGGAAAAACGAAAGTGTTTTCCTCTTAGCTGAAGTTAAAGAAAGAAGAAAGTTTCAAGTGGGAATGAACATCAACAAGTCTTTGAGGAAATCAAGAGATATCTGACAACTTCTCTGATTATGACTCCTCCTTTGCTAGGAAAACCTTTGAAATTGTATATTTCTGCTTCAAAAACCAGTATAGGAAGTATGTTGGCTCAAGAGGACGAAAATGGGGTAGAGAGAGCTATTTATTATTTAAGTAGAGTCCTCAATGATGCAGAAACTAGATATTGTGCAATAGAAAAATTATGTTTGTGTTTATACTTTTCTTGTACTAAACTCAAGTACTATGTTAAATCTCATGATGTATTTGTAATATCTCATTTCGATGTAATAAAACATATGTTGTTGAAACCTATATTGAACAGTAGAGTTGGAAAATGGGCGTTAGCATTAACTGACTTTTCGTTAAAATTTGTCCCATTGAAATCAATGAAAGGACAAGTAATTGCAGATTTCTTGGTTGATCATCCCCCAATTCCAATTGAAGAATCAACATATATAGGCTTAGAGCCTTGGAAGTTATTTTTCGATGGATCCAAACATAAGAATGGATTAGGGATTGGAACTTTAATAATTTCACCTAAAGCATTTCCTACTCGAATGATATTTGAAATAAAACATCAATTTTCTAATAATGCAGTAGAGTATGAGGCTCTTATTGTTGGTCTCGAAATATTAATTTCTATGAATTCGAGAAATGTACATATTAGAGGAGATTCCTAGTTAGTTATCAAACAGATAACTAAAGAGTATAAATGTTCAGATCCAAAATTGGCTAAGTACCTGATTCAAGCCAATAGACTTCTGGAAATGTTTGATGAAGTTAAGATTGAACACATTCCAAGAGGTCAGAATTTTGAAGCTAATGAATTGGCTCAGATAGCTTCTGAATACAGAATTTCAATTGGAATACTGAGAAAGATCAGTGATATTCAGACAAGACTTCCAATGAAAGAATTTGAGATTCACAATATAAATCATTTAGATCAAAATGATTGGAGAAAAGAAATTGTGAACCTTATACAAAATCCTTCCTCTTCTAATAACAAACACTTGAAATATAAAGTTCTAAATTATTGCATTTTTGGTGAAGAACTTTATAAAAAAGCAGTTGATGGGAATTTACTTAGATGTTTGGGAGAAACTGAAGCATACTTGGTTTTAGTCGAAGTGCATGAAGGAGCATGTGGAGCCCATCAAGCAGGAAAGAAAATGGAATGGATTTTGAAAAGAAAACTATTCTATTGGCCTTCGATGGCCAAAGATTGTCATAATTTTGCTAAGTCTTGCGAGGAATGTCAAAATCATGGAAGTGTGCAACAAGTTCCAGCAAGTGAGCTACATTTAATGATAAAACCTTGGCCTTTTAGAGGATGGGCTTTGGATTTTATTGGAATGATACATCCAACCTCTTCGAGAAACCATAAGTTTATTTTGGTTGAAGTTGATTATTTTACCAAATGGGTAGAAGCAATTCCTTTAAGAGAAGTTTCTCAAGAAGATATCATTCGTTTTATCGAAGAAAATATCATATTTCGATTTAGCTTACCAGAAACCATTACTACAGATCAAGGAATAGTGTTTACTGATCAAAAGATGGTTAGATTTACTGAATCGAAAGGATTAAAGTTGCTTTCATCTACACCTTATTATGCACAAGCCAATAGACAAGTTGAAGCAGTAAATAAAACTATTATTGCTTTAATTAAAAGACATATTGGGCAACGTTCAAGAAATTGGCATGAAACCTTGAATCAAGTTCTTTGGGCTTATAGAAATTCTCAAAGAGAAGCAACTCGAACAACCCCTTATAAATTGGTATATGGTCACGATGCTATATTACCAGTAGAAGTGAACTTATAGTCAATGAGGGTTCAAAGACAATTCGAGTTACCTTCTCAAGATTATTTGAATTTGATGTTTGATGAATTAAATGAACTTGATGAATAAAGGTTACTTGCTCTCGAAAATATTATTAGACAAAAAAAGCAAACCTCCCGTTGTTATAATCGAAGGGTTAAGAAAAAAGGTTTTCAATTAGGTGATTATGTTTGGAAGTTAATTTTACCAACTGATAAAAAATCTAAGAGATTTGGTAAGTGGTCACCTAATTGGGAGGGACCTTTCGAGATTGAAAAGGTTTTTTTCGAACAATGCGTACTCAATTCAAGAATTACTTGGTGATTTACGCATAATGTCAATAAATAGGAAATACTTAAAGGAATATAAGCCAAATTTGCAAGAATTGAAGATTGTGCATAGAGAAAAATAAATTGTTCAAAGGACAATTAAATTAGAGCCCATGCTCAACAAATAAATTAAAAAATTACATCACAAAAAATTCGAAAAGAGGCAGAAGCAACTAAAAGGAGAATCATTCTTCATCTTTGCGAAGTCATGCATCAGGTCTTCATATTGGATTTTCAAGCTGTAGTCAGATTTCTCTAAGTTACTGATGTCTTTGAACACATCTACAACATTTCTCGAAATCCCTTTAACAAAATTGAGAATTTCAGTTCGAGAAGACCTCTGCCTCGAAATAGTGGCTTCCAAATCACTCTTTTGAGACTTCACTTGTGTGGCATCCTCCTGAAGTTTTTGAATTGCTGCCTCAATTCGAAGATTCTCCTTTTCAAGATCTTCAACCTTAGACAAATTTTGCTTGATGGATTGCTCGTACTTCTGAACTTTGACTTTGCAATCATGGAGTTTATCCATCAGCTCAGCCTTCTCACTTTTCTGAATGCTCAACCTCGAAGTAGTCTCTTCAATTTGGCCAAGAGTGTTGAGGGCATTCTGAAATAAGTTTGAGAAACCCTTAATCCATTCTTGTTGAGATTCAAAAAAATCTTTGAACCTTTTGTCAAAAAGTGCTGGGTAACATAGAATCTCTTCCTTGTAATGGACATCCTTAGGGATTGTTTTCAACATGGGTTTCTCGAAAATCAATTTTTTGAAATTATGAAGCACCGTTTCAACACAGTCTTCTTCGTTCAAAGGATTTAGAACTGTTGTTTCAGAATGTCCTAATGATAGTGAGACTTCTCCAGAGAGGACTTCTAAAACCAAGAAAGGATTTTCATCCAGGCCTTTGAGACAATCATCTAAATCTATTGCATTATATACAAGAGTAGACCTAGATGAATCCCTCGAAAAACTTGGAGCTTGTTCAGGAGTCCCAGATTCTGTTTGAGTACAAGAAGCCTCTTTTGTTGGAGATTTTCTTTTCTCTTGAGAAACAGGTTGAGGGGAAGATATAAGATTATCCTCTTCCATGGGGGAATCTTCTTTATACTGATCAGAAGGGGATTGCACTTCTTCTTCTTCCTTCTCTTCCTGTTCTTCGTTACTTTCTTTAATATTTTCCATTGCTTGATTTTTCGAAAGTAAGTTCTTCGAAGAAGTTGCCTGAAGTGGACTTTCAATAGTCTTTTCTTCCTGAATCACACACTCAGTTTGAGAGCTAGAAGAGATGTTTATCTGAAAACAAAGGAATTTAATAGTTAGATAAACATGAACAAGAAGTATTTTGCTTCTACAAAAGAAAAGAGAGTAAAAATTACTTGTTCCACAATTCCACTTGGGATTGACTTTTTATGGTCCTTAACTTTAAATCTTTGGCCAACTCTCTGAGTTTACTTGAAGGCAATGTACTTCGAATTAGAAGAAGAAAATTAAAGCTAAAAGGAAAAGCATAAGATTAAGAAACAAAAACTCACAGCTCCAATAGTTTTTCCTGGAGGAATTACAAAAAGGAGTTTCTTCTCTTTTGGAACTTTCTTTTCTTTTCTAACTTCTTTTCCTCTCAAAGGTATAATTTATTTTTCAGATGTAGCTTCCTGTCAAGAAAGAAAATAAACATAAACAAAAATTTGAAAGTCCATAAAATTTTGAATTTAAAAGAGAATTCGAATTTACCTTTGAAAGAGATTCATTATTGGATTCAGCTAACTGAATCTTCTCTTGACCTTTGACTGCTTTCTTCTTTGAAGTATTTGAATCATCTGCTTCACTGTTCTTTCCCACAAAAGTGATAGCTAGATGGGTGTAGGATCTAGAATTGAGCAAAACCAACCGATTAGAATCAATTAAAGGCACCAAAATTGCGAATTATAGTGGCTGGAACAGCAGCTATAATGCGCAAGAAAATGCAAGAAAATGAGAGAAAATGAAAGAAAAAGTGGAGAGGAAGAAATGGTAGGGACGCCACTGAAGCAAGAATCCACTTGCAGCAGATAAGTCCAATGCCAGACGCCACTAATTCAGGAGAATTAGATAAGTCTCAGTATGGTTTGAGCAACAACCACCAAGCCTCACTCAACTCACAAAGGGAGGAGAAAATTTGGCATAATGCCTTTACTTCAAAATTCAATGTGTCATTACAAGAGGAGAGGACTCCTATTTATAGGAAAAGAGGGGGAGAGGGGCGGATTTTTAGGGGCATCAAAAAGAAAGAAAATAAAAGGTGAGTGAAAACACTCCTAAGTGGGTTTTGAACCCATGACCCCCAAGGTTTATGGCTAAGCTAAGTCTTAAGCCAATAAACCTCTCAAAATGGCGCCCACTCATGTAGGAAAATACAAGATGAGTCAAATTTCTATCCTATGTGGGAATAGAACCCATGACCTCCTAAGCCTTATAGCAAGGCAACCTACTAACCAATAAACCCACTAAAAATAGCGCCCAAGTAGGAGGAATTAAAAGAAAATTACAATTAATAAAAGAAAATATAAGAGAGTCCTAATTAAGGGTGGTCCATAGGACAAGGGTCCTATCCAGGGTCAAGGTGTTCTTCTGTAGGGTAGTGACCTTTATTTTGTAGGGTAGTGACCCTTTATTTGTAGGACACTAATTTCTCCAACTATTCCTTGCTTGAAGCTCAGGCTTGAAGTTGGTGCATATCTTCCAATGTAGGTCTTGCAGGTCCAAGCTTCTAGCAGTGTGCCATCAAAAAGTAGATGGACTCTTGTCATAAGGTTCGTCATTTTTGTCGACCTTACCTGATGTAGTCTTCTTCCGAGATTTAGAAGCAGTAGTCTGTAAAAGACAAAAAAGGAATGTTATATAGTTTCGAAATCAAATCTTAAGAATTTCGAAATTCAAAATCTAACTTACAGAAGGTTTTTGAGAAGATGCTGGAGTCTTTCTCTTCTTAGACTTCTTTTCTTTTTCTTCTTCTTCTTCACTTTCCCAATTCTCATTGGCTTCTTCTGAAAGTTTGGATTCTTGGGCTAAAAAGCCATTAATGCAAGAATTATGATTATAAAAGTTGGGACAAGTGAAAGAAATAAGAAGAAATGTTGTATTGTTACCTTGAACAATGAAGTTCTTAGAAATTATTCTCACATGTTCTATATCCACATGAGGTATAAAGGGATAATTATCTGAGGTATATTTGGTTAAGGTAACTCTTTTCGAAAGTGGTTTGCATCATTACAAAGAATTTCGAAAGTTACAGGTCTAGTCCAATCAAGACCATATAAACTTTTTGCCAAACCAAATTTTGTCGTTGGTAAAGATGGAAACTTAGGGCAATACTTTTCGAAAGCAGTTTTACCTTTAGAATTAATAACTTTGCAATTTTGCGAGTTAACAGAGACCTTTCTTTTAAAGAAATAGCAGCTTCAGAAATTGTTCTAGAAATTTTGTTGGGATTATAGAACACGTGAAAATATTTCTCGAAAGCCTCAATTTCTTTGACATGCATACCTTTTGTTTTCTTTGCTGATTTCTGCGTATAAGCAATGTCTTTCATTAGTCTCGAAAAGCAGGTAGCTTCATCAACTCGAATGCTATTATAATATTTTGACCACCACTCTTCAAAAGACAGGGTGCATTAATAAGAAGGTTCGAAAGAAACTGGGCAGATAAATAAAGGCCTTTCAGCCTTTGTGAGTTGAGTTCATTGAAGCCCTTCTCACCATTAACTAAGTCTTCAACCAAGATTTGAGATTTAGAGGTACAAAAAGGTGTTGGTCGAAATTGACTTAGTCCAAATTGACGAGCTACTAATTGTGGCTGATATTGGAAAACTGTGAAATCTTTTAATTGGAAGCCACAGTATATGAGATCATAAGATAAGAACTGCTTCCAAATCTCCAAACTTTCAGATTGTGCACCTAGAGTGTCACAAGGGAACTTTCGAATAAACCACTCAGGTCCTCGAGTTCAAGAAGAGAAAGGTGCAAGATTGGGAGTGTGTTTATTGATATTAAGGAAAGAAGAGAAGTAAGCTTTGAATGACTCCAAATGATTCTTTTTAAAGGAAGGAGTAAGGAAAGAAAGTCTGAAACCTTCAATAGAAGAAGGAAGGTTCGAGTCTGAGGGTTCAGAGCTTTTGAATTTATTTTCAAATATGGCATTTAGCCAAAGTTGGAGAAACCGGAAAGGACCACACGAATTTTGAATTGGTTCTTTGAATTTTAGAGCAAAAATGGCCTCAGACAACATGTCATAGACATTGGCCAAAAGAAATCTACTTAAATCCATTCAAATACCCTTGGCCAACATCTGAGCAAGGGGAAGATATGTTGAGACAAGCTCACCTCCAAGAAGTTTTTAATATGAAAAACTGACTAAGTCTAAATATGCATATGAGATGCATCTTATGTTACTAACTGTGTGCTCAAGTGTGGTAGAGACTTTTTATATCTAAGTTACTGCAGGAATACATGAAGACAAAAAGGATCTTTAGACCACTAAGATTAGCTATAACATAAGTAACAGTGGCAAAAGAACATAAGTTATAAAGAGCTTTACAACAGTTGTGTGCTTCAAAGATCAGATTAGAGCTCAAGCAAGTCAATTTACACATACAGCACGTGTGTTTGAATTAGAACAAAAAGTATACAACCAAGCTCATCACTAAGTCTATGAAGAAAAACTCGAACAAGATTCAGATAAAAGCACAGCTTGAGATGCAAGCCTATGTTCAGAAGCTATCATAGTTCAAGCAAGCATAAGCATGAAGCCATAAACAGATGCAAGCTCAGCTTGAGATGAAAGCCTTGAACAGATGCAAGTTCAGCTTGAGATGCAAGAACAGCTTGAGACGCTGTCTCATGGACAGACGTGAATAGACGAGATCTCGTCAGAGATACAAGTAAAATATAACTAACTCTGGACAGAAGCAAGACTGCATGCTCAATGATAGAAGACAGCAAGTGAGGTCAGCATAAAGTCAAACAAGGACACAAGGACACTGACACAATGACTTAGCCTGAAAAGCTGTTGTACACCTACTTGAAAATCCTGTCTCCTTGCTGTGCACTCCAACAGCTAGAAACGACCATATAACGACTAGTTTTCTAACTCAAGATATAAAAGAGACAAGTTCAATCAGTTGCAAGTGAGAGAGACTGCCTGCATCACTGCAAAACCATTAAGCATCTTATCACATCTCAACTGACATCTCAAGTGCACATCTCAGCTGTCTGTGAACAGACTTATCTCATCTTGAGATCACCTGTCTCTTCTCATCTCTCTTCTGTGCATCACTATTATATTGTATCTTAAGTAGAGAGATTACCTAGCTTATCCATCTCCATATCCATACTGTGTATGCTTGTAAGCTAGACTCATCATAAACATTTACTGTAACCTGTCTCATCTAAGATATGAGGATTCCTAGTCTTAGAGTGAGGTGTTTGCGTCCTGAAGAGGCTGTAAGAATACTTGTGGCTCAGCTAAGATAGGAGCTCCTAGGCTTAGTGTGAGTGAGACGTCCTGAAGAGGCTGTAAGAATACTTGTATTGACGGGTTTGTCAATAGTGGAAAATCTCACGTGTTGTGAGGACTGGACGTAGCCCATGGAGTGGGTGAACCAGGATAAGATCTCTTCACACACAGGTGATAAGGGGTTGAGCACACCTGTGTGTGAAGAGGAAAAAGATCCATGCCTGGACCTAGTGCAAGTCTGTTCATACCTGAAGGAGCTTCCACCAACAGGCCACCTGCCTTTGATGGAACTGATTACTATTACTGGAAAGATAGGATGAGACTGTTCATTGAGTCCCAACATGTTGATCTATGGGAAATCATAGAATATGGACCCTACACACCCTACATCACTGATGAGCTTGAACAAAGAGTAATTAAGCCTAGAGACAGATGGACAGATGCTGAAAAGGCAAGGTATGTTCTAAACTCAAGAGCTAAATATCTGCTAACCTGTGCTCTTAGTCGCAGTGAATATGATAAGGTAGCAGAATGTACAACAACCAAAGAAATATGGGATGCTCTTGAGGTTGAACATGAGGGAACAAATCAAGTCAAAGAAGCCAAGATCAACATACTGGTAAGACAGTATAAGCTCTTCAAGATTAATGAAGATAAAGGCATTGAAGACATGGTGAGAAGATTCACTGTCATAACAAATGACCTAAAATCTCTGGGAAGAACATACTCTAACCAAGACATGGTAAGAAAGGTCCTGAGAAGCTTACCCAAGCCCTGGAGACCCAAGGTCACAGCTATTCAGGAAGCCAAAGACCTGAGCACCCTCAGACTGGATGAACTCCTTGGATCACTAAAGGTTCATGAGCAGGAAATGATGGAAGAGGACCACATAAGATGTCCCAAGACTCTAGCTCTGAAAGCAACCTCTAGCAACTACAAAGGTAAGAAGGTAAGCTCATCTCAACAGACTTTACTAAACTCATCTCAAGACACAGAAACTGAAGAAAATGAAGAAGATGATGATGAAAGTGAAATGGATGATGAGCTGGCTTACATCTCAAGAAAGATAAGACGCATGTGGAGGGCTAGAGGAAGTGGAAGGAAAAGGTTTCCATCAAGAAGATGAGAAATTAAACCAGAAAAGAAAGGTCAATTCATCTGCTATGAGTGCAGAAAACCTGGACACATGAAATCTGAGTGCCCTCAGCTCAGAAGAGAGATGAAGAAAAGTCCTAAGAAGAAAGCAATGATGGCTACTTGGGATGACACTGAAGGAGATGACAGTCCAAGTGAAGAATCAGCCAACATATGTCTTATGGCAAACAGTGACTCATCGGATAATGATGAGGTAAGTGACTCAGACTCTGAACTGACTCTAACTGAACTCAAGTGTGCCTTTGAGAATCTTCTTTATGATTCAAATCTCCTAGTTTCAAAAAGCTCTCATTTAAAATCAGAGCTAGATATAGATCTTGAAAAGGTTAAATTTCTGGAAAAAGAAAATGAGAATTTGAATCATAAAAATAGTAGTCTCATGTTGTCTCACATGAAGTTGTCTGAACTTACTAAAAGTATGAGGCAGCCTCCTGATGAGCAAAGGCTAAAGCATCTTTCAGAAGAAAAGCAGAATCTCAAGAAACAAAACAGAACTCTCATAGATGATCTGGAAAAATTTGTTAAGGAAACAAAAAAACTTGAGAGACTCATTGGGTCTCAAAAAGGAATTTTTGATAAAGCTGGACTGGGTTATGAGAAGTCCTCCAGTGAGATCTGGTACAAGGATTTCTTCATTCCTGCAAGAAAAAGGAAGAAAGAAAGATGCTTTTGCTATAGTAAATTTGGTCATAAGGCCACTGAATACTACCTAAGACATGTAGCATCCAAGAGAAAGGTCACTAACCATGAAGGACCGAAGTATAAATAGGTACCTAAAATTAAACCTCATTGTGTGACAGATGTGCCTGGCAGCAGCCAAGTCAAAGAAGGTGTGGGTACTGGACAGTGGCTGTTCAAGACACATGACAGGAGGCAAAAGCATGTTTCTGTCACTTGAAGAGAAGGCTACTGGGGTTGTCTCTTTTGGAGACAACAGTAAGGCCCAGATTAAGGGCATTGGTAAGATTGGTAAGACTAACTCAGCTCAAATTGAAAATGTATATTTTGTTAAAGGTCTGAAACACAATTTACTGAGCATTAGCCAACTGTGTGACAATGGTTATCATGTGAATTTCCAACCAAACTTCTGTGAGATCATAGACTCAAAAACTGGAAACAAGGTCTTTTCTGGAACTAGAAATAAAAATCTTTACTCAGTCTCTCTTGAGAGTCTGTCTGATCTCACATGTCTCATGTCTCATGACCATGAAAAATGGCTATGCATAAAAGAGTTGGACATATCAACATGAGAACCATGAGTCAGCTTGCAAATCAATCTCTTGTCAAAGGACTACCTAAAGTTAAATTTGACAAGGATATGATTTGTGAGTCATGCATAAAAAGCAAGCACAAAAAATCAAGTTTCAAATCCAAGACTCATGTCTCAACTACCAGGCCACTTGAGATTCTCCATATTGACTTGTTTGGACCAACTAAGACTGCCAGTCTTAGTGGTAAAAATTATGGTTTTGTTATAGTGGATGACTTCTCAAGGTTCACCTAGGTTCTATTCCTATCTCAGAAAGATGAATCTTATGACTCTTTCAAAACCTTTTGCAAAAAGATTCAATCTGAGAAAGGATATAGAATTGGATCTGTAAGGAGTGACCATGGTGGAGAATTTGAGAATGCCAAGTTTAAAAAATTCTTTGACAAAAATGGCATCACTCACAATTTCTCTTGTCCAAGAACTCCTCAACAGAATGGGGTAGTTGAGAGGAAGAATAGAACTCTTCAGGAAATGGCAAGACCTTTACTATGTGACTATGGAATTGAGAAATACTTTTGGGCAGAAGCTGTCAACACATCCTGCTACATTATAAACAGAGTTACCATAAGGAAGATCTTGAATAAAACTCCTTATAAGCTTTGGAAAGGCAGAAAACCCTCAATCTCTTACTTTCATGTTTTTGGATGTGATTGCTATATTTTAAATACTAAAGATCAGTTAGGGAAATTTGACACTAAATCTGATAAAGGAATTTTCCTGGGATATTCACTAACATCTAAAGCTTATAGAGTATATAATCTGAGAACCAAAACTACTGAAGAATCTGTGCATGTAGTGTTCAATGAGATACAGGGAAACTTCCAAAAAGAAGTTGATGAAGAGATTGAAGAAATGATGAGAGAACTAAAGATCTCAACACAAGAAGTTGAGGAAAGATCCTCACCTGACCAAAAGCTAGTGAGATCATCTCAATCTGAGCAAAGAAGAAATATTCAACCTGAAGGACTGTCTCACAGAAGTAGCCACCTTGAGACATCTCATAACCTCCAAGAAGAAAACAAGCCAGATGATGAAACTGAAACTCAAGAAACAAGGCAAGAAAATATTGAGATCCAAAATGAGCATGCATCTCAACTGCCTAGAAGCTGGAGATTAGTGAGATCTCATCCCAAAGAACAAATCATTGGAAAAACCTTAGACAGAATCAGAACTAGGTCTTCATTCAGAAACAATGAAAACTTAATGGTCTTATTATCTGAGACTGAACAAAAGAACATTGATGAATCTCTCCATGATGAATCTTGGGTTAAGGCTATGGAGGAAGAGTTAAATCAGTTTGAGAAAAGCCAAGTCTGGAATTTAGTTCCTCCACCATCTCATCAATCCATAATTGGAACCAGATGGGTCTTCAGAAATAAACTAAATGAGAAAGGGAAGGTCATGAGAAACAAAGCCAGACTGGTGGCACAAGGGTTCAATCAACAAGAAGGAATAGATTATGATGAGACCTTTGCACCTGTGGCAAGACTTGAAGCTATAAGGATCCTGTTAGTATTGCTGCATTCAACGACTTCAAATTGTACCAGATGGATGTAAAAAGTGCCTTCCTAAATGGAATCATAGAAGAAGAAGTCTATGTGAGACAACCTCCTGGTTTTGAAGATCCTGACCATCCTGAATATGTGCTCAGACTCTCCAAGGCTCTGTATGGTCTCAAGCAGGCTCCAAGAGCTTGGTATGATAGGTTGAGTTCTTTTTTAATTAAAAATGGTTTCACCAGGGGTAAGATTGACACTACCTTATTTAAAAAGGAAATCAACAAAGATTTATTAATTGTTCAAATTTATGTTGATGATATCATTTTTGGTTCAACTAATAAATCTCTATGCCAAGAATTCTCAAGTCTCATGCAGGGAGAATTTGAGATGAGTATGATGGGTGAGCTGAGATTCTTCTTAGGGCTACAGATTAATCAACTGACTGATGGGATCTTCATTAGTCAAGAAAAATACACTAGAGACCTGCTCAACAAGTTCAAAATGAGTGAGGCCAGACCAATGAAGACTCCCATGCACCCCTCAACTCAGATTGACCAAGATAAAGCTAGAACAGCTGTCTCAAACAAGCTTTACAGAGGTATGATTGGTTCCCTTATGTATTTAACAGCCAGCAGACCTGATATTCAGTTTGCTGTGGGAATATGTGCAAGGTACCAATCTGATCCTAAAGAATCTCATCTCACTGCAGTTAAAAGAATATTTAGGTATTTAATTGGTACCACTAATCTTGGCTTATGGTATGAGAAAGGAAAAAGTTTTGATCTCATAGGATACAGTGATGCTGATTTTGCTGGTGATAAGATGGATAGAAAGAGCACCAGTGGATCCTGTCAATTCTTAGGAAAATGCTTTATCTCCTGGTAATGCAAAAAGCAAAATACCATTGCCTTGTCCACTACAGAAGCTGAGTATGTCTCAGCTGCTGCATGCTGTACTCAAATACTATGGATCAAATCTCAATTGCAAGATTATACAGCCAGGTACTCTAAAATTCCTATTTACTGTGACAACACTAGTGACATAAACCTTGCAAAGAATCCTGTTCACCATTCTAAGTCTAAGCACATTGATATCAAACATCACTTTATAAGAGATCATGTGCAAAAAGGAAATATTGAATTAATATTTGTAGATACCAAAAGTCATCCAACTGACATCTTTACAAAACCCTTGGTAGAAGAAAGATTCATTGAAAATTTAAAATTGTTAAATGTGTGCTGTCTTGATTGAAAATGATGAACTAAGCTCAACTTAGTACTGGGTTATATGCTGAGAGTCTCGTCAGAGATGAGACTCAGGGGTCATCTATGAAGAGACAAGGTCTCAGATGCATCTTTTATTAGACGCATCTCATGACACGTCTCAACTCACGTCTCATGAAATCATTGAGACGTCATTAAGGAAGGTAATGAAAGAAAATGTGTCGTTGAGAAACGGTCAGTAACTGTCCTTTCATTAAGACTAGTCGTTACAACTATAAAAGAACGTGCTCAACCACCACAATAACTCCCCACGAAGTGCAGTTACTGCTTCTACTCTCTCTCTCTCTGCTCGTAGACTATTTAAGTCTACTCTCACATTCTATTCTCACTTTCTCTTCTCTCTCAATGCGCATCAAAATCACTGCTCTCAAACTTCCTTATTCTGACAAATCTTCATCTTCTTCCTAACCTGATAAAATGTCTTCCTCTGAACAAACTCAATCTCTTAGTGTACATTCAAGCCAAGAAAAATTAAGCTGTTCTCCATCGCCACAACCTAGCACAGAAACTGAGCCTTCACTATCCACTCAACCTACCCAACCTTCTCCATCTTCTAAATCCACATCCTCTAAGAAGAGCACTTCTCTGCCTCCCAGAATGAAATCCCAAAGGATTTCTTCCCAAGTCAGCCAAGCTGCACCTCCTAAATCCCCTGTTCACATAGACCTAACTCAACCAGAATCCTCTAAGAAAGGGAAAGAAAAAGCTATAGAAAGGAAAAAGCTTTCTTTCCAATCAGATCTTTTCAACAATGTAGAAGTTCAAGACAAGTTTACAAAGAGATTTGCTGAGAAGAAAATCATTGTGGCAAGGGTTTTCTCATCCCAGGAACTGAAAGATGAAGGGTGGGACATGATTCCTTATTTGGAAAAGCAAGGATGGAAGGACTATCTGACTATGACAGATTCAGTGTTTCCAAAGATGACGAGGGCATTTTATGCAACATGCTACAAGGCTAAGGGATCATCTCAAGGACAGCCACACATCATCTCTGACATTAAGGGAGTCCACATAGAACTGACGGAAGAGACTCTTGGTGCTATCATCCAAGCACCTGTGGCTGGGAATAGACTGTACAATGCAGAACACTGGTGGAATGAAGTTGGAATTCCATCAGCCAATGTAGAAACCTCTCTCTTCAAAGGTGGTCTCATCACAGACGCTGCATCATCTCTGAACCTATTTGGTAAATTTCTGTTTCATTTGGTTGTTAAGTGCATCATGCCTAGGGCTGGCACTTTTAACAAGGTTTATCATCAAGACTTGATGGTGATGTATCACCTCAAGCATGGGATACCTCTAAATCTCCCATTTCTCATCTTAAGGCATATGGAGCATGCCTTCCACAACTCCAAGATCAATGCATCTCTTCCCTTTGGAATGCTCACTACCAGAATCATGAGGCATTTCAAAGTTGATTTCAGTGGATGTGACAAGTCTAATGAAAGACCAGGCTATGTTGGAAAGACAAACTTGAAATCTCTTGGCTTAGATGGTAAGATTATACCTTCCCCTACTTTTCCTTTATTTGATCCTTCTCCTCCTGTACCTACCACAACACAGGCTTCTCCCTCATCCAAACTGTCTGAAGTCCAGAAGAAAAAGAAGAAGAAGAAGGTCTCAAAGGAAGATGCTGAGGGATCTCAAGATGGTTCAGAGATCCCTGTTAAGGAAAAGAAAAGGAAAGCTCAGCCTTCTGTATCTACAGAGACTGAGAATGGGAGAAAGAAGAAGAAGAAATCCAAGTCTGATCACACTGCTCTAGTTCATACTGAACCAGCACCTGAGAAACTCCATGAGCAAGGAGGAGAAGCATAAGATGAAGCAAGGAATGAAGAAGAAGGATCCATGTTTGAACAAGAAATTGAGCACCATTCACCACAGCAGCAAGCATCTCCTCAATTACCTCCTCCATCCTCTCCACCGGAGATAACTCCACAGGAAGTCTCTCCTATCAGTAAGATTGTTGCTGAAACCTTGACGAGCTTAGAAAAGGATACCACAACCTCAAGCTTTGAGACTCACCAAGAGCCTCAGCAAGATGAGACTGAGACTGTTGAAGTTACCACCACTCAACAAGCTACTCTAGTAAGTCCACAGCCAACTTACTCCATCCCTACTTCATTTCCCACTCGTAGAAAATTCTTTGTTGAGACCATCCTGTTCAACTCACCACAACCTAAATATGATTAGTCTGCACCTCCCACCGACAGACCTGAGCCAGCTAAGGCACCCTCATCTGAACCATCCATTCCTACTCATCTGTCCAATTCAATCAATACTTTTTTGAACCAATTACAAGAGGAACAACAACAACAACACCAGAACCTCCAAGCAAGAATTGAGCAGAATCAGAAGAAGATTCTCAAGAAGCATAAGCACCACAAGAAGAGGCAAGAGGCCATTCTTTCAGGATTTGACACAGTCCTGCAAGCAATGCATGCATCGAATGAATTTCATAGGAAGATGAACCTTCATCTTTCCAATTTGCCTCATCTGCCTGAGTTTCCTCAAACTGTGTTGTGACACTCTGGCCCTAGCTCAGGCTCATCCTCTTCCCTTTCATCCTAGCTATTCTAGTCTTTCGTTTTGATAATGTCAAAAGGGGGAGAGTAGGTTAGATATATCTAATGAGAGTCTTAGGTAGGAAAACATCGCAGTCTTTGAAGGATATGATCAGTTTATAGATGTAATTGGCATCTTTTCACAGCTTTTTGTTGAGATGCAATAGCATCTTTTGCTTTGTAATCCTCTAAACTTATGATTAATGAAAATTGACTCTCAGATATCTGCAGTATATTTTCTGTTTGGTTTGTTTAGCAATCTAATTGACATTTTAGCTCACAATTGAATATTAAATCTCAGAACAGAAAATTAAGCTTATCACTCAGGGGGAGTTCCTTCCCTCAAGTATTTCTGTTACAAAGAGATTACTCAACTCAGGGGGAGTTAACCTTAGATATACATCATATTCATTTTTATCTCTACAGATATTTAAACTCATAGTTTGCCATCATCAAAAAAAGGGGGAGATTGTTGAGACAAGCTCACCTCCAAGAAGTTTTTAATATGACAAACTGACTAAGTCTAAATATACATATGAGATGCATCTTGTGTTACTAACTGTGTGTTCAAGTGTGGCAGAGACTTTTTGTATCTAAGTTGCTGCAGGAATACATGAAGACAAAAAGGATCTTTAGACCACTAAGATCAGCTATAACATAAGTAACAGTTGCACAAGAACAGTAGTTATAAAGAGCTTTACAACAGTTGTGTGCTTCAAAGATCAGACTAGAGCTCAAGCAAGTCAATTTACACATACAACATGTGTGTTTGAATTAGAACAGAAAGTATACAACCAAGCTCATCACTAAGTCTATGAAGAAACACTCCAACAAGATTTAGATAAAAGCACAGCTTGAGATGCAAGCCTATGTTCAGAAGCTATCATAGTTCAAGCAAGCATAAGCATGAAGCCATAAACAGATGCAAGCCTTGAACAAATGCAAGTTCAACTTGAGATGCAAGAACAGCTTGAGACGCTGTCTCATGGACAGACGTGAACAGACGATATCTCATCAGAGATACAAGTAAAATATAACTGACTTTAGACAGAAGCAAGACTGCATGCTCAATGATAGAAGACAGCAAGTGAGGTCAGCATAAAGTCAAACAAGGACACAAAGACACTGACACAATGACTTAGCCTGAAAAGTTGTTGTACACCTACCTGAAAAGCCTGTCTCCTTGCTGTGCACTCTAACAGCTAGAAACGGCCATATAATGGCTAGTTTTCTAACTGAAGATATAAAAGAGACAAGGTCAATCAGTTGCAAGTGAGAGAGACTGCCTGCATCACTGCAAAACCATTAAGCATCTTATCACATCTCAACTAACATCTCAAGTGCACATCTCAACTGTCTATGAACAGACTTATCTCATCTTGAGATCACCTGACTCTTCTCATCTCTCTTCTGTGCATCACTATTATATTGCATCTTAAGTAGAGAGATTACCTAGCTTACCCATCTCCATATCCATACTGTGTATGCTTGTAAGCTAGACTCATCATAAACATTTACTGTGACCTGTCTCATCTAAGATAGGAGGATTCCTAGTCTTAGAGTGAGGTGTTTGCGTCCTGAAGAGGCTGTAAGAATACTTATGGCTCAGCTAAGATAGGAGTGCCTAGGCTTAGTGTGAGTGAGACTTCCTGAAGAGGCTGTAAGAATACTTGTATTGACGGGTTTGTCAATAGTGGAAAATCTCACGTGTTGTGAGGACTGGACGTAGACCAAGGAGTGGGTGAACGAGGATAAGATCTCTGCCCCCTGTCTCTTATCTTGTCTTTACTAAGCTTATCTTGAAAGAACTAAAACAACTTAGTAACAAAAGCAATAACTGAACCAATATTCAAGATAAGATTATGAATTAATCTAGGAATATAAATCATCACTAAAATTGTATTTATTTATATATCCTGTCTTTACAGAGACTCTAAGTCAACGAACTTGAGAGCACATCTCAATAATCAATTTTAGTGTGAAATAGCAGGAACAAATTTGAGAAGTCTCTATTCAACCCCCCTTCTAGAGACCTTCAGCCAACTTCAAGATAGGATTTTGGAACTTGATTGGATCTTGAACAAAATACAAAGGCAGAAAGCCAAACCATGAGAAAGGCAACTTGCTCTTTCTTAGTGACTTTACAATATTTGGCATTCAGTTGGATGAAATGGGTATAAGTTAACTTATCCCAACAAGGCTCAACATGAGGTTCAGGAATCTTCATGAAAGGAAGAATAAGTTGGCCTTCAGGTCGAAGGCCAGTTATGGCAGCAATATCGAATAAAGTTGGAGTAAGCATGCTATCGAATAAAGTTGGAGTAAGCATGCCATAGGGAAAGTGAAAAGAATTAGTGGATCTTTCCCAGAAAAGAAATAAAGAAAGAATTAAAGTAGGATCAATGCTCAGATCATATTTACTAAGTTGAATAAGATCGAAAATACCTAGTTGCTTCCATAAAGAACCCATGGTACCTTCGATCCTATTCAACCACATGATATATGAATCATTTCGAGTAGGAGGAGTTGCTCGAAAAGTATCAGGGGTATTTTCGAGATGATCAATTCGAATTTTGGATTTGAAAGCATGGATTTTTTCCTCCTTATAACTTGGAAAGAAATTATCATATTGGGTAAGAGAAGAAAGTGGTGTATAAGGGCCCAAGAAAGAAAATTGTTTCTTTCTAATGGGATAGGGAATGAGTACCTGGGAATTCCAGATAGAAATTTTCTCTTCAACATTATCAGGATCAGGGACGTAGACAATATCGTCCCGAACTAAGAGGTCACCTTTTGTAATAGCCAATGGAACAGTTTCAACACAGCTTCAGAAGCCATTAATGGAGTTTTGAGAAGCTCTTAGAAGAAAATGAGAGTAGTTGAACAGTGGCAAGAAGCTAAAAATTAAACCAAGAAAGCAAAATTTTATTCTTTGCAATGATTAAATGGTGAAAATATACTTTAAAAATGCAAAAGATTGATTAAAAGGTAAAAAGATTGTACCTTGAGAAGATGAACGATGACGTTCGCGCAGGGAAAGTGAGAAACCTTGAGGTTGAAGATGAAAAGGTAAAGGTAAAAAGTGAATAAATGCTTTGATTTGGCAATTTATAAAGGAAAGAGTAACATTGTCATGATTAGAGGGAAGTTAAAAAGTAATCATGATTGCACGTTTCTTGGAACGTGAATTAATATCCCAGAAACATGTTATAATAAGTTATTTTTAAAAAAGTAACTGAAATTTAAATTTAAATGGAAAATGAAGAGTTTATCTAAAAAGATATTCAAATTTTTCCCTCTTCTTTTTTGAATAATTGTTATAAGGAATACCAAAAGTTTATTTTAAAAATATCTCTTTCTGCAAATAAAAGATTGATTCTTGAAAGAGACTATTTTTGGGGGGGGCATCTGTTGGGATTCGAATTTCTGATATTTCGAATTCCATAAGTTATAAGTTCTTTATACTTTTCGAATTTACAGAAAATATTAAAAGCTGACTTTTCGAGTTTGATAATAAGTTCAACAACTTTGAAAGTTCTTGGTTGAAGTCAATACATAGAAGAACTTCAGAAATTCGAAAAGAAGATAAAGGTGAATTCGAGAAATATGGTATTTCTAGTATTCAGAAAAGTAAATAATAGTTCTTATGTTCATAATTCAAATTCGAATTACACACATTCGAATACATTGGAAATACACTTAGAAAGGAAACTATCCTAATTTCTAAGGAGTACTTAATTCTTGTCTAACAAGCCTCTTTCTCTTCTTCCTCCTCTACAAGCTTTTATAGAGCCAAGGCAAAAAAGAATTTCTATTCCAATATGTTGAACCACCTTGGTACTTGGGAACTAACAAAGAAATTCATTTATTTATAAATGATTTAGTATTTGGCTGTTACGTTTAACCTAAGAGAAATCCTTCAAAGAGGAAGATTGAAAACGCCTATAGCTTTGTCTATTGCGTTAACCTTATAAAAAATGAAGACATTCTAGACTAGGTTATAGGCAACAGCCAAAGGAATATATTTCTTCATATTGTATGAAGAATTTGGAAGAAGGGAGAAGAAAGTTTAGAATATTGAGAAATGAATCCAAATAGAACCTCTATTTATAGGGGTTAGAAAAATTAAGATTCATAAATTCACCTCTACAAATGTCTAATGGGAAGAATTCACATTAATGAAGTTGAATGGACGGTGGACGGTGGTCTTCATGACCTTTGATTCAGCCAGTAAAGAGTTTGATACGTGGCATACAAGGGAATGCAATCAAATCTCGAAATCAAGAAAAGACATAATGGGTTCAAGTTTCAATAAAGGTTAAGTTTCAAAGGTAGAATATTTCGAAACTCAAAAAGATCGTTTTGAGGTTCTGGAAGCAGAATTCGAGTACAAGAAGTCAGAATTCTAGAAAAAAGATTTCGAGAAATCGAAGAGCAAGATTTCAAGTGCATGGAGTCAGAATTCCAGAAAGAAGATTTCGAGAAATCGAAAAGCAAGATTTTGAGTTTGCAGAAAGCAGAAACTCGAAAACAAGGTGCATAAAGACTTAGAAGATTTCTGAATCTGAAAGTGACTTTTCGGGAAAACAGAAGACAGAAGAAAACAGTTACTGGAAGTTACAGAAGTCTGTTGATCAAGGACAGATGGCGACATTTTAGTGAAAGCATTTGAAACAGTTAAAAGAAGAAAGGTAGTTTTCTGGTTAGCAGAAAACGTGGCAAGCATGCACGCTGCCAACACATCGGGCTAGATGATGTGTCAATTGTACATTATGCAATTTACATTTCGTGTACTTTTTCTTTCTTTCTTTCTTTCAAACTTTGTGTTTTCTACTTCTTTGAAACTCTTATTTCTCTTCAGTTTTCAAGAATTCAATTTTAGAACTTTGTTTGATGAAATTTTGAATCAAGTAGTTCTAAAACTTTTTTATGAAAGATAAGTTATTTGATAAAATTCTGAATCAATTAACTCTAGTTCTTTCATTTCTAGAAGTCAAATTCTGGAAAAATCATTGTAATTTCTGGAAAAGTCAAGTCCTTTGAAACTTTTTGGAAAAATCAAGTCTTTTCTTACTAATTCTACAAATCAGAAACACAATAAATCTACTTTTTAAAACGAGTCCCCTAAGACGATCTGATTCTAATCCCTAGATTGTTCTTAGAATCAAAGTGATAAAAGATAATTTTCAAATTTAGATTTTATCACGACAAACAGATCTGTACAAAAGGGTCCTATTTATAGATGAAGGAAAGCTATCTTAAATCTGGAAGGAATCTATTTTGAAAACAGATCTAAAAACAAATCTGTGCAGCTGCGCCTCACCTGCATTCAGCGCAAGTGAAGCGCAGGTTACAGAATGATGCGCTTCGATCTGCGCTCAGCGCAGAAGAAGCGTGGAGCGCATAACAGATTATTCTGTTTCCTCTTTTAACAGCTTGATTTCTTCCTGATCTTATCCTTATCTGCTTTGCTTCCCTTGTTTCCCTCTTTTCAAATTGATTATGTGTTTATCTTGTCTTTGAATTTAAATTGAGGAAGTTATCCGCAGAATCCTTGTTTAAATGGTTGCTGATCTTATCCTTATTTACTCTCATTCAAACTTTAAATTTGCAGATCCTATCCTCAAATAATGTTATTTTCTTTCCTCATTTAAATCTCTCATAAATCTGCAAAATCAACATATTTTATATTTAAATAGCATCAAATTCAAATTCAAATTAAATAAACACAGTTATTACAATTATTAATAAAAAGGGATTATTTTGGGACATAAATTACTATTTTACCCTTGATAAGTGCAGTAAAAATACAAGAATATATCATATAATTTGCACTTATCATCCATCTTCTCCTTTCCCCTTCCTATTTTACTTGCCTTGTAGTTGTTTGATGTATTTCTATTTATGTATGGTCATGATTTATAGAGATACTATCAACATGTTCCCTAGAAGTTGTTAGGGTTTGATGAACATGCTTAAAAGAATTGTACACTCATGTCTACCTTCATGAATCATGTGCTTATTTATATATTGTGACTTTATCTCTAACCCTAATCATGATAATAAGAGCATTTTTGGGTCTTAGAACCTCATGAAATTATTTTTGGGTCTCCGTACCTCATGAAAACACATTGGGTCTTAACGCCTCATGTAATGATTTTTGGGTCTTTAGACCACATGCTAAATAATCAGATTTTGGTCCCTGGACTGATGTTCCCAAGACTTTGTCTTTGGTCCTTGGACTCATGTTAAATAATCAGATTTTGGTCCCTGGACTCATGTTCCCAAGACTTTGTCTTCGATCCTTGGACTCATGTTAAAAGAAGAAAAATCATGTTTGAATTTATCATGTTTAAGGGTAAGGTCTTATGGCCTTCAGAAACGACGGTTCCTGTTAGTCTGAGCTCAGTCTAGCCTCATGTGAAGTGGAAAGAACCCTTGGGTGTTGGGTAAAACACTTCATGACTAACCTTGCATATATGATTTTCATGGTGATGACTAACATTGCATGTATGATTTGCCCTTGGGATTGTTTTTATGAACCGATCAAGTTATTCTATACTTACTACCTATCATGTGTTTATCTCCCTACACTGCACACATTATTATCACACTCACTGGGACGTAGTCTCATCCCACGATGTAGGAATTATATCCAGTTGCGGAGGTTGCGGTCCAGAGGCTTGGCCGAAGAGTTGATGACTTATTTGAGTGGGAGGTTGTGGCCTTGTAATTATAAATGAAATTCTGGACTTGTAGGGATGTGCATAGGTCATGATTATTAGGGGAAGGAATATTATGATGTTTGAGAAACTACATTGTATTATTATATATTGTATTTGCTGGATTTTCTGGGTTTCAGGTTGAGATGGGAATTTTGGAAATATCCAGTTTATAAGGGAGACTCCGTCAGATTTTCGGTAGGATTGTTATAAACTATAGCATCCCAAAGTGTAATTTAGTTTCCTAAATTGAGAATGAGGATTTGTAATGATTGTAATGGTATATGAATTTTGTGGAAGCTTAAGCAAACATTGGATTGCCTTAGCAATTATGTGGTTTGTTTGACGATATCGATAATGGCGCGAAATAATTTCATAAATTTAGAAAAGTATCTCCAACGGACATTATTTCTAGGCTTATGGAATTAGGACGTTACAAAGGAGATGGGAACAGAGCTTTTGTTATCACCAAAGCTAGTTTGACGTCTTTGAACATGATTGGCAACTACGAGATAAGAGGGGTGAAGAGCTCTTCACATTGTAACAATGCGTCAAAATCAACCAACTCGACATATAAGTCATTAAAGGAAATAGGTGTTTCATGAGTTTTAATAGAAGCAACATATCCTTGGAAAGAAGGTCCAAAGCGTTTAGTGCATAGATAACAAGGTTAATATTATCAAAGGGATTCCCAATTAAAGCCAACTGATCAGTGGTGGGTTGAATAGGCTGCATGTAATTTGAGATAGAAGAAGTACCCTTGGAGATAAAGTTAAGGTGATCCTTGAGGGACATTGTGTAATAATGTGACCAATTAGAAAAGGCATGTTATAGATTAAGTCGGGCATCATGAGATGTTTTTTAAGAAAACATAATAGATTGAGCCTCTGAGTCACAAGAGCCAAGAAGAGCAATGTAAATGACCTTATCTTTGTGGTTCTAAAGTGAGTATGCAAGATTTGTGGTAGTGAAGTGTTGGTGCATTCCCTAGAGGCCAATGGTATATTGAACCCTTTTCACAAACAATATATATCATGTTAATTATAAAACAAAATTCTTTAATATATTAATTAATTAATATCATAAAGTCCTTAGAATGACTTGTTCGTGGCTGTAAGATATCAAGTTTGACTTGATAGTGAGATTCTATGGGCTACTTCAGAACGTCATTCTCAAATAATCCCTAGTCAAGTATTATTGTGAAAAAGACAACAATAATATGTCGAGACTAGTATGTGAGTAGACTGGTGACTATGTCTCACTGGTCATGGATATGTGATATCAAATCTTTAACATTGGTACACATTAAAGGGTTTTAATGGTGTACCAGACTGACCCACCATGAGAATGCTACATGGATTATTATATGTATCATTAGCGATTCTCATAGTGACAATGGTGTATGTGGTCATTTGACTTAATGTCACTACGGTTCCCAACATGAGGATTCGTATGATTTGGTGCTATCAAACGTCTTGCCTAACCCGATGACTATAAAGCTTATTACCGAGTATGCCACAAATCATGTGGAGGGATGGGAGTGACTAGATGGTATTTGTCCCTCCCACGTAATGGGAGTTATATCTTGGGCCCCTTGTTTAAGTGATACTACAAAGTGCATGGACGTGCCCAAATAATATTAGTATGAGATATTAATATTATTTGTTATAAGTCTACTCGAGAAATCAAAAAATCGAGATTGAACTATACAAGGATGGCATGTTCCATGTCTTGTGTTCAATCTAGATATATGGACAAAGGGACTATAAATACATAGTAACATTGGTCGCAGTTTGGTTATATGTCAAATCACATAGACATTCTTGTTATTTGGATGGTAGCGATGTTTTGTTAGATATCATTTGCTACTTATAATAAGATTTTAATGCTACTTTCCTATCACTTGTTTGACTTTCATTTTAACCACCTCATTCCTTTACATGCAAAAGATGGCTTTGAGAGAATAGTCTTTGATCCCGGACCTAATCTTTTTAAGTGCAAGGACGAGATGGTTCAATCTTCATTAGGAAATTTCCTAACCCTTATCTCAACTACCACTTGTTCACATCTTATGCTATTTTGTTGCTAGCCTTTATGATTCCCAAGTTCTTTTGCTATGATTCATTGATCTCCTTTTCTTGGGGAACCATACTCATGGGTTTCTTTCATGATGTTTAGGCTAAAGGAAGCTCTTACCAAGGAATATTCAACCACAACCTAAGGGAAGTCTCTTCTTATCTCAACTTCTTTGTCATCCATTCCATCTTCTACTCATCTCTTTCTTCTTTAATTTTAAGATTTGAGGACAAGTCCTCTCTAAGGTGGAGGGAATGATGCCTTATGGATTGGAAACCATATTTTGCTAGAGATGACCCTGTACTGCTAGAGGATACCCTAGGCGCATGCCCACAAACTGCCTATTTTTTACCTTCCATCACATGGTAAACTCATCATGGGTCTCAATGATGGCATATGGATTGGAAACCTTATTCTGCCAGAGGTGACCTTGCACTACTAGAGGATACCGTGGGTGCATAACCCACAAACTTCCTGTTTATGACCTTCCATCACATGGTCAACTTTGGTCAACTCATCATGGGTCAACCTTGGGTAAAAGCATCATGAGATCCATGAAAAAGATTAGGATTAATTTTAATTAATTTTCATTGTAATTGGGATTTCTTTGTAATTTGCTTAATTGTAACTTTCCTAATTAGGATTAGCTTAAGTGGGGCACTAGTTTAATGAGTTTTAGTGGTTAGTAGCTTTCTAAGCTACTTAGGCTTAGGGACCATGGGTTCAACACCCATGTAGAGTATAATTTTAGTCTTTTCTATTTTTCATTCTCACCACCTAGTCACCCCTTTTTCAAATAAATAGGAGGCCTCCCCTCTTGTATTTTAATAAATAAAGACATTTTGTCAAAATTCCTCCTCAACTGTGTGAGTAGAGAATGGTTGGTGGTGCTTGCCTAAACCATCTAAGACTTATCCAATTCCCCCGACCACTGATCTTATCTGCAAAATGAGTTGTCTGCTGCGGTGGCGATCTTCCACTCCTTTTCCTCTATCAATTTTCTAAGTTTTCTCTTCCTTTTTATCTCATGTTTGTTGAGTCTCAAAATATTATTAATAGTTTAATAATGTTTAAGTCTCACAACCCCGAGTTTTAATGGATAACAAATTTGGTAAACATTCTTTAAGAAAGGAACAGTCTTCTGCTAAAGGTATTTTCTTTGATCAGAAGGTATATGATACAAAAACTCTCTGAAGTCATGCAACCCTCTGATGTGGTGCAACCTACTGAAGAAGAGGAATCAGCTGAATGATCAAGACCTACTGAAGCCAAAGAACCTTCTGAAGATGAGAGACATCATACTGAAGCTTGTACCTTTTTGGGAAAGTGCTTCTCTGTTAATTCCCTTTGAAGACTCAAAGTCATTCGTAGCCCTTCCCAGCTGCTTATGCTTCTTCCAGAAAGTCAAATCAGTTAATTTTTGGAATATTTCAAATTTCATTCACCAAGGAAGCAAAGTCTGCTGTGAAGTACACTGTGGTCAGAAAAAGTGGAGTCTACGCTGCTGACACCTACTACCTGTTGCACCTGCTACTACAAGCTACCACAACTATGTGTCTAAATGGGAGCATTTGCATTAAATTCTATTTCTCAATGGGAACTCTATTGAAGTTAAACGAATCTCTTTCCCAACTCTATAAATATGAAGACTCATGCAGAAGAACAAAAAGAGAGGAGAACGAACATACTTGCTGAAACTATGCTAAAAAATACTCTCTGTTATTCATTCATTTGTTCCATTTGTACAACATCTTTCTTATCCTGAGTTCTACTCAGTTATTTGTACATCTTACAAAGTTTAGGCTTTGAACTTCTATAGTTTAAAAGCTTAAGCATCTTTCTTTTTATACAATGGTGGTGTGAGAGCCTGGAGAGGCTTGGTGGAAAAAAGAATACTTGGGTTTGAGCCTGGAGAGGCTTGTCTGTAAAACAATACTTTGGTTTAGAGCCTGAAGAGGCTTGATGGTAAAAGAATACTTGTAACTGTGATTAGTTAGTCAAAATCCTTTACTGTTTTGGCATTGGGATTGGACGTAGCTCACGGTGGACGTGAGTGAACAAGGATAAATTTCTTGGCTATGTTTTCTTAACCCTTATCTCTTTACTTTAAGTTTATATCTAACCAAGGAGGGTTTAGAAAAGTGCATTTGTAATTTTGTTCAGCAAAACAACTTTGTTTTTCACAAAAGAACTATTTTATTGAACTTGCTGAAGCATTTCAGCAAGTCTTTGAAAACATCAGTTTCAGCAAGTTGCTTAAAATCTTTGTTAAAATCTGTTTGTGAAAAGGTTTCCTATAAAATCTGTTTGAAATTATAAAACACTATTCAACCCCCCCTTCTAGTGTTTCTTGTGGTTTCTACAATTGGTATCAAAGCTCAACTTCGGGTTGAGCATCCCACAGTGCTGAAGGAGTAGATCCGAATGGAAACCTCTACCAACAATCCCCACTACATTGCAAAAGGAGCCTCAATTTCAAGGCCCCCAGCTTTCAATGGTACAGACTACCATTATTAGAGAGATTGTATGAAGTTGTTCATAGAGAGAAGTAACATAGATCTTTGGGACGTGGTCACTGATGGTGATTACATTCCCACCAACAATGGTGTGCCCATTCCTAAGTCAGAATAGACTGGTGATCAGAAGGCGCGTGTACAACTTAATGCCAAAGCAAAACTCTATCTTGTCTACTCTTTGAGTAAGTCAGAATATGAGAAGGTGCATGGCTGCTCTTCTGAAAAGGAAATCTAGGATACAGTAGCCGCTGTCCATGAAGGGACGAATAATGTAAAGCAATTCAAAATTAGCATTCTTGTTCATCAGTACGGAATGTTCAAGATGCATGAATCTGAATCTATTGATCAGATGTTTGGAAGATTTCAGATCATCACAAATGGACTCAAGTCTCTTGGAAGAACCTATGATTCAGGAGATAATAATCAGAAAATTCTTAGGAGTCTACCAAAGGTTTGGAGGCCCAAAGTAACTGCCATTCAAGAGGAAATAGACCTCAATGCCTTAAGAATAGAGGAACTCTTGCGATCCCTCAAAATCAATGAGTTGGAACTTGGAGAAGATGCTCTCAAAAAGAAGTCACTTGCCCTGAATGCCAAGTCCAAACTACCAAGGTTTGGAGCACAGAAGGCCATGAAAGCTGAGGAATCTTCAGAAGGTTCTGAAGGTGACTCTGATGATGATAATGATCTAGCTCTTATGAGCAGAAAGATAAAGATAATGCTCCAGAGGAAAGGAAAGTTCAGAAAAGGCTCATACTCTGAAAATAAAGTAAGTCAGGTAAAGATTCATCTGCTACTAACAAAATTACCTGTTATGAATGCAAGCAGCCAGGGCACATGAAGGCAGATTGTCCAAAACTAAAGAAACCCTCTTACAAGAAGAAGAAGTTCTTCAAGAAGAAAAAGGGTCTGATTGCAACTTGGGAATACTTAGAAGATTCAACTTCATAGGAGGAAGATGAATCTGCAGAAGAGGCCAACCTATGCTTGATGGCAAGTCTCCCCTTATCAGACAACTCTGAATCTGAGGTAATTCCTCAAACTCTTCAAGACATGTATGGTGACTTGCTGGAAAGTTCTAAAAAGCTTTTCCAAGAGTACAAAGATTTGTCTAGAGCATACACTGAAGTTGCAAACAAAAGTGAAGCTCTAGAAAGTGAAAATATTGTACTCAAAGAAAAACTTTTGCAGAATTATGGGGCTAGTAGTTCAGAAAGCTTAATTAAAGAAAATAAATTTTTAAAGAAACAAGTTGCTGAACTTACTAGATACCTAGCTAACTTTGTTAATGGAACCAAGAACCTCAACAGAATGTTGGGTGTTCAAAGGAATTCCAAAAACAAAGAAGGTTTAGGGTACTCAAATAGTGAATCATCACATGATTCAAATTCTAAACCTGCTGAAAAAGCTAAGAAAGGTAAGGAATGCTCTCACTGTTGAAAGCCTGGACACAGTGTATCACAGTGTAAACACAGGAGAAAGGTCAGACCTGCTGCTAACAAGAGAGGACACAAAAAGATGTGGGTACCTAAGTCTCTAATTATTACTATTGCAGATGTGTTTAATAGGACAAAGGAGACACCACAAATGGTACCTAGACAGTGGGTGCTCGCGACACATGACAGGAGAAAGGTCTTGGTTCCAAAACCTTAGACCTAAAGATGGAGGGGTGGTGACCTTTGGAGGAAACCAGAAAGGCGGAATCATTGGAATAGGTTCAGTAGGTATATCCCCTCTCACTGTCATTAAAATTGTTCTTCTTGTTAAAGGTCTTCAACACAACCTGCTGAGCATAAGTCAATTATGTGACAGTGGATATGTTGTATCCTTCACCAAGGATGTTTGTGTAGTCAAGGATGCTTATGACCAAGTCATTTTTACTGCCAAGAGACACAGTAATGTGTAGAAAATTGATCTTGAGGAACTTGCTTATCAAAATGTGACGTGTTTGATTTCTGTTAAAGATGAAAAACAGATTTGGCATCAGAAACTTGGGCATGCCGGCTTGAGATTAATCTCAAAGCTTACAAAACACAACCTTGTAAAAGGATTACCCAAGCTTTCTTTAAATCTAATATTTTATGTGAAAATTGTCTTACAGGCAAACAAACAATAAGCTCTTTCAAAAGCAAAAATGGTGTGTCTACCTCAAGACCTTTAGAACTACTTCACATGGATTTTTTTGGTCCTACAAGAACAGAAAAGCTTGGCTAGTAAGAAGTATGGCTTAGTCATTGTTGATGACTACTCTAGAATTACATGGGTGATATTTCTCAGAAGTCAGGATGAGACTTTTGAGAATTTCACAAAATTCTGTAAGAAGGTGCAAAATGAAAAAGGATTCTGCATTTCTGCAATCAGAAGTGACCATGGTGGTGAGTTTGAAAACTCATGCTTCATTATGTTCTGTGATGAGAATGGGATCTCACACAATTTCTCAGTGGCTAGAACACCTCAACAAAATGGGGTTGTCGAGAGAAAGAACATAAGCTTGCAAGAGATGGGTAGAACCATGCTCATTTCAAGCAACCTACCAAGATCCTTCTGGGCAGAGGCTGTTTACACAGCTTGCTACATTCAAAATAGAATTTTGGTAATACCAATTCTCAAAAGAACTCCCTATCAATTTTGGAGAGGAAGAAAACCCAACATTTCTTATTTTTCACATTTTTGGTTGTGAGTGTTTCATACTCAACACCAAAGATGATCTGGGTAAGTTTGACTCTAAATCTGATAAAGGATTCTTCATTGGTTATTCAGAAACATCCAAGGCCTATAGAGTCTACGACTCTAGAACCTGGACAGTTGAAGAATCTATTCATTTTAGATTTAATGATGCTAAGGAGACTGATAGCAACTATCTGATCTAGAAGAGGATTTTGCATGTATGGAGCTGAACCCTACTTCAGAGACTCCAAAAGTCAAGAATGAGGCACCTGTTGAGGACTCTCTGAAGTACCTGCTGAACAAACTTCCAGTCAACCTGCTAAAACTGGACCTCTTCACAGAGTCAATGATGAGTCTCAAAATGAGCAAGTATTTCCACACAGGCATGAGTGTGGATACAGAACTCACCATCCTCGAGAGCAAATCATTGGTGACATTTCAAAAGGAGTAGGAACAAGATCAAGACTTAGAGAAGTCAATAATCTCGCCTTCCTCTCTGAAATTGAACCAAAGAATATTGAGGAAGCTCTGCATGATGAAGGGTGGATCCTAGCCATGCAAAAAGAGCTTAATCAATTTGCTAGGAGTGATGTTTGAACTCTTGTTCCTAAACCCCATGGTAAAACTATTATAAGAATCAAATGGGTGTTTAGAAACAAACTTTCTGAAGATGGTCAAGTAGCCAGAAATAAAGCCAGACTAGTTGAACTAGGATATAAACAACAAGAAGGTATTGATTTCACCGAAACTTTTGCTCCAATAGCAAGGCTTGAAGCCATTAGGATTTACTTTCTTATGCAGCCAATAATGGCATCAAACTATATCAAATGGATGTAAAGAGTGCCTTCCTAAATGGATTCATTGAGGAAGAGGTATTTGTTAGACAACCCCCTGGTTTTGAAAATATGACTTTTCCTGAGCATGTTATAAACTAAAGAAAGCTTTGTATGGTCTGAAACAAGCTCCCAGAGCTTGGTATGAAAGACTGAGAAACTTTCTACTCAAAAATGGTTTTGAAAAAGGAAAAGTTGACACAACTCTTTTCAGAAAGATGTTTAACAAAGATCTAATTCTAGTCCAAATATATGTTGATGACATTATCTTTGGATCAACAAA
This sequence comes from Sesbania bispinosa, assembly GCA_026901365.1. Lineage (NCBI taxonomy): Eukaryota > Viridiplantae > Streptophyta > Magnoliopsida > Fabales > Fabaceae > Sesbania > Sesbania bispinosa. The sequence goes on along the minus strand of QLOH01000046.1, from coordinate 2,356,443 downwards.
TTCCTCTCTGTGCACTGAGTTCTCAAGGCTTATGCAATCTGAATTTGAAATGAATTTAGTGGGTGAACTCAAATTCTTCTTAGGACTTCAAATAAAGCAAGATTTTGATTGTATATGGATCCATTAGGAGAAATATACAAAGGAAATGCTTAAAAAGTTTAATATGCATGATTGGAAGCCTATGTCAACTCCCATGCACCCTTCAGCAATCCTAAGTAAAGATGAAGGAGAAGAATGTTTTGACCCAACCATGTATAGAGGCATGATTGGATCCCTATTGTATCTTACAGCGAGTAGGCCTGACATTATGTTCAGTGTATGCTTGTGTGCAAGATTTCAATCAGATCTAAGAATAACTCATTACAAGGCTGTTAAAAGGATTTTCGGATATCTCAATGGTACTACTAATCTTGGTCTATGCTATAAGAAGAGTAAGGACTATAGAGTAATAGGATATTGTGATGCTGATTTTGCTAGAGATAGAGTTAAGAGAAAATCAACAAGTGGTGGATGTCACTTCATCGGAGAAAATATGATCAGTTGGGCCAGCAAAAGGCAAAGCACAATAGCTCTATCAACTGCTGAAGCAGAGTACATTGTTACTGCTGCAGTTGTTCACAACTGCTATGGGTAAAATATCAACTTGAAGATTTTAACATTCCAGTTAAATCTATTCATATGCTTTGTGATAATACAAGTGTAATAAATCTTTCTAAAAATCCCATCCAACATTCTAGAGCTAAGCATATTGAAATCAAACATCATTTTATTAGAGACTATGTTCAGAAAGGCGTTTTTTAGATACGACTCATTGACACAGAGCATCAGTGGGCTGATATATTCACAAAACCTCATACTGAAGATAGGTTTAAGTTCATTAGAGATAATTTTCACATTCTTGCATTTTCTGAAAATTGAATGTGTTGTTTTTCACCAGCTGCTCGATATTACCTGGTAACTGCTGAAACACCCTTTCAGCATACTCCTTTTCCCTGAATCATGTTATGCTTTCATGCTTATTTTATCACTTCAGCATGCTCTGAACACCCTTTTGATTGATGAAAAAAGGGGGAGTACAATAAACTAACAAAATCTGAAGTTTAAGCCATTTTCAGAAAAGATATTTCTTATTTAGGGGGAGCAATTATTCAGGGGGAGCAAAGCAAGGCAAAACAAGTTGTATTTCTCTTCAAGTATCTGAGATAGGGGAGAATTTCTAAACTCATTTCCTCATTTCCCTTCAGATATTTGATAGTTTAAGCAAATTTGTCATCATTAAAAAAGAGGAGAATGTTGAGTCTCAAAATATTATTAAAAGATTAATAATGTTTAAGTCTCACAACCATGAGTTTTAATGGATAACAAATTTGGTAAACATTCTTTAAGAAAGGAACAATCTTCTGCTAAAGGTATTTTCTGTGATCAGAAGGTATATGATACAACAACTCTTTGAAGTCATGCAACCCTCTGATGTGGTGTAACATGCTGAAGAAGGGAACCTGCTGAATGATCAAGACCTACTGAAGCCAAAGAACCTTATGAAGATGAGAGACATCGTACTGAAGCTTGTACCTTTTTGGGAAAGTGCTTCTCTGTTAATTCCCTTTGAAGACTCAAAGTCATTCGTAGCCCTTCCCAGCTGCTTATGCTTCTTCCAGAAAGTCAGATCAGTTACTTTTTGGCATATTTCAAATTTTCATTCACCAAAGAAGCAAAGTCTGTTGTGAAGTACACTATGCTCAGAAAAAAGTGGAGTTTGCGCTGCTGACAACCACTACCTGCTGCACCTGTTACAGCAAGTTATCACAGCTATGTGCCTAAACGGGATCATTTTATTTAAATGCTATTTCTCAACGGGAACTCTGCTGAAGCTAAACGGATCTCTTTCCCAACTCTATAAATATGAAGACTCATGCAGAAGAGCAAAAAGAGAGGAGAACGAACATACTTGCTGAAACACTGCTCAAAAATACTCTTTGTTATTCATTCCTTTGTTCCATTTTTACAACATCTTTCTTATCTTGAGTTCTACTCAGTTATTTGTACATCTTACAAAGTTTAGGCTTTGAACTTCTATAGTATAAAAGCTTAAGCATCTTTTTTTTATACATTGGTGGTGTGAGAGCCTGGAGAGGTTTGGTGGAAAAAAGAATACTTGGGTTTGAGCCTGGAGAGGCTTGTCTGTAAAACAATACTTTGGTTTAGAGCCTGAAGATGCTTGACGATAAAAGAATACTTGTAACTGTGATCAGTTAGTGGAAATCCTTTGCTGTTTTGGCATTGGGACTGGACGTAGCTCACGATGGATGTGAGTGAACCAGGATGAATTTCTTGGCTAAGTTTTCTCAATCCTTATCTCTTTATTTTCAGTTTATATGTAAACAAGGAGGGTTTAGAAAAGTGCATTTGTAATTCTGTTCAGCAAAACAACTTTGTTTTTCACAGAAGAACTATTTTATTGAACTTGCTGAAGCATTTCAGCAAGTCTTTGAAAACATCAGTTTCAGCAAGTTGCTTAAAATCTTTGTTAAAATCTGTTTGTGAAAAGATTTCCTATAAAATCTGTTTGAAATTATAAAACACTATTCACCCCCTTTTAGTATTTCCTGTGGTCATCTCTTACCCATTTTCATCAATTTCTAACATCGCCCATAGTTCCTTACTTCAATTTCTAGATCTAGTAAAGCAACTGCTATAAGTGTTTAAAAGCATCTACAACTATATTAAGTTTTATTTTTAACGGAACTATCACGTTAATTTATTTTTTAATCAATGAAACTCATGTTAAACCATGTCACTTTTTATTTTGTTTTAAAAGTTATATTATAAAAGTTTTGAATTTTCTTTTTCTAATTTTATACACATGATTTAAATGTCTCTTATCCTTTTGAGATTTTTTTTGTGTAAATTTTAGAATATACTGATTAAAACATATTGGTAATTTTTATATGATATAGTCTCCTTATATTTTTTTATTCATTGTTTAAGTTTTATAATATATATATATATATAAGTTTTTAATACTTAATATTTTTTTAATTATCTTAAATATATCAAAATAATAAAAATATTATATGTTGTACTTTACTCAAATTGTTAAAATACTAATTTTATTTAGAATAACAGTAGAACAAAAGTAAGCAAGCAAAATCATCTCCCCTTGTTCCTATGTCATATTATTTATTTTTTAGAAACAATTTTTCCTTATTAAAAATATAATTATAATATTTATACACTCAATTTAAATAATAATTCATATAACACATTTTTTCTAGTTTTTTTTTATCATATCTTATATTTCTCTTTATTTTCCTTATCTCTAACCTTATTATATTAATATACTGTACAAATATAATTATTAAAAAATTGAATAAAGCTTTAGTAAACCCCAACTCTCAATCTCATTTTCTTATTTGCAATGATTCCCAACCATAATTTCCGACAAATAGCATTTGTGGTAAATGTATCATTTCCTTTATTAGAACGAGTAATACAATATTAGCATTTTTGTTTTTTTTTTTCTTTTTTCACAAGTAATACAATATTGAGGTTTAAACTTAAACTTGATATAAGGTGTAACATCCCAGAATTCAAACTTAATTATTAGAATTAGGGGATATAAAATAAGAGCTTGATGAAAGAGGTAGGACTTAAGGGGAAGAAAATGAGTAAAGATTAAAGAAGAGAGAAAATAAGAAAATGGGTTTTTGGTATTCTCGCTCAAGCGAGTATATCAGTAAAAACTTGTAATATATTTTCGGGTTTTCTCGCTTGAGCAAGAAGGGTCTCGCCCAAGCGAGAAACAGGGGAGATTTTGGGGTGTTCTCTAGAAGAATTTTGCTTCGAAATTCAACCAGAATTCGGGAGGATGCTCTTTGGAGTATTCTCGCTCAAGCGAGAAGGGTCTCTCTTGAGCGAGAATACGAAAGGGGCAAAATTCCATTTCCCTCGCTCGAGCGAGAATCCCTCGCTTGAGCGAGAGCACACGTACCAGAATAAAACCTTAATTAGGGCACAACTTCATTTATTTCTTCATCCCTTTTTATCAACTTAGAGAGAGAGGGAGAGGTCCTAGAGAGAGAGAGTATAACTCACAAGTCAAGGATTCATCTTCCCAACCTCCTCCAACCCCTTTCCCTTCTCCATTTGAGCTCCCAAGTGAGTATAACTCACACACTCACACTCCTTTGGTTGATGTTCTCTTGTATGCACCCCCTTCTTCCATTCCCTCTTCTTAACTCTTATGATTGATGGTTGTATGACATTTTACTTGTTGTTGACATAAAAATTTGCATTTATGGTATGAGAACATGTGTAGAGGGGATTTTAACCAAGTTAGGGTTTGCCCATAACCTTTTCTTTCGATATTGTTGCATGAGTTCTTGTACCATTTGTGTTGAGCATTTCATTTTAGGCCTTTGGCCTAGTTGTTAATTTGAAGAACAGTTTTGGCTTTGGCCCAGGTAAATCTAATAAAGATGAGAATGTAACTCAGTTAATGTTTTAAGACTTGGGGGATTAGTACCCAACTAATAAGGGTGATTAGTACCTGGAGTGATTAGTACCCAGTGGTGGTGATTAGTACCCAAGGGAGACGTTCCTTGTAGTCTGAGCTTAGGTATAGTCGCACAGTTATTTAAGTGATAAGAACTCGCTGGCTGGGTTATGCCGGTCATGTGCATTCATGCTTTTATTTAAGATTATGTTGAGTTATTAATTGTTGTATTGTCTTTATTATTCTGGCGCATCATTTGTTCTACATCCCCACACTGCATATTGCATGGTTATATTCACTGAGACATTCTGTCTCACCACAAGTTTCGTGGACCACAATATAGATACGCAAGTACCCCCACGCACCGGCTCATGAGCTAATAGCTTGGAGTGCCTATCATATTTTGCGGTGGATTACAGGATTCTTATTTGGACTTGTTAGGTTCTGACGATTGCATTTTGATGTATAGATTGTATATTTTGCGAGGATATGACCGTACATGTATGTTTCCTTAATTCACTCTTGTCAGGACACATATATGGGGGTATCCTTAGCCCATTACTATGTATTGAACAGTTGTAGTCATGATGGCATTATGAAGTTTATGTATTTATTACTTTCAGTCATATATCATTCAAGTGAGTGTTGGTAACTTGAATTATATATGATTATGCTTTCCGATATCTAAATGGCACGAAATAATTTTGGAAATTCGAGATTTCGTTTCCACGGACTAAGTCCTCAGATTAGAAATTAGGACGTTACATTTTGGTATCAGAGCAGTTCAATCCAATTGGACTGTGGAATTGTTTGTCTTCTGAAGTTAGATGTAACTTTATACATTGTCATAAAATTGAGAGACTGATCACCTCAACGTTTTATTAATGATATGTAGAGAATCTTGGCTAGCCGAGGAAGGGGTAGACCCAGGACCAATCCTCATACCTCCACACCCAAGAGTTCTACCACAAACCCTATAGCGGCAGCACTTCAGATGATGTCTCAGATGATGGGGCAGCAAGCTGCAACGGCAAGGGAGCAAGCGGCGACCAATACCGCCATGCTCCAAGAGTTAGCTCGACGACCGGCGGAGACACCACCTCCACCCCCTGTAGTGGTCATGGATCCGTTTGTTCAGGGCTTGGCCGAGTTCAGAAAACATCACCCTCCAGCCTTTCTCAGAGGCTATGATCCTAAGGCAGCAAACTCCTGGCTGAACGCCAAGAACAAGATTTTCGAGGTCTTGGCCTGTTCGGACGACTTCAAGGTCCGCTTTGTCACCTACATACTGCAAGGTGGAGCGGAGACCTGGTGGAAGACTGCCAGACTAGGAGCAACAATAGCAGAGACAACCCTTCTCTTAGGATAGATTCCAGACGCTATTCCTAGAGAAGTATTTTCCAGAGCCAGTGAGGAAACAGAAGGAGATGGAGTTCTTACAGCTCAAGCAGGGAACCATGTCGGTGGGCCAATATGTGGCCAAGTTTGAAGAACTTGCCAAATATCACACCCTCCTTCAAGCTAATCTAAATGAAGGTTGGAAATGTTCCCACTTCGAGTTCGACCTCAAGGCCGAGATCAAGAAGGTGGTGGCCGCCTTCCAGTTGAATGAGTTCCCCACTTTGGTTACCAAAAGCCTAGTGGTGGAACAAAGCTTGGTGGAGGGAGCACCTAAGCCTGTTGCCAGGACTTGGGTGGATGGCAAGAGAAAGCGGGAGGAGGCACATACAGGGAAGAACACTCGGGCACCATTGCAGGGAGGCAAGGGCAAGCAACATGCACTCCCTTCTGCTCCCAGCATTCCCACTTGCCCCAAGTGTGGTAAGAACCACGGGGGTCAGTGCTTGGCGGGTCAGCGCCTAAGTTTCTTCTGCAAGGAGTCGGGACACATGTGGCATGAGTTTCCAAAGAGGAAGGAAGCTCCCAAACCCCAAGCCACTGGGAGAGTTTACACCCTCAGTACCGAGACAGCTGCTTCGGCCGATAATCTGATTAGAAGTATGTGTACTTTAAGAGGCATCAATGTGATTGTACTCTATGATTCAGAAGCTACTCATTCTTTCATTTCTTTTGATTGTGTGAAGAATTTGGAATTGCATGTGACCCTTTTTCCTTATAGCTTCAGTGTAATCACCCCAGCTAAGGAGGCAATCCCCATTTCCCTTGTGTGTTCTAGATGCCCATTGTGATACAAGGGAAGGCCTTCAAGGTTGACTTGATTTATTTTCCATTAAGGGGCATAGATATAATCCTTGGCATGAACTGGTTGTCCATGAATCAAGTCATGCTTGATTGTTTCAATAAAGAGGTTGTCTTTCCGGTTCTCCCTCCTCTATCGGGGGAGAAACCACCAATACTCTTGTCCAGTGTTACACAAGTGTCGAAATGCCTGACTGTTGGGACTAGTTGTTTTATTTTGTTACTTTCCTCAACTCTAGAATCTGGTATTGACTTAAGCAATGTAGCGACGGTTAGGGAGTATCAAGACGTTTTCCCAAGTGAGGTAAGCAGTTTGCCTCCGGACCGGGAGATAGAGTTTACCATTGACTTGGTATCGGGCACAGGGTCCATTTCCAAGGCACCCTATAAAATGTCCCCACTAGAGCTTAGTGAGATTAAGGCCCAATTAGAAGGCCTTATAGCTAAGAGGTTCATTAGGCCTAGTGTGTCACCCTGGGGAGCAACAATGCTTCTGGTGAAAAAGAAGAATGGTAGTATGAGGATGTGCATAGACTATAGGTAGCTAAATAAGATTACTATTAAGAATAAGTATCCCTTACCCAGGATAGATGAGCTCCTAGATCAACTTAGAAGGGCTTCAGTCTTCTCTAAGATAGATTTGAGGACTGGTTATCACCAGATCAAGATTAGGGGTGTGGATATACCTAAGACTGCCTTTAGAACTAGATATGGGCACTACGAGTATTTGGTGATGCATTTCGGCTTAAGCAATGCTCTTGCCATATTCATGGATTACATGAATCGGATTTCCCCACCCTATCTTGATCAATTTGTTATTGTGTTCATCGATGACATCTAGATCTACTCCAAGAGCTTAGAGGAGCATGATGTAGAAACCACAGGAAAGACTAGAAGGGGGGTTGAATACTATTTTATATGTTTAAACAGATTTAATGAAAACCTTTTCATAAGCAGTACTTTTCACAAAGAGTTTTTAGATACTTGCTGAAACTGGGCATTTAAAGTACTTGCTGAAGTGACTTCAGCAGGTCCAGAAAATAGTTTTGGAAACTTTTTCTAAAAAGCGTTTAAATTTGTTTTCAGTTCAAGCTTATAAAACAAGTTATTCAGAAAGCTCCAGTTAGTTTAAATAACAGATAATGAGATAAGGGTTGAGAAAACTTAGCCAACAGATTTATCCTGGTTCACTCACATCAACCGCGAGCTACATCCAGTCCCAATGCCAAACCAGCAAAGGATTTACCACTAACTGATCACAGTTACAAGTATTCTTTGAACACCCAGCCTCTTCAGGCTAAAACCCAAGTTTTATTTGAACACACAACCTCTCCAGGCTAAAACCCAAGTATTATTTGACACACAGCCTCTCCAGGCTAAAACCCAAGTATTATTTCTTCCACCAAGCCTCTTCAGGCTCTCAGACACTTGAAAGTTTTTATAGCAAATGTTAGTTTAAATTCCTGAGAAACTTAAACAGAAAATAATCTTGTACAAAGGATAATTGAGTGTAACTCAGAATACAAATGAAATTTTCTATGTACAAAAATACCAAAGAGTAGCAGTGAGATTTTTCGCAACGTATTGGCTTGATAAAACGGTTCTCACACTCAATAATTCTTCATGAAGCTTTATATAGGATTTCAGCTTGAGTCTGTTGAAGATTGATAACCCATCGTTCTGAAATAGCATTAAACGCTGTTAAGACCGTTGTGATACAATCTTCTAAAAAGCTTCTAACTTTGTGCGATGCAGGTGTGTGGACTTGACATAGTTCTGACACTTGCAGGTACCAGGTACAGCAGTTTCCCTATCTGGTAAAATGATTTGAAATGCTTCAAAAGGGACTCTGTAACATTCCTTAAATGAATCAAATTTTCAGAAGACAAATATGATGCTTTAAAGTCTTTGAGAAAAAAGCCTTTTTGTCTTTGGTCAAATGCAACTTGAAACATCTTCAACAAATCTTCTTGATTCAAATAACACATCTCTTTTAGATGGTTGATAACTTTTAGCAGGTTCCCATCCTTCAGAAGGTTGCACCACATCAGAGGGTCGCTCCTTCAGAGACTTGCTGAAACACATGAAATACCCTTAAGAGAATATGTTCTTTTATCGGCATACTTTAGCCAAATTTGTTACTCATTAAAACTTAGGATTTGTGAGACTTAAACATTATTAATCTCTTAATAATATTTTGAGACCCAACATTCTCCCCTTTTTTAATGATGACAAATTTGCTTAAACTATTCAAATATCTGAAGGGAAACAAAAAGTATTGAGTTAAGAAATTTCTCCCCTATTTCAGATACTTAATCAGAATGCTTTACTCCCCATGAATCTGTGAATTCTTTTCTAAAAACATTTAAACTTCAGATATTGTGATAGTTTATATCTCCCCCTTTTGTCATCAGTCAAAAGGGTCGGTAAAGGAAATTGAAGCATTAAATGCATAACAGAGTAATAAACACAGGGTAGGTATACAATTATTGTATTAGAAACATAGTTGAGTCAGATATCACAGTCAATTGCAATCATTGCCAATCATAAAATACATAGCATAGTAAATGCGAGAACAAGTAATAATGTCACATAGTCAAATCAGAGAATAATCAACATAATCATATTGAATTTTCAGAAGGTTCAGTAACATAGAAATTTTAATATAAACATGAACACATAGACTTTCTGAAATATGACAAGCTAGAAACTGTTATTCCTCTTAAGCTTGGGCTTGGAATCTTCATGTGGAGGACGAACAGGAGCAGCATGGAATTGCCTCACTAATCTCTAAAGTCTACGATTTTTATTCCTCAACCTTCTGATTTCATTTTCTCTTATTTCAAGACCCTCAGATAGATCAGCTTCTCTGAAAATTATTGGCACATGTCTCTTGGTAAAGATAATCACCCCAAAACCATTTGGGAAGCCATAATCAGCAGTCTTAACCACTAAGCAAGTGTAGATGGCATGAGTCCACTTCTGCATAGTCCATTCTTTATGCAACTCATGCTTGGATCTAGGAAGTATTCTAGGAAACCAAGTTTTAAATTCTTGAACAGAAAGGGTGCTCTTGGTAATATAATCAACGAAGTCAAACTTCGTTCCAGAGCATGAACCTTCCTTTTCTTTCTCATGCAAATAAGAATCCCATAGCATTTCCTGTAGGTGTGATCAAATTCACCATAAGCTTCTAAGTCTTCAGGGAGTCTCTTCTCATTCTTCTTTGGTCATAGGCACTGGTTCTTCCATCTAGGCAGAGTAAAACTTTGGTTCCTTCTTCTTATCTTAAGAACCTTCAGCAAATGGTAACCTTGGCACAATTCTGTCAGGTTGCCAGTAGATCTTGGTAGAAGGCTTCATGGAGAATGGCTTGGGAGGCTTAAAATCTTTGCACCCAACTTTAGCAGCAATGTATCTTGAAAAGAACTCAGTTTCCAAGTTCAAATGCCTGATGATGATCCAATCTTCATCAGGTATCCTTGCTTGTTCAGGTGAGTTAATATCAATTTTCTTCCAGTAATGCTTGGGTGGTAGCACTCCTTCTCTGATTTTCTCAAGCTGATCAGATCTTCCAGAAGCTTCAACCAATCTCTTATGTCTCTCATCCTCCAGAGAGTCAAGGTGAAGACCAATATGTTTATGTTGTGGGAGATGGTCTTTGAAGTACAGAAGTTCTTCATATAGATTAGGGAAAAGAGGTACTCTTACTCGTTGATTGGAGTGGTATAGAACTTGTGAGGAAATTCTGCAGATTTCAGCACATCTTTGAAAGACAAGATACGTGCTATGTGTCCACAGGATGGCTTTCTTGAGATAATTCTTGTTTTAGGCTTCAACAGCTCATCCTTTGCTGCATGGCTTCCTTCCTAAACAAACACACCATCACCCTTGTGAACATATCTTCCAGTCTCCTTCCAATTCAAGTTTCTGGAATCAGTACTAGCAGATGGAGTAGGATAAGAAACAACTTCAGATACCTTAGAAATCCCAGGAACAAGAACTGGTTCAGCAACCTTTTCAGTAGATAGCCCTTCAGTGGGTAGGACTTCAGTAGGTTGGCCTTTGGTATTATCAGTAGGTCCAACCTCTTGAACCTTTTCATCAACAATAGGGTGAATTGTTTCTTCAACAGGGAGTTATTCTGACGACTTATCAGCACATACAGATGCCTCAAAAACAGGAACCTTAACTGGAACCTTGGAAGGACTAACTTCATCCTCCAAATCAATCGGATCAAGGTTACCAAAATTTATCTTGATCTTTTTGTATGGTTCCTCTTCTGGAATAGGTTTCATAGCAGCTTCATGTAGCTTCCTCTTGAACAACTTTGTTTTGGTAAGATCATAGGGAATGAGAGGGGGCAGCAGGCTTGACAACTTTCTTAACAATTCCCTCCTTCTTCAAGTCTAACATAGTCTTAGTCCTGACTTGTTTTAAGGCCTCCTGAAAAATCCCATCATCATCCTTAAGGATTGATTTGCTCCTTGTGATCATTTGGGGAGGAGCTTCCTCTCTAATAGGAGATAACAATCTTTTATGTTTAGTCCTTGCAGCCTTTGAAGGCCTCTTCCTCTTGGTCACAGCAACTCTTTCAACTTATCATATTCAATCATTGTCGTTTGAGTAGCTTTTGTCAAGGCTCTATCATTTTCTTCTTGTTCCCTCACTTTCCTCAACTCTTCTTCCTCTAGAGCATTTTCTAGGGCAGCAATCTCTTGTAGTTCTGGATCTAGTTGGTTGGTAGCAAGGAGCATTACCTTGAGTGGTTTCTCAGAAGAACTACAACTTGTAGCATCACCCACCATAGCCTATCCCAATATGGTAGGCTTAATGGTTTCAGTAACTTGTACATCATCATCCTGACCCACCATTTCAGTGGGTTCATTTTGAACCTTTTGAATAGGTTTAGAAGCTTTTTGTTGAGTTACCTCAACCACATTTTCTGATGGAGTTGCTTTTTGGAATGATGCTTCAACTTCCGTTATTCTTTCCAAATCAAAAGGATTGAGAGTTAACTGAGCAGACTTGGTCCTCTTTTTTTCACAATCTTCTTTTAGGGGTCTTCTCAGCAGGTTGAAATTCTTCCTTCCTGATATCCCCATAAAGTTCCTCTTCCAGAATCTGCAGCATTGACTTCTGGAATTCAGCAACATGAGCCTTTTGGCTTGTTTTAGAAGCAGTAACAGGTTTCTTTAGGGAAATCCCCGTCTGCTTTACAATAGTTGCAATGAAGAAGCTCGGGGGCCTGTTGTAACATCCTAAATTTTATTAAGTAAAATATTAATTAAATTAAATAAATAAGTAAAGGATATAATTAATTAAATAGATGAATAAATAATAAGATTAATATTATTATTAGTTTTATCCATAAAGCTACTTCATTTTAAAAAGAAGATAAGGGGGTTGAGAGTGGGCCCAAGCCCAATTAGTTATTCTAGTAAGGAGGGGTTATCAGTTCACCCTAATCCTTATTCATATAATCATCAGAGAGGGAAATGCTAAGGAGGGGAGAAACTGAGTCTCAAGAAGGGATTGCTGCAGAGCGAGCATCAAGAACCAAGAAAGGGACTTCCTTGTTGTAATCGATCTTCGTTTAAGGTACGGTGGGGAGAGGGTGCTTCTTGTATATGCATGTAGGGGTGATTGTAGGAACACAGGGAAACACTAACAGGGGGGTTGAATAGTGTTTCTGAATATTTTTGAAAGCTTTTCGTAAACAGGTGTTAAAAACACGATTTCAGACAGGCTCTTAAAGGACTGTCTGAAGTTTTCAGACGGTATAAAAATACTGATTTAAAACAATGTTTTATGCCTTTATAACATATCAGATTAATTACTCTAACCCCTTGATTAGTATAAAAAGAATTGACAAGAGATAAGGGTAAGAAAACTTAGCCAAGAAATTTATCCTGGTTCACTCACTACCACTGTGAGCTACGTCCAGTCCCAATGGAAAACAACCACTGGATTTCCACTATATGAATATTCAGATTACAAGCTTGAATGTGAGTACAGTCTCTCCAGACACAATGAGTACAGTCTCTCCAGACACAACGAGTACAGTCTCTCCAAACACAACGAGTACAGTCTCTCCAGACACCACGAGTACAGTCTCTCCAGACAACACGAGTACAGTCTCTCCAGACACCACGAGTACAGTCTCTCCAGACACAAACAAGTATTCTTTTCTGTCAAGCCTCTTCAGGCTCTACCACAAGTATTCTTTCTGTCAAGCCTCTTCAGGCTCTACCACAAGTATTCTTTTCTGTCAAGCCTCTTCAGGCTCTACCACAAGTATTCTTTTCTGTCAAGCCTCTTTAGGCTCTACCAAGGTTTACAAAGAAAGGGGTTTAAGCTTTTAAACTATCCAAGTTTGAAGCTCAAACCAATACAATGTACAATAAAAACTGAGGTATGCTCAGGATATACAAATGTGTACAAAGAATTCTATCAGAGAGTTTTTACGGAGTAAAACTTTGCAGCGTGATGTTTCTCTTGGCTTTCTTGTATGTTGATTTTCTCTCTTTTTCTTGGTTGCTTTTGATGGTCTTTATAGAGGGATATTTATACCCAAACTTTAATCCGTTGAAATACCACCGTTTAGAGATAACATTAAATGCTATTTAATCCGTTGTGAGACACGCTTCTGAGAGCTCTGATATTTCTGACACGATACAAGGTTTCTCTTGCATTAAGGCTGCTACAAATGTTGTTGCAGAGGCTGCGTTGCAGAGATTTCCTCAGTGGTGTATGAAATTCAAATCACCAGGAAGGTCTCTGTGTTCCTTGCCATAAACGTGTTTGAAAAGGTACGTGCAGCAGAGGTTCAGAAAAGTCTTCACAAACTTCAGCAGAGGGTGCCACGTCATAAGTGAGACTTCAGACAGCACTGATACTTTCAGACGAGTTGAGCTACTTCAGACAGCTTCAACTCTTCAGACGAGTTCTGCTTCTTCAGACAGCTTCAACACTTAGTCTTTATGTAGGCTCATAGTGACTCTTGCTGAAATCACAGATAAATCTTTAAAACATATATGTATCTATGATAAATATTTTAACTCAAATTTGTTAAGCATTAAAACTTGGGAATTGAGTTATCTTAAACATCATATTTTCTCTTATGATATTTTTGAGACTCAACATTCTCCCCCTTTTTAATGATGACAAATTTGTTTAAAATACACAAATCTGAAAAGAGTTTTAAAGATAAAAATATAGATAGCTCCCCCTCAGATGGTGATCTCTTAAACTGAATTGATCAAAATCAATTTCTTATGTACTCCCCCTGAGTCCTGTAATCACTTCAGATTCAGATTTTTGTTAGATTTTAATACTCCCCCTTTTGTCATCAATCAAAAGGGAATATCAGAGCTAAACAGTAATAGAGCAATAAATTCACATAGAATATATAGCATAATGTTAACAATGCACTCATAAAGGATGAGAAAAGCCACTGATTGTATATATGGGAATGTTCAGATAAAGAAACAAACAATCAGACACTTGTCATAAGCATGAAAATAAACAAAGACAATGGCTAAAATGAACAGTCTAATCTTTGTTCTTCAGCAAGGCCTCAGTGAGAAAGGAAATCAAGTCGTCCTTGGCCTTGTTTATTGCAGCTTCCACTGAGGTTTTCAAGTCTTGCTGACCAGATCTGATAAGCTGTTGTTCTTGAAGAATTTGTTCTTGTGAGCAATCAGATGCTTAGTCTTCTGTTCTTGATCAGCACACTTCTTTTCAAGTTTCTGCACTTTGACTTCAACTTCAGATTTTCCTTAGCCAAGTCTTGCTCAGATTCATAGAAGATGAGCTGGATGTAGGGGCAAACAAATCGAAGCATTCCAAATCCTTGCTGCAGTTTGTAGTCAGATGGGCTGAACACAGGGCAAAAGAAGGTGCCAATAGGATTTAGTAGAACCCAATCTTCATGGAAAGAGTCAGCAGGTGGGGGAAAGTGATCTCTCATATAGTGATATTTGACAGTGGTTGACTTTCCAAGTCCAACACCAGAATCAGCATCAGGACCAGTTGATCCAAAAGAAGATCCAGCATCTTCTCTGATTTTCCAGTAAGAGGACCACAGCCAATCTTGAAGTAAATGATCCAGGCCTCCTCCTAGATTTGTGATGAATTCTGGTAAACAGTCCCACTCTGATGGACTCATCACTTCAGGCACAGGGGAGTTTTTCTTTGAATAGCTTTTAGCTTCTTTGAATTTCTCTTCCAGTAAGGGATACCTAGGAACTATTCTATCAGGTTTCACCAAGATTTTGGTTGGTTGGCCTGATTGAACAAGTTCTAGGGGGCCTGTAAGCCTCTCATCCCAACTCCCTTGAGCAGATCCCTCTGAAACAGCTCAGACTCAATGTTCAGCTGCCTCACAAAGCTCCATTCATCATTAGACAGCCTCAGGGAATCATTTGAGAATGGATTGATGGGAGCCCAAATATGTGCAAGAGGGACACCCTTCCTGATCTTGTCTAATCCACCTGAAGAAGCACTGTATGATTCCTTACTTCAGCAGCAGTTTTCCTGATTAAGCCAGGATGCAAGGACACAGCAGGTGCTGATCTGAAATACTGTAGCTCTTCAGACAGGGTGCTAAACTTGGGCAGTGAGCAGGGATCAGCAAGCACTTGCTCTGCTTCAACAGAGAGCTCTTCTTCCAGAGAAGGTGTAGGAGGTGGAGGTGATGAAGGTAAGAGTGGTATTAGAGCAAGGTCATGGATTTGTGGGGAAGATAATGTGGGCTCAGAGAGGGTGATTCTCTGAAGGTTGTGGTGAGGTAGGTTCAGAGGGTTTGGAAGGTTCAGAGGGTTGGTTTTCTGTTTGTGGAGGTGGGGATGGTTGTGATAGAGGTGAAGATGGTTGGTTTATAGGTGATAGGGGTTTTTGTGTGAAGGTTGTGATGAAGGTTGTGGTGAGGTTGATGAGTGTTTGTTTTTCTGGTGAGGAGGGTGGTGAAGGAGTTACATTATCAAATCTCACCTTAATTCTCTTGTAGGGAGGCTTGGTTACCTCAGGTTCTTTGCCTTTGCCTCTTCCTTCTCCCTTTGTGCTTGTTTTTCTTCCCTTTTCCTTTTAAAGTATTGTTGAGCTTTAACAAAATTTTGATACTTCTCAGCTTCATCTTCTGCTGTCAGCTGAGAGGCAATACTTCTAGTCACCCTAGGTTCAGGTGCAGTCTGAAGTAGCTTGCCTTTGGTTCTCTTCTCTGAGGTGCACTTGACCTCTTCCTTTTCTTTGCTCCCTCAGCTATGGTTGCTTGCCTATCATCTTAAGCATAGGCCAATTGTGAAGCAATAGCAATAGCTCTATCAGTCTTCTCTTGTTCTGCTTTCTTCTCCAGCTCCTCCTGCTCCAAGGCAGTGGCCAATGCTGCCACCTAAATGAGTTCAGGATTAGATGGGCATGCAGCCAATGGCTCAGCTTTAACTACATCAGTTTCAGCTGCCTCTTGAGCCTGTCCTTCCATTTCAGAAGTAGGCTGTGGAGTCTGTACAGGTTCAGACAACTGACTCTGCACAAGATACAGATGCTACCTTAGCGGCACTCCTTACAGGTAGCTTCTTCAATTTCGTTTGAGGAGAGGGTTTTGATGGCTTGAACTCATGCCTCCTTATGTCTCCTCTGAGTTCATTCTCAAGAACCTCCATTGTTGTCTGCCTTCTTGCAGCTTTCTCAAGAAGAAGGCTTTCCTTCATGGACGGAGAGGGAGGTCTTGGAGTCAGCTTCACTCCCACGCTCTTGAGGTTTGATTCCCCAAACACAGGTTTTGAAAGCGATCAAAAAGCCTTTTCAATGGGAACTTTGAAATGCAGCAAGATTTTGGTGATGATGGTATTGTGAGGGAAGCTCCCAGCAGAGTCTCTGAGACGCTTCTGCATGTGGTACATTATGATGTTGGGGAGGTTCACCTTCTTCTTCTGCAGTAGGTGAATCAGACAAAATCTTCCAACTCAGAAACATGGTTTCTACTTCCATTCTTAGGGATGATAGAGCACCCTAAGATGGCATGCAAAACCCTAGCCTTGTCTGACATATGCTTCGCATCCAAGCTTACTGGTTCAGAGGTGCCATACAGAAACTTTGTGACCTGCTTCTGTCCTCCATTTCCTGCTCTCCCAGCCAGGAGTGAAAACAGCTCCTTCAGTTCTGACCTCACAGATGTGAGCAATGATATCTTCATCAACGAAGACAGGAACACCACATACTGAGGCCTTGATGCTAGTGTAGATACCCTGAGGATTGGGTATTCCTCTGGCAGTAGCCCAGAAATCCAGGCACACTTTGCTCATGCCACTGTGTCAAGTTGTGATTGAAATACGGAGTCCACCCAGCTGCATCGAACTCAGCAAACAAGTCCATTCCCAGAGATTGAAGATCCTCCAGAACTACACCCTTGGTCTTCACGATGTTGCTTCCAGCAGATTTCTTAGGGGCCATTGGAGAGTTTCTGAAGAACTTGAGAGAGAAAAAGGATTGCTTTGTAGAAGAAGGATCTCAAGAGATGACTACTGAATAGTGAACGGTGAAGTTCTGTGACCCACTAGCTTCCGTATTTATAGACCATAAAGCAATGATGGCATGTACTGGGTGCGCAGACATAGGAGATCGTGCAAAGTTGGAAGAGACAAGATAAATGGAATTAAACCGTCTCATAAAGCCACGTCATTTGTTTACTTCAGACAAGTGACAGATTTCAGAAACCCATATGAATTTCAGACACCCCAAAATTCAGACAAGTTACTTGTTTCAGACAAGGCTGAAATTTCAGATACATCATTTTTGACAGATCAGATCACACACATTCAAAAAGCATGTATGTTTCAGATTATTTCTAATGAACTTAAATCTATCTTCAGTCAGAGGTTTGTGAATATATCAGCCCATTGATGCTCTGTATCAATAAACTGAATATCAAAAATACCTTTCTGAACATAGTCTCTAATGAATGATGTTTTATTTCTATATGTTTAGCCCTAGAATGTTGAATGGGATTTTTAGACAAATTAATAGCACTTGTATTATCACACCTAAACAGGTATAGGCAGATATAGTAATGTTAAAATCTTCTAACTGATACTTCACCCATAACAGTTGTGAGCAACAACTGGCTGCTGAGATATATTCTGCTTCAGCTGTTGATAAGGCAATTGTGCTTTGCCTTTTGCTTGACCAGCTAATCATATTTTCTCCAAAGAAATGACATCCACCACTAGTGCTTTTCTTTCAATTCTGTCTCCAGCAAAATCAGCATCACAGTAACCTACTAACCTGCAGTCCTTACTTTTCTTATAGCACAGACCAAGATTAGTAGTACCTTTAGATATCTGAAAATTCTTTTTACAGCTTGTAGTGAGTACTCCTTGATCAGATTGAAATCTAGCACACAGACATACACTGAACATTATGTCAGGTCTGCTTTCTGTTAGATATAGTAATGATCCAATCATTCCTCTATACAGAGTTTGATTCAAAGGTTCTTCCTTCTCATCTTTATTTAAAGATGCAGAGGGATGCATTGGAGTTGCCATAGGTTTGCAATCATGAAAGTTAAACTTATTAAGCATTTCCTTTGTATATTTTTTTTGATGGATCCATATACAGTCAGAATCTTTGCTTAATCTGAAGTCCTAAGAAAAAATTTTAGTTCACCCATTAAACTCATTTCAAATTCTGATTGCATTAACTCTGAAACTCCTTGCATAATGAAGAGTTAGTTGAACCAAAGATAATGTCATCAACATATATCTGAACAAGTATAAGATCTTTGTTAGACTGCTTTCTAAAAAGAGTTGTATCCACTTTTCCTCTTTCAAAACCATTTGAGATTAGAAAACTGGCTCAATCTGTCATACCAAGCTCTTGGGGCTTGTTTCAGACCATAGAGAGGCCTTTTTGAGTTTGAAAACATGTTCAGGAAAAGCAATATCTTCAAAACCAGGGGTTGTCTAACAAAGACATCTTCTTCAATGAGACATTGAGGAAGGGCACTTTTAACATCCATTTGATATAGCTTGATGCCATTATTTACAGCATAAGATAAAAGAATTCTAATTGCTTCTAACCTGGCCACAGGGGCAAAGGTTTCAGTGAAATCAATACCTTCTTGCTGGTTGTATCCTTGAGCAACTAATCTTGCCTTGTTTCTGACTACCTTGCCTTCTTCAGACAGCTTGTTTCTGAACACCCATTTGGTTCCAATAATAGTTTTCCCATGGGGTTTAGGAACAAGGGTCCAGACATCACTCCTAGCAAACTGATTCAGGCTCTTCTTGCATGGCTAGGATCCACCCTTCATCATGCAGAGCTTCATCAATGTTCTTTGGCTCTATTTCAGATAGGAGAGCAAGAGAATTCAGAATCTTGAATTTTGATCTTGTCTTAACTCCTTCTGAAGTGCTGCCAATGATTTGCTCCTTAGGATGATGTGATTTGTATTCCAATCAGGTTTCTGAGGAAGTATCACATCTGTTTGTTCTGTTTGAGACTCAACATTTGTCTGAAGAGGTTTGGTAACAGTAGGTACTTCAGACAGCTGCTCATCCTTCGAGCTGCTGTGGTCATTCAGCTCCTTTCCTGCAAAGTCATCCTCTAGATCTGATAGTTCCCTATCAGTCTCTTTGTTATCATTGAATTTAACATGAATAGTTTCTTCAAACAGTTAAAGTTCTAGAGTTATACACTCTATAGGCTTTAGATGTTTCAGAATATCCAATGAAAAATCCTTTATCAGACTTTGCATCAAATTTTCCAAGATCATCCTTGGTGTTGAGTATAAAACATTCACATTCCAAAGGTGTGGAAGTATGAATATGTTGGGTTTTCTTCCTTTCCACAGTCATAGGCCGTCTTTTCAGAATTGGTCTTACCAATATTCTGTTTTTGAAGGTAACATGTGTGCTAACAGCTTCTGCCCAGGAGGCTCTTGTAAGCTGCATGAGTTGAGCATGGTCCTTGCCATCTCTTGCAAACTTCTGTTCTTTCTTCTCAACAACCCCATTCTGTTGAGGTGTTCTAGCCACAGAGAAATTGTGTGAGATCCCATTCTCATTCACAGAACATTTGAAAGTTTGCATTCTCAAACTCGTCCACCATGATCACTTCTGATAACAGAAATCAAAATCCTTTCTCATTCTGTACCTTCTGCTAGAATACTGTGTGAAATTCCTAAAAGTCTCATCCTTGCTTCTTAGGAATAACACCCAAGTAAATCTAGAATAGTCATCAACAATGACCAAGCATATTTCTTACTCACTAAGACTTTCTGTTCTAATAGGACCAACAAGTCAATATGTAAAGTTCTAGTGGTCTGCTAGTTGAAACAACATTCTTACTCTTAAAAGAGTTTCTTGTTTGTTTCCCTTTCAGACAGCTTTCACATAAAATATCAGATTTATATGAAAGCTTGGGGCAATCCTTTAACAAGATTGTGTTTTGCTAATCTTGAGATTAATCTCAAGCTGGCATGCCCAAGTCTTGATGCCAAATCTGTTTTTCATCTTCAACAGAAATGAAACACTTTACATTTTGACTCGCTAGATCCTCTAGATCATTTTGTACTACATTGTTGTGTCTCTTAGCAGTAAAGAGGATTTGCTTAGAGGAGTCTTTGACTATGCATCCTTCCTTAGTAAAAGCTACCACATAACCACTGTCACATAATTGACTTATGCTCAGTAAGTTATGTTGTAGTCCCTCCACTAGAAGTACATTTTTAATAAGGGATGAAGAAGATATACCTACAGTCCCTATTCCAATGATCTTCCCTTGCTGATTTCCACCAAAGGTGACCATTCCACCAGCTCTAGGTCTAAGGTTTTGGAACAAAGACCTTTCTCCTGTCATGTGTCGCGAGCACCCACTGTCCAGGTACCATTTGTGGGGTCTCCTTTGTCCTGTTAAACACATCTGCAACAAGAATAATTAAGTTTTTAGGTACCCATATTCTTTTGGGTCCTTTCTTGTTAGCTTTGGGCCTTGTCTTTCTCTGTGTTTGCACTGAGCCATATTGTGTCCAGGCTTACCACAGTGAGAACACCCAGTAACCTTTTTTTAGAAAAATTTAAGACAGTAGAGGTTCAGACAAGTTATGATCACAAAAGCCTAGTCCAGTTTTGTCAAGGGAATGCCTTTGATTTCCAAGCATTATATTCAGATTTTTAGTTCCTTTGACAAATTTGGCCAGATCTTTTGTCAGTTCCACAACCTGCTTCTGAAGTTTCTTATTTTCTTCAGACACAGCTTGTGAACTGCAGTTTTTAGTCTCAAGAACCTTTTCTTTGAGCATAATATGTTCTATCTCAAGTGCCTCATATTTGTTACACATTTCTGTGTGGGCTTTGGATAGATTCTTATACTCTTGGAAAAGTTCTTGAGAACTTTCCACCAGATCATCATACATTTCTTGTAGAGTAAGAGGAAATACCTCAGCTTCAGAGCTGTCTGAGGATGGTAGACTAGCCATGAGACACAGATTTGCCTTTTCTGAAGTATCTTCTTCTTCTTCTGAGGTTGATTCATCAAGATCTTCCCATGTTGCCATGAGACTTTTCTTCTTTTTGGAAAACTTCTTCTTGAAGTTGTTTTTTCTTCAGTCTTGGACAATCAGCCATATGTGTCCTGGTTGCTTACATTCAAAGCAAGAATTTTATCAGGGTTAGACTCTTTACCTGTCTTACCTGATTTGGATGATGACGGTTGGTTCTTTCTGAACTTTCCTCTGTTCTGCAACATTCTCTTGATCTTTCTGCTTAAAAGAGCAAGATCATCTTCATCTTCTGAGCTGTCTTCAGAATCTTCATCTGCTTCTGAACTGTCCTCAGCTTGCATAGCCTTCATGCTGCCATGCCTAGACTGTTTGACTTTGGAGTTTAGAGCCAGAGACTTCTTCTTGTTGTCATCTTCTCCAAGCTCAAGTTCATGGACTTTGAGAGATCCCAACAGTTCTTCCATTCTTAGAGAGTTCAAATCTCTTGCCTCTTGAATGGCAGTGACTTTGGGTCTCCAGGACTTAGGTAGACTCCTTAGAATCTTTCTGTTGTTGTCTCCAGATTCATAGGTTCTTCCTAAAGACCTGAGTCCATTGGTTATGGTCTGAAACCTCCCAAACATTTGGTCAATAGTTTCAGTTTCTTCCATCTTAAACATCTCATACTGATGTATAAGCATGCTGATTTTGGATTGCTTGACAGTTTCAGTCCCTTCATGGGCTGCTGCAAGAGTATCCCAAATCTCCTTGGCAGAAGTGCATCCATGGACCTTCTCATATTCTGATTTATTCAAGGAACATATCAGATAGAGTTTGGCTTTAGCATTCATCTGGACTCTAGTCTTCTGCTCCAGGGTCCATTCAGTCTTAGGTATAGGCAACCATTTTGCATAGGCACATAATCTCCATCAGTGACCACCTCCCAAACATCAATGTTGTTGCTCTCAATGAACAACTTCATACGATCTCTCCAGTAGTGGTAATCCACTCCATTGAATGCTGGGGGTCTTGTGATAGAGGCTCCTTCTGTGATGTATTGCCTGTTGCTGTTAGAAGCTTCCATTTGGATCTTTCAGTCCTCAGTCACTTGTTAGGTGCTTCAACCCTGAGTAGAGCTCTGGTACCAACTGTAGGAACACAGGGAAACACTAGAAGGGGGGTTGAATAGTGTTTCTGAATATTTTTGAAAGCTTTTCGCAAACAGGTGTTAAAAACACGATTTCAGACAGGCTCTTAAAGGACTGTCTGAAGTTTTCAGACGGTATAAAATACTGATTTAAAACAATGTTTTATGCCTTTATAACATATCAGATTAATTACTCTAACCCCTTGATTAGTATAAAAAGAATTGACAAGAGATAAGGGTAAGAAAACTTAGCCAAGAAATTTATCCTGGTTCACTCACTACCACTGTGAGCTACGTCCAGTCCCAATGGCAAACAACCACTGGATTTCCACTATATGAATATTCAGATTACAAGCTTGAATTGAGTACAGTCTCTCCAGACACAATGAGTACAGTCTCTCCAGACACAACGAGTACAGTCTCTCCAGACACAACGAGTACAGTCTCTCCAGACACACGAGTACAGTCTCTCCAGACACACGAGTACAGTCTCTCCAGACACCACGAGTACAGTCTCTCCAGACACAACAAGTATTCTTTTCTGTCAAGCCTCTTCAGGCTCTACCACAAGTATTCTTTTCTGTCAAGCCTCTTCAGGCTCTACCAAGGTTTACAAAGAAAGGGGTTTAAGCTTTTAAACTATCAAGTTTGAAGCTCAAACCAATACAATGTACAATAAAAACTGAGGTATGCTCAGGATATACAAATGTGTACAAAGAATTCTATCAGAGAGTTTTTACGGAGTAAAAACTTGCAGCGTGATGTTTCTCTTGGCTTTCTTGTATATTGATTTTCTTTCTTTTCTTGTTTTTGATGGTCTTCATAGAGGGGTATTTATACCCAAACTTTAATCCGTTGAAATACCACCGTTTAGAGATAGCATTAAATGCTATTTAATCCGTTGTGAGACATGCTTCTGAGAGCTCTGATATTTCTGACACGATACAAGGTTTCTCTTGCATTAAGGCTGCTACAAATGTTGTTGCAGAGGCTGCGTTGCAGAGATTTCCTCAGTGGTGTATGAAATTCAAAATCACCAGGAAAGGTCTCTGTGTTCCTTGCCATAAACGTGTTTGAAAAGGTACGTGCAGCAGAGGTTCAGAAAAGTCTTCACAAGCTTCAGCAGAGGGCCCGTCATAAGTGAGACTTCAGACAGCACTGATACTTCAGACGTTGAGCTACTTCAGACAGCTTCAACTCTTCAGACGAGTTCTGCTTCTTCAGACAGCTTCAACACTTAGTCTTTTATGTAGGCTCATAGTGACTCTTGCTGAAATCACAGATAAATCATTAAAACATATATGTATCTATGATAAATATTTTAACTCAAATTTGTTAAGCATTAAAACTTGGGAATTGAGTTGTCTTAAACATCATATTTTCTCTTATGATATTTTTGAGACTCAACAGTGATTGGGTAGTAATCTAAGAGTATGAATTCATATTAATATATGTTAATATGGAGGATGAATGATGAAAACTGTGATGTATGATTGATTGAATGATTCTTGATGAACTTTGGGTGAATTGAATGAATAATGAGAATAGTGAAAAAGGGTTAATTAAGGTTTGATAATTTGGGGTTTTGATGGGAAAACCATGTAAAACTGTTAAAGATTGATTATTTTAATGAGTTTGATGAATATTGATTATGAATGGTGTTTGATCAAAAGGATTGAATAGAGGTTGAATATAGTGATGTAGAAGTGTTAGAAATTGTGAATCTGCGATCTGCGTCGCGAGTGGTAATCGATTACCATGTGTTCTGGGTGACCCAGAAGTGTTGTTTGTTCACTGGTAATCGATTACAGGATTGTGGTAATCGATTACCAGAGAGTTTGTTTGCAGGTAATCGATTACAGGGATGTTGTAATCAATTACCAGTGTGTTTGCTTGCAGGTAATCGATTACAAGGTGGTTGTAATCGATTACCAGAGACCTTGTTTGCAGGTTATCGATTACTAGAGGTTGGTAATCGATTACCAGAGTGGATTTTGAGATCCTGAGTGCTTAATGATGATTGATGGTGTGGTGATAATGCTTTATGATGTTTGGTGTGCATAATAATGCAATGACATTAATGATGATAATGAATATTGATGGCGTTTTGGTGTGCATATATGACAATGAGATTGATGATGATAATGAATATTGATGATGTTTTGGTGTGCATAATATGCAATGTAATTATTGATGATGATGTAACTGATGATAAATGTATATCACTTTATGGTAATGGTGTTTAATGAGAGCATGATAATACATGATGATGATGATGAATGGTGCTAACTATAATGATGGATGATGATGATGTGTGTTGTACCTGAGTCCTAACTCAGGGAGGTGAATAATTTACCTGAGTATACTCAGGAGGTGATAATGGTGATGATGATTTAATTAACCTTATGATGTAAATAATGCTTGAGTATATATGATATTGTACCTGAGATACACAAGCCCAGTGAGGGGGTGGGGTGTAACTCAGGGAGGTGATTGTACTTGAGATACCCAAGCCCAGTGAGGGTGGGGTGTAACTCAGGGAGGTGATTGTACTTGGGATACACAAGCCCAGTGAGGGGTGAAGTGTAGCTCAGGAATGTGAATGTTCTACCTGAGTGTAACTCAGAGAGGTGAATATTGATTATGTTATGTGTGATGGTACTTGAGTGTAACTCAGGGAGGTGATATTGATTATGTTATGATGATGGTACCTGAGTGTAACTCAGGGAGGTGAGTATTGATTATGTTAATGATTATGGTACCCGAGTATAACTCAGGGAGGTGAGTAATGATATGATAATGTTGATGATTGTACCTGAGTAACTCAAGAGGTGAACACTGATTATGATGAATTGAATATGGTACCCTGAGGTGTACAAGCCTAGAGTGGGTGAAGTACAACTCAGGGAGGTGCATGATGGTGATGATGATATGATGATTATGACGAATCTGATGAACATGATGATATTGCTGATTGTGATGAGTCTGATGCTCTTGATGATCCTGCTGAGTATGCTGATCTGATGCTTATGCGCCTCTGCTGACCCTGCTGCTATTGCTTCTTGTGCCGCGTATGCTGCTCTTGCTGCTCCTGAGGTCGATGCTCTGCTGCTCCTGCTGCTCCTGCTGCTTGTGCTGATCCTGGGCTTCTCCTGCTTGTGGTGATCTTGCTCTGTTGTTGGTGTATATGATGATGATGATTATGCTTTACCTTTGATATTAGAATAAGTTATATGATGATGTTGTTTACATGAGGGTGAGGATAGGGTGTATTTATGAGTGGTATTCTTTCCTCACCGTTTCTATCTGTGGTTATTATTTACAGGTGATGACGATGGCACCTCGGGTGCCGAGTATTGAGTTGATGGTGTCGTTCTGATACATGTGACATCAGGGCTTAGTAGTGGGAATTTTATTTTATATTTCTATTTTGGAGAGATTTGTGTAAACGGTTTTAAGTGCCTTATAAGGCTAAGAATGATGTTTTTACTGTTAACTTTTGAGGTAGTAATATTTTATTTACTTTGAAAACCTTTTGACTCAACTTCTATTTTGAATAAGTTGACTTTGAAAGAATTGAGGTTTTAATTGAGTTGAAAGTGAACCTTTTTACCCAATGTGATTCGTTATTTTCCTAAGTCCTTCCGCTTCGTTGATTATATAAGAGTTGGGGGTAGAAGGGTGTCACACTTGTGATCAAAACATCCCCTCTACTGGAAGGTTGTAGTGCATCAGAATCTTCATGATAAGGGTGTTGTGGGAAGATTAGCAGCAGAGTCTCTAGCCCTCTTGATCATACCAAAGAGAATGATCCTGGGAAGGTTGATCTTTCTTCTTCTGCATCAAGTGAATCAAATAGAACCTCTTCATTTTAGAAATATGGTCCTTTCCTCCACCCTTGGGGATAATGCAGCAACCAAGAACCGTAAACAGCAATCTGGGTATAGGTAGCAACCCAGTTCCTTTCATGTTTTTGGGATACTCTGAACCAAATGGCATTTGGTTATACCTTCTTGTACCTCCATGATGTACCTCCCATTCAGGGGAAAATAATGCACCTTCACTTTCACACCAGTCACTTCTTCCAAGGTAGAAGTTTTAACGGTGAAGTTGTACCCATCACAGTTGCTCTAAGGTAAACTATATTTTCATGTTCTACCACTCTAATGTTCCTCCAAAACTCATACACACTTTCCTCGTGCCAGCCACAGTTGATGACCTCAAATAAAGGAAACCAACCAACACATTTGAAATAATAAGAGAGATCATAGCCATGCTCAGCTAAGTTGGTGAAGTTAACACCCCTAGATGGGACGATCTTCCCACCAGCCTTAGAAGAAACACCATCGTTCTTCTTGGAAGCCATAGCAGTTCAGAAGAAAAAGTGTGAAAGGTAGGGTTTTGAGAGGTTGAAACTTGAGTGCACTGAGAGTTTCTGATTGCAGGGAGTAGGAATGCAAAGGGAGTGTAAACCGGAGAAGCTTCTCACGCGCTCTATAAATAGACTCCAGACATAGCATTAATGATGGCAGTTGCGGGCTGCGCAGACATAGGGAGTCGTGCGTCGTACAGACCTCAGAGGATAGGTGAAAGGCCAACCGTCTCAGGGTGCCACGTCAACAAGTGACAATTTCTTAAAGTATATGTGTTCAGTAAGTTCAAATATTTCAGCAAGTACATTTCAGAAGACACATATATCAGAAAGTTAATGCAATTTCAGAAAAATCATTCACGCAACATTTTTCATAGATTTTTTCAAACAAACCATTCAATCTTAGATATTCTAACTGCAATAATAAACAATGTTACCAGCTTGAATACTCAGAGATTTGAAAGGATGATATGTATTTGCTGAGACTCAACATTGTTTTCTGAAATGGAAATGAATGTTTTCAGCAGCTTATGTTGAATGCTCTTGGAATATAAACCTTTTTTTCATCAAGAGTTCCTTTCATCCATTCTTCAGTTGTGATTCTGGAAGTTTTCTTTGATTTATTCAGCACATCTGCAAGAGAAACAATTGAGATTTTTGGTACCCCATATTTCTTAGGTCCACCTGGGTCAGTTTCAGGTAAGGGTTTCTCTTTCTGTTTATACTCAGACTTAAAAAGTCTATGTTTATCACAGTGAGGACACCCATCAACCTTTTTCTTAGCCTTTTTAAGCAACTTAGAATCTGATGATTTGGAAGATGGTTTTTCAAAGAAACTTAAGCCTCTTTTATCTTTTAACTTTTTCTGAGTTTCTAATAATCTGTTAGATTATTAGTTCCTTCAATAAAGTTGGCTAGGTCTTTAGTAAGTTCCTTAATCTGTCCTTGAAGTTTCTATTTTTCTTCAAGTAGATTTGTGGAATTACTATTCTCTTCTCCTGAAACTCTTCTTTAAGTATAAGATTTTATTTTTCAAGATCCTTGTTTTTATTGCATATAGCAGTATATGCATTTGAAAGTTTCTTATACTTTCTGAAAAGTTCCTTAGAACTATCAACCAAATCATCATATTCATCTAGAAGAGTTAATGATGTTACCTTAGATTCGAGATCTCTGAAGATGTTTGATTTGCCATTAAGCACATATTCTCTTCATCAAATGAATCTTCTTCTGTTTCTGAAGTGGAATCTTCTGAGATGGTTTTCATTATCTTCAGTCTCTTTATAGATTGATGAGGCAAGCCTGACCCATATTTCCTTGGTAGAGATGCATTCTTTAACTTTTTCATATTCAGCTTTGTTCAGTGACCATACCAGATAGAGTTTGGCTTGAGAATTGAGTTGAACATTTGATTTGTGCTCACTAGTCCACTCAGCTCTTGGAATGGGCTCTCCATTTCCTCATAGGAATATAGTCACCATCAGCAATTATATATCCCAAAGATCTAGATTGTTGCTTTCTATGAACAACTTCATGTGCTCTCCTCCAATAGAAATATTCTTTCTGTTGAAGCAGGAGGTCTGGTGACAGATGCTCCTTCTGAGATGTACTGATCATAGCTTGTTGAGGTTTCCCATCTTGGATCTTCTTCCTCAACACTGTTAGATGCTCAACCTGAGGTTGAGCTCTGATACCAACTGTAGAAACCACAGGAAACACTAGAAGGAGGGTTGAATAGTGTTTTATATGTTTAAACAAATTTTATGAAAACCTTTTAACAAGCAGTACTTTTCACAAAGAGTTTTTAGATACTTGCTGAAACTAGGCGTTTAAAGTACTTGCTGAAGTGACTTCACCAGGTCTAGAAAATAGTTGTTTGGAAACTTGTTTCTAAAAAGCGTTATATAATTTGTTTTAGGTTTCAAGCTTATAAAACAAGTATTCAGAACGCTCCAGTTAGTTTAAATAACAGATAATGAGATAAGGGTTGAGAAAACTTAGCCAACAGATTTATATTGGTTCACTCACATCCACCGTGAGCTACCGTCCAGTCCCAATGCTAAACCAGCAAAGGATTTACCATAACTGATCACAGTTACAAGTTATTCTTTGAACACCCAGCCTTTTCAGGCTAAAACCCAAGTATTATTTGAACACACGGCTCTCTAGGCTAAAACCCAAGTATATATTTGAACACACAGCCTCTCCAGGCTAAAACCCAAGTATTATTCTTCCACCAAGCCTCTCCAGGCTCTCAGAGACTTGAAAGTGTTTACAGTAAATGTTAGTTTAAATTCCCGAGAAACTTAAACCTAAAATAATCTTGTACAAAGGATAACTGAGTGTAACTCAGAATACAAATGAAATTTTCTATGTACAAAAATACCAAGAGTAGCAGTGAGATTTTTTACAGCGTATTGGCTTGATAAAAACGTTCTCACACTCAGTAATTCTTCATGAAGCTTTATATAGGATTTCAGCTTGAGTCCGTTGAAGTTGATAATCCACCGTTGGTTAAATAACATTAAATGTTTGTTAAGACCTGTTGGAAATACAGGGAAACACTAGAAGGGGAGTTTTAATAGTGTTTCAATGGAAACTTTTTCTGTTTCAAAAATATTTTGAAAATTTTTCTTCTGAAACTCTTCAGACCTGTTGGCAGGAGCAGCAGCGTTGCAGACTTTCCATAAAAAATGCTAAACATTTGAACAAGGAGAGAAAGCAGCTTTGACTCTTATGCTGAAATAGGTAAGATCATTGAGATGAACACTCCTCGTACTCAGTAACGTCTTCAAGGGTCAAAAATCCTATGTCTTCAGCTTTCAAATGCAAGGAGTGCTTCTGATGAGCTTCACACTTTCAGAAGATAAACACTCTTCAGAAGGTGTGTGTCTTAGACGATCTGAAGCTTCAGATGATGTTTCTCATTCTTTAAGATCTGAAACATAATAGAATCTTTGTGAAAGAATATTGCCATATAAATTCATCTGTATTTTATATTTGTTCTTCATTAAAACTTTTAAGGGAATGGGACTCAGAGTATTTTTAATTACTCAAATTATTTTTGAGACTCAACAAGACCGTTGTGATACAATCTTCTAAAAAGCTTCTGACTTTGTGTGATTCAGGTGTGTAGAGTTGACACAGTTCTGACACTTACAGGTACCAGGTACAATAGTTTTCCTTCCTGGTAAAATGATTTGAAATGATTCAAAAGGGTCTTTGTAACATTCCTTAAATGAATCAAACTTGTATAAGATAGATATGATGCTTTAAAGTCTTTGAGTAAAAAGCCTTCTGTCTTTGGTCAATGCAACGTGAAACATCTTCAGCAGATCTTCTTGATTCAGATAACACATCTCTTTCAGAGGGTTGATAACTTTCAGCAGGTTCCCATCCTTCAGAAGGTTGCACCACATGAGAGGGTCGCTCCTTTAGAGACTTGCTGAAACACATGGAATACCCTTAAGAGAATATGTTCTTTTATCAGCATACTTTAGCCAAATTTGTTACTCATTAAAACTTAGGATTTGTGAGACTTAAACATTATTAATCTCTTAATAATATTTTGAGACTCAACACATGAGCAGTACCTTAAGGTCGTATTGGGGATTTTGAGGGAGAAGAAGTTGTTTGCCAGCCCAGAGAAGTGTGAGTTCTGGATGGACAGGGTCCATTTATTAGGACATGTAATCTCTCGGGATGGTGTGTCAATTGACCCTAGCAAGGTAGAAGTCGTCCTTGAATGGGAAAGGCCTAAGACCATAACTAAAATTAGGAGTTTCCTAGGATTGGCCAGCTACTATCGGAGATTCATTAAGGGATTCTCCTAGCTAGCCTTGCCCCTCACTTGATTGACTCGTAAGGGTCAAGCCTTTGTGTAGGACGAGAAGTGTGAGAGGAGCTTCTTAGAGCTCAAGGAGAGGTTGACCACCGCCCCGGTACTTGTATTACCGGATTTGTCCAAGACCTTTGACGTCTATAGCGATGCCTCTAGGAAGGGGCTAGCGTGTGTTTTGATGCAGGATAGAAGAGTAGTGGCCTATGCCTCTAGGCAGTTGAGACCCCATGAAGAGAACTACCCTACCCATGACTTAGAACTAGCGGTTGTGGTTTTTGCCCTCAAAATTTGGAGGCATTACCTCTATGGGTTGAAATTTGAGGTATTTAGTGACCATAAGAGCTTGAAATACCTCTTTGATAAAAAAGAACTCAACATGAAGCAGAGGAGTTGGATGGAGTTCCTTAAGGATTATGATTTTGAGTTGAGGTACCACCCGGGCAAGGCCAATGTAGTGGCCAACGCCCTCAGTAGGAAGTCCCTCCATGTATCCTCGATGATGGTGCATGAGATGAATTTGCTAGAGGAGTTTAGAAACTTAAGCCTTAATGTTGAGATTAGAGAGGATAGCTTGCGACTCCATAGGCTAGAGGTCACCAGTGAGCTTAGAGCTCTGATTAAGGAGGCTTAGGGTTCGAACCCAGACCTCCAAGACAGGAAAGGGCAACTAGGATTTTCTGAGTCAAACAATGGGATGATTCTCTTCCAAGGGAGAGTTTCTGTCCTTAAGGGGGGTTGCCTCAGACAACAGGTTTTACAGGAGGTCCACAGGGGCAAGTTTTCAATACATCCTGGAACTACCAAGATGTATTAGGACTTGAAGAGGATGTTTTGGTGGGATGGCATGAAGAAGGAGATAGCAGAGTTTATCTCTAGATGTTTAGTGTGCTAACAAGTCAAGATTGAGCACCAGAAACCCTCAGGTACCCTGTTATCTTTAGAGGTCCCCGAGCGGAAGTGGGGGAGTATAGCCATGGACTTTGTGGTAAGACTACCTCGAGTCCAGGCAGGTCACTAAAAGAAAAATCGTTTTTAACTATCAAAAATAGCGTAAGCCATGAGGCTATTGGCCAAGCCGACGCTATTAACAAAATTAGCCAAGGCCATTTGGCCTAAGCTTAGTTAATGTGACCGTATCCCTTTTTTTAAAAGAATAACATAATTTGTAAAAAGTAGTTAGCGTAGGATGGCCCTAGCTAACTGATTTTGATTGCATTTTCCTCTTTAATCTTCATTCACTCTCCTCTCTGCTCACTCACAAACAATCTCTGCTCATTCAAGAACCCTAACTTGAGAAGGAGGCCCGCGATTAATGTGACCACCGTCTCATTGAAGGAAGCGTCTGAAAGGGCCATGCCATGGGTGAGCGTCTGCACCTCTTCAGAGAGATTCTCCACTTCGATGAGCCATGTTGTCGTACAAGGTAGCATCTTCACGAAGCATTTAAGTTGCGACGCAAGTGTTCGTTGTGCGAGGAAGCGTTGTATCTCTCTAGTAAGAACCCTACTCTTTTTTCCCCTCGTTTTCTTATTCGCAAACGGAACCATGTGTCTGCAACGCGAACTCAAAAAAAGAGAACACTTGATTGTTGAAGGGATTAAAGTGGTGGTGGCATTCTTTGACTAAAATGTTTAGTTTGATTCTATTCTAAATACATTGTTTGATTCTATTCTATAGAAGGAAGAGGAAGATAAGTAAAGTAGCTGGTGACATCGGAAAAAGGGGTGGAACTGAATTACAATCATTTTGCATAGGGTTGGTTTAAAATTCGGAGGAATGTTGCTGTTAAATAGTTTTCTGAATTCTTAATCCTCCTCTCTAGGTTTAGTGTTATGATATCATAATACAGACTCAATCTGCTATGATATAATATGATTATGTCATGGAATGTAACTGATTGATGTTAACAATTGCAATTCTTTATGTTCTTGTCTCTGAATCTATGCAAATCCATTGGTTTAATTCTGTTTTTGCTGACATTGGTGATAAGCAGTCCTTATCAGTCTCTGTCTACATTCTCTGGCCATTTGAAACAGATAAGTGTAAGGAAAATATTTATGTTGTGATTGTGTAGTAGAACTTAAATGCTGAAGGCACCTTCCTTGTTTCAGTTCCTTTTTTGTGCATTTCTAAATATTTTATAACTCAATGCTTAATAGAGCTCCAGTGAATTTGAGTGGCTTATACCATGGTTTCTACCATGCTCTTGAAATTTTTAAATTCTTGATATCACTGATACTACAATTTTTACTTGTGTGAAGGATATTTCATATTATTATAAACCTTCCTTCCATTAGCTGAATAATCTCAGCTAATTATCTTTACCCAATGCGTTTAGTTGAAGTAATACCTGGTTCAGTTCAATGAGCTGGGAGCTTTATATTCTTATGTTTGCTTTTTGTTTCCTTGTATTTTTTCTCTAACAGTGTACTTTTATGATATTCTAATAAAATTTCAGAAGCTTGCATCTATTAATCCATTTGAAGATAGAACCTATGAAGAATGCAACTCGTAGAATATATGCCTTTTGCCTGCCTTTTTGTTAACTATTTTTCTTCTTTTTGAGCATGCGATACCATTTCAAGCTTGTTCATCTTGTGGTTGTATATTAACGAGTAACACTCATAACTTTATTACTTATATGTTGTCAGCTCGTGCATAGACAGGTTATATTTGGAGTTTTGTAACAATGGACTCAGGTTCATGACATATGCATATACTGAATTTAATATGTACATATTTATATTTGTAATTTTAAATTGTCTTCTGAATTATCTAAAATAAATAAATATGTTGCCACATATTGAGTTTGCCATGAACTGGAGTTCATTAAAAAGTATACTTATGCTGGCAGAGAGCTTTCATTTCTTTTGCACTTAAGCCTCTTTTGTTTACTCTCTTGGGGATTTCTCTTATGATATTGCATATCACAGGTTAAGAAGCTTGAGGAGCTTGGGATTGGAAGACCTTCGACATATACAACAACATTAAAAGTTTTAAAGGTAATAATTTGACTTGTGGAACAGTCTACTATCACATAAGTAACCATACCATGTCTTTTCTATCTATTATAACATTAAGCCCAACAGTTTAATTACAAGTTGATATTTATGATAATTGTATAAGCTTTTCATGTTTTTTATTTAGCTGAAATATTTTCAGGTGCTTAGTCACTTAGGCTTTACTCATCCTTTCTGCTCCATTTTTACACTACACCAGATCAAAAACTGTTAGTGGGTCAATTAGTTATGGGTCATTCTCATCCCATCAGCAGTTCCCATGATAGGTATTGTATGCACATAATAAGATCTAACAATAGCTTGTTCATGTAATTCACAGTCATTCTTGATGTCTCATTTAATGACCATTTGAAACTGTATAATCAAAGAAACGTTGGTTCATTATGTTAGAACTTTGGAAGTTACTGGAAGATCTATGTTCTACAAGCATATCTGTACATGCGCTCAGTTGTACTAACATACAGAAGATTTTTCCTCCGTATGGTAGTTTGTTTACATTATACATGAGGTCAAACTAGGATACATAGTCCTTTGCTTTTTTCTTTTTCTTTTTTGTCTGGGTGGTGGGAAGGCTCCCTGTTTCTGGTTTAGATAGATTAAAGTTTTTTTTTGTTTTGTATTTTAATAAATTACACTAGCTGTTGCATCCCTTTTAAATCTTTCTAGTGTCTCTAAGGTAGTGATTGCCAACACAGGGAGAGCAATCAAGTGATTTCATTGGATTAAGAAAATGAGTAAACCACCACTTTAGTCCATAAAAGTGTGGTTAACTGTTAATTTAGTCCCTGAATTGAAAAAAACTGTCAATTTAGTCCCTGAAAGTGTTAAACATCGGTCAGATTAGTCCTTTGTTACTGTGTGTTAGTTAACAAAATTTGAAACAAAAGGACTAAAGTGACCGATGTTTAACACTTTCAGGGACTAAATTGACAATTTTTTCAATTCAGGGACTAAATTGACAGTTGACCACACTTTCAGGGACTAAAGTGGTGGTTTACTCAAGAAAATAGTTCATTTTAAAACAAGTCAATGCTTACTGTAACAGATTACACATCCTCTTGAACACCAAACAGTAACTTCTGCATAACTTGAGCTCTAGAACTCCAAATAGCATGGGGTTTGTTTTGTCAGAAAGATAAGACATTAAACTACTTCTCATTAAAATTTTAGAATTTTAGAGTTGGACATGCAGTACCAGTTTTTATTTTAAAACAAGTCAATGCTTGTTGTAACAGATTACACATCCTCTTGGACACCAAACAAATACAAATTGAAAAGGCCAAAAACAAATTCCTAACTAAGGCTTGTTGTGAAACAACATATCTAGGTGATTAACTAATATTGTTGTTGCCTTCTATTATGATGCCATTGCTGTCAATGGAGAATGGTTATTACTATGTTATTATTGGTTGTCTTCAATCAGTAATGGAGAAATGGTTATTACTAGGTTATTATTTGGGTCAAAGTAAAACAAATCCATCTCTACCCCACCTTGTTTTGCTGCCATTTGCAACTTTTCTGTATTTATAGTATCAAATCTGTGTGCAAAACAAGCTTATCTTAGTAAATTAACATCAAATATGTTACTGTATAGTTTCTTATAATATATTACTCCCATTTACAGCATCTGCAATGAGGATGCAGGCTCCATATTTCCTGTCCAAAGCTCATGGTCCTTAATTCAGTAAACACTTCTGCTTCTGAGTAAATTTGTGCATGGCCTTTGAATTCTGAAGGTTTCTATTTTATTTTTTTTCCTTTCTGAAGATATTGCATTCATTATGTACTGCACAACAAAACACTTGAGCCACAACCATTGGTCTCCTTCAATTCCAGTCCTCCAACCAAATTTTGTCTTTCTTTCTCCATCAACCCATTTTCTTAGTTTTGGTTATTTTCTTTGTTATTGCTGGTTTTTAATTTTCTTTTGTGGCATTTTTGTTGGTTCTAGTATGTTTCTATTAATGGCAATTTCTTAGTTTTTTCTTGTAAAAGTTGTTTGCTTGTATTTTGGCTGCTACTTTGTTATGCTAGCAGTCCCTATCTTCAACCTTGTAGACTTTCCTTTCCTTGTGAAGTTTCATCAAATTCTCCCACTTTTATAGAAAATCCACACAATGATGATCTCACATGTTACATGTGCCTTGTTCAAGTCTCAAGCCTATCAGTGTGTTGTATTGACAATGTCGGTGTGCTTATCTAATTCTCTGATTGATTATTTGATTTAACCCGATTGCTTCACAGTAGTATAGTGTCTTTTCTATGTGGATCTAGTCATAAATTTTGACACCATGTACTTCTGTAGTTATTCAAACTTGTCCTGTTGTCTGTGTTGAATCATTTATTCCTAATATTGCTAGAACTAACTAGTTAACTACATTAATGGAGGAAACTGTAATTAATGGATTGACTAATTTTTCTTCAGAACAATTCTGTAAAATGAATGTTAAAAGCCACCTAATGTTTTTTTTCTTCTTTTTGAGATTTGATTTTTGTATCCCTTTTCTTAGCTTTTTGTGCATAAATCCAGATTGAATTCAGAGTTCAATTAGGCATATCATTTTTCTGTCACATTATTCGCTAGCTGAAACCATTATCTATAAGTCAGTCTGCTGCTTAATATTTCTGGTGCATTTTATGGATGCGTGAGCAATGCTCAAAGTGTATCCAATTTGATGCAGCTACACGGCTTAATGGAAGCCCAACATGAGAATTTCTCTACACGGGATGTAAAGCTCCAAGTTTGAATACTTATAGGGCTACTTTGGAACCGAATATATCATGAAAATGGAAAAAGATTTCCTCAAACCACCAAAATAGGGTGTAAGATAGGTGAAGAAAAACAGGGATAGAAAGAAAAAGAAAAAAGAAAAGAGAGAAATGCCATGAAATGCAAAAGAAGGGATGGATAGGAAGTGGGACGAGTAAGTGAAAAGTGGGAAATTGAAATTGATAATGGTTTGACTAAGTTATACTCCCTTTCGTTGAGATATGCTTAAATTATATTCTCATGTCCTTATTTTGAAAACTTAGACTCTCTTTTCTTGAGAGACTAATATAGGATACTCCTTTCTTGAGAAACTAATATAGGCTACAGTTTAGTCCGTTTTAATGTGAATGACACCTTAAGGCCATTCTTTTTCCTATCTCTATGACTCCAGGTCATCAGGGTTAGTTTTGAACCCTTGCTTTTGACTTTGGGACTTTAGAAGATGAATTGAAAACATTTTGTGAAGGGCCAAAGCTAATAGTAGGGTTTATGTATTTCCTTCTTGTTGTTAGAGAATTAGTTATTTTAATATGGATTATGTTGTCTGATGTGTTTAAAAGCATTGGCAGGTTTTAAGTGATAAATATTATAAATTAATGGTCTAATAAATAAGAAGGTTATTTAAAAAAAAAAATCAGTTCATTAGCGTAGGCTAGCCCCAGCTAAAGTAGCCTTGGCTGACATTAGCGTAGGCCAAGCCCCAGCTAATCTTAGCGTAGGCCAGCCCAAGCTAGTGTTGCCTTGGCTGATATCGGCGGAGGCTGGACCAGCTAACATTAGCGTAGGTTGGCCCTAGCTAACATTAGCGTCGGTCTGGACGCAATTTTTGCTTCCAAGGTTTTAGCGGGGGCCACGACTCCGACAGTAGACCGACGCTAATATGTTGTTTAGCGTCCATTTTTACACTTTAGCGTGGGCTTTTGGCCTACGCTAGTATCAGTTTTTCTTGTAGTGGGTTTTGATGCCATCAAGGTCATCGTGGACCGGCTGACTAAGTCGGCCTATTTCCTACCAATTAGGAATACCTATTCCCTGAACAAGTTAGTAGACCTATATGTCAAGGAGAATGTTAAGCTCCATAGCATTCCCTCTAGCATCATATCAGATAGAGACCCTGGGTTCACCTCTAGGTTTTGGAGGGCGCTTCATCAGGCCTTCGGGTCAAAACTCATGTTTAGCACCGCTTACCACCCTCAGACTGAAGGTCAGTCTAAGAGGACCATCTAGACCTTAGAGGATATGCTTAGGGCGTGTGTTTTAGAGGAGCAGGGTAGTTGGGACAGGTACCTACCCCTCATAGAGTTGCCTACAATAACAGTTTACATGGCAGTATAGGCATGGCACCCTATGAGGCGCTGTATGGTAGGAAGTGCATATCTCCTTTGTGTTGGTATGAGCTGGGTGAGAGAACCCTGTTAGGTCCGGAGTTAGTGCAGGAGACCATAAAAAAGATCAGAGTCATTAGGGAAAAGCTTGTACTGCCCAAAGCCGGCAGAAAAGCTATGTTGGTAAGAGAAGAAAGGATTTAGAGTTTGAGGAAGGAAATCATGTGTTTTTAAAAGTAACTCCCGTCACAGGCATTGAACGAGCCATTAAAGCCAAAAAGCTCAATGCTAGGTTCAGTGGCCCATTCCAGATCATGCATAAGGTTGGCCCTTTGGCCTACAGAATAGCCCTTCCACCTCACCTTCCCGTATCCATGATGTATTCCACGTCTCCCAGCTCAGAAAGTATATCCATGACCCTTCACACATCATCAGCTCCGAATCAGTACAACTGAGGGAAGACCTCACAGTCCCCACTAGACCTGCACGGATTATCAACCGGAGTCTCAAAACACTAAGGAATAAGACAATTCCCTTGGTGAAGGTGTTCTGGGAGGGTCAATCATAAGAGGAAGCCACGTGGGAGAAGGAAGAGGACCTTCTCTCTCAATTTCCAGAGCTATTCAGTTGAGGTAAGGACTTTATGTAATTCTTCTTTCTAGCCAATTTTGAGGACAAAATTTATTTAACGGGGGTAGAATTGTAACATCCCAAGAATTCAAACTTAATTATTAGAATTAGGGGATATAAAATAAGAACCTGATGAAAGAGGTAGGACTTAAGGGGAACGAAATGAGTAAGGATTAAAGGAGAGAGAATAAGAAAATGAGATTCTTGTATTCTCACTCAAGCGAAAATGGATCGCTTGAGCGAGTATATCAGTAAAAACTTCAATAATATTTTCTGGTTTTTTTGCTTGAGCGAGAAGG
Source organism: Sesbania bispinosa (assembly GCA_026901365.1). Lineage (NCBI taxonomy): Eukaryota > Viridiplantae > Streptophyta > Magnoliopsida > Fabales > Fabaceae > Sesbania > Sesbania bispinosa. The sequence goes on along the minus strand of QLOH01000046.1, from coordinate 2,317,866 downwards.
GTCTCGCCCAAGAGAGAAACAGGGAGATTTTGGGGTGCTCTCTAGAAGAATTTCGCTTAAGCGAAATTGGTTTCACTCAAGCGAAATTCAACCAGAATTTGGGAGGATGCTCTCTGGAGTATTCTCGCTCAAGCGAGAAGAGTCTCGCTTGAGCGAGATTACAAAAGGGGGAAAATCCCATTTCCCTCGCTTAAGTGAGAATCCCTCGCTTGAGTGAAGCACGCGTACCAAAATAAAAAACTTAATTAGGGCACGACTTCATTTATTTCTTCTTCCCTTTTTATCAGCATAGAGAGAGGGAGAGGTCCTAGAGAGAGAGAGAAGCTTAAAAGCAAGAAGGAACCCCCCAAGTCAAGGATTCATCTTTCCAACCTCCTCCAACCCCTTTCCCTTCTCCATTTGAGCTCCCAAGTGAGTATAACTCACACACTCACACTCCTTTGGTTGATGTTCTCTTGTATGCACCACCTTCTTCCATTCCCTCTTCTTAACTCTTATTATCGATGGTTGTATGACATTTTACTTGTTGTTGACATAAAAATTTGCATTTATAGTATGAGAACATGTGTAGAGGTGATTTTTCCCAAGTTAGGGTTTACCCATAACCTTGTCTTTCGATATTGTTGCGTGAGTTCTTGTACCCTTTCTGCTGAGCATTTCATTTTAGGCCTTTGGCCCAGTTGTTAATTTGAAGAACAGTTTTGGCTTCGGCCCAGCTAAATCTAATAAAGATGAGAGTGTAACTCAGTTAATGTTTTAAGACTTGGGCGATTAGTACCCAACTAATAAGGGTGATTAGTACCCAGTGGTGGTGATTAGTACCTAAGTGAGACGTTCCTTGTAGTCTGAGCTCAGGTATAGCCACACAGTTATTTAAGTGATAAGAACCTGCCAGCTGGGTTATGCCGGTCATGTGCATTCATGGTTTTATTTAAGATTATGTGAGTTATTAATTATTGTATTGTCTTTATTGTTCTTGCGCATCATTTGTTCTATATCCCCACATTGCATATTGCATAGTTATATTCACTGAGACAATTTGTCTCACCACAAGTTCCGTGGACCACAATCTAGATGCGAAGGTACCCCCCACACACCGGCCCATGAGCTAGGAGCTTGGAGTGCCTATCATATTTTGCAGTGGATTACAAGATTCTTATTTGGACTTTTTAGGTCCTTATGATTGTATTTTGATGTATAGATTGTATATTTTGCGAGGATATGACCGTACATGTATGTTTCCTTAGTTCACCCTTGTCAGGACACATGTATGGGGGTATCCTTAGCCCATTACTATGTGTTGAACAGTTGTAGTCATCATGGCATTATGAAGTTTATGTATTTATTATTTTCAGTCATATATCATTTAAGTGAGCGTTGGTAACATGAATTATATATGATTATGCTTTCCGATATCAAAATGGCATGAAATAATTTTGAAAATTCGAGATTTGGTTTCCAACGGACTAAATCCTCGGATTAGAAATTAGGACGTTACACAAGGGGGCATTTTAAATCAAGTTTTTACAACTTAAATCAAACTATTGAGAACTTGTTTTGTGGTTTACAAAAACGAACATTTTGAAAACCACAAAAGAGGTTTTCACTTTTCAGTTTAATTTGAGTTGTAAAAACTGATTCAAAATTCTTAAAAAAATAAAAGAAAAGAAAAGAAAACTCAGCAACCACCCCAAACAACCTCTTAAAACCACATTTATGATTTCAAAACGTACATTTTGAAACCACAAATCTCTACTACGCGGATCCTAGAGTGTGAGCTTATTATTTTTCTGCAAGTTGCACACCTTTTCTTCCCTTGAACAATGAAAACCTCCAATGATATGTTTGACCTACGGAAATTATTATGAGGTCTAATCAAAACCAACAACATAGGGTAGCATAAGTTCTTTCAAATAATTAAAAATACTTCAACAATTTCTTGAGATATTCAAGCTCATCTTCCTCAAAGCCAAAATTAAGGCAAAAACCTTAATTGCAATACTGAGTTAGGGCCACAAACCTTTTAGGCACAAAACTTGTAGGCTCAACGTAACTCCCATGATTAACAAATAACAATCTTCTCCTCCAAAGCCTCAAGTTGGGTTCTATAATTGCCAACATCTAAAATATGCAATTTCTCAATATAGAATCATTGTAATTTAACTGAATTAAAATTGCCCCTTCTTAAACTCAAAAGAGGTAGATCATCCTTCATGTCTATAAATAAGTGTCCAAATCTTCTCCACCCATCATGCCTTATTTCCTTTTTAACAATATTAATTATAGAATAATTAGAAATTAACTATCAATTTTTGGTATAAAAATATTATGGTGCTAATTTATAGTTATTCCAATTAATTTGGAGTATGACAAGGGTAGTAATGATGGAGGGTGCCAGATAGCATAACGATATAGTGGAGGGTGTCAAGAGACAATGATAATGTGGAGAGTACTAGATGTCGATGACAGAGGAAAGTGTTGGGTGGTGATGGTGCTGGAGATATCAGACGATGGTGGCAGTGGAGGGTGTCGAGCAGCTATGACGAAAGGTGTCTAATAATGACAACAGAGAAGGTGCAGGTAGTGATGGTGAAGAGTGTCAAGTAATCACGTCAATGAAAAGTGTTAGTCAATGATTAGCGATAATAGTGGAGGGTGTTAGGTGACAATGGAGGTGGTGGAGGGTGTTAAACAATGGCAAGGATGAATAGTGGTAGTGATGAAAGGTGTCGAATGATGATGGTAGAGAGAGCTAGGTGATGGTAGAGGTGGGAAACAATAATGGAGAGTGTAACACCCCAAGAATTTAAACCCATTTTTATGAATTAAGTGTATAAATAATAATTTGATAAAAAGAGATAAGGCTTAGGTGGGAAGGAATTGAGTTAGGATAAGAAGAGAAGAGAAAATCAGAAAATTGAATTTTGATATTCTCGCTCAAGCGAGAATGGCTCACTTGAGCGAGTATATCAGTAAAACTTGCAAAATCTTTTTCTGGTTCTCGCTCAAACGAGAAACAGGGGAGAATTTGGAGTGCTCTCTGGAAGAATTTCGCTTGAGAAGAATAGTCTCGCTCAAGCGAGACTCAACCAAAATTGGGGGGGTCTATGGACGTTTTTCGCTTGAGCGAGAATGCGAAAACTGAGGAATCCCATCCCTCTTTCTCAAGCAAGAATCCCTCGCTTGAGCGAGAACACGAGTACCAGAATAAACATTAATTAGGGCACCAAATTTACTACTTTCTTCTTCTTTCTTTTCAATTCTAGAGAGAGATTCTAGAAAGAGTAAACGTCATTGATGCTTGCAGCAAGGATTCCAAGGCCAAGAGCTCTTCTTCCAACCTCTCCCCAACCCTTCTTTCTCTCCTTTGAGTTTCCTTTGAGGTGAGTAAAGCTCACACACCTTCACTCCATCCTTTGTAAGCTCTCCCTAATGAACCCTACCTCTTATTTTCCCTTTCTAGAGCTTGTATGTGAATGTTTATATGATTGCTCTTGGTGGTAGATAAGGTATGAAGATTATATTGGGGTTCGCTTAGAGAATTTGTTTTAGGGTTTGATTTTATGGATTTTCATTTACCCAAGTTTCATTACAATATATTTCTATATTATGGTTATGTTGTGTATGTGATAAAGATTAATAAGACACTTGGGCTCTAGCCCCCAGAGATTAAGAAAGAGATAATGGACTTCGGTCCCCAGAGTAAAACTTGGACTTCGGTCCCCAGTGTAATGGTGGGATACATCCACAAGGAAGATGTTCCTTGTAGTCTGAGATCAGGTCTAGCCCTAGAAATAGAGATAAGACACCATACTGTCGGGAAATGCAATTCATGCATATTGTTAGAGAACTTTAGAGTATAATATATATTAGAGTTTATATTTCCTGCGTCGCATTGTTGTATGTGCATTGTATCTGCTTGTTTCCCTACACTGTCTGTTGCAATGCTTTATTCACTAAGACAACTATCTCACCACACGTTTCGTGGCTATGTTTTAGATACACAAGCACCTCTCTGTTCAGGGCAGTGAGCTTGGAGGCTTGCAGGAGTTTTAGTTTTTGGATGTATTTAGATATTATGGTATTTAGTGGATTATTTGATGACCAGGATTATGTTGTATTATTTGGAGGGATATGACTGTACAAGTGCTGCCTCTGGGCCTTCTATTTTGTTTAGGGCACATGTATGGGGGTATCCTAGTGGTTGTATACTGATTATGTTCTTTTGGAGCTTATGAGGCATTATGTAATGAATTTATGTTACCATATATTGTTCAAGTTATCGTTGGAAGCTTAAACAATTGTATGGTTATTGTATTGTGATATTTAAAATGGCGCGAAATAATTTCAGAAATTTAGGAATTTGGCTTCCAGCGAGCCTTATTCTCGAATTTAGAAATTAGGACGTTACATTTTGGTATTAGAGCAGTTTAATCCAATTGGACTGTGGATTAGTTAGTTCCTGAAGTTTGTTATTATTCTCTTATACATTATTATGGAAATTGAGAGACTGATCACCTCGATGTTTGCTTAATGTTGTGTAGAGGACTATGGCAGGCGGCAGGAAAGGTCATCCCCGTAACAATCCACCTTCTCCACCATGGGATACACCTCCGGATCATGTGGCAGCGGCTCTTAAGGTGCTCACTCAGATGATGGGGGCGCAAGTGGAGTCCAACCGCCAACAGGCTGAGGCAGCACGGGAGCAGGTTGTTGCTAACGCTGCTGTCTTATAAGAGTTGGTCTGAAGGCTAATGAGGACACCACCTCCTCCTGCGGTGGACCCGTTTGCGGGCTGCTGTTGCCGAAACCCCACTTACTTGGGGAACATTCCAGAACACTTTCCTGGACAAATACTTTCCGACTTCAGTGCGGAGGCAGAAGGAAGCTTAGTTCCTTCAACACAAGCAGGGGAGCATGATTGTGGGCCAGTATGTGGCCAAGTTTGAAGAGCTATCCATGTACTCTAGATACCTGCAGACAGTTCCTGACGGGGAATGGAGATGCACTCAATTTGAGGGAGGTTTGAGACTCAAGTTGCTGGACCAGGTTGGGACACTTGAGATTAGGGATTTCCCTACCCTAATAAACAAGTGTTACATTGCTGAGAAGAACCAGAAGGGAGCTGCACCACCCCACAACCAGACAACAAGGAATAGAGGAAGCTAGAGGAGCCTAGCCAGGGCAAGGGCTCTGGGCCCAAGTGGAAAGGGAACACTGCTTTGGTCACTCGGTCAGCCCAACGCCAAGGGACACTCTTAAGTGCCCCAAGTGCGGAAAGGAGCACCGAGGGAAATGTCTCTTTGGTCAAAAGGTGTACTACTAGTGCAAGGAGCCCAGTCATATGAAGAACGAGTGCCCGAAGAAGAGGGATGCTCCAAAACCCCAAGCCACTGAAAGAGTCTTCACCCTCAGTGGTGAAGTGGCAGCTTCTGCTAATAACCTGATGTGAGGTACGTGCACCCTGCGAGATAATACCTTAATTGTATTGTATGATTCGGGGCAACCCATTCTTTTGTTGCTTATGATTGTGTGAAGCAGTTAGATTTGCATGTCATTCCTTACCCTACAGTCTAAATGTGATAACCCTAGGCCACAGTCGAGGAGACAATCCCCACTTCCTTTGTATGTTCTAAATGCCCTATTGTTATACAAGGAAGGGCCTTCGAGGTGGATTTAATTTGCTTACCTTTTAGGGGCATAGATATAATACTTGGCATGAACTGGTTCTTTCAGAACCAGGTCATGCATGATTGTTACAATAAAGAGGTTGTTTTCCCGGTTCTCCCTCCTCTTCCGGGGGAGAAGCCACCTGTACTTTTGTCCAGTACCACTCAAGTGTCCAAATGCCGAAGTGACGGGAGTAGTTATTTTATTTTGTTACTTTCCTCAACTCTAGGTTCTAGTATTGATTTGAACAGTGTAGCCACGGTTAGGGAGTTTCAAGACGTTTTCCCTAGTAAGGTAACCACTTTACCTCCGGACCGAGAGATAGGGTTCACCATTGACTTGGTACCAGGCACAGGGCCCATTTCCAAGGCACCCTATAGGATGTCCCCACTAGAGCTTAGTGAACTTAAGACCCAATTAGAAGACCTTATAGCTAAGAGGTTCATTAGGCCTAGTGTGTAACCCTAGGGAGCTCCAGTGCTCTTAGTAAAGAAGAAGAATGGGAGTATGAGGTTGTGTGTAGACTTTAGGAAGCTTAACAAGGTCACCAATAAGAATACGTATCCTTTACCCAGAATAGATGACCTCCTAGACCAACTTAGAGGGGCTTCGGTCTTCTCTAAGATAGATTTGCGATCTGGTTACCATTAGATCAAGATTAGGGGTGAGGATATACCTAAGACTGCCTTAGGACTAGATATGGGCACTATGAGTATTTGGTGATGCCTTTTGGCTTAACCAATGCTCCTGCCGTGTTTATGGACTACATGAACCGGATATTTCGGCCCTACCTTGACCAGTTTGTTGTCGTGTTTATCGACGACATCCTAATATACTCCTAGACCTTAGAAGAGAATGAGCAACGCCTTAGGGTTGTCTTAGGGATCTTGAGAGAGAACTTGTTTGCCAACCCAGAGAAGTGCGAGTTTTGGATGGACAGGGTCCATTTCCTAGGACATGTAATCTCTAGAGAGGGTGTGTCAGTTGACCATAGCAAGATAAAAGTTGTCCTTGAATGGGAAAGGCCTAAGACCATCACGTAAATTAGGAGTTTCCTAGGATTGGCCGGCTACTATCGGAGATTCATCAAGGGATTCTCCCAGCTAGTCTTTCCCCTCACTAGATTGACCTGTAAGGGTCAAGCCTTTGTGTGGGACGAGAAGTGTGAGTGGAGCTTCTTGGAGCTCAAGGAGAGGTTGACCATCGCCCCGGTACTTGTGTTGCCGAATTTGTCCCAGACATTCGAGGTCTATAGTGATGCTTCTGGAAATGGGCTAGGTTGTGTTTTAATGCAAGAGAAGAGAGTGGTGGCCTATGCCTCCAGGAAGTTGTGGCCCCACGAGGAGAACTACCATACTCATGACTTAGAGTTAGCGGATATGGTATTTGCCCCCAAGATTTGGAGGCATTACCTCTATGGTGTGAGGTTTGAGGTCTTTAGCGATCATAAGAGTTTGAAATATCTCTTTGATGAAAAGGAACTCAACATGAGGCAGAGGAGGTGGATGGAGTTTTTAAAGGATTATGACTTTGAGTTGAGATACCACTCGGGCAAGCCCAATGTAGTAGCTGACGGCCTCAGTAGGAAATCCATGCATGTGTCATCCATGATGGTGCATGAGATGGGGTTACTAGAAGACTTTAGGAACCTAATCCTAGAGGTTGAGATTGGAGAGTGATAGCACCTCCTTTCTCGGATCTAGAATTGGAGCCAAGGACTGAAAACAAGCAAAATTAATCGGTGAAAATGATCAAAAGGGTGCAGTAGGCCGCGGCCTATATGATACCAAAAAGAGAGAAATTAAAAGAGAAAATGGAAGAGAAAAAGATGGTGTGAACGCCACTGGTGCAAGCAACCCACAGTAGATAAGTTCAGGTGTTAGACGCCATTGATTCAAGAGAATCAAATAAGTCTCTGGTTGGTTTGAGCAAGAACCACCAAGCCTTCTCTACTCACAAGATGAGGAGGAAATTTGGCATAATGCCTTTACTATTCAAAATCAAAGGTAAAATACAAGGGGGTGGTCTCCTATTTATAGGAAAAAGAGGTGGCTAGGTGGCGGGAAGGAAAATAAAAGATAAGTAAAAAACTATCCTAAATAAGTCTTGAACCCATGACCTCCTAATTAAATGGTTAAGCTAACTCTTAACCACTAATCCTGACTAATGTAGCGTCCAATACAAGGGAGAAATTAAGAAAATTACAAATATGTCCTAATACAATTAAAATCCTACTTAAGCAACAAATAATCCTAATTATTTATTTAATCCTTGCTAATCAAGATGGAGTCTTCTTGTTGACTTGGTCAAGGATGGTCAAGGTTGACCATAAGGTTGACCAAAGGTAGAGTTGACCATGGCTTGGTTCAGCTCCAAGCGCCCAAAACAGGCCCAAGCTTGCCACTAGCTCACCAGCTCCCGGCTGCCAACTCAGAACTCCACTGCCAGTTGCCATCATTCCCTTCCTCTTAGAGAGGATTTGACCTCAACTCTGAAAATTCAGAAAGAAATCATAAGGAAAGAAGTAAAGAAGAAGGAGATGGTAGCAAGGTAGGTAGGTACTTCCCTTAGAAGATGGGGAGTCCTTGCTAGAATCCTCAAGTTATGAATGTCTTCCTTGAACCTAGTCAACAAGGAAAGATCTATTATTATTATTCCCAAGCAAGAAAACTGAAGGCTTATAACAAAAATACTTGGGAATCATAAAGATTAGCAATAGAAAAACATAGCATGTGAACAAGAGGTAGTTGAGTTAAGGGTTAGAAAACTCCCTAAATGAAGAATGAACCATCTTGTCCATATACTCTGTGGAATTAGATCTTGGATCAAAGACTAATCTTTTGCAGTCCTCCCTTGCAAGTAAGACAAGTAAGTGGTCATAAAGAAGGCTTATGAAATAAATTCCACACAGGTACCAAATGTGTTTCAATGTGCGATATTCATCAAAATATTCTACACTATGTTCCCAAATAAATGCACATGTGAAACTATGTGGCATAAATGCCTTAATATTTTTCAATAACATCCCAACATGCTCTACAACTCTACCACATGCATCTTGTTTAGGAGCATATCGCACATGTTCATTCCATGAATGGTTTTTACAATTTATTTCAAACGGCATATCAATAGGAATGTACTTACCCAAATAGAGAGAAGATAACACCTTATGCATATTAACATTATCATATATGTGAATGTAAGGTGAAATATTTAAAGAATCATATTGGGCAAGCATATCATGAGGCATATCAATAAGTGTTATGGATGTAAAACAAGTTTTCCTACATGTGATAGCTTCATCCAAATTTTTATCCTTTTCACAAACTAGTTCAAGAGCATAATACACATCTTTATATGAAACAATTATTTTAGGTCCAAAATGTGTATGGACATTATAGATACAAACCAAAGGTACATGCATATTCAATCCAACTTTGTTATCATGCAATCTAAATTGATCAAGGAATTGACTAAACATGCATCTCTAGTAACTTTCATGGTACTCTTAAACTTAGTTAAATTTTCTAAACATGCAATAGGTTTCAAAGCATTATCAACATTGTTTATTTCTTTCAAACATGTAATGTCTTGAGGCATATAATTGTGCATAGAAGGAGGCATTTCTTGCATAAAGAAAGTTAGTTTAGGAAACTCCCTTTCAACAGCTTGAGTTGTCCTTTTTCCATTACTAAGAGTATTTGTCATCAACCTATTCAAGTTTCCACTAGAAGGGTTAGCAATCAAATGATCACAAGATAAATTAAGTTTCTTTCCCAACTCTTTTTCTTCTTGCACTCTCAATTCATTTTCCTCTCTTTCACTTTTAACTTTTTCTTCTTCCTCTTTTTCTAATTGTTCCTTTTTCTCTAATTTTCTTCTCTTTTCTATCTCAATTAAGAATTTTGAAAATTTGACTTTGACTTCATTAGAAAATTTTTCTAACTTTCTTCCAAATCTTTCTTCAAAAGAATCTTTTGTACTTTTCCTATTTTCTCTTCTTCTCCTTTCCTCCTTTTCATAAGTTTCCTCAAAATAAAATTTTCTTCTAATTTCACTCTTTTCATAATTTCTCCTAATTTTTCTATCTTCTTCATACTTTCTAATCTTCCTTTCTTTATCATATCTTCTAAACTTTCTTTCTTCTTCATACCTTCTCCTTTCATGGTTAGAGTTATCATAACTCCTTTCCTTATCTTCAAAATAATATTTATTTATTTATTTATTTTTCTCTCCTTTCTTTCCTATACCTTTTATCAACTTTATCATGAGAAGAGTGCCTTTCTCACTTCTTTTTCTTTTCTAAATTTTCTCTTATCTTCCTCTAGCTCCTTTCTCCACACTATATATGACATCCTAGATTGATTTTATTTGAAAGCTTTTAAGGACCTTTCCACTCAAGCTAAGTGTTTACACTCAAAGAATGTATTTACCTGTGTTTGACACTCTTTTTGGCTTTTTTCTAAAAATTGAAGCACTCTTGCCTCTTCTACTCGGTTAAGGTTGGTTTGATCTTGCAAAGACCAACAGCGAGACTCAAACTTAACTCTACCCAAATTGAAGCGCACGAGCACAAAAATTATCTACTGGAAAGTTAGAAATTGCCTAAGACAAAACTAAGAATTGATGAGACAAGCAAGAAAAACATGCACTCAACAAAGCTTATACATAAGATTAGAAAGCAAACAAGACTAGAAAGAAAGAAATTGCAAAGAGAATTGTTTTTTGTTTGATTTTTGTAAAAGTTGCCAAACAGTTGTTTTAATGAAAACTGCAGGTTTACAACTCAAATAAACTGTATACAAAGAAACGAAAAGGAAAATTACAGCAAATGACAACTATATTGTTGGGCTATCTTTTTACTGTTTTTCTTATTGTTTTTGTCTATTTTTTGAATTTTTGATTTTTTGGGTGTGTTTTGACTTTTCCTCTTGTTGACTTTTGCACCCTTTTTTGCTTTTTGCGCCTCTTTTGTATTTTTTGCTATGTTTTTTTTTTAAATTCTTTTTGCTTCTTTTCTTTTCCTTTTCTTTTTGCCCCAACAGAAAATTACAAAAATTTGTACAAAATTACAAAAAATAGAAATTTACCTAAAATATTTTTTTAAATATTTTTGCTTAAAAAATTGGTCCAAAACGGTACCAAAAAAAGAAATGGATAGTCTATTTTCTAAAAATGGTATTGAAAAACGGTATGGCAACCTAATTCAAAAATTGACCAAAAAAATTGCTTAACAGTTCCTTATTGATTACACAATCACAAAACGATGTTTCTAATGTGTTGGGTTCAATTTTAAGATTGGAATTAATTTTTTGAAGGGAATTGAACAATTGGAATTTGTTGAACTTCTTCCAACTCTTTCAACCAAAAATTAGTCTATCGATGAGCGTTTTACGTAATCAAACAGGGAATTCCCAAGGTAGGAATAGCAGTCAATTCAAATTTGCAATCAGAATGCCAAGAAGACAAACAGAACAGGAGTAGAAAATTGAACAAAACAGGGTCAAAAGAAAGCGCATAAAATGGCAAAAAATAAGAAGTAAATTGCGCAAAATTAGATTACAAGAAAGTAAAGGGGAAAATTGAAGTTAAAAGGACGGGGAGGATTGAAAGTAAATGGCAGAATGTAAATGGCAGGAAGTAGAGGGGATGGCAGAAATTAAAAGGATGGGAGAAGCTGAAATTAAATGGCAGAAAATTAAAAGCGGAAAAATAAATAGATGAGTAAGATGAACAAGATATGGGGATGAACAATTAGTAAGTGGATTGGGGCAGAAAATGTAGGAGAACGATCTTTGGAAATGAAGACAACAATGCCTCTACTTACCACAATCAACCACAAACAGCATTTATATCAAGCAACCAGTTCAAGAACAATTATGAACACTTATGGAAACTTGAGCAAGCATATAATCAAACACCTAGAGGGGTGGGATTAGCAACCCAAAACAACCCCCTATACTAACTCAAATCAAGCAACCAAGCAGGCAAACAAGAGTTGCAGTGCAGCAGAAGAGCACCTCGGGCTCAAAACAGTCCACAAGTCCAACAATTACATGGAAATTGAGCTTGAATACATGGAAAAAGTAAGGAAAATAAGGGAAATTCTGCACCTATTTAGTGCAGCAAAACCATGGAGATGATGATGAAAATGACTCCAAACAGCTCCAAATTCAAGAAGCTCTGATTACCAATTGATAGCACCTCCTTTCCCGGATCTAGAATTGGAGCCAAGGACTGAAAACAAGCAAAATCAATCGGTGAAAATGATCAAAATGGTGCAGTAGGTCATGGCCTACATGATACCAAAAAGATAGAAATTAAAAGAGAAAATGGAAGAGAAAGAGATGGTGTGAATGCCACTTGTGCAAGCAACCCCCACAGCAGATAAGTTCAGGTGTTAGACGCCACTAATTCAAGAGAATCAGATAAGTCTCTGATTGGTTTGAGTAAGAACTACCAAGCCTTCTCTACTCACAAGATGAGGAGGAAATTTGGCATAATGCCTTTACTATTCAGAATCAAAGGTAAAATACAAGGGGGGTGGTCTCCTATTTATAGGAAAAAGAGGTGACTAGGTGGTGGGAAGGAAAATATAAGATGAGTGAAAAACTATCCTAAATAAGTCTTGAACCCATTACCTCCTAATTAAATGGTTAAGCTAACTCTTAACCACTAATCCTGACTAATGTAGCGCCCAATACAAGGGAAAAATTAAGAAAATTACAAATATGTCCTAATACAATTAATCCTACTTAAGCAACAAATAATCCTAATTATTTATTTAATCCTTGCTAATCAAGATGGAGTCTTCTTGTTGATTTGGTCAAGGATGGTCAAGGTTGACCATGAGGTTGACCAAAGGTAGAGTTAACCATGGCTTGGTTCAGCTCCAAGCGCCCAAAACAGGCCCAAGCTTGCCACTAGCTCACCAGCTCCCGGCTGCCAGCTCAGAAGTCTACTAACAGTTGCCATCAGAGAGGGTAGTTTGAAACTCCACAAGTTACAGGTAACCAATGAGCTTAGAGCTCTCATTAGGGAGGCCCAGGGTTCGGACCCGAATCTCTAAGATAAAAAGCGGTAGTCGAGTTTCTGAGTCGAGAGATGGGATGATTCTCTTCCAAAGGAGAGTTTGTGTCCCTAAGGGGGTAGTCTGAGGCAGCAGATTTTGGAGGAGGCCCACGGGGGCAAGTTCTCAGTACATCCTAGCACCACCAAGATGTATCAGGATCTCAGGAGGATGTTTTGGTGGGATGGTATGAAGGAGATAGTAGACTTTGTCTCTAGGTGTCTAGTGTGTCAACAGGTTAAGATAGAACACCAGAAACCATCAAGGACCCTTATGCCTTTAGAAATCCCGGAGTGGAAGTGGGAGAGTATAGCTATGGACTTTGCAGTAGGATTACCTAGAATGCAAGCAGGGTTTGATGCCACCTGGGTCATTGTGGACCGGCTGACTAAGTCGACCCACTTCCTACCTATTAGGAACACCTATTCCCTGAGCAGATTAGCAGACATGTTTGTCAAGGAGATTGTTAAGCTCCATGGCGTTCCCTCTAGCATCATTTCAGACAGGGATCCTAGGTTCACCTTTAGGTTTTGGAATGCACTTCATCAGGCTTTCGGGACTAAACTTAGGTTTAGCACTGCTTAGCACCCTTAGACTGACAGCAGCGTGAGAGGGCCATCCAGACCCTAGAAGATATACTTAGAGCTTGCGTGCTTGATGAGCAGGGTAGTTGGGATAGGTACCTACCTCTCATAGAGTTTTCCTACAATAATAGTTTCCATAGCAGTATAGGCATGGCACCCTATGAGGCTCTGTATGTTAGGTATATGCACTAGAGACTTATATGTTTTTTAAACACCCATCACATGTATCATATTATTTTATAAAGGCAATTCATTCTTTTAAGAATACAATTAATGTCCTTAGAATAGTAAGCTCAAACTTCATAAGAAATCAAGTGGATGACTTGATCGTGAGATCTTATGAAGAACTATTCTTAAAATAGTCCCTGGTCAAGTATCATCTTAGGACAAAGATGCATTTAGACTAGTATGTGAGTTCATTGATGATCACATCTCACGGATCATGGATATGAGATATCATGTGCTCACATAGGTACATATTAAGAGTAATAGTGTACTGGACAGACCCACCTTAAGAACGTTGCATGGATTGTTACATAAGTGTCATGAACGTTTCTTAAATTGATAAATTTTATATGAAGTCCTTTGACCTGAAATCACTACGATTCCTACATAAGGAATTATATGTTTTAATATCATCAAACGTTGCCTGTAACAAGGTAATCATAACGTTGATTTTTGGACATATAATAAATTATGTGGTGGGATGTGAGTGACCTATATGGGACTTGTCCCCCCTATGTAACAGGAGTTATATCTGTAGGCCTCTTGATAACGTGAGACTGCAAAATGCATGGTCGTGCTCATGAGGATAAACATGAGATGTTTATTTTCTATACAGTCTACTTGGGGATCAAGAAAACATAAATTGAACTATACAAGGTTGACACATTTCATGCCCTTGTGTTTAATTAGATATTTGGACAAAGGGACAGATCATGTAAATTATCGTAAAATAGGATTCGTCAAAGTTGTTGATAATCTCAATATTTGGGTAGTGATGTATTGCTAGATACCGCTCACTATTTATGATATTAAATATAAAAGGGTTTTATTTTAATATCATAACCAAATATTAAAAGCCTATTGGATCACACGCATACAACAAGCCGCTAGGAAAAAATAATAATTCTAATTTGATTAGAATTATAACCTAATGGGTCAGGCCCATATGTGTTAGGGATAAGTGAGTGAGGGGTAAAACCCTAGCCACCATGTTATAAATGAAGCATGAGATGCATTACCCTAAACACACATGAGTCGCTCTTACTCTCTAAAGGCTACTAGCAGAGTTGATGAGGGTTTCCTAGTCCGGCTGTTGGCGTGGACACCACTAGAGAAGTGGTTGTCATTGCCTTGTTCTCAATCCTTAAAAGGTACGACCTTTTGTTTTATGCCTTTTATGCCTTAATTCATGTTTTCGCATTAACAATCATAACAAGGGAGGAAATCCATTTATTCCGCTGCACCCTGACCACATGCTTGATTCCCTTCACTGTACGGTAGGAAGTGTAGATCCCCACTCTGTTGGTATGAGGTGTGTTAGAGAACCCTGTTAGGTCCGGAGTTAGTGCAAGAAACCACCGAAAAGATTAAGGTCATTAAGGAAAAGCTTGTTACTGCCCAAAGCCGACATAAGAGCTATGCTGACAAAAGAATAAAGGACCTAGAATTTAAGGAAGGGGACCACGTGTTTTTTAAAGTAATTTATGTCACAGGCATTGGGCGAGCCATCAAGGCCAAAAAGCTCAACCCTAGATTCATTGGTTCGTTTCAAATCCTGCAGAGGGTTGGCCCTCTGGCTTACAGGATTGCTTTGCCACCTCATTTGTCCCGAGTCCACGATGTATTACATGTTTCCCAGCTGAGAAAATATGTTCAGGACCCTTCACACATCATTAGCTCCGAATCGGTACAATTAAGAGAAGATCTCACAGTTCCCACTAGACCTGCACGGATTATTGACAGAAGTGTCAAAAACCTGAGGAATAAGACGATTCCATTAGTGAAGGTGTTTTGGGAAGGTCAGACACCTGAGGAGGCGACATGGGAGAAAGAGGATGATATTCGTTCTCAATTCCCGGAGCTGTTTAGTTGAGGTAAAGGTTGTTTTCCATTCTTTCTTTAGCCAATTTTGAGGACAAAATTGATTTAAGGGGGTAGAATTGTAACACACCAAGAATTTAAACCCATTTTTGTGAATTAAGTGTATAAAATAATAATTTGATAGAAAGAGATAAGGCTTAGGTGGGAAGGAATTGAATTAGGATAAGAAGAGAAGAGAAAATCAGAAAATTGAATTATTATATTCTCGTTCAAGCGAGAATGGCTCGCTTGAGCGAGTATATCAGTAAAACTTGCAAAATCTTTTTCTAGTTTTCTCACTGGAGTGAGAAAGTTCTCGCTCAAGTGACAAACAGGGGAGAATTTGGAGTGCTCTCTGGAAGAATTTCGCTTGAGCGAGAATAGTCTCGCGCACTACAACATTTTTGGTCTGCGGAAACAACAAAAAAATCGTTCCTGAAAGCAAAAAAAAATAATCGTTGCTGAAAGTTTAGGGAACGGTTTTGCAGGCGTGGAATTATCCATCGTTGCCTATTCCCTTAGGCAACGATTTTTGGGAGTTTTCAGCCACGGAAAGCGTAAACATTGCTTAAAGTAGGTTTGGAGTACGATTTTCAAGCATTCTCCCAAGAGACCTTAGGCAACGTTCTATTAGCTTAGGCTACAATTTTTAACCGTTGCCTAAAATAAATGAATAAGTCACGATTTTCAGAATGAAAAATAAAAATTCTTCAAAATGGGCAAGGTAGGATTCGAACACAGCTCATCATCTTTAAACACTAAGTTTTATCCGCTAAGCTAACACATATATTTGTTATATACATTGCCAATTTTAATATATATATATATATATATATATATATATCATGTGAACCAAAAATTTTAAAATAAACTTATAAAATCTCTTAGTTTAAAACCAAAGATATAATTTTTTTTATGTTAAGGTCATTGATTTGACAGATAAAATTTCAGTAAAACAAAAATTCGAAAATTTAAACATTAAATTAATATTGTTTAATAGTTTACATAATGTTTTTTCTTGTTTCCTGTTGAAAAACTGTTGCCTATTACATGTTTTGGCAACAATTTTATAATCATTGACTAAAAAATCTCCACAATTGAAAAAACGTTGCCTATTTTATGTTTTGGCAACGGTTTTACAATCGTTGACTAAAAAATCCGTAAAATTTAAAAAATATTGCCTATTCTATGTTTTGGCAACAGTTTAATAACCGTTGATTAGGAAAAATCACTGCAATTTAGAAAATGTTTCCTATTTTATGTTTTGACAACGATTTTAAAACCGTTGACTAAGAAAGATCTACAAAATTAAATAATTGTTGCCTATTTCATGTTTTTGGCTACGGCTTTTCAACCGTTGTCAAGAAAAGTGTTGCCTAAAATACGGCTACAACTTGAAAATTGTTGTCAAATATAAATGAGGTCTACAAGTGTAAAACCGTTGCCTATTTCATGTTTCAGCAACGGTTTTTTAAATGTTGTCTAAAAAAGCGTTGTCTAAATCCTAATATGTTGTAGTTAGAATTGAGGGGCTCTCTAGACGTTTTTCGCTTGAGCGAGCTGGCTCTCACTCAGCTCGCTCAAGCGAGAATCTTCCAGAGATGGGGATACTCTCTGGAGTATTCTCGCTCAAGCGAGAAGAGTAAGAGTCTCGCTTGAGCGAGAACGCGAAAACTGAGGAATCCCATCCCTCTCACTCAAGCGAGAATCCCTCGCTTGAGCGAGAACACGCGTACCAAAATAAAAACATACATTAATTAGGGCACCAAATTTTTTACTTTCTTCTTCCTTTTCAATTCTAGAGAGAGATTCTAGAGAAAGGAAACGCCATTGAAGCTTAAAGCAAGGATTCCAAGGCCAAGAGCTCTTCTTCCAACCTCTCCCCCACCATTCTTTCTCTCCTTTGAGTTTCCTTTGAGGCGAGTAAAGCTTACACACCTTCACTCCATCCTTTGTATGCTCTCCCTAATGAACCCCACCTCTTATTTTCCCTTTCTAGAGCTTTTATGTGAATGTTTGTATGATTATTCTTGGTGGTAGATAAGGTATGAAGATTATATTGGGATTTGCTTAGAGAATTTGTTTTAGGGTTTGATTTTGGGGATTTTTATTTACCCTAGTTTTATTGCAATGTATTTCTATATTATGGTTATGTTGTGTGTGTGATAAAGATTAATAAGACACTTGGGCTCTAGCCTCTAGAGATTAAGAAAGAGATAATGGACTTCGGTCCCCCATAGTTAATGGACTTCGATCCCTAGAGTAAAACTTGAACTTCGGTCCCCAGAGTAATGGTGGGATACCTTCCCAAGGAAGACGTTCCTTATAGTCTAAGCTAGGCCTAGCCCCAGAGATGGAGATAAGACCCCGTACTGCCGAGAAATTGTAAAGGGTGTTGGGTTGTCGTGCATGTGGTTGAGAATAAGAGATATATGATGTTTTTAAAATTAAAAACAATAACCACATATCACCTTTTGTAGTTTTGAAAACGAGGACATTATCATTTTATAATTTGATAAAAAAAATATTTTAATTTAACCCCATTTCCGCCACACAACTTTGTTTTAAAATTTTCCCTTGAAAACAAAAAAATTGAAAATTCATCTCAAACAAGCCCGTGGTATACCATATTATCAATCTTATATATACTTGACCAGTTGACCGGATAACCATAAGTTCAACTAAACTAGCTAGTTAGTTGGATGAATTAATAGCATATTTAGTTTTTCATTGATAATTTATTAGAATTGTGTTTTTGGGCAAAAAAATTCAAACATGTTATAATTTAGTGTTTGGTTGATTTATAATTGAGTAAAATTGAATATTATAGAAATCAATAATTAAAATAAGTGATATATATTTTATGAAATACGTTAGATAAAATTGATTTAAAATCAATTCCATAAAATTATAGTTTTATATTGTTAAAACATCAAACCAAACGGATATTTAATCAAGTGTTTACAACTATAGCACAAATGAAAAAAAAAAAAAAGCATACTTATTGCTTAGTAACTATACCCATTACTTAAAATAGAAAAAGAACCAACAAAAGTGGAACACCTAATTGGAGATTGCTATCATGTTTCCCAAGATGCACACTATCTGAATTTCTTGTCCTTAATGCATATTGTTCCATTAAACTATTCGAGGCATAAAACGATAAAATCCTTTGCTCATGTCTCGTAATTTTTAGATTTTGCAGACTTGTAAGGCCTTCCAAATTCTGCATATATACTTGCAAAAAACAAAAACTATTTGACACACAACGGCCAGTTGGTGTTGGTTTATGGATACTTAATCAGTGGCGGATCTTTTCAGGGCCAAGGGGGTTCATGTCCCTCCCCAAAAAAACTTTCTTAGCATATGTAATTTTATTTATGACCCCTCAATAGAATTAATTTTATATGTATGTGATAAATTTAGAGTGTGTTTGACAAGGTCAATATATTAGCTATTAACTTATTTGACTAGCTTATAAGCTAGTTTGACCAACACAAAAGTGTTTGGTAAGATATCTCAAGAGTGTTTGTAGCTTATTTAATTTTCTTCCATCACTATCTCTTATATTTTAATACATTTTCATTATTATCCTTAATTTCTTTTTACCTATTATTATCTATTTTCAATTTAGTAACAAAAATCTTTCAATTTCTTTTTACCTATTATTACCTCTATAATAAGTAATTTAAAAAATTACGAGTTAATTAAATTGTTATTTTCTTTTCACTATTTTATGATATTTTTTATATTATACTATTTATTTTATCAATTTCACTATTGATTTTAATATTTAATTAAATATTTTATCACTAAAAGGTTTAATAAAAATTAAATTATTTTTTTAAAAAATCTAAAATTATAATTGCATAATAATATATTTTTGTCTAGAAAACACAAATTGAATTTATATACTAAAACTTATGTAGTTATCTCCTTTATGTCATCATTCATGATACTTAATTTAGAACCGGTGGTTTAGGTCTCTCAAAAATTGAAAATACACCAATTTAATCCTTATTACCTAGTTTTACCACAGATTTTGCTACGAATTGGCTATAAATTTTTATCAATAAGAACTAAATTGATGTATTTTTAATTTTTAAAGGACCAAAACCACCGGTTTTAAATTACAGGAACTAAAACCAAATCTTGAACTATACTCCCTCCGGACTTGAATATAACCAAAAAAACTCACATTTGGTAGATTAAAATATAAGCAAATATTAACTAATTTACTCTATTTAATGCGATAAACCCAAAATGCCCTTTCATTTTACTTTCCAGCCACTCTATTTAATGAATCATGTGCCAATAGAAAAAGAGTATGTCCACTTGAAACAATTTTCAATAAAATTGAATGTAGAGTAATTTAGGCAATGCAAGTACTTTTTACATGATATCAAGAAAATTTAATGAGTTTAACCAACTTTCTTAATACGTGTGAATTTAGTTATTTTTGCTTATATTCAAGTCCGAAGTAGTATTTTAGGAACTAAAAACATATTTAACCCTATTTTTTAAATAAGTTGTACATATCTAATATATTTTAATTCAAATAATATGTAAATATAAACATAGAAAATACTAAAAAAAAAGAAACTTAAGAGCTTTATAATATTTTAAGAAAAAAATATAAATTTGCCTTTATTATTTAACTATTAGTATAATTAAATTTATTTAATAATTATATTAGGGCAGGTTCTCCCCCAAACCTGCCCTTGTTAAAGGCAAGACGGGGTCAAGGTTGGGTTTTCCTTAAATCTGGTCAAAGCAGGGTTTCCTTATCAAAGTCAATGTGGGGAGGGTCAGTACCTGCGGGTTCGAGATTGATCGTCATGTCTTTCTACTACGTACCTTTATTCCTAATTATTTGTCATATTACATGAAAACATAGATTAAAAAATGTAATAAATATGTTTATTTACATTAAATTTATTGTGTTCTTGCCTAATATACCCCTTATTACTTTATTTTATTCATTATTTTTTTATTTATTATCTCTTATTAAGGATAAAAGTAAAAAAATTTAATTAATACATTCTTGAATAATTCTAAATGAGATAGATAAATATATGGAAACAAAAAATTCTATTTTTTTATGAAAATTTTTTAAATAGGACAGATAAATAGAATCAGAGGTAATATCTTTCTGAGCATAAGCCCAATTTTATATATGTCAAGATCTGTCACTAAGAATAGCACAAATGGTAACAAGGGGGACTTTTCGTTTTGAAACTATCTCATTAAGTACTTAAATAAGCAATTCTTATACAATTATGAATTTTATTATACATACACCTTATTTCTTTTACAACTCATATCATCAAGCTTTTTTTTATCTCTTTCTTTCTCATCTTATTATTTATTATATCTATCATTTTCTATTTTCTTTTATTTTTTTTTTTTGTTATCTCTCTTTCATCCACTTTTACACCTTAAAATGAGGTCCACATTGACTATTGTTGGAGCATTAATGTTTATAGACATAATTAATTAAAAGCTCAAAATATATTAATATAATAAAAAGACACCAAAAATTAAGTTATAATTATTTAATATTAAGCTTTTGATTGATTATATTTCAACAAATCCAGGACTAAAAAAATTCTACTAATTAGTAAGTTAAGACCAAAGGAAATGAGATGCCTAATAGAAGATTTGTTACTTTGCTTCTCACAATCCACACTATCTTGATTTGTCCTATATACATCCTGTTCCATTAAACTAGCTATTCGAGTTAGGCACATACCGATGCATAATGATTGAGAATTTGATCCGTCGAAAAGTTAGATAACTACAAGGGAGAGGTTTGGGACGGTTGTGAAGGGAAGTCGAGGCGGCAAGAGGGAGAGGGACGCCAGAAAGCAGTCGCCGGAGGAGAGACAGTGAGAGGGAGAAAGGGGAAGAAGGAGAAGGAAGGAGAGGGAGAAAGGCTTTTGTTCGTGTAAGTTTTAAACTTAGCGACAGCCTGACTGTCGCTATGGCCGTCACTAAGTTAAAAAAATTCCTCTGACGCGCCAAATTTAATTTTTAATTAAAAACCTAGTGACGGCCAAGTTGCCGCTACGTTTATTTTTTTAATTTTCATAAAAAAAAATAGTTTTTTTAGCGTATCGACGGTCTAACCTACGCCCTGGTCATCGCTACAGTGCGAAACATAGACACGGTCAGGTCGTCACAGTGTATTAATTGCATATCTACACATTGAGTTGCGCATTAAATGCAGTAGCGACGACGTAGCGACGGTGCTTTCGCGTCTAATTCAACGCATTTTTGTAGTGTTTGTTTATATTGTTATTATTATTATTATATATATTTATTATATTATCTTATAATTTCATACTTTTTAGCATATATAAATATATAAGTATGTTATTTTTTATAAAAAATTACATTTGTAAGTACATGTTTATGACATATTCAAGTATTTATAAAATAGGCTTTTAAAAAGACTTTTAGGTCATGTCACGCTTTTAAATAGGTTATTCCAGACATTAAAATAAAACCTATATCAGGTAAACAAGTCAAACTCATACCAAATATTTAAGATGCAAACTCATGCCTTGAAAAGTTTAGCTCGGCTTGACTTATTTCCATCCCTAAGTTATTGAACTCAGTGTCTGTTTGGTTTTCAGTTGGGAACCGTCACAATCAATTCTGTTGAATTGATTTTAATTGAATCGCTTTTATCTAACGTATTTCATAAATTATACATCATTCATTTTCTGTCATTTACGGCTGGGCAACGGTCGGTTTTGGTCAGATTCGAACTCAAAAAACCCAATCTGAAGAAAACCGACCATCAAAATATGTGGCCCAATTTCGTCCGATTTGGGCCTCAGATTTTTTGGATTTCGGGCTATTCGGTTTACGGGTTAATCGGGTGGTTTGTGCCGGGTTAGGAGCATTATTGGGCCTATCAGCTTTTTAAGGCCTAGTTAATTTTTTAAGGCTTTTTTTTGTTTTTAGCCATTTTTTTTAAAACTCAATTTTTTAAAAAACTGAATATACATGCCTTTGAATCAGATATTTGACCATTAAAAATTCTAAATACAATAATCCAAACACAATTGTAATTAATAAATACTAAAATTAAAACTAAATTAATTTTTGGCAATGGTAGGAGAAAACCGGATACAGTCTTTTAGTCTTTCAGTTACAAAAGAAAAACAACAAAAAAAAATAACAATTACAATTTACACTTTACAGTAGAATCATCTAGAAATCCACCAGAATGTTGAAACATACAGGGAAAAAAAACAAAAATGAAAATAAAGACACCGGCGATTCACACTCAATCTATTGATGCTTCAATCCAACACTTACCTGCAAAAAAAAAAAAGAATCACCATCAGAAGAACAGAGAAATGTTGATGATTGAGGAAAGACAAGAAAAAATAAAAAGAAAACCAAAGAAGACAGATCTGGGCGATTCTTTCGTAGATCTGGTAGCTACCTCCGCAGATCTGGCCGCTTCCTCCGCAGATCTGGTCGTTTCCTCCGTCGCGCCGCAGATCCGGTCACCTTCCTCCGTTGCGCCGCAGATCCAGTCACCTTCCTCCACCATGCTAGCACGAAGACTGCCAGTTGCGACGCTCCATTAATCTGCAAGTCGCGCGCGCCACTGAATCCTCCACTTCAACATGCAGTAAGAAAGAGTGAAGGGGGAGGAGACCGGTTAAGGAAGAAAACGTCCACAAGGAAGAAAACGGAGGAGAGAAAGGGGGAGGAGACCGGTGTAGGTTTAGAAACAAGGAAGAAGGAGGAGGAGAAAGGGGGAGGAGGCCGTGAAGGTTTAGAAACAAGGATGGAAGAGGAGGTAGGGAAAGGAGAATATCAAAGTTCAGAGAAAGAAAACGGAGAGTAGGAGAAGAGAAGGAAGGGTGGGTCTGGGTGGCTAGGTTTTCTGAAGAATGAAAAGGGATTGCTACTAATGTATTTATATTATGGGCATAGGCTGAAGTGTGGTCGGGTTCGGACACTGACGGTCCAAAAAAATTTCACCCGAGCCCGACCGCGTTATCCGTGACAAACTCTTTTTTTTTTTTTGTTTCAAAAACCCGACACCCGTCAACACCCGCCTGAAATCATTTTTGCACTCTTGGATTGTCCAGTTCCGGGTCGGGTGATGGGTTTATGCCCACCCCTACCGTAATTGATTCTATAAATCTATCAAAATCAATTTTATGATATCCAACTACAAATCAAATTGACCCTTAGAGGAAGCTCCGCAAAACCAGAAGTCTACAAAATATGCTTCCGCGCACGCGTGAAACAAATTAAACACCTGCGCGCACACAACATAAAACATGCATGCAGATCTTGTCAATTGTGATTATTGCTTTTCCTCTACTTTTTTGTTTCTTTTCGAGTGACTTTGCTAGGGAAATTTTAGAAGAATAAAAACTTAATAAAAGAATTGGAATTATAATACTTGATCTACTGTTAATAGTATAAAACCTCTCGCAGCATGCACATAGAAAGACTTTAGCTTGTGGAAATCTCTAGGAATGAAAATTCAGCCCGCCTACTTATGTATACACTTAAAATGAATTTATTTTTAGAAGAGATGTTTAATTATAAACTAAATTAAATAATTTATATTATATAAATAATTTTATCTAAAGTTTATCTCTTAGGTTTCTTGCGATATAAATTACTTACTAAAGTATCATAACACGTAATTAACACCGTAAATAATATTTGATGACCTTATTGATCTATTCCAATATTTACAATATCAAATAAGAGAAAATATGTATTTTAAATAAAATTAATGTGA
The DNA here is from genome assembly GCA_026901365.1 of Sesbania bispinosa. Taxonomy (NCBI): domain Eukaryota; kingdom Viridiplantae; phylum Streptophyta; class Magnoliopsida; order Fabales; family Fabaceae; genus Sesbania; species Sesbania bispinosa. The sequence goes on along the minus strand of QLOH01000046.1, from coordinate 2,293,673 downwards.
TGGAAAAAGTCAACTAATGAGATAAATAAGTACTCCCTCCGAACTCAAATATAAGCAAAAATAACTAAATTTACACTTATTAAGAATGTTAATTTTAAACTCATTTAATTTTCTTTGATATCATCTAAAAAGTTTACATTGCCTAAATTACTCTATATTCAATTTTATTGAAACTTGTTTTAAGTGGACATATTCTCTTCTTATTGGCACATGATTCATTAAATAAAATGATTGGAAAATAAAATCTGAATTAAATCAGGATAATTTGGGATGATGACATTAAATATGGTGAAATTAGTTATGGTTTATTTATATTTTAGTTCACCATATATATATATGGGTGTTTTTTTCTTAAAATTGAGTCCGGTGGGAGGGAGTAGTTAGAGATAGACTAGAGAGAGTCATAGTAAGATGAGGCATATATATTATTATGAGAAAAACTTTTTACTTCTGATATTATACCCATAGACTAATTAATAATTTTTTAAAATTCTTTTGTTTTCGGAGAGAATTTTAGGAGCTGGCTAGCAAGTCTCTCGTGCATTGCACAAATACTTTTGTTAAATATTAAAATATACTTTATAACAAAAATATTTTTAATAAATTAATTTGATTGATAACAAATATTTAGTTATAATAAAAATATATAAAAAAATATAGATTTAAAACTTTTAATTTTTCAAAAACTAAAAATTTGGTCTAATTGGTAGAAAATTAATTTAATAATTTATAAATATTTATTATGTTTAATATTGATTAAAAAATTGAAGTATTGGTTAAAGAAATTAAGAAAAACCTCTTTTGAGATTAAATAATTAATTAAGAATTAATATTGTTCTGATTTTATGTTAAAATTCACTATTCAGATCATAGTATGAGAAAACACTTGATTTTATGAGAAGAGTATGTATTCAACTTCGTGTAAGAACAAGAATACATACTGAGGTTATTTCACTTTAAAAAATGATAACACGAATTTAATATATATATATATATATATAATAAGTTAGTAACATTTTTATGGACCTATTATATATTTATGTATAATTTAATGTAATTACAAAATTATGAGACTGTGAAATAAATGGAGCATAAAGTAAGGGCTTTGATTAGTTTACTCGAGGACCGGCCTTGAATGAAATAAAATTAACATACCATTAATTAATATTTTATGATAAAATATTGGAATAAAATTTTCATTATATTATTTGAGAAATGAACAAAATGGAAAGGAATTATAATGAATAATAAACTGGTTTCATTCCATTTCATCTCATATTTTCAAAGTAGAAAAGAAAATAAAGATAATAATTTAAAAAATTTATATACTATGTTCCATATTCATTTTCATCGATAAAATTAAAAAAGTCTGAGAGATCAAATATCTTTTTTCATAAAGATGAATAGTTCTACACTTTTATTTTAAAAAATATATATATATATATTATCTTTATAAAATAGTTTAAATTTATCTTCCTAAAAATATGTATAATTTTCAATTATACACACACATAATTAATATATATATTTCATACATAGAGGGGAAATGCTAAATTTAATTACACGTTTTCCCTCTAATATTTTTGCTGTAATTGTAAATTATATTTTTGTTGCGTAAATGGAAATAAAACAAAACTAAAGAGAAGAAAGGAAACTGGGAAAAAAAGTAAAGGAGACTCGTATCTCATGACACACTCCTCTATTGTGATAAAAGGATCAATGCCAAAAGGTAGAGTTGTCAAAGTGAGCCAACTCGAGTAGCATCCCAAAATTAGGGCTAGAAAATATAAGTGAAAGCCTTAGACTTTGTTTCCAGCCAAGAGAGGAAGGTTAGAGGTAGGAGGAGAAATGGTAGTTAGGATGTGAATTTAGACAAAAATTAGGTAAATAAACTAAGAGATTCGGGTTCTAAGAGATTTATGGGAGAATAACCAAGTGTTAAGTCAAATAACTGTAGGTTGGACTTAAAAGGAATCACGCCCTGAGACAGAGAGAATCACAAAGGTATAAGGATGAGAAAAGGAGGTTTAGATGGCGAGGAAATAAGTCGGAAAGGTAGGTTGTTAAAAAGGAATTAGGAAATTAAGTAGGTGAAGCTAAATTAGAAAAATGGTTAGAAGTGAGAAATCAGGATTTTAGGTCTTGATGTTCTCGCTCAAGCGAGAAGTCTCGCTTCAGCGAGCATATCAGTAAGAGTTGGGAAAAAGTTTTTCTGGTTTGACCGCTCAAGCGAGGATCTCTCGCTTGAGCGCAATTCGTGGGAAATTCCAATGTTGCTCTCTGGAACCCCCTCGCTCAAGCGAGAATCCTCTCGCTTGAGCGCAATTCCAAGAGTTACTCTCTGGAATGTTCTTGCTCAAGCGAGCGTTCTCTCGCTTGAGCGAGGATGTGTATGTTTCAGAATTTCTTTTCCTCTCGCTCAAGCGGGAAGGCCTCGCTTGAGCGAGAATACGCAAATCAGGTTTTTAAAATTGGAGTTAGGGTTCTCATCCTTCATTTTTTTTCTTTTCCTTCCACTTTCTAGAGAGAGGGAGAGAGGTTCCTAGAGAGAGAAACGTCCTTGGGGCCCAGAAGAAGAAGAAGAGGGAGCCATGGATCTCCACCCCCAACCTTTCCCAACTTCTTTCCTCTTCCCTTTGGGCTTTACTGAGGTGAGTAGAGCTCACACACTTCACACCCCTCTCGTATGGCATCCCCATGAACCCACTTCTCCTTCTCCTTTTCTTGAGTTTGTGTGTATATATATATATATATATATATATATATGTTTATGAATATATACCGATTGATTGTGGTTGTTTGGGGTATTTTGAAGGAGATTGGGTTAGAACCCCTACCTAGGGTTTGAAATGGGAATTTCTTAGGGTTAGGAACTTGGGTTTGTTTTTATTGAATATTATGATTAGAATGCATGTATGTAAGGGGTTGATTATGATTGGGACTATTTGATGGTGAACCCTAGGTTAGAGGAATTGATGAATGATATATGCTCATGATGTTATTGAGAGATTCCATTTCATGACTAGGAACTTATGTCATAGCTTATTGTTTAAGTGACTCATGCTCATGCCCATATTCATGTTCATTGTCAAGAGAAATCAACTATGCATTCAAGTTATCAAGTAATCAAATCATGTCCATGTGGACTCAAAGGCCAAGTCCCAAGAGGACTTTGGGTCCGGTCACAGAAGGTTCTCTTCGGAGAATAATCCACCTTAGGGGTGGGAAAGCTCAGGTGGTTAATACTCCAATCCAGACATGGGCCAAGAGGTAGCAGTCGTAGTCGAGATTTGAGCATTCACCACAGTGACGCCTTTTAAGACCATCATGTTTAATTAATTAAGAGCAAGATCAGGAGGACTCAAAGGCCAAGTCCCAAGAGGACTTTTGGGTCCGGTCACGGAAGGTTCTCTTCGGAGAATAATCCACCTTAGAGGGGTGGAAAAGCTCAGGTGGTTAATACTCCAATCCAGACATGGGCCAAGAGGTAGCGGTCGTAGTCAGGATTTGAGTATTCACCACAGTGACGCCTTTTAGGGCCATCATGTTAATTGTTTTAAAACGTGGCTTCGGCCTTCAGGTAATGACAGCGACATAATGTCCCCAAGGGGGATACCCCTTGTATTCTGAGCTCAGGTCTAGCTTCATGTCAAGTGATAAGACCCCTGCTGCTGGGTTAGAAGTTTATGTTAAAAATGATTCTCAAGTTATCATGACCATTGGAGTCCAGCATTGCATCATGTCATTAATGTATCATGTTAACCCTCTTGCTTAAACACCACTGATTATTAGATTTAAATTATTATCACATGTCACCCTTGCCATGTTATACCTTACTTGATGTATGTTATGTATGTATGCACTGCTTTGCTCACTGAGGCGTTAGTCTCACCCCGTTGTGGGTTTACATTTTAGATTCCCAGGCAGGTCGTGAGGTTCATGGCGCAGTTGCAGCTTCGGAGTTCTGTTGGCTTTGGAGCCTTTTATTTTATTGCATTTTCCTGGATGATTATAATTTTATGATATTTTGGAAGGATTATCAGTACATGTGTAGTTCCTTATGCTTCCGCTTGTTGAGGCACATGTATTGCATTATCCTTGTTGTTGTTGTTGTAATTAAGGACCTTCAGGTCATGTTTAATTAAACGTTGGATTTAGTTAAGCATGTCTGTATCTATGTTATTGATATTGTTAATGTCGCGAAAAATAATTCCCTTAATTCGGGACTTATGCTTCCAACGGGCATAATTTCCTAATTCTGGGAATTAGGACGTTACAGGCTCACCACGGGTTAGGCTAAAAGTTAGTCGAGTCGAGTTAGCTCACTTTTCTAGTGAACAGAAATAATACCAACCTGGCTCGACCCACCGGGAGTTGGTTGCGACACCCTTAGTTGTACCGCTAAGAGTATCACATTACGAACGTAACTGATGACTCTCGTTTATGTTAAATGTATGCTTAGAAAATACGGGAATATTTTTTTTTTTTTGAAAAGAGTTTAATCATTATCAACTAATCTCATTCTAATTCCATTTTAGATATTTGTAAAAGCATCCCTTCCTTAATTCTGAAATACGTTTTCGGAAAGCATCTAGTCGATTCAATCATTCCGCATACATACACAACACACACGCAAATATAAAGTAGAGACTAGGGAAGAAGCGTGAAAAATATACATGTACATAACCACAGTGTCAAGTGATCCCCGAGATACCACACCATCATACAAAATGAGAGTTCTGGCAGTAAAATAAATAAAACCTCTATCAATACAACCAAAATAAGAGGTCACTAATCAGAGCTACTACTGCTAGACTCATGACTACCCCAGACACACTCCTCTACTCATCGTCATCTGACCTAGCAGGGGCAACCCTACAACTCCTCCTCCTGGCATCCGGGAGGGTAATCATCCTGAATTCCTCTGAAGGAATACCGTCAGAAGAATCCTCCCTCAGCTCCTCGTCCTCGGGGTCCTCCTCAGGGTCCTCCTCTGGATCCTCCTCCTCGGATGAAGTATCATCAATGACGACCAGATCAGGCCCAATGGCGGTAGGACGACCGAATGCACTGAAACGCATGGTCGGTGGGGATGACGACTCTGGTCCAGGAGTGTAGCGAGGGGAATCCGGCTCTCCTATAGTGGCTATCCGAGAGGACTGGGAAGAAACAGATGGAACGGGACGATGACGACGGTTAAGGAAAGTGGTATGACGACGAAGTCCTGGTGGTGTCTCGAACTCCAGAATCACGGGCACAGTGAAGACGACCTCTGGCACAAGGGGAAGGTTAGGGTAAGAAATCGTGACGTGTACTTCCCCTGTGAATATACAACGTCTAGGAATGTCGGTGACCCGCCACTGTCCTCGTGGCCCCCATCTCAGCGTAACCCTCATGGCCGACATCTTGAACCTCCCCAAACCCGACTGGCGATGGCGAAAGAGCGCGACAACAGAGAATAGAAGCAGAGAAGAAAGGGTGAGAACATCATATGAACTCATAACAAGTAGAACATAGTAACTAGAGCACTAATAAATATTCACAAACATCCACATAATCTCAATCACAAGTATGCATCTGATACTACCATGCTATATGTATATAATGCATGAGGGCCCGGGAAAACAACACCAAAAGCAGAGCACACAGCAACTGCTCGACCATATATGTACAATATATCAGGAGTATAGTCTGTACTAGCAAATAGTACGAAGAGCATTGCTCAATCTCTGGCCAAGACGATTTTCCGACTTCCAGACAAACTCACTGATTATGAAAACTTGAGAGCGACAGGATAGTCAAGCCTGTACCCCGTTTGCACGACAGTAGGGGGCGAGCCTACGCCACTTATGCCATTCCGGGACCTGACTTATCCTCAGGGCTGGTCTCCTTTACCGGACCGCTGGTGTTCTTTGCAAAACCCAGTGCACCCGTCCCATCCAGTTTCACACTGTACTAGAGTGGTATTGCCATATAGGTCATAAGGTTTTCAACCTTGATCATCATTAATGCTTTATGATGCATGTCACACAATCAATGCTTTCAGCATTTCATCCTTACAGGCAAAGCCCATTGAATCATTCTACGTCACCACTTTACCGTGGCATGGCCCGATTCAATGTCTTTCCTTCAAGGAAAACCAAACAATGCTTTCTCAGCATACACAGTCCTTACAAGCAAAGCACATTAAATCATTCTACGTCACCACTTTACCATGGTACGGCCCGATTTAATGTCTTTCCTTCAAGGAAAACCAAACCCTATCTTGGGTTGGAACCGCACTCTCTCACTAAGCTTCTCAAGTCTTATGTAGAAAGAGTGTGTTGGTTATGATCTTTTAAGGTAGTTTGTACTAATGTTCTCCTTTTAAGAATCAATAATCATTTTCACTTGAGTCCTATAATTTACTAAGACTTATCGTATCTTATGGATGACATTACCTACCCTAATTCGTCTTGTATGTCTAATTAGGATTAGGTTTAACCCTTAATTATAATTAGTCTTCGTTAACTAAACTATAATTAATCTTAATCCTCCTTAAGATCCTAATTAATTCCTAATTATCCCTTAATCTCTTCCTTAACCTTGGATTAAGCTTTTAATTATATTTGATTAAGGTTAATCATAATTAATTAGTTCTTATTCATCATTAAGGCTTAATTATCTAATTAATACCTCATTAGTAATTATTGACTAAGATTAAGATTAATCTTCATTAATGTTAATTAACTTAATTAATTTAGGCTAATCAACTTAGGTGATTAAATTAGTTAAGTCTACTAATTAATCCTAAGTTTAATTTTCACAACTTAGATTAGTGTTTGAAGTTCAACCCTAATCTAAACCTAAGCCCATAAATTATTTTTAGTTGTCTTTTAAATTGAGTTTTGACTCTCTTTTTGAAGGCTTTGGGACTAAACAAAAGCCTAAAGGTTATTGGACCCATGAGAGCCCATTTTTATTCATAATAAATAAAAATATGATTTTTAAATAGATTTTTATTTTAGTTAAAATAAAAATCCGAATTTAATTACTTAATTTAAAAACTTATCTTATTTGCAACTTAGTCCTTTTTGTTACAAATTTATTCTTTAGTCCTTTTGGGCCAATTTAGCCCAAAAACATGTTTTAAACATTCTTTTGATCTTTTAGGATCAAAAGGACATTCTTGATGAGTTTCATCAAGAACACTCATGAACATCAAGAACAACCTTGAATGTTCATCCAAAACTTCAAATTTTTCACAACATCCAATCTTCACCAAAACTTCACACATTCATCAATAAACAATCCAAATGCCAAATATCATACTAATCCACTCAAAATCATTCACATGCACATTAAAGTTCATAACTTCCATTTTCAAGCTCAAAACATCATTATTTTCAAGATAAATCACCAAATCAATTTTTCCACTTAAGATCAACCACATGCATGTACATATATCCATCATATAATCTCATCCAAACCATCAAAATAATTTTTGCACACATGCAGCCACTTCTTCCTCTCTTGGCCGAGAGCTTAAGGGGAAAAAGGTGGGATTTTTCAACAAAAATCCTTCCTTGGCTTGCATGCAACACAACCCAACCATCAACAACAATCCAACCAAGATCAAAGACATGCAAACAGCCACAATAACCCAGCTCATCAAGACCGAAAATATTTTCTCAAAAACAAGCTCAAAGGTTTGATTTTTCAAGAGAAAAACAAGGGAAAAAGCAAGGATTCAAGGGCAAATCCTTGACTCTAGTTACATGGCCTACTAGAGTTCAAGTTCTCCCCCCCTTTACCTTAGATCTTCAAGGGAATGAGTGCAGATTTTTCCTCCTCCAACAGCCCCTTCAAGCTCCTCCTTCAAGCCTCCAACAAGTGGATTTTGGTAGAAAGTATGTATTTTTTTTTTTCTTTAGCTTAAATCCAAGAATGGGACTTAAGCTTGGTTGGTGATTTGGGTGGAGATGAAGAAATTTTGGGGAGGAAGAGGGTGGTGGTGCGCGGCCAGCAAGGGAGAAAGAAGAAGAAGAAGAGAGAAATGGTTAGGTGAAGGAAATGGTTTAAGTGAAAAATGGCCAAAAAGTGGAGCTTTCTCCTTTATATAGGCTTAATGGTGTGAAGGAAGACATGGACAAGTGGCATACATGCACCATGCTGTGCAGCGCAATTTTCAGAGGAGAAAATAAGGTTTGTGCAATTTTTCTGGCCCGGATCAAGAGTATTCGGGCCCGGGTCGGGTACCGGAGGGCAAAAAGGTCAATTTTTGCAGAAAAATCCCAAAAATTCCCAGAAAATTCCTAAAAATAGGAAATTTAATACTGAATCCAAAATATAAATTTTGACAATTAAAAATAATTTTAATCATTTAAAATCCATTAAAACGCTTAAAACAGCAAAAACGGGAAAAAACGGGTAAATCGGAAAAATACGGGTGTTACAATAAACGGAGAGAGAAAATTAAGGTTTTAATTACAAAGATTGTATAGAATTATAAATATCATTTTAAATCATCTTTTTAAGGTTCAAAATATATTTTCCATATTTTTTCTACAATTTTTTTTTTTATGCTGGCTATGGTTATACTGTTAACTGGGGCATTTTGATCTTTTTGCCCAGAAGTGCTAGAAAAATTCTAAATAATTTTCTAAAACTCATCACTAATTATATTAAGAGTATTTTGAATAAAGGTATAGATACCTTAGAGTTTTAGCTATTTTTAATAATTAAATCTATATTTTCCTTAACTGTATAATTACTAAAGGTATCTTAGGTTATTTTCTCAAACACCTCTCTAAAGAAATTTACTCATAATTGTGGTTGGGTATTATAAATTTGGCTGTCTATTAGAAGCTACTAAATACTTTATAATTAAATGAATATTACTATTTTAAAATTTTCTTTATTCTATTTATACACCAGTAAGAAAATTTGCGGGTGTTACATTTCTCCCCTCCTTTAAGAAATTTCGTCCTCGAAATTTGGAGTTCCTACTGCTGAATAGGGATAAATCCATCTTCTTAAGCTTTAAGAGCTACCCTCCTAATTAGATCATATAAGACCTTAATGGTTCCCTAAAAGTTGGATAATTATTCTTCTTAACATTTCCTTCTAATTCCAATGTCCTCTTACGATATCTTATTTTCTTATCACTAGGCACACATATCCTACCCTTGAATCTAACAGTTCCATCAGCTTCCTTACAAAACTCATATTCTCCTTTCTTAGGGACTAGATTCCTCAAATCTTGCAAAGATTGATCCACTTCCTGTGTTACACGAACTTGTTCCAAGAATTCATTTAAAATCCTCAATGTTCCCGATCTTACACTCTTAGGACCAAGTTCAACGTCTAGGTTAAGATCTCTAAACTCTTCTATCAGTTCTAGCTCCTTAACCATCATTATTGACATATGAAAAGATTTCCGACTTAACGCATCAGTTACGACATTAGCTTTTCCAGGGTGGTACTGCAGACTAAGCTCATAATTCTTCAAAAAACTCCATCCATCGTCTCTGCCCTACATTAAGTTCCTTCTGGTCAAACAGATACTTCAAACTCTTATGATCGCTAAAACTTCAAACCTAGCGCCATACAGATGGTGTCTCCAAATCTTCAAGACAAAAACTACTGCCTCCAACTCTAGATCATGCGTAGGGTAGTTCACTTCGTGTGTTCACAATTTCCTAGAGGCATAAGCCACTACCTTTCCTTTTTGCATTAACACACAACCTAATATTTGTTTTGAAGCATCATAGTATACTTCAAAACTCTCTTGTGGGTCAGGTAAAACTAACGCATGCGCAGAAGTTAACCTTTTCTTCAATTCCTGAAAACTATTTTCACACTACTGGCTCCACACAAAAGGTTGGTCTTTCCTAATCAAATGGTTCAATGGAGTTGCTATCCTTGAAAATTTTTCAATAAACTTACGGTAGTAACTAGCTAACCCCAAGAAGCTTCTCACTTCCGTTAAAGTCCCAGGTGCTTCCACTGTAACACAGTTTCTACCTTAGCTGGGTCTACGCTAACTCGTCCACTATAGATCACATGAACTAGGAAATTCACTTCCTTTAACCAAAACTCACACTTAGATAGCTTATCATACAACTTCCTATCTCTCAAGATTATTCCAAAGAATGCTATACTTTTCCTATTGGATCCTAGAAATAGGAGAGAACATGGCACGAAAGAATGAGGATAAGTTGGCTTAAATGAGGTTAGAAAACTGGATTCACTAAGGAGGGAAAGGACCACCAATGACAACCAATCCAGATGGAATTACTAGACACCTGTAGCATCCGTGGTAAAGTCCAAAGTAGATTGTAAGATTATCTATAGTCTCGGTATATAGATAGAGGCAATCTATCTTTAAACCTATCTTTGGGAATATTATTATCATTCCTTATGGTTATCCTACTCCCACGGATTGTATTTGTCCCCTAGGGCATCCTTACGTGAAACGTCACCTACTTATCTAGTACTATTCCGATCCAATCTTTAAAATCCTGCCTGAATATTTACTAATTTATATACCTTTCCTTGAGAGTCTAAGTCCATTAAGATTAATGTACAAACTAATCTTGTAAATTGGTATAACCATACTTAAACCAACGTGTCATAATTCTTACCAATTCCAATCTTAATCGTTTATGAGATTCCATTCACATACCTTATTCAATCTATAGGAGCATCAATCAAGTATACTCTTAGTCATCAAAATCAACACATACGATAATCGCTCATTATTTGACATATCTATTATTTCTACTAACCTCATGGAAGTGTTATCCTTACTTAGCTCATACCATTGTAGCTCTTGTAGTGCTTACTCGTGCATATAATTCTCCATCACATGATCTCTTTCTTCAATTTCCTGCGTAATCTTGATACTAACAGATCATTTTCTTAGTCATATCCTACCATCCGACTAAAATTTCTTAAGAACTACACCTTTGTGCTATTGGCCTCAATACTTCGACATCCTTTGTCTTAAATCGAGTTTTCCACTTGTTTCTATAAATCCTTATTCTATCAATCCGTTAGAGATAGCGATCATACTCTAGTGTATCTATCAAACTTCAATCATGACACTCATTCCACAGTCAAAACCCTTTAGACTTCAAGTTCATCAACAGGGTATCTAAATATGCCTTAACTGTTAAGATCAAACCCCAATTCGTGTGTTTGTCATTCTTATTCTAAACTCCATTATTATTTATCCTGAGTATACCCCAAGCCGTCGATTATTTCTAACTTGCCTTGCCAAATTATATATATTTTCAATAACTGAATCCTCAAGAGCTATTAGTACAAATCCCCAAATCTCAAAACCTTAATAATTAAACATCAATGATCAATCATCTTAACCTTGAATTTACAGCCTCGAATCCATTATCGATCCCTTAGGTTACTCATCTAAAGGAATGGGAATCTAACCTTAGTGGTCATCCTACTCTAACTTTTAACGTCTCACTCATCACTTCAAACCACAAGCCAAATCAACTATTGACTACACTAATGTACAACCTTAGGACCTAGAGGTCTTAGCAAACTCATCTTAGAAGCTTGATTACTTGGTTCATTCATACTACCTTAATTCTAATCAGGGGGTTAAGTTAATCCTTTTATGAGGTGTGATTTTATGCTACCCTGTCTCCTTCCCAGGAGATCGCCCATCTCAGGGTTGCCTCTTTATGCCATGGAATCCTGCATTCGCAGAACAAGTCAACTTCTTCCGTTTTCATGCAGAACCATTCAAGCAAGAATAAGCAACGCTACACACATATCCTCATATTACTAAGATAGTAAGATGAGAGCAACCAATTCACACAAGGCAAACAATCAACATAAACAAACATTCAACACAGAGTAAACACAGAGAGAAGGGTATTGCAGACCATACCCGAGGCCAAAAGGAAAGAACAGCTCTGATACCACTAAATGCGACACCCTTAGTTGTACCGCTAAGAGTATCACATTACGAACGTAACTGATGACTCTCGTTTATGTTAAATGTATGCTTAGAAAATACGGGAATATTTTTTTTTTTTTTTTGAAAAGAGTTTAATCATTATCAACTAATCTCATTCTAATTCCATTTTAGATATTTGTAAAAGCATCCCTTCCTTAATTCTGAAATACGTTTTCGGAAAGCATCTAGTCGATTCAATCATTCCGCATACATACACAACACACACGCAAATATAAAGTAGAGACTAGGGAAGAAGCGTGAAAAATATACATGTACATAACCACAGTGTCAAGTGATCCCCGAGATACCACACCATCATACAAAATGAGAGTTCTGGCAGTAAAATAAATAAAACCTCTATCAATACAACCAAAATAAGAGGTCACTAATCAGAGCTACTACTGCTAGACTCATGACTACCCCAGACACACTCCTCTACTCATCGTCATCTGACCTAGCAGGGGCAACCCTACAACTCCTCCTCCTGGCATCCGGGAGGGTAATCATCCTGAATTCCTCTGAAGGAATACCGTCAGAAGAATCCTCCCTCAGCTCCTCGTCCTCGGGGTCCTCCTCAGGGTCCTCCTCTGGATCCTCCTCCTCGGATGAAGTATCATCAATGACGACCAGATCAGGCCCAATGGCGGTAGGACGACCGAATGCACTGAAACGCATGGTCGGTGGGGATGACGACTCTGGTCCAGGAGTGTAGCGAGGGGAATCCGGCTCTCCTATAGTGGCTATCCGAGAGGACTGGGAAGAAACAGATGGAACGGGACGATGACGACGGTTAAGGAAAGTGGTATGACGACGAAGTCCTGGTGGTGTCTCGAACTCCAGAATCACGGGCACAGTGAAGACGACCTCTGGCACAAGGGGAAGGTTAGGGTAAGAAATCGTGACGTGTACTTCCCCTGTGAATATACAACGTCTAGGAATGTCGGTGACCCGCCACTGTCCTCGTGGCCCCCATCTCAGCGTAACCCTCATGGCCGACATCTTGAACCTCCCCAAACCCGACTGGCGATGGCGAAAGAGCGCGACAACAGAGAATAGAAGCAGAGAAGAAAGGGTGAGAACATCATATGAACTCATAACAAGTAGAACATAGTAACTAGAGCACTAATAAAATATTCACAAACATCCACATAATCTCAATCACAAGTATGCATCTGATACTACCATGCTATATGTATATAATGCATGAGGGCCCGGGAAAACAACACCAAAAGCAGAGCACACAGCAACTGCTCGACCATATATGTACAATATATCAGGAGTATAGTCTGTACTAGCAAATAGTACGAAGAGCATTGCTCAATCTCTGGCCAAGACGATTTTCCGACTTCCAGACAAACTCACTGATTATGAAAACTTGAGAGCGACAGGATAGTCAAGCCTGTACCCCGTTTGCACGACAGTAGGGGGCGAGCCTACGCCACTTATGCCATTCCGGGACCTGACTTATCCTCAGGGCTGGTCTCCTTTACCGGACCGCTGGTGTTCTTTGCAAAACCCAGTGCACCCGTCCCATCCAGTTTCACACTGTACTAGAGTGGTATTGCCATATAGGTCATAAGGTTTTCAACCTTGATCATCATTAATGCTTTATGATGCATGTCACACAATCAATGCTTTCAGCATTTCATCCTTACAGGCAAAGCCCATTGAATCATTCTACGTCACCACTTTACCGTGGCATGGCCCGATTCAATGTCTTTCCTTCAAGGAAAACCAAACAATGCTTTCTCAGCATACACAGTCCTTACAAGCAAAGCACATTAAATCATTCTACGTCACCACTTTACCATGGTACGGCCCGATTTAATGTCTTTCCTTCAAGGAAAACCAAACCCTATCTTGGGTTGGAACCGCACTCTCTCACTAAGCTTCTCAAGTCTTATGTAGAAAGAGTGTGTTGGTTATGATCTTTTAAGGTAGTTTGTACTAATGTTCTCCTTTTAAGAATCAATAATCATTTTCACTTGAGTCCTATAATTTACTAAGACTTATCGTATCTTATGGATGACATTACCTACCCTAATTCGTCTTGTATGTCTAATTAGGATTAGGTTTAACCCTTAATTATAATTAGTCTTCGTTAACTAAACTATAATTAATCTTAATCCTCCTTAAGATCCTAATTAATTCCTAATTATCCCTTAATCTCTTCCTTAACCTTGGATTAAGCTTTTAATTATATTTGATTAAGGTTAATCATAATTAATTAGTTCTTATTCATCATTAAGGCTTAATTATCTAATTAATACCTCATTAGTAATTATTGACTAAGATTAAGATTAATCTTCATTAATGTTAATTAACTTAATTAATTTAGGCTAATCAACTTAGGTGATTAAATTAGTTAAGTCTACTAATTAATCCTAAGTTTAATTTTCACAACTTAGATTAGTGTTTGAAGTTCAACCCTAATCTAAACCTAAGCCCATAAATTATTTTTAGTTGTCTTTTAAATTGAGTTTTGACTCTCTTTTTGAAGGCTTTGGGACTAAACAAAAGCCTAAAGGTTATTGGACCCATGAGAGCCCATTTTTATTCATAATAAATAAAAATATGATTTTTAAATAGATTTTTATTTTAGTTAAAATAAAAATCCGAATTTAATTACTTAATTTAAAAACTTATCTTATTTGCAACTTAGTCCTTTTTGTTACAAATTTATTCTTTAGTCCTTTTGGGCCAATTTAGCCCAAAAACATGTTTTAAACATTCTTTTGATCTTTTTAGGATCAAAAGGACATTCTTGATGAGTTTCATCAAGAACACTCATGAACATCAAGAACAACCTTGAATGTTCATCCAAAACTTCAAATTTTTCACAACATCCAATCTTCACCAAAACTTCACACATTCATCAATAAACAATCCAAATGCCAAATATCATACTAATCCACTCAAAATCATTCACATGCACATTAAAGTTCATAACTTCCATTTTCAAGCTCAAAACATCATTATTTTCAAGATAAATCACCAAATCAATTTTTCCACTTAAGATCAACCACATGCATGTACATATATCCATCATATAATCTCATCCAAACCATCAAAATAATTTTTGCACACATGCAGCCACTTCTTCCTCTCTTGGCCGAGAGCTTAAGGGGAAAAAGGTGGGATTTTTCAACAAAAATCCTTCCTTGGCTTGCATGCAACACAACCCAACCATCAACAACAATCCAACCAAGATCAAAGACATGCAAACAGCCACAATAACCCAGCTCATCAAGACCGAAAATATTTTCTCAAAAACAAGCTCAAAGGTTTGATTTTTCAAGAGAAAAACAAGGGAAAAAGCAAGGATTCAAGGGCAAATCCTTGACTCTAGTTACATGGCCTACTAGAGTTCAAGTTCTCCCCCCCTTTACCTTAGATCTTCAAGGGAATGAGTGCAGATTTTTCCTCCTCCAACAGCCCCTTCAAGCTCCTCCTTCAAGCCTCCAACAAGTGGATTTTGGTAGAAAGTATGTATTTTTTTTTTCTTTAGCTTAAATCCAAGAATGGGACTTAAGCTTGGTTGGTGATTTGGGTGGAGATGAAGAAATTTTGGGGAGGAAGAGGGTGGTGGTGCGCGGCCAGCAAGGGAGAAAGAAGAAGAAGAAGAGAGAAATGGTTAGGTGAAGGAAATGGTTTAAGTGAAAAATGGCCAAAAAGTGGAGCTTTCTCCTTTATATAGGCTTAATGGTGTGAAGGAAGACATGGACAAGTGGCATACATGCACCATGCTGTGCAGCGCAATTTTCAGAGGAGAAAATAAGGTTTGTGCAATTTTTCTGGCCCGGATCAAGAGTATTCGGGCCCGGGTCGGGGTACCGGAGGGCAAAAAGGTCAATTTTTGCAGAAAAATCCCAAAAATTCCCAGAAAATTCCTAAAAATAGGAAATTTAATACTGAATCCAAAAATATAAATTTTGACAATTAAAAATAATTTTAATCATTTAAAATCCATTAAAACGCTTAAAACAGCAAAAACGGGAAAAACGGGTAAATCGGAAAAATACGGGTGTTACAATAAACGGAGAGAGAAAATTAAGGTTTTAATTACAAAGATTGTATAGAATTATAAATATCATTTTAAATCATCTTTTTAAGGTTCAAAATATATTTTCCATATTTTTCTACAATTTTTTTTTTTATGCTGGCTATGGTTATACTGTTAACTGGGGCATTTTGATCTTTTTGCCCAGAAGTGCTAGAAAAATTCTAAATAATTTTCTAAAACTCATCACTAATTATATTAAGAGTATTTTGAATAAAGGTATAGATACCTTAGAGTTTTAGCTATTTTTAATAATTAAATCTATATTTTCCTTAACTGTATAATTACTAAAGGTATCTTAGGTTATTTTCTCAAACACCTCTCTAAAGAAATTTACTCATAATTGTGGTTGGGTATTATAAATTTGGCTGTCTATTAGAAGCTACTAAATACTTTATAATTAAATGAATATTACTATTTTAAAATTTTCTTTATTCTATTTATACACCAGTAAGAAAATTTGCGGGTGTTACATTGGTGGGTTAAGAGGGCTAGCTCACCTAACTTAAAAAATTATAAAAAATAATAAAAAGTAAAAAAAAATTAGAAAAAAATATAAAAAGTTATAAAAAAAGACTTCAAAAATATAAAAATTAAATAAAAATTAAAAAGTGAGTCAACCCACCTCAACCCGGCTCGAACCCACTTTGGCTCGCGAGTTAAATGGGTTGACCCATTTTTAACCCGTAAAAATGTGTGCCTATATTTTACCAACCCAACCCACCAGTGAGCCAGATTAGGCCGGGTTGGCTCACCGAGCTCAACCCAAATTGACAGCTCTACCAAAAGGTCACTACAAGTTACTTTGACAGACAAAAATTGTCACTATAAGTCAAATGTCTGTATTTATAGGCCCAATAGACTAACGAATATATGAATAGTCAATTATAAATGTCGTCCAACTACATGGACTGTGCCTGTCAGGCAAAGTTATAAAACTTATGCCTACAGTCAGTTGTCCATAGGCAAAAGCCAAAAAAGAGATGGAGATATGCCTTAGCCAATTTGTAGCTATTCTGAAGTAAATTCCTGAGTCATAGTTCAACTAGAAATTAGCTGGCAAACGTTTCATAGCTACTTCAAATATAAAGGTTTAATAATAAAGGTGATTTAATTCCCCACGTTAACCAAAATCTAGAAATTATATAGGTTTAATAATCATGGGGTAAAAATAAAAAAATAATAAATGTTCCTAAAATTTTATAAAAAAATCTTATGAAAATGACCTATAAGAATTAATGACTGGAGAGAGTATTTACTCTGATCCCATAGATAAAATTCTGGCTACGCCTATTTGCATGCATATGCCAATGTCATTTAGAAATTTTGTGGGCTTATTTAGTTCCAATGATAGTTTATGTGTCACATATTTAACGAGAGGGAAATGATTATAATGGTTGATCTGAAACAAGCACCAAGAGCTTGGTATGACGGACTGAGTTATTTCCTTATAAAAAAATGGTTTACAATTATAGATACAATTCTATGCCAACTAGTGGCTCAAGAATACATATCCAACTAATTTGGTTAAACATACACAAATTTATCTAAATAATAGAGTTTCCTAATGAGTAAAAAGAGGTGAGGGGAAAGGTCCACTCCTAGACATCCGAGTCCTCCCGTCCATTCTCCAGCTGGACATCCTAAATATCTAAATAAGCCCCACAAAACATGTGGTGAGACTAATTAAAGTCCCAATGAGTGTCATCTTGCAAGCAGTGTACGTTATCATACAAATGGAATGCATTAATTTATATATATTTTCATTCACAATATAATCATAGAACAATTAGACAATCAAGCACACGACAACATTTGGTGTTTAACCCAGCACCCCGGTGTCTTTACACTGTGCCTCTCAAGATCTGAGCTCAGAACCTGATACAAGAAACGTCTTATTTGCGGCCATATAAACCTACCCTCTATCATATTAGCAATCAAGGTGTCTTATTAGCAATCAAGGATGCATTGGTTTTATCTTTCCTTTTCCTTTCCTTTTTCCTCTTTGGCCTAAGGACCCATCAAATTCCTTTTTCATATGTTCATGAATTTCATAACATGAGTGTAATCATAATGCATGTGAGAAACTTCAATAAATATGCTAAATTCGTTCATGTACGCTAAAGCATGGTTGTACGCCTATTATGAATCCCTAAGTACCAAAGCCTTAAATCTAAGCATTTCCAAGACAATCCATAAGCATAGTTATCACATGATTAATAGGGCAAGATTTACACATACTCAAATGAGAAAACACAAGAAAAGCGAATAGAGATCATTTAGGGTTCCACACACAAAATGAGAGTGGGTGGGTGGATCACACTCACCTCTTAACGAGCAATCAAGGATCCTCGTAGTGTGCCAAGCCTTCACCTCTTCCTTCTCCCTTGAGAAATCCACCCCAAGCTTATCCTCTGTCTCCTTTCTCTGCTAGAGCAAAAGGGTTGGGGGAGAGAATGAAGAAAATGAGCCATAATGGCTCATAAATTTGTTTTAAAAACTGAATTCGTGAATATTTTCTTAAGCGAGGCTTGAGCAAAAATCTCAGTATTGCTCTCGGTTGAATTTTCGCTTGAGCGAGCATTCTGTCACTCAAGCGAAATTATTAGCTTCGCTTGAGCAACCGAAATTCGCTCAAGCAAAAACCAGGTAGTGAGCATCCCCTGATTTTGCCTGAATTTTGCTTGAGCGAAAATTCCTCACTCAAGCGAAAATTGTCAGACAGATTTTCACCTAGTTTTCACCTAGTTTTGCTAATATTTTCGGTTAACCGAAGGTATTCTCACTTGAGAGAAAATATCACATAACTAATTAAATTCCTAGAATTCAATTCCCACTCGCTCAAGCGGGCCTTTTCTCTCGCCTGAGTGAAAAAGGACAGCATTATGCCCTTTTTCAAAGTTTTTTACCCTTTCTAACCTAATTCATTTTATGAAAACATCTTGTAGTTATAATTTTACTTATGAAAACAAAGTCTAAACTTTGGGATGTTATAAATGATCCTACCTTTAGAACCCATCTACAAACTCCAAGCTTTTATTAAATTTCCAGGTTTCTATCTTAGCCTAACCCTTAAGTTATAATTTCCTTATAACTCCTAAAGTCCTAATTTTCGGGATGTTACAATTCTACTCCCTTAAATGAACTTTGTCTTCAAAATCTGTCTTACTATCCTCTTAGACTTAAGTCTATATATCCCTTACATAGGTCACCTATAGCTTTGGGGCGGGTCACTACCTCACTATCTTATGTCATAAAGTATCATCATAGACCGAACATCCACCACTCACCATGAATCATATTCCTAAACTAATTTTATTAAACCCCATCCACATTTATCAGAGTTCAGAAGGTCAAGTCTTCTCCCTAATCCTGAGTTCTAAGTCTCCAAGTGTAAATTCTAAGTATTTTCTTAAGATCAAAACCTTGTATCAATTATAGGTAGGTTCAACATGTTCGAGGATCAAGCCTAGATAATCATAATTCTACCAATATTTGACTCAGGGTCAAGTCCTAATTATAGAATTGTCAAATCTACACCATATCATTACCGAAATCTATCTCAATTCAATGATGAAATCGACATCTCTGAGCCATAAATTCATACTCAATCGAGTTTCTATCAAGTTCAAGATTAGATATTTACTTTTAAATCATTTGACTTTATCAATAATCAAACCCCTATATATCTTATTACTATCTCCTTATGCCAACACATACACATAACATCATTCCGCACATCATTAAATTTCCCTTGTATCTATACCATGTTAACGAATGTTTGTGGCTTCCGATGTGCACTCTGACTTCACTTAACTGGGAAATTATCACTATTGGTATGTCACCCTCTCGAAATACCTAACTATGTTACACAATCAACACTTCTTAAGAGGCCTCATAGGGTGTGAAACAAATTCCCATTAAACTAATTCTCTAGTTGGAAATGCTGCATATCTAAATAAGCACACAAAACGTTTTGTGAGACTAAAGTCCCAATGAGTGCCATCATGCAAGCAGTATAGGTAATCATACAGATGGAATGCATCAATAATTATATATATTTCCATTCATAATATAATCATAGACTAACTAGACAATCAAGCACACGACAACATTTGGTGTTTAACCCAGCACCCGGGTTTCACTATGTCTCTTAAGATCTGAGCTCATAACCTGAAACAAGGAATGTCTTCCTTGCAGCCATATAGACCTAACCTTTGTCTTATTAGCAATAAAAATGAATTGGTTTTATCTTTTCTTTTCCTTTCTTTTTTTTCTTTAGTCCGAGGCCCCATCAAATTCCTTTTTCATATGTACATGAATTTTGTAACATGAGTGTAATCGTAATGAATGTTAGAAACTTCAATAAATATGCTAAATTCATTTATGCACGCTAAAGCATGGTCATACGCCTATTATGAATCCCTAAGTACCAAACCCTAAATCTAAGCATTTCCAAGACAATCCATAAGCATAGTCATCACATGATTGTTAAGGCAAGATTTACACATACTCAAATGAGAAAACACAAGAAAAATAAGAAGGGGACTAAAGAATATGGGTCATTTAGGGTTCCACACACAAAATGAGAGTGAGTGAGTGGATTACACTCGCCTCTTAACGAGCAATCAAGGGTCCTTGTGGTGTGCCAAGCCTTCACCTCTTCCTTCCCTTGAGAAATCCACCCCTCAGCTTCTCCTCATTCTCTTTTCTTTGCTAGGGCAAAAGGGTTAGGGGAGAGAATGAGAAAAATGAGCCTTAATGGCTCAGAAATATGTTTTTAAAACTGAACTCGTGAATTTTTGTACAAGCGAGAGAATTCTCGCTTAAGAGAAAATCTTAGCATTGCTCTCTATTGAATTTTCACTTGAGTGAGCATTCTATTGCTCGAGCGAAAACCTCAGCTCCGCTTGAGGGACAGAAGCTAGCTCAAGTGAAAACCAAGCAGCGAGCATCCCCTGATTTTGCCCGAGTTTCGATTTAAGCGAAAATTCCTCACTCAAGTGAAATTATCAGACAGTTTTCACCCAGTTTTGTTGGTATTTTTGCTCAGGAAAAGGTATTCTCGCCTGAGCAAAAATCTCATAGAATTGAATTCCTAGAATTCAATTTCAACTCGTTCAAGTAAGTCATTTCTCGCTTGAGTGAAAAAGAGACAGTGTTTTGCCCTTTTTAACAGTTTTTAATCCTTTCCAATCTAAATCCTTTTATGAAAACATTATTTAGTTGTAATTTTACTTATGAAAACAAAATCTAAATTTTGGGGTATTATATATGATCCTACCTTTAGAACCCATCTACAAACTCTAAACTTTTATTAAATTTCCAAGTTTCTATCTTAGCCTAATCTTCAAGTTATAATTTCCTTATAATTTTTAATTAAGTCACTGCAAGAAAAACCCCTTTTAGCGACAGCCATAGGCCGTCGCTACAAGCGAAAAGCCATCACTACAGGCTACGTAGTAACGGCTTATCGACGACTGCATGGACGTCGCTACAGAGCTCGTCGTAAATGCAGTAGCGACGAGAAAAGTAAGTTGTCGCTACGTAGAGATGGCCTGACTGTCACTAAAGTCTTCTCTAAAATCATGGTCGTCGCTACGTATTACTGTTTTTTTTTATTTTTTTATCTAGCGACAACCTTAGTGATGACCAAGGTCATCGCTAAAGATAATTTTTTTTAAAAAAATTAAACTTATTATTATTTATTTTATTTTAATATTTAGGGTTTAGGGTTTATTATTTATTAATTTTAAAATTATAAAAACAATACTAAATACTATATCAACACATCGACAGAAGAAAAAATATATATAAAAAATATATATACATAATTTGTTCAAACATAATACAATAAAAGTATAAAAACATAATAAAAAAATCAATGGCGGCAACGACGCTGGTGTTGTGGTGGGGTCGGCTCCTCATCATCATCCAATGGATGCTCATCTAGGGCGGCATCATAGGGGGGGTGCGGCTGAGCCAAAGCCTGAGTTGTAGTCTGAGCCTCCAACAACTGTTACATCTGTTGTTAGAGTTGTCCTAACTCGTCCTCCAACTGTGCAGCCTTCGTTATAGCCTGGCGAGACTCCTGCCTTCCTTCAATTACTTCCTACCACAGCGCCTCCTCAGTTGAATGTCGTAATCCGAATATGTCACTCCCGCTGGTATGAGCCTGAGACTCCTGAGTGGGGCTGATCACACCTAGACGAATGGTCGTTGCCAAGTCCCCGATGTCATAACAGGGGCCTCGGGTCTTTCCACCCGCAACATCCCTCCAGATCTCTAGCTTGGTGGAGGCATCAGTCGGGGAGGTGTCCCCCATCTGTGACTCCACCTCCCTCAGGCGATCCTTGTAATTTGTCTGTTGAGGTAAAAGTAAAATTAGTTAGTTATATATTCAATTGCAATTATATGAAATGATATAAAAAAAACTTATAAAAAAACACTTACATACGTGGATCGCGCTCGGTCATTTACCCAACCACCACCCTTTTTTAACAACAAATAGAAACATAATACAGAAGAATGTTTGTTTATACATATCATATCCAACACCACCTCATGGTGGGCCTTGCGGCTCGTGGTGTGGACTGCCCCCCCGTGTTGAGAAGCCTGATTGCTCTTGTTACGAGCAGACTTCCCTCTGAATTCGTCAGAGTCCTAGTAGGCCAAAAGACCCTTCCAGGCCTCTTCACCACACCACGTGGGCCTCTCCCCAGCCTTCCGGGCCTTGTTCATCATATCTCGAAGGCGACAAGCAACCCTCTGCTCGTACACCTTCTTGATTTGGGCCTCATGAGAAGGGTCCCAAGTAACTCGGCTCTGCAATATAAAAATAGGGTAAGTTATGACAAATTGACATAACTTAAGGAAAAAAATTAAAGTGTTTAGGGTTTATAATTACCATGAACTCTTCCCACCACCTATCCTTACATCCTTCAGGGTGACCTCCCACAGTTATTGAGGACCCCAGAATTGAGAACGCGTCGCATGACCAATGGCTGCGATAGGTGGGTTGTTAGGAACCCAACTGCAAAATAAAATATTCAATATTAACAGTTAAAACAATTAAAGATGTTATATTAATATCAATTCTAAAGAAGAAAAACATAAACAAACTCACCCCCTGCCAAATGGTCGGATAATAACCCGACCTTGAGCGTCTACCTCATGAGGTCGGCTTGAGATGGCATCTTGGAACCGAACTGACTCCACATCAGACTCATGGTCAGCGTCCCCATCCATTTGATCCTGAACGTCCTCAGCGTTCAGCTCGGGCACAGCATCTCAACCATTGGAGGCTTCTGAACTAATCTCGGTGTCGGGATGAACCTCATTCCATCGAATTCTGAAGCATAAGGTGGAGGGGAGGAAGAAGAAGAAGACTGGATGGCTGCCGCCGGAGCCGCTGAAGTAGATGGATGCTCCGACATCTGATCAGAGTGAGAGAGGTTGACCCTCTCCCACATCGCGCGAATTGCCTGTGTACGTAGGTCTCCCTGAGGGATGGACCTCCCTCTACTCGGTGGGATCTTCTCTGCACCTCTACCACGCATCCTAGGCATTAACTTTTTCCTATAAACTATAGACATTATATAAAGTAAATAATTGATATAAATTAAAATTACTAATTACTAATTATATAAATAAAGTAATTACTATTGACAAATACTAATAAGTAAATTAATTAATTCCTCGTTATAAATACTATTTTATTTACTAAGTACTTCTAATTACTATTTATTATTACTAATTATTATAAAACTAATAAAACTAATAATTACTAATAAAACTAATAAACAATATACCTACTAAAGCAATGTTTAAAACTAATAACCTAAAACCTATATCACATTAATAAACTAATAAAATAAATAAACTATTAATTACAAATACATTAATTAAAACTATAAAAACTTACTAGTTTGCAATGCCGGAGAAGGAATGAAGATAGAAGAGCTGTAAAGTCACCTCTACAAGCAACTATTTTGAATTCTGATCGGTTCAAAACGAACCTATCAAGGAGGGGAAGTTTTTAATCTGTGAGTTCTTTAGAATGAAAAAGAGAGAGGGACAAAAACAAAGGGGTGGTCGAAGGGAGAAAAAGAGAGGAAGGAGGAGGAGGAGGGTGAAATGGAGGAAGAGGGGAGGGGGAAGGGTTTTTATGCGTACAGCATGTCGTCGCTACAACCGTCGCTACGTTTTAAATTCATCAACGCGCGCCAAATTTAAATTTTATTTTAATGTAGCTACGACTATACCATCGTTACACTTAATTTTAATATTTTCAGAAAAAAAAGGTAAAAAATTTTTAGGTGGAGCGACGGCTTGGCTGTCACTAAGTATTAATTACACTGAACAGTGCATTTAATGTTGTATCGACGACTGATGGTCATTTCTACAAGGTTGTCGCTAAATTATAAATTTCTTATAATGAGTACTAAATTTCGGGATGTTACACAACTAACTAAAAGTCATAAAGTTAGGCTAAATGAAAAGTTAGACTTTTTTGTTAAATGATCTTATATTAATAAGCTCAAAGGGCATTTGGCATTCAAAAGGGTTCTAAAACCCAAAGTGAGCAATACAATAACACGGTCTTAACTAAACATTAGATTACAAGGCTTGCTTGTTTCTCTAATAAAAGAAAACCCTACCCATTAGCCCTAATGTACATTTTAGTATACCACTCGCCTTATTATAACCTTACTACCCATTAGCCTTAATGAGAAGCTAAACCTAAAAGGGTAAAGAACCACTACTAGCCCTAAACTTGTAAATTATGTGGTCTAAAATCTCAAGTTCAAACAGAAAAGATAATTGGGCAAGTTATAGACCCAATGCAAAGTAGCCCAATAAGTGATGTCTAGCAACGATCTTATCTGTCATAGGAGTTGCCTGCTGCAATGCAATGGCGATCACCTCCACCTCAATCCTCTTCCATTTTATCATTTTTCTTCTTCATTTCCTTTACTTTTGTGCGCGTTGTTTTTGCTGTCATTTTAATCATCTTGGCCAAATTCTAACTCTGATTTTGGTCCTTTGATTCAAATTCTAGATTTGAAAAATCAGTTGCTATTATACCCACTTAAATAACTTTTATCCTCAAAATTTACTTTACTAATCCTAAACCCTACCAGCTTATTGCCCTATATCACTAAGGATTTAACGAAGTAACCTCGTACTCCTCCTCTAAGCTCCTACTATTCTAATACACTCCAAATTTGGAATATCAACCAGATATTTCCCATTATCATTATATACTTCAAAATTTCTTCTCACAAGCAAGTCAACCCTTACCTTAATTAATGATATCATTTCTGGCTCTCACCTTTCATCTTTCTTTCCACTTAGCTCTCGATTCTCTTTTATTTTTTTCAAAGAAAAAAAAGTTTCAAAATTGTTGCCTTTTTGTTTTGTCTTTTTCTGTGTCCCTCAAGCACGGAAAATTATTAAATACTTCGCAGTTAGCACCGTGGCTTCCATACTCACTCATTCATTCACTCCTCTGCTGCACTTCTTCTACTAACCAGTACTAACCCCTTCCTTCCTTACAATTCCACCACCACCACCACCACCACGCGCCATGGACACACACTGCAACACCGCATTCTCACCCGCCGGCCACTTTGTGTCGCCGCAGGATGCATCGACGGTGTCGCCAATGCACTACTCCACCACTCCTCAGCTGCACTACG
Organism: Sesbania bispinosa; assembly: GCA_026901365.1. NCBI lineage: Eukaryota > Viridiplantae > Streptophyta > Magnoliopsida > Fabales > Fabaceae > Sesbania > Sesbania bispinosa. Next base: position 2,267,944 of record QLOH01000046.1, on the reverse strand, counting down.
AGTCGCTCTCGCAACTCAACTTGGAGGTGAGTTCCAATGCCAATAATAGCTGTAGCAGCGGGTGCACCAGCTACGTTGGGTCACCGAGTTCGCTGGCGAGTTATGAGACTCAACGAGCCTGCTTGATGCAGAGGAGCGTTAGCAGCCACTCGCTGCTGAAGAATAATGGGGTCCACTACAACCCCTTTTCTCCTCTGTTTGCTGAGTTATTGGACTCAGGGGACGGTCCGGTGCGGAGAGTTTACAGTACCGGTGATCTGCAGGTTCCCTCCAATTACTCCTCTAAATACACTTCTCACTCTCACGTATACATATATATACACTCTAAATATACTTAGTTTTGCTTCGCAATGATTTATCTGCTGTTATCACTTTTAATTATTAAAAAAATAGTATGTCCTGTTTTTTATTTTATTAAATTGTTTTAAATATTTGTATAATGAATAGATTTGACTATTTTTAATACAAATATTTAAAAGTACACACGAAAGAAAAAAAATATGATAAATGTTTTTCACAAAATAAATAGATCCAAACTACTACTGAAATCTCGTGTGCTGTGATCACCTGCTTCTCACCCCATGCTGTTTTCTGTGTACTGTCGCAAGTTTACAACCTTTAACTGTTTGCTGTTCCGTTCATCGTAGTTTTGGTAATTAAGTATACAAGAATTAATTCATCTTTCGCAAATGCTATTTTAGTTAAAATTGAAAGTGACCTTTTAATACATAAATTGATCGTTTATATATTGAATGGACACATACACACACAAAAAAATGACATTTGTAATACGACTTGTCGATATTGATATATCTTAAACATTCAGTTGCGGAAATTATGTTAACCGTATATTTGTATGTGTGTCATTCTTAACTGTCAATTTTATTTTGTTCAGTTTCATATAAATTAAATCCATAAATTAATATTGGATCATGTTTTTGTTTTAATATGCTATCCGAGTACAGAGAATTAATGGAATGCAACATTTTCATCAGTCAGATAGTCCATTGTCAACTGAGAGCAGTATGATACTAGAAGGAATGGCCAGAACCAGTCCTTACAGCCCAGAGGAGAAGAAGGTGAGGATTGAGAGATATAGAAGCAAGAGAAACCAGAGGAACTTCACCAAGAAAATTAAGGTTCAGTCCTTTTTCTTATAATTATAATATTAACTTATATATAGAAGCTTTCTATTTTCATCAGCATATATATGCCAAATAGCCAATGGTATATATATATATATTGAAAGAAAAAGACCTAAAGTGAGAATTGGACTAATAATTTAAAAAAAAAATTAACTCCAGTAAAATGGACAAAACTGCGACGAGGAAAATCAACTGCTGAAAAAGGGTGGTTTATATCATGCTAAAATCACATCGAAGCTTGAAAGTTAATGGAAACAGTAAAAAATTTGACAAATCCTGATTAGAAAAAAGTGGTGATACTTTCAATTATCATATGATAGGAGGGATAAAATTGGTCTTATTCCTTTGCACGATATAGATTTGCTGACCGCACAAAAGATATAAAATATACATAATTGAGATTTCAGGGTAGTGTTTTATAAGCGTATTGCAACAGGTCCTGAAATTTGTGAAGCATAAAAGTTCTCACATATTTGTCTTATTCTATAGGGTTACTGGTAAGTTGTAACCCATTACTGTTAAAATCTGAGGAGAGGAAGATTAGGCATGTTGTGTGACTCTCCAACACAGCGCACTATTGGTCCACATCGATAGAAACTGTTTAGTAATAGTGCAATCACAGTAAAAATAGTAATTTGTTTTCTTCTGGGAATCAGTATGCTTGCAGGAAGACATTGGCAGACAGCAGGCCACGTATCAGAGGACGATTTGCTAGGAATGATGAAATTGCAATGAACCCTCCTGTTGAGTGGAGCAATAATAGTACTGGAGAGGAAGAAGACGAGGAAGAGGAAAATTGGGTCAATTTCTTTGATTCCTTGGTTCCTGCAAATAATCTTCCTCAGGACCCTCAAGGCAGTACTTCTTCCTTTGGTGTGTTCTCTTAAAATAATTGCACGTTTGCATTGACAGTTAATTAATTTCTTAGCTTTCCGTTTTTATAGTCTTATGCTTGTAATCAAAGTACCTAATATGTAAATATAGTTATTTGAATCATGGATGTGACCATGTGCAATCTGGGGTGAAGTTTTTCAGTGCCCTTTATCTCTTTATAGACTAGGCCTTCGTAGCAGCATATATTGTATTCTTGGATGAAACTTTGACAAGTTGTACTTGGGGTTTAATTCCTATATGATGTATTTATAAAATTATAATACTATGTAATCTTTGTGTTGATACATTTATGTCAAAAAAGAAGAGAGAAAGAAAGCAGCATTGAAAGCAGATATCCTGAAAAGATAAGAAAGATATAGGGGGAGATTAAAATCGATGGTGAGTGGTGACAATCACTTTCGCTATTGGACGTGATGTAACAGTGTAGTGCTCCGAATTTGTCTTCAAGCTCAGCCATAAAGACTTTCCACTTGAGAAAAAAACATACCACTCTTGGATTTTTAGCAGCTTAAAAACAGAGCAAAGGGTTAAACTGTTGGCTTCTTGACTCTGCACATACATTGTCATATTCGTATAAGAGTGGCCTCTTTATATTTTTTTTTAAAAAAGAAATTACTAGATAATTTATTCAATGATTAAAAAGATAAACAAATAGTTAAAAATGTATTTATAATATGTTAAAAAATGTGCCTTCCTAGTTTTTTTTTTTTAAGGTACAAGGTTGGGGTTGCTACTAATTGTCTAAAAGGACAAAAATAGTAAAAAAGCACACAAGTTGTTGAGGTGGGGCACAAGCCATGTCGACCTTGGCAGGTTTGAGCTTTAGGACAAAAACAATGCACTTTCTCTGAAGCAGTCAAGGCAAGAGTCAAAATCAAGTCTTTTCATGATGATGCTTAGTGTTATTTGAGGTCAATGACGGCAGAATGGCAGATATTGATCACAAATGTAAGAACTTCAGTTCAGTGGGATTATAATTAGAACGGCGAGCGGCAATCTGCTATCACGAAAAAAGTCATAGTAAGATAAATACATATCCGATCCTCCAGTTCTCTAGTCCTTTTTAAGTAAGTTTAGTTATAGAATAATTACAAAATAATTAAGAAATCAAAATTCATAGTTATTTCGTAACTAAATTGACTGAAAAGAGTTGTAGAGTTAGAATGGATCCTTACACGATAAACATCCATTTTAAAGATATCTAACTCTAACTACCGAGATTTACTTTTCTGATATGAAACATTGAAATTCCCAAAGTCATTATTACTTATTAGCTTCTCAAGCACAAGAGTTACACCTATTTGATTTAGATCTGTCAAACTCAAGTTTGGAGTTATTAACGCAATTTTTTTAGTGTTAAAATATGAGTTTACCACGTTTCAATTTAAATCAAACATGCATCTCATCTCTTTTATTTCTCTTCTATCTCTTTTCAACCAAACAACCTATAAATCTACTTTATTTCTCATCACTTTCTCTCTTCCTTATTTCCCTCTTTCCTATTTCTCTCTTCTCTATTTCTCTCATCCAACCAAACAATGGGTAAATCTCTCCTAAAATGTGGAGAAATGAGAGAGATGGTGTGATGAGATATAAATCACTATAATACCCTTATTAAACACTTATTTCATTTTTTTCTCAAATATTTTGTAAAGGTATTATTGTCAATTTAGAATAAAGTTACATTCTCTGTTATCGCTTTCCATTAAGCCAAACAAAGAAGAGCGAGTTGCACCTATCTATCTCTTCTATTTATCTCTTTTTTTTAATCAAACAACCTATAAATATACTCTATTTCTTATCATTTTCTCTTTTCCTTATTTCTTTCTTTTCTCTATCCTACTTCAACCAAACACAGGATAAGGTTCAAAGATGTCTTTAGATTACTACAGAGACCACATTCTAAAAAATAATTGAAGAAATTTAATAAATTTTGTGGTGCAGCCATTTTAACATAGGAAAAATATCGTTTCACATTAAAAAGATATGTGTGGGAAGTGTAGAGAAAAGAGATAAAAAGAAATATTAATTGAAGAAAAAGAAAGTGAGATATGTGATAGAAAATGAAAATAGGGATAAAAAGAAAAGGTTGGTGTGAAAAGGGAATTTAGATTTGCTTCAGTAAAAAATCAATGCAGTCAGCGCAATCATTAAATCGATGATGATCGAATGACTCAGATGTCGAGATGAGTTTTAAATCTGATTTCAACATCGATCTCGACATCTGATCGGACGGTTCCAATTTAATGACTGGATAGACTGCATGAATTTTTTACTGTAACAAATCTAAATCCGTGAAAATGAATGTATTATTGAGTGTGGAAAATCAAAATTCCATAGTAAATGTCTGACTTCAAGTTGACACAGGCTGTATTGCAATTTTTGTCCCTAAAGCTATGTTAGGAGCAAAGAAAACTGTGACACCCTTCTACCCCAAATGATAATACGATCATCATTTTAAATTATAAGGAAAATTATAGTCAACGTTGAGGTAAAAAGGTTCACATCCCTCAATTAAATCATTACCGAATCCAAATCCAACTAAATTTCCATAAAAGTAAAATCAATGATTTCGAAAACTAATTTATCATCATAATAAAAATACGTCTTGGCCATGTAAGACCCTTGAAAAAAATCTTCCTAAATCTCTACTTATCAAAATGAAAGAACAAGCTTCTAAACACTAAGCCCTGATGTCACAAGTATAAGAGCGAGACCCCGTCCCTTTAAAATTCGGCACATTGAGTGCCATCTTCATCACCTATAAAAACCACAGAAGAGTACGGTGAGGAAAAGAATACATACATATACATGCAATATAGAAGGCTGCCCTTAGTCCCACCCATCACCATACATATCATCATTTATCTCAATCCACAATCTTTATATTCAGCACATTAACCCATCACCATACATATCATCATTCATCTCCATCCACACTCTTTACATTCAGCACATTAATTTCACACAAATATATAATTCACACTTCTTAAACAATCATAAAACGACAAGTATGCTCACTCTATGCTCATGCACAATGCCTCTTCCTAAAAGTCATGTTTTGGAGCTCCGCACAATGGGCGCACCTCATCAATCCCCTTAGTTGTTACCAATGATGGCCCTACCATTAAATGCCCTCTTGGCCGATAGGTTGCACCCCCTCGATGGGCCTGTGCAAAGACACCCGCTCCCTCCCACCATCACCCACCTCTTATGGGCTAGGTGAGTCGCATTGTAAAACACTCCCTCTTGGAGTTATGCATCGGATGTCTCCCATCATGGTCTCCACCCAGCTCGTCGCCCCCTCTGTAGGCTAGGGTACTTTTCGCCACGTCTGGCTACTCATGTATCTCATGTGTCTCATACATCATATGCTCATGCTCAATGCATCATCATCATTTTACATATTTCTCACACAATCTCTATGCTCAGTGCGTCATCATCATTTCACATATATCTCATACAATCTCTATGCTCAATGCATCATCATCATCATTTCACATATATCTCATACAATCTCTTCTACCCTAATCACTCCATATCACATAACGAATATTATAAACATAGAACATCACATAAGATACTCACACCACAATACTTCATGCCACAGTTAATACACTCTATACATCCAATTCAATCAATCAATTTCACAACAATTCATATAATTAACACCATATAAGTAAGAGATCACAACATCACATAAGCAACACTCTCTAAACTCATTTTTGGCCAGGTAATCGATTACCAGACAGTTTTAATCGATTACCAGAAGCAGTTACCCAATTTTGGCGCCTGGTAATCGATTACCAAGAGGCTGTAATCGATTACAAGAAGCCTTTGGTGCCAATTTACACTCTGGTAATCGATTACAAGCCCCTTGTAATCGATTACCAGCAGCTAAAATTTACCCAACGCTGCCTAGAAGGCCCTGTAATCGATTACAGCAGACTGTAATCGATTACCGGTGACTCGAGAATGACTGTACCTGCGATTTTTTACCCCTTTTCAACCCTCTCTTCAACCCCCACTCAAATCTTGATGTTCCTAACTCAATTGGATACGTTTTTACCGATTAATATTGGCGAAATCATCAATCTTTCCTACAATTTACCATAAAATTCACATCAATTCAATTATGGATCCTCACCGCTAAACCTTTATTTAACCCCTTTTTCGCTATTCTCGCTGCCTGTCATTCAGTTTATTAAGATTATAACATTGTACATCAACCAAGCAATTTCCAAACATACAACACATGATTCACAGATTAAATTTTGAATTTAGAATTCCTAGAAGGACTTATGGTTGCCTTCGCTAACCAAGCACTCCCGCATACACATATAGTAGCACCCCTTCCCCCCCGTACCTTAGAGATGACGATCGAAAGTGAATGGTAGAACTCCCTTGACGATCTACTCTGCGATACCTTCTCCTTGTGGAGTCGCTTCTCTCCTCTCTAGGGTTTGGTTATCTGACGTTTGAAAACAGATAGGGTGAAGTAGATGACCCCCATCTTCTTAACTATCTAATTGGGTTGGGCCTACTCTGACCCACTCATCCCCCTTTTTAATTAAATAATATTATTTATAATAAAAGATAATAATAACACTATTATTTCTTCCTTTTATTTTATTTTATTTATCCTAGAAATTTTAGGATGTTACAATTCCCCCCTCCTAAAAAAAAATTTGTCCTCCAATTTGCCTGAAGTGAATACTCTGGAAGGGACTCCTTCATCTTCTCCTCAATTATCTTAACCTTAACGGTGGTCTGTTGCACTACATCCGGTCCTAAAACAAGGCTTTCTCCTGGCTCATACCAACACAAAGGTGTCCTACACCTTCTATCATGCAACGCCTCATAAGGTGCCATGCCTATGCTATAATGAAAACTATTGTTGTATGTAAACTCTATCAAAGGTAGGAAACTATCCCAACTAATCCCTTGGTCTAACACGAAAGCTCAAAGCAAGTCTTCTAAGGATTGTATGGTTCTCTCGGTCTGACCATCGGTTTGATGATGATAAGTTGAACTAAGTCTAACCTGGGTTCCCAAAGCCTGCTGCAAACTCTCCCAAAATCTAGATGTAAACCTGGGGTCTCTATCAGAAATTGTGCTAGCTGGTATTCCATGCAACCTTACAATCTCACTAATGTATATTTTAGCAAGTTTTTCTAAAGAGTACTTAATGTTAATAGGGAGAAAATGGGCACTCTTAGTCAACCTATCTACAATAACCTAAATAGAGTCATGTCCCCTTACAGTCCTAGGCAAAGCAACCATAAAATTCATAGAAATGCTATCCCACTTCCACTCAGGTATACTTAAAGGTTGAAGCAGTCCTAAAGGTTTTTGGTGTTCTACCTTAGCCTTTTGACAAACCAAACAAGCACTCACAAAGTCCTCTATATCTCTCTTCATCCTAGGCCACCAAAACACCTTTCTCAAATCTTGATACATCTTAGTTGAACCAGAATGAAAACTAAGCTTACTCTTATGCCCCTCTTCAAGTACTAAACGCTTAATGATAGGTTCACTAGGTACACAAAATCGGTCTCCAAATCTCACTACTCCATATAAACCTAAGACAAATTCTCCACCACTACCCCTTTCTATAGCCTCACGCCTAATCACCAGAAATGGGTCCTTTGATTGAGGATCTCTAATGTCCCTCAACAAATCATTACTTACTCGAATCATTCCTAGTTTTACACTATCAGGAGTTACCTCACAAGCTAAGCTTAAATCTCTAAACTGAGTCAGGAGATCCATTTCCCTAATCACCAAGGAACTAACATGAAGAGATTTTCTACTTAGAGCATCTGCTACTACATTAGCCTTACTAGGGTGATAACTCAATTCAAAATCATAGTCCTTTAGAAATTGCAGCCACCTCCTTTGCCTCATGTTCAACTCTTTCTGATCAAACAAATACCTAAGGCTCTTATGGTCACTAAAAACTTCAAATTTGGAACCATACAAGTAATGTCTCCACATCTTTAACACAAACACAACAGCTGCTAACTCAAGATCATGGGTAGGGTAGTTTCTCTCATGGATCTTCAATTGCCTAGAAGCATAAACTACTACTTTACCCTCTTGCATTAACACCCCACCTAGACCCATCTTAGAAGCATCACAGTACACTGCAAAATGTTTACTAAGATCAGGCAAGACTAAAATCGGTGCACTAGTCAACTTTTCCTTAAGGGTTTGGAAACTAAGCTCACACTTACCGTTCCATACAAAAGCAACCCCCTTCCTAGTCAACTCGGTCAAAGGCAAAGCTATCTTAGAAAATCCTTCTATAAATCTCCTATAATACCCAGCTAACCCAAGAAAACTTCTAATTTCACTCACTGACTTAGGAGTCTCCCACTTAAGCACAGCCTCTACCTTAGAAGGATCAACACCTATACCCCCTTTAGAGATCACATGACCTAAGAAGCTCACTTCTTCTAACCAGAAATCACACTTGGATAACTTAATTAGCATACAACTGTTTATCCCTAAGAACCTGCAGTACTACCTTCAATTGTTCCTCATGCTCCACCTTAGTTTTGGAGTAAATCAATATGTCATATATAAAGACAACTACAAATTTATCCAAGTATGGATGAAAAAATCATGTTTCATGTAATCCATAAAAATAGCAGGAGCATTAGTCACACCAAAAGGCATTACAAGATACTCATAATGTCCATATCTAGTCCTAAAGGCAGTCTTAGGTATGTCCTCTTCTTTAACTCTAATCTGCTGATAACCCGACCTAAGATCGATCTTGCTAAACACACAAGCCCCCACTAACTGGTCCATTAGATCATCTATCCTAGGCAAAGGGTACCTATTCTTAATGGTCACCTTGTTCAACTGACGGTAATCTGTACACAACCTCATACTACCATCCTTCTTCTTCACTAGCAAAACAGGTATTCCCCAAGGTGATACACTAAGTCTCACAAACTTCTTCTCTAGCAAATCTTCTAATTGTTTCTTAAGCTCTGCTAACTCTATGGGTGACATCCTATAAGGTGCAACTGAAATAGGTCCCGTCCCCGGTATTAGATCTATAGAAATTCTATCTCTCTCTCAGGTAGTAGACTAGACATATTTTCAGAAAACACGTCAGGGTAATCACACACTACAGATAGCTCATTGATAATAACACTACTCTCAGAACTCAAAGAAACTAGCAACATGTATACCTGGGCATCTTCCCTTAGAGACGCCTTCACCTGGTTCGCAATCAAAAAGTCCTCACTCTTCCTCTCAACAGGTTGACCAAAGACAACAGTTTTATCAGTACAATTCAATAAGACATGGTTGGAAGATAACCAGTCCATACCAAATAATAAAAACATAATGAAAATAAGTGTGTATTGTAGTATAATTCAATAGGACATCGTTTCTACCTCCTCCAAACATCACTTTTCTGATTCACAGAAAAGTAGAATAACCAAAACAAAATAGTTAGATCAAAAAATTCATCTCACTCAACCAACAACACAAGTTAGCACCACGGAAACACAGCAAACACATAAGTCAAGGCCGGTGAACCGACCTGCTCTGATACCACTAAATGTGACACCCTTCTACCCCCAAATGATAATACGATCATCATTTTAAATTATAAGGAAAATTATAGTCAACGTTGAGGTAAAAAGGTTCACATCCCTCATTTAAACCATTACTGAATCCAAATCCAACTAAATTTCCATAAAAGTAAAATCAATGTTTTCGAAAACTAATTTATCATCATAATAAAAATACGTCTTGGCCATGTAAGACCCTTGAAAACAATCTTCCTAAATCTCTACATATCAAAATGAAAGAACAAGTTCCTAAACACTAAGCCCCAATGTCACAAGTATCAGAGCGAGACCATGTCCCTTTAAAATTCGGCACATTGAGTGTCATCTTCATAACCTATAAAAACCACAGAATAGTACGGTAAGGAAAAGAATACATACATATACATGCAATACAGAAGGCTACCCTTATTCCCACCCATCACCATACATACTATCATTCATCTCAATCCACACTCTTTATATTCAGCACATTAACCTATCACCATTCATATCATCATTCATCTCCATCCACACTCTTTACATTCAGCACATTAATTTCACACAAATATATAATTCACACTTCTCAAACAATCATAAAATGACAAGTATGCCCACTCTATGCTCATGCATAATGCCTCTTCCTAAGAGTCATGATTTGGACCTCCGCACAATGGGAGCACCTCATCAATCCCCTTAGTTATTACCAATGATGGCCTTACCGTTAAATGCCCTCTTGGCTGATAGGTTGCACCCCCTCGATGGGCCCGTGCAAAGACACCTGCTCCCTCCCACCATCACCCACCTCTTATGGGCTAGGTGAGTCGCATTGTAAAACACTCCCTCTTGGAGTTATGCATCGGATGTCTCCCATCATGGTCTCCACCCAGCTCGTCGCCCCCTCTGTAGGCTAGGGTATTTTTCGCCACGTCTGGCTACTCATGTATCTCATGTGTCTCATAAATCATATGCTCATGCTCAATGCATCAGCATCATTTCACATATTTCTCACACAATCTCTATGCTCAATGCGTCATCGTCATTTCACATATATCTCATACAATCTCTATGTTCAATGCATCATCATCATCATCATTTCACATATATCTCATACAATCCCTTCTACCCTAATCACTCCACATCACATAACGAATATTATAAACATAGAACATCACATAAGATACTCACACCACAATACTTCATGCCACAGTTAATACACTCTATACATCCAATTCAATCAATCAATTCCACAACGATTCATATAATTAACACCATATAAGTAAGAGAACACAACATCACATAAGCAACACTCTCTAAACTCATTTTTGGCCTGGTAATCGATTATCCGACAGCTGTAATCGATTACCAGAAGCGGTTACCCAATTTTGGGGCCTAGTAATTGATTACCAGGAGGCTGTAATCGATTACCAGAAGCCTCTGGTGCCAATTTACACTCTGGTAATCGATTACAAGCCCCTTGTAATCGATTACCAGCAGCTAAAATTTACCCAACGCTGCCTAGAAGGCCCTGTAATCGATTACAATCTGCTATAATCGATTACCGGCGACTCGAGAACGACTTTACCTGTGATTTTTGTCCCTTTTCAACCCCCACTCAAATCTTAATGTTCCTAACTCAATTGGATACGTTTTTATCGATTAATATTGGTGAAATCATCAATCTTTCCTACAAAATACCATAAAATTCACATCAATTCAATTATGGATCCTCACTGCTAAACCCTTATTTAACCTCTTTTCGCTATTCTCGCTACCCATCATTCAGTTCATTAAGATTATAACATTGTACATCAACCAAGCAATTTCCAAACATACAGCACATGATTCACAGATTAAATTTGGAATTTAGAATTCCTAGAGGGACTTATGGTTGCCCTCGCTACCTAATCACTCCCGCATACACATATAGTAGCACCCCTTCCCCCCGTACCTTAGAGATGATGATTGAAACTGAATGGTAGAACTCCCTTGACGATCTACTCTATGGCACCTTCTACTTGTAGAGTCGCTTCTCTCCTCTCTAGGGTTTGGTTATCTGACGTTTGAAAACATATAGGGTGAAGTAGATGACCCCCACCTTCTTAACTATCTAATTGGGCTGGGCCTTGCTGTCATATTCTATAAGGACATATGATACATAGCCAAAAGCTCTCAAATGTGAAAGATTTACTTCTTTTCCAAACCATACTTCTTTAGGCAATTGACAATCTAAAGGAACTGATGGTCCTCTGTTTATGAGATAAGTTGTTGTACTTATTTCATCTGCCCAAAACACTTTAGGCAAGCCAGACTGGATTCACATACATCTGGCTTTCTCATTCAAGGTTCTGTTCATCCTTTCTGCAACACTGTTTTGCTCTGGTGTTCTTGGTATTGTCTTGATCATTCTAATCCCATTTGCTGAACAGAAGTCCTTAAACTTCTGGCTATCGTACTCTCCGCCATTGTCAGATTTCAGTCTTTTAACCTTTAAACCTATCTGATTTTCAACTTCTGCTTTCCACCTTTTAAACACAGAGAATACATCAGATTTATTCTTAAGAAAATAGACCCATACCTTTCTTGTAGAGTCATCAATAAAGGTGACGTAATAGCGTGAGCCTCCAAGAGATTTTACTGGGGCTAGCCCCCAAACATCTATATGCACTAATTCAAGCCTTTCTATTTTTATGTCTTCCCTGACATTGAGAAGCTAACCTTTTTATGTTTTCCAAGGATACAATATTCACAAACACCAACGTCAACATACTTTAAACTTGATAGCTTACCCTTTGACGCCATGAACTTCATTCCTTTTCACTCATGTGCCCGAGTCTTTGATGTCATAAGGATGAACTGGTGGCAGCCTCAGTCACAGTTATCATATCCTCGTCTGCAACCATATAAAGAGACCCTCGCTTCTTTCCACGAGCTACAACCAGATTGCCTTTTGTTACCTTCTAAGCTCCATCTCCAAAAATGGTTTAATGTCCCTCATCATCCAACTGCCCTATAGATATCAAATTTATCTTTAAGGCAGGGATATGTCTGACATTGTGCAATGTCCACAGGGCCCCAGTAGAGGTTCTGATATCAATGTCACCTATTCCCATAATGTCAAGAGTTTTTCCATCTGCAAGGTAAACTTTCCCAAACTTTCCAGAAACATGGTTAGATAGCAATTCTTTAGAAAGGTAGTATCGAATGATGCACCTGAGTCCATAACCCATGAATCAATGGGATTATCCGGCTACAAATTAATGCATCTGCAATTTCATCAGTTGCTGAATTTGCATAATCATCATCATTCTGCTTTTTATTTTTATTGTTCTTCTTCTTTGGAGCTTTGCATTGATTGGTAAAATGGCCTCTTTTGTCTCAATTCCAACAAATAATATCGTTGCGGAGTTTAGTTTGATTTTTCCCTCTAGACTTTGATTTTCCTCGGCCTTTTTCCTGATTCTGACCCTTCTGGTTGCTTCTTCCTCTGCTTTTAGTATTTAATGCTGAACTGGAAACAAGACTGGAAGACTCCCTTAAATCTTTCCTGCGAACATCCTCGGTTAGGATCAAGTCACGAATGTCATTGAACTTTAACTTGTTATCCCTTGCAGAGTTGCTGACTGTAGTAACGGTTGCAGCCCAACTATCCGGTAGGGATGATAATAGGATCAATGCCTTCACCTCATCATCAAACACAATCTGCACTAACACCAACTGGGCAAGAATTGTGTTAAATTCATTAATGTGATCAGTCACAGAATTACCTTCTCCCATCTTGAGGTTGAATAATCGACACATCAAATGTACTTTATTGGTTGTGGATTCCTTCTCATACGTATCTGATAATGCCTTCAATAATTCTGCAGTGGTCTTCTCATTCATTATGTTGAAAGCAACATTCTTGGCCAATGTCAATTTGACCATACCAAGAGCCTGCCGATCTAACAACTCCCAATCTGCCTGCTTCATGTCATTTGGCTTCTTCCCTGACAACGGTTGATACAACCTCTTCTGATACAAATAATCCTCTATCTGCATCTTCCTGCAGAATCCGAAGTCTCTGCCATCAAACTTCTCAATCTTCACCTTCCCTTCTTCTAACGCCATTGCTCTGGTGCTTCCTCTACACTGAGACAACTCCCACTACTTCCTCTAAACAGAGGACCCCGAAAAAGAACCAATAAAGCTCGTGATACCAGTTGTTAGGAGCAAAGAAAACAGTAGAAGAGAAGATAGAAAAAGACACACAAATTTACGTGGTTCGGCACACAGTGTATGTACCTACATCCACGACTGAACTAGGGAAAGAATTTTATTCATGCACACTAACTGAAAATATACAATCTGTTATTCTTAAGTAGTAATAAAAAAATATATGTCTCTTAAGAATAACATTATGTGGGACTAATTAGACTACACACTTCTAACAAACTACTCTTTGTAGTGTTCGTATTTGTTTGGATTGCAGTTTATAATCTTAAATAATTTTTTTTAGATGTAGAATGCTTTTATAAGTGTGTTTGAATTTTCTTTAAAATTTACATTTAAATACAATTTTTATCTTAAATTCACCTTTAAACTAGCGTAAAAATTACCAATTACATGAAGGTCTCTTTTTTTTTTTATTAAAGTGAAGGTATCGTTATTTAACTCCTAAAAACAGTTTGATAAATATATGACCAATGGAACATTTTAAATCTTGCATTATTACCATCATGATACAAAATTAATATTCTTGAAAAAAATTCATCACCGACCACGGGATCAGTTGATCGTGGATGTTCCAACTTAAGTGATTTTCAGATTTTTTGGTTTAACCATAGCTATCCTCCACGAGAGGCAATCCTGTTCGAGTCAGGAACATCCACATTATGGTGGGGCTAGCTCTCCCAGCAGGAATTTTTTCCATCCACAAGATTCGAACCCGAGACCTTACTTAAGGGGAATCAAACATCTACCACTTAAATCAACCCCTATTGATAAGTGATTTGCAGATTTGAGCGTGCCCGCAATATGTAATTGTGTTAAATACTAAAAAAATAGAATTGTTAAAAAATACATATGGTATTGAAAAAAAAAAAAAAACTTCAACAACAATATAAATGGGCACGTTATCTACTTTTAACTAATAATTAATTAGGGAATCGTACACATTAGCCGAACAAGTTGTGAAATTGAGGATTAATACGGGGGTTATATTATATATACTCTTTTAAGTATGGTGATGTTTTGAATGCATGTTCCTCTCAAAGCTAAAAGCTATGTAGTTTCTACTTTCTAGGGTAACATCCAAAGGTGGGAGAAGACAGCGCTTTTCATCTTTGTTAGCCGGCGGTGTGTTAGCCACTAGGTTTATGGGCGGCGTTTTAATATCCAAAATTGCAAATAAAGGATAAAAGTGAAACCAATAATATGTGTCTTTTGTTTTGTTAGTGATGATTTTTGTTTTAATTTTTTTGGGAAGGGACCTCTAAATTTTAGAGAGGGAAAGTTGTCTTAGTATGTTTGAGAGACTTGAAGATGAAGAAGAAATTAAAATAGAAGGAATGACTAGATGGTATTCTCTTGTTGTTTAATGAAAGTAGGGCAGGAACTCTCCCCAAAGGTAAGTTGTGAATGGCAAAAGCAGGGTTGTGGAGTCCTTCAATTACCTCAATTTCTTCCTTTGAAAAATGTCCTAATTAAACATATTTTATTAAATTTATCAATTTATTTCCTGTCGTTTTTTTACTTGTCCTTCACATCCAAAAACATACCCCTAAGGTCAGAATATGTTATAACCCTCGTTAAAAATTTATAATAATATGTTAGTATATTGCTCAGTGGAGTTTGGCAGTTCAGATTTGCATTCGGCTCTACTTTGATTTTTTTGTTAAATTGAAAAATTCTTGATTAGCCATTAGCAATTCACAATGACAAATTTCTAACTACCTAGCTAGTAGCTATCGCTACCAGTTTTTACATGGATAACGATAGTGAGGCAAATGTCACACTAACTACATAAAGGTTAATAATTAAGATCACTCCAAAAGGACTTTCCTTCCCCTCAAGTTGAGCGCAGCTCCACATGATTGGTGCTTAATTTAATCATGGAACTTCACCCCCTCAACCTGAAAGAATAAATAAGTGCACATAATATATGGATAATGGATGTGTCATAATACTAAGCTAGGAGCTATACGACCTATGAATGCAACACCTACAATGTTGGAAGAGGCTTTTCTTAATCATGATGATTCAAGATGTTAACGCCAAAAAAAATATATATATACCATAGGATCGGCCGCTTCCAAAAGTAACACTTCTAACACTGTTAAAGCACAAATCATGCCTAAGAAAGAAGCATGAAAGTGATACAGTAATAACAATTAAAAAAATAAAAGCACATGGCAAGTAATATCAGTCTGCCGGTGCAATAGGCACTAACTAGATTGAACTTGGAAGCTTCTCTTTTCTCTCTCGCATATATTTTGATTGGAGTGCAAGTAGCACTGCTCAGCCCACCAAAAATATGAATTCTCTTTTTAACAGTTTTATCACAGCCACATCTTGAAGAGAATATTCTAAAATGCGATAGGTACATGTAATACTTATGCAAAAGAATGATTGAAGTAAAAGATCAATAGTGGATTTAGAACATCTAAAATGGAGTAATCATCTTTGGGTGCTTCCAATAGAATTCATTTGTATACATCATTAATTTTTATTCTTCCCAATATAAGCACTTCAAAATACTTTATTTTTACAATGGAGCAACTTTCTTTAGTTGTTTTCAATATCTCTCTAACTATTTTATTATATTTTGATTGGTTTTTGGAGTTGTTTTGGCAAGCAACCACGGCCCATGAAGCAACAAAAATAAAATGCTTCCAACAGCACAATGTACTTGAAGCACTATTGCTTCCCTACCGCGTTGCTTCACTGGTCCGTGATAATGATGCTCTTAGGGTCCGTTCGTTTAACCGTTGACATACAGTTACACACTTTAGGAGAGAAAAGTTACATTCTTGGTAATGAATACTTTACACTATATATGTTTGGTAAAAATGGAAGAAATATATCAAGAATAAAAAAATAGGAATGAGATAGTGATGATTTAAATATTATTTTTTAAACAATGATTTAAATATTATTTGGTTTGAGAGAATTAAAATAGAGAGAAATTTATAAATATATAGGTAGACGAAAATGTCCTCTAAACCTATTTCATAAATTTTGTATTGTAGCATTATTGAAAGGTTAAATGGTCTTTATCCTTTCATATAACTCACCCACTCAAACTCTCCTCTTCCCGGCAAAGATTCATTTCTTTGTGGGACCCATCGATTTTATTTCACTCTTCACTCTCTCCTCCTTATATCAAACAAGGTTGACATCAAATTATTACACTGTTTCTCTCTCACCCTTATTCTCTCATCCCTGATTTTGTGCAATATTTCTCGAAAAATTATTTGAGTAAAAAAAATTGTTTTGTGTGAATGTGTCTTTTGAGGTGTATAAAATGCACAAACAAGCACATTGTTAGTATGTTTTCTTCTTTTATCATGTGCTTTATTTATTCATGGTAGACCAAATTGAGCTTGATTTTTCAATAGACTAAAGGGATGTTTGGAAGAGTTGACTTGAGCTTATCTCATGACATGCACATTAGCTCATAAGTTATTTTCAGTTTATTTCAATAAGCTCTTCAAAGTGTAGCTTATGAAGTAGTTTATGTTGAAGTTAAGTACTTCGTCTCCCTTCACCCACCTCCTTAAGTGCTTATGACATTAGCTCTCATGTCAGTATTTATTGAATAAGCACTTATTATAGGGTATTATTGTTTTAATATCTTTTGTTTGGTTTGTTGGTCAGTTAGTTATATTAGATGTAGAACTATGCAAATGTGCAGATGAATAATTAAAGTAAAGAGTAATTTTTTTTAAGTTGATTTCATATTTAGGAATTAATTTACCCATTAGCTAAAATATAAATAATTTTTTCATGTTAATAAAATTATGTAAATTTTGAAAGATTTGAAATGACATGGATTAAACCACTATTGTTCATTTGATTACTTAACCAAAATTATTATGGTATAGTTAAACTGTTATTGAAAAATTATTATTTGGAAGTTGGAATATCAGGAAGAAGGAGCATCTTATCTTTCTAAAAATATATAAATATTGAGCTTAATTACTATCCAAAGTAAAAAGTATTACATTGTCATCTAATGATGTGTTTCCATATCTTTTAATAAATATAACACCTTATGTGTTATTCCCTCCGATCCTAATTATAAGACAATTCAGACCAAATTACACATATTAAGGAAAACAAATAATGCACGGGATTTTAAAAAAATTCTCTACAAGATTGCAAGTTTAACTCTATTTAAAATTAAATTCCACTACCATGGTAATTGTGTCAATTTAAAACCTTCAATAGACAACAAGGGCAAATATGAGAAAAATATTAAATGTTGATAGATTTGTGTACTTTGTCTTATAAATATGACCATAAAACAATTTCGAATGTTGTTTTATAAATAAGTTCAGATGGAGAATTAAACTCATTAAATGATATGATAATATACCATTAGATGTCAGTGTAAAACCGATAGGGCATATAGTTATTAAATTCATATATATTTATTTTAAAGTAACATTTAAATAAACTCACAAAGATATTTAGGAAAAAAATTCAGTAGTATGATGTTTTTGGAGTGGCGAATTTGCCCGACCCATTATAGGCGCCCATTTCGAATTGGGCTAAATTAGGCTGATGAAGTCAGGCCCAAATATTCTTTATTTAATTTTATTAGTCTAATTTATACATTTTGTTTGACCAAAAAAGAAAACATTTTGTGACTTGTCACGTTGCTCTCGAACTAATTTATTTATTGATTTATTGATTATTGAAGCTGGTTTATATATTTTGACATAATGCAAACAAATATTTTTAAATATAGATAACGTAACAAAATATAAATAAAAAATTAATTAAAAAATTATCAATTTAATTTAATATGAAAAATTAAAATATATTTACTAAAAATATTTAAAAAGGTGAATAAATATGTAAGAATGAGGATTCAACTTTGCATTCTAGAGTGGATTGTTTGTATTTCTAATTTTTTTGGTTACGTGAATTTTAGTCACTATTCCACATTATATAATTCTTTAGTTAGGTCACTAGAATTAAAATAACAATGAGGGATTTAAATAATTTTTATAAGATCCTATATTCAAATATCATTTCATCATTTTAGATAAAATTATTTATTCAATTACATGTAACAAAAAAAAAAGACTCATCTTGTCCAAATTATGTTGTGTTTAAAAGTTGGGACAATGTTTCATATAAGGGTTGTTTTATGGTGCACTTCCATGCACTAGTAGTTTATTGAAAATAACCGGGAGTCTTCGGTAATCCACCAACAATTGAATTTTCACCTTCCACAACTTCCACATGAAGCTTCAGTATACCCTTTTTTTTCACAAGTACACTCGTTTTCGAAAAAAAATTAATTCAACCATTGTATCAGTTACCTTTCTCTTTCACTGTACAACAGATCCGCCATTATTGAACTCACCATACCAACCATTAAACCTTCAACTATGAACAAATTGTGCATATACATACATAGATATACACATTTCCACTAAGAAGTGAGGATGGCGACGATTGACAAATACGCCGAAGATGGTGGTGGTGCACCACCGCGTCTGCCATTGTTATTGGGGGAATCTTAATGGGAACCAAGGAATCCAAATATGTGTTCTTCAATATACACAAAACATAATTATTTGTCATTATGTACAGAAAAAAATACTAATTGCTGCCCGTCATCGAATTCTTTGCGGATGGCTTCACCATGATCTTCTCCGATCTTTCTTTCTATATGAGCTGCACATTTCCTCTCTCCATTTTCGTGACAGGGACTCCTCTGTATTCGTTGAAAGTTTGTTCACTTTTATTAGCCAATCGGTTGCCTTCTTTCATCTCACCCTTCCAATTAACAATTATTTCTTTAAATGGATGAGATCAATTGGTGTACCGGTGGGCGACTTTCAAATTTGTGCACCATATAATTTTCCTTCATATAAGGTAAAATTCTAGCGGCATTCCAATTCCAATTAGATAAAAATCCGCGGAGTCCAAACTGCAAGGTGCCGAAGGCAAAGTCACGAGCCACTGCCACCGGCACTTTCTCTATTTTCAAACAGTACATCTGGGCCTCTAAACCTCCTTTATTCACGTCATCGATCCTCACGCACTCCTATCTCACATATAAACCGCACATTAACAATCCATCAACCGTCCAAAACGCCTCACGGAAACCCTCCCCCAGATTCGCGCACTGTCCCCAACACCACCCACCACCTATATATAAACAACACACACAAATACATCTCCACCTCAATAATTCAGCACATTAAAACAAATAACTTATCTTCTCTACTCAATTTTTCTCCGAGTAAACTAACAAATCAGTCCCTGACTCTGTGGGGATCATGCAGTTTCGTCCTTGACTTTTCTAAAATGGCACTTTAGTCCCTAACTTTGTTAAAACATGCATAAAGTGTATGTTTTTCAATAAAGTGAAGGACTAAAATGCATGCTTTTTAATAAAATAAGGACTAAAGTGCATGTTTTTAATAAAGTATGGACTAAAGTGCTATTTTAGAAAAGTCAGGGACGAAACTGCATGGTCCCAACAAAGTCAAGGACTGATTTGTTAGTTTACTCATTTTTCTCCTCTCGATAATTACAACACACTTTTTTTCATCTTAGCGTTAACAGATTCAGTGAGCAAGATGTCTGGGCATGGAAAAGGTGGCAAGGGTTTGGGAAAGGGCGGAGCAAAACGTCACCGTAAGGTGTTGCGTGATAACATTCAAGGTATCACTAAGCCAGCGATTCGGCGTTTGGCACGTAGGGGTGGTGTGAAGCGTATCAGTAGTCTCATCTATGAAGAGACACGTGGTGTGCTTAAGATCTTTTTAGAGAACGTGATTCGCGATGCCGTTACCTACACTGAGCACGCGAGGAGGAAGACTGTTACTGCTATGGATGTGGTCTATGCCCTAAAGAGACAGGGAAGGACCCTCTACGGATTTGGGGGTTAGGGTTAGACTTTTAATCTTTTTTTGTTGGTTCTAGTTGTTTATGTGAGTGAGGAAAAGTTTTGCTGTCAAGAAAAAAAAAAGAAAGAAAGAATGGCAAGGATTGGGTGTAATAGGTTGTCGGTTGCTTTTGGGATTTGGGTAATAATGTGAATGTTTAGTGAACAATCTAATATGCTTTTGCTGGCAATTCTGTAATTTAATCACTATGTTAACCATCTGTTTTTCAGATCATTACTTAAAACGATTCACTGCTGATTTTATATTATACGAGTTTGAATTTGTAGTTTTTATCTTTCGTTTTGTATTTTTTGTTGTATCTGTCTGGTGAGGATTCTCTCCCGTTTAAAACTTAATTGGATGAAATCTGGTCTATTGAATTTCAGTTTTAGGAAAATAAAATATTTGTAGAATATATATTTAATGGTGAAAGATGAAACTGGACTCCCTGCAGTTTTTTTTTCAACTGCAAGGGATCCGCATCCGTTCGTTTTTTTTTTTTATCAAATGGTATCTGTCTTCTCTGCGATAGAGATTTGGATTTGGTGACCATGGGCCCAGTATGCTTCTATCTTTATACGAACTTAGCAAATGCCCTCAGAAAGCTTTGTTGAAAGTGGGCCTTTCAGCCCACTCCCCAGTTCTTGCTATTCGTCACCTCAATTTGCGTTAGTATTGGGGGCGATAAATAGGCGAATATGGATTTATTTATATTTTAATAATTACCATTTATTCGTACAATTGTTATATGGATTTTAAACTTGACCTCAATTTGATATAGAGAATCCATATGAATAGGCGAATGTGATGCGTATTATTTATTTCTATAACAATTGTATCAATTGCATATAACAATCGTACAATTGTTATAACACTGGATTTATTTATATTTTAATAATTACCAGAATTTAGTAAGAGATCAGGGGAATATGGATTTTAAATTTCAAGGTTTTTACACAATTTTAGAATAAAAATTTGATTTTCTTAAATAGTTTATAAAATAATCAAATTTTTAGAATATTTTTATTAAAATTATTAAATGATAGTGAATCTAATAAATATTTTTTATTTTTATTGCTTAACTAGTGCTTGTTTAGCATTTTCCTGAAAATTAAAATGCTTTATAACTTTATAATGATAAAAAATACTTCAATTTTATAACTTTTGTCGTATTAGCAATTAATAAAAAGCTAACTAAGCTTGACATGTTTATCAATATATATATATAGAGAGAGAAATGAGAAACTTGGTGAAAAATGGTAAAAGACTCAGCTTCACCATGCAATTTATCTTGTAAAGTATTGGTTGAAAGTTGAAACCATTGAACCTCTCAATTGAACCTCTCAAATCTCAATAACAGTGAACAAGGCTAGCAGTAACATTTCCCGGCGAGAAGTAGTGCCTTTAAGCTCATTTTAGTTTTCCAACTAGCATTTTACGAAAAATATGAAAATGATCGACGTAACGATTACTGTTAATCTAAATTTTTTGCAGTTTCTACTAGGGTGCTTCTCTAGTATTAGGGACAATTTACCTCAAATCCTTGATGTAAGGATTAATACGGAGAACGGTAATTCTATTAATTCCATTTATTCGTACAATTGTTATATGCAAACTAATTTATTTTCTAATAGTCTAAAATTAAACCTGACATACTATACATTGTGACATTTATTTTATTTAGATTTTGCAATTTTGGAAATTTTTATTTTATAATCTTTATAATAGAGCGTTTTGTAGAAATCTGCAGCCACTTATAATACTTCAATTATAGAGGAACCAATTCAAAATCAAGAACTAAGTGGTCATGGCTGACTAATAGTAACATCTATTCTGCTTAATCGAATATCTCATTTCTGAACTCTCCTAGAAATTTGACTTGGTACATCAGCAAAATAACCACAACTTTTTGCATCTAATAAAGAAAGATGAGGCTAGAATATTTGAAAGCACATTAAACAAACCATGCAACTCGAATCAACCTTAAAGAATAACAAATTACAGCATGTTGAACTACCATTGCAGAGAAAATGCTTGCTTGACAATTGGCTAAAAACAATCTTTTTTTCACCACTTATCTTTTGTACAAAAGAGAAACCCATCTCTATTTTGCAGTTTAATACAAGGACTTGTCTAAATTTTTAGATTCAGATATTTTTTTGGCTGGTAAGTGGTAAGGTACCTGAAGAATACATTTGCACAACCTGCATTCATTTTTCAAGATAATCCTGTCCAAACCTCAGAAATCAGAGATTTAATAGAAATGTATGGAAGCAAACATGTTTCATTAACATGGTCTTTCTTTACAAGTCTATAATATCTCTCAATCCTGTGAGGGGCAGAGAACTACTATTTAGAAGACAAACCACCAAAATCATAAAAGAAAAGTAATGTAATGTGGAATTTAGATGTAATATTTCAAAGTCACCTCCCCTCAGATTTCACCAGCTGTGAGAATACCTTACTCATAGAAACACCAGACAGATCATCAAGACTTGAAGCTTCAAATTGTGCTGCAGAAACACTTACTTCGTGGTTGAAATTGTTGACCTGTGGAGAGAGTTCACCAATCATATTGGTACTGTTTTCTTCAGGGTCACCTTGAACAACAGCCTCTTGGAGTTGGAGAGCATACTCCAAATTCCACAAGACATCTCCCATAGAAGGCCTGTCAACACCAAAGTCAGCCAAGCATTTTTCAGCAGTTTCTCCAAACTTCCTAAGAGAATCATGTCTGATTTTCCCCGCAAGTGTTGGATCTATGATTTGCTCCAATTGCCCTTTTTTCTGCCATTTCATTGACCATTCTGCCAAGTTCACCATTTCTCTAGGAAGGGATGGATCTATGACAGGCCTTGCACACAGAACCTCAAGCAGAACTACCCCAAATGAATACACATCCGACTTTTCTGTTAACTGTTGCCTCCTGAAATACTCAGGATCAAGGTACCCAAAACTCCCTTTGACAGCTGTGCTCACATGTGTCTGATCAATTTCAGGCCCAGTCTTTGATAGCCCAAAATCAGCAACTTTGGCCATGAGGTTCTCATCAAGCAGGATATTTGCAGACTTCACATCACGGTGGATAACTGCTTTAGCATAGCCAGTATGGAGGTAATGGAGTCCTCTAGCAGCTCCAATGCATATCTCAAGTCTCTCCTTCCAACTTAAGCTTGGGAGACCTGAACCATACAGATGACTCTTGAGAGTTCCCTTCTCCATATATTCATATATCAAGATCATTTCATTCTTTTCATCACAATAACCAATCAATGATACCAGATGGCGATGGCGGAACTGAGACAGCATTTCAATTTCAGTTCGGAACTCTGCAAGCCCTGCTGGGACCGAGGATTTCCCCTCTTAACTGCAACTTTAGTGCCATCATTTAATTCTCCTTTGTATACCTTACCAAAACCACCTATGCCAATAACCCAACTCTCATCAAAATTGTTTGTAGCTTCCTGAACTGCCACAAAAGGGATGCGATACCCAAAATTTGAAGCAGCACTCAATGTTGTGCCATTTGAATACTTGCTTCCCATTGTGTGAGAAGTTCCATCGTTGATTGATAAAGGAATCCATGTCTTTGAATGCGCTTCCCGTGCCAACCGTCTCCTTTTCCTGCAGAGTACAAAGAAAATTCCAACCAAGACCACTGCAACAAATGCCCCCAAGACTCACACCCACTATGATGCCAACTTTCTTAGAATTTGAACTAGAATCACTAGTCAAAGGCACAGCTGTTGATGCACTGAGACTGCTCATAGAGTTGTTCATTTTCATGATCTCCAGCCCATTCAAAATAGCATTAGGATAATCAGTATTGAGAGAAGAAGGGCCAATACTTACAAGAATTTTATTGCTGACAGCTGGGGCTGTGACCAAATCCAAATAATATGGAGTTGCCAAAACATTATTATTTTCTAGACTGAGATCAAGATCCTTGTCAGCTAACAAGGAGTCTATGTAAACATTGAAATAGAGTTCGTTAAGACCTTTGCTGACTATGTCACAGAAGTGAAACGAACAAGGTACTGAAATCCAGGTTCCACATCAAACTTCCAGGTCACATTGAAATTACTACGGGGATCGCTTTCTGAGTTCATCTGTATTAGAGTACCATAGACAGAAGGTGGAGCAATATTTTCTGTTGGCCCACCATTAACATATTTAACAGCACCTATACTTGAAAAATTACTGGCTAGGTTAGGTTGTATAAGGAAGCTTTTATCTGGAACCCAAGTTCGATGAAGAGGGTCATTGCCAGAGGAGACAGTTGAACCACCCATGTTAACCCTGAAAACTGTCTCCAGTGATTGTGTCAACAACCCAGAGTAGCTTGTTCGTGGGTTTAGGGTGAAAGCATCATCAGTAATGAGTTCATCAGGGACAGAAACAACTTCAATGGCATTCACAAAAGCAATGGAATTGGTGGAAGGGGCAAAGGTGATAACAAGTGTGTCTGAGGTCAAATTCACTGAGTACTCCTTCATAACAGGATTTTTCTGCACACTGAAGTTACTGAGAAGGACATTGTTTTGGGTGGCGACAGCAAAATTTGCAGCACTCAAATTGTAATTTTGATATGCAAATGGAAAGAAATAAAGACGGATCCAATGTCTCCCCTTTTTGTTAATAGGAAATGTGTATTTTGAAGGTGCAGTGAAAATCCTAGCCGTTTGATAAAGAGGTGAATCACTAGAGGAAGTGATTGATTTTAAGGAGGTACTGGCAAGGATATCTTGTGGGGTGGAAAGGAATTTCTTAAAGAAATTATCAGCTGTGAAATTTCTGCTATCTATTGAAGTATTGGTAGTGGCTCCACAGTCTATAAGGTAATTATCAATAGGAACAAAGTTGGCAGAAAAGCATACCAAGGGCAAGATTGATAAAGCACAGATAAATAAGCCAAGTTCTCTGCAATCCCACATGTCTAGGTATCCCAAGAAAACCACTGATAATGATGTATTTTCTTTTCTTTTTCGATTTGCAGCCTTGTAATTTAATCCCAGAAAGAGCACTGGTACATGCAAGAAAAGAAAGCAAAGAACTTCAAATTATCAATTATAAAACCGAAGAAGCCTAAAACACAGAAAGAACAGAACAAGAATAAACAAAAAAGATTGCACCTTTAAATTTAGAAGTACCTTCAAAGCTCCACCAGAACCAGGAAGACCCAAGCCAGAGCAAGAGCACACAAAAAATCTGAACTACCCTTTTGTTATATCGAAAGGAACTCAATGCAAATGATGAAAGGGGAAGATCAAACGCACGTTATCTGCCTCAGGACAAGCTGGTATAAACTGGTGACAACCTTAACAATTGATGTATTGTAGTCCTAGATTCTTTATGCACTACTTTTATATTTTTTTATTTTTTATTTTTTTTTAAATGGACAGAGAGAAAGAGAGAGAAAAGAAAAGGTTGAAAGAGGGTCAAAACTCAAAAGGGTTTGAACAAACAAGATTTGGAAGGTTGAATAGAGGGTTAAGCAGCAGGTTCAGAGGGCTGACCTGGTATTTGGAGTGAAACCATGATCACCGAATCTGGGGTCTCTCTCAAGGGGGAAAATAAATAAAGGAAATAAATTAAGACAGGTGAGTTGGTAACTCGCTGATAAGCAATAAAACAAGAGTTAATGATACTGTTATGTAATGATAATGGCAACCAGCAGTAACAGATGAATGTTTATACCATTAATATCTGCTTGTGGGCTCGCTTTTGCTGGCGATGAGAATGAACCGAGAAAAGGTTGGTAAAGGCACGCTGGTAGTATAATAGTATATCAAGATTTTTTTTATATTTTTTTAGTATTGATCTACTCAATAGCCTCAAACTCAGATATGTGATACCGACCAACAACTAATAAAATAATTTTACATGGAATATAGATCAAGATAAAGTTGATAAACAATTAGTATCCTCATTTATATTAAAGTTATTATTTAATTTTTTATATAAATGTTTTTTAATGTATTATCATTTATAATTCTTCCTAATTAATTATATTTTAGTTTTTTACGTCATTATATTTTAATTTTTTTAAATAACAAATAAATAGAAATAATTTTTTAAAAAAAAATAACACTTCAAAAAATAGGAGTAATAAAAAAAGTCATTGCTAAAAAACTTGATCTTGTGTTTAGATTGAGAATTTTAGAATTCTCAAAATTATAATAGACAATGTTGAGTGAATTGTTAAAATAAGAGGAATTGACAATGACAATCTAAAAAGTTTCAATATAAAAGAAAAATGTTGAAATTCTCTCTCAATATTTGTCATTTGAAATTCCCCTATTTATCATAAAAAAATCCTCCTATTTGTTATTTGGAATTCTTTCTTCCACTATTTTAACACATGAATTCTAGTAATTTTAAATTTCTCTATCCAAACACAAGGTGAGATAATATGTACATGTTTACTTTTTTTGGTGTAAGACTAGATTTATCATTAATGGAAGGTAATTTGTTCAGGTAGGACCTTTATCGATGGTAAAACTCCCTTTCCATGTATTTAACACAAACTCGAGACCACTTGTTAAACTGATATTTACATGCTTTTGGATGAAAGTCACGATAGCAAATTGACATATAAAATCATATCAAATGTAATTAAAATATCGTAAAACAAAATCTACTAGTGTGATGGGGAATTTGGATAGTTTATTGGTTTTAAATTATTTTTTGGTTTATATGTATCACTTCTAGGAGGTAATACTATTCGAGTCGGGAACATCCACATCATGATATGGAGCTAAACTTTTTTCATATACAATACTCAAACTCGAAACCTTTCTCAAGGGAAATAAAACATATATCACTTGAATCCATCCTAATTGGTAAGTTTATAGATTTAAATCTAAGTGCTTTCATTTTATATTTATATATATATATATATATATATATACACGTGTGTGTGTGGGTGGTAAAATATAAGTTTCTCATTAATCAATAAAAATGAAATTCTTCAACTTATCTTAGAAAGTAGAAACACAATTTCGAAGTTTACCATATTTACTATAAAACATTAAAGTTAAGCAGATGTTTTTAGACTATTTGCACATTCAGTTCTACTCCTTAGAAATATTGTTGGGCACGCGTTCTAGCTCTAGCATATATTACTAATTACTTATTCTAATTATTTAAAAAATTAATATTATTAAATTTAAAATGTTAGATACGTTTTACTTAAATTAGAAAATATATTTTATTTATCAATCTATGTTCTAAAAATAATATTAATATTTTTTTTAATGCAATATTAATCATAAATAATTAATTTTGCATATTTCACTATTTTTTTCACCTCGGAGACTTCACATAAGACATCTTTTTTAAAAAAAAATTGTTAAATATGAAAGGGGAAAAGGTATAGAAATAATCATTACTATGGATCAGAATGAACTAATTATACATAGTTCTTAGTTTTAAATTTATTTTATTTTTCTCAAGAAATTAAAATAAAAATATGGAAAGATATTTGATCTCCTAAATATATAGCTGTTAAATATTTTTTCAATTTTTTTATATAACAAGTCTTTCTTATTGTATATTCTATGACCTTCGCATCAAAATCTATGTACCTTTTTTTTCTAGAAAAGTGTATAAAATTAAATTAAATATTATTCTGTTACAAATGTCTATAAACTGATTCTATAAATCTGTAAGTATTTCATAATATTTTAATAAGTTATTCTTTTAAGGTGCCGTCGTCATATGTGATATGTGTGATGGTCAAATATGAGCTCTTTTATTAAAATAATTATTTGTAAAATATTAAAAAAAAAAAAATACACTCTTAGCCACAATGACTCTCCAATTGGAACTCCCCCGATCAATTGTCATATCCAAGAAGCCCGTGATCTTCATTCTAGCAAGCAATAGCCGTGCACAAGTTATTATGTACCCTCTGCTTGAAGGTTCAAACTATCAATATTAATTGGTACAGAATCTGCAGATTGATGAAGATGTGTGCTTGAATCTAAAAAAGGGGGGATTAGTAAGTAACACAAGGACAAGCAAGCTATCACTAATGACATTATTTAAACTTATGGTAAATTATCGAAACCCCCTAATCATTAGATTGACCCTAATGGGTTAACGTTCAGTAGTTTTTTAGAAACATTGTTAGCATGTGTTCTAGCATATATTACCTATTCTAATTATTTAAAATTTTACTATTTATTAATTTTTATATATTAGATACTCTTTACTTAAATTCAATAATTGTATTTTATTTATCAATCCATGTTCTAAAAATAATATTAATATTTTTTTAATGCAATATTAATCATAAACAGTTAATTTTTCATATTTCGCTAATTTTTCACCTCGGATACTTCACATAAGATATCTGGTTATTTTAAAATAAATATTAAATATCTAAAGGGGGAAGAAGTATAGAGATAATAGTATCAGAATGAACTAACTATACAGAGCTTTTTTTTACGTAACTATACAGAGTTCTTACTTTTAAAATTATGTTATTTTTCTTAAGAAATAAAAATAAATTAGGTTGGAAGATATTAGCTCTCCTAAATAAATGGCTGTCAAAAGTAATTGGAATTATTTTTTTTTTCAAAAATATTAAGAGGTTTTAATTAAGAATATTTAACCTAAATATAATAATCAAATTTATATATAATATTAAAAAACTCGGATATCTATACCAGCCAGAAAAGGGAAACAGGTCACAAATAAATTATACAAGACAACTTATGAGAAAAAAGATAATCGGTTCAATTCTTGATATGATTTTTAAATATTATTATATTATATGAAAGTTTATAAATAAAAAACATTTAAATATTTTAAATAATCTAGTCAATTAATAAAAAATGTTTAAAATTTAAGAATATAAATTTTTAAATATTTTTATTTTAAAATTTTAGAATGATTAAATTGAAGGAAATTATTTAAATAATAAAGTATAAAATCTCATTGTGTCCGATAATAATTGAAAAGTTTAATATTAATTACAGAAATGAAATATTTTTTTTAATTAAATAATTGATTACATTAAAAATAAAAAATATTAATTTAATTTAATATAAAAAGTTAGTAATCACGTGCTATAATATAAAAACCACGTAGTATGTGTGTATGGTAAAGGCTAAGGTAGATCTTCTTAATAGGTTGTTCACTTGTACATCATCTTTGCAGACCTCCAATTCCTGGTTTTGTTACTTGTTTGCTAAAAAAGTAAAGTTGCAATTTGATCTAGAATTTATGAAAAATTGCGCTATATGCCACTTTACTCATAATGAAATTAAAATAATTAGTTTCAGAGAGTTGCAAACTTGCAATTTGTGTCGTAGGCGACGAGGGTTCTCTGATCTAACTCTCATGAAGACACTTGACCCAATTCTCACACATCGATGGTGAGAGCATAATGTGCGACAAGCAAGGAAGAGGTTGCGATGGTTCTTGCTACCACACGTAATGGGCTCACAAATGATGATATAATTAAATCTAATGGTGGCTTATGGGAGCTGTACAAGCTAGGCATTCATGTGGGAGATGCACCATAGACCAATCTGTGAATGTGACAAATTTTGTATGTTTTGTGTGTAATTTTTGTAAATGCAATGAACTGCGTACCAACCAAGGCAAGCACCATCACATATGTGTGTGAAAGGATGAACTCCAGGATGACCAACTAGACTTTTTTTAATAACACGCCGACCAACAGGACCTTGCCAAAATGGAAAAACTATTAAGGATTAGTAGGCAAATTATTGATAATTTCAAAAGAGATTTTATGTCACTCGCTTCAAC
Organism: Sesbania bispinosa; assembly: GCA_026901365.1. Taxonomy (NCBI): domain Eukaryota; kingdom Viridiplantae; phylum Streptophyta; class Magnoliopsida; order Fabales; family Fabaceae; genus Sesbania; species Sesbania bispinosa. Next base: position 2,237,446 of record QLOH01000046.1, on the reverse strand, counting down.
CGGTGCAGTAAAATCTTCAGTCGTTGATTTGCTAAATTTAAGATCTAAGAGTAAATAAGGGTGATTCAACCCATACATCACACATTGAAAGATTCACTGTAGCCTTGGCCATTTTTATTTACGTAAAATACATCTTATTTGATTTTCATCGCCGTTAAAAATGGTAAATGCTAAGGTAAATGGGTGATTCAGTACTACACCTTTTAGACCTGTAATTCCCGGTCTTTAACCAGTTACATAAAATAACTCATATTTGTTATTTCATCCTTAAAGTATGTGAAATTTTATTATAATTTCAAATCCTTTTTTATGAATAATTCAATCCATATTATTGACACAAAAATTATGAGTGAGTAGAGTTAAAGAAGTCTGAAGAGGTTTTGTTGTGTTGTCTATTCACCATTGCCCCTGTTCCATGGAGTTTATTCTTGTGCCTCTATGTGAATTCCAAGTGGACCAAAGTTTAGAATATCACCCTGGTTAAAGAATTGAGGACATACTCCAGAGGTGTTGTATCTGACTAATGGACGCGATAACTCTTCCTTTTATGCACTTAGGACGTCACCACCATTATATAGATACTGCAAACAATAATATTTTTAGTGAAATCCAACATCTCATGCAATCACGCCTATACCATCATACTAGCATCCATCGATCCCGACTGATTCTGCCATTCTGGCGATGACATTTCAAATTCTAGAAATCTTCAGCTTCAACTTCTGTCTCATTGCAACGATCGTAGCGACGTCATGAAGCCGAACGTCAACGACACCATGGCCAGTTCTCCGAACGATGGAAGTCCACAACGACAAAAAAAACAAAAAAAAAAAAACCCAATCGGACACGACTGGTGAAGGTTAAACCGACTGAATCTCATCGACCAGAAAGATCATAAGCAATTGAGCATATCTCATAATTTTATAAACAATGAGGGATCAACAAATAAACAAAAAAAGTTATTTTAAGTAAAAATTTCAAATCTAAAAGCAACCAGTAGCCGGGGTAACAATTTTTAACCATTGATTTCATCTTCATTGATCCAACGGTTATAAAAGGTGATGCATGACTTGCCTCACCAATCGGAGATGCACGTTAGCCTTTGCCAATAAAAATATATTTAACCCAATTTTTAATATCGAGCAAAATTTATTATATAACATAAATATTTTTCAATTTTTTATATAACAAGTCTTTTATGTATATTCTATGACCTTCGCGTCAAAATCTACGTCCCTTTTTTTTTCTAGAAAAGTATATAAAATTAAATTAAATATTATTCTTTTACAAATGTCTATTAAATGATTCTATTAATTTTTAAGTATTTGATAATATTTTAATAAGTTATTGCCGTCAAATGAGTAATGGTCAAATATGAGTTCTTTTATTAAAATAATTATTTTGTAAAATATTAAAAAAATTCGCCCTTCCTCCTTAGCCACAACACAAGCCCACAATGGCTCTCCAGAGGAACTCCCCGATTAATTGTCATATCCAAAAAGCCCTTGATCTTCATCCTAGCAACTAGCAAGCAATTGCCCAGCTGCCCCCAGCACAAGTTTCTTGTGTCCCCTCTCTTGAAGGTTCAGACTATCAATATCGGTATCTGCAGATTGATGAAGATGTGTGCTTGAATCTAAAAACAAGTGGGATTTGTTTGTAGGTGACACACTTAAGTAAGCTATCAATAATGACACGACTAGCCTTTTTAGTAGACAGGCTAAGAGTGTATTTCAGATGTTATTGCAGCTAACTAAAGCTAAAATTAGTAACTAATCGGTTGATAAAGTGACGTTTTTGAATTATTATATATATATTAGCGTTATTTAAATCCTACTTTAGGTAGCATTTTCAAATTTTAGTTTTTACTTGAAATGACATTTTACATTTTTATTTTTAAATTTTTTCATAATTATCAATTTCAAATTTTAGTCCAGAAATTTATAATGGCTTTATCTATCATTTTACAACTATCAACCATTTTTATCAAACACTTTCAATTTATTCAATTAGCTTACTAGCTTTGAGTATTTATCTTTCAAGTATGTTTGGTAAGACATTTAAGCTATATGAAAGTTGAAATTAGTAGTAAAAATCATTTTATTAGTGTTTGGCAAATGTGTTTACCAAGATAGTTTTTTTAGGTAGCTATTGATTTTTTATTGAGAAGTTACTCAAGGTAACTTTTTTAAAAAAAAACTCATTTTTTCAATTACTAGCTAAAATTTTTTTTGGAACTTTATCTTTTCAAACCCCCCACTCACTATTTTAGTTAATTTTTCAAAACACTTTCAATGAAATCAACTAGAGTTTTTCAACTTTCAGTTAGCTCTCATCTTTCAAGTAGCTTTATATAAGCTGATTTTTCAACTAATTTTGCCAAACACATGCTAATTCTACCAAACACTTCCAGTGGAATCAACTAGCTTATTAGTTTTCAGCTGATTTTTCAAACACGCTCTTCATCTTTCAACTAAATTTTCAACTTTCAACTTTCAATTAGCTTATTCACTATTTTTGCCAAACACATACTCAACAACAAAACAAAATAAAACCTAAATTTTATCTTGTAATTAATACATATTAAAAATAAAAAATAGCATAAAATATAAGGTAAAATATAATACATTTTTTAATGAAAAAGATAAAATAAAGGAAATATAGATTATTTCATTTCATTTTACCCATGATACCACATTCGATCTTATTTATTAAGACCCCCCCGACTCAAACACGTATATTAAAAAAATTATGTTTTAATGCATTGATTTTTAAAATCTCCTCTAACTTTCAAATTTTCCCGTATTTAAAATTAAATTTTATTATATTCCTCATATTAATTAACCTTGAAAACTACAAAAGTTCATCAATTATGAAAAACAAAAAGACTAATAAATACTTCTACAACTTTATAAAAAGTTTTTAGAAAAAAAGAAAGACCAAAATAAAATTATCAAAATAATCTTACAAAACACTACAAGAAATTCGTTATTTAGCGACGACCTTGTAGAGACAGTCATTAGGCGTCGCTAGTAGCGACGGTCAGGCCAATGCAATTAATAAAACTACGTTATTTATAAAACTACGTGTTGCTGCAATATTAAATGCACTGTCCAATGCAATTAATAGTAGTGACGGTCAAGTCGTTGCTACAATAAATTTTTTTAAATTTTTTTCTAAAAAAATCAAAATTAAACGTAGCGACGACCTTAGCGATGGTAGGCTGTCGCTACATTAAGAATAAAATTTAAATTTGGCGCCACTGATTAGTTTTAAACGTAGTGACTGCCAGGCCGTCACTACATTAAAATCTGTAAGCGTAAAAAAACCCTTCCCCCTCCCCCTCTTCCTCCATTTTCAACCTCCTCCTCCCTCCCTCCCTTTTTCTCCCATACGACTACCACTTTCTTTCTATCCCCCTCTCTCTTTTTATTCTCAAAAACTCACCGATTAAAAAAATTCCCCTCCTTCATAGGATCGTTTTGAAGCAATGAGAAGTCGAAATAGTTGCCTGTAGGTAACTTTAGAGCTCATTCTATATTCATTCATTTTGCGGCGTCGCAACTAATAAGTTTTAGAGTTTTAACTAATTTATTTATAATTAATAGTTTATTTGTTTTATTAGTTTATTAATGTGATATAGGAATTAGGTTAGTAGTTTTAAACATTGCTTTAGTAGGTATGTTGTTTATTAATTAGTTTTATTAGTATATTAGTAATTATTTAATTTATATATAGTAATCAGTTTTATTAGTATATTAGTAATTAGTCTATTAGTAATTATTTAATTTATATATTAATAATTAGTTTTATTAGTATATTAGTAATGAGTAATTAGTAATTTTAATTTATGTAATTAATTTTAATTTTTATATAATGTCTATAGTAATCAGTACTTGGTTTTATTAGTAATTAGTAATTAGTATATTAGTAATTAATTAATTTATAGTAATTAGTGCCTAGGATGTGTGGTAGAGGTGGAGAGAAGATCCCACCGAGTAGATGAGGTCTATCCCTCCGAGCGAGCTACGTGCACGGGCAGCTCACACGATGCAGGAAAGGGCCAACCTCTCTCACTCTAATCAAATGTTGGAGCATCCATCTACTTCAGCGGCTCCGGCGGCCGCCATCCAGTCTTTTTTCTTCTTCCTCCCCTCCACCTTCTGCTCCACAGTTCGATGGTATGAGGTTCATCCCGACATCGGGATTAGTTCAGATGCCTCCTGTGGAGGACGTTGTGTCCGAGCTAGACGCTGAGGACGCTCAGAATCAGATGGATGGGGACGCTGACAATGAGTCTGATAGGGAGCCAGCTTGATTCCAGGGTGCTGGCTCAAGCCGACCTCATGAGGTAGACGCTCAAGGTCAGGTTATTATTAGACCTTTTGGCAAGGGGCGAGTTTGTTTATCTTTTTTCCTTCTTTAGAATTGATATTAATATAACATCTTTAATTGTTTTAACTGTAATATTGAATATTTTATTTTGCAGTTGGGTTGCCTAACAACCCACCTATCGCAGCCATTGGTCATGTGATCCATTCTTAGTTTCGGGGTCCTCACTACCTTTGGGAGGTCACCCCGAAGGATGTAAGGGATCCCAAAGGTAGTGAGGGACAAGTGGTGGGAAGAGTTCACGGTAATTATAAACCCTAAACACTTTAAATTTTTTTCTTAAGATATGTCAATTTGTCATAACTTACCCTATTTTTATTTTGCAGAGCCGAGTTACTTGGGACCCTTCTCATGAGGCTCAAATCAAGAAGGTGTACGAGCATAGGGTTGCTCGTCGCCTTCGAGATATGATGAACAAGGCTCGGAAGGCTGGGAAGAAGCCCACGTGGTGTGGTGAGGAGGCCTGGAAGGGTCTTTTGGCCTACTGGATTCTGCGGAATTCAAGGGGAAGTCCGCTCGTAACAAGAGCAATCGGACTTCTCAACGTCAGGGGGGGGTCCACACCACGGGCCGCAGGGCCCACCATGAGTTGGCGTTGGATATGGTACGTATAAACAAACACTCTTCTATATTATGTTTCTATTTGTTGTTAAAATAATTAATTTGTATAATTTTTTTGTGTAGGCTCGACAGTGAGGCGGGAGGTCGAGCTCGACGAATTCTTTGTTGCCACCCACATAAAAAGGGTAGTGGCTTAGTAGATGACCGAGCACGGTCCACCTATGTAAGTGTTTTTTTTTATATAATTTCATATTTATGCAATTGAATTTATAACTAACTAATTTTACTTTTACCTCAACAGACAAATTATAAGGACCGCCTGAGGGAGGTGGAGTCACAAATGAGGGACACCTCCATGATGATGCCTCCACCAAGCTGGAGATCTGGAGGGATGTTGCGGGGTGGCAAGACTCGAGGTCGTTGTTATGGCATCGGGGACTTGACAACCAACATTCGTCCAGGTGAGATCAGCCTCACTCAGGAGTCTCGGGCTCACACCAGTGGGAGTACTGACGGGTCCGAGTCACAACATTCAACTGAGGAGGCACTGCGTCAGGAAGTAAATGAAGCAAGGCAGGAGTCTCGCCAGGCTATAACAAAGGCTGCAGAGTTGGAGGATGAGTTAGAGCGACTCCAATGACAAATGCATATCTATCATATTAAACTTTTATATTATCTTTTAATTTAAATTTTATCTTTAAAATTTTTATCCTACCATATAATAATTTCCAAAGGAGCCATCCAAGTTCTGGACAATGACATAAGCAACACAAACGAAATCTTTGGTACCAACAATGATCTAGAGACCCCTCGAGCCACTAGAGCTCCAAGCCCAATAATGAATGTTGTAGCACTCATGCTATTATCTTTTTCCATCAAAATATTATATGCAAGCAGCGAAAAGATTGCTACCTGAAAAAGCATACATGTCCAGGTTTAGCGGAATTCATAAATTATAATATATATACTTCAGTCACCAAGAAGGCAAAAGAAACAATCTTCGAAGTTAGTGGGAGTTAATTAATTAAGTTGAAAAGGTGGTGGTAGTGGAGAAATCATATTTATCATTTCCACAATTAAATCCTGGTTTTTGTTTCAGAAATGTCAGCTCTTTAATAAACAATATAATATTTTCAGAAATGTCACACTCTAAGATTGTTTTCCATTTGGTATTTTATTAATTAATATATATATATATATATTTAGAAAAAATTATAAGAATATTATTTAATGTTTAATGATTAATTGAGATTATTAAAATTTAAATTGATACTTCATATATATATAAAAAAAAGTTTACAGAGTTTTTACACATGTTTTCTTTTTTCTTTACTGGTACCATAATCATCACATAATAAAATAACAAATTTTATTAAAAAAAGACAAACAAGTTGAAGGAGATAATAGAATTAATATATGCGCATATATATAGAAGGTGATATCAGTGTTTGGAAAATGTCGTGGCCAGCAATATGTTCGTTACAAGGTGGGCAAGCGTCAGCCGTCACAAGTGGAGCAAGCTTGCTAGAATTGGTGTTTATCAACGGTCATCGTTAAGGATTTGGAATCAGCCTCCTGCTGTTGTTAGGCCAGTTTTGGAGCAAGATGTAGTGTTTAGTTCTTCTTAATTTGTTGCTCTTTGTTTTTTATTTTTTCCTTGTAACAAAAAAAAAGGCGTCACAAGTGGAGAATAAATAAAATAAACGTTATATTTCCTGGCTTAGAAATTTGTTCAAAACTCAGCACAAGAGTAAAATTCACTATATAAATATAAAGGTGAAATTTGGCAAGACGGCAACACGGGAATTTTCTCAGTAGTACATATTAGATATTAGATACTATTTTTATTATAATATAATAATAATATTGTGATATATCCGTCAAAAAATAATAATAATAATAATAATAATAATAATAATATTGTGATATACAGTCATGTATGATTAACTTTTTATTTTAATATTTTAAAATTAAAATAAAAATACTAATAAAAATGAGGTAGTATAGTTATTAAAAAAGATGATATTAAATTTTCAATACTAAAATTTTAATCACATACCTATGAAGGATATAAAATAATAGTAATAATGTGTTTGGTTTACACAAAAATCATATATAAATTAACATTTTAAACGTGATTTTATGTAAATCAAATAATATCCCTAAAAAAATGAATGCTATAATAATACCACTTGTTAAGAAAAAAAACAGATAGAAAGTGACAACTAAATGCCGGAGGTGTGGTGTGGTGTGGTATGGTATGGTATGGTATGACACATGCTGTTTCCACTATCATTTATCTGACTGGGCGTAGGGATGGTAATGGGTACCCTCTGGGCAGGGTACTACAGTGCCCGTCCCCGTACCCGCGCTAAAAAAAAATGTCTGTATCCGCGCCCGTACCCGCGTGGGCAGTAACTTTAGTGTCCGTCTCCGTACCCGCTGGGCACCTAAATGCCCGTACCCGCGCTCGTTACCCGCACTTTTTTTAAGTAAAAAACTAATAACTCACTAAAAAAATATTAATTTAAGAAAACTATATCTCAATTGAAAAACTACTCAAAGATCGTCCACCTATAATTTTAATTATCACCAACATAAGTACATAACAGTTTAAATAAATCAAAATACAATATGTTAAGGTTCTAAAACACAATACATAATGTTCAAATTCTTTAGTAAATATGCAAGATAGTCCAACATCAAACTATTTAAAAAACTTGAGCTTCATGTGCTAGGATTCTCCGAGATCTGCAAAAAAATATTATTAACACTAATTAGTCATATATTATAAAGTAAGAAAAAACATAATATGTAGGTTATTTTACCTCATCATCAGAATCAGATTCTCCAACAGGTTGCAAACGTTTATCTTTAGTCTCTATATATTGCTTTGGCCCAGTAATGCCAATAGAAACTAGAACACAAGAAAATTAAGGATTAGACTATTAGATTAGAAAAATAAGAATAAATTTATTTGAATAGATAGAATAATGCAATATTTTTTACCTTCCTTTTCATGCTTCAACCAGCTTTGTGCACACATAAGTGCCTCCACAGTATCCTGATGAAGCCTAGAACGATGAGAACTTAACAACCTACCTCCTGTGCTAAAAGTTGATTCAGAAGCAACAGTTGAAATTGGGATGGCCAAAATATCCTTAGCAATTTTCTGCAATGTGGGATACTTGATCCCATTTGTTTTCCACCATCCAAGAATATCAAAAGTAGCACTCCTAGGCAAAACCTTCTCTTCCAAGTAGAGATCCAATTCAGACTTCGATTGCGATTCATTTGTATCGTCATTGACAAATATGTCATAACCAGTAAGCAAATTACTGACATTCAAACCATCTGTATTGGACTCATTGTCATTCAACTGAGCACTGGAATTTTCCACTACCCCCACGGTTTTAATTTGATAATCTTCAAACAATGAATAGCACAACTTCTTCATATTATTAATTTCAGTAGAAGAAGAACTTCCATAAAGCTTAGGAAAGAAGTACTCTAATATCTTCAATTTGTATCTTGGATCCAAAACACTAGCAATCCCCATAATTCCATGAATAACTGACCAATATTTCTCAAATTTGGCAATCATTTTTGAAGCCATATTTCTAATAGCCTCAATTGAGCAAGTTTGCCATTGTTGCAAAGAGAGCTTTATCTCACAGACCAACGGGAAGAAAATATTTGTTGTGGGATATTGTGACCCAGAAAACAACTCAGTTACACGATTAAACACTTCCAACCTATTACAAATTTCTTTTGCAATTTCCCACTCAGTTGATGTAGGTAAACATGTATATAAATGCTCTCTTGTTTTCAAACGAATAAAAACATCTTTGTAGGCCAATGCAACAAGAAGCATGTGATAAGTAGAATTCCATCTAGTTCTACAATCAAGAATGAGTTTCTTTGTGATGGGAACTTTTATTTGACGTGCCGCTTCCCTAAAACTTTGTTCTCTTTTAGGTGAGGCTGTCCAAAAAGCAACACTATCCCTAACCTTCTCTATGCCATTTCCAAGAACACTCAAACCATCTTGAGCAATTAAATTCAAAATATGTGCGCAACACCTCATATGAAACAACTGACCATCAAGCATGAGAGTAGAGCAATCAAGTTTGTTTAACAACAAACCAACAAGAGCATCATTAGTGCTACAATTATCCAAAGTGATGGTGGACAACTTCCTATCAATATTCCAATCTATCATGCATTCTACCAACACTTTAGAAAGAGCTTCAGCTGTATGTGGACATTCTACATACACAAACCTATTATGCAAAACAATTTATTTACCATTAATAAAATTTCAAATACTATATGTACATTGTAAGTACAAAATATTATACAATGATATTTAAAATCCATACCTTAATATGCGACTTTGCATTTCCCAATCATCATCAATGTAGTGACCTGTAATGGCCATAAACCCCTTCTTTTGATTGCTAGCTGTCCATAGGTCTGTTGTTAAAGCAATCTTACTTCCAATCTTTTCTAAGCATCCCATAGTCTTCAACTTTTCATTTTGATAGATCTTCTTAATATCAGTCTTGATAGTGTTTCGACTAGGAATCTTGAACAGAGGTTGAAGACCTTCAAGCAGCTCTCTGAACCCCAAATGGTCCACTATTGAAAGTGGATACTCATGTATTATTATCATAGAAGCAAGGTCTCTTCTAGATTTTTTGGATCAAAATGATAGTTACTTAAAAAAGAAGATGACCCATCTGCCTTCTTTTGTTCTTTCACCAAGAGTGCTTGTCTTATATCCCTAAATGGCCTTCTTTTACAAGTCTGGTAGTGTCTACGCAAATGGTTTGTTCCATCAGATCTCCTGCCTGTCATTTGCTTGTTACAATAATTACATATTGCTTTTTCTTCTCCATTAATTGTTTTTTTCTTGAAGTGGTTCCAAACAACAGATATCTTTCTTTTTTTTCCATCCTCTGTCATTTCAAAATCATCACCTTCCTCAAGGACCTCAACATGAGGAATAGAGTCAGTTGGGGATTGAGACTGATCTCTAATATCAGAACCGCCCACATGATCATTAGGCACACTTTCATTTTCAGGTTGTGAGGGAGTAACAGACATGATAGGAGAAGAGCTACTTGCAGATTCTTTTGAAGGAATCCCTCCACATAAATTGTCCATTTGAGATTAGCTACAAATATATAAAAGATTAACAATTAATAGGATCCATACAAACAGCTTAACTAGGCAGCATATAATTATATCTCTGTAATTAAATTTCTTATTGACATTTCAACAAGCAGATTGATGTCTCATTGTCTGTTGTCTCTACAAAGGAAGGGTAAATTACCTGAATGAGTATGACTCAGGATGCGCAGGCAGCAGCAAACGGAGAACTTGGCAGGTCACAATTGCGAGCAGCAAGCAGCAAACGGAGACGCACGCGAACAGGGCTGGTGGCGGTGATGAACAAGTCTGCAGTGCACGCGAACAAGACTGACGGCGGACAATCGGGCAGGGCTGGTGGCGATGATGAGCAGATGTGCGGCGCGCGAACAGGGGCTGTCTATTGGAGGCAGGTAGCCGGAGCTGCTTGGCTACGACGTGCGGCGCGCGAACAGGGCGACACCGTGCAGGATGGTGGCCGGAGCAGACGTGTTGGCGCTCGAACAGAGCCACTCTGTAATCTGCAAGCTGTTCGGCGGTGGCTGCTTGGCTGGAGGGGTGGTGGCTACTTGGTTGGAGGGGCGGCCCTGGAGAGGATGAGGGTCGAGAGGGAGGTTATGTTCTGGTTCATAGAGAGAATTTAGATTTTAGGGTTTATGAATCTCTAATTCTTACTGAATTATAATTTTAAATTGAGTTATCAGTTTTAAAAAATATATAAATAAATATATAAATATATATTATCAGTTTCTGGAAATAATATATAAATATATTATTATCAGTTTCTATAAATATATATATGTGTGTGTGTGTGCGGGCCTGGGGCGGGCTGGGCACTATAGTGCCCGTGCCCGCGCCCATCCCCATGAAATTTTGCGGGCTATAGCCCGTACCCGCATTGCGGGTTTTTACCCTGCCCATTGCGGGTATTTTTTGCGGGTACCCAGCGGGCCTGGGCTCAATTGCCATCCCTAACTGGGCGGCTATCTGGAATCCATGTCAGCGTGGCGTGTTTTCAAATTACTGAAAGATGACAATCTGTTTTCTATATTAAAAGAAATTTTAATAATTCATTTAAGGGTTAAATATGTTTTTGGTCCCTAAACTTTCACCTGAATTTGGTTTTGATTCCTATTTTTTTTTTATTATTTTTGGTCCCTAACATTTTCAAATCATTGAAATTAGTTCATGTCGTCAACTCTGTTAAATATAGGGGTGACGAAAGGGACTAATTTCAATGATTTGAAAATGTTAGGACCAAAAACAACGAAAAAATAAAGATTAGGGACCAAACCCGCCCAGATTCGGGTTTGATCCCTAAACTTTCACCCGAATTTGGTTTTAGTTCCTAAAGTTTTAAAATCATTTAAATTAGTTCCTGTCGTCACCCCTATATTTAACAGAGTTGACGGCAGGAACTAATTTCAATTATTTGAAAACTTTAGGGACCAAAAAAACGAAAAAAAAAGATTAGGAACCAAAACCAAATTTAGATGAAAGTTTAGGGACCAAAAACATATTTAACCTTTTATTTAAAATAAAATTCGTTTCACACATTCTATTAATGTTCCTCCAATTTATGGTCACATCTATTATACATCTCTAAGGGGAGGGATGTTAGTTACCACCGTTTTTATACCTATTGTTCCAAGTACACGCGGCCTTCAGTTGCAATTTTAATAAAAGTAAAAAAAATTTTTTTGCTATTTGGTCCTCTTTAGCTTATTTAGGAGATTAGTCTTTTTTTTTTTTTTTTGGTAATAGGAGATTAGTCTGTTTGTGTAATAGATACAGCGTAATATCAGAGGAGATGAGAAGACCCCATTTTCACGTTGCACATGGTCGCTGAGGGGGCTGGCAGGGGCCACGACCCCCCAAATTTTTTTCAAATTTTTTAGTAACTATATAGGTCCCATATAATATATTATACGAACTATTACTTTGGCCCCCCTAAAAATTTCGTAGATTTTGTAGTATTAAGTACTTCTTTACGACTCTTGATATTTATCTTTATTCTGTCAAAAAAAAGGTTTGAACTTTTTATTATTTCATTTTTATATTGGTTATTTTTTTTCTTATTTAGGGAAGATAAGATAATATTCAAAATTATACATAAGATTTTATTAGAAATATGAGCCTATAAAAAGTAAAAAGATTAAAAGGGGAAACATACGAGCATTTCAAAGAATAGGAAAGAATGGAGAAAATATCATTAGGTAAGATAATTTAACATTAAAAAAGATTTTGTTTGATTTGGATTTTTTTTTAGAATTACATAATAAAAAAAAACTAAAATTTGATTTGCAATTATCTGAATTAAATAAAAGATTTAATGAAAAAGCAGTTGAACTTTTTATACCCGGTTCAACTTTAGATCCCAAAGACTTTTTGAAATCATTTGATATTGAACAAATTTGTCAACTTCTTGAGAAATTTCATGCATATGAAGGAACGAAGAGTTTCATTTAAATAAAATTTACTATTCTTAACTGAAATTATTTAATATTTTTATCATTATATTTAATATGGTTAAATACGTTTTTAGTCCCTTAAAATGTAGCCAAATTTGGTTTTGATCCCTCATTTATTTCTTTATTGATTTTGGTCCTCCATTTTTCAAAATCACATGATTTTAGTCTTCATCGTTAGTTATATTTCGCTAAGTGATGACGTATTAATATTTCTCGTAGATTTTTCTATGTATTTTCTTTCGAAATTTCCTGCAGATTTCAAAATTCAAAAGAAATTTCGTTTAGATTCTAAAATTTACGGGAAATTTACTATATATTTTTTTATAAGAAAGCGAAGAAATTTTATAACAGCATTTTTATGTAAAAAAATTTGTAGTTTTTTATAAAATTTACTGCACCTTAATTTTCTATAGAAAAAATCACAAATTCCTGTAAATTTTTACTCGGGAAAAATCGTAATGAAATTGTGAAAGTGACTTAACAGAGTACAATTAACAAAGATGACTAAAAGCATGTGATTTTAAAAAATGGAGGACCAAAACCAATGAAAAAATAAATGAGAGACCAAAACCAAATTTCATCATATTTTGAGGGACAAAAACATATTTAATCCTTTTTGATATTTTATTCCGGCCCCGCTAAAGAAAAATTCCTGACTACGCCCCTGCTGGTGAGGCATCATTGGGTATAACCTACCCACGTCGTCGCCCCCTCCCCGCCTCCATCATCTCTTCTGCAATACGTAAGGTAAATCATGTAACAACTATGAATAGTCTAACATCAACATTTGGACATACAAATGCATAGTATTATTTAATAATCAACACTTCTTAATCTTTAATCGACTTTCATCTCATTTCAACCTATCATGGCCGCTACAGCCAACAAAACTTTAAACACAGGCTCATACATCGACCGCAGTTGCAAAGTTAACACTATCCATCAACAACCATGGTTTGAAGGAATGGCGGACAAAAGAAAAATTTATGGTAGATCAAAAAATAGATTTCATTTTTTTTTTCAGGCACTTTGACTTCACAGCATAAACTAAATCGATGCCTTACTACATCCCCTAGATTCGTCCTTCATCCATATGAAAAATCATGTGGGCTGCTTTCTGAAAGAAAATATAATTAGGGACCAAATAGATAAATGAATAAAATATCCTATGTATGGATAACCGGGTTATCTAATATAAATCATCACCGTGAAGTGTTTTAGAAATCATCCAACGGCTCACATTTTAGGGAGGTAAGTTACACCCCTAAAAATAGGGATGTATAATAGATTCCACCCCAATTTATACGGAGTGAAACATCATTTTCACTTTTAAAAAGTTCATGATCGATCACTTTATTTTTTAATGCTGAACATCTCCATTTTCATTTCTAAAAGATAAAAAAGGATAAATCGTGATGATAAATTAACAACGAAATTGATTCATAACAAAATTTTTAATGCACATAACTTATTATAATTCTTTAGAAGTGAAAATATTTATTTTTATCATTTTAGTAAAATCTAATTATATTATTTAGATTAATAAATAATAAATTTTATAAGTTTAATTAAAATAATGTAAATTATCTAAATCTTGAACAAGTTCATATTTAACTTGTTTACAACTCTATGCCATTTTAAGTACTGAATTATCGGTTGAATTGAAAAAAAAAAAAGTTGACTTGGCTATTTGGCTAATCCGATTAAAGAATTTGACAAATTTCCACCGACAGAATTGTGAATTTTATTAATGTTTTATAAAATATGTGGGAACCGTAATCATCAAATTAGAGATCAAAGTGTACGTGTACACTTTGAAGCAAGTATTATATAATCTTGACAACATTTCATCAGTAATTTACGTATTGGTTGGTAACGTGTTCTGGTTTTTTTTTTTTGTTAACGTGTTTAAGAACATGAGTCTGCTATCATTTTCACTAATATAATAATTAATATTAGTAAATTTTAAATATACACACATTTTTTTAATTTTAAATATGATTAGATGACGTATATTAATTTTTAATTATTATTTTAAAATTTGTTTTAAATATTTTTTATAATTAGAAATATGTGTAAAATAATAATTATTTATGATAATCAATCAAAAAGGAATTTAAGTATATGGGGTTTTTATTTATTTTCAAATATGATTAATTGATTTATTTTTTCCACATAAATATTTTTGTTATTTAATTTATAATTGTTATGAAGGAAAGTGAGAGCCGATAAAAAGACATGATTAATGGAAATAATTAATAATACTTGTTAAATGGAATTTTAAATAATAAATAATAATAATATTAAAATTATTGAATTAAATAATTATTGATTAATAAAGTTTGATCAAATGTAATTACATTAAGAAAGGTCATTAAAAACCCCATGGTACACTATATTTTTTCGTGTTTTTTTTTTATATTTCTCATAATTATCAATAATGAGAATTTTAAATCCTTTTAGTGCATAGCATATCCTTATTGGGAATTGCTTTCTTCCCAACACAAAAGGTCAATTAGAGTCGGTTGGTGTAAAAATTAACTACTAATTATTTAGTAACTTCATGCATGAAATAGTATAAATATAGTTAATCAGTAGGATCGTTGACAACAATCTCCAAACGAAACCACTACAATGTAGTGGATACAAAACATTAAATAAATATATTAATTTTAATTTTTTTAATTAACAACACAACAACATATAGTAATATAATTATATGAAAAAAATTAACCTTGTCATTAGGTAGTCAATATTCTGCTTACAATATCGACAAATGAAATTTGTAAGTGCCAAGGAATTTTTTTTTTTCAACGTGGGCAAGAATTATAATACCGACCATTTTTTTTTAGCAAGATGTCATTTATAGTTACAACACAACTATTTACAACATTTTATTTTGTAAAAGAAAACTAACTAAATAAGTACCCTTATTTTTAGAATAAATTAAGAATATGTAATTTCTAAAACAAACATCAATTTAATATATTATTATTTGATGTTGTCAAGGCCAAATTTTTTTCTATAGTCTTCATTTTATCCAATTTAGGGAGCATCAAATAACTTATTGATATAAAAAATTTCCACCATATGTGCATGACTTGAATCCCTATAATCATATAATAATTTAAAAAAATCAACGGTGGTTGGTTCGAGTGGTACATGCTTGATTCCCCTTAAGCAAGGTCTCGAGTTCGAGTCTTGTGGATGGAAAAAATCTCCGTTGGGAGAGCTAGCCCCACCATGATGTAGATGTTCCCGGCTCGAACAGGATTGCCTCCCGTGGAGGATACCTGTGGTTAACCAAAAAAAATAATAATTTAAAAAATTTGGGTTCAAAATAATTATTTAAAATATTAACATGATGTATAGTATTAAAATTTCCTTACTTGAGTGATTGCATTAATTCAATATGCACACATTTGTTATATAATTTTTTACTCTTGGAAATGAATTCTTAGTTTTATAATACTGTATATCAAAAGGATATTACTTTAATCAATAATAATCCTTAATTTTATCAATAGTAACGTTTTCCTTAATGGCATAATAGTCTGTCTCTGACAATAAATTATGAAATAAATTGTAACGTTTTTTTTATTGGCATAATGGATATTGTTCTAATCAATAGCAACCCTTAATCTTATCAATAGTAACATTTTCCTTATTGGCATAATAGTTTTTTAGGGTTAAATATATTTTTAGTCCCTGAAATATAGTCGAGATTAGCTACAAATTTTTATCGATAAGGACTAAATTGGTGTATTTTTAATTTTTGATGAACCAAAACCATCGATTTTAAATTGCAGGGACTAAAACCAAATCTCGACTATATTTTCGGGACAGAAAACATATTTAACCTTTTTTTTAAGATTAAATTACGAAACAAATTGTAACGTTTTCCTTATTGACATAATGGCTCTTTGACAAAATTAATAGCTTACTTATGAGAATGAATTAGGAAACAATTTGTTAGGCATTTTTTATTGACATAATCGAATTTAGTTTGAAAATGTTAAACTTAATGACATGAATTAATTTTTAATTCAAGTTAATTTTACATATAAAATATAGATATATATAGATAATATATATTTAATTATTTGTATATAATACGTAGTGCCATTAATTTTTATATGAAATTATTTTGAAAAATATTAACAATTGATAATTTTAAAATAATTTTAGTATTTAATATTTAAAATAATAAAAATAATTTTATACTTAACAATCAATTTGTATTTAATCATATATGATACTATTCATTGAATTTAAACTTTTATAACTGAAATACAATTTATCAATGTGTAATTAATTATATAAGATACTATTTATGCCTACGGACTCCGTTCATATAATTTTTAATTAATATTATCATTACTACTCTTGTTCAAGTGAATTTTACATTAATATTTAAAATAATAATAAAAAATTTATACTTAACAATTAATTTGTATTTAATCATATAAGATAAGATACTATTCATTGAATTTAAGCTTTTATAACTGAAATACAATTTATCAATATGTATTTAATTATATAAGATACTATTTATGCTTTTTGAAAATGTCATACAATTTTTAATTAATATTATTATTAATACTCTTGTTCAAGTGAATTTTACATTTCCTGTGAATTTTATATTATATATAGAAGATATTGATAGATAAGGGGAAAAAATGAATTATTTCACATCATATAATATATATATATATATATATATATAAATAATACTAGTACTAAACAAAAAGAAAGTCAATTGACACCGCCAACTTTATTTTTTCCCAATGAAAATAGAAAATGCACAAAGGCAATCATTACCAATTCGATATATTGAATATACTTGATCAATTTGCTGGCAGTTACAATGAGATAGTTCCTTGTATAGGTGAGATGTCAAAAATTTATTTTTGATTATATTAAATATAAATGTGATTAACAAGCAATTAACATTTGACATCATACTTTAAATAATATAATTAATTCTTGAAGAAAATTGAATATCATATTAATTTCAATTGCTAAATTGTTTTTGGCTGGCAGTTGTTGGTTTTTTTATTTTTATTTTTGCCTCTAAAGTAGATATCAGCGTCGTTCAATTGACTTAGAACAATTAAATTGTGACATGTCTGTGATCGTTCATGAACAACTCTCGTTTGCGCGTGAATATTTTTTTTCAGCACACGTTTACGTGTGAATTTAATCTATATTATTTTTAACAATGGTTTTACAGATGGAGAAAAATATTTGGTATCAAAATATTGTAGGGAAAAAACAGCATCTCATATTAGGGTTGGACAGCAATCAGATTGGGTCTTTACAAACCGCCTAATAATTATTTGGCCCAATTTTAACTGAGAAGGGCCTTGTGTTTCTCAGGTTCAGGTCGGGTGGGTGAGAAAATGCTGTGGGTTGTAATTGGACCATATTAAAATTTTGGGCCAAATCCAATTATTTAACGTTTCTTTTTTTTTTTGTTTCTTTTGTCAATCTTTTAATGTTTTCAAAAAAAAAAATTTAATGTTAAATATGGAAAGAGAGTGGATTTTTACACCCCTTTAATCCTTTTCTCTATTGTAATACTTAAAATACCCTTATGCATTTGTGCCATATTTTAATTTTAATGAGAAATCAGAATGGGTAAAATGTGTTTTTAGTCCCTGCAAATGGACCGAGTTTTGCTTTTAGTCCTCGTAAATGTTTTTTTTTTTCATTTACGTCCTTACAAATGTAAATTTTTTTAAATACATCATTGTCGTTAAAACTCTGTTAATAACTAACAATTCGACTTTTGTTTTTAGTCCTCGTAAATGAATTTCCTTTTTTATTACATCCTTACAAATGAATTGTTTTTTAAAATGCATCCCTGTCGTTACAATTATTGCTCATTCTTCTTCTTCTCATTCTCCTCCTCCTTTTGCTACCCATTCTCCTTCTCTTAATTCAGATGTGATTTAATTTGAACTCATTTTTCAGAGTTGTGACTATATGAGAATATCTTATTTAGTTCCTCTAACTATATACCTATGCAAAAAATTATTAATTTCAGAAAAAGTATGATATAGAAGGAGGAGGGGAGGAGAAAAAGGAGAAAAAGCAGAAGAAGGAGGAGGAGGAGAAGAATAAGAGGGAGGAGTAGATGGGGAGGAGGAGGAGGAGAGGGGAAGAAGAAGAAGAACCGTTAAAGTTAACACGGTGTTTAACGACAAGGACCAATTTAAAAAAATTATATTTGTGTGGATGTAAAAGGAAAAAAAAATATTTACAAGGACTAAAAACAAAACTCGGTCCATTTACAGGGACTAAAGAGATATTTTACCCAATCAAAATTTAATTTTCAAAATAGTATATTTTGACTATTCCGAAAATTAAATTCTGGAATGTATTAATGTATTATATTATACATTTCGAAATTTATTAAAATTTATATTGGGTGAAATAATATTCCAGAAATTTAATCTCGAAATACAATTGCTTATGTATTCCAAAAACAAAATTCCGGAATACATAAGCAATTGCCTTCCAAAATTAAAGTTCTGGAATTCATAGGTGACTAAGTTTTGGATTTAAATTACGGAACATACTAAAGATGATTACTTGGAAGCAACGTTTGTAGAGAGAAAAGTGTGAGAAAGAGGTCGACAATGGCCAGCCTGACGATGGCCATCATTGGGACATTTTTAATTTGTAATGTGTTGGTTCAAATGCAACAAAAACAAATACTAAATTTAAAATTGACAAAAAAAAAAAGATAAAACACCACTAAATATTAAAGTAATAACAATGTTACAATTATTTCAATAAAAAATTACAATAAAAACAATTTTTTGCTACAAAATGAAGGCAAGCAGCGGACTCCTCCACCCTCCGTCACAACTGGGCACGGCCAATATGCCGCCATCGTCACTGTCTCCAGCATTCGTTAGCCTCCTAGTCCATCGCCAACCTTCCCTCTCTCCTTCGCCTTCCACCCCCAACATAACAACCCAAGAGCGAAATAGAAACAAAACAAGCCATAATCAAAACCACAAGCAGAAAATAGAAAAAAAAAAAAGTGAACCATAGCGAAAGGAAGAGGAGAACAAAATGGTAGATCTGAACTTGTCTGTCATGCATGCAACGGTCTGAACCCATCCAACATCCACAACTACCACGAGAAGATGGGGGTGAGCATGTAAGAGGCCTCGCAGTCGTGCATAGTACGGTCGAGGATCGCTCGCGCGACGGAGATTGGTAGAGCCATGGCGACTTTGTGAAGTAGTGATGATCGGAGGTGGAGAGACTACGGAGGAAGAAATAAAGAGAAACTGAGAAAGAGTGAAAGAGATACGATCATATATGAGAAAGGGAAAGAGAGAGATTGAAAAGGTTAGAAAGCACAATGGATCACGATCATTTATTGCTTTTGGCACAATGCATCATAACCGTTCAAGAAAGCACAATCCATGTGCTCCGAAATTAACCACATAACATATGCCATGTGTCAGGCAGCTCAGGTATTGTCGAAAAATTTTTAATGCACCCAAACCTGCTCGCGTTAAACCGTTATTATGTGTTTTTTCACTTGGGCAACCCGCCGACTCGATTTTAACCACTTGTCCTACTCGTTTTTTTTTTCGAGTACCTCGGGTTCGTGTCGAAATGGTTTTTTTGCCCACCCCTTATCTCATATTGTTGTTTTGATCTACTTGGAACAACTTAATTGCATATATTTTCAAAGCAAGTTGCATTTAAGGGCTTTTGTTAAGTGCAAAAGCAATACCAGACAATCAATAATCTTTTGGAGTGCGTGCTTGAGAAAGCAATTTTGCAAAGTATGAAATTTACTCATAAAGGGGATTATGCAAAAAAATTATTTTATAGGGATATTTTAAAAAAAACTAAAATTGATGAAATGAATAAATATGGAACATGTGTTTACTTACTATTGTTCCACTTAAGAAGGGTATCAAAACCCTTTTAAATTCAAGGGTACCGGAGAAATCTCCTAATGATGAATCTCTTCACTCGTCAGCCACATATTA
This sequence comes from Sesbania bispinosa, assembly GCA_026901365.1. Classification (NCBI taxonomy): domain Eukaryota; kingdom Viridiplantae; phylum Streptophyta; class Magnoliopsida; order Fabales; family Fabaceae; genus Sesbania; species Sesbania bispinosa. The sequence goes on along the minus strand of QLOH01000046.1, from coordinate 2,216,844 downwards.
TGTTTTTTGATAATTTATGAAGTTATTTTTTATTAACATCCATCTTAGTAATTTTTTTATTCTATTAATACTTCATAAATTAATCTTTATAAATTATTTTGGTTCATTTTATATTAGTTTTTGAATTTTTAATTAAATTTTCAATATGAAAAGTTTTAAAATAAATTTCTATTTTTTGTTGGTATGAAATTATGTTTTTTGTTATTCAAAATAATGTATTTAAAAAAAATGTATGAAGTTTTTTTTTCGTTTTCTTTTATTCATCGACACAAAAGAAAAAGAATAATATATTTATAAAATATAAGGAGTTTATGTAAAGCTTAAAATTTGAGGGATTTTTATAAAGTAAAAAAATCCATAGTTAGTAAGGGTATTTTGGTCAATTAAATATAAAAGATAATTGTTGACTGTTGACTAAAATTTCTATTAAATATATCATAAAAAATTGGGTTTAAGTGTAAGGTATTTTTAAAATTGGAGGAGTTTTGTGTAGGTTTTCAAAATAGAGGGGGGTTTTGTGTTGGAAGTGCAAAATAGAGGGGAGGTTAGAGTAATTTACTCTAAAATAAATTCTTTATGTATTCAATTATTTGAAATTTCAATGCAATTGGATTCACTATATAAAAGGGGAGTGTGTAACGACCTTTTTTCTCTACTAATATTTTTTTTTCTGTCTATTGACTAATAAAATTTTCATTTGATTTATGTCTATTAACCTGTAACTTAATGAGATTTGTGTTAACTAACAAAAGGCTTGTGATGGTAAATCAAATGAAAATTTTGTTAGTCAATAAATAGAAAAAAAAAAGAACTACAAAGAAAAAAATATCGTTACAGGTTTTTCCCTCGTATACAGTGAATCCAAGTGTAATGAAATTCCAAATAATTGAATACATAAAGAATTTATTTTTTTAAGCCCACGAAAAGTTTCAAAATTTCAAGTGTAAGAAACTAAGAATGCAGTGGAAGCAAAATGACACTGTGATGTTGGATGGAGATGAAATTGAGGTAAAAAATAAAAAAAAAATTAGGGACTAAAACCAAAAGGATCAGATTTATAGGGACTAAAAATAAATTTAAGTTGGGCAAAAATAACACACGTGGCATGTTGATGTGGCACTCCGTTTGCCACATCAGCTAGAAGTTAACGGCAGCCAATCGGCAGGGACTAAAAAGGCTAACGAAAAAATTTGTAAGGATGAAAAACCAAAAATTTTTTTTACAAGGACTAAAAACAAAATGAGCTATATTTATAGGGACTAAAAACATATTTAAGCCTATATTTAATAAAAACTAAACCTATAATTAATTAAATTTGATAGCAACAATTTGTCTATTGGATTTAGATAAAGTAATTTTAAATTTAAGGACTTTTAACCCCAACAATAAAATTCCACAACTAATATGGTTATGGAGTTTGGAACGTCCCTCTTGTAACGCCCTAATTTCTAAATTTAAGACTTGGTCCGTTGGAAACTAAATCCCCAATTTAGAAAATCAAAACGCCCGATTCCGGATATCAAACACCACAATTCGATAAGTAACCAACGATAATTTATATAATTTGCGAACAACTTAAACTTAATATACATAACCACTACTATAAAATATGTACATCTGGCTCGAAGGCTACCAACTGAACAGCTCTAACATAAAACCAAAGTTATACATAAATATCCATTACAATCTCAAAAAAAAAAATACTAAACATCAAAACATGTAAAGCTCCTACTCTAATCTCACTGATCTTTGCCAGGAGGTACCTGCACACCTAGATTATATCCACAAAACGCGTGGTGAGACTAATGTCTCAGTGAAGCATAACCATGCATATGCAGTATAAAGGAAAATCAATCACTAATCAATATGCAACAATAATCATAATCAATTCAATGCACTAACAATGCAACTCACTGTTGTGCCCAGCAGACATGATATTATCACTTAAACTGGAGTTAGAACTGAGCTCAGACTACGGGAAACGTCTTTCCCGGGGACATATCCCACCCATTACTGGACCGAAGTCAATTTTCACATAATCATTTAGTTTTATTAACTCACAGCACAAGGTCGGCTTATTTAACTCACGGTCGAAACTGGCATTCATGAAATCGATGACAAAACTAAATGTTCAAGCATTTCGAGAGTTTCGTAACTTCGATATTCAAAGGTTTTTCAAGCAAATCCTAACATCAATTACTCAATTCTAAAACAAGTATCACCAATCCAATCAAAATAACCATATAGAAAGGGAATTAAAGGGTAGGGTTCATACATTGAGCATTTCGACAATTTCGTAAATCTCACTACCCTAAGGTTTTCAATGAAAAATTCAACAACAATCGTTCAATCTCATACAAACATCACTATTCTAACCACAATAACCATACAGAAAGGAAATTAGAGAGTAGGGTTCATACTTTGGGGAAAATCCAAAAATCAAAGGGGAAAGTATGTGTGTGAATTATACTCACCAATTCTTGAAATTCAAGAGAGGAATGATGAGTAGAGACGCCCACTTGATGAATCCTAGCTTCGATCCCCCTTTCCACCCTCAAAACCAAGCTTTCTCCCTCTAGGTTTCTCTCTCTCTAGGTCGAAGAAATGGAGAAGGAAATGAGACATGCATCTGTTTTTCAGCTCCAACCCTTATATACTTAAGTGACGGTAATCGATTACCAGTAGCGAACAAAGCACTGGAATCCCTTCCTGGGAAACTGGTAATTGATTACAACCCTTGGTAATCAATTACCAAAATTTCAGCTCTCGGGTAATCGATTACCATCCTCTGACAGTCAAATTACCAAAAACTTAACTCTCGGGTAATCGATTACCATCCCCTGGTAATCGATTACCAAAAACTTAGCTCTCCGGTAATCGATTACAAACTCTCTGTAATCGATTACCAGCAACCCAAACTTATTAAATTTACTTAGACAAAACCTGAACTTGGTTTTATAATTAAGTTTTTAACCCCTAGTTCCTTAACTTACCTTTCTTTAATTACTAACACATAATTCTTTGTTTTCCACCTAATGAATTATTAGAGCTTCTAATTTGCGGGATGTTACATTCTACCCCACTTCAAGCAATTTTGACCTCAAAATTGTTCAAGAAAATAGAAATTTAAGACTACCTCAACTAAAAAGTTCTGGAAACTGCTCCCGGATGACATCTTCTTTCTCCCATGTTGCCTTTTCTGGAGATTGACCTTCCCAATACACCTTCACCAAAGGAATTGCCTTGCTCCTTAAGGTTTTGACACTCCTGTCGATAATCTGTGCAGGTCTAGAAGGAATGGTGAGATCTTCTCTTAATTGTATTGATTCAGAGCCAATAACATGTGATGGATCATGAACATATTTTCTTAACTGAGATACATGGAAAATATCATGTATCCTGGACAACTGAGGTGGTAAAGCTATCCTGTAAGCCAGAGGGCCAACCCTCTGCAGGATCTGAAATGGACCAAGAAATCTAGGATTGAGCTTTTTTGTCTTGATGGATCGTCCTATGCCTGTGACAGGAGTTACTTTAAAAAATACATGGTCCCCTTCCTCAAACTCTAAGTTTTTTCATCTTTTGTCAGCATAACTCTTTTGTCGACTTTGGGCAGTTACAAGTTTTTCCCTAATGATCCTGATCTTATCTGAGATTTCCTGCACTAACTCTGGGCCTAAAAAGGTTCTCTCACCTACCACACACCAACACAAAGAAGACCTGCATTTCCTACCGTACAGTGCCTCATAGGGTGCCATGCCTATACTGCTATGAAAACTGTTATTGTAAGCAAACTCAATGAGAGGCAGAAATCTATCCCAACTACCTGACTCCTCTAAAACGCAAGCCCTGAGCATATCTTCTAAGGTTTGGATGGTTCTTTCAGACTGACCATCAGTCTAAGGGTGGTAAGCAGTGCTAAACCGAAGTTTGGTCCTGAAAGCCTGGTGAAGTGCATTCCAGAACCTAGAAGTGAACCTAGGGTCCCTATCTGATATGAGGTTAGAGGGAATGCCTTGGAGTCTGACAATCTCTCTAACATACAAATTTGCTAACTTGCTAAGGGAATAATTACTCCTAATTGGTAGGAAGTGGGCTGACTTGGTCAGTCGGTCCACAATCACCCAGATGGCATCAAAACCAGCTTGGACTCAAGGTAATCCTACCACAAAGTCCATAGCTACACTCTCCCACTTCCACTCAGGGATTTCTAATGGTAAAAGGGTTCCTGATGGTTTCTGATGTTATATTTTGACCTGTTGACACACTAAACACTTAGAAACATAATCTGCTATATCTCTCTTCATACCATCCCACCAAAACATCCTTTTCAAATCCTGATACATCTTGGTAGAGCCAGGATGTACAGAAAACTTACCTCCATGAGCTTCCTCTAAAACCTGCTGCCTGAGGCTACACCCCTTAGGGACACAGACTCTCCCTTGGAAGAGAATAACCCCATCTTCTGACTCTGAAAACCCTGACTGCTGCCTTCTCTCTTGGAGGCTTGAGTCCAAACTCTGAGTCTCTCTGATTAGAGCTCTTAGCTCATTGGTGATCTCAATTCTATGAAGTCTGACACTATGCTCTCCAACTGTAACACCTAAACTTAGGTTCCTGAACTCTTCTAACAAACTCATTTCATGTATCATCATGGAAGGCACATGAATGGACTTTCTACTGAGGGCATCAACCACCACATTGGCCTTGTCAGGATGGTATTTCAATTCAAAATCATAGTCTTTGAGAAATTCCATCCACCTCTTCTGCCTCATATTGAGTTCTTTCTAATCAAAGAGATATTTCAAACTCTTGTGATCACTAAAGACCTCAAATCTCACTCCAAAAAGGTAATGCCTCCAAATCTTGAGGGCAAAGACCACTGCTGCTAACTCCAAGTCATGAGTAGGATAATTCTCCTCATGAGGCTTCAACTGTCTAGATACATAAGCCACTACTCTCCTATCCTGCATCAGAACACAACCTAAACCCTTCCCTGAAGCATCACAATACACCTCAAAGGCCTTGGACAAATCCGGTAACGCCAGTACCGGAGCAGTGGTTAACCTTTCCTTGAGCTCCACGAAGCTTCGCTCACAGGTCTCATCCCACACAAAGGCTTGCCCCTTCCGAGTCAACCTTGTGAGAGGCAAAGCTAGCTAGGAGAATCCTTTAATGAATCTCCGGTAGTAGCCGACCAATCCTAGGAAACTCCTAATCTCCGTAATGGTATTAGGCCTTTCCCATTCAAGGATAGCTTCTACCTTGCTAGGATCAACAGATACACCCTCACTAGTAATTACATGTCGTAGAAATTGAACTCTATCACTCCAAAACTCACACTTCTCTGGGTTAGCAAATAACTTCTTCTCCCTCAGAACTTCTAACACAATCCTAAGGTGTCGCTCATGCTCTTCTAAACTATGGGAGTAGATCAGAATATCATCGATAAACACAATGACAAACTGATCCAGATAGGGTCTAAAAATCCGATTCATGTAATCCATGAATACAGCAGGGGCATTGGTTACTCCAAATGGCATCACCAAATACTCATAATGCCCATACCTAGTCCCGAAGGCTGTCTTAAGTATATCCTCCCCCTTAATTCTAATCTGATGGTAACCCGACCTTAAATCTATCTTAGAGAAAACTGAGGCTCCCCTAAGTTGATCTAAAAGGTCATCTATTCTGGGTAAAGGATATTTATTCTTAATGGTAACCTTGTTCAACTGCCTATAGTCTACACACAGCCTCATACTCCCATTCTTCTTTTTCACTAAAAGTACTGGAGCCCCCCAGGGTGACACACTAGGCCTAATGAACCCCTTAGACATAAGATCTTCTAACTGAGCCTTAAGTTCACTAAGTTATAGTGGGGACATTCTGTATGGTGCTTTGGAAATGGGTCCTGTACCTGGTACTAGGTCTATGGCAAACTCTATCTCTCGGTCCGGAGGTAAGGTAGTTACCTCAGTAGGGAAAACATCTTGAAACTCCCTGACCGTAGCTATACTGCTTATGTCTACCTTAGACTCTAGAGTTGAGGAAAGTAATAAAACAAAAATTCACTCCCATCACTAAGGCATTCAGACACTTTGGTGGCGCTGGACAAAAGAATTGATGGTTTCTTCCTCGAAGGAGGAGGAAGAGGTGGAAAAACAACCCTCTTATTAAAACAGTCAAGCATGACTCGATTTGAAGATAACCAATTCATGCCAATAATGATATCTATACCCCTTAACGGCAAACAAACTAGGTCAACCTCGAAGGCCTTCCCTTGTATCACAACGGGGCACTGAATACATACAAGAGAAGTGGAAATGGCCTCCTTGGCGGGAGTGGTAACACTAAGAACATAAGGCAAAGATATAGCATGCAAGTTCAACTGGTCAACACAATCATAAGAAATGAAAGAATGAGTGGCTCCTGAATCAAACAACACAATTAAGGTTCGCTCTCCTAAGGTGCACATACCTCGCATCAGATTATCTGCAGAAGCTGCCACTTCTCCGCTAAGAGTGAAGACCCTTCCAGTGGTTTGGGGTTTTGGTAAATCTTTTCTCTTTGGACATTCGTTCCTCATATGACCAGGCTGCTTGCAAAAGTAGCATACATTCTTCCCCATCAAGCATTCTCCAGAGTGTTCTTTCCCGCACTTAGGGCAAGTAGGTACCCCTTGGCGTTGGGCCGGTCTATTAGTCAAGGCTAAATTGCCTTGCCACTTAGGCCTCGGGCCCTTAAACTGATTTGTCACATCTATCTTCCTCTTTCCTTTGTTGTCAGCAGGTGGTGTCGAAGTGGTGGTTCCTCGGATATTCTTCTCCGCAATGTAACACTTGTTGATTAAGGTGGGGAAATCCTTGATCTCGAGTGTTCCAACCCGATCCAGCAACTCAGGTCGGAGGCATCCTTCAAACTGAGTGCACCTCCACTCCTCATCAGCTACCGTTTGGAGATATCTTGAATATTTAGCTAATTCTTTGAACTTGGCCACATACTGGCCCACAGTCAAACTCCCTTGCTTCAGTTGTAGAAATTATGCTTCCTTTTGTCTTCTGACTGTAGCAGGAAAATACTTGTCTAGGAACAAGGTCTGAAAGATACCCTAGGTTACCGGAGTCTCTATCAAAGCAGTCCTAGCACTAGCGGTCTTCCACCGGTCCTCAGCTTCACCCCTCAGCATGTATATAGCAAAACCTACCTTGGACTCATCAGAACATTTCATCACATCAAAAATCCTATTGAGATCCCTAAGCCAGTTGGATGCCACATCTGGATCATAGACTTCATTGAATTGAGGAGGGTTGTGCTTCTGAAATTCCGCTAACCCATGAACAAACGGATCCACCATAGGAGCATGAGGTGTACCCGTTGTCCTTCGGGTCAACTCCTGAAGTAAGGTTGCATTGGCAGCAGCCTGTTCTCGAGCCGCCTCAGATTGAATCCGGGTAGCATTCATCTGTTCCCCCATCATTTGTGTGAATGCCTAAAGAGCTGCTGCCACTGGGTCTGGAGGTGTATCCTGAGAAGGAGGATTAACTCTAGGACGACCCCTCCTGCCACTTGCCATAATTCTCTACACATCATTAAGTAAACATCGAGGTGATTAGTCTCTCAATTCACAAAATAATGCATAAATCAGAATAACAAGTCACAAGAAAATTCTATTACCACAATCCAATTGGATTGAACTGCTCCGATACCAAAATGTAACGCCCTAATTTCTAAATTCAAGACTTAGTCCGTTGGAAACTAAATCCCCAATTTAGAAAATCAAAACGCCCGATTCCGGATATCAAACACCACAATTCGATAAGTAACCAATGATAACTTATACAATTTGCGAACAACTTAAACTTAATATACATAACCACTACTATAAAATATGTACATCTGGCCCGAAGGCTACCAACTGAACAGCTCTAACATAAAACCAAAGTTATACATAAATATCCTATACAATCTCAAAAAAAATACTAAACATCAAAACATGTAAAGCTCCTGCTCTAATCTCACTGATCTCTGCCAGGAGGTACCTGCACACCTAGATTATATCCACAAAATGCATGGTGAGACTAATGTCTCAGTGAAGCATAACCATGCATATGCAGTGTAAAGGAAAATCAATCACCAATCAATATGCAACAATAATCATAATCAATTAAATGTACTAACAATGCAACTCACTGTTGTGCCCAACAAGCATGATATTATCACTTAAACTGGAGTTAGAACTGAGCTCAGACTACGGGAAACGTCTTTCCCGGGGACGTATTCCACCCATTACTGGATCGAAGTCAATTTTCACATAATCATTTAGTTTTATTAACTCACAGCACAAGGCCGACTTATTTAACTCACGGTCGAAACCGACATTCATGAAATCGATGACAAAACTAAATGTTCAAGCATTTCGAGAGTTTCGTAACTTTGATATTCAAAGGTTTTTCAAGAAAATCCTAACATTAATTACTCAATTCCAAAACAAGTATCACCAATCCAATTAAAATAACCATATAGAAAGGGAATTAAAGGGTAGGGTTCATACATTGAGCATTTCGACAATTTCGTAAATCTCGCTACCCTAAGGTTTTCAATGAAAAATTCAACAACAATCGTTCAATCTCATACAAACATCACTAATCTAACCACAATAACCATACAGGAAGGAAATTAGAGAGTAGGGTTCATACTTTGGGGAAAATCCAAAAATCAAATGGGAGAGTGTGTGTGTGTGTGTGAATTATACTCACCAATTCTTGAAATTCAAGAGAGGAATGATGAGTAGAGACGCCCACTTGATGAATCCTAGCTTTGATCCCCCTTTCCACCCTCAAAACCAAGCTTTCTCTCTCTAGGTTTCTCTCTCTCTAGGTTGAAGAAATGGAGAAGGAAATGAGACATGCATATGTTTTTCAGCTCCAGCCCTTATATACTTAAGTGACGGTAATCGATTACCATCCCCTGGTAATCGATTACCAGTAGCGAACAAAGCATTGGAATCCCTTCCTGGGAAACTGGTAGTCGATTACAACCCTTGGTAATCAATTACCAAAATTTCAGCTCTCGGGTAATCGATTACCATCCTCTGGTAGTCAAATTACCAAAAATTTAACTCTCGTGCCTGGTAATCGATTACCAAAAACTTAGCTCTCTGGTAATCGATTGCCTCCAGGTATTGTTTCATTGCCCTCTCACTTAAATTACATGTTTTACCATTCCTTCCATTTGAGTGGTTTGCTAATGAATGTTACAAAAATATGTCATCTAGTTTGCATTAGAAGCGATGACTTAAGGCTTTGTTCTTCTTTACCCACTAACCCTTCATAATGACGTTTCGTGTCTAATAATGAAAACCTTCGAGATGTAATGGAGATTTCTCACCCTTAACCCGCCAAAGTGGGATTCTCAATCCTACCCAATAATCATGAAATTTTTAATTGGTTGATTAAATCATATGACTCTTTGAGTCTAAGGAGAGGCAGGGAATTTGATAGTTTCTTTTTTGCAAAATGGACGAACAATATAGATCTAATTCATCCTTGCCCTAACTCAGAACATGTTATTAGTTCCAGGAGGTCGAGTATAACAAGGAAGAAACAACTTCATGACCTATTGTTTGGGATGCTTGTAACTACAAATGGGTAAACAATAATGTTTTATTTGTACAATTGAATACGAATGACAAAAGATTGGAAAAATTAAAAAATATATTTATCTTTACATGTATTAGGACTGTGATAATGTGTTTAAGCTTCTATGTCCGAACATGAATAAGAAGGTTTGTTTAGTTTATTATCTATAAGGAAAAACCTTTTTTTAAAATGTATGGGACTTTATTTTTAAAGGTTGGCTTGAGGTTGTCGTTCTCACCCTTTAAGCTACGAGTTCTTAGCTTTTTGGGCACAACCTTCACCCAACTCCACCCAAGCTCTTGTGTTTAAATTCATTATTTCTAATTGTTGTATGCTAGCTAGTTAGGGGTGTCATCTCTCTCCCACTACCTTTGTTTCCCTTTATAAAGTACACCCTCAAATCAAGGGTAGAACTTTTGGGCAAGGGAAGGTATAAATTTTTGCGGTGCTTCATTAGATACCTACAATAACTTCAAAGAAGGTTATTTTAAAGTTATAATTGCAAGAAATGTTCCTAACTTGTGTAACAAGGTTAGGGTGGTTATCCTGCATCATTTTTACATTGAAATTATGCTCCCAACTCCGAAGTTGAGGAGTTTTGGTGTGTTAAGCATCATTTAAACACCTATTAATTGAAAAGATAAGCTGAAGAGCTATCTGAAAGCTGAAAGTTGAAAAACTAGCTGATTTGATTGAACGTGTTTAGTAAAACTAGCTCAAAATGTTAACATGACATATAAGAACATCATTAATTATTAAATAATGATGAGTGAGAGTTGTTGAGAGATAAAATTGAAATAAATTTTCAACTAGTAGCTAAAAAAGTAAGTTTTTTAAAAAAGAACTACCTCAAGGAGCTTCTAAAAAAAAGCTACCTTGGTACCTTACCAAACACTGATGAAATTATTTCAGCCACTAATTTCAGCTTTCATCTAGCTAAAATTTCTTATCACACACGCTCATAATGGAAGTGCTTATGTAAACACTTTTGAAGAATGTAAAGTTAATTGTCGAGTAGGATGTCGATTCCGATCAAGTTTGCCTACTACGAGCCAACACATTTTCAAGCTAGACCAGGCTAAACTGATTTAGAGGTGGTTAAAATTCTGCTGGCCTAGCCTAACCCTTAACAGGTTGGCCCATGAGCCACTTACTTTTTTAAAATATAACAAATTGATAATTTTTGTCAAAACAAATCAATCAATGTAATAAGTTATTAAAATTTTTAATCATCATAAACTAAAACTAAAATATAAAAGTATTATATTATGATTTATATATTTTTAATTTTAATAATATTTATAACATATAATCAAACGTCATGTTGTACTGTAGAATAACAAAAGATGGCACATAATCAAGGAAATAAAATAAAGTATGCGAATTATAATAATTAATAAATATTAGAAATAAAAGATCTCAATTTACATTAAATATTAGCCTTAAAATAAACATTTATAACACATGTAATGTGAGATTTGCCACTTATAATAAATAAAAGTGAATAACAAAAGAATAAAAGGTTGGCCTAACGGGATAGCCCAACCCATCATAGACTAACCCGCATTGAGCAACTCAAAATTCGAGTTGGGTTGAACCGGGTCAAAGTAAATTCATGCTTGAATGTTCACAACACAACTCATGCATTGGGCTATTTAGGCTGACCTATCAGACTTGATCCATTTGACATTTTTTATTGTTGAGGCACGCTCAACTTGGATAAGGGCACCTTCCTACCTTAATAGGTAAAGTATATTTAATTCCATTTCAAGAGTTTTGTGAAAATGTTTCAAATAATAATAATTTAAATAATCAGTACTTTATAGATAACCTATTAGATCCTTTTATGCTAAAGGAAGTCATCATAACTAATAATTTCTTACTTAGTAAAGGTGGTTATGTTGGAATTACTAACATGTCCTTAGGAGAAACACTTATATTTTGGTTATGAGATATGAAATTCATACAACAATTACTTATACATCAACTTATATAATACACTTTTATTTTTATCTATTTCCATCACATCACCAATCACGTCCCACATTTCTCTCTCTTTACTTTTTTTTTATTTCTCTTACTATGTTGTATGTTATAATTTTGTATAATTAACATTATTTTATTCTTATTAGTTTATGCGGGTCTTGCCAATGCCAAAATAACATAGGCTCCTTCTTTTATAGAGGAGAAAAATACAACCGAACACATGACACTTAATGATATCTTTTTATGCTACTATTATAATACTACCTCAGATCATGTATATAATAAATTTATGACTATAATCATTAAGGCCAATGAAATGCACTGAAATCTATTAATAGTAAATAATAGTATCATATATTTAATTTTTTTTTCAAAAATACCCCTCGTATTAAACAATGAAATGAATAGTATTTCATTAACCACTCACAATAAATTAAGGGTATATAATATATTAAGTAATTAAAATAATTAAAAATGATAGTATTATGTTTCTTATATATGACACCAAAAAATTTTACATTTTTATTTCCCGAAGGTAATATCACAAACTCACTTAAACTCTTTTAGTTTTATCTATTCCTTTTACATAATTGCTATGATAAAGTAAGATTCTCGACACACTTTATTTTACACAAGATGAGATTCTTGACACACTTTATCTTACAAAGGCACATTAGAATGAAAATAATAGTATAAGTGACAAAATTATAATTAATATTATTTTAAATTTCTAAAATGATAGATAAATAAAAAAATTAATGAAAAAAACGGCACTTAAGGGGAAAAAAAATCCGGAAGAAGTATTACCACAATCGATTATCCATAGAACTCTTTATAAGGATGACAAATAATTTTTATCAGTATTATTCAAAATAAATATAAATGTATTCTCCACTCTCCAGTACCACAAAAATTCATTGATAACTGAAATAAAGATTGCAAATAAGGCCCAAGGTGGTGGCGAATCTGTATTAGCTTCTATTCTACTAGGCCCCGTCGCGTGCACAACTGCACAATTTATTTTTCCATTTTACCCCTGAAATTGATAAAGCCTTGTCTCGTCGTCGAAAACCCAACCCAATCAAACCCCAAGCTTCTCAATCTCTCTCTAGTCTCTACCTTTCGCTTTCGCTTTCTGGTTCCGATTTAGGGCACTTGAACTCGGTCTCTGACTCAGTACCTTAGCTCTGATCTGCTCCTCAGGTACTCTCTCTCCCTCTCTTTTCCTCTTCGCGTTCGAGTCCGAGTTGATTTGACTCGTCTCAACTTCGATCTACTGTGGTTACCACTCCATCATTTCCTTTCCGTAGATCCTCGTCGTGCGCCACTGTTAGAGGCTTTCGTCACTTGTAATCTCACTGCTTTAGATTCTTCTATTCAAGTTCTTAAGCTTCTAATTTCGGTGGATGTTTTCAATGCTAATTTGATTCGACGTGGTGAAACCTCTCTGTTGCCAATGGCAGTGTGGTTTATTTGTTTCTTTATTTCTTTTATAATTTGAAGCAAACGAGGAATATGCAACTGGAAATTTGGTGAGGGTTAAGGGTTTTATAATTCACTCAGTGCTCTTGATTTATCTGTATGCCATTGTGCGTGGGCAATCTGTTTGCAATCTTGATTTATCTTTATACTATGGTTTCTTCTTCGCAATCCCCCCTGCCTATGGTGTACATATGAACAAATGAGATATTTTATAGCTCGTTTCTCTCTTGTTTGTTTGTCTTAAAGTTGTGCAGATGTTTCCACATAAATTATATGAAGAGTTGACCTAGTTTTAGACAGTAGCATGTTTTAGTTTCAAAGGATTAAATGGTAAAATCTGGATAGCTCAGGTTTTTTAAGTTTGGAGAAGGGAACAAGATGACTTCAACTTTCATTTTGATATGTGTGCTGCTTTCTTTGAAGTTTGGTTACTCTGTTGTATTCATGGATGCTTACAAGTTACAATTGTATATCATGTTTAATATTGTCGTTTATGCTATGCTATGCTATTTAGGTTGTTGGTTATTTGCAAGGAAACGCTTCTCAGATTGTTCTGACGACTCTGAATACAAAAGAGGACCGTTTCAGTGACGGAGGACTTTTGGATTGACCTTTCGAAATTCATCAATGTCCGGGTTACTTAATGTATTTCCCTGTGACCTAAAAAGCTCCCCCCTCTCCTCCTCCCTGTTTTATTTTTCATCTTGAGGAGATTATTTGTAATGTTTGATCATTCCCTTCACTCGTTTGTGTTTCACATTTTGATAGTATACTGTTTTTAGATGAATGAGATTTTGAAGATTTGGTATGTGTGACAAACTATCCAAAAGGAAAGTGACATCTATTCAATTACTGGTACTAAGTTATGTGGTTGGGGAAAAATAATAGGAGGATGTTCACGGAGGGTTGGGAGGAATTCACAAGTACTAAAACTAGTTCTTTGGTCTTATTTTTTCATTTTCTTAATTTTTTCTTGACAGCTTCTTTTTGTATGCTTGTTTACTACTGGCAGGTGCCTTTATGCATGGTTAGTAAATTACCAAATGTCAGGAAACATTGTTAATATTTAAAATTGCAGCCTGTTGTTGAAAATTTCATGCCTTATGCTTGCTGGGTGCATCACATAGAATGATAATTCTTTTTAGTTTTTATAAATTTTATAGTATTATTATTTTTAAAATCTCCTAAGATGTTGATTCCCACTTCTATATTTTATTCCTTTTAGCATGTTAATCATAAATGAAAATTGTAGCTGAATTTTCTTTGCTCTTTGCAGTCTTCTCTGAATGGATCTGCTTCTAATCTTCCAGATGGTGCTGGGCGGTCTTTTGCTACATCATTCTCTGGTCAGTCTGGTGCAGCCTCCCCAATTTTTCATCACACTGGTGGGGAGCATTTGCTTGAGTTACTTCATTTTCTCCTCCCATCTAGTTGCATAATTACTAGGTTCTTGCTGCAGGAGCTATTCAAGGGTTGCACAATATTCATGGGAGCTTTAATGTTCCCAACATGCCTGGCACACTCACATCAAGAAACTCATCAATAAACAATGTTCCGTCTGGAGGTGTTCAACAACCCACAGGAAGTCTTTCTAGTGGAAGATTTGCATCCAACAATCTCCCCGTTGCACTGTCACAGGTATGTGTTATGTAATGTTTGTTTTTTAAGACAGTTTGAGTATCATAACTGGATTTTTGTGCACAGTTTCACCTCTTCTTTCTGCCATTTTATTTCTGCTGTTATGTTATTTACCAAGTTTTCATCTGTGTGTCAATTTTATTTGCAGCTATCTCATGGCAGCTCCCATGGACATTCAGGAGTCACCAATAGAGGAGGTATAAGTGTTGTAGGAAACCCTGGATTTAGTAGTAGCACAAATGGAGTTGGTGGTTCTATTCCTGGGATTCTTCCAACATCTGCTGCAATTGGTAACCGAAATGCTGTTCCAGGATTGGGAGTATCCCCAATTTTGGGAAATGCAGGTCCTCGAATTACAAGTTCTGTGGGAAACATGGTTGGAGGGGGGAATATTGGAAGGACTGGTGGAGGATTGTCTGTGCCTGGTCTTGCTTCTCGTCTAAATTTGGGTGCAAACAGTGGATCTGGTGGTTTAAGTATACAAGGGCAAAATCGTTTGATGAGTGGTGTGCTTCCACAAGGTATGCATTTAGTCACAAATTCAGTGAAGTGGTGTGAAAGTAATTTTTCTCTTAAGGGATTCCGATTAGGACTTATGTTGGGGTTATTTTCAATTTGTCATATTTAGTACCAATTTCTTTCCAAAGGTTCATACACTAATATGCTACAAACTTTACTCATACAATTCCTTACTTTTGAAATTAACATTGCAGTGACATTTATGACTAAACTCCTTTTTAACACTGTCTTTTCATGTCTTGCTAGTTTCAATATCTTGGGTGCTACTTTATAGTTTCTGACTTCCTGCTTCATAACATCGGTTAACAAGGGGTTTGATTATTTTTAGAAGTTATTCACTTACAACTACAAGTAAAGTAACTACATTGTTGGGTCAATATAATTTGGTTTCTTCAGTCATTGTCCTGGTTATGGGACTTCCCCTTGGTATCTCTCTCTCTCACACTCTTTTTTGTGATGGGGGAGGGGGTTGCTTTACGTGATGGACATGTTATATCTACTTTTTATTCATTTCTCTCCTATCAAAGCTGCATCAGAGACATAGTAGTTTCTGTCCTGCTTTTCTTCCTCCTGTTTGTTTTATGGAATATTTGGATACAAATTTACCTTAATCTATGCAATTTCGATCCCCCTTTATATTGATTGTAAAATTGTTATTTCTTCATGTGTTGTGAAAAGAAGTGGGCTGCATTGTGGTCATTGGTGTGTGGCAGCAAGTGCCAAAACTGCCATAGTGCAATAGTGAATGGCATGGCAGCTGTCTTGTTGAATTATGTGGCCACCAAACAAAAGAAACCCATAATTTCAGGGAGTACGATCTTCAACCATTCACTTGTTGAGAGTCTGAGTTGCAAGATTTAGAGTATTCTGGGCTGATTTTCTTGTATTGAAATACTTCTATAATGTGAAACCATTGTTACCAAATTTGGTCTGCCCCCTACATATTGTGAACTGGTTCGTACATCCCAAGATGCAGTATGTTTGCATATGGATTTGCAGCAGTTCATCATGGATATCATTGAAGGTAGTGCACCAGAATTTTATTCAGGGAAGAAGTAAAGCTTGCTGCCATGGCTGTTTCTTGAAAAATCATTGTGAAAAGAAGGAAGAAGAGAGAAATTAAAGTTGCATACTTATCAAAGAAAAACAATGAATGCTGCCCATTTGAAAATGAAAAACATTAAATGAGTATAATTGGGAAAGCAATAAATAATGAAATAATGGAAAATGTTCTCCATTTCAAATTATTTTTGAAAGCAAAAACAAAATATAAAAGATAAGTATTATTTTTTTTTATATGAATAGTTAATAAATATTATCATACCAGAAAATTGTTACTTAAAGTTACGGTTTTAAGGAATGAGATAAAAAATACCCCCTGTATGTGTGTGCCATAAATTTGATAAGGCAATGTATCGTGCACTGCGTACTTGTACCAATATCGAAGAGTATTGTGTATTAGATAACTGTGTGTGAAACAGAGAGAACCAAACTCTTAAAGTAAGAAGCCCAAAGGCTGAAGCTGGGAAAATGGGAGTTTTGAACAGAAATTCCCATCTGCCAGCCATATTCACTTTGGCTGCTAATTTCATGTGCTGTGCAATAATGCAGCCATGTTGAAGACAGCACATGCTCACACCATTCTACTATGTTAAACAGCATAGACAAGACTGGTGGACTGTTGTCCTCAGCAAGAGCAGGAAGTCTGCAGTTGTTATCACTTTTTTAAACTTGATAATGTGCATTTAGATTGTGGGTAAGCTTTCTGTTTGCATTTGCTGCTGCTTGTCCACCTGCTTTGAACTTGTAGTCTTGGGTGTCACTATGCTGTTTCTTTTGTCAAATGATATAAAAATGTTTCTTGATGTGATGTATGAAATTTATGCTACCATGGCAGAAACTGATTGAAAAACTAGTTAAAGAACTGCTGCTTGTTTGAATAGTTACATAATTAGTTGGGTGGGTAGCTTTAAATAGTTGGAGGAGGGTAGATCACTCGATCTGTTTTATTATTATTTGAGGCCTCTGAGCATGAGCTCTACAGCAAAAGGGAAACCCTTGGAAGGAGAGTTCTCTCCTTAGGTTCTTTGTTTGTAATCCAATAAACACTATTTTTTTTGCTTTTTCTTTATTTTTTCTCATCTCTCTGGAAACTCTGAACCCACCTCTGGATTTGTAAAACGTGTTGAATGCATAAAATTTTTCCCTTTAATATTGAGTTGATTTTACATAAATATATTATGCTACTTTGTAGTGACAACATCTTCATTCAGGATCTCCGCAGGTAATTTCAATGCTAGGAAATTCTTATCCTAGTGGAGGTCCACTTTCCCAAAGCCATGTTCAAGCAGTAAGTAACTTGAGCTCTATGGGGATGTTGAATGATGTGAATTCCAGTGACAATTCACCTTTTGACCTCAATGACTTTCCCCAACTAACAAGTCGTCCTAGTTCTGCTGGAGGGCCTCAAGGACAGTTGGGTATGTGAAAGAAAATGTTGTTCTATATTTGATGTGTTTGTTTATCTTATACAATAAAGAATGATACAAACACAAACTTTCAGGTTCTTTACGGAAACAGGGTCTTGGTGTTAGTCCCATTGTTCAACAAAACCAAGAGTTCAGCATTCAAAATGAAGATTTCCCAGCTTTACCAGGATTCAAAGGTGTAGTATGTTGTTTGGCTAAGATATGCAACTAAATTGGTTATGAAGTGCTGCTCTATTATCATATTCATATTGTACAAATATCCTCTGGTTTGGAGGTTAAGAATTCTTGGAGAGAAGAGTTGTAGAATTAAATTTATCTCTCTTTAGGATGGTCTTCTGGCTCTGAATGCACATTTACTTTGAGTGCTTTGCTTTTTTTACTCTTAGTATTTTATTCCCATATCGCTCTTTCGATTGGCTTTGATAGGTATATGCTCCTGATTTGTGTGTCAAGTTAAGTACCTGTATTATCTGTTCTAAGTTTAGTTAGGATGCTCTAATGTCTCTAAATGTTGCAGAGGAATTGATTACTTTTTAGTTTTGCAGTGGTGAATCTGTGATTGTTATGATGGACATGACAACTTAGTGACTTTCTAATTATTTTTTGTCACCTGTGTTTATTTAAGAACTCTACTTGAGTAAAAGTTGCTCAATTTACTTCAGTATTTGTTTCTGACCACATAGTTATTTGTGCAGGTGGTAATGCAGATTACGCTATGGATATGCACCAGAAAGAACAACTTCATGACAATGCTGTGCCAATGATGCAATCTCAGCATTTCTCTGTGAGTTACACGTTATAAAAAATTTTAAAAAAATTATCTATATACATATCTGTGTCTAATATTGATGGATCAAAACCGTTCTCATTTCAAAACTTTCAATGCATTCAATCTGCAGATGGGGAGGTCAGCTGGTTTCAGCTTGGGTGGAACATATTCATCACATCGTGCACAACAGCAACAACAGCATACTCCTTCAGTCAGTAGTGGCAGTGTCTCATTTTCATCTGTAAACAACCAGGATCTTCTCCATCTACATGGATCGGATATTTTTCCATCTTCACATTCAACCTATCATTCACAGGTGTGCAAGTTTTGTACTGGTGAATTGGGTGACTTGTTTTTGTAATGAATAAGCCTCTCTCTCTCTCTCTCTAGTTCACCTTGTATTTCAATAAGAGGTGCCCGCTTAACTTGTATTTCTCACTGAAGCAAGTATTCCTGACATTAATTCACTTCTGGATTTTGGTTTAGACCAGTGGACCTCCTGGCATTGGGTTAAGGCCTTTAAATTCTCCAAATACAGTTTCTGGTATGGGTTCCTACGACCAGCTCATCCAGCAATATCAACAGCAGCAGAACCAGTCCCAGTTCCGCCTTCAGATGTCAGCTGTAAATCAGTCTTTTAGGGATCAGGGCATGAAGTCTATGCAAACTGCACAATCTACCCCAGATCCATTTGGTTTGCTTGGCTTGTTGAGTGTAATCAGGATGAGTGATCCTGACCTGACATCTCTTGCTCTTGGAATTGATCTTACTACACTTGGGTTAAATTTGAATTCATCAGAAAATCTTCACAAGACTTTTGGGTCTCCATGGTCTGATGAACCAGCTAAGGGTGATCCAGAGTTCAACGTGCCACAATGTTATTATGCTAAACAGCCCCCTGCTCTACATGTGAGTATTTTTTGTCATGCTTTATTTCATTTTCCTATTTTCAAACCTTTTCTTGGTTCTAATTGTTTATTGTGTGATGCAGCAAGGTTATTTTTCGAAGTTTTCAGAGCAAACATTGTTTTACATATTTTACAGGTGCTTCTAAAATTTCAATCTTGCTTTCACATTTACTTGCTTGTTATTATAATTAAATATAACAATTTACCTTTTTTGCAGCATGCCCAAAGATGAAGCACAGTTATATGCCGCAAATGAGCTGTATGCACATTTCCTTCAATCCATCAATTTCCTTTTTGTTCTTTCTTCTAATTTTTGGATGATTCGGGCTTATTTCCAAGTTATTTGGAGATTATTACAATTTGGCATCAATCAACTTGATGAGTGGTTTTTAAGTCAACACGTAAACACATTAACCACTCTTTATTAATCACTTACCTGGTTTTAAGTGTTACTAAAAAATGTTGACTGGAATTCCAAAATTGCAATTATCTGAATTATTTTCCCCAATTCAATTATTTCTAACGAGCTAAGGGTTATTTCTCTCAGTAACAACAGAGGTTGGTTTTATCACAAAGAGATTCGACTTTGGTTGATAAGAATTCCCAACATGGAGCCGCTGGTCAAAACAAACACATACGAGAGAGGATCTTATCACTGTTTTGATCCTAGCACATTCGAAATAATCCGCAAGGTTAGTATTTGTGAAGATGCTTTTATCCGTGTGATGTTTTTTTAACCCTTCTTCTTGTTCCTAAGTTATGTTGTATTTTTCTCGTTCTGTTTTTGGCCGCTAATGTACAACCTCCTCGCAGGATAATTTTGTTCTTCATTATGAAATGTTGGAAAAGAGACCTCATCTGCCTCAACATTGAGGAAGATTCAAAACCGTTATTGTAAAGTGTCGATTGTGGATATAATTTCTCAGAAAGTCATTTTGTAGCATTAGTGTTCTGTCAAATTGGCGTTTCTTACAATTGTTGCTTTAGTGATCCAAGCTAGTATCTTTCTTTTTCCCCTGCCCCAATACGAAGTTATGAACAATGATTAGGGTGAGTAGGTTTCAGGATAACGTAGCTGTCTGACATGATTTTCTGCCCACCTATTCAAATGCACACAGAAAGACACCTGAATTAAAATTAAAATGTGGTGTCTGGGAGGTATTCCCCGCCTACTGAAATAATTCATCTTAAATCTGTTAGGACAGCTGGATAGTAAAACATGCCCGTTTATGGCTTGGTAAATGGTTAAAAACTAATACTGCGTTTTAGGTAAGTAAAATTATCGTTGCTCTAGGTGTTGGCTAAGCAATGGAGGGGTATGATTATTCATGAAAGCTTTTGTAATGCGTAATACGTACTAGTATAGTAGCACAATTGTCCAACGTTGTAAAATTTATGTAGAGGATGGAGGTCGAGCTAGACTCTCATCATGACGATAGCCTTTATCGTCACTGCCATTCCTTGCCCGTTGATTAGCATTTTCCAAATGTCAGTCAGGTGAGCTGATAAAGGGTTTTGTTGCCATTGAAATTTCTCATCATGGTGCGCATTTGATCAAGGTTCGCTATGTAACCACAAACATTAAGCAGCGCGAGTTGTGCTATAGGATGACAATTCATTTGATCGAGGTTCGTTATGTAACCACAAAAATTCCAGTTTTAGATAAAAGTTAGAATGAGCTAAGGTAAAATTGCTTAATGAGAGAACTTATAAAAAAAGTTGAGTTGTAAAGGTTAATTTTAGCTCAAGAAAAAAGTTATATAGAGAAAGTGTATCCAAACTAGTTTAACATTAATTAACTTTTTACATTCCATCTGAATTTATGTGTTGTCAACCAATGAACATAGATGGTTCGTGCATGCATGTAATACGCCATTCACAGTAAAAATATCACCATGTGCTTGCTGATATCATCGCGGTTTTTTTCATATAACAAGGTGCACAGGATCAGGTAAGTCCCGTTAAGCATTATTTCCAAGCACCGGTCAATTATGCTATTATTGCATTATTTGACAAAGTCGATAGGTTGTTGACGGGAAATTAACTAAAAAATACAGAAGAACTTCAAAATTTTCAATTTTTAATTATCATAAAAAATTTGACACTTGCAAATCTTGAATTTACTAAGATAATAAACCCTAATAAACGAAATAATTTGGAAACGAAACGAAATAATTTGCAAGGTTAAGTAAACTCGGTTTGTTGCACTTGCACTGTTAATTTCGTAGCTAACATAAGTTGTGCAGACTAAACTGATATATAAACATGAAATTAGCCCATCCCTACAATATAGATCGATTCAGGCGCTCAATTTGACTTACAAAATATTCATGAAGATTGTGAGGTGCTCAAAACCAAGCTTTTGAGGTCCGGCATTTGACTCTCCAGAAGCTCCCTTGTACTCAAAATTCTATCAGATGCACAACTCTCTTCCTATACAAAATGAAAAGAAAAGTGTGGTTAACAATCTATATTTTGTTCCAATTATTCAACTAATCTACATAATATGACAAGTATGTAAGAAGAATGCATGATTAGTATACTCACATCATCGGGTGCAGCCGATAATAGTTTCAAAAGAGTCCAAGTAGCAGTTTGATAATCCGTTAAAATCTTGTATGCTGGCTCATCTAGCTTATCCTGACAAATAAAACACGTGAAACAAAATCAGGGAGAAGTTCCGAAAAATGTAATTGTAAAAAATTTTATGGACTGCATGCCAAATGGAATTGACTAGGATTTTGACTAGTTTGGGCTATAAGCCTATAACTTATAAACACCCCTTTAGCCCATTAACTGCCCTATGATATTCAGCTTTTGATAAGAATTAGATTAAATATATTATTGAGAGTTTTTCAATCCTAAGTACTTATTGTTCTTGTTGGAATCCTAAATTGTTCTTGTTGGAATCCTGAGGATTCCTTTTTCTTGGTTGTCTCATGATACATTATTGTCAAAGGCATAAATGAAATGAGCCTACAATATTCATATTGTATGTGATGTATAGCAGTATTGGTGTTGCAAAATTTTTTCAACAAAACGAATGTGTAACTATGATGATAGTGTTTACTACTATATAAGTGTATCGAATTTGAATTCTAAACCCATTGCTTGACTGGTCCCAGAAGCAAGAACCAAGTGAACCAAAAAAGATAAACTAGGAGTGTCATACTGCAGCAGCTGATGGACCAAAATAATTCAGGTCTCAGGATTTTGTTGGACTGTATACTATGTTAAATTTTAAAAAACATTTAATCCCTGATAGCATTCAAAATTTCTTATATGGTAGAGAGCATAGAAAATCATTAACAGTCCTAAGCATAGCAAAGCATAAAATAATATCCAAAGTAATCCAGATTGACAGATCCTAGTAAAAATTCTAGACGGTTATATGCAACTCAGAAGAATCATGAATAAAAGCTTTGCATTATACAACCTTTTAATTATGATATGGGATAGACTGCGTTTAGATCTAGGTTCAACCTGAGATATTTGAACACCCAAACAAGCACAAGAAGTCTGGAGGGAATACTCCAATCACACATCATATCTTTGTCAAATATCATCAGGTCTCATTCCAATTACACCAACAATAAATTTGGCATACTGTCCATTTCAATCATTTCAAAACAATGGATAACCTACTTTGGTGACCATGTTGTCATTACCATACTTGGTTTGGTTTGTACAATCCAATTGACTTATATTTGGCATTTACACCATTATTTTTTGTAGTTGTGTGTTGAAGCATAACTAAATCAACAGAAAGAACATACCTTCAACAGGGAAATAGCAACAGAAATGGCCCTTCCAGGGGCTTGAAGAGCTTTGTGGTGAACCTAATCATACAAGTACCCGTGTTTATAATGGGGAAAAATGTTTTGGGGGGGGGGGGGGGGGGGGGGGGGTTGTAGAACTCAGGGAAGCAGCACTCAAGTTACCTGGATATAAAGTAGAGACACAACTTTTGGCAGAAGTGATACAGGGTCAGTCTCACCAGAAACTTGAGATGTCAATTCCTGATAATAACAATGATTGAAAATATACAGTTTAAGAACATCTACATTGCAGGGTATCATCACAAAACAGAAGGAATGTTCTATGTGGATTTGTGTGACTAACAAATATTAGGAAGAATTACAGTTTAAGAAATCTTGTCGAACTTATTCAATAGAAGAACTAACTGAAGTTGGAAAAAATGGTTAATGGTAAACCAAATACTGACTAGATTAATTAACCACAAATCCCAATTCCCCTTGTTAGAAATTTAGAATATTTTATAGATATTTCTGGTAGCATATCATGTACATATGGTACAATCAATTAGGAGAAATCTTTTTAACTTATGAAGGATTATGTATCTGTATAATTACCAAATCATTGTAATTAATATAAACACCAATATATATAGACCTTATGTTGAGTGTCTAGACACAGCTTATTCCTGATCAGATTGTTCTTATAACTCTTAAGTTGGCATCAAAGAGGGTTTTGACCCGTCTCTCACAACAAAACACTAAATCTGCTGTGTTTACTGGTTAGTGGGGAATCCATCCTCACCACAAGTCAGCATTGGTGCACCCTTCTAGCTACAACTCTTTTTGGCGAGTTTCAACTGCCAATTCCCAGCAACCACAAAATTTCAGATCTGGTCTTGAAACCCTTGGGATCAGAAGCTCTAAGTCCTGACCATCCAAAAACCTGAATTTTCGCCGTTATTAGCCTCTCCCCATGTTTGACTCAAACAATTGAATATTTGTGAATTACAACTAAGGAAACTTGCATGGCAATCAGGGTGCATTACGTATATATTTAAATCCCTATCCTTTATGAAAAAAACTAAGCTCATTGAGATTGATTGCTACTTTATTCGGGATTCAATTTGGAGAGATAATAACAACATTTGTAAACTCCAATGACCAACTTGCATACATTTTAACTAAAGCCTTCAGAGGTCCCCAGGTCAACCATATATGGGACAAGCTTGGCACATATGATATATAAGAGTATCTTAGATATTTATGGTAGCATATCATATATGTATGCCAGAATCAATTAGGAGTAGGGATGACAATTGGACCTAGACCTAGTGGGTACCCGCAAAAATTACCTGCAATGGGTAGGGTAATTACCCATCCAATGGATCAAGGTAATTACCCACACTTTTTAATGGGTACAAGTGCGGGTACGGGTACTATGGTACCCTATCCATACCCGCACTTATATAATATATATAATGAATGTAATTTATATACCTGTGATTAATATATATAAATATGTTTATATTATTAATTAATATTTTTCTCAAAAAATTAATTAATGTTAATATATATTATAATCACCAAAAAACATTAATATATATTACTAATTTAATTAATTTAAATGTTATAATTTTGTATTCCTAAACACTAAAATAACAAAACTTGAACTAATTTCCATTTCCCCTCCCATTGTTCTCATCTCTTGTCCACTCCCACATTACCAACGTTGTTTTATAGTTAAACTTGAATATCTAAGATTTATTTTTCATTTGTGCTAGAGTGATTTTTTAATTAATTTTCATTTTCTAATCAATTTATTTTTTTATGGTTAACAAAAATGCGGGTAATGGGTACGGGTACGAGTACTTAAGTACCCAGCGGGTAAGGGTACGGGTATTAGAATCATTACCCACGAGGGTATGGGTACGGGTACGGGTGCGGGTATTTTTTTCAAAATGCGGATATGGGGACGAGTACAATAGAACCCTACCCATTGCCATCACTAATTAGGAGCAATCTTAGGAACTATTTTAGGATTTATATCTGTGTAATTAGGATGGAATCATTGTAATTAACACTAGCACTGATGTATATTAGAGACCCACAATTTATCCCCTAATCAGATTGTTCTTAGAATCTTACATTTCCTAATTGAAAATTTGTCTGCCAAGATTTTCTAAATTAGAATCCTCCCTTACAATTGTTGAAAAGAACTTATCAGTAATATTTCTCATTGTTATTCTGAAGTTTTACTAATCTGATAGTTTCAATGCCATAGCGAGCATCATCAACAATATTTGTGAGTGAATCTAGCCTGAAATAAATTCTGTTAAATTTTTACATAAATGTAAATATAAATACCTTACGATAAGAATGTAAAAGAGTTCTTTCTAGTTTCTTGTCAAGCTTTTTCAAAAGCAACCCACTGGAAAAATTAATGATCAAACCATGTATCAGATTTCACATAAGGACAGAAGCTCTGGAGAAAAAATCAATGCTAAAATTCTACAAACAAAAATTGACACAATGACATATTACTTCTCTTCTGATACCAATCTAAATGCATCCATGAATATTTCCACCCTCTGTTGTAATGAATATTCAAATATTAGTTATACTATTAAAAAAATCAGCCAGAATAATATGTTTCAAGCTATAAAAAGATTTCCAGCCAACCAGCTGCAATTGTGAATAGAAAAGGGAGTGAGTCAACCTATGCAATGAGCCTAAATTTTAACATGAGTAACCCTTAATTGTGAGAATTGTTTCAGAATTGAAAATGCTAACCTTTCCTTCTAATGCTTCTACAACAGAAAAAGCCTTGTTTGCAAGAGCTCCTGGAAAACTCTTTGACTGCAAAAGAAAATAATGAGGTATTTGAGGTCATTTTTTACATTCCTCCCAAATGATGATATACAAAATTTAATACACTATAAAAGATAAAAACATATAATTGTGCGAAATAATGCCTTATTCTTACAATTGCAGCTCTGTCTCCAGGACTAAATGAAACAGATTCAGAATTTGGAGCTTCCTGCATGTCAAGTCCACTCTTTAATTTGTTGTACATATCCTGCAAACGACAAATCCATAGTGTTAGACCGTATTAAACCTCAAGAAGCATTAACAAAATAATAGGCTGTATATAATACCAGGTTATGAAGAAGCATATCCACCATAGGAGCTGCTACTGTCCTTAGTAAATGCCTATGCAAAACAACCTGGGGATCACATACATATTAAATTAATTGTGTTTCATCAGTGAAGATAACCTCTTCGAATTTTAAATAACTTAGCAAAACTTACAGAAGTTGATTGATCATCTTCGAATAATTCTAAGGCTTTTTCATACAGCTGCATGTTTAAGAAAGACTGCCAGAAAAATAAACAATCAACATAGGAAACTGTACATGAAAGGCAACAAATTTTACATGTCTGGATAAGCATCCAAAAGTTATATCAAACATGGAAAAATAATGGATATAGAAGAAACAAAAAAATGCCACGTAGCAGTCAAACCTCATCAAGTTTCTTCTGCAAATTATCAAGCAAATGTTTCATTCTTTCTGCATTATCTGCAAGCAATGCCTTCTTTTTCTCCATCCAAGAACTGATTATTGTAGGCCTTAATTGGTTAGCCAAAGGTCTAAGAATTGTTTCAGGATCATCAATACCTATCAATTTATAGCACAGAATTTGAGAACATTGGGTAACATGTATAGGAAGAACAAACAGATCCAAAGTCAGAATCAACAGACCTTGTTCTTCAAAATCAGGTATCAAGGTTCTAATCTTCTGCCTGATCCATTCTTCTGAGGGGCTACTGAGATTATCCTCTTTCTTTTTAAGTGATTCTTTCTTAGAACCTGGCTTTGAATCTGACATTTGTGAAGATGCATCCTTACCCCTTCTCTGGCTCTTCTTAGATTTTGTGGAAGTCTGTTCCTGGTTATCTGGACCACTTTCAGATAGATTTGCTACTGCGTTTCCAGTGGTTTTCCCTTTTTTCTTCTTTGACCCTTTGTCAGCATTCCTATTGGCACCACCATCACTCGCCATTTCATTGGACTCATTTAACCTGCTTGAATCATAACCTACTTTTGCTTCATTGGCTACTTGTAAATCACCAGGTATCACAGTGCCAGAAGTCCCTGAAACACCTAATGTCTCTAATTCTTTCACGATGCGATCACAGATGTCCTAGTAGACGAGGGAGAGAGAAACATACGGCATTAAGAAACCAATGATAAAAAACAATAGCAGATAGATATTTTATTCAAAGGTAACTTAATTTTTTGTGCTTAAGTGAGACAAAAGAGAAGATAATGAAGAAAAGGCTGCATACAGTAAAGGAAATAACTGATACAAAAGAAATCTTAAGCCCAAAAGGGTACATACATACTGATCTAGCATCTAACTCAGTTCTGTACAGTACATGATACTGCAGATATTTTATATTTCCACCTTTTTCTTTTGGGTTCTTTTTGTAGCTATGTGATCATTGTGATGGTGACCACAGCAGTAATTTGCTGAACTGTTGATTAAGCAAACTGAAGAACCTCTTGTAAGCAAATTTCATAATATAACCATCCATTAACTTAATCTGTTAAACCAATCTTCAAACTAGACCTTATTAGTAGCATATGCACCACAATATGAGCAATGTGGTTTGTAAAAATTAATTAAGTTGATGCCTATATGACAACATATCAAATGCCACAACACACCTTCATAAAGCTGCTGCTCAACACATAAAAATCCCCAAAAATGTGTGCTTTGTTAGACTGCAACGAAAATGAAGTTTATCAACATGTGAATCAACAGAGCTGGGCATGAATTTACAAGGTGGCTGAATTTCACCTTAAGAGCCAATTGGACAGATTGACAGAGGGACAACATTTTAGATGCATCTTGAGGTGTAAAAGATGAGGGCAATAAGGAAAGAGAATCACTCCTGCAATATTGTTATGTCAGGATGCGATGCATTGAAAAAATTGTCTTCCAAAGAGTAAATATAACTAGCTATAACTTTTGAAAACAATGTCAAGATCTCTAGCACTATATCTTATGTAGTATAAGGATTTTCACAGTAATTAACAAAATTTTCATGCATGAGGGTTACAAAACCCAAGGACAGAACAAATGGAGGGATCTAGAGAAGTCCAGCCTCAGAGCAGAGACAGAGAAAAACAGGGCAGAGAAAATGTGATTAATCATTGTTATCCAGTGGCAATAATCATCATCCTTATGGAGAAAGTAATAATTTTAAAATAACAAGGGTGACCAGAGAAGCTGGTTTATAGTGAAAGCGCACCCCTCTCCACCCACTCATCCAGACCCTTTAAAGTCATGCACATTTAACTGATGTTGAGAACAACTAGCAAATTAAAGGTCACATAAGAACATTATTTGTAGTCTAACTTGGATTTCTTTTTCTTTTTCTTTTTGCTAAGCCAATAACTAGGTGAAGCAGAAGTATATAGCTTTTATTATATTAAATGGTAGGGATAGAGGAGGAAAAGATCACAAGTTTGCAACAATAATCCATCAAAATAGAAAGTCACCACCATATACATAACAACAATTCAAGTTCTTTAGTTTACACTTTATAACTTTAAAGTGAGGATCAATTGATGGTATTGAACCTGGTTCAATTTTGTAATGTAGAAAGAAATGAAAACACAATCTGGGATATAGGAAAAAGGGGGGAAAACATGTTAAGGCCCTTACCAGCTACCACGCTCAAGAGCATCCTCAGTAGCAGCATCTAGCATCTCAATCATAGATGGGTGAACAAACGTTGTAACGAGAGGTTTGCCTTCAGGATACCTGGACTAAATTGGATTGTGCAAACTTAGGCCTCATTAACTAAGCTAGGGAACCAAGTAGTACAAAGTGTTTATTTCACACATATCTATGATCCTAATAGTTTATTATTGGAAATAGAATCAACATAAGAACAATTTAGTTACCTGCAAGAATTGAATGGGCTGGGGAATTCCAAGTTTGTGCAGAACCTCATAGCTGATAAAAGAATTCTATAGCATGGAAAGAAAAACAGCACAAAATGAATGCAGCAGGTCAGAATTTTTTCCCAAAAATAGAGAAAGAGGGTAAAAGACAATTTACAAAGAATAAATGGGGGAAAGTGATATATGTAAGAAAGTGGTCTTTTATTAGAAAGAATAGGGAAGAATTCCCCTGAATACAACTACAATTTTACAGAACTTCGAGGGTCTGCACCTCCCAATGCCTAAAGGCCCTAAGTCTCTCCCAAAATGACAAGATACCTTTCCCTCTCAACCCTTCCTCTTATTTATAGGCAACATATACCTTATTTCTTCTAACTATTGCAAACCAACTAACTAACCAACTCTCTAACTAACTAACTGACTAACTAATTATTCTAATAACCAACTAAAGGGTTACCTAACAGTATACAAGTTCAATCAAACAAGGTTATGAAGAAGGTTATCTAGCTTAGATCAATGGTTCATATCCAAAAGATTTGGTATCTTAAGTAAAGGAAAAGATGAGAGAAGTGAGAGTTCATACCTGTGAAAAGAATGAATCCACAGATTCCTTTTGAGCAACAGCAAACACCTGCCATGTGACATAAAAAGTGAAAATCACAATAATCACCTTCTAATGATTGAAATGGGAACTAAGTTAATTGCGCCAATGCATATGCCACAGCAGTTGACTACTGTCCTTGCAACCCAAAGACACTATCAGTCAGGAGGATTATGTAATACACTGGAAATGGAATACATCAAAAGAATTTGGAAATTCTCCCAATTGTCGTCAATCAAACATCGAGAGGATCAAGAAGTGAACCACTCCAAAGGCCCAAATAAAAAATGAAAACAACAATCCAGGTATCATTTTAACAATTTCCAATCGATGTCAAAACATTTCAGCCACTTACAGCCGGTGTCCAATGTACTCCCGCACGAAGTGACCCTAAAATCTCGCCACCCTTCACAAGTCCATTAAACAAAGACTGGAAGAAAGCTCCTTCAACAGCCACACCACTGGCTCCATCCATTTCTTGCAGTAACTGCTGCAACGAGCTCCATACCGCCGTCAAATTCGTAGGAACCGTAATGCCCCGCGCAGCACCTCGAACCATTGCACTAACACGAGCCACGTAGGCAGGAGTATACAACTGTCCACCTTCAAGCCTTCCTTTCACCTAATTTCAAAAAACCACCACTCATCAAACCACCATTTCGTGTGTTATTCTCCGAAGCATATGCAATTGCAAAACAACACAAACTTACAATAGTGCCAAGGCGCGGCTCCAACACGGAAGCAACCAAATCTAAACCAACGTTCAATTGCCCAGCGAGTTCCGTGAGTGCAATCTGACTGCATTCTTGAAGCCTCTCGTTAATCTCTTCGGCGATTGAGTTCCAATAAGCTTCGGAGATGATTTCCCCTTGAGTCAACATCAGTTCTCGGTGATCCGTTACAATGTTCTGAGCCATTTTCTCAACATAGTACAAGTCAACGCCGGTAGTGTCAGCGAGATCAATAACAGAAACACGCCCTAATTTCTTCACCTCAGCCACCATTTCATTCTTCAGTTGATCCTAACAAGTGTGCGTGATCGCATAAATAAACATTTGATTAAAGAAGCGATTAAAGATAATCAATTATTAAATCCGTAGAAAATGAAAATTGCTAACGAGAAACCTAATCGCAAAGAAAGAAAGCAAGCAAGAAAGAAACAAGAAAGAGCGTACAAGAGTGATGTATTCTTTGCCAGAGACAGTGTAGAGAAGCTCGAAATCGATGATTTGGAGTTGTTGCAGTTTTTGGACCAATTCGACGACGTTTCGTTCCGATAATCGGATGCTGGACTTGGCTTGCTGCGCGAACTCGAATTGTCTCTGCAGCTCAAGCAATTCGTCATCCATGTTTCGATCTTCACGCACTCAAAGACAATTGCTATGTGTTTTCTTAATGCTCTTGCGAGCTTTCAAATCTGATTGCGCGTTTTGATCCCTGAAATGTTCTTCAGTTTTTCGTTACCACTGTGATTGTGTTTTCGCCTTTCCAATTCTTTGTTGAAGCAAAGAAAGAGGTTGGATTTGGGAGAAATTGCGGACTACATATTGATTTTTTTATCACAAAAAAAAAAAACTAACGAAAAGAAAAAAATACACCTGTCACACGTGTAATGTGTTCGCATTTCTTATGTGATTCTCATTATTTATTTATATAAATAAACAAATATAATTTATATGAATTAATTAAAATCATATTAAATATAGTATTTTATTTATATATAAATAGTTATAAATTATTTAATTTTTGAATAAGACATAAATTTATATTTATACATATGTGTAAACATAAGTGTAATCATATATAGTATATAAAATTAAACTAAATTGATAGCAATCTAAAATGTACTATGATTATTGTAATGAAAAGATAGGCACATTTGTCTACATTTTTTTATTTTTTAAATACATAAAAAATTATATGAAATCACAGCAAATAAATATTATTTAATAAAAGGTTTTAATTCAGATACTACAATAATAATAAATTATACCAAAATAAATGACATAACTTGTAATTTTGTGAAAGAGTGTCTCATTTCTAAGCATATAGTCAAAATATGTTAAACTATAAAATAACAAGGCAATTCTTGAGCGTTTTATAATAATTGTGCCATGCCAAACGCTCAAACATTTCTAAGTATATAGCTTGTATCGCTTCGCAACCCAAAAAAATTGAAAGGGGTATTTAATCTTGATAGATCCACAACATTAATGAATTAATATAATTAATTAGCCTGTAAATATTAATAATTAGGATGTTTGTACGTGAAAAATAGTTTAAAATATTTTAGATTTAAGAAGTTTAGAGTGTATTTAGTAAAATTAGCTGAAAAGCTAACTGAAAGTTTAAAGTTAGCTGAAAGTTGAAAGACTTGTTAAATGCTTAAAGCTAGTTGAAAGCTGAAAAGCTATTGAATGTGTTTGGTAAAACTAGCTGAAAATTGTAAAATGACATATAAGTACATCATTAATTAATAAATAATGATAAGTGGAGGTGATTTAGGGCTAAACTTGTAATTAATTTCTAGCTAGTAGCTGAAAATTGGAGGTTTTTTAAAAAAGCTACCTCAGGTACCTTGAAAAGCTAGTAGTTACCCAAAAAAGCTACCTTACCAAACACAGTTGGAATGGTTTCAGCTACTAATTTCAGCTTTCAGCTAGCTGAAATGACTTACCAAACACACTCTTAGTGTTTAATTAAAAGTTTTTTAGTAAAGTGTGGTTTTTTTATGTTGTTTTGTTCATTTTGAAGGTGTTTTTGGGCTTTTTAATGTTTTGTGGGAAGGAAAAAAAGCTTGGGATGTCCCAAAATTAGTTCAAGGAAAAGCAAAGTTCAATTTTGTCTATGCATATTCCAACATGAAGGTTTTTGTCACTGATGATGCGAGCTGACAATGTAATTCAAGCCTTTGATGGTTTGTGTGGGCACATGCAGATTTTTTCCTATGAGAACACGAACATGCATAATACACGAGTGCAGATCCTCTCCATTTCATAATGAAATGGACACATCCAGTTTATTGCATAGGATGCTTACACGTGGCTTTAAAAATATGAACGACTAAGATTTTATTTTGTAATTCAATTGCCAAACAGAACAACCCACAATTACAAGCTAGAAACGTCTCCCAAAAACACTCAATTGGTCTCTTTCCCAATCAGCATTGCTGCTCTTTCTGGTCAACGTGCCGCTGCTGGGTTTCCTCGCACTGTGTCGCCGCCGCCGTGTTGAGAACGAGAAAATGAATTCTGTCATTCCCCTCTGCAACGCTGCCGTGTTCATGCCACCTCTCTGCCTTCTCGCGTTTTTGGTCTGTGTTTGTATAATTGAAAACTGGCTTGGCTTTTATGGAGTAATTGAATTTCTTTAAGCTTATAGTGGGGAAATTTGAATGGAGCTCATAAACTGTTCGGCGAAATGCTTCAGAGTGCTTCCATTCGCTTACCATGTGAAGTTTTTTGGGCCAAGTTCGCATTTTGTGATACATGATGCTGGTGGGGTGCATGAGCAGGTTTTGGAGGTTTTGAAGCCATGGATGGAACTTGGGTATGTGACTTTGCAAGATATCAGGGACCAAGAAAGGTTTGATGGGTATTATCACAACCAGTTTATGGTGGTGAATGATTGCTTGCATAGGTACAAGTTCATGGCTAAGTGGATGTTCGATTGACTTGGAGGCCAGCAAGGACAACGATAAAAAGGAAAAAGATGAGAAAACAAAAATCACTAAATGGATTTTTCAGCCAACAAGTAAAATACTGAGCTTTGTCTCTTATTTGTGGCAAGATTGCCTTCTCTAGTCGCAAAGGGTGGCGCGCGCAACGGAGCCGTGGAGGGGAAGCGTTCACTGCGATGGATGTTTTGGACAAGGCGGAGGTGGCACGGTGACGGGGGAGGGCGATGGCGGCACGACGGCGTGTACTGATGAATTGGAGAGCTTCTTTTCACCATGGCTGTGTGCTACTGGGATGGTCTTCATTTTTTTCAATTGAATTAAAAAAACTAAGCCATTAGATTATTTTAAGCCACGTGTCATTCACAGAGATATGAAACTGGGCATCTCCATTTCCTAAGGAAATGGAGAGAATCTGAATGCATAATACACTTGTTGCTCCTAAATGCTCACACGAGGACAACCAAAAAAGTCGTGTCCTCACGCAAGATGATAGTAACTATGAATAGGTTTGTGTATCTGTCAGAAATAGTTTTTTTTTTCTCATTTGTAGTGTATGTTTGGTGTGATTTTTTTTCTTCTCCTTTATAAGGAGAAATTGAGCCAAACAGGATTTTAGAAAAGCTCTTATAAATATTAAGGAGCTTATTTTTATCAAGTAAAATAACTTTCACTAGCTTTTGTGGATATTTTCTTAAGTTGTACCCTTATTGAATCCTCCATTTGTTATTTTTTAAACTTTGAATTTTTTCATCACACTTATTCTCCAACCTTCTCTCTCTCCCTTCACATTTCCTACCCATTTTTTCTAATCTCGTCAACAAACCTGACTCACTCCAACCTCACTATCCTGCAACAATGAATTGCTTGATTCCTTCGATGCCCTTTTTCAATGATGCCTCACTCTCTAATAAAGTGATATGGATTAGTGTTGCATGATGATGTCGGGCCTGTAAGGAAGCGCTGTAGCACAACGACAAGGGCAGAGACGTGGCTGTATGGGATCAAGGCACAACATGACGGAGCCTTTCAATTTGACAAGATTGAGTGGATTGGAGCGGTCCAATCACGACATTGTTGGACAAGGGAGATGGTGGCACGACCTTGGAGATCTTACAATTACGAGGAGAAACTTAAGGTGTGTTTGTGAGTTTAAAGAGGGGGAAAAGAAAGGGTTGGAGGGAGAAAGGAGGGGGAGAAGAGGAAGGAAAGACTTTGTAAGATAATCAAACTCACAAACACAAAGAGGTGAAGGGCTTCCAATAAACCCTTTCCTTCCCTCCCTTTAAAGCTTGTAGAGGAGGTGACTTTTTTATTAGAAATATTGATAAGGAAACTCGTCGTTCCTGCATTATTTGTGTGAGGAATATTGAAAAGAAAGATCACCATTTCTTCATTTTAATAAGTGTAATTTTTATTTAGTTTTTGTAATTCCTTTTAACTCTCAAACAAAATTCGAAAAATTAATATCTAATAAACTTCAACGATAATTCCTTTTAGCTCATTGTATCTTCTAGAACCACAATGTGTTCTCAATTTGAACGAGCTTTGGTGCATTTGACAATGAATGAGAATACATTAAAAAAGTAGTTTAAAAAAAATAAAAGGGTTAAATATGTTTTTAGTCCCTTAAATATAGTCGAGATTTTGTTTTAGTCCCTGTAATTTAAAATCGGTGGTTTTGGTCCCTCAAATATTAAAAATACACCAATTTAGTCCTTATTGCCTAGTTTTGCTATGGATTTTGCTACGGATTAGCTACAAATTTTTATCGATAAGGACTAAATTGGTGTATTTTCAATTTCTGATGGACCTAAATGACCGGTTTTAAATTACATGGACTAAAACCAAATCTCAACTATATTACAGGGACTAAAAACATATTTAACGCAAAATAAAATTACCAAACAATTTTTACTTTAATTTTAAAAGCTCTTATTTTTAGCTTTGACTTTAAAGCAACTTATAATTTTTTTTAAAAAAAAAACTAGGCTAAACGAACACTTAGATAAAAAAACACAAAATTATCTCTTTATTTCCATAACTTGAAGATCAAATAAACTTGTGAAAGCAAGTTTGGAGGCCTCAACTATGGACTTTTCTCCTAAGTTTTTCTCTCTTCTTTTTATTTATTCATCTTTTGTAATGAGTTGCTAGATCCTTTAGGTTAGATGTTGATGGATCTTGATCTGAACTTTATGTAAGTGAAATTGTCAGTTCAATTTAATGCTTGTTATCCAATTATATTGCTTCTTTCTACTCTTAGAGTTTCAATTGAATTACCCACTTAATTGTACGAATCTAGAGTGATTTTCAATTGGAAAATTAGGAAAAAACTTAGATCTAAAGCAAGCAAAATAAGAAGTTAATTATATAGGGATAAGAATTGATTCTTGTGTGATTTTTATCAATTATTGATATTAATGCATGTCTCCATTGAGTTTGGCTAAGGAATTAGGGTTCTTAATTAATGATACATGGTTAATTCACAAAAGGATTGAGTTTTAACTATGGATCATTAGTTAGAACACAATAGTTAGATTGAATGGCATTAACACAAATATAAAGTGAGGATTGAGATAAATCAACTATAACCACTTTATTTATATTGATTTTCACATCTTGTGTCTTTTGCCTTGCATTTTAAACAAATTAACTCAATTGTCCTGGTTTAGTTTCTACATTAGTTTCTTAAGTTTCTTGACATACTTATATTCATTTGTTCAACTAGTTAATTTCCCTATGACATTAGTAATTGAATTTCTTAATCCCTGTAAAGACGACAACTCTATTCATCACTTGTCTACTTGATACGATTTTTACTCTTGTCAAATTGTCATCAAACCCCCATTTAAGGATTAGGGTTCCAATTGTATCTTATTTTCATTAGTCTTAAAGTGAGAGGAGAAAAAAAAGAAGAGAAACAATGATTGGAGGCTTAGATTGGGAGAGAGAGAGAGAGAAATACGCAACCATATGAAACTTTGTAGGCTAACAAGCTCACCACGATCACACACTAGGTGAGTATAATCCACACACCCACATTCATTCATGGATTCTATGTGATTTTTCTCCTTCTTTGATTCTTTTTTTAGTCTATCTTCATGTTTGGTTAAATGCATGATATCTATAATTGAATTGATAACAAGTTTTATAGTTGGAACCTGTACTCCCCGGGATTTTGCCTGACAATATATAAGCCATAAGCAATCCTCACTTCATCAGGTATGAATGGTAGTCCAAAAGATGAGGTTAAGGTTCAAGATACAGTATGGCTAGGGTAGGAATGACATAGAACGAGAACTGACCCTCTAATAGATAATGAGGGAAATGGGTTAAGCATAGAGAGGATCAATTACAGAGGTAAGAAGCATTTAGGTAGACGACATGTTCTCTTACTGGCTGGACTGATCAAGACCTTTGCAATCGGGGCTAGTGGTTGGTTTAGTTATCATCGACTAAGAACTTTTGGCGCCCATAGTGAGGCGGCAGTAAAACTTTTCCCGCCGGCCACTCAGAGCACTTTTTTTGCAGTATGGTTTCCAAATGAATGGTCAAAGTATCGACCAATCATGAAAACAATCTAAAGAACTCGGAATAAACTGGCAACAACCTAATGTTACAACAAATCCTAAAAAGGATGGAATAGTTGCAACAACAGAACCAAGCCCTGGAGGCTAGACTCAATATGCTACCTTGAGGGAGAGTGGAAGTCAAGGAGCTTGATGGTGGAATTAGATACTTTCATCCTTTTTCGGTAGAGATATTGAAATCAATTTTTCTAGAGAACTTTCGAGAACCACCTTCACCTACGTAAGACAGAATTAAGGACCCCCAGGTGCATGCGACAACCATTATAATGCAAATGGTGAAACATGGTCTAGACATTGTCTTGCGGTGTAAACTATTTTCGGGGACTTTGTCTAACGTTGCATTGACATGTTTTTCGAATTTGTCGCCTTTGTTAATTGTTAATCTTCAGGATTTTGCGAAGAAATTCTTAGCTCAATTTCCGGCCAGGGAAACGAAGAAGTGGATTTCGAGGAAGTTGTTTAATCTAAAGAGAAACCAAGAGAACCTCAAAGGGAATTATTAGGTTATTTTGATGATGCTTCACTCTTAGTGGTGAACCCTAACCCAGAGTTGCTTGTCTCGATTTTTGTGGAGGGCTTACAACCTAGCCCTTTCAATGAATCTTTAGTGCAAAGACTAGCCACCTCAATGGATGTAATACGAAAAAAGGGTTTCTTCTTATATCAAAGGCGAGAAAGTAATGCAGATAAGGATAGAATGGGCAGTGAAGATCGGTCTACATGAAGATCAGGAAATGGGCCACTCAAGGTTTCCAATAGCCTTGGCCTTTCGCTCGAGGATTTTAAGACTCAAATTTTCAGCTCAGGAACTTTCAACGTGATAGTTAAAGAGGGACGATTCCTAGTAATTTGAATTATGGGTGGTCAGCAGGTCAACCTTCAAATGATACTTTTACGTCATTGAACACTTCCACAACACAAATTCTCAGTGAAGTTTATCAATCTAAATTGTTAAAATTACCATTTCTAGGAGAAGGCCTAAAAGGTCCTAATCAAACAAACAATGTAATTATCACCTTGCAATGGGATATGACATAAACAATTGCTGGATATTGATGAATCAGATTGAACGACTCAATAAGGAAGGTTTCCTTGGACAGTATGTAGACACACGACGTCAAGGAAAAGGTTGTAGTCGATGATAGGGTAACTTCGGTCAGGGGTATCAATCAAAAAGAAGAAATAAGACAAATTATAAGTGAGATGAACCTTGAACCCTAAACCTAGCCATGATAATATTATGGGGGTTGTTACTACTCTTTTAGGCAGTTTTAATGGTGGAGGTGAAACGAACTCAGCTTGTAGGTGATATACACCGTCAGTGATGACAATTGGCTCAAATTTCACGACTCAGGAGTTATCATCCTCCTATTATATTCACTTATAAAGATTTTAGGAATGTTTCTTCTCCTTTGAGATTAGTCTGGGGGAATACTTGAAAAAATTTGACCAACCTCACTCATGGTTGGTCGAGTGTCAAGATCCAACAACAAACACTCATTTACTGAGTATGCTATTATTTGCACATTTTTTTCCCAAAAATTTCCTTTTAATTGTGGATAACCAATTTTGTTACTACATGCTTGTTATCCTGTAAGTGAGGAGTATCCTGGAATAGAAGTTTAGGTGGGTGACAGTTTATTGAACCTGCATAAAATTATAATTAACCGATTTGCAAACTAGTAGTGAAGGGTACAAAGCAAGTCGAACCCTAAAGATCCACTCAATTTAATCCTCCTTATGAGGGTTTTGTTGATTGGTTGATTGTAATAAGTTGATGAATACATAAATGAAAATAGCAATGGAGGTTGAATGAATTCATAATAAGATCAATCCAAGGAATTTAAATGCCACTTTCATTGTTAATCACCAATTACTAAGAACATGCATAAAGATAATTATATCTATTAATTTGGAATCATTTGAAAACCCTGCAATGATACTTAGCTTGTCTACAGAGAAAACTTTGTGAATTTAATTTAATTGATTAAGATTAACAAATCAAGTAATAACTTAAAACTTTGTTAGAACTAAAATAGTTTCATCACTAGATACCGATAGAAGTAAATAAAATAAATATTGAAAACCTTCAATTTAATTACTTACCCTTTGCTTTCAAAAATTTGGATGATAATTAATCAATTAAGGTCTAGAGAAAATTCAATTTCAAATCTCTTAATCAAAACACGTTAGCTAATCAAGCTTTGATCGATGAAATGGAAAATTGAAGAAAACGGTAAAACAAAATATATTTAACTTAAAATGCAAGAAAATGAAACTCAACCTCATAACCAAAGTGAAAGTAAGTTTGTATTCTTGAATTGAATAGAAAGGTTTAGCCTTCTATGAAGACTTGACAACAAAGAAGCAATGAAGTGAGAAATAAAGGAAACTTATAACACTTCAAGTTCAAGATGCCTACTTCCCTCATAAATGACCCTATATATAGAAATTGAAAAGTGGACCATCTTATAAGTTTGGATCACATTACCATCTTAAAAATTAAGTCATTTAGTTTTTTTTACAATTATCTAACAATTATACAAAAAAATCCACTACATTATCCACCACCCTCATTACCAGGTCTCCTAATCATATTTGTACTCATCTTGCACTACATTTATGTCCATTATTTTCTAAATCGAGGGCAATGAGTGCAAATATAGGTCTATAAGTACCCAATAGGTAAGGGTACGAGTATTTGAGTTTTTACCCATGCGGGTATAGGGATGGTTGAATGGGTACTCTAGTACTAAACCTACCCATTGTCACCCCTAGTGTGGGTTAGTGCTAGGAATATTTCTGAAAGTGTTGGGAGGTCATTTTGGTATGAGAATGTTATAGAAACCTTAACCAATTTTTGTCTTCTGTGGGTAAGTCTTAGACTTTTCTTCTTTAACATAACTTATTTCTTATAGCACTACAATTAGGGGTGGAAGTAGGCCAGGCCGTCCGACAGGGGCCTATGGCCCGTTTAATAAAAAGGTCAGGTTCAGGCTTTTATAAAAGCCTGTTTAAATAAACAGGCTAGGCTTAGGCTTTTAAAAAAGCCTATTTGGCCTGTTAGGCCGGCCTGTTTAAGGGGCCTATTATATTTTATAATATTTATATATTTATAATTTCATATATATAATAAATTATTTTTTTATTTTAATTATTCTATTAAATTTTTTTTCTGTAAAATTAGAAACCCTAGTTAGCAGTTACCCTAATCAGATCACTATCACTCACACTCACTTCTATCTCTCTTCATCTTCTTTCTT
This sequence comes from Sesbania bispinosa, assembly GCA_026901365.1. Lineage (NCBI taxonomy): Eukaryota > Viridiplantae > Streptophyta > Magnoliopsida > Fabales > Fabaceae > Sesbania > Sesbania bispinosa. Next base: position 2,176,549 of record QLOH01000046.1, on the reverse strand, counting down.
CACGCTGTTGTGCTGCCTTTGTGTGCCTGTCTTCATCTTCATTCTCCACCGTCCGGCGTCCGTTCACCACCGTCCACCGGTCATCGTGTTCACTCGTTCCCTTCCGGTCGTGCCGCCGTTCAAATCCATCCAACCTATTCCAGCCGTCGCCGTCGTTCACTGACTGGTAAGAATTGATGTGCAGCTTGTGCTTTGCTTAGTTCCCAAATGAGTGCAAATTAGAATGAACCAGTTGAACCCTAACATTCCATCTCTTTTCTGCAGTAGTTCCCTCGTTCGTCCTCGTTCCTCCTCGATCGCTCTCTGCAGTAGTCAGTGCACACCGAACTCTACCTTCTCCATTCCTGTTAACGTATCGACCAATAGCAGGCAGCAAGGTATGAATGAGGCTTCCTTGCATTTTCTCTTGTTTTCTTAGAAAAAAAAATCCCTGGTTTCTAATTCATAGCAATGCCCAGCTTCATAATTTTTCAATTAAGTTTGCTTTTACTTTTGTAATTGATGCCTCTGTTATTGGTAAAATGCGTAGAAAATAAGAATTATTCTTCTAGACAATGTTTAATTGTTCACAAAATGGTTTTCTTTCTTGTATTTCTTATCAAATCAAATGTAGTTCATAATGGATGCCTCTGTTATTGGTAAAATGCCTCTGTTATTGGATTTCTTCTAGACAATGTCTATTGATTCTTTATTGTAATTCATATTCCAAGCACTCAATCTTGTGATCTTGACAGCGATTGTTCCATTATTGAAAGCGTATACCCTTGCCTTATCATATTCCAAGCACTTCATATTTTGACATGTTATGATTTTCTAAATTCAAATGGGAATATATTTAAATAGGCCCATTGGACTATTTAAAGGCCTCTTTAAGTGGCCTAGTTACTTGGTTATTTAGTAGGCCTATTAGCCTACAAGCCTATATTGGCCTGTTAAACGATAGGCCTATTAGCCTATTTAAAGGCTTGGACATGAAGTAGGCTTTTAAATAGGCTAATAGGCCAGGCTTTAAAACAGGCCAGGCCAGACCTACAAAATTGGCCTTTGACAGGTAATAGGCCAGGCTTAGGCCGTAAAATTATCAAGTAGGTCAGGCTCAGGCCTTACAAAACCTGGCCTGACCTACTTCCACCCTTAACTACAATCAATTGACTTACATGGGTAGGTCATCTCGGGGTTGTTCTCGACTTGCCCGTATTTACAAGTCAGCTATTGTGATGACTCTGACTATTTTCAGTTACTCATATTGTTTTTTTACAGGACAATTAGTCACATGGTTGAAGTAGAAACATATTGATTAAATGTTGCCATGTTACTCACTTTATACCATGTAACTTGGTTGGAGACGAGCCTTTTTACTCTTGGTTTGGGTTTCATCATACTATATATGGATTTAACAATATTGACATTTGAGAAAAACTATTCTGTTTGTTTCTTTATATCATTGCTAAGATATTTCAGGCTGATGTTGTGTCCTTTTTTATCATCAACATTGACAATTTTACATGTTATATTAACCTCAAATACTTTAATTAACATGCAATAGTTGACATTTAATTGTATATCACAAAAATAAAATGAAAAAACCAACGCGATGCTCGTGCTCATATATACTTTAACAAAGTCTTTATCATTTTATTTAAAAAAAACACATATACCTTTTTAATTGACCATTTGTTTTAAAAAGTATGTTGACTTTAATAAAAATAAGTGAATTGTTCATAAAAGCAGTGTTATCAAACTCGGCTCGGACTGGTCGGTCCAACCTGTTAAACCGAAAACCAGCCACATGACCGGCCCAAGCCACTGCATTGATCGGAAGTGTAATCAACTCGGTGGAAACCGGTTCAACTCGGTTGGGTTTTAGAAAAATCGGTGACTCATCCCGCTCTTCCAAACCGGATGGGTTGTGTTTAAAAAAAAAACTGAAAACTGAAGAAGAGATCTGCAACTTGGATCAAGAGATCTCCGACTCCGAGTCATGAACGCATGTTGGTTGTGAACATTGGAGATAGAAAGGCAACAACTTTTCATATCTATTCGCGATGGAGGAAACACAAGCAATATGGAGGAAATGCAATCTGAGAGAGAGAGAGAGGAGGGAGGAGAACGAATTGAGAAGAGAGGGGAGAAGAGAAGATGAAGAAGAAGAGAAGAAAGGGAAGAGAAGAGAGGAAAACAGAAAACAAAAAAGGTGAAGGAAGAAGAAGGATGAAAACGTAGAGAAGAGAGAGGAAATGAGAAAATAAAAAAAAGGTGAGAGAACAAAAGTGGTGTGTCAAATACTCAGATTTCAACTTTCAAAATATTGTAAAGTGTGCATCTTACTTAAGGAAAAGTTTACGGTACACTAATTTGAAAAACTTGTACCAGTACATAAAATTTTATCTTCGTTGATATATTATATTTTAAAAGAAACGGTTGATATTGCACACCTAAAAACTTGCTGAGATGGTTGTCTCAAAGTTTCTAATTTTTAGAAGTAGTCCTGTTGTACAGTAAGGTAAATTCCTAATTTATGTTATATTCTAGCAATCAAAATCTTCATTCTCATTCCAATGTTCAATAGCAATTAGCGTTTTCTTCGAGCAGGTTTGTAATGGAGAACAAAGTGTCAGTGATTTATGAATGGTCTAAGACTCCAAAAAACCAATTTAGAAAATTATGCGATTAGAACATTGTCATACAAGGAGGTGAATAGTTGAAGACTTGAAAGGGATATTGTAAGCAGTCATAGAAGATGATAATGGAACACGATTTTCGTACGGTGGTCGACGGAGAGGATTCATGGCCGTCGGCAATTATAAAGAGAAGTGAGTTGGTCAAGTTTTATGTAGTTAAGTCATTGGTTGATTTGGGTGTGGACTTAATTGTCCAACTAATCTCGGATGTTGCAGTAGGATTATGCTACTTCGATGTTGCGGCTCAACTTTACTTAGACACGTTCGGAATAGGAGAACAATGAAAACCTAATTGAAAGGGCAAGGGTTTATTTGAAAAAAGTTTTGGACAACAAAATAAAACTGGGAACTTTCAAAAAAGAGCTAACAACCTACACGTGTCAGTCTTATAACTTGTGTATTGGTACACAAACCTCAAATTTGTGTACCATAGAAAGCACCTCTTACTTAATCTTTTACTTCTTTTTTGGTAATAAGAAAATATAATATTAAAAGGTAAGCCCACTTATAGTGTAGCTGGACGTCCATATGTAAATTTTGGCTTCATAAATTTTTTACTTTCTATTAGTTATATTATATACTTATATATTTTTGTTATCATTATTTTTTAACAAATAATATAAAACTGGTTCAACTAATGACTCACTGGTTCGACCAGTGATCCAGTACTCTGACCGAGTCAATGACCAGTCCAAGTTTTATACCATTGCATAAAAGTGTATTTAAGAACCTGTTAAAAAAGTATTACTAACCTTTTGTCAATCATTTTTTCAATGTTTGAGCTAACAAAATGAAAGGAAAAAAAAAACTATTGTATCTATGTAGCATGTATTTTCGGCATTAGATGGTGTTGAGTCTCAGAATTAATTTAAGTATTCAAATTATATTCAAGACTCACTATCCTTGGTTTTAATGATTAACAAATTAGACTAGATGCAAAGAAAACAGGTGCTACTAAGAAAGGTATTGTTTTGTTGTTTGTATTTCAGGTTGGAATATTCGTCTGAAGTATAAGAAGAAGAAGAACAAATAAGAAGAAGAATCAGAAGAAGAACTAGTGAAGTATCAGAAGAAGAAGAACAAATCAGAAGAAGAACGAAGAAAAATCAGAAGATGAAGAAATACAGAATCAGAAAAGACTCAATCATTTGAAGACATGAAAGACTTAGACCGTCTCAAGACCTATCATCATCTAAAGAATATCCTCTGTTTGAAGAATGACTATCATCTGAAAATGTGAAGACAAACTGAAGAATGACTATCATCTGAAGATGTGAAGACAAACTGAAGAATGACTATCATCTGAAGACGTGAAGACAAACTGAAGACTTATCTATCATCTGAATAAACTAATCATCGTCGCAAGAACAACTATCATCTGAAGAATGGAAGCTGATCAGAAGCACTCTGTACAACTGAAGGACTGAAGGCGTCAGAACCAAGAAATATTCTCATGAAGATATTGCCAAAGCATGAAGAACACTGTATCCAATGGAGTACTTCATTTCGGCACAAAAGTCAGGCATACTTTTCTGCCTCGATCAAAAAGACTTGCACAAATGAGGAAATCCTGCAATGACTGCTGCATCTGCAATCAAAAGGATACTGTATACGCAGACATACTGCACATGCTACTGTCCAAAAGCAAATCAGAAGTCTGGACAAGAAAATATCGAGAAAGATGTGTGAACTAATACTATGTAATTCAACATCTATTCAAATATCAGAAGAACTAGAAGAGTCAAAGATGAATAAAGCTAGGATCGTCTGAAGCAAAAGAAGAAACATTCTGCTGAAGTAAAAAGGAAGAAGATTTCTGCTAAGAAGAAGAAGCGTCTTGCTTTGATCATCTGAAGAAGAGAAGAATCATATTGCAAGAAGAGAGGAGCGAGTTGAAAAGCATTTCAATATGAAGAATTAAAAGAAGCTTGAAGCTATCATCTAAAGGAAGTTATAAATGGCTCTCTGAATACATGGAACAAATTTCAACAGAGAAGAAGTCACAACAGAAGCTGAGACCATATGATTCAACGGCCATAATATCATATGTCTTCATTCAAATAGGAAATGGCAAAAACAACTATTGTCTTTATGACAAGACATCTCACTCAAAGAGGAAAGAGGAAACCGTGTCAGGAGCAAATGAAAAGGAGTATATACAAATAAGCGAAAGGACAAATCCAACGGATACCTCCTCATACATACTCAAGAAGAAAACAGACGAAAGAAGAAGAAAGCTGAAGAAAGCATAAGAAAATCAAGAGAGAGAGTAAGCATACAAATATCAAGCAAATCTCTCAAAAGAGCTCATCAATAGAAGTGTCAGAACAAGATCGTCTGAACACTTATTTTGCTTAAGAAGAAGCAACCGTTTGAGAAGCTATTACACAATGGCTATATGAGCCACATCATCAACATCTCAACGGTATTATCAACCATCTTCAACGGCTATATTCTATCAGAATATAAATAGCCTCAAGTATGAATCTGATGGTGCCGACTGGTTGTCGATTGTAAGAAGACAACCAAGTTTGAGCCAATGTCTTAGTATCACAACCACAAGATGTCAACCAGAAAGGTTTGACATTGAAGCCCAAGGCAGAGATTATGCCAAGAATGAACTGGCTGAAGCTTAATTCAATATTTTACTTAGCCAATTCCTTGAGGATGTTATACCTCACTTAGAAGACGAGATTGTACCCAAAATCATACACTTGTATCTCAGTCTTACCCCTGTACTTAGAATTCATTTCATATATCCTGAGTAGTACTCAGTTAAACTGTAAGTATAGGATGAAATTAAGTTTGTTTCGTGGAAACTTAAACTTAGTTTAGTTTGTAAACACTTTATGTGTCTGAGAGCCTGGAGAGGCTTGGTGGAAGAAAGAATACTTGTTGAGCCTGGAGAGGCTTTGTAAGAAAGAATACTTGTTGAGTCTGGAGAGGCTTGTCTGTAAAAGAATACTGCACTGAGTTGCCTGGAGAGGCAGTTGAAAATAAAAGAATACTTGTGGTTGAGCCTGGAGAGGCTTGTCTGTAAAAGAATACTGCACTGAGTTGCCTGGAGAGGCAGTTGAAAATGAAAGAATACTTGTGTAGAGCCTGAAGAGGCTTGATAGAAAATAATACTTGTATATGTGATTTCAGATAGTGAAAAATCCAGTGGTGGTTTGCCCTGGGACTGGATGTAGCTCACTGGGTTGGTGGGTGAACTAGGATAAATTTTGTGGCTAAGTTTTCTATCCCTTAAACTCCTTAATTTACAGTTTTATATTTCTGATGGGGATTGAACAATATTTTTTTTTATAATAAACTTAACACCACAATTTAAATAGACTAAGTTTTCCAAGATAATAACTCACTCAGTTAATCATATATCATTTGGAATTTTACAAAGAATTTACTTTGAAGAACGTCTGAAACAACTTCTTGAAATGGATCTGAAACAGATTCAGTTCAGAAGTTAGAAGTACACTTCAGACGATGATCAATCATCTGAAGTAGCTCAGAAATAGTTCTGAAAAGGTTCTTTGTAGTATCCTTCAGAGGGTATCTTGAGATGAATCTGAATGATTAAGATTAATTAATTAAGAGTCCTAATTAGTCAGCGTTCCGTTCAACTTTCCTTAGTCTCTAAATGTGTCAAAATTCGTCCTTCTTATCTTCCGCAATTTTCATGTTAACTCTGATTTTAAGTCTCTCATTTTATTTTGTCTTAATATGCTTGAAGTATAATTTCAGATTTCCAAAATGATCAAAAATGTATAAAACACTATTCAACCCCTCTTCTAGTGTTGCCTGTGGAACTAACATATGGGAGAGGAAAATGCAGGACAAGAGAAACATGAATACAACACTATTGTATCTATGTAGCATGTATCTTCGGGATACACTTGGTCTTGCATAAAAAAAAACTAAAAATTGAATCATTATTTACTGCGTAAAAATCATGTGAAAATTTTAGTTAGCTGATATCATGGTCCTGCAAGAAGCAACCTCATGGTCCTGCAAGAAGCAACCTACCATAGCTTTATCAACTGCAGAAGCAGAATATGTATCTGCTGCAAGCTGCTGCTCTCAAATGTTATGGATAAAGCATCAAATGGAGGACTATTGCTTAAGGTTTAGGGTTTAGGGTTTAGCTTTTCTGTTGCGATAGGGGTTGGGGAAAGGAGATTAGATATATTGTGGTAAAAAGGAGACTATTAATTAAGCATATTATTGACATTAGGCAAGTCTGGTGATATACATTGGTAAGTTTCACTCAGGTTGGATATAGATCCATTAGGCTGAGGAAAAAGAGTGTAAGTGAAAAAAAAGAGAGCTTCTAAATCGCATACATTTTATACTCATTGTTTAGTAGCTCAGAATCTGACATAACTGATACTGAAAAAGACCTTGACCTGCTTCCCATTGAAGATTTTCGAATGCTCCTCAAATTTGAGGCCTCAATGCGATGCCTAATCACCCAGTAACACATGGTTCCCAACGTTGTAGCCATTATAGTTGTCCCTAAAATTGTTACTCCAATTGCTAGCCACATGTGATCCTTCCCCACCACTACAAATGACAATGCCAAGAATGCCACTGAAATAAGCACACAAGCCAACCACATTAGCTTGTTAATGATGGCCATCATTTGCTTCTTTGCTTTGCTTTCTATAACCACAACTGAGGTTTGCACCACCACCACAGCAAGAGAAATGAAGAGGGCAATGGAATCAAAGACAAAGAAAATGATAAATGGTGCTTGTGGGGCTATATTTGCTTCACCAAGGGACATCCCTTTAGGAATGTCTTTTGGATCATCAACAAATTGGCCAGGGACAGTGAAAATAGCAGCAAAGGCTACTGTGGCAATGAGGACTGCAACCACTGTTGTGGAGTTTATTGCATTGTTAAGTCCTTCAGCATGCATTTTGTTGAGACGTTTTGCAATGCCTTGGACACTTCTTCTAGTTTGGCGAGTGTGTTCTAACTGGTCATGGACTTCATGCTTTATGTCACTTACAGTTTGTTTCAGCTCACGGGCTGTAGCTGTTTTTGGCTCAGCCTTTATGGCTTTGCCACTTTGAACACCATGTTCTACTAGAATGTCTTTAACATCAGAATTCCCAGTTTTCTCAGCAGTGTCGAATGCAGTTTCACCAGATCTATTAACCGCCATGGCATTTGTTTCTGTCTGTCTAAGTAGCAACTTAATAATCTGCACAAACAAAAATTATTAGTTCAGCATCTACCCTTAATCCAACAACTTTGAAACAGATTATAAAATTTCCAACAAGATTTTTCCTTTATACTCTATGCATTAAAGCATATTGAAGATGATTTGGATTGGAGCTACAGGTTGAATGACTCAGTTCCACATTGAGTCATTACCCATTACTGGTCTTACTAATAGGTAATCACAAAAGGAAGATTTTTAACATGTGTGTATCTACTACTCCTTATTATAGTTGAGTTGTTTCCTTCATGATGAATATCACATGCTCCATGTTGTTACCAATCCTGTTCTTTTACCCCAAGAAATACCATTTGTCATAAATGTGAAACTGGATGAAGACTATTCCTAGTCAAGAATGTTTCAGCTTATGGCAAGAGGAATGTTAGCAACACCCTTTTATTGACACACTCTTCAATGCACTCTTTATGATTGATTTATTTTTAAAAAAATCAACATACTTTCCTGGTAAATTGATCACTTTTTAAAAAAGTATGTTAACTTTTTGAAAAGTTAACTGATAGGAAGAGAATCTAGGCACTAAAATAAGATCTTGTTCTCAAAATTTCCTGTTCTTTTTTGCATTCCTTCCAATAGCCAAACCTATTGAAGCTAGTCCCAATAATCTCTAAGGTGCATAACTAACACACTTCTAAGGACCACAATCATTCAAAAGGATCGTACCATGAAACCTACGTCTCAGCTAACCAAGATCTGTACTTGGACAACGTTATGACTATCACAGATCAGAACACTGTCTGGCTGCATAACAGATTCTACATTTATAGAAGCTGGAAACCCGGTATGAATACATAACTCTTAGAGCAGGAAAATTGTTCAAATCTCAAATCATGTAAACAGTTCAAGGGATCAATCAGGCAATAGGCCACAACAGCAACTCTAAATCAGATTTCAATCCAAATCTGTTCATTTCACATTGTCATTTGTCCCGGGAACAAGCACAGAACAAGTACTACATGTCTAACTCAAAATAACTTAAGATGATTCCAAAGTGATTAGTAAGCCAAATATCATAAAAATGTTGAATTTCCACTTACTTTGTTTTCATATTGTAATAAAGATTGCAGACTGATATCTTAAAAACTAACAAACACAAGGATACAACAACTTCCATGATCTGGAAGAAGTCCTTCAAGTTAGTTGCTATCATCAATTTTTAGGAGTACTATCAAACCAGATGGTATTTTTGTTTTCAATGCAGGTTAGACACACCATAGAAAAGAAAGCATTCATCCAGAGATGGTGAACTGAATCACAATCCACTTCATGATAGTTGTCATCACAGCTTTATCTATGAAATTTTTGAGCAAATATTAGCAGAATTATAGACTAATTTACCTGAGCTCTACCCTTCCTGGTTGCTATGTGCAATGCTGTGTTACCCTTATTATCAACCATGTTTATTATTGATGAGGGATCTGCTTTTATCAACTCTTCCACCACCTCAAGACTCTGTCCCTTCACTGCCATATGAAGCGCTGTCTGTCCCTTCTTATCAGTCCGTGTTGCAACCCCAGGCTCCTTCTCCAGAAGTGCTTTCACAACCTCCAAATGTCCATTTCTTGCAGCAGAATGCAAAGCTGTTTTCCCATTACTTCTAGCAATGGTAGCCAAACTACTACCTGCTTCTAATAGAAACTTCACTATCTCAGTATACCCTTGTGTTGCAGCTGTGTGCAAAGCCGTGGTGTTAGATGGATCCACAGTCATTGACAATTCAGGATGAGCCTCCATTAAGATCTTCACTATATCTACAACAGGTAAAAAACAGAACTGAGATTCCATTTAAAAACCACACAAACCAGACAACAAAAAAGCAATTGAAAAACTACATTGAAAACATACCTAAATCCCCTTGTTTGGCAGCAATGTGAAGTGCATCAAAACCATTTCTTGCTTTAATTCCAGCATCAGCAAGATCATAATATTTAATCATCTCCCTAACCATATCAACATAACCATACTCAGCAGCAACATAAAGAGCTGTTTCTCCAGCATGGTTCTGCTTTACCAATAACTCACGCAGTTCACCCTCTTCAGTACCACTAACTGTGTCCTTCAATGAAGCCAGATTTCCTGCTCTTGCAGCAGAGTGTAAAGGCGTATCATCCCTCTTCCCAGTCAATTGTTTGGACATTTTCTTCCTAGGAGTGCTTGCTGGCGCAGCATGAGGCTGCACAGTTGGTGTGTCCATTGGATTCACCAACCTAATAAATCCCTTTTGTTTTCAACTCTAGTTAATATATCAGAACCTTCTTTTCTTCCTTCCAGCAAAAACCCAAATCAACACTTGCATCTTTCATCCCAAATAATTGTCATCTCCTTGAAGCAACTCAAAGGAGAGGATCATCCAAATCAAATACCAAAATAATAACAAATTCAAAAGAATTATGATTAATTCTCCTCTCTCATGTCTTCCAGAAATTCTTTATACTTCTGCCTGCCACCAAACCAGAATCATTGCTCTGAGTGACTCTGACCACAAAAAAAAAAGGGTTAATAGTTGAAAGTTGAAAGTTGAAACCACTACTCCAAGATATGATTTTTATTGCATTTTCTTCATCCTTGAAAGAGAGAGAATAGTGGGGAGGTAAAGTTTTAAAAGAAGCAATCAAAGAGTTGCAAAATTAAGAAAAGCAAATAAAAATATCACAGCTGGGTTCAAGCATTCATCAAATAGGTGGAAAGGGAGAAAGGTGCTGAGTTTGAAGGAAAAACAAAAACCTCACCTTGTGGCGTGTTGTCCAGCCGTCTACCACAACAAAAGCATTGAGATTTGAGGGTAGCTTTTAGGGAGCTATAAGCTTGTTAGGACACCCTGTAACCAAACGAACTTTCGGGATACGTATATATATATATATAGTGCAAAAGAAGCAAAAAAAAAAAAGTGATCTCAAAGAGCCAATAAATATTCTGAAGGAAGTGGCAAGAAGAACACAGGCAATAGAGACTAATGATTAAGAATTAAGACACGAAACCCACATGTAAGCAACAACTTTATGTGAATCTAAATCAGAGGTAGAGCTCAATGCGCATACATTGATACACGCGTAGTGATGATGGAATGAGAGATGAGATGAGAGAGTATTGTGAATAATATTTTAGAGAATCCAAAAGGAGGAAGAAAGGATGAGAACAAAAAAAGAAAACACCAAGAACAGTGGGAAAAACCAACAGCGGGGCCAATGCAATGAACAAAAAACCAAAGTGTCCGAGGCATGACAACGGAAATAACAGAACCACGCGCACTTGGATTCCCACTGGCGCGAGTGGAGAGTGCTTTCGTTTGAAGTAACAGTTTTCCCGTTGACTCTTCTATAGTTAGTTTAAAGTCCACGTTATCCACACTTTTTTTTTCACCTTGTTTATCTATGATGCAGGTTTTTTTTTTTTTTTTTTTCACGTTTGGCAAGAAAAGAATTCTATTTGCTAATTAGTGAGGGAGTGAGTGCCAGATTTTGTTGAAAAGATATTTAATATATTTATTAAATATTTTTTAATTTTAATTATCTTAAAAAATAAATATTAAATTTTTTATATTCAATGTAATAAATACTTTTTTTTTAATTAATATAATACTTGTTAGTATTCTCTTTATTTATATTAAGAAAAAAAATCCATGTTATAATTAATTTTTTTTGGAAAAAAATAAAAAATTACAACAAAAAATGTTATTAATCAATTTAATCTAATTTTTTTATTTAATTGTATTTAGTCCCTTCACTATAGTTAATATATAATATTGGTCCACAAATAATTTTGGGAATTTTAGTCCCTAAATTTTTAAATCATTACAATTAAGTCTCAATGTCACTTTTCTTCTCCTAAAATCTCTCAAATTCTCATTTTTTATTTAAAATTTTCATAAATTGAATCGATTAACTTATTTTAAATCTTATTTTAATTTGCTTAAAACTCACAAATTAAAATGTCAAAATTCATTAAAAAAATTTTAAATTTTCACCTTTCAAACCCTAATATCACATCTTTCACATTTCTTCCAATTTTATCAATTTTTCATTAATTTCTTGACTTTTAAACCTTTAAAATCATTTTATATTCCAAATCTATCAACTGCCTAAATATTTGGATAGAAAATGTGAACTTGAGGGGTTTTAAATAAAAAAAATTGATAATAGAGCAAATTTTCTTAATTTAAAAATAATGGTACATGATTAACTTGAAAAATTTTAGAGGGATAAAATTGCATAAAATCTAAATTTGAAGGATCAGAAAATAGAAATTAAACCTATTTTTTCTTTTATGGATTTGCAATTTATGTTATTTTGAAATTAAATTATTTTTATACTAATTAAATGACTAAATGAGGTTAACATTTTTTAAGAAAAAAAATAAAAATAAATTAAATACATGTAAAATCACAAGGTATGCTAACAAACAAATTATCCTACAATAGTAAGTGAACATTAGATGACTGTAGAGTTGGCAATTCGAGCTACTCGCCTGATGTGAGTAACATACTTTATCGGGTTAGACTAAAAAATCCTAGAGTTATTCAAACTTCTAAAATAAATGACCGAACCCTACATTTTGAGAGTTTTTTTTATGGGTAGCGGGTTTTATCGAATTAAGCTAAAAAAACTCGGAAGTTATTCGGACTTCTAAAATAAGTTCTCAAACCCTACATTTTTACGAGCTTTTACAAGCCAACCCGGTGTGACTAGCCCATTTGGTTGTTACTAGAAATGAAGGAGTAGTCTCTAACATGGTGCAAATAAAGTAGCTCGTATGGTTAGCCAAATGATTTGCAAATTTGTTTCTCTCCTAAAGCAAGTGTGTAAGTATGTAACAGTCTTTCAAAATGTATGTAAACATTAGTTTCATTGTTGTAATTTGAAAAAAAAAAAATGATGAGAAGGCAAGATCTATAAGTGAGGTACGTTATTTGCAAATAAATATTTAACAAAGAAAGTGTGGATATATATATATATATATATATATATATATATATATATATCAAAAGGATATATGGGATAAAATCATAACTTTAAAGTTTATATATAGTTATCAAGAATTAATACATATATGCATCACAAGTACATTGGAGTAGGAATAATACAAGATAAAGTTCTTAAAAGATTTAAAAGGTTTAGTGCAAGAAATATTTTTAACTGAAAAGATTCTTTTTAGAAACAAAACTAATTAATGGTCATATGTATATGACATCTAGCAGATCATATAAGGTTGTGTGGAGGAGGGTATGGGATATGGGAAACAAACGGAGAGAATAAAACTATCTTAGATTTCATTTAGCTTTTGATTTTACTATAGTTATTTTAAGAAAAAGAGAGAAGCATATTATGATAATGTATAAAAATAGGGATCATGTCATGCTCCTAAATTGATTTTTTTATATAAGGTAATTAAATAGAAACATTTGCATGGATCGCAAAGTCATGTCAAAAGAAAGCTTGTCCACTCAACATAGGATTTTGGTTGGATGTGCGCATCAAGAGGAAAATAAGTAAGAATAGTCAAGCTAGCATTAATTCTTATGATATTCCAAATTATAAGGGGTAAAATACAAAGGCTTTTTGAGAGAAAGGTTTTGAAGGGAGGGTTTTAGGAAATCCAAGGAAGTGCTAACAACATGTGGAATGGGATTCTTAAAGTGGTTTGAAAGGTGGCTGAGCATTAATTTGACAGTTTATACCGATACTTATTTTAGGTACTAAAACATGGGAATACAAAATTTATAAACTTGCTAAAAGCAGAAAAAGGAAAACAAGATATTTGAACCGAGTTAGACGCATTAAGGTAGTTTTTGGCATAGCTAGGGATATAGCAGAGTGAACTATTATGTTCTTTTTTCTTTGATTCCACCATTTTTTAGTGGAATAAATGTATTTTTTTTACCTTTTGCCTTATTTTGTTTTGATTAGAATATGCCCTAAATATAAAACAAAACTTATATTCTATTTTGTTGTAACCTATCTACTAATTAAAATTACATATAGATGTTAAAGAAAAAGTATTGATCATGAGATGAGATATCAAGAAATGTTGGAAAGGTTATATTATTAACCTTTTTAATGAAAGATATGTGTATTCTTTTTTTTTTTTTTAAACCACATGTATCCCCTATTATTAGAGACAATCTTGTTCGGGGCTCAGTGATATATGTATTCTTTGAACTTTGATAAACATAACATTCAATAGGAAGATCATAATTATTCTTATTACCAAATAAATCAAGAATCAAAAGTAAAAGAAGTATATTGAAGAGGATGACTAAGATAGTTGGACTAAATATATATACTTATTGAGGTATGGAAAACAAAAAGGTATAAGATGGCTCGCAAAGTTGATAAATGAGATTATGAGGTCTAAGAGCATGTTTAATGATTAGATGAAAAATATTTTAATTCTATTTTTAAGCACAAGGTGACATAAAATTATGCAAATTATAGAGGAATTAAATTCATAAGTTATACTACTATATAGTTTATGAGAGAGTAAATGAGAGATTAAAATAAAAGACTCATATCACATAAAATCAAAATGATTATGCTGAAGAGATCAAACTATGGACGTCATACACTTATTAGGTAAATTGGTGAAGAGATATATATAGGAGAAATTAAAAAAAAAAAAACTATACATAATTTTCATTGATTTGGGAAAAAAAACCTATGATAGAGAACATAAAAAAATTATCTCAAAATTTAACAAACTTTTCGAAAATAATTTGAGACATACAAATGAAAGAATATTTTTTTGGAAAAAAAGTATATAAGCACCCTTAACTTTTACCCTCTTGCAAATAGACACCACGAACTTTTATTTTGTCCTAATTAATCCTTAAACTTTCATCATTGTTGCAATATGTCATTTCATTAGCATGAAGTTAAAAAGTTAACAAATATAATCTCAACCCTTCAAAATTGTATTTAAAATATTAAAATTATATAAAATAAAGTTTCGAAAATTAAAAAAATAGGAAAAAAACTCTAAATTAAAAGAACATATGATCATATTTCGCTTTTAAAATTTCAAATATATATACTTGAAATTTAACATAATTCAAGAATAAAAAAATGTAAATTTACTCTTTTAATTTTTTTTTTTAATATTTGAAACAAAAAATCTCGAAAAATTGAGATTGATTATGGTAATTATTTAACTTGATATTAATGAGTATACCTATTGTAATATATATTGATAAGAGTTTAAGGGTAATTAATTGGGACAAATTAAAAGCTCATGATGCCTATTTGCAAAAGGGTAAAAGTTTAAGGTGATTTTATGTACTCTTTTCCCTATTTTTTTCCTAATTGGAAAAGAATCTCATAATAGTAGTAGTAGTGGTGATTTGATAATATATGGAAAATATGATTTTACTTAATTAACTGGATTTTTTAATGTTTTATGAATTTAGTGAATAAAAAAAATAGAATTAGATTGGATTGATTAAATTAAACTGGACCAAGTCAAACCATCATTCTGAATTAGAGATCCACGACTTGTCATGATATTGTGCACTTATATTAATTCTTATCACAATTCACAAGCTCCTTTACAAGCCTAAATCATGAGTTGACTTATAAATTTGGTTACTTTTAAATTTTTTAAAATGCATACAAAATACCTACCAATACATTTGGATAACTTCAAAAAAAGAATTTACATATACCAAATTGAAAAGGTAAATCAAGAGTAGTTAATTACATCAACAATTGGTTTGATTGATTGAATATTGTCTTGTACTGCACCCTAGAGAACAAAGAATTTCAGTTTGGCATGGTTTACCTTTTATAATTAACCATGTAACCAACACTCACGAATTATGTTTTCTTCCCGTTACACACCCTTTCTATATCAAAATGTTAAAACAAAACTTATCTAAAATAAAACAGTAAATAGGAAGAATCAAATTTTAAACCTAAAGAAGCTAATTGTTTTTGCAACGGTGCCCGTGGAAATACCCTCCCTGTGTGTCTATACGTAAAACTTTGAAGTTTGAAACCTAGAATATTTTCGCTATACGATAAATATTTTGAAAACCACAAAAAATAATTTTTAATTTTTTATTTTGAGTTATAAAAATTTATTAAAAATTTTTAAAAACAAAAAACTGAAAACTCGTAACCATCCGAACGACCCCTAAGGTATTTTAGATATATGAAAGCTGAAATTAGTAGTTGAAATCATTTCATTTTATCATTGTTTGATAAAATAATTTTTTTAAGTTACTATATATTAGCTTTTTTTTAGAAGCTATTTGAGATAGTTTTCTTTTTTTAAAAAAAACTCCCCTTTTCAACTATTAGCTGAAAATTTATTACAAATTTATCCATTTTTTATGTCCTTATATGTCTTTTACCATTTCCATCTAGTTTAAGTAAACACTTCCAATTAAATCATCTAATTTTTCAACTTTTAGCTAATTATTAACTTTCAATACATCTAATTTTTTAAATTTCAGCTAATTTTATCAAATACGCATTTACGTAACCTTGCACGGGTATTTTCATACATTTCATATTTTTGTAATTAATTAATATATAATAACAAATTTAAGGCAGGAAACTAACTTAAATTTTTATTGAATTAAATGAAACTTATTATTGTAGGTCCCAAGCAGTTCTCTTCAACGTTGGGCCCACGCAATTGGACTTGGAGTGGTCAGTTTTGGACTGACGTGGTAAGTGGCACACCACGCCCAATTATTATTTAAATGAATATTATTTATGACATACTCATTTAAAAATTGGGTCAATAATGGCCCTCGAATTTTTCCTTTATTAATTTTTTTTATATTAATGATTTAAAACACATGATCGAACTTGTTCTCCCCGTGCAGTGCAGGAGGAATAAGCAGCGTTGAGATGCTTCATTTGGATTTGGGTAACCTACCCCGACAAACACTGAAAAACGCATATGGTCTTATCCACGCAGCACCACGCAACTAGTGTAAGAGGTTTTAATCTATCTCTCTTGTCTTGTTCAAACGACCTAACAAAAACTATCTATTTCTTCTATTTTAAAGTGGTTATTGATTTAGTGTCTGTTTGGTTTATAGTTGAGTAAAATTGATTTTGAAAATCAATGGTTAAGATGAGTGATGCACACTTTACGAAGTACGTTGGACGAAAATGATTTAAAATCAATTCTGCAAAACCATGATTTTGATTTTTCCAACGCCAAACCAAACGGACCATTAGAGGTTTTATATTGTTTATTGCCATAAAAAATTAATAAGACATTAATTATAGTTTCTAATTTTATTCTAATTTTTTAATATCTTTATTATACGAAAAGACATATGAGATTACCTCGATGTTGTCTCAGGGAATATTGCCTTAATTTTCGCCTATAATCTCTACCCAGAATTTGCAGGCAATATAAAATTCCTCAGTTATGTTATTTATGTCTTGCTCATATCTTTCAACATAGAGCATTGGGTGTGTGTTTATTTTTCATGAGCAGTAATTTTGTGTTTGTAAATGGTTAATCTGACTTTTTTCCCAAAAAGTTACGGTAAGAGGACTTGTATGATATATACATCCTGTGATATTTTGTAGTGAAAAATTAATCCTAACAGCAATATGACTAAGGTGTAGGTTGACTCAAAGTAACAGTCAATTGTAGTAGATGCAATGAACTATCATTGAATTTCATCACATTCAAATCCAGTAGTCAAAGGAAAAAAAAAATTATCTCATATTTCTTCCATAATTTATTTGGGCTCAATCTCACATTATAAAGCAATTTTAAATCCAAATTTTAATATCAACACTCATTTAATATTCTTTTTTTCCCTTTTATCTCTCTTTTTTTATTATATCAATTATCATATCTTTAACCATCGAACACGTGGATGAGCTGGTAAGAGGATGTTCAAACTTAACGAGTATTCTCGAATTCGAGCCCTAGGTATACAGTTGTGTTAAATACTTAAAGGGAAAACTTTACCACTTCATAGAGGTCCTACCCAACTTGAGGTATGCAGTTGTGTTAAGGGAGAGCTTTACCGCCCACAAAGGTCTTACCCGGCTCGAACAAAATTGTCTCCCGTAAAGAATATCTGTGGTCTTGCATAAAAAAATTTATCATATCTTTAAATTTTTTCTTTCATCTCCTTTTCTCTTTTTGAGTGTCTACAAATCATTAAAATTAACTAACAATGTACAACTCATATAATTTTGTTATAGAACACACACATATAAGGATTTAATGTATATATACTAAGAACGCAAAAAAGTTTTACAATATCATCCAATGATGTGTTGTGACATCTTTTATTATATATGACACTTCATGTGCTATTAAACTCATTAAACGATATGACAGCACAACATTAGATGACAATGTAAACATTTTTTACATTATCATTGTATGCTAATTAAACTCTATATATAATTCATTTTGATCACCAAAAACAACTTTGTCATCTTATATATCTTGTTGTTTATATAATTTATTTCGTGTCATTATTGTTTATGGCAAATTTTTTAATATGATAAAAAATCTTGATTTCAATGTTTAATTTGGGAAGAAAATCTTTTCCTTAAAAGGGAATAATAGTTTGATAATTATAGTTTAATCTTAATTGAATGTTTAATTAAATATAAGTGTGATTGAAAGTTAAACTATGAAGGAATAAGAGTGAAAAAGAATTTAAAAGAAGAATTAAATGAAAGAGTAACAAAAAGTGTAATATAAATAATGAGATAGTGTGTTTGGAAACCAAATAAGTCGAAGAAAATGTATATTAAATCAAAAGTATCATCCCATATACTTTAAATCAAACATATATTTGGAGCATTGGAATATGTGTCAATTTAGTATACAAACACACATGTGTGTATTATCGATGTTTCAATTAATGAAATTTTGACCTTTATTTTATTATTATAACAAGTATTTATGGATACAATATATAAGGCAGAAATTATCCTGGACTAAGGACTTTAAAATTGATATCAACCAGAGTATTAAATTTAAGCCACTGCTCAAATGTTACAAGTGTAACATGTTGTGGCCAGTTGCCATGGAAGATAGTAAAATTTGCTGGTAGCCCCCCTCAACATTTAACTATCCATGTGCAATCCCACAAATGATATAAATGTATGTTTGTTGTAATGTATAATTGGTCCGTGAGCATGTCTGGCATTTTGAAAGAGTCTCACTATTATGGGTGTTTATATATGCAATGTAAATCACAAAACCTTAACCGAAAAATAATCAAATCGAAAACTGAAAAAAAAAAAACAAATTTTTTATTGGATTGAGTTAGTTTTCGGATTCTATATTGAAAATCGATCGAATCCAATCCAAATCGAACTTATATACACATATATTATTTTATCTATAAAATAATAATAATAATAATATATTTATACTTTGATACATAGATATTTATAAAATTACTCATTCTAATATATTTTTATGATTTTATTATCTAATACTATGTTAATATCTCTATAGATATATCAATATTAAATATAATTTTAACATTGGTTTTCATGGCTCATGTTCTTCTTTTTATATAATTTTATATTTATATTAAAAAATATGAGTTCCAAAAATGTTCACTATTATTTCATAATTTTATAAATTTATCTAATATTTATTGTCTCCTAAAAAATTAAAAACCAATCCAACCCAATTTAAATTAGATCGAATTTGAAAATTAATCGAAATTGATTGGATGATGAAATGATAAAACTGCAATGATTGATTCAGATGATTTTTTACCTTAAAATCGATCCAAACCAAACCATGAACACCACTGCTCACTAATGATCGCATTGATATACATAATGGTAGTATTTTGTGAAGCTTGATGTTTGGTGCTATATAGTGGATTTGGTGTCCATTATGGTAAGAGTAAATGAGTGGTCTTGACTTGCTCTTGTTGAAGTATATGCATTCAATCTTTAGAGAGGGATAGAGTTCACAATTGGTGCATCGACTATGGTGGTCTCTGAATTTCGGCGAATTGTCTCAGTGAGACAAGAGGAAAGCACCGAAGGAAGACGCATTTTTAGCAAAGGTATGGTTCCATTTATAGTGTTGGGGTGGAATTATTTTGTTGCATAAAAGAGTTTTGTTTTTGTGCTCAAAATTTGATTTATTTTGTTCGTTCATGTGATAGTGGTGTGTGATCGATGAACTTCAATATGCATTATTCTCTATATTATATTCACTTTCACATCTCTACAAAATGGGCTAACAACATATGAACGCGATGGCAAAATCAACATAGGCTTTAGGTCATATTTTTTATTTGCACGTGTCTCCACTTAAAATGCTACATGATCTCATATGGAGGTTATCGAGAGGGCCTACTTGCAGCCTCCCTTGTTTGTTCGCACTTGTCTTTACTTAACCCTTGAGCCATACGCACATGCTTGAGAGAAAACAATACTTTCCATTGGATATTTCATGTCTAGACATCTAGAATCGTTAATTTGGGATACCTGGTTCGACTTGATGCAGGTAGTGGGATTTCGTGGGCCAGACAAAAAAACCTCGAAGTTATTTGAGCTTTTAAAATAAAGGCCCAAGCCCTAGATTTTTTGCGAGCTTTTACGGGTTGACTCATTTTGACAGCTTAGTGGACACTTATCAAATTCAAGTGAACATCACTTAATAAGAGGTAAGTACGTCTCCTAACTTATGCACGTAATGCAACAACTGCATCTATCTCAACTTTCCATATATAATGCATGTGTGTTTCCCAAGGCTAATCAATTTCATGTTAAGCTTTGCATATCCACTCTAGTAGCTAGAGTGAGCCATCTTCTCTTTGTGAAGTCTATTAATCAGTTTGAGCATTCAAACCTGACTCAAAGACTTAATATCTTTTAGTTTTAATGATTAACAAATAAGAGTATAATAAGAACAAATAAGATTATATAAACAGATTCTACTGAGAAAGGTATTGGTTTGTTGAATTGTGTTCCAGGTTGAAATATTCATTAGAACAAGAAGAAGATTTGATGAACAGAATCAGAATCAGAAGATAAGGATCAGAAGAACAAGAGCATGATGTAATATAAAGGTTGTCTGAAGAACGCAAGCCATCTGAAGTGCTGAAGTCGTCTGAAGTACGCAAGTCATCTGAAGACGTGAAGACCATCTGAAGAAGTGAAGACCATTTGAAGACATAAAGACTCGAAGAAATGAAGACAACATAAAGCAGTCTGAAGATTGAACTTATCTGAAGCAAAGAAGCTGTCTGAAGCAAAGAAGCTGTCTGAAGCAAAGGAGCTGTCTGAAAGACTAGAAGCTATCTAAAGTGTCAATACTCGTCTGAAATATTGAAGCCGTCTGAGATCCGACGTGGCACACTCACTGAAGACAACAAAGATTTTTTTTGCTCTCTGAAGTATGCTGAAGAAAATTCGTTCTCTACAAACACGCAACACTTTCAAAGCTTAAATTGGCAAAGTCACAGAGACCTTTCCTGGTACCTTTGAAGTTCATACACCACTGAGGAAATCTCTGCAACGCAGAAATTGCAGCAACAACGATGGCAGCTTTATAGCAGCACCAACGTTGTACTTTGTCAGAATTGTCAGAACACCCAGAAGCGTGTCTCACAACGGATTGAATAGCATTCAATGCTATCTCTAAACGGTGGTATCACAACGGAAATATCATCATCACCAATCCGAAAGAAAGCACAAGAAAAGCTCAGAAGACTAAGCAGAAGCAACAAAGAGAAATGTTTGAATGAAATATTTTAATTCAAACATATTTTATCATCTGCAAGAAACAGCCATTGAACAAGACATCACACCCAAAGAAGATATGATGTCAGGAGCAAATAAAAAAAAGGAGTATATACAGAATAAGCAAAAGGACAAATCCAACGGATACCTCTTCATAAACACTCCTAAGAAAAGCAGAGAAAATCAGAAGTCAGCTGAAGAAAAGCAAAAGGATATCAAGAGAGAGAACATGCAAAATAATATCAAGAAAATCTCTCTAAAGAGCTCATCTACAGAAGTGTCAGAACAAAACTGTCCGAACACTTATTTGCTTAAGAAGAAGCAACCGTTTGAGACACTATTACATAACGGCTATATGAGCCACATCATCAACATCTCAACGGTATTATGAATCATCTTCAAACGGCTATATTCCAACAGAACATATAAATAGCCTCAAGGAAGAATTTGAAGATGTTGAACTCATTCACTTGGTTCAATCAGTTGATCAAGATGTATCAAAAAACCTTATTGGTTGTTGACCATGCTTACTTGAATCAACCATGCTGCTGATCTATTGATCAGTTAGTCAAAATTGTAGTTGTTCAATTGAACAACCAACCAGGCTGTGCTTAATCTCATATGAACCAAGAATGGTTTGAAGCTGCAAGTATGCCTTGGTTTTTCCAATGATACGGGTGAGAATGTAGCCCATGGAAACCAATGGCTGGAGAACAAGGTTGGAGCTTAAAGTCAGTATCTACCTAGCCAATTCTCAGAGGATGTCATTCTTCTTATCAGAGACAGGGATTGTACTTAAACTTATACACTTGTATCACTGTCTTAACCTTGTACTTAGAATTCTTTCATTGTATCCTGAGTAGTACTCAGTTAACTTCAAGTACAGGAAAAGATTAAGTTTATGTTTCGTGGAAACTTAAACTTAGTTTAATTTGTAAACACTTTATGTGTCAGAGAGCCTGAAGAGGCTTGGTGGAAGAAAGAATACTTAGTTGCAAAGCCTGGAGAGGCTAGACTGAAAAAGAATACTGCATATGTTGCTTGGAGAGGCAGTTGAAAACAAAGCAATACTTGTGTTGGCCTGAAGAGGCTGTGAATAATACTTGTATCTGTGGATTCAGATAGTGGAAAATCCAGTGGTGGTTTGCCTCTGGGACTGGATGTAGCTCACGGGTTTGTGGGTGAACCAAGATAAATTCCTTGGCTAAGTTTTCTTACCCTTATCTCTCATCAATTCTTTTTATACTAATCAAGGGGTCAGAATAATTAATCTGATATTTTACAAAGGCACAAAAACATCTTTTAAAATTAGTTTTTACAAGTCGTCTGAAAACTTCAGACAGCCCCTTAAAAGCCTGTCTGAAATCTCTATACCTAAGTTCTCTTTTTCTTAATCTCTTTATTTCCAGTTTTCATATTTATGTTGGGATTTGAAAAGTATTTTCTATAATAAACTTAACACAACTATTTCAATAAAATGATCCTTCATATGAATAAAACATGAGATGTCTCTTATATCATTTGAAGCTTTACAAAGAATGTTCCTCGAAGAACTTCTGAAATAAATTCTCTGAAGTAAGTCTGAAAGAGATCAGTTCAGAAATCAGGAACAGACTTTAGAAAACCTTTAGTCGTCTGAAGTATTTCAGAAACCGTTCTGGAAATACTCCTTGTAATAATCTTCAGAAGATACTTTGAGAAGCCTCTGTTTAAAACAATCTTAAGCTTTAGAAGAAACACTGTTTTTCTTATCTTCCACACGTTTCAACTATCTCTGATCTTAAGACCTGTTTTTAATGGTGCCCATCTTAATGATTTAAATTAAAGATTTCCAAAAACTATCAAAAAGTTTAAAACACTATTCAACCCCCCTTCTAGTGTTTCATGTGGTTCTAACACTCTTGAAGTTACACAAGTTGCTGCTATGTCTTTCTTTTTATAAGTGTCACTAATAAAGTTGTTGCTTCCTTTGTTTTGCATGCCTATGAAAGATGTAGTAGCAACCATACACGTTCTTACATGAACGCTTGTGTGTTCACATTTGCCTTAATCGATACCAACTGCTTCGGCCTTGAACACCTTTTTATGGATCATGTATATCTTAACATTATCACACAATGAACAATGGAGGATAGGTTGCTTCTTTTACTTACTTATTTTTCATTCTTGTTGTCATAGGTCAATCATAGTACCAAATGCTTGCCCTCGTCAAAGCTAACTTTGACAAAAATAGCCTTAATCCCCCCTTCTGCCCCATCTGATTACTCATTACTCTTGACTCACACAATGGTACATCAAATGTGGGATCTATAACAACATTATTGAAAAAAAAGGACCTCCACAACCCTAATTAATCCCATACAATGAATGCCTTTCCACTTCTCTTTCTCGGTTCCTTTACTAATAAAATGCACATCTACCTTCCTATTTGAATCTCACCAATCATTGTCGTCTCCCTTCACAGAGTACTGTGTTGAATATGATGTCTCTCTCTTCACTCACTCTTGGCTAAATTGGGGAAATTGGGTTAGTGTGTGATTTCACAATGTGGAATATCAATTTTATCAGGCTTAATTAGTAAATACCAATAACTTTTGAATAACGAGATATTGAGGGTAAAAAACATAATGACCATCGTGGACCCTAAATCTTAAGTTTCCACCATAGCTTTACCCTAATATATAATTGTTTATTTGATAGGATCTTGACATATGTACAAAAGTAAATAACTTCATATCTAATATTTAAACATTATCACCAGATTTATTCAAATAGACAACTTTTAATAACTAATTACACCATTACATAAGACTTGGAATGAGTTTTTTTTTTCTCCAAATATTTTCAATCAAACCTTTGACATTAAAGTCTTTACTCCTTAGTAACAAATCTCAACACCTTATCTTTGATTTGAACTTCATCATAATATTTTGATTTTGACTTAAGAAAGTCTTATTTAGATTCCTATTATAATATTGTCTTTTAATATACCTTGACCATAAAGTTTTCGAAGCTTTAATCAAAATAATCTTTCAAATCCTTGACATTTAAAACAAAATGGATTGTGATCCAGTGGCGGTATTGGCAGAGAACCAACACTACCATAAGCCATGAATACATTTAGTTGGAACTGCCGGGGGCTTGGGAATCCACGTGAAGTTTGGTGCCTCCAAAGGGTGATTAGGAGGGAAGTTCCCGATGTGGTTTTCTTTATGGAGACCAAAAGATTGGTGGTAGAGATGGAGTATGTAAAGAAGAGAATTGGTTTTTCAAATATGGTGGTTGTTGATTGTTCTAGGAGCAATGAGGGTAGAGCGGGTGGACTAGCTTTGCCGTGGAGGGAAGAGGTTAATTTATAGTTGGTTTCGTTCTCCGCAAATCACATAACCATGTCATGTGTGACCATGGATAATATACCTTACTATCTTACGGGTATTTATGGTTTCTCAGAAGAGGTCCACAAATGTCAAACATTGCATCTTATTCATTAGTTTGCAAATGAGGTTAGTGATAAGTGGGTTGCTTTTGGTGATTTTAATTTAATTTATTTGTGTTTGGAGAAAAAAGGGGGAAGGATGACGTCTATGCCACTGAACCATGAATTCAACCAGTGTCTTAATGCATGTGGCGTATGCGATATGGGGTTTATTGGGTACCCGCATACATGGTCCAATGGTAGAATGGGGGACGCGCGGATAGAAGAACGGTTGGATAGGAGTGTAGCAAGTGCGGGTTTTTTGAATTTATTTCAACACAATACAATGACACATTTGGGTAGGCTAACATCTGACCATGCTCCCATTCGGCTTCAATAGGCCCAACAACAGGAGGAATTAGAGGACTAGAGAGATAACTTTTCAGATTTGAAAAAGTATGGATGGAGGATACGAGATTTTTGGCTTGCATTAGTAATGCTTGGTTTTTATTTGGAGCGGACTGGGCCAACAAATTAAAGGCTACGAAGGAGGCTTTAGCTTTGCTTGAAAGGAATGTGGGATCCCATACTCAAAATTTGAAGAAGCTAGAAAGGAAGATTCAGGAGGCAGATAGATGGGACCCAACCCCACAGAATATTCAGAAGCGCAATGACATGTTGGCTGAGTATGATAGCATTCTGAGACATGATGAAATTTATTGGTCCCAACGTTCACGTGCTTAATTTGTGGCTTAAGGAAGGTGACAAAAACACAAAGTTTTTCCACTCAAAAGCATCAATGCGCCAAAAATATAACAGAATTTCAAGAATAGAGAATGAAGAAGATGTGTGGGTGTTAAGCGCAAAGAAAGCAACAGAAGTCATCCAAAAATATTTTGAAGATATCTTTTCATCCTCCCAGCCAGTGGTTTCTGATGATTGCTGGGACACAATTCGGAATCGTGTGGATCAAAATGCTTTTGAGGAGTTATAAAAAATTTTCACGGCAGATGAGGTCAAATTGGCTTTGTTCCAAATGCATCCCCTCAAGTCTCCTGGCCTAGACGGTTTCCCAGCATTATTTTATCAACAATTCTGGGATTTAATAAGCAGTGATGTTTGCAAACTGGTTTTGGACGTTCTTAACAATGGTATGGATCCTACCGGTATCAATAATACTTTCATTTGTTTGATTCCTAAAATTAAAAAGCCTCAAAGTCCAAAGGATTTGAGACCTATTAGTTTATGTAATGTTGTAATGAAAATTGCAACAAAATGTATTGCTAATAGGTTGAAACCTTTTCTAAATACTATTGTTAGTGAAAACCAAAAGGCTTTTATCCAAGGGAGACTTATAACTGATAATGCTCTGGTTGGGTTTGAGGTTTTTCATTATATGAAAAAAAAGACAAAGGGGAAAAAAAGGTTATATGGCTTTAAAGCTAGATATGTCAAAAACATATGACAGAGTTGAGTGGACTTTTCTGCACAAAGTTCTACAAGTTATGAGTTTTCCTGAATCTATCTCTAGCTTAATTATGAGATGTGTTACCATTGTTTCATAATCTATTCTTGTTAATGGTAATCCAAGAAAGTCTTTTACCCCAGAAAGAGGGCTCAGACAAGGAGATCCTTTATCCCCATATTTATTTTGTGTGCTAAGCTCTTTTCTGGCCTTCTAAATCATAATGTAGAGAGAAAGAAAATCCATTGAATTAAGGTTGCTCATAATGCACCACCAATTTCACATCTTTTCTTTGCAGATGATAGTCTTTTTATTTGCAAGAGCAAGACTGGAGGAATCAAATTCTATTTTAGCATCAATTAATAAATATGAATCTGTATCAGGACAGAGTTAATTTCGACAAAACTAAACTATCTTTCAGTCGAAATGTGTCGGTTAACTGTCAACAAATAATCCAGGATAGGATGAGAGTAAAGACAATGAGTGTTCATGATCGCTACTAGGGATGGCAAAATGGGCTTGGCCCATCCCGTCCCGTCAATTTTAAAGGGTTGGGTTGGGGATTCTTAACCCATTGGCCCGTCTAGCCCGTCCCATTCTGACCCGTTTTCAAATGGGCTGAAGGAGTATTAAGGTCGAGCCAGCCCGTTGGGTTGGTAAAATAATTATTTAAATTTATTTAAAAATTAAAACAGTTGGCTAAAAAATAATAAAAATCTTTTTAATTGGGTGAAACTATACTAAGGCAACAATATCACACTGCCAGTGGCGCGTCCCTCATCAATTTTCAATTTCACACCCTAATAATACCATTTGGAAGCGCGTCCCTCTGTGACAGAAGATAACTTTGGAAGCGCGAGAATTTCCTCCTTCTCGGGCTGGTAAACGGAGAGGCTGGCCTCTTTACAGAGCTGGATTTGTAACTACTTAGGAAGCACGTACAATATTCTTGGTGAGACTAGAAACTGGATTGAATTCAATAATGACATATGGAGTTTATTTAATTAAAAATTCAAATAATTAATTTATAAAAAAATGGAAATATGGGCTGGCCCGTTGGCCTGTTTAGCCCGTCTAAATATGGGCTGGGCTGACTTTTTTTGTCCATTTTTAAAAATGGGCTAGCCCATCCTGGCCATCCCATATTTTGAAGGGCTGATCGAGGGCTGGGACGGGTTAGCCCGTTTTACCAACCCTAATCGCTACCTTGGATTACCTACTATTGTGGGTAGATCTAAGAAGGAAATTTTTTCTATTGTCCAGGACCGGGTTTGGAAGAAAGTTAAGGGGTGGAAAGAAAAGGTGTTGTCCAGAGCTGGGAAAGAAATTTTGTTGAAGTCTATCGCCCAAGCAATACCCTTATACATCATGACCTGCTTCAAGATTCCTTCCTCTGTATGTTCTCGTTTAGAAGGTATGATGGCCAGCTTCTGGTGGGGGCAAAAAACACAGAACAGAAAATTCACTGGATGTCTTTGAAGTATCTGTCTAAGCAAAAAAGGTATGGTGGCTTAGCCTTTCGAGATATGGAGAAATTTAATCAGGCTTTATTACCAAAGCAATTTTGGAGGTTGGCCACGAATGAAAACTCCCTGTTGTACAAAATCTATAAATCAAGATATTCCCCATGAGGTACTATTTTCAAGGCATAAATGGGGTACCGGCCGAGTTATGCATGGCGCATCATTTTGGGTACAAAGAATATTATTAAGAATGACACTAAATGGGTGATTGGAGATGGCTCACATGTTCAAATATGGGAGGATAATTGGTTACCTGGCAATCACCTTGGAAAGGTTCTCTCTGAACCAAAAATTCTCACTACTGATGCTTGTGTTGATAAATTAATACACCCAGAGAGCAAAACTTGGAATGTGGAGCTGCTGAATTCAAATTTTCATCCGGTGGAAGCTAATTTAATATCTCAGATTCCCATCTCTTGGTCTAACATGGGGGATAGGCTATACTGGAGACATTCAAAAGATGGAAATTATTCAGTCTGCTCTGCTTATCATGTTCGTTTCAGATATAAGGTGTGATCCTGAATCTAATTCTTCACTCAATATGCAATTTGTCTTTTATTTGGAAGCTGGGAGTGCCAGGGAAGGTTAAACATTTTTTTTGCACCGTATGCTCCATAAAGCTCTCCCTTGCAAGGCTAATCTTTTAAGAAGAGGTGTAGAAACCAATGGCTTGTGCCCATCATGTGATGCTGACACGGTGGAGACTATTGACCACAATTTTCTTCACTGCCATCAGGCTCGGGCTTTATGGCTACTAAGTGATCTCAAACTTAGGGTGCATGACACTTCTATTACCGTCCAGGATTGGTGGCAGCACTTGGTCAATTGTTTAGATAGAGAACAATGCGACATGGCAGCAGTAATACTATGGAGCCTATGGAAGGCTAGAAACCAACTCACTTTTCAAGGTAAAAAGATGGTGTTGCACCATATTCTCTCAATGGGAAATAACCTGTTACTAGACTGGAAGGATAGCCGCTTGGAGGGTTGTACGTTTTCTGTTGGTCGACGTGAAAAAGCAATCTAGACATCACCTACTGTTGCTTGTTTAAAGCTTAATACTGACGTGGGTTTGTTAGGGGAGAATGGGACAGGTCTTGGCTTGTTATTGATTGTACAAAATTCTGAAGGTGCAGTTCAAATTGCAGCAACATCTTTTCTTCATGGTCGTATGGATCCATTGGTGGCAGAAGCTTTAGTTGTGCGATGGGCTTTGCAACATGCATTAGATTGGGAGATTGATTCACTAATTGTGGAAACAGATTGCCAGACTCTTTTTGCAAGCTTTGGTTGGATCACACCCTTGCTTTTCCATTTCAAATTTAGTAGCATTTTGTCATTTTTTATTGTCACAGTTTTCTTCCATTTCATTTAGTTTTACTTTAAGAAAAGCTAATGTTGTAGCTCATATATTAGCAGCACATGCATCTGAATTTTTGGATCGTACTTGGTGGATTGAAGTCCCCCTTGTAGAAATGACAATATTTAACAAATAGCCATTGAATAAAAAATAGTGGCTCAAATTAGTTTAGTCTTTTAATTAAAAAGTATCCTTCCTAGGCGTGTAAAATTGTATGTGAGTAATTAAGAGGGTTCTTAGGGTTCAAAATAGCCTACACATTTACCTATCTAATAGTGGCGTGCAAAACGTACGTTACTAATCGAAAGGGGGAAATTATATGTGAGTTTTTAATTAAAAAAATTAGTAATTATTGTCATTCCTCACAATAATCAATTATTGTCACTTAATACATTCTTATCTCATATATTTTATACACATAAACCTTATACAATTGACAATAACAATACATGTAATTAATACTTTATGTAATGCTAAAATAAAATAAATATGAAAGTGTAAGTCTTATTTTCATGATTGCATTTTATTTGCATAAGCTACTAATAAGACAGAATATATATTAAAGTTTTATAAATTACAAGTGGATTCTAGGGTGAAATATTTTAACATTTAGTTATATACACACACATATAGATAGATAGATAGGTTAACTAAATTATTGATATTATTGCAGTCATTTGCTTGTAAGGATTTTATATTAATAGAATTTGCAAATTGAATCCGTTTATGCAAGCCAACATCTCCATTGTCCAAGACTTTAAGCAAACTTTGCTTCTCTCCAATAGTTTAGCAAAAGCTCCACCTAGTAGGACGTGGTGTATCATGATGGGTTTTAGCCGCACGCTTGCCTCTTACACTGCAATACATAAAATCATCTTCTCCATAAAAGATTAAAAAGGATTTGGATCCTCTCCATCCCTCCGACACTCTCCAACAGAATTAGCTATAAAATAAGCAGGGATTATGAAATGATGATGAGTGAAAGTTGTTGAGGGATAAAATTGTATTAAATTTTTAGTAGTAGTTTGAAAATGGAGCTTTTTTAAAAAATTTACCTCAAATAGTTTCTTAAAAAAAGCCAATAGCTACCTAAAAAAGTTGTCTTACCAAGCACTGATGAAATAGCTTCAGTTATTGATTTTAACTTTTATCTAATTGAAATGTCTTACCAAACACACTATAAGTTATTTCACTTTTCATCAATTTGTGGTGTGCTAATAGGGGGAGTCAGGTTGGCTCACTTTGCAGTCTTTGACACTGTAGTCTCCAATATCATAATGATAGGAGATATCATGCTAAGGTTTCTCTAGTATTTGAGGACTAGGTGTTGAGCAAATTTTGGCATAATGCAAAAGCCACAAACATCATCACTAGAGAGATTCTTATCCATTGTGATGGCATTGATTATTGCGTTACCTACATAAGTTTCCCTACGCTTTTTGCTTCTCACTAGTACCTCACTAGCCTTGTGTAGTTGTGTTGGATTTCAATCTTACACTGTGACTAACATGACTTTCAATTTCTTTGCATTATGAGGCTGCTATGCAAAAGGTCCAATTACATTCTCAAATAAAAAAAAAAACCATCCCTATATGCATATATATCTTCATATGTTAAGTTGATCTATCTTAACAAAAATACATATTTCGAGGGACGTCATGAATCGTTATGTTTTAAAACACCTCTTTTGTTTATTAATTACTTTAGACTAATGACGGGTTATCAGTACGAGATTTCCACCATTAATTTTTAAAATCATTAAATCAATAGTGATACATTAATGATTAATTAGATGAAGCTTAAATTATGAGTCTGTTTGGGTGGAACTTCTGCAGAAATACTTCAGGTAAAAAAAAAATAGTATGAATCAAAGAGGTCAAATGCATTTAACTTTTCCATAAGTTAAAATTAGTCTTTGTAGACCACCTACTCCAAAAGCTCTCCCATTTATCTTATCCAAAAGTAACTAATTTTAACTTATGGAGAAGTTAAATGCATTTGACCTCTTTAATACATGTTATTTTTTCACCTAGAAGTACTTCTGCAGAAGTTTCACCCAAACAGACTCTATATAATTTTTTAGCTTCTATGAATTTAAAGAAACACAAAATAAAAGTCACGTAGAATTGAATGAGTGATGGGAGGTTTAAATCTCCTTACTACTATTTTCTTATAATCAAAATTTAGGGTGAGGGGATGTTGCCCCTAGTCTAAAGTAGGGAAAGCATCTCCGGGCTCAAAGAGCGTAGAGGTACTTACATTAACCTTAACCCAAAGGGACGAGTGGGAGTTTGAACATGTAACCTGTCAGATACGAACCCTTGACTTACTTCACTCAACCAATCCTTTGGGCTTAATATCATTATTACTACTATTATAAGTAAAAATAATTAAACACGAAATATATATATATATATATAATATGTTCAAAAAATTAAATATATATGTAATATTTCTCATTAAAAAAGGAAAGAGAAACATTTTATCATCTTAACAGGATGATTGATAAAAAGTAAGTGGACATGTGTATGTAGAAAAAAGGGGAAATAACAACCAACATGATTTAGAAATTAAAGAATAGAAGTTAGATAGTACTAGAGTAACCTGCCGTTATTAATAGGTTGTTTCATGATGGAGGCTTGAGAGTTCACGGTTTACCCAACTTTTCAAAATACATTAATACAATATAAATACATGCTGACATCGAGCAAGACTTTAGTGGATGATTCTGCTCATTGACCTTGCAAGGATGGGTGCTATTGTCATATTTGTCAATGACTCATCATCTTTCATCGATGACCATTCACGTCAATTTAGACAGAGATAGGGATCATTATTTGGCATGTTAAATTTCATTATGTGAAAATGTAAGTAAGCCGACAATTCGGGCCATGGGTAATGGTTTTTATCACTTTAGACTAAAAAATTCAAAAATTATTTAAATTTTTTAAAATAAGTGTTTAAACTCTATAATTTTGTAGAATTTTTTATGGGTATTAAATTTTATCGGATTGAGTTAAAAAATACATGAGTTATTCAAGCTTCTAAAATAAATATCTGTGTCTTACATTTTTACGGGCTTTTACGGGTCAACTCGATCAAGTTAGCCTATTTTATTGACTTAAGAAATGTTATCTAAAATAAATATTTTTTTTTAAACAAAAGGAAATTAATTAAATAGAAATAAAAGCTTACTCCAACCCATGATATATTCCAATACCTAATTGTTGGGCAAAAGAACCAATTAAAACTAAAATAAATAATTGTTATGAATAGTCACTAAATTAAAAAAATTATACATCTAAAATAGTTTTTGGTAAACATAAAATATTTCTATTTAACATTTTAATAATCACTAAAAATGTCTATAATAAAATATTTAAATAACTAAAATTAAATTAAATTTGTGTCACATTATATTGAAAACAACAAAAAAGGCATTATTAGTTAAAGCATAGGGGAGGGAATCTAAATTATGCTATGGTGACTTGTGAGTATTATTAGTGACATACAACATATATCTTGTGCATATGCTATATATTATCTCCATTGTGAGGCACTGATGGTATTACATTTTTATCACTGTTACATATTATATATATTTGAATTTTTTTCATGTTTATTCTCTGGGGTTATATGAGAGAAAAAATATTAAAAACATTAATAGATCTTATATATATATGTATATAATAATTTTTCATAATTAATTTTTTATATTTTTCTTGTAATATATATAAATTAAAAAACTAAATCCTATAATCCTATTCATACTATGCAGGCAAATGGATTAGTCTGAATACGCAACCCTACCAATAAGATCCATTCCCCAAAGCTGCAAATGGGAGCAATTGTGAGGGCTCCAAATCAAGTTGTTGTGCGCGCGTGACTTGGTACTATCAATCAAACCCCACAATAAGAGGTGAAAAAAAAACCACTAACATATTAACTAAATATATGGTCTGTCATTTTCAGAGAAGAAGTTTGCCATTTTATTTTCATCTTGGTCACCAATTTTCTTCTCTGAAAGATTTTCAGCACTGCAAATTATTAAGGTTGACATTTTAAATAAATGGGGGTTATGTTAATTTCTTCATGAACCCTGCATTTCAAATTCAATAACATAAATAAATCCCTCTAATACCGGTTACTGGTCAACTTCAGAGATGGAGTACAGTTTAAACGTGCATCACGGCCTTTCTCTTTTCATTTTCCACCCCAGTCGGTCATATTTTTGCTAATTTTTAATAAACAAGAAAGTCAAATGACAAGAATGATTTTTTTTATAGCCTCCTTTTCATTTATATGACAAATATTTTATGAGTAAAGTAACAAATTCGTTATGCAGTTTAGTCCCTCAGAAATAGAAAAACATATATAATATGATTCATGACTTCTTGTTTTGTCTGTCACTATAGTCCAACTGTATGTTTTTCATTAATTTTTTTTATCATGTGTCACGTTTAGTGACACCATGTCACATTATTTGTCACTATAGCGTCTATTGTGACACAAAAATGTCGTTGTGTTGTAAAATTCATAGCTTGGAATGTCCCAACTCCAACAATTGTTTACTCCCATGTCCATTTTTCTCTCTTTTTCCTCTTCTTTCATTGGAAGGTCTCAGCCCGTTGTTTTTGTGCTCCGATGGCAAATAGTGTGATATAATGTCACTAAATGTGTCACGCAATAAAAAAAATTAACGGGAAACACATAGTTGGACCATAGTGATAGAAAAAGCATGAAGTCAGATATTATATTGAGTTTTTCTATTTCTTAATGATTAAATTGCATGACCTTAACCACCGAGCACGTGGATCAGCTACTAAGGGGCTGTTCTAGCTTAACCAGTGGTCTCGAGTTCAAGCCTTATGCAGCTGTGTTAAATACTCAGAGGGAGAGCTTTTTGCGCCCATAGAGGTCTTACCCGCCTTGAATAGGATTGCCCCCGTGGAGGATACATGTGGTCTTGTGTAACGTCCTAATTCCCAAAACTCAAAAATTATGCCCGTTGGAAGTATAAGTCCCGAATTTAGGGAATTATTTTTCGCGACATTAACGATATCATAACAGTAATTACAGAATTGCTTAACTAAATCCATCGTTTAATTAAACATAATCTGAGTATATACACAGACAACTGTAACAAGAATATTACAATACATGTGTCCTATCCAAGCGGAAGCATCAAAAGATACACATGTACTAAATAGCCCCCCCAAAAGAATATACATGAATAGACTTAGGAAAATACAATCAAAAGGTGGCTCCAAAGCCAACTGGGCACTATGCTCCATCTGTGTTAGGGCCCTCAATGACCTGCCTGGGATCTAAAATGTAAACCCACAACGAGGTGAGACTAATGTCTCAGTGAGCAAAGCAGTGCATACATGTAAAACGTAAAACAAATGATGTATAGCAAAGTAATGACGACATGAGCTAGCAATTAAACCCAATAACAATAATGGCCAACATTGAAATTAACATGAACTGCTAACCCAGCAGTAGGGGTCTTATCACTTTTCTGCAGCTAGACTTGAGCTCAAACTACAAGGGACACTACAAGAAATTTAGTTTTTAGCGACAACTATTATGCAACGGCCCCGTGCCGTCGCTAAGAAGTGACAGTAGCGACGGCTGGGCCGTCGCTATCATTATAATTTATTTATTTTTTTCTGAAAAAAAAAATAAAATGTAGCGATGGCTTTAGCGACGACACGCCATCGCTACATTAAAAATGAATTTTTAATTTTCGCGCCGCTTTTTCTTTTAAAACGTAGCGACGACCTTAGCGACGCTATGTTAAAAACCTGAACGCATTAAAACCCCTCCCCTTCCCCTCTTCCTCCATTTCCAAACTCTCTTTTCCTCTCATACAACCACCCCTATTTCTGTCCTCTCACTCCGTTTATTTTGAAAAACTGACCGATTAAAACATTCCCCTCCTTCATAGGATCGTTTTGAACCGATCGGTTTTCAAAATAGTTGCATGTAGGTGACGTCAGAGCTTGTTCCAGAGTTATTCCTTATTCGGAGTCGCAACAAGTAAGTTTTTTCATAACTTTAATCAATTTATTTGTAATTAATAGTTTATTTTTTTATTAATTTATTAATGTGATATAGGAATTAGGTTTATTTGTAATTAATAGTTTATTTGTAGTTAGTTTTTTTATTAATTTATTTATTTGCAACTAATAGTT
Organism: Sesbania bispinosa; assembly: GCA_026901365.1. Classification (NCBI taxonomy): domain Eukaryota; kingdom Viridiplantae; phylum Streptophyta; class Magnoliopsida; order Fabales; family Fabaceae; genus Sesbania; species Sesbania bispinosa. The sequence continues at coordinate 2,140,963 of QLOH01000046.1, read as the reverse complement.
TATTTGTAAATAGTTTATTTTGTAATTAATAACTTTAATTAATTTATTTGTATTTAGGTTTATTTGTTTTATTAATTTATTAATGTGATATAGGAATTAGGTTTAATTGTAATTTCTCGCTCAGGCACGCGCTAAGCAAGACCTGGCGGAATTTCATCCAGAAATCCCCCATTCTGACTCTGTTTTCTCGCTCAGTCTTTACTCAAGCGAGTCTGGGCGAGAAAACCAAAATAAAATCCCCTTATTCTTGTTGATATCCTCGCAAAGGTGCGCTCAAGCAAACCCTGAGCGAGATTACCAAAACAAAAACATCCCTTTCTTCCTGACGCTCTCGCTTGAGCGAGCCCTTCTCGTTTGAGCAAGAGTATCAGGACTCAAACTCCTGATTTTCACTCTTTTTTGCTTCTAACTTAGTTTTTGCTTCCCCTTTCCTAATTCCTCTTATAAAACACCTTTCTAACTTAGTTCCTTTAATATAAACCTCTTCCCCTCATTTCCGTCAATCCTCTAACTACATTCGTTCCTCCTTAATCTAATTCCTCGTTCAACACCCCTACTTTTTCCCTCATCTTTATACCTTGTAATCCTCTCCGTCTCGGGGTGTGATTTCTCCTAAGTTCAGTCTACAATTTTGTTTGGCTTAACACTTGGTTTCCCTTCTGAATCCTCCTAAAACTCATAGCTCTTAATACATTCCCTAATTCTTATCTCAATTCACACTCAAACCTCCAAGTTCTCATCCTACTTCTAACTTTCCTCTCTTGGTAGAACTCGCCACCTAAGACTTCCCTAGATTTCCTAGGTCCAAATTTTGGGATGTTACATTTCTACCTCCCTTAAATAAATCTTGTCCTCAAAATTTTAGGTTATCGTGTTTTACCTCAACTAAAGGTCACATTCTCATTCTTAACTATGTCGGTACACTATGATATTTCTCCAATTAACACATGATCATCAATAACTCCATCCTCCCCCCCGAGGTGGCTAAGTGAAACTAAGGGTCAATTGGCTTCCTAGCTTCACCTCTTCATCCTTTGATCACAGGTCAAGTCTTGGATTTCATCACCTCCTATTTTCGTTCTAAGTCTAGCTTTTGATAACATTAACCATCCCACCATCCTATGACATATGCCAATATCCCATGCTACCAAAAAGGTCGCAACTCGATTCTTATTCTGCCCATTATACCTGCGGGTTACCTAGAAATTATGCAAATTATTGGGGACCCTAACTCTCGATAGTTACAACTCGACCTGAAATTCTGTGTTATTTTACAACCTGGCTTTACTTTGAATGTTTCTAGTTGATTTCTAACTCATCCTATGGTTTTCCTGAACTAATGCTGACAACCCATTCACATGCAATCACTTAATCCATGAATCATGAAACTTGCATCGGAGAGGTAATCCGACACTCGAGATGCGTCCAAGGGACATACATTAACGTAAGTAACACATGCAACAATCAATGACTTGGAAGACAATGAAACACACAGGCAAAAATAAGAAAACACTGACGACCTGAACATGCAATGCTTTTACCACAACTACGGGTTCAATGCCTAAGAATCATGGTATAATTATGGTAAACTCCAGAATGCTCTCTAACCTACTCTCAGGAATTCCTCTCAGAGGTCCATACCCCAGGCTACCCCCTTAAGGACGAGGCTTCCTCCTGGCTTGGCTCTAAGTCTCAACTGGAGTCTAAGAATTCAAGGCTTCTAATTCTACTCCTCAGGGCATTCACCCGGGACCATGAAACTCGACTCCGGGCCCCCAACACAACTCAACTACTTCTAACCCGAAGCAGATCAAGGTTGCATAACTCAACAATCACTAACCCCACCCAAGTATTAAAGTTGTGGGTAAGAATGAAGTTTCCTTGAACCTTGGTATTTTTCAACTCAGGTTGTTGTCTCACATAATTCCATCTTTTCCCTCACCCGCATCATACATCACTTTTGAGAAGTTGAGTCTCCCGTTATTAGGCCACTGGGGTCACTAAGCATCCCAATTGCTACCAAGCTTAATCCTGGCTCCCTATACTAAGGTTTATTACTTTAGTCGAAGTCCAGGGTCGGGTAGGGAAATCTTTCCATAATGACCTAGGTAATCTGAGGGAATATGTCTACTTTCGTTTCTTGACACCAAGTCTATACCTTACTTTAACAGGATCTATCCTGCTGGCTCGTACCCCATGTATCCTTAAGCTCTAAGGGAACGAGAACCTAAATATGGTGGAAAAATTATGACCGCGTAGCCGGAGTGGAATTAACTACTGAGATGATCTCTCGTCTGGGGTATACTCTCTAGCCGTAGAGGGTCGTTCCTAAGGAAATGCTCTACTAGACTGGAATGGCCAGGATGACTTTGGTAACGAGGACATACTCATTCTGGGCGCCTACAGGCTCTGCCTGGACATTCCGAGGAATCCAACATGACCAGAGCAGCGGGAGCAACTGCTCGGCTCCAAGACGTTCCTAACACTTGATCGCCCCAAAGTTCCTAACAGTGGTTCTAGGGATGTTACGCCCCCAACCTTACCTAGCAATACTCGGGTTCATAGTCAGACTCAGTAATCATTAAGTTTTCCCTTAAGTGGTCCCGACAATTTACACTTCCTAATTACGAGCAACGAACGACTCAACAAATAGCCTAACAAAACTCAGTACATACCAATCCAAAACTGGGTCCTCCCTTACACTAAGCCCTCCAATTTCCTCTCCTCACCCTGCAGCAACACTACAAGAATGTGTTGATTTAGACACGGGAACGTAGCGACGGTCAATAACGACGGCCAAGTCGTCGCTAAGTCATTGCTAAGTCGTCGCTACAACATTAAATGAGCAGCTCAGTGCAATTAATACTTAGTGACGGCCTGAACGTCGCTACGTAGCCATAACTACACTTAAAAAAATAATTTTTTTCTGAAAATATTAAAATTAACCGTAGTGATGACGTGGCGGTCTCTACGTTATAAACAAAATTTAAATTTGGCATGACTGAACAATTTTTAACGTAGCGACTACAATAGCAATGGCTAGGCCGTCGCTACGTTAAATTCTGACACGCGCAAAAATCTTTCCCCCTCCCCTCTTCTACCTCCTTCCTCTACATTCCTCCTCCTCCTCTTCCTTCTTCCTCTCCTTTCCTCCTCTCCGTTCAATCCGTGTTTCTTTCCCTCTCTCACTCTTTCATTTTCAAAATCTCTCCGATTAAATACTCCCCCTCCTTCATAGGTTCGTTTTGAACCGATCAGAATCTAAAATAGTTGCGCGTAGGTCCCTTTGCACCTCCTTCCCTCTTCCTTCTTCGGCGTTGCAACCAGTAAGTTTTACAGTTTTAATTAGTTTATTAGTAATCAATAGTTTATTAATTTTATTAGTTTATTAATGTGATATAGGTATTAGTTTATTAGTTTATTAATAATCAATAGTTTATTAGTTTTATTGGTTTATTAATGTGATATAGGTATTAGTTTATTAGTTTTAAACATTGCTTTAGTAGGTTGTTTATTAGTTTTATTAGTTTATTAATGTGATATAATTATGTTGTTTAATTTATTTAATGTGATATATTCATAGGCATGCTAGTTAATATAATTCACTACAAGAAATAAATTATATATATTAGAAGTAATTAGTAATTAGTAATTATTTAATGTATACAATTGGTAATTAGTAATTAGTAATTATAATTTATACCAGCAGGAGTGACGGGTCCGAGTCACGTCATTCGGTTGAGGAAGCGCTGCGCCAGGAAGTCATTGAAGCAAGGCAGCAGGCTAGCTGGGCTGAAGGGAAGGCTGCACAGTTGGAGGAGGAGTTTGCACGACTCTGACAATAGATGCACCAGTTGCTGGAAGCTCAGGCTGCTCAGGCTCAGTCGCACCTCCACTACGATGACACCCTGGATGAGCAGCCGTTAGATGAGGATGAGGACCATCCCCCACCACAACACCAGCGTCGTTGCAGCCACCATTGATTTGTTTTATTATGTTTTTTAATACTTTTATTGTATTATGTTTGAACAATCTTTGTATATATATTTTTTAAATATATATTTTTTCCTCTATCGGTGTGTTTATATAGTATTTTGTATTTTTCTTTATAATTTTAAAATTAAAAAATATTAAAATAAAATAAATAATAATAAATTTAATTTAAAAATATTATCATTAGCGACGACCATGGTCGTCACTATGGCCGTCACTAGGTAAAAAAAATTAAAAACATAACAATAATACATAACGATGACCATGACATTAGTGACGGCCAGACCATCTCTACGTAGCGACAACCTATTTTGCTCGTCACTACTGCATTAACAATGAGTTTTTTAGCGACGTCCTCTAGGCCGTCGCTACATAGATTGTAGCGACGGTTTTTCACTAGTCAATCGCTAAAAGAAGAATTTCTTGAAATGAACCCATCTATTTAAAAACTAGACCCAACATATTGTATAATTCCTAAAAACCTCAATCTTCCACACTACTATCAGAGCACCATGACTGAAACAAATCTTTTCTCAGAGAGCAACAATGAAAACATACACATACCATTCAAAATACATAGCATGAAAGCAAGGCAATCACATTACAATTCAAGCAACAAACCAACCTACACCTACTTCAACTCAACGTACTCCACATGTGATACTAACCAACATTATAATTTACACAAGAAAACTAGTGATCTAACATCTCAATACCTCCCAATAATCTTATCCACTTCTTCCTTTTTAACTAAGACTCGTAATTACTAATATCTAGGATTAAAATCCTAGTGATCTAACATATGCCTTACCTCTATCATATACACCGGCTTCAGTTCTCTTTAAAATAGCAAAACAAAAAGGTATGTATAACTTTGTTTTTAAAAGAAATTAAAGAGAGAAGTGTCCGTGTATAATAAGTGCTAACATGAGATCGAAGATACTAGTATTAGTATTACCGAAGAAAAAAGAAGATACTAGTATTATTGTAGTTAATTCCTTATTATTTGTTTTTGTTTGTGCACGATACATTAACTGTTTTAACGCATTTTATAACTGAATATCCCACACATTAATCAATAATTATGGGTGGTAGCATTATAGCAGGGGCGGTGCCTCGGACACTTCCACATGGTTTTTATCTAAAAGATCAAAACAAACTTTTTATAATTTTTTTGGACAAAAGACAGCCCCCAGCCCCAATAGTGTGTTTTGGGTAAAGACACTGTCCTTCCGAATTATTTAAGGAAACAAATCTATCCAAATGAACAGAAAAGGAACTAGATCTCTGTGGGTGTGTGTGTGCAAACAAGTTGATTTCTAAACTCCTTACCTAGGTATGCAGCACTTGTTCCCTTGAAAACACATCCCTTTTGATGCACAACACACCTAACATATTTGGCACTGAAATTAAATATTTTTTTGTATTGATAAATTTAGGATGAGGAGATGGTGTCTCAATGCAAGACTAAAAAAATCTCTGGCTCAGATAATAATTACATAAATACTTACATTTACCCCACCCTAATGAGACGAATGATGACTCATATGGATGTGAAACCCTATATCTTGCTTCACTCCTTGGATTGACCTAAATTAAAATGTACCATACATAAGATAGAAAATCACAGATTTTCTCTAATTGAAAATCGCAGAGAGAGTTGAGTATATTTCATAATGTTGGACAAGCAGATGTTTATATTATATGAAGCGTGGTCGACCGTGAAAAAGAAAGATATTAAAAAGCAATAATTGAAGCCTAGATTTCGATCTTAATTTTCAATAAATTGCTCCTAGAAATTTAATCAACAAGATAAAGAAAACTAATTGGCATAAAATGAAAGAAAAAAACAAAAAAGAGGGAGTAAAGTAAGTCATTGAAAAAAAAAAACAATTGAGAAAACAAGAAAACTCAAAGCCGCCAGTGAGCCACATGCGAAAACGAAAATCCAAACAAAACCGCCGAATAACTCATTTTTAACGTAGTTATAGTATTAGCCTTGTTGTGAAAGCTCAGCAGAGAATGAGCATAAGACAGAAACTGACCGAAGGGCAACAGCAAGACAAAACAGGTAAGTGAAACAAGTCACTAACATTCCAATCAATGCACGTGGCATTGTAAATACGCGTTAATTAATCAACCCATTGCTCGTTGGAGATATATATATATATATGTCATCGGGCCTGAACAACGTTGCTGTCATCCCAAGTCATATTATAATAAAGTAGTAGTAATAAACAGTGTGCATTAGTATAATTATAGTCCAAAGAGCACGTTAAAAAAATTTGGTTTGACAGTGAAATAAAAGTTGACAGGGTAGATGACTCATTTTATGTTTGTGGTTGTTGACCATTGACTGAAACAATAATCGATCAAGCATCATCTGACATGTGGGTTTTATGCTGCTAACTCCCAATCCATATTGGTATTCACAGTCACAGATGATATATATAGCATCCATATCTGTTCAATTATGAAATTCTTCGTAATATATATATATATATATATAAAGCTTAGGACCACCAGGTTCTGTTTGTGCATTTTCTGGGTTTTGTGGTGAAAATAATGTTAAAAATCTTATCATATCTCGCATATGCTCCATTCATATACAGCATATCACTTTTGGCAGTGAGTCAGTAACTGTGTTCATGCCATGTTACAGCGAAAATTTACTCGACAGGGAGGTATAATTACAAAATATTAGGTGAGATTACGTGAAATAATTAAAGCGAGGTAAGTTTAAATTACATGAACTCTTCCCAAACAAATTAAATTAAATATATACATTACAATTTACAGAGGAACATTTTGGCTTTGAGGGGCCACCGCCTCCTTAGCCTATACAGCCCCACGACTAGGTCCACCCTTGCACCAGGTAAAAAGGCTTTTTATTTTGTATATATACACACTCACACAAGTAATCTTAAATCATAAATTGGGAAAATTTGCCTACCTATATAAAGTAGAATTTGCCATTCCCTTGAGTGAGATCCAACTATAAATTGAAGCTAAAGATAATGTTACAGCTACAATTTTGAACGATCAGCCATAAAGGTCATAAAGTTACAGCAAATGGGGCAAGAACGAGAATTAAGTTATACATAGAGCAAGCAGCAGGGTGTTACCTGTTTTACTTAAGCTTTTTCCACTGACCCCACGCCTGATCCACATTGTAATTATATCCATTCTATTCTATCTCAATAAGGAATTAAGCAGCAGTGGTAGTTCCAGTCCACATGTAGGCATGACACAACTAACCTGAAAAGAAAACAAAAGGTTTTTCATTGCCTAACAGCAAAGGTCTCCAAATAGTCTTGAAAAAAACATATTAAAAAAGTGTGTTCCTAAAGGTTCCTCTAGACCTTAATATACTCTTTACATGCATTTTAGGGACATTTTAGGATGGACTCCTATATTTAGAATCCACGGTAGATCTTTATTATAAATAATATAAATTTAATTTATGGTAGACCCAAACTTAAAGTGTTTCTCTTAAAATTATCCTACACTTTATCATAAGCCATAACTGTTGCAAAAGGTTTCAATTTCAGAACCAATGCTTAAACACTCAACTACATTTTTTCAATGTAAAATTATATTTATAATGTTTACTCGATGTTATATATCATTGTCAAACTCGATAATGATATCAGAAAAATATTTGTCCATGTGGTTTTGGTTTCGGTTTAGGGTCGGAGCCTGACAAAGGTTAAAATTACATCTAGACAGCAATCACCTGTGTATCAGACATGGGTATCACATTTGTGTATCATGTCACATGTCATATTCTACAAGCAGAAACAAATCCTAGACCAACCTCTATACATTTAAGAAGGTCCACTGTCTTTAAAACTTTCAGAAAAGCATAACCTAATTAACTCCTTAGCAAAACAAATTAATAAGTAAATAAATAAATAAACAAAATAAATTAAAAGAAGTTCGACTTGCAACATAAAATTCATGGATCAACAAACTAACATCATAAACCTTGTTTGGTTTGGTTGTTAATTTTAAGTTTTTAAAATTTTAAAAATTAAAATCAGTTTACAATTTCATAATTTCAATTTTTTTGTGGTTTATAAATTTTAGTTATAAGTTATGTATGCAACCATTGCACAAACATAATGTAGTCATCACCTAGTGATGGTGGTGGTGAAATGTGTCGATGATGGAGCAGTGTCCAATGATAATGGTATTAGGTAGGAGTGATGGAGGGTGCTTATGAATCTTATGATGGTGGAGGGTACTAAACGATGATGGATGACGTAAGACAATAACAGTGGAAAATGCTAGTCAATGGCAATGGCAATGAATATATTAACGAATATATTACAAAGTGGTCACTGAAAAGAATATTAAAGTAATGCTATTCAATATTTTCCAGGTAAGGTATAGAATATAAATACAACATTAGATTGACTTGTTTATTTTATCTGGGTATGAATTAAACACATGCATTAGTATAATACTACAATCTATTGCAAATAAATAGAATATCTGCATAAAATTCGGTGAAAGAGCCCGGTTGAACTCTGTCTTATTCCTTTTCACTGGATGGGAGAGGTTCAACTCAGCAATGTCTGGCATCAAGCTAAATTACGCAGGAAAGAGAGTTGAAGCCACGTAATACAAACACCATGCATGACAACTGTGAGGGATATAAACTTCCATCAAGTAATCCTCATGGTGTCAGCCATCAATTTATAGAGAGCAAATCCACCTCGATGACAGCCAGGCATCCTAGAAGCCATGTTTTCTAGTTCAATCTGAAAATTACAAAATCAATGAGTAGTGGTTGTAAATATAGGCATTAAAATGATAGATTAAAAATTTTAGTAACAGTAAACTAGCTTATATCAGTGTCGCTGAGCACTCAGCGCTAACTAAGTAAATATATCATGATCATCAATTCATCATGCTACGGCCACACTCCAGCAAGGGGCCTGCTCTGAACCCTTTTAATAGGCCTTCTGTCACATCAAAACAAAAGAAAACCACCACAAACAAAGTGCCCACATTCATGCCTCTTATAAATGTCACTACCAAAATAATGCAAATGATCTTAAACGGAAACACCAAAAAAATAAAAATATCAATTATCATGAGTTGATTTCATGCCAACACAATAAAAACAAGTTTTGGATTTACCATTGGAACAGCATATAGCTGAGTTGATTCATAGCCATCTTGTGCTTTAGAATAAAACTGCTGAACTTCCTGTGAGTCAAGACTGCATTTCATAGAGAAAAATGCAGTTGGTCTCACATTCAAATCCCTGCGAGATATGCCAATGAAAGCTGGTATGCTCTACATGACAGAAAATCAAAATTAGATACTCTGTGAATCCATCCCATTCACAATTTAAATAGGAAAAGAGACAGGAGATTAGAAACAGAAACAGAAATTTTATCAGCAATGAATCTACGCAAGTGTGTATAATGAAAACCAAACATATAAATCACAATATCACCAAAGCTAGGACTACTAGGTGGCTCTGATGTTCACTCACTTATAAAGTTAAGAACCATAAAACCATGTATATTTTGTTTTCACTCATAGTCATATTAAAGTAGAGATAAAACTTACAAGGGATGACGCTGGCACTCCAATTTCTTCAACTACTTCACGAACAATGCTGTCAAACATCTCCCGTGAAACCTCAATATTAATAGACTCCATTAACTCCTTGTCATATTGATGGGATGCTATACCAATTTCTTGAGGCTGTCAATCATGAAAAAAGAATTCAATGTATGGCCAAGTTTAGGAATTTTAAGTCTGAATACACACAAATAGGAAAAATTATGCGCATCTAATTAGTAATCATTAAATAGAGGACAATACACTGAATACAGTACTGCAAAAAGGGGCAGATATCATGAAAAAGAAATACATCACCCACCCATAAAAAATCAAAGACTAATTTCAGAACTAACTGCCCATTTCATATCTATTATAGTAGAAAATAAATCTATACTACTAGACAGCAGCAATAAAAGGATTCAGAACTTTATTGCACCATTGAATACCTCAGGATGGCCTCCTGGAAAAACAAAATATCCAGGAAATTCACCAACATTATTACTTCGTTGTAATACAAGTATCTTCTTGTCAATTGTCTCCACCACTGCACCATTTCCTAGTGGATTGGAGGTATGCTGACAAAAAATGGAATCATCTGAGGAGAAAGCAAGATATGGTCAAAAGATTAAGAGAAATAAAAAAATATCAATCAAATATTGTTCAATAACTTCTAATTGAAGAGATCAAATCAATCAAATATTCAACACATCTAACTCGATGTCAACATGTTTGAACAAGCAATGCCTACTGCCTACTTTGTCCATGTAGAATGCAAAAGTTAAAGTGGTGGATAAAATGCAAATATATGAAGAGACTCTGACAAAGGTGCACTCTCTCCCTACATCTTCTAATTTTAAATGAGCTTCTCTATCTTCCAACTGAGAAACAGTAAGTTATTAGTTATCTTATTAATAAACACAAGCAGCTCACAGGGTAACCATAATGATTTACCTTCTGATGGAATCAGGAACTTTTCCCACAAAGGACTTAAATTTGTCCCCACAAAAGTCCTGGAAGCAAGTTTGACCAATAACTAATAAATAGAGGGAAATAAGAATAGATAAGCAAAAATACAAGCAAAGAATAGCAATAAGATTAAACTATGCTTAAAGACAGCATTGGAGAGATCCTCTTTTGGTTTCAAACAAATGTAACTATGCAGCATAGATGACATTTGCTGCAAATAACTTCTAGAATAGGTATGTTAGTTGATTCCACGCAATGCACACACACATATAAATTTTATTTAAATCATATTGTAATATATCATGCACATGTTTTTTTAGCCAAAGACCACCATTATGTTGAGATTTAATTTGGAAATACAGAAGTTTCCAGCTGATTTACTACATATTAGTTATTAATTTTTATTTACCTATCAATGATGGGTGCTTATTAGAAGTCATGAACATGGATTAAAATAGATACAGATTAGGATTACCAAAGTATCCACATGAAAAATGAAATCATAAATATCATTCAAGATTACAAAATTATTATCATCCTATCAATATCACTAACCATGCTAAATAAGAATGTAAATTTACAAGAGGAGTACTGAGAAGAGACCTATAATCTGTCAAACCTAGGTGTAGGCATAGATGCGGTTCATGGTCAGATCCACCTCCAGCGTGCAAAACATACCCTCCATACTGTGTTATTTGCAACAAAAAAAATAAAGATAGAGACACATTGTTAGGCATAGTCCTTGGCAAAGTATGTAGACAGGGCCTCAAACTTTAATCATGCTACAATAACACATCACAGATACATGATATTACAGGGGAAAAGAGAGAGAGAGAGAGACAGAGATTGAATATCACTAGCATTAGTATTATGGATTGAAAAACATGACATCATCCCAAAGGACATATGTTCTGTGATTATAATATTATGGATTAATAATGTTCATCTGATCCATCCAATAAGAGTATTATAGAAACCAAATAATCAAATAGGGGGACATCAATGTACCACGCACACATTAATAAGGAAAATTACTTATATTTCTATACTATACCATGACATTAATCACCTCAGTAGTTTAGCAACCGGACAGATCTAATTTAGTATTACTAAATTTTGAATATTACTGCATGTATGGTTATGAGTAGACAAATGTTATGTTTTTATTGTATTCTCAGAGTACCTACAAATATCTCATTAACAGGGCTCACATACCCTGAATTTCTTTCCATTGTATAGCGATTTGTTTTTCAGACTCCTTTGCTCCCATATCTGCACAACGGAAATAAACGATAAGCATAAAAGGAAAGGAAAGCATATACGTGATAAAAAAATCGAAGTACTTAAACGCCTAAAAATATATCAATGGATCAGTGCAAAACGAATTTTAGTGAACGTGATTGACCTCAGAGATGGAGTTTTCCAAGGTGGGATCAGAGTGGGGGATCCGATCGTAGGCATCGCTGAATGTGACAGAAACCTTCAAAAGCGACAAATGAATTGGCGTAAATTGAGGCACGTTTCAGAGGATTCATAAGAGCTTGAAGTTGAGAGAACCTGTGAGGGGGAGAGACCAGAAGGACACGACACTAGAAGCTTGAAGGAAGAAGGGTCTATGCTACTCACTGCTTTCTCCATGGCAGTGTCCAAGATACCAACTTCGTGTCCGAATCAGTCACAGACTTCTCAATTTTCATCTTCGCCCAAAGCTATTGGGCTAATAATGGGCTATATTTAGGGACTTAGGGGATTGCTTTTATCACCTCTTTTCTTTTCCCACTCCTTCCATTTTTTAAATTTCTTTTCTAAAAATATTCTTTCGTCTCTCTCACCTAAATCTCTCCCACCCCTTTCCACCATCAGTCCCCTCCTTCCTTCACCCTTGTTGGACTTTTATTTTTTCTTTACATTTGTTGCATTTGGAAATAGTTTTCCGAAGGATTAAATACATTTTTGGTCCCTATACTTTTGTAAATGAGTGATTTTGGTCCCCTAGTTTTAATTGCTCAATTTTGGTCCCTATACTTTTGTAAATGGGTGATTTTGGTCCCCCTAATTTTAATTGCTCAATTTTGGTCCCTCTTCTTTAAAAGTTGAACAAATCTAATCCCACCGTTAGTCTCCCATTAAATATTTAGCAGAGTTTGCTGACATGGATTTAATTTTGTGACGTGTAAACTATCACATGACAAATATTATTATTTAATTTTATCTATTAATTTTTTTAACGAAAAATCAGAAAATAAAATCAGATTCTGCATAATTTAATACAATGAAAAAACAAAATCAAAAAATAAAATCTCACTACTACACTCCAATTTCCTCAAAAACACTAAAGCAAATACAAGTCTCAAAACTAAAACAATTGCAGGTCTGCTTCAAGCCATCAACCAAGCGAACTGAAATCTCATTCGGGCATGAAATGAAATTTAAAATGAAATCGGAAGCGAACTGAAATTTGCAAGCTCTGATTTTTCGTTTAAAAAAATAAGAGATAAAATTAAATAATAATATTTGTCATGTGATAGTTTACACGTCACAAAATTAAATCCATGTCAACAAACCCTGCTAAATATTTAATGGGAGGCTAACAGTAGGATTAGATTTGTTCAATTTTTAAAGAAGAATGATCAAAATTGAACAATTAAAACTAGGGGGACCAAAATCACCAATTTACAAAAGTATAGGGACCAAAATTGAGCAATTAAAACTGGGAGGACCAAAATCACCCATTTACAAAAGTATAGGGACAAAAAATATATTTAAGCCTTTTCCGAAAGCCAAGTTAAAAAGTTAGTTTAATTTGGCTTCCAGAACTGATTTTTTCATAACCACTTCAAGAAATAAGTTTACTTTTGGAATCGTAATGAATTTATTTTCGGAAGTAAATTTATTTAATTTGACATATGGAAACATTATGGAAGTGATTTTGTAATTGTATTATGACAAAATCAATTCCGGAAATAACTTTATGAAAATCAAATTAAGTGTGTGTTTGCTTTGCCTGAAAGCCATGTGGGAAGGGTGGGAGAGATTTAGAGTAGAAAGGAGGTATTTTTGGAAAAGAAAGTTTAAAAAAGGGGTGGAAAAATGTGGCCACTATTATACAACCGTGGGTCTTTTTGGTAATTAGAATTGCACGTGGCCCTTTTTCAGCAAAGTAAAACTTTTTAATTTTACAGTTTAGTACCAGGTATATATTTGATAGTTGAAGCTCCATTTAGCTTGGAACCCTATTGCTGGAGAGCATTTCTTCGCGCAACGACGGAACTTGGCATAGGAGAAGCACCTCAACACGTACCGTGAAGTGCAACCCTCTGTTCCGATTGTGGTGGGATTTAACCTGAAGTAGTGGAATTTGAGGTAAGTGGTCAAACTGTATTCCGATTGTGTTGTCTCCTTGATGTAGTAGGCTCATGATTTTAGGGTTTGTTAATGTAGATGTTCTTTGGGGAAAGTGGGGTGAGTTCTGATAGATAAAGAAGAAAGATATGAATAGGGAGCTAGGATGGATCCTTACTTATCTGCAATGACAGCTATAGCTTTATTTCCTTGTCACTTTGAAGATTCTCTACCTATATATATGTATACAAATTAAAAACTACTTCTAGAATCCAACTTAGTCTAGTCTAGTCTAGTTAAACAAAAACGTATCGAAAGTGAACACAGGGTACCATTACCATAGTCCTGATATTTACTGCCATTAGAAATAAACAAGTGTCCTTGGCAATTATTTGAAAGAAAATGGATCAACCCTTCCAAATCAAGCTTTTATGATCGATTCACACATTCGCAGCTAAAGGTATCCACATATAATGACAGGAAATTAAGATGCTCTGCCACATAGCAAGCTATTCCTGCCTTATTTACAAATATAATCAATTAAAATAATCTTAATAACGATTTGGAGTTCACATATAATTTGTTTCTAAAACTGGCTGCCTGTATTCCTTTGATTTTGGAAGTGCTTATATATATAAATTAGTCACCAAATGTGTTGATATTTCTTCATAAATCATAAATCTATCTTATAAATCTCAGGCAAGTGGCAACACATGTCACTTTTATAAAGCATTCATGTAGGCAACTTAATGTGTCATGTCAACTATTTCATTACATGTTATCAGTTGATAGAGGGATGAATTTGTAAATATTATAGACAAATTCCTGAGGAATTTGACATATTTGAGGATTAATTTATACACATTAACACCTTTGGGATCAAAATTAATAACACTAGTTAAAGAGTAAATTACATATTAACTCTTTAATTTGCTTATAGATATTGTGCTTGTCCAAGAATTATTAGTAGATTTATAGGCAACTTCACCTAATTAATATAACACAAGTCAAAAGGAACATATGACTCAGTAGTCAACTGGTGGAGGAAGGGTGAAACAGGGTGCATTCCATTTTCCTGCTATGTTGAGTGAATGTTACAGTACAGATCATACAGTGTCTATACAGTTAAAACAACAAAATCATACAAGCACCAATTAAAGGAGGAAGATGGTTAATTAATTAATTGTGTGTATTCTTGAATATAGTATCACAATTGCAACAGTTCCCTTTATTGGTTTTGATAGTCCAAATGCAGTCCGAGTGCAGAGTCGTTGACCTCTAACAGTTCCCTTTATTGATAGCCTATAATTTGATTGCATAATGTTTTGACATAGAAATTTTTGGAATATATTTTTCTACTAGGCATTTGATATGGACTGTGAGTGGGATGAAAATGATGTGTCAACTACGCAGGTATTAATCATATGTTTAATTTTAATGATAATTTTGGTTACTGTTGTTTCATTATATTGATAATGTTGTAACTCTGTTTGGTTGATGGTGAATTATTTGGTAATGAAGAAGAAGTAAGTGATAGTGATGTGAGTAGTGAGTCAACGAACGCAGAAGATGAAGAATGTCATGGAGGCATTGAAGTGACAAGTATCAATAATGTGGCTAATTTTGCGAATGTTAAATGGAAGAAGCTCAACCAGGAGAATTTCGTGAAACATGACTTTGCTAACCGGGAGTTGGCCTTTAAATTCTATAATTGGTATGCTAGAGTCAAAGGTTTTTCAGCACGGAAGGATAGGACTGGTAAAAAAGGTGAGGTGATTGTCCGAAGTACTTTTGTTTGCTATAGAATGGGTGAGCATAAAGTCCCTAGCGAAGGGTATAAGAGGGAACCAAAGCGCATAATGAGGTGTGGGTGTAAAGCCCATTGCAAGGTACGTTTGAATTTAGAAACACATAGATGGCATGTGAAGGAGTTGTTTGATCAACATAACCATGAAATGCTTGATGAGAGGTTCCAAGGCATGTTACCTCGGCATAGGAGGATGGATGTGAGTGAGTTAATGCAAATGAATGACATGAGGGATGCTGGTATTGGTACACCGAGCATTTATCAAGCACTTGCTAATCAGTGCGGTGGATTTGATAGGGTTGGATTTAGGGTTCGTGACATGTACAATGAGATAGTTAAGCAAAGGAAGAATAAGAAGAATGATGCAAATGAGGCACTTTTGTACTTGGAAAGACTAGGTGTGGGCGATAGTGCAATGTTTGTTAGGCATGAAGTAGATGCTGATGGTAGACTGGAACATGTATTTTGGTGTGATGGAATAAGCCAAGTTGACTATGATGTTTTTGGCGATGTGGCAGCCTTTGATGCGACTTATGGGAAAAATAAATACAAGTGGCCATTAGTAGTTTTCATAGGTGTGAATCATCATCGACAAACTACAATTTTTGCATTTGCAGTGGTTTCTAACGAGACAGAGGATACTTATTGGTGGATGCTTGAACAATTTTTAGAGGCAATGATAGGTAAACATCCAAAAGCAGTAATTACTGATGGTGATATAGCAATGAACAATGCTATTGAGAGAGTGTTTCCAAATGCAACTCATAGGTTGTGTGCCTGGCATTTAATCCGTAATGCAACTAGCAACATTGGCAAAGAAGGCTTTAGCGCTCAATTTGCAAGATGCATGTTAGGTGACTATGAGATTGGACAATTCAATGTCAAATGGGAAAAAATGATTAATGATTTTGGTGTACCAGAGCATCGGTGGATTAGGGAAATGTACCAGAAAAGAGAAATATGGGCTACTGCTTACCTTAGAGGCACCTTTTCCCAAAATTAATCGGCGTATCTAGCTATTTTTCCTTAATTAATCACTATTTAACTGTAATTAATTCACTATAATTAGCCTATATTACAAAAAAACACCAAATTTTGGCATAATGTCCCCCTCACCATCCCTGACCTCCAACTAAGTCACCATGACAAAATCAAACCACCAAAACAAACAACACCCACTCCCCAGGCCAAATAGAGACTTAGGGTTTTAGGTTACTTATTCGAACACAATCCTTCATGGCAATGGGTGTCACGCTCTCGCCGAAACTCCACGAAACTCAACATGTAACATCCACTATTCAAATGGACATCCCAGTAATTTTCCCAAAATTAATCGGCGTAACTAGCTAATTTTCTTTAATTAATCACTATTTAACTGTAATTAATTCACTATAATTAGCCTATATTACAAAAAAACACCAAATTTTGGCATAATGTCCCCCTCACCATCCCTAACCTCCAACTAAGCCACCATGACAAAATCAATCCACCAAAACAACAACACCCACTCCCCAGGCCAAAAAGAGACTTAGGATTTTAGGTTACCTCCTCGAACACAATCCTTCATGGCAATGGGTGTCACGCTCTCGCCGAAACTCCACGAAACTCAACATGTAACATCCACTATTCAAATGGACATCCCAGTAATTTTCCCAAAATTAATCGGCGTAACTAGCTAATTTTCTTTAATTAATCACTATTTAACTGTAATTAATTCACTATAATTAGCCTATATTACAAAAAAACACCAAATTTTGGCATAATGTCCCCCTCACCATCCTTAACCTCCAACTAAGCCACCATGACAAAATCAACCACCAAAACAACAACACCCACTCCCCAGGTCAAAAAGAGACTTAGGGTTTTAGGTTACCTCCTCGAACACAATCCTTCATGGCAATGGATGTCACGCTCTCGCCGAAACCATACGAAACTCAACTCGTAACATCCACCATTTAAATGGACATCCCAGTAATTTTCCCAAAATTAATCGGCGTATCTAGCTAATTTTCGTTAATTAATCACTATTTAACTGTAATTAATTCACTATAATTAACCTATATTACAAAAAAACACCAAATTTTGGCACAAACGTCTTCAAAATTTATGGAAAAATATCCTTAACTTTACCTAATTCATTTAAAACAAGTTACGGAAAATATTATATTACTTTAATTCGTAGCCACATTTATTTACTAATTATATTCATAAACCAACAATATGAATTAATGTTCAACTTTCATTTCAATATCTATACTATTACAAAGTAGAATATTTTTTAGTACTGTTCATTCAGGTCTATTTTTTTGGTCACCGCTATGGGCCTTTACATTAACCATTTTTATTGGGCCCAATATTGGAAGAAGCTCAGTTGGTCTTCATTCTGGTCGTGTGGGGTCAATAGAGATATATGCATAACATAGCTTTTCTCTGCAAGGGTCTATTTTTGAGTGTATCTAAAAATATATTTTAAGGATTCCTTGCTGTCATGTGTGCACTATGGCCATTGGATTGGCATCTTCTAAGATCTGGTTTATATAAACTCAAAAGGAAGAAACTTTGTTCAACCTATTTTCCATGGCTCAATAATACTGAGAATTGTTTGATTAATCATTAATCGTATGGAATCATGGATTCAGGGGTGGAGAAAAACATAAAAGTGTTGTTGTCAAATGTGACCAACTACTTGTGGTGGATGATTATAATCTATAGTATTACGGTTAGATTTTTTGTTACTATTTATTGAGGGGTTAATTTTTTTTTAATTCCTATAAGTAGTAAAGTTAAGAGTTATAATTCTAGCCTAACCTATAATATACATAGATAGTAGGTAGATAAATATGGAAAGTTTAGAAAGGAGAAAAATAGAAAGAAAAAATAATAAAGAGAAAGAATGTGAAAAATGTGATATGAAATGAAGAGAAAAATTAAAAGAAAATTAAGGTGTTAAAGGAAGTGTAAAACAAAAAAATGTGAAAAAAATTATTATTCTTTTTTAAAAGTATTAAAACTTTGATAGTTAACTTTTGGGTGTTGGAAGTAGAAAAAAGAAAGAGATAAAAATAAATAAACAAGAGAGAGTGTGAGAATTAAATGGCAATTGATGTGATAGGAAAGAAAGAGAGATAAAAAGAAAAAATTAGGCGTGAGAAAATCTTATATACTTTAAAACTAAACTATTAAATATATAAATATATTACATATTGCATTAAAAAATATATATAAATAATAGGAATATAAGTAAACACAAATGACAAGACAACACTAAATAGTTTGAAATGAATACAATATGAATTGAAATCACCAAAATACATACTCCCTCAATTCCTTTTTTAATTATATGACACATTTTAGAATTTTTTATGTTCCTTTTTATAAGTTACTTTAGAATTTGAAGAAAACATTTATTATAATTTTCCCTATTTGCCCTTATTAACTTTAATGTCTTTCCAACTATCAAATGATAGTAGAGTTAGTTAATAATATTAAATAAGGGTAAAACTAGAAAGTTAAACTATTTTTTAAAATTCAAATAAAATAGTTAACTAGATTTAATTATTTTATTGGTCTTTGTGATTTAATATAGTGTGCCTTATAAAAATGAATGCAGAGAGTATATTATATTTGTTTACAATTAAATGTATATAAACTAGATTTTCATTTTTTTCCAAAAAAAAATAATAAGAAATGCGGAACACATTTGGGGACAACTCGAATGAATTTAATTCTATTTGATCATCTCACTCCATTAAAGTTTTAACGAAGATAATTTTTATTTTTCTTTGTCTTGTTGTGACCATTAATAAACGTCAAAGCTAGACATTATCACACGTTGGTGTTTATTTACCAAAAATCGTTCTCTCTCATGGTCAATTATATGTTGCTATATTTAGGATGAAGTCTCGATGAGAACTTAAGATTCTTATATGTGATTATATTTTTAAATGTTATAATTTGATGAAAAATATAGTGTATAAAGGGACATTTCAAAAAATATAAATGATATTTTTTGGTGTAAACCATAGGTATCCCCTATTACCAGGGGCAATCCTATTCGGGGCTTAGTCACAGTTAAGACTCTTCACCTATAAAAAATATAGAAAAAATATAAATGATATGATAGGTATATTTTACATTTATAATTATTAATGTTTGAAATTTGTTGTTTCAAATAAATTTTCAATGTTTTAATTTTTTTTAATTCTTTCTATATAAACAAGTATAAATTTTAATATGTAAAAAATCACTATTATAATTTTCCTTATTTGCCCTTATTAACTTTAATATCTTTCCAACTATCAAATGATAGTAGAGTTAGTTAATAGTATTAAATAAGGGCAAAACTAAAGAGTTAACTTATTTTTTAAAACTTAAATAAAATAATTAACTAGCTTTAATTAATTTTATTAATCTTTGTGATTCAATATAGTGTGCCTTATAAAAAGGAACAGAGGGAGTATATTATATTTGTTTACATTTAAATGTATATAAACTATAGTGTATAAAGAGATATTTCAAAAAAATATAAATGATATGATATGATATATTTTATATTTATAATTATTAATATTTGAAATTTATTGTTTCAAATAAATTTTCTATGTTTTAATTTTTTTAATTCTTTCTATATAAACAAGTATAAATTTTAATATGAAAAAAATTCACTAATCATTATCATTTTCTAAAGTTACATATTTATATTAATTAAATTAAATATATTATAATATTCAATATAAATAATCTATTTGAATAATAATACTGAGGGACACTGGTTAAATACATGTCTATATAACAACCTAAGTTGATTCCTAATATACATGCACAGCCACAACACATCCACCGTACATGCATTACCCATACTACACGTCTTATGCTACCAGTCCCATGATTAGCAACAAACAAACCAACTCATTTTTCAAAAATATAAAAAAAGTGCTAGGTTCACGAACCTGTCTCTCCCCATGCGTGTCCCACGTTACTACCATATAATATTAACAAATCAACCCAACACGTCATGCAATAGGCACTTCAATCTTGGATGGCATTTCACTTCAATATTTCCATCACACTATTCAACACCACGTTATTCCCCTGCTACATGTAATGTTATAGGCCACTTCAACATCCACACACCACACACGTATACTCAATACCCAACCTTTGCCCTTCCCAATATCGATACCACCAAAGCTACTAACCACCCAACTACAACACATCTAATGGTTTCAAAACCTTACTTCCAAAAAAAAAATTAACTTGCAGTTTCCCAACAATCCGTCAAATGCCTATTTATAGCCTATTCAACCTCATTCACTACTCCGTAAAACAACGTGCACTTTCCCATTTTCAAGCCTACACTCACCACACCTACTCTTCTTCTTCAACTGAACGTCAACCTAAAACCATTTTACCACCATGGCAAAACCAAAAACCATTATCAACATCTCTAGTAACTCGGACACTGAGAATGAGCGTGAAACTAACCCTAACTCCTGGGTAGCAACCATGACAAAGGCAAAGTCTTCCGGCAAGCAGACTCTGGTTAGTTCAACAACATACCCTCCACTAATCTGCTAGTTTTTTTTACTCCCCCTACTACAATACTAATGACAACCACTATATTTTGCTTTAGTGTGTCCCTAAGAGAATCAGAGATACATTGTTTGGACATGAGCCGGATTACATGTTCATAAAATATCAGGACGAACCACAGGAATACTGGGAGTTGAAATGGCACAACGACCCACGTGTGCGCCTCATAGGACACGGATGGTACGAGTTTTGCAAATACCATAACCTCAAAACAAACGACCAGATTACTTTCACAAAAACGAGCAATTCTTACGTTGTTATTGTCACTATCCAGAGAAAGCGTTCTTATTTTGCTTCCCCTTTTAGTAACATGCTTTGTTCTACATGTCCTGATGCTATGTACTTGGCTCCCTGCAACTGCTAGTTTCACGTGAGGGTATTCATCAGTTCTTCCTTTATGTAATTTCGACCATTCCTACTCAACGTCTTGTAATCGTTTTTCCAATTTCACCATGCTTTCTTTTTTCTTCTTACATTTAAATAACTGTCGCAATTTGGTACCCTCCCCTCAGAGGGTTTTGGTACCTTCTTGTCACTTTTTTTATTGAATAGGCCAAAACTTCATAGAAACAAGTTATGTACTCCGTCCTAAATTATTTCGAAGACATAAAGTAGATTTTAAATGAGACACATGTGTTTTGCAAATGAGAATGCGAAAAAATTAGGGAATACAATAAAAAATACATGATAATGGTTACAGGGGATCAAAAAGTCTTTTCAAAAATTAAAAATACAAATTCTAATAGTTAAATATTGTCCTATAAGTATAAAAATACTAAGATCATTTAAAAAAATTGAGAGAAATTCACTAAATAATCAAAGAAGGTACCAAAACCCTCTCTCATAAGAGGGTACCCTAGAATTTCCCTTTAAATAATTATCAAAACTTATTTTTCGTGGGTCACCATATTAGGCTTCAAAAAGCCACTTTCACGTGTGCCCAATTCAACTTGGCCCACTACATTAATTACTTTTGTTTTATATCCATCCAGCATTATTAACCTTAACTGATCCGTCAATTTAACTATATGAGTTTGGGTCGCACTTTGGGCTAACAACATTCCACCAAAATGTAAGAATACCCTATTCACGGCCCGTCTCCCATCACTTACTGTCACAATATTAAAATGAATTGACAAAAAAATAATAATAATAAAATGAAATAACTAAATACAAAACGACAAAAAAAAATCACAAAAACCCTAAAAAAAAATTCCCCCCAACCGCAACCTGCACCTCTCTTATGCAGTACTACCCCGCCGCCACCACTAACGACCATCTCACAAGCACGACCACCATGCTACTGAAAACGATAATCAACCTTTTATAATAAAGTTCTCAAACAATGAAGCAATAATAATAAAAAATCAAGACTAAATAAGGGAGTTATCATCATCAACTGCAGACAATAAATTTCAACTGCAAGAAGGCACCGTCTTTCTTACTTTCCTAAATTCCAACCTCAAAACACGGTGCACCAATCATACAACGAAGACGTTAACCCCTTCACAAATAAGTTCGTCCAAGTACTCCACCTCACCGGAGAAATTTTTTTACAGTCATAAGAAAAGTGGGGTGCAAAGACGAAGGATTCAGAAGTAGTGACTCAACTAACCATTCATTGTAAAAAAACATCTCTCAGAATAAATAAATCAAGGTGGCGGAAGTTCAGAGCACGACCTTCTAATATAACAATTGTATAAGGACCGCAAAGCAAATACAATAACAACTAATAAAAATCCTATTAATGTCAGTGAACAAAAATACTATTCGTTAGATTATCTTGAGAGATATCGCACGGTCACCAATGCTCCTAAACCAACGGTCGTAAGTTACAACCCTCAAGTTACGGTCGTATAATAAATTGTGCTGTGGAAAAAGTAAAAGAAGGGTGCTAAAAGCAATTCCCTGGTTGGCGAAAGTATTGGACTTCAAATTGGGCTGCTTCTTTTTCAGCCATGGTTATGTTGCTAGTTGCTATTCGACCAAAAAAATGTTGCTAGTTGATACGATGCTAACCTAAAGTAAAATTGACTTTAGATTAAAAAAATAAAATTGACTTATTGGCAAAAAAAATAAAATAAAATTACCTTCTGGATTAAAAAAATAAAAGTAAAATTACCTTTGATAAAAATAAATAAATAAATAAAAACCTGGCTTCTTTTCCACATTGTCCCCTATTTTAAATTTTGAAGGCACTCCTATAGTACATATTACATAATTAAAATCAAAATATCTAATATGTATGGTTAATTTTTTCCTTTTTTTTAAAAAAAAAAGTCTAATAGAAAATGAAAGACCATTTATCACATTTAAAATATTTATATGAATGGGAAGACTAAGTACTCAATACTATAATAGTACTAAAAAAATTTCTCCTTTAAATGAACCTAGTGAAGGAATTTTTTTGCACTTTTAGTAGGGATCGAAAAAAAAAAAACTACGTAAAGTTGCCAAATAAATATAAGCATGTTTACTTTTAAGTTTTAGTATATTAAGATTGTGATATGTTCCAAATTAAGTTAAGACTGGAAATATTTTTATTTACTCCTTATAGAGATAATGTCACATTATGGAGTGTGGTTTAAAGGAGAAAAAGGGATAGGAGGAAAAATTCTCTTCTTTTGTTTGGTTAAAAGGGAGGAGAAATGAAGGAAAATAAAATTAATCTACAAGTACACCTTACACCTAAAAAATATAATTATTATACTCAAGTTTTCAAACTTAGGTGACACATTTTTCTTTTACAATCCTTGTGTTTTTCTCTCTCAATCATCAACCACCTCTATGACAAGAATATGAGTGCACCTTTTTTACTAATTTTCAATCAATAGTGTGATTTTTTAATTAAAACATTCTATAAAACAAAATAATCTTAATCATATGAAAACAAAAATTATTTCCCCCCTTTATAACTTGAATTTTGCATCAAATCTGAAAAGCTCACAAATTGTGAAGATGCAAACATTATCATTTGAGCATTAAAAAAAAGGAACAGTTGGATCATCATTGAAGGAAACTATATCTATTCCATGACAACTGCTCCACATGATTGAGATTTGAAGATGTAGACAAGTGTCTACCTATACTTCACATATTAATCTCGCTTCTTTGAGCAATGTCAAAAGAGGAAGTGAAGGTGTTAGGGACTCGAAGGATATCATGCAATTTTAAAATTAAAAAAATAAAAAGAACAAATTACTCCTTATAACATATAAATTTAAGCCCTCTTTCCTCCCTTCCAAATCCCTTACATTTGGAATGGAGGCATAATTTTAACCTATTTTCTATTTCCCCCTCCCTATTCTTCCATTATCCTCCAAATCCTCATACTTTTTAAGGGGAGGCAAAACCTTCTAAATTAGGTTTGCTCACAAACCCAAAAATCGACCCAAGATTGTTATACACGATTTGAAGGAAGGTTGTTTGGATGGGTCCAATCGGATCTTCGATTAGGCGGGACAAAAAAAAAACATTTCTGGATTATTGTTCTCAGTTGGGTTCAAGTGAAGAAAAAAATACCATCAGTGATAAACTTGGCTGACACATATGTGAGAAATAGTTTTGGGTATCAACACTTAATCATCACAAGGTTACACTTGAACATTAACAACAAATTTTAGTCATGCACAACATTCAAGGGTAGCAAGGCAACACTTGAGTATTGACAACTTTTTGCCAAGTGTGTCAAACACCCAAGTGTTGGACCTGCAAACACTTGAGCTTTGTGTCGTGACATAGAAAATTAAAAAAAAGGTATTTAACCCCCTAGTTAAGGATTAGGGTTATATTGAATCCCATTTTCCTCGGCCATACAGTGGGATAGAAGAGAAGAAGAGAAACAAGGCTTGAAGGCTTAGATTAGGAAAGAATGAGAGAAATACGTGGATATAGAGAGGTTCGTATGCCAGAAACCTCACCACGGTCACACACGAGGTGATGAGTATAATCCACGCACCCACCTTCATCCATGGATTATATATGGTTTTCCTCCCTTCTTGATTCTTTTGTTGTTTCTATTTATGATTGGTTAATGCATGACACATGTGACCGAATTGATAACATGTTTCGAGGTTTGAACCCCATATATATGATGTTTTTATTATGGCCATGTTAAGGAATTTTATTTTTATCTATGTATCGCAGATGAATAATATGTGAATATACATGATTATCAGTGTAGATTGAATACATGCATATATTCTTCACGAAAGACAATATATGATGTATGACATGACAGATCTCAAGCTTTGGCTTGTATATTGTGAAGTAGTTCAGAGAGTCACAAGAAGGGGGTTGAATTGTGACCCTTGAAAACTTTTGGTCCAACCTACAAGTACTTTGAAAAACTTACTGATCTTTGCTCAAGGAATACATTGGCTATCAGAAGTTACTTCTAGGGTGAATTCTACCGTGAACTACCCAAATAGGTAGTTCAAAGTGTTCAATGAGTTATTTCTTAAATATGCAGTGTTTTTCATATTTTAAATAATTTTTAAAATTGCAATTAAATCCTTCAAATATGCATTATTTTTCAAGGTTCTCTTCCCCTTAACCATCAACTTAGAAACATCCTCAATCCAACCATTGTTCTCATAGCATCTTTCCTCGCCGGAGACCTCGTTACCACCCTGTCGAGTCGAGCTTGCAACAGACGAGCTGTCGCGCACCCCTTCCATATCTCTGTCCCCAATTGCTTCAGTTTTCCGGAGATGGTACCTCCTCTCCGCCGCGAGTTCACTGAAGATTGAAGAAGAAGATGACAAGGTGGCACTTTGCATAGTGGCGTGGAGGCGGAATCACACGGTGGGCCTACAGTTGACGTTGTTTCCCCTACAATTGATTAGGTTTCCTAAAGGAGAATAAAGGGATGTAAACCCAAGGTAGTGCCGTTAACGACGTCATCTAAACCTTTGCCGGCGGCCGTCAATCCACCATGATCCCGAAAAACTTGAAAGCTTTTTATCAGCTACCATCCCACCCATCCTCTCAAAGCTTCAATTCCTTAATGGACTCGACCTCAAAAATCTCTTAAAAATAGTTGGCCTTAAGGTTGTTATAGTTATCTTGCAAGGAATCATAATTCTTCATGTAGCTAGGAGAGGCATAGTAGCCGCTTGAAACTAAGTGGGATACATAGCACTGGTGCAGGTTTTTGGAAGGTGAAGAAAAGGAGGAAGGAGCATAAGAGGACAATGGTAAAGGTGCAGTTATAGGTGCATGGTCCAACAAAGTGTGAGGGCCGGGAATAAGAAGGTGACCTATGTTGGAGTGGTGGAGAGAGGGGGAAGATGATGGTGGTGTCATGGGGTGCATTTGGAGATGGAGGGTGGTGTTGTTGTTTGTGGTTCTGCTGCTTAAACTTTGTGTTAGGGGTTTGATTCTATTGGGGTGATAGATGAGGAAGGGTCAAAAGCTCTTAGGAACCGCGAGAGCAGTGTTGAACGAGAGACAAGAAGAATAATGGAAACAAAAACTTGATTGGAATAATTGAAAATTCGAGGACCTTAATTACAAAATTAAAAACATGTATAAACACATAAACACCGAGTTTTTATACACAAACCTCACTTCACACTGTAAAATACCTATCATAATATTTCACCATAGAATTCGCCTACCTCTAGAAGATAGTGGTAAGTGTATAATGCCAACTAAGTTGATTGAAACTATCTTCCTAAAGCCAATAAATATTATAGGGATTAATATCATCAAGCTTATTCTACCATATAGTGTATTTAATGTAGATACAACTCAAATAAGGTTCAGAAGAATAATATAATGTTTCTGCAGTTACGCAGAAGCAAAACAATGAATCTGTCACTTTAAACCATCCTTCTGAAAGGTCAAATGATTTTATATTTTAATAAAACTTTCCATAATAGTTATTTAACCAATATCTAATAAGATTATATAAGAATATTTGTTTAGAAGAAGGTTTATATCAATATGATATTTTAAATTGAGTTACACGATCAAAACTGATAAATGTTTCTTCTGGAGTATCAAATAGACTTGAAACTTGATGAAACTTTCCATATCAAATATAAAGTTAAATCTAATTAAAATCAAGTTTGTAAAGATCTGGTAATTTGAACCCTAAGTTTCAATGTTGAATAATTAACATATTTCAAGAAATGTGCTTTTGAAGCACCAAACAATTTCATAATTTAATGAAACTTTCCAGATCAGTATTTGAACTGATATGGATGTGATTTATGTGAAAATATCAATTCAAAAACAGGTTTATCAAAATCTGGTTTACATCTTGCAAAATATTTAAAGTATGAAGAATAACTAGCAAATCAATAAATGTAAGTGCAGAAAGATATATTAAGAGTACGAGACATTGCACATATGATTTTTATACTGGTTCACCCTCACAATCCTTGAGCTACGTCCAGTACCTATCTCGGTAGGATTTTCCACTAATCAATCATGATTATAAGGTATTCTTTTCTCCCACAGCCTCCTTAGGCTTCTTTTCCAAGTATTCTTCTGCAGCCTCTTTAGGCTCCTTACAAGTATTATTCTGTAGCCTCTTCAGGCTCCTTGGTGCAACACACCACCTAGTATTCTTCTGCAGCCTCTACAGGCTCCTGTCTAGTATTCTTCTACAGCCTTTGCAGGCTCTACCCAATATTCTTCTGCAGCCTCTGCAGGCTCTCACACAATATTCTTCTGCAGTCTCTTCAGGGTCTTACACAATATTTTTTGCTCAGCCTCTGCATGCTCTACACACTCTCAATCTGAAACTAACTCTCTTTAGTTAGCTTGGGAGATCACAAACACTCTTCAACAAGAGATGGGTTTTTTTACAAATGGCTTAACAAAACACTCATGGAATGAATTATTCTTTACAAAACTAAGCCTAGACACACTCTCTAAGAATTATGAACAGTTGCTCTGCATTTTGGAGTGGTCGAAGGAGAACCTCACTCTAAAAGGGATTTTCTATATTATGGCTCTTTGGATTTCTTCCCTTTGCTCTCCCTTTTATGTTGCCCAACTGAATGGGGTTTATTTATAGAATTTTTGGGGTCAAACTAACTGTTGGAGTTGCTTGGAGAGGTGGTCAAGCTCTTAGCTGGCCTTGTAGGAGCTGTCATTGTCATAAGACAACTTTTTCTCTCTTATTCTTTGACCAGTCAAAACTTCTGAAAGTATTCTTCTATTCTTTCACAAAGTCTATCTTCTGGATGAGTAAAAACCATCCAACAACTTAATAAATAACAATAATATGCTCCTGGAAAAAATCTGTGATATTTTTCCTGCATCTGAATAAAATTGTTCCGTCTAGAAGTATGTAGAAATTTTGTTTTCTGCTTCTGGAGAAAATTGATTCTTCTTGAAGTGTGCAGAAATTCTATTTTCTGCTTCTGGAGAAGACTAGTTCTTCTGGAAGCATGCATAAGTTTTGTTTTTTGCTTCTAGAGAAGACTGGTTCTTTTGGAAGCATGTAGAAATTCTGTTTTATGCTTCTTGAGTGTTCTTCAACTTGAAATATTCAAGCGTAATAGCTTGATGAGTGTAGTAACTTTCAGTGCTTCTAAAAGCACTTTGAACATATTTACAACTTGAACTTCCTATTTGATGCTTCTGGAGAGTGATAACTTTACTGTAGAAACTGTTGGTTTTGCTTCTAAGACAAAACTGTATTTCTAACGATATTGACCTTCTCCAATTACTTTGTTTGCATCAGTAACACTTGGAATCAATATGCTTGAATTGCTTAAGTAATCTTTCACATTCAAAAGGTGTTAGGTTTCATGAAAAGCTCCTTCTCATGCTTCTAGTGGTCTTGAATGATCCCTCTTAAGCTTCAACTTTGCTTCTGAAGCTTGATACAACTCAGTTTAGTATTCATGGGATCTAAGATGAACTGTCTTGACCTTCTTGAAGCTAAGAAGCTACTTCTTGAACTTGTTTCCTCACTTTTGACATGAAAGCTCTATGTAACATGTTTCTAGACACATGTTCTGTTGTTAAATGTTGTTTTTTATCTTTCCACCTTCCTTCTGTAACTTATCCTATATTCTTTTAATCATTCTTAAGTGCAAACATTAGTACTAAAGTCTTCAGAACACTTAGAATCTTGTTGTGAAAGTTTGTTGTCATTAAAACCTTTTCTCAAAAGGGTCTTGGACCTTACAATCTCCCCCTTTTTTATGATTACAGACTTTTATGAACAAATTTTAAGTTTTCTGAATGAGGGAAATAATAATAAAGTGATTTAATAATAAAGAATTAAATCTCCCCAGGAATTTGTGCCATTTATAACATTCATATATAAAAATGTGATTTAACAGTAAAGAATTAAATCCCCCCGAAATTTGTGTCATTTATAACATTCATATAATAAAAATTTGTTATGACTGAATCTTGCTATTCTTCTCCCTCTTTTTTTCATCCATCAAAATGAGCATAAAAATGATAGGAAGGAATAAGTTCTCATCATTGCCTAGCCTAGGTTACTTAGAATGTGAGGAATGATCTAAATAAGATCAAGTAGCACTCTTCTATATATCTTAAGTTGGTTGGAAGTGAGCTAAAGGCATTGGTAGAACATGGGAAGCACTTGCTAGTAACACAAATGTGTTAAACCAAAATTGATACTACACAATCCTTACTTCTTTCTTTTGCATATTACACAATCTTAATCCACTTTATCATTACTAATCTGTTGAAGACAAGATCCCCTTATCCAAACTAAGTTGAATCATCAAGAATAGGGGGCTTAGACTTTATCATAAGATGATGGGACATAAGAATCAAATATAGGAGAGGCATGGAACTGATTTACCATATTAGTCCTAAAGGTTGCCATGAAGGCTCTACCTTTCTCAAATGAATCCTAAAAGCTTGGTGAGAAACATGTCATATGGAAGGCATGTATAGATTCATCAAAGTACTAAAGTGTGAGTAACATTGAGTTTCCCTTGATTTCCACCAAAATATATTCACCATCACACCTAAATTTAGAAGTTGTAGCAAAAATGCTTTCACTAATCTTGGAT
This sequence comes from Sesbania bispinosa, assembly GCA_026901365.1. Taxonomy (NCBI): domain Eukaryota; kingdom Viridiplantae; phylum Streptophyta; class Magnoliopsida; order Fabales; family Fabaceae; genus Sesbania; species Sesbania bispinosa. The sequence continues at coordinate 2,110,663 of QLOH01000046.1, read as the reverse complement.
ACACATGCTCCTAAATTTTAAAGAAGTTGAGCCATCCTAGTCTTTCTAATTAAGAAGACATCTACACCCCAACCTTTTCTTCGAATTTTATGAAACAAATATATTTTCAATTCTACTACAATCTTCCATTTCCATTTCTTATTGAAATTCTTGAATATTTCTCTACCACAAATCATTATCTCGCATAACTTCTTCTTCTACATTCCTTTTCTCATCCCTTTTTACTTTCTCTTCTTTCCTTTTGAGAGGAGAATAACTTTTACCTATGACTTATCTTATCAATTACTATTACTTTCCCTTCACCTTTCTTTTCATTCCTATAGCTCTTCACAACACTAGATGTACATCACCCTATATGATCTTCTTCTATGAGTGGTTTAGGAGTTCTAGTAGGTGAAGGAGATTTTGTAACCGGAACAATTGTAACAAGGACAACTCTAATTGGTAAGCTTTGATGAATATGAGTATCCTCATGGGAGGAAGATTCTAATTTAATAGCTACAGATTTGATGCCCTTCTTCCTATATACTCTCTTCGTCCCTTATTATAAGACCCTTTCAACCGTTTCACACAGTTTAAGAAAAGTTAGTTAATGTATTGATCTTTTAAAAAAAATAATAGCATTCCAAATATACCCCTATTTAAAAGTCACTATATTTTAGAGACATTAATTGTGACATAGTGGAAGACAACAAAAGTCACTTTTCAAATGGTGTAGTTGGGGATGTAGGTAAAAACTTCATTAATTATTCACACTTATCAATATATGGAAAATAAAAAGAGTTGAATATTAATGAAGGGCAAGTATGGAAAAAATTATTGTTTTACCTAAAAATTTGCAAAGGGTCTTATATTAAGGGACACTCAATTCTTCTAGAAGGGGTCTTATAAATAGGGACAGATGGAGTATATAGTTTTGATCCTGGTGACAACAACAGGAACGATATAGAAGAATGGGATTGGCAGAAAACAAAGAGTATTATGAAAGAGAATTGAATTTATGAAGAAAGAAAACTATCTTTCACTTCGGGTTATAGCTCTTATTTATAGTGAGTAAAAATGAAAGCAATAACTCCCTCCTAAGCATTGAAGAATTTGAGAATGGGAGGGAAAGAGACAATGGGGGAAAGAAACAATGAGAGTGTTAGATCCTAGGGGATTGGTAACAATAGCTACTGTTGATAACAAAGGTAAAGAATGGTTTCACCTTTTTGTTAATATCCTAGGTTTTCCTTTTATAGGAAAAACACGTAGCTCAACTCTTTCACTCAAGGAGTAATCCTCCATTTAATGCTAGATCCACAATAACTTGTTGCTGCTATATATTTTGCTTCTACAGTGGATAGGGCAATAGTGTTTTGCTTGCTACACATCCATGACAAGAGAGATTAACCAAGAAATTGGCATTCACCATTTGTGCCTTTTCTCTCAATCCTAATTCCAGCAATATTAGCATCTTGGACAAGATCAAAATTGGTTCCTTTCTTGTACCAAAGGCCAATATTAGTAGCACCAACAAGGTATCTAAATATTCTCTTCACAGATGTGGCATGAAATTCTTTAGGAGAAGATAGAAACCTTGAACATAATCCAATAGAAAATACAATAGCTTGTCTACTTGCTATTAAGTATAATAAGGAAGCAATCATACCTCTATATTCTTTTTTAGAAACAAACTTACCACATTCATCTTTATAAAGCAAAGTGGACTGATGCATTGGAATGTCCATTGGCTTGGTTCCATCCATTTCAAATCTTATGAGAAGATCCTTTATGTACTTCTCTAGATGAATGGATATTTCATCATCTTCTTACTTTCTTTGTTTTCGATCAATTTACCTTTTTTTCATCTTGTTTTTTAAAACTCATCTTCTAATGTATCTCCAATGATTTGATCATAAGGGTGAGCATTCTCTAGTTTTCCAGCTCCTAGGTATGGATGAATCATTGGAAGTTTGTTGAATATTCTTCATTCTATTTTTCATAATTTAGAATCGAATCAGAATCTGCATCCTAGTGTTTCTGATCCTTCTTCTGATCACCTTCTGATCATCTTCTGATTCCTGACTTCTGCTTCTGAAGTCATATTTATCTTTCTATTTTAGATTTAGTTTTTTTATGTCATCTTCTAAACCCGTAGTTCTTTCTTTCTCAAGAGAAACATTAGATTCAATGAAAAACAACATGTATACTTTCCTCAACTAGTTTGATTTCTATAGGCTTTTTGAAGTTAGAGAATATCCAAGATAGATAGCCTTATTAATTTGAATCAAACTTACCAATATAATATTCACACCCAAATGTATGCAAGTATAAAATGTTTAGTGACTATATTCAAAGTATAGCATGAAATGCTTACAACTTCAGTCGAAAAATATTTTTAACACTGGAGTCATTTAAAATGGTTCTAGCCATTTCTTGTAGTGTCCTATTCTTTCTTTTATAACTCCATTCTGTTATATATGGAGTTTTAAGGCATGAAAAGTTGTGAGAAATGTCATTCTCATCAAAGAAGGCTTTGAATAAGGATCCTCAAACTCCCCTTCATGATCACAATAACAACTCACAAAATCAATATTAGATCATTTTTCAGTTTGGACTTTCTTGCAAAAGCTTCTAAAAGACTCATCCTTTGTGGTTAAGAATAAAACTAATGTGAATCTTGAGTACTTTATCAAAGTCTCACCTCGAAAGGGCTTTTGAAATAAGAGATGATATTTTATCTCAACAAACAACATCATAAGGATTTTCTAAGCCCATAAGAAAACATCTCATTTAGGATAGTATATTCAAAGATATTCTAACTTCAAGTTACTACTCTATATCATAAAAATCTCACTGACTCATGTATTTCAAACTGTCTTTTATATATAATTAATTTGAGCATTTTTAATTATTTTTTTCAAACTCTATTGTTTTCTTTTTACAGTAAATGAATTAGTTTGAAGCACATGAAAATTAATATAGTTAATTAAATTTTTAGTGTGATTAAAGTATAAATATTAAAATTTCCCAACTTGTGTTGGTCTAAGTAAAAAAAATTTGGACACTTTAACTTTGATTTTAAGTAAAGTCACAAAATTTCATGACTTTATCTTAGAAAAACTAGTATTTATTTATTAGGTGGCGACATAAGAATGAAAATAAAGAGCGCTTACATGAGATGCTAGTATCAATTGATCTTTTCCATGCATCCACTATTACCAGTACCTAATAATTTTATATAATAACTTTTATTGATTAGTAAAAAATAAATAATATAATTGAGTTTGTTTTTTCATGTATTTTAAAAGTTGATTGGTATATATGATGTAATTATTAACGAAGTACTAAGTAATTAAATTAATATAAAGAAATATATATAGATATAATACACATGACATTGACTTTTACTCTCTAATGAGAAATTTTGTAAAGATATTTAATAGTATAAAATAATTTGAACATATATTACTATACACAGACACAAGTTCAAATCAAAATTTCCCCATATATATTAGTGACAAAGAATAAAACTGTTTTCAAATAAATAAAGGAGAAATTGAGATAAAAAAATATATATTAATTATATGCAACTATATCTTAATGTCATTTTCATCCACTTGGTTGATTGTTTTATTAGCACGGACTTTGTCTGAGAGACCACGTTCCCTCTCATTTTCTTGAGTTATGAAGATGTATATTGATTTGATGTTAACGACTTGAGGTTGTGGATACGGTAATGTTTGAATGCTTAACGGATAGTATACGTTGCCGCATAAGGCATAGACTTTTCCGTGCATAGTATACGAGTTTAAATTTCACTCATCTTATCCTGAACTAGAGATACTAGAAATCTTTTTTTGTATTATTAGGTAGGTGGTGAGCAGTTTGGATGAGTTATCGTACCAGATTGATCTATAGACTGATCAAACAAGAAAGTTGAAGACTTCACGCTTTGAAATTAACCTACTTCGTTTTTATAAGCTCATAGCTTGTGGAAAAGTGTACCGTACCAGGCCGATCAGGTAATCACATCGACTTATAAGTCAGCCCTCATGAGAAATCCCTCAGCTCTCCAACTTCCCTAATTGTCCAAGTTCAATGAATAGACAAACACACAGATCTCATGCCTTAATCAAAGATCATCAAACCAATCAGAATAATCACAGGTGACAAACTAAATCGAGAAAGTAAAGTACTTCAAAATAGACAACGGGAATTAAGGGACAAATTGCGATCAAAAGGAGGACATCACTTGTTTAACGAAGTCAACCCTGTGCCTATATAAGGAACATCTAGAGACGAAACACACACACACTTCATACCCCCCAAAGACTAAGACGTTACTCTGTCCAATTGTAGCGTCAGGCTTTTGATTAGAGTTCTAGGTTTTAGTCTTTGTAAGAACAGTTCCTGTTACGAAGAAATGCTACATATACATCTTAAATTTTGATACATTCATTTGACAATTTTTTATAGCTCTATCTATAACGTCGTAATTTCTGAATCCAAGAAAAATGTCCGTTGAAAGCACTATTCCCAAATTTATGAAATTATTTCGCCCCATCATTGATATCGACATACAATCAACCACATGAAATTGCTTAAGTAATCCAACGTTTACATAAGCGGAAGTCATCCATTAGGTAGCATTTGGTAGACACTTCAGAACGGAACAGAATGAGACATATGGGTTTTATTCTATGTTTGGTGTATTTTAAAAGTAGAACAAAACAAGACATATCATTAAAAGAGTGGAACACTTTGGTTCCATAAAAAAAGGTGGAACCAAAGAGAACAAAACATAACATCTCATTATTAATTTCTTATTGACAAAACTACCATCGACTCTCATGACCTTCTTCCCAAAATTGTTGTTCCTCCACAGTCACCTAACAAATTTTACCATCACCATTGTCGCCGGGTACCCTACACCACCACCACCACCACCACCACCACCACCACCGCTATCACCGTCACCACCACCTTTGTCGCCGCCGCCACCACCTAACACATTTTACCACCACCATTGTCGCTAGATACCCTACACCATCACCGTCGTTGACACCACCACCGTCGTCGTTGCCGCCACCGCCGTCGCCACCGCCACCACCATTGCAATTGTCATCGCCACGCCACCACTATCCCTGTCACCGTCGCCACTACCACCTAACACCTTTTACCACCATTGTCGCTTGACACTCTACACCACCATTGTCGTTGCCACCACCATCGCCGCCACTGCCGCCGTCGTCGCCACTACCACCGCCACTGCCGCCCCACACTCCCTACTACCACAGTTCAACACCCCATATTAAATTTTTCAATACTTAATTAAATAATAAATATGATAAGGATATATATATGTAATTGAACACATATCATCCATTTTTTGTTCTGTAGTTACCAAATACAACACATAAAACATTTTTTGTCCTGTTACATTCTATTCTGTTCCGTTCTATTTTGTCTTGTTCTGTTCATCTACCAAACGCTACCTTAGGGTTATACTTTTTTATTACCACGTGTATCCCCTATTATCAGGGCAAACTCTTATAACACAAAAATAAAAATTTTGCATGAAAACATATTAGTATGTAGATCAAAAAAAGTAAATATATATGGACATAAAATAATTTAAGAGTAAAAATATAACACACGAGGATGATCATTATACATGAAAATGATGATATTCAACTTATAATATTTTTATACTCATGTTTTTTTCACTAATTATTATCATATTTTTATACTAATTTTTAAAAGTATATTTTTATACTCATTGTTATTCCCTAAGGTCCTATTTATAAGAACCTTTTTTAGGGTGGGTCTTGGTCCTTTTTATAAGAACATTTTCAGATTGTCTCATGCATTAATTATTTCTTGACAATAATACCCCACTAGTGGGGCCGGGTAGGTGAGTAATTAATTAGTAGAGAGCATGACACAATGGGGTAATTAAATAGAAAAAGAAAGATAATGAGTTTCAATAAATTCAAGGGTAATTCAAGAAATATGATACTCATTTATGATAAATTTATTGTAATCAACTTAATTAACTAACTTCCTTAATTCGTGTGAAGTAGTTAAAAGGTTCTTATAATTAGGACCGGAGGGAGTATCATATTTTGTTTTGTAATCATACTAATTATTTTATTTTTTATTCTTTTTAGGTCTTTCAAGAAATATACTTTTTTATTATTATTTGTTTACAATCGTATCCTCTCAAAATACAATATCATAATAGAGCCAAGATCAACTAAGTATAAATATACATAATCCCTGTCTCAAAAGTACATCCAAAATAAGAGAACTGTAACTAATCTTCAATCATTGTCTCGAACGGGGAGGTACCTGTGCATCAAAAATAGTCCACAAAACGTGTGGTGAGACAAAATGCCTCAGTGAATATAACCATGCAACATGCAGTGTAAGGATATACAGACAAATGATGCACAAGCATAATTTAGACATTTCAATAATTACTAACTTCACGTAATCTCAATCATAAGTATGAATGCACCTGACCGGCATAACCCGGCCAACGGGTTCTTTTCACTTAATAACTATGTGGCTAGACCTGAGCTCAGACTACAAGGAACGTCTCCCTTGGGCACTAATCACCACCACACGGCACTAATCACCTTGGGCACTAATCACCCAAGTCTTCAATCAATAAAAGAGTTATATTCTTTTCATTCTGATAAATTAACTGGCCGGAGCCGAAGCTTAAAAAAATGTGGGTGTGGAAGCCAAAGCCAAAAATCATCTTCTTCCACATTTCCAATCAACAATAAATTAAACATACTCAATAGCTTCCAAAATCAACATAGAACATCAAACTAAGTCACACAAACCCCCATTATCAATGATTCCCACAACACCCCAAAATCCCCAAACTCCACTACCCTTGAGTTTCTCATACAAGCTCTTAATTCACAAAAATCATGCACACCACTTAATCCAACACAAATCAACAACCACAAGTGAAAATGAAGAGGATTAATGGAGGAGGGATCATAGGAAAGGAAACACAAGATGAAAGTGAGGTGTGTGAGTTATACTCACCACAAATGGAAGAATAATGAAGAAGGTTGGGAGGAGATGGTGGAAAGACAAGCCCTAGGAATGTTGGAGCACTTTCACTCAAGCCCTTCTTCTTCCTCGAGCTCTTTCTCTCTCTAGTTTTCTCTCCCTATCTCTCTAAAACCCTAGTTGTGCAAGAGGAAAGTGACGAGAACGAGAAGCAGCACAGTATTAAAAATGCCCCTGGAACCCGCGTGCTTGAGCGCACTAATGTGTGCTTCAGAGCGCTGTTCACTGGGCTTCTTATAAGCACATAAAAGTGTGCGCTGAAGCGCACTTAAAGCATGCTTGAGCGCACTAGAACACCAAGCTCCCTCAGTGGCCCTGACTTAGGTGCGCTTGAGCACACCAAGCGTGCTGGAGCGCACATGTGACAGAGAGTCACATAAACCTATAGAGTCATGCATGCTTGAGCACACTAAAGTGTGCTTCAGCGCGCATCAAACAGAGGAAAGCTTCCATCATAATTCTGAGTGCTCTTGAGTTCACTAAGAATGTGCTTCAGCGCACTAAAAGTGCGCTTCAGCTCACCTCCCTTGCACTCAAAATTTTCCTAATTCCTCCATTTATCTAGTTGGATCCTCTCTCCCCAAGACTTAGGCTACTAAAACGCCATTCCAACTCACCTTATTTCTGCCGAAAATCCGGCAGAGTCTCCCCTAAAAACTGGACATTTCCCAAATTCTAAATCAACCTGAAACTCAGAAAAACCAATCAAACACAACAATACAATAATTGTAACGTCCTAATTCCTAGATTTGAGGATTAAGCTCGTTGGAAGCAAAACCATAAATCCCTGAAATTATTTCGCGCCATTTTAAATATCGAATACAGCCAAAACCTAATTGTTTAAGCAACCAAAGATAACTTGAACAATATATGAAGTGATTATATGGATAATTGCCTCACAGGATACAATCATCCCACATGCAACAATAAACTGAGGATACCCCCATACATGTGTTCTACAACGGAGAACTAAGGAACCCACATGTACAATCATATCCTCCCAAAATAGGAATCGATACATAGTCATAAAATCAAAAAGGCTAACATGGCCCAACACAAGTCTGCAACAACACACTATACAGCTCCAACTCCTAGCTCAAAGGCCTGTGCGTGGAGGTACCTGCGCATCTAAAATGTATCCACGAAACGTGTGGTGAGACGGATGTCTCAGCGAATATAACTACGCAGGATGCAGTGTAGGGAGACAGATCAAAGATGAGCAATAGTTCATACTACATGATTCAAATAAGTCAAACAATCTCAATTCTCAACTTTCAGTAATCATAACCTGCTTTACCTGACAGTCGGGGTCTTTTCACTATCTCTAGGGTTAGACCTGAGCTCAGACTACAAGGAACGTCTTCCTTGGGGACGTATCCCACCACTTATTCTGGACCGAAGTTAAGTTTTCATACATACTCTGGGCCGAAGCCAAATACTCTGGACATAAGCCAAACTCATTTTAGTTTTACTTTGGACCGAAGTCAAGCTTGATTAGTTAGGGTTTGGTGGCCGTAGCCAAATTCATTTTCTAGCTTCGAAAAATGAGTATGGAGGATAAATCAAACTGAAATATAAGCTTAAATCATGAATGGAAGGTAATAGCATTCAAACCCTAATTTAAGATCTCCAGCAATTGCCAAACCCAATCAACAATTATGAGCAATCAAAAGAGAAATGAAATACAATCAATAACAACATATAGATCTAGAGAAAGTAAATACAATCAACAACAACATATAGATCTAGAGAAAGGAAGAAGGAAGTAGGGTTCATGCCATAGCCCAAATAGGTGTGAGTGTGTGAGTTATACTCCCCCAAATGGAAGAAGAAGAAGGAGATTGAGAGGAGATGATTGGGTCCCAAGTCTAGAGGTTGATGGAGCACCTTCAATCTTCAATCATTCTTCCTTCTCATTTTTTCTCTCTCTAAAACCAGCTCTCCCTCTCTCTAGAAAACCCTAAGGGATCGAAGAAAATGAAATGGGGAGGGCACAATCTGTGTTTTAAGCGTGTTGCTGACTCGCGCGCGCTGGGGCGCGCATCAAGTGCGCTTCAGCATGTGGCCCCCTTGTGCCAGCCCCTGATTTTGCCTCGCGTGCGCTGGGGCGTGCATCAAGTGCGCTTCAGTGCACGACCCCCTTGTGCCAGCCACTGATTCTGCCTCGCGTGCGCTGGGGCGCGCATCAAGTGCGCTTCAGCGCGTGCCCCCCTTGTTACCCCCTGTCTCTGTTTCGCGCGCGCTGGGGCGCGTTTCTGGTGCGTTGGAGCGCGCCCTCCTGCAACTAGTTTTCTAATTTCCTCCCTTCCTCTAATTGGATCCTCTCCCCTTCCCCAATACTTAGACTACGAAAATGCTATTTAGACTCAAATTAATCCTACCAAAAATCCGACAGAGTCTCCCCTAAAAATTGGACATTTCCCCAAATTCTAAATCAACCTAAAACTCAGAAAAGACCAATCCAACACAATAATACAATAACATAATAACACTACAAGATCAAAGAGCCTCCGTGCCTAACATACAATTCAAGAAGAGGGATGTTACAATCCTACCCCCCTAAAAAAAATTTGTCCTTAAAATTAGCTTAAAGATGAAAGTAAACACACACAATTTTTACCTTAACTGAATATCTCTGGAAATTGAGAACAAAAGTCATCCTTCTTCTCCCAAGTCACCTCCTCGGGTGTCTGACCTTCCCAAAACACCTTCACTAGAGGTATTGTCTTGTTCCTCAGGGTCTTAACACTTCTGTCTAAAATTCGTGCCGGTCTAGTGGGAACTTTGAGATCTTCTTTTAATTGTACCGATTCAGAGCTTATGATGTGTGAAGGGTCGTGGGTATATTTTCTCAGTTGGGAAACATGGAACACATCATGGATTCGTGACAAATGGGGTGGTAACGCTATCCTGTAAGTCAGAGGGCCAACCCTCTGCGGGATTTGGAATGGGCCTAAGAATCTGGGGTTGAGTTTCTTGGCTTTGATGGCCTGCCCAATGCCCATGACAGGAGTTACTTTAAAAAATACATGGTCCCCTTCCTCAAACTCTAGGTCCTTTCTTCTCTTGTCAACATAGCTCTTCTGTCGGCTTTGGGCAGTTGCAAGTTTTTCCCTAATGACCCTAATCTTATCTGTGGTTTCCTGCACCAACTCCGGACCTAACAGGGTTCTCTCACCCACTTCATACCAACACAAAGGAGACTTGCACTTCCTACCATACAGAGCCTCATAGGGTGCCATGCATATACTGCTATGAAAACTATTGTTGTAGGCAAACTCTATGAGAGGTGGGTACCTATCCCAACTACCTGACTCCTCTAACACACACACTCTAAGCATATCCTCTAGGGTCTGGATGGTCCTCTCTGACTGGCCGTCTGTCTGAGGGTGGTAAGCGGTACTAAACCTAAGTTTAGTCCCGAAGGCCTGATGAAGCGCACTCCAAAACCTAGAGGTGAACCTAGGGCTCTATCTGATATGATGTTAGAGGGAATACCATGGAGCTTAACAATCTCCTTGACATACAGCTCTGCTAACTTACTCAGGGAATAGGTATTTTTAATTGGTAGGAAATGGGCCGACTTTGTCAGACGGTCCACAATGACCCAGATGGCTTCGAACCTGGCTTGGACTCGGGGTAACCCTACCACAAAGTCCATAGCTATACTCTCCCACTTCCACTCAGGGATCTCTAAGGGCATAAGGGTTCCTAACGGTTTTTGGTGCTCTATCTTAACTTGTTGGCACACTAAGCACCTAGAAACATAATCTGCTATTTCCTTCTTCATGCCATCCCACCAAAACATCCTCTTCAAGTCCTGATTCATCTTAGTAGTGCCAGGATGTATGGAGAACTTGCCCCTGTGGGCCTCCTCTAAAATCTGCAACCTGAGGCTACCCCCCTTAGGGACACATACTCTCCCTTGGAAGAAAATCATCCCATCCTCCGACTCATAAAATCCTAGCTGCCCTTTCCTACCTTAGAGGTCCGAGTCCGAACCCTGGGCCTCCTTGATCAGAGCTCAGAGCTCGCTAGTGACCTCTAACCTGTAGAGCTTGAAACTACACTCTTCGACCTCAACACTAAGGCTTAGGTTTCTAAACTCTAACAACCTCATCTCATGTACCATCATCGAGGATACATGGAGGGACTTCCTACTGAGGGCGTCGGCCACTACATTGGCCTTGTTGGGGTGGTATCTCAGCTCAAAAGCATAATCCTTCAGGAACTCCATCCACCTCCTCTGCCTTATGTTGAGTTCTTTCTGATCAAAAAGGTATTTCAAACTTTTATGATCACTAAAGACCTCAAACCTCACACCAAATAGGTAATGCCTCCAGATCTTGAGGGCAAATACCATGGCTGCTAGTTCTAAGTCATGGGTAGGGTAGTTCTCCTCGTGGGGCCTCAACTGCCTGGAGGCATAAGCCACCACTCTCTTCTCTTTCATCAACATATATCCTAGCCCCTTCCCAGAGGCATCACTGTAAACCTCAAAAGTCTTGGAAAAAATCCGGTAACACAAGTAACGGGGCTGAGGTTAACTTCTCCTTAAGCTCCAGAAAGCTCCTCTCACACCTCTCGTCCCACACAAAGGCATGATCCTTACGAATCAACCTTGTGAAGGGTAAGGCTAGCTGGGAGAATCCCTTAATGAATCTCCGGAAGTAGCCGGCCAATCCTAGGAAACTCCTAATTTCCGTAATGGTCTTAGGTCTTTCCCATTCAAGGACGACTTCTACCTTGCTAGGGTCAACTGACACACTTTCTTTAGAAATTACATGTCCTAAGAAATGGACCATGTCCATCCAAAATTCACACTTCTCCGGGTTGGCAAATAACTTCTTTTCCCTCAAGGTTCCTAGGATGACCCTAAGGTGCCACTCATGCTCTTCTAAACTCCCGGAGTAGATCAGAATGTCATCGATAAACACAACCACAAACTGATCAAGGTAGGGCCGAAAAATTCGATTCATGTAGTCCATGAATACAACAAGAGCATTGGTTAAGCCAAAAGGCATCACCAAATACTCGTAATGCCCATATCTAGTTCTAAAGGCAGTCTTGGGTATATCCTCACCTATAATCTTGATCTGGTGATAGCCATACCTCAAATCTATCTTAGAGAAGACCGAAGCCCCTCTAAGTTGATCTAGGAGATCATCTATCCTAGGCAAGGGATACTTATTCTTAATGGTAAACTTGTTTAGCTGCCTTTAGTCTACACACAACCTTATATTCCCGTTCTTTTTCTTCACTAAGAGCACTGGTGCTCCCCAGGGTGACACACTAGGCCTAATGAACCTCTTAGCTATAAGGTCTTCTAGTTGGGTCTTAAGTTGGCTAAGCTCTAGTGGGGACATCCTATATGCTTTCTTGGAAATGGGCCCTGTGCCCGATATTAGGTCTATGGTAAACTCTATCTCTCGGTCCGGAGGTAAGGTAGTCACCTCACTAGGGAACACATCTTGGAACTCCCTAACCGTGGCTACACTGCTCAAGTTAACACTGGAGTCTAGAGTTGAGGAAGGTAACAAAATAAAACAACTACTCTCGTCACTTAGGCATTTGGACACTTGGGTGGTACTGGACAGAAGTACAGATGGCTTCTCCCCCGAAAGAGGAGGGAGAACCGGGAAGACAACTTCCTTATTGAAACAATCAAGCATGACCTGGTTCTGAGACAACCAGTTCATGCCAAGAATGATATCAATGCCCCTTAGTGGCAAACAAATCAGGTCAACCTTGAAGGTCCTCCCTTGCACAACAATGGGGCACTTGGAACATACAAGGGAAGTGGAAATTGCCTCATTGGCAGGGGTTAATATATTTAAGCTGTAGGGTAACGAAACTGCATGCAAATCTAACCGCTTCACACAATCATATGCAACAAAAGAATGGGTTTCCCCCGAATCATACAATACAATTAAGGTCTTATCTTCTAGGGTGCACATACCTTGCATCAAATTATCTGTATAAGCTGCCACCTCACTGCTGAGGGTAAAGACTCTCCCAGTGGTTTGGGGTTTAGGAAGGTCCTTTATGTTTGGGCATCCATTTCTCATATGGCCCTGCTCCTTGCAAAGATAACAAACCCTCGATCCGAGCAGACACTCCCCAAAATGGTCCTTGCCGCACTTGGAGCACTTGGGTACCCCTTGGCGTTGGGCTGGCCGAGTGGCCAAGGTAGTGGTGCCTTGCCACTTGGGCCTTTAGCCTTTACTCTGGCTGTGCTCCTCCAGCTTCTGTTTTCCCTTATTGTCAGGCTGTGGAGTTGGTGCAGCAATCATCTGGTTCTTCTCAGCAATGTATCACTTGCTAACCAGGGTGGGGAAATCCTGATTTCAAGTGTCCCAACTCGATCCTGAAGCTCGGGCCTTAGACCTCCCTCAAACTGGGTGCACCTCGATTCCTCATCTGGGATCGTCTGCAGGTACTTGGAGTACTTGGAAAATTCTTCAAACTTGGCCACATACTGGCCTACAGTCAGGTTCCCCTGCTTGAGTTGAAGAAATTCAGCTTGCTTCTGTCACCGCACTGTAGCCGGAAAGTACTTCTCTAAAAACAGAGTCTGAAATGTCCCCTAGGTAACCGGGGTGTCAGCAACAGCTGCTTGCATACTGCCCGTCTTCCACCAATCCTCCGCCTCCCCTCGAAGCATGTAGATTGCGAACCCCACCTTGGACTCGTCAGGGCACTTCATTACTTCAAAGATCCTATTGAGGTCGTGGAGCCAGTTCGTCGCCACATCCGGATCATACACCCCGTTGAACTGAGGAGGAGCATGTTTCCGAAATTCTGCTAGCCCTTGGACAAACGGGTCCACCGCAACAGGAGTAGGTGTTCCCGATGGTCTTTAGACAAGCTCTTGCAAAACGGCCGCGTTAGCAGTAGCGTGCTCCCGGGCCGCCTCAGCTTGCTGGCGGTTGGACTGCACTTGCTCTCCCATCATCTGAGTGAGTATCTGCAGAGCTGCAGCCACAGGATCGGGGGAAGGTTCTCGAGAAGAAGAAGATGTGGGATTGGTCCTCGGACGACATCTCCTGCCGTCTGCCATATCCTCTACACATCACTAAGCAAACATCGAGGTGATCAGTCTCTCAATTCACATAATAATGTATAAAAGAATAATAACAAGCTTCAGGAACACTAAGCCACAGTCCAATTGGATTGAACTGCTCTGATACCAAAATGTAACGTCCTAATTCCTAGATTTGAGGATTAAGCTCGTTGGAATCAAAACCCTAAATCCCTGAAATTAATTCACGCTATTTTATATATCGAATACAACCACAACCTAATTGTTTAAGCAACCAACGATAACTTGAACAATATACGAAGTGATTATATGCATAATTGCCTCACAGGCTACAATCATCCCACATGCAACAATAAACTGAGGATACCCCCATACATGTGTCCTACAACGGAGAACTAAGGAACCCAGATGTACAGTCATATCCTCCCAAAATAGGAATCGATACATAGTCATAAAATCAAAAGGGCTAACATGGCCCAACACAAGTTTGCAACAACACACTATACAACTCCAACTCCTAGCTCAAGGGCCCGTGCGTGGAGGTACCTGCGCATCTAAAATGTATCCACGAAACGTGTGGTGAGATGGATGTCTCAGTGAATATAACTATGCAGGATGCATGATGCATTGTAGGGAGATAGATCAAAGATGTGCAATAGTTCATACTATATGATTCAAATAAGTCAAACAATCTCAATTCTCAACTTTCAGTAATCATAACCTGCTTTACCCGGCAGTCGAGGTCTTTTCACTATCTCTAGTGTTAGACCTGAGCTCAGACTACAAGGAACGTCTTCCTTGGGGACGTATCCCACCACTTATTCTGGACTGAAGTCAAGTTTTCATACATACTCTGGGCCGAAGCCAAATACTCTGGACCGAAGTCAAGCTTGATTAGTTAGGGTTTGGTGGCCGTAGCCAAATTCATTTTCTAGCTTCCAAAAAGAGTATGGGGGATAAATCAAATTGAAATATAAGCTTAAATCTTGAATGGAAGGTAATAGCATTCAAACCTTAATTTACAATCTCCAACAATTGCCAAACCCAATCAACGATTATGAACAATCAAAAGAGAAAGGAAATACAATCAACAACAACATATAGATCTCAAGAAAGGAAATACAATCAACAACAACATATAGATCTAGAGAAAGGAAGAAGGTAGTAGGGTTCATGCCATAGCTCAAATAGGAGTGAGTGTGTGAGTTATACTCACCCAAATGGAAGAACAAGAAGGGGATTGAGAGGAGATGATTGGGTCCCAAGTCTAGAGGTTGATGGAGCACCTTCAATCTTCACTCCTTCTTCCTTCTCACTCTTTCTTTCTCTAAAACCAGCTCTCCCTCTCTCTAGAAAACCCTAAGGGATCGAAGAAAATGAAATAGGGAGGGCACAATCTGTGTTTTAAGCGTGTTGCTGACTCGCGCGCGCTGGGGCGCGCATTAAGTGCGCTTCAGCGCGCGGCCCCCCTGTGTAACATCCCCTTAAGAGGATGTTACACCCTGTGCCAGCCCCTGATTCTGCCTCGCGTGCGCTGGGGCGCTCATCAAATGCGCTTCAGCGCGCGACCCCCCTTGTGCCAGCCCCTGATTCTGCCTCGCGTGCGCTGGGGCGCACATCAAGTGCGCTTCAGCGCGCGACCCCTTGCTACCCCATGTCTCTATTTCGCGCGCGCTGGAGCGCGCCCTCATGCAACTAGTTTTCTAATTTCCTCCCTTCCTCTAATTGGATCCTCTCCCCTTCCCTAATACTTAGACTACAAAAATGCTATTTAGACTCACATTAATCCTACCGAAAATCCGATAGAGTCTCCCCTAAAAACCAGACGTTTCCCCAAATTCTAAATCAACCTGAAACTCAGAAAAGACCAATCCAACACAATAATACAATAACATAATAACACTACAAGATCAAAGAGCCTCTGTGGCTAACATACAATTCAAGAAGAGGGATGTTACAATAACATAATATCATTACAAAATCAAAAGAGCCTCTGTGGCTAGCATACACCTCAGAAAAGAGGGATGTTACACTGTATATTTCCCAGAAGGTGAAAAAGGCCAAATAAAAGTATCTTTAATATTGTCATTAAGATGTATTGACTTTTGTATGATTTGATTCTGAATATTTTGGGGAATGATGGTTGCCAACTTGTTTAAATGCCATTCACCATCCTGCCAAACATCCTTCACAGTAAAATTAGTGTCTTGGATATTATCATAGTCAACTAGATTGCGTATACTCTCACCATTAAGCCATGGGTCATAAAAGAAAGAAGAATTGCCATTACCTAGTCTAAATTCATATCCATTAAACAACTTATCCTTAGCTTTAATTAGAGATTGATAAAAATAGGGAACCTAGATTGTTAGAATGATACGGGAATTGAGAATGTATTTTATATCTTTCATTTATCATTTTAACCCATAATTTGTCCTTATTATTAATTATGTCCCACACATGCTTGCCTAAGAGAGAGATGGTTTGGTTACGAGCAGACCTAATAGATAGACCACCAAACTTCTTAGGTTGAGTTACCTTATTCCAACTAATAAGATGCATACCATGACCTTCATTACTACTCCAAAGAAAATTTTTGGCGGCACTATGAATTTTAGAACAAATACTATCAGGTAGCCATTGAAATTGCATAGCATAAAGAGGAATAGAAGTTAGGACGAATTTAACCAAAGTTAGTTTCCCTGCCCTGTTAAGTAAATTCCTTTTCCAAGAAGCTAGTTTACTGCTAATTAATTCTGCCTACAACGAAATTATAATTTTGTTTTGTTCTTTTTCTAGCTTTAACAATGAAACCCAAGTACTTACCTAGGTCATTAGTGAAACGAATCCTAGAAATAGAGGAAAACTTATCTTTTTGGAAGTTGTGACTTTCTTGGAAGTGAAAGCCCTTGATTTTTCAGTACTGATTTTCAGGCCTGAAACTAGGCAAAAGTTTGCTAGGATATCCTGTGTGATTCTTACCTGAGATGTTTTGCCTTTAAGGAATAGGATAGTATCATCTCCAAAGAAGAGGTGAGAGATACTGGGCCCATTTTTTGAAATTTTTATGGGCTGCCACAAACCATTATTTACAGCATCATTGATTTGAAGAGCTAACCTTTCCATAACCATAACAAATAAATAAGGGGACAAAGGGTCGCCTTGTCTAAGACCCCTAGAGGGGGAGAAAACAGGTAACTTGTTCCCATTCCAGAGAGCAAGGATAAAGAAGATGAAGTAACACTAAACTTGATTAATCTGACTATAGAATCAGGAAACCCAAAAAGATTAAGAGTTTGTTTAAGAAATCCCCAATCTACCCTATCATAGGCTTTCTCTAGATCTAGTTTAAAGACAAGATCCCCCTTTTTTTTTATTTGTGCATGTAGTGGAGAATTTCTTGCAAAACAATAGCATTTTCACAAGTCCCTCTTCCAGGAATAAAAGCACTTTGCAGGGCCCTATAATATCATAGATAAGCGGCCTAATTCTTTGGGCAATAACTTTGGTCAATATTTTATAAATGACATTACAAAGGCTCATCGATCTAAATTCCTTAAAGCTAGTAGGATAGTCCACTTTAGGAATGAGAACGATAAGGGTCTCAACCATTTTGTAAAATCTTTTTTTTTTAATTTTTTTAAATATTTGCATGCTTTTGGTGCTTTTATGACATGGCGAAAAATTTAAATAAGTGGAAATAATAAAGCTGAGATGACAACACCTAAGGCTTCGTTTGGCCCAGCTTATATTTTACCTATAAGTTGCTTTAAAGTTAAAATAACAAATAAGAGCTTTCAAAAGTAAAGTATAAGTTGTTTGGCAGTTTAATATTTTTTTTAACTTAAAAGCCACTTTTAAATTAAAAGTTGTTTGGTAAAATAAGATATTAAAATTATCTTATATTCTTTAAAATTAACATAAAGAACATCTAGTTATAAAATACTAAATATTCCTAAAATCCTAAATTATCATATATCAATTATCTTTATTCCCCTTCAATGCAAGTGTTATTTGATTCCGAACTCTATCCATGTAACCACCATCTAATACTATTCTAGGATTATATGAACCAATTTCTTCATCAATATTCATTTTTTCTTCGCACTCCTCCATATATCAAGGAACATGATCACATTTGTCAAATTCTTCATCTTGAACACCACACGTTCGAATAAAGTTATGAAGTGTTATTGTTGCAACTATGATCTTCTGTTGTTAGACCAATGGATATGGCCTCATATCACATAAGATATGCCATCTTTTTTCCAAACCCTAATTGTTCTTTCAATGATATTTCTTAATGAAGAATGTGCATGATTAAATATTTCTTGTAAACCTTCTGCTTGACTACCATCTCTAAAATTAGGAATATGATATCTTTCACCCTTGTATGGTGCTAGATACCCTTTCATATTTGGATATCCAGCATCCACTAGATAGTAATTTCCTAAAAAATATATAAATATAAATATATTATATATAAATAAAATTATTCGTACCTTCAGAAGGGTGAAGAAAAACATTTTTCATTTCTTCAAGCACCGATGAAATTAATATAAAGAATATTTCATTATTAAAAAAATTAAAATAAATAAATAAACGAAAACATGAATAATAGGACTAGAATATAACAACGCACTCTCGTGCGTTAATATAACAATATGTTCAACTATTAATTTTCTTTCCAATTGGAACACTATTAGTATTATTCATGAGATATTGAATAAACCCTCAAATTAGTCCCCGAACTAGTCATCTATTTCTTAATTAGTTCCCAAACTAAATTAATTGCATAAGTAGTCCTTAAATTTTTAAATATCCATCACAACAGTCCTCCAACTTTCACATTATCCCATCATATTGGTTACTGTTGGAGGACTAATATGATGAATATTTGAAAGTTCGAGGGCTAACTTTTATTTTTGTTTACTTTAGGGACTAGGTAGGAGAGAGGGTGATACTTCGAGGACGAAAGTGGTGGTTTATTCATAATATCTTTATTGATAAATTAAACTTCCCACACGGAGAGAGATCAGAATATTCCACAACACAGATACTTTCTTCTGCGTCTGTTAGAAGGATCGATGGAGAAAGGGGATCTATGGGAGGCTGCTTCATTCAGGAAGAGGGAAAAGAGTCGTCTTCACCAACAGCGCTACGACAACACCCAAAAGGCTGTGAACACCGCCATGGGTGGACGTGGGAGGTTGCTAGTGACGTGGTGGCACAATGGCCATCATCATAGGCGAAAATGAAGTGGTAGCTAGCCGAGTTAAGAAGTGGAAGGCATTGTGATAAGGCACCTTGCAGGGAAATAGAAACCACTTGAATAACATGACACCTAAGGCTTTTCTGTGAGATAGCGTGTAGTGATAGAGAAGAATCCAAAGCTTGAATAAAAAAATGATAAAAAATAATAGCATAGGAGGTGGAGGTTCGAAGGGTGACCTCTGTTGAAAAAACTGTGTTTTTTAAATTAAGTTCTAAAATGTTACTTTTAAAAAAGCTATTTTTTCCCAAAAAAATAAGTGACTTTTTTATTTTAAGAACTTATGATCATAAAAGTGTTTGGCCCAGCTTCTCCTCTTAAGGACAAGAGAAGCTCAAATTAAGTCACCCCAAATTAAGTCCTCCTTTTGAAATCAAAAGATGAAAAGCTACATTAATTGAAAGAAAAGACATAGAATTGTAAAGTTGGTGACTTAAAAATGCAAGGAATAGTGTTTGAAGACGGAATATTGAAATGACACAATAAGCTTATTTATGACATGACAAAAATTTAAATAAGTGAAAATAATAAAGCTGAGATGACAACATCTAAGTGCGCGACTCAGCTTTAATTTATTATAATAGATAATAAATAGATAGATTAAATATATTGAAATTTACTTCAACAAACAATTTTGGTTATTTGTGTTCTTTTATTAAATTAACTTTTAAATAAAATTATCACATAACATATTTACCTGGACAATGGGCATCTTATGAAAAACATTACAAATAGAATATAAAATAAATAGTTTTCCATTCATCTTTTTTAATCCAGTTTTATTTAATTGCTTGTTACTTTTTACGTATCGTGTTTAATGAGTTAAAAAGCCAATCTAGCTAATCTTAAAAATTACCAAAATCTTGGAATAAAAATAATTAACAACCCTAGTAAAATAAGCATCAGAACAATCCAAACAAAATGTAATACTGAAAATTAGGTAAAACATCAAAAGTTTTGTAAGGCACTTCCAATGATAAGCAATACTTTAGAAGACCATTAACTACTAAGTTGACTTCTCGAAACAAATGAGTCAATTTAACCTTCTAAATCCTTTGGCAAGACATAGTTAGGTTCATTACAACCATCTAGAATTCCATTTTGTAATTATTATAGATATATCTTATAGATATTTTAAAGAGTTGAGAACCTCATTCCAACATCACACACTTGTTTATATCATATATCTTTATACCCACCCTCCATTAAGGAGGAGAAACTATAAATAAGTAAAATTCTCTTAGAGTAAGTCATAGAGATTTCGACATTAAAACGTTAATGTAACATAAAGCTACTAAAGTACTTTGCATTAAATGTATTAAAATTTACTTGAAAAAAAATAAGGATGATTTGTGTTTTTTTTATTAAATTAACTTTTAAATAAAATTACTTACTTTTAAATATCTATGTATTTATTATGTATCACAATTTATTTAGATCATTAATTAATTCATTCAATGCCACTGAATACAGTGGATTTATGTCTAGGAAAGAACCTCTTGAATGACATCCATTTTTTAATGGTTTACTGAGGCAAAATATCAAGGTTGAGAAAGACACGCCTGAAAGAAAATGGAATAACATTGCACAATAATGTCTGTGTGAATGAATCAATGGACAATCAAATGCATTATCTATTATATATCATGTGCTATATATATTGTTGGTACTGGGTAGCAGTGATTTCGTTCAGATACTACACAAATACTATGCTTTAACAAGGTTTATACAATTGATCAATTCTCAGACATTCTTGTGCAATGCTATTCCATTTTCATTCATGTATGTCTTTCAACCTTGATATCTTATCTCAGTGAACCATTAAGAAAGGGATGTCATTGATTAAAAATTACCAAAATTTATAATAAAAAAGAAAGATATTTGTCTCAGCTAAAGAACTATGTTGATTCTGAATTACATTTCTAACCATGCCCATGACAGAATTTATATGCACTGGGAGCAAGGAAGATTGGTGTGACAATATTACCTCCAATAGGTTGCTTGGATTGAGTCATCACTATGTTTGGTTCTCATAGAAGCGAGTATGTGGTCAGGCTAAACAATGATGCTATTAACTTCAATAACAACTCAACACCACATCTCAAAACTTAAGAAAATGTTTACAGGCCTTCTATGACATAATCACCAAACCTTCAAAATATGATACAAAATCGCTCAGTCTAGCTAGCTAATTGCATGTCTTATAAACCAGTATTGTTAATTTATTTCATTATGATAGGATTATTTGAAGCAAGAAAGCGTTGTTGTGGAAGTGGGTTGCTCAGACTGCTATAGTGTGCAATCAAGGATCCATGATGTATCTAAATATGTATTATGTGATAGTCTTCAGGTTGCTCAGACTGCTATAGTGTGCAATCAAGGATCCATAATGTATCTCAATATGTATTATGTGATAGTCTTCAGATACACAGTCGCTGCAAACAAGGTTTTGGCGATTATATGATTTCTGAAGGCATCTCCCTTGTATCCTAGCCAAACACCGGTGGAATCACAATTTGCTTTGGATGTTCTATATAAACTTGTAGTTGTTGTATGAACTTACTTATGCAGAAGACTAATTAATGCATCTTCAATTCTCAAATCTCAATGTGAGCTTTTAAAGTTGCATGTAAGTGAACAAAGACCATATCTATTTAAGCTTGATGTATAAGTATTTTTTGTGCTTAACAACTCATAGAGGTGCATGTGCTGATGTTTGGTAAGTAACAAGAAGTGCTCCCTATTCACAGAAGATAGACTTTTAATGATATATATGCTGGATAAAGATTGAGGAGTGTAGTATGGAATTGGGAAATGGTTCCAACCCATAAAGGAATTCAATATTTACACATATATCCTATAGCTAGCATTTTTATTGTAAAATACAGTTGATTATGATATTAAAATTTAAACTTACTGAGCATTAAATATTAATTTATTTTTTCTATCTCTACACATTTTAAGGCTTTTATTATGGTAGAAAATAAATTCTTAAATTTGTTATTCAGAAATCTGTAAACTATAATGTTATAATCCTGTTGGTTTAATTGACTAATTTTTTCACTATATTCTTATTTTTTTTACGAATTTCTTTTAAAGATTATGCAGCTCTTTATGGAAAGTAATTTGATATGAATTTTTGTCCTAATCATAGAATTTGTAGTTACTGATCAGATGACTTATATAGATATATCTTATAGATATTCTAAAGAGTTGAGTACGTCATTCCAACATCACACACTTGGTTATATCCATATATCTTGTGTAAGAATCCTCTCTTGTCTCTCCATCCATGTTTAACTACGGATTTTGATTTCTTAATTATCCGTGGTTATTCCGCAGCTAAACTTGGCTCGAGAGACTGGAGGGCTGGAGAGGATTCGGATCCATATATCTTTTACCCACCCTCCGCTAAGGAGGAGAAACTATAAATAAATAAAATTCTCTTAGAGTAAGTCAAAGATTTGTAACATAAAACTACTAAAGTACTTTGTATTAAATGTATTAAAATTTACTTCAATAAAAAATAAGGACCATTTGTGTTTTTTATTAAATTAAATTTTAAATAAAATTACTTACTTTTAAATATTTATGTATTTATTATGTATTACTATTTAGTTAGATATGGTTAGTGCAAATAATGCTTATATTTTAATTGAAACAAAAAGTACATATATTTAAGTAACTTAGCTGAGGTTATGGATTTTTTCCAAGCATAAGACAGGTAATTAAATCCTTTGTTTGAATTCCCCTTGAAAATAAAGGCCCAAAATTTTTATTAATTTTTCATTATTGACATTTTTAAAAATTAAAAAAATATTAATTAGTTAATGAGTAATATTAGAGGTAAAGATACTTCCCTTAAAATATAGATTTTTGTTGAACTATAACTCCTTTTTTAATTAATGACTATTTTATTTCTAAATTGGTTGGATTTATTATCAGTTGGAGCGGAAATATTAAAGAAAATTTTTTGCATAAATATAGTAAGTAAATTTACATCCTTAAAAATTTGAAATATAAACTTTAAATAAAATTATAAAAATTTTAATAAATTACTTTAATTAATTTAACTATCTTATTTATCTTATTAATTAATTTCATCATCATGAATTTCTTTATCATTTATAAATATATTCTTTTTAAATATAACTTTTAATTTGAAAAATATCATGCAATGCACATGATACTTACTAGCTCAGTGAGTTATATTTACATCTTAACCAAATTTAAGGTATAACCATTTAAATAAAACTTCAATAATTTTAGGGTTTAGGGTGTGTTATATTCAATGTTATTAAAACTTATCATTCAACCAGTGGGTCACTTGAACCGGTTAAATTAGAAATATATTAATTAAAAAATATTTATTTATGTTAAAATAGATAAACTTATATTAATTAATAATGTAGACATATATTTATTTTTAATAATGTATATTATTACTTTAATGATATATTTTATATTATGTAAAAGTATTTAAATGTTTATTTTATTGTATAAAATTAATTGATATCAATAAATGGTGTTGCTAAAGATATATGTGAAATCTCTTTCAATATATATATATATATATATATATGCAAGCACTGATATCAACAAGAGAAAGCAGTGGTGAAGTTGTTGCTTGGCTGGACCATTTCTCATGATGTCTGGAGGTGCTGTCTTTGAACTTTTCTGGAGGAGTTTTAAATCTGCTTATTTATTTTTACAATGAGAAACATCTGTTCGCCTACGCCTGTACGCCCACATGAAGACTCAGTAGCACACAAAAGACTAGCAGCATACAGAAGACTTGGCACCCAAAAACAGCCCACATGAAGAATCAGTAGCACACAGAAGACCCAACACTCAACAACACTCAGCACTCAACAACCCACGTGAAGACTCCCAGCACACTTGCATTATTGCATTGTAAACATCCAAACTCAAATTTTTAGTTTAATTTTTTGCATTAATTTTAAATGTTCTTTGATAAACTTGTGTTCTATTGTCCAACTTGATAGATTTTTTGTGTTTTGGAACTTGAGTTCTCAATACATTACCCTATTCACTATTGATTACTTGTGATAAATTGGTACGCTTGCCAAATTCGCATAACTTGAAAAGGTTGGAGAGCAATTAAAAGTTTGAAAGAAAAAACAGGGGAAAATTTTGAATACCTAATTTCAAATTAGTGAGTTGGCATTGATAATTATTATATGTAGTAGAAAAGAAAAAAAAACCATTCCTCATTTTGAACCCTACCTTTGATCAACTGCTCCTGAGAGCGTGCAAACATTTTTTTTTTATGACAAAGGAAAGAAGTGTGTTAATGTTTATTGTGGAATGTATCGAACATTTGTTAAATGCCGGATCCAAACGAAGGTACTTGGCACTTCTCCTTTTAACCCCTCATTTTATATAGTGTGTTAATGTTACGCTACAAAAATATTTAACGAAAATTTGTATTATTTACTAACAAAGTTGGCCGTAATGGTAATGGGATTATATGTTTTTTTTTTCGGTTCGAACCTTACTCGTTTTCTTTGGGTGAAATAAATCTAAGTACCTATATAAGTGCTTTTTGAGTTCTGAACCTTTTCCTATCTTGAATTGGGACATCATCCGTTCACCCTAAATTTTTATTATACAAAAGGGTGCCTTTTATAATGGTCCCCATGATATGCCCTGATGTCACACGTATCAGAGCAACACTACCTTTACTCAATACTCGATACCAGCTGTATCATCATCATCACCTGAAATTAACCATAGTAATAGTGAGGAAAGGAACACCAACTCATACATACACATAGGGGCTACCCCATCCTCACCACACATAGCAGAACATCAAGTTCAATCACATAATCATTAATCATATTCTCATCACATCGTATTCATCAATAGATCATCATATAATAACTCATCAATATATTCATCATACTATATAACTCTCACATCATATTTCACCAAGAAAGCACATCTCTACTCTCAACACATAATATTCGCATCATCAATAATTCTCATATCATCACAGTATCATTTAATTTCATCATTAATGCAATGCATGTTCATTTATCATGCACACCAAACTCATAAACACCTCCTAAGGTTCATGACTTGGAACTCCGCACAATGGGCGCACCTCATCAATCTCCCTAGTTGTTACCAATGATGTCTACCGTTAAACACCACACAGGCCGGTAGGTTATACCCCCTCGTTGGGCCCGCACAACTCATTCGACCCTAGGTTGCACCCCCTCGTTGGGCCAGTACAATCCTAAGTTGCACCCCCTCGTTGGGCCCGTGCATCGAATGTCCATCATGGTCACTACACCCCCTCAGTGTATTACACCTGAGTTGTACCCCCTCGTTGGGCCCGTTTACCTAATGTACATGCTCAAGGCATATACGACATCAAATCAATTCTCATATGCTCAATGCACGATCAACATCATATAGTTCATATACATCATCATCATCATCAATCGTCGTTAGTCATCATTAATCATCATAATATCATAAAAAATCATCATAAATATTACAAGGCTTCATCATTCATCATCATCATAGTCATCAAGTATATCATCAATCATTCATCAATCATCATCAAAATAAACATCTATCATCAAGGACACACTCATATCATCATAATCACACCAAAATCAAGGTATAACAATCACCTTCAAACATTAAGATCATCAAAACCACTCTAGAAAACTCATCAAAATTACATCAAAACAGAAATCTGTGATATGCGCTCTAACCTGCGCTGTAACGCAACCTGCAGCGCAGATTCCAGAGAGTTCCCGCTTCAACCTGCGCTGTGGCGCAAGTTGCAGCGCAAGTTACGTGGAACGCGTCTGTTCTACGTTTTACCCCCTTTTCTCCTCTTCTTCAATCCCTACTCAATCCTCATTGTTTATACTTGAATCATATTCGTTTATATCGATTAAACTCATCAAAAACAACAATCTTAACACAGATTATACAGTTATTCAATCAAAATCCCAAATCATTAAATCCCTAATTACCCCATTTCAATATTCTCAATATCCTCTTCAATTTCACCCAACAATTCATCAAGATTCATAAAATCAGTCATCAATCAACAGTTTTCATCATACCATACTCAACATATACATATATTAAGTCAAATTTAAATGTCTTAGAGGGTCTTATGGTTGCCCTCACTACCCAAACACACCCACATGCACATACAAGCAGCACCCCTTCCCCCCGTTATCTTGGAGTGATAGTCGAACTGCAACAATCTTTGATTCTTGGTTCTTGATTCTTGATCAATCTGCAGCAACCCTCTCTTGAGACGTAGTTTCTCCCCTCCTTGGCTCTTCGCTCTCTGACGATTTGAAAAAAAATAAGGATTAGAGTGAACAGATAACCCTTCCTTATTAAAATACCTAGATGGGCTTGGGCCCATCCTCAACCCCCTTATCTTCTTTTTAAATTTGAACTAGCTTTATGGATAAAACTACTCATAATATTAATTTTATTATTCATTTATTTATTTCCTCTACTTTATTAATTTAAATTAATTTTATTCTACTTAATAAAATTCAGGATGTTACAACTCTCCCCTCCTAAAAGAAAATTCGTCCTCGAATTTTACCTGAAGCGAATAACTCTGGATAAGACTCCTTCATCTTCTCTTCAAGTTCCCAAGTAGCACTCTCGGGTGTAGGTCCTCCCTAGATTATCTTAACTAAAGAAATTTCTTTACCTCGAAGTTGTTTAATGTAACGCCCTAATTCCTAAATTCAAGACTTAGCCCGTTGGAAACCAAATCCTAAATTTAGGAAACCAAAACGCGTTATTTCGAATATCATACATCACAATTCGATAAGTAACCAATGATAACTTATACAATTTATGAATAACTCAAACTTTATATACATAATTACAATATGTAAAGACATATATACAACTGGCCCGGAGGCTACAAACTAAACATCTCTAATATAAGACCAATGTGTACATAAGCATTCTATACATTCCAAAAGACAATAACTTCAAAATATAGAAGACTCCTGCTCTAATCTCACCGATCCCTGCCAGGAGGTACCTGCACACCTAGATTGTGTCCACAAAACGCGTGGTGAGACTAATATCTCAATGAAATATAACTATGCATATGCATTGTAGGGAAAATCACTTACTAACTAATATGCAAACATAATCATGATCATAACTAAAATCAAATAAATGCACTAATGATGCAATTCACTGCTGTGCCCAGCTGGCATGATCTTATCACTTAAATTGGAGTTAGAACTGAGCTCAGACTACGGGAAACGTCTTTCCCGGGGACGTATCCCACCCATTACTGGACCGAAGTCAAATTTTCACATAATTATTCAATTTTCTTAACTCACAGCGCAAAGGCCGACTTATTTAACTCACGGTCGAAACCAACTTATAACTTATTGAACTGAAAACTAATAAAATTATATTTCGAAATCTCGTAAGTTTTGAAATCTCGTAATTTCCTAACTTAGGGTTCCTAATGTCAATTTCACATGCTTTCACACATAATCACTTAATTTATCATACAATTATCACTAATTCAACATCAATAAGCATAAGAAAAGGGAAGACAAGATTAGGGTTCATGCATAGAGTCAAAGAGACTGAATTTGTGAAAGTGTGTGAGTTATACTCACCTATTCTTGGAGTATCAAGAGGAAGAGTAGGAATTGTGATGAATTGCTTCACGATTCCGGCTCCAATCTTTCGTCTTAAGTCTCAAATAAGCCCCCTCTCTCTATAGAACTCAGACCCCCTCTCTCCAAAGAAATAAGGGAGAAGAAAAGAAAATGAAATTCTGAAGTTGAAAGGGAATCCTGGTGATTTAAGTGGAATTTCGCTCAAGCGGAATATTTTTGCTTGAGCGAATGGTACTTTGCATGTAAAAAAACACGAATATTCGCTCAAGCGAATTCAATTCGCTTGACCGAAAATGACATAAGAAAACACCCTCTCTGGACGTTTTTCGCTTGAGCGAATCTTTATTCGCTTGAGCGAAAATCATCCAGAGAGCCTCTTCCAGACCCCTGATTTTCGCTCAAGCGAATCCAATTCGCTTGAGCAAATTTTACAGCAACTGATCCTAAACTTCTTTTCTGGATAATTCGCTCAAGCGAATCCAATTTGCTTGAGCGAAAACCCTGAATTTTGGTTTTCAAACTTAGTTTTATTACCAAATTTCTAAAACTTTCTTGTCTTAATTACTAATACCTAAACCTTATTTTTCACCTAATGAATTATTAAAAACTCTAATTTGTGGGATGTTACATTCTACCCCCCTTGAAGCAAATTTTGACCTCAAAATTGTTTAAGAAACATATATTAAAGACTACCTCAATTAAAGAGTTCCGGAAATTGTTCCCGAATGTCATCTTCCTTCTCCCATGTTGCCTCTTCTGGAGTTTGACCTTCCCAATACACCTTCACCAAAGGAATTGTCTTGCTCCTTAAGGATTTGACACTCCTGTCGATAATTTGTGTAGGTCTAGAAGGAATGGTGAGATATTCTCTTAATTGTATTGATTCAGGGCCAATGACATGTGATGGATCATGAACATATTTTCTTAACTGAGATACATGGAAAACATCATGTATCCTGGACAACTGAGGTGGTAACGCTATCCTGTAAGCCAAAGGGCCAACCCTCTGCAGGATCTGAAATGGGCCAACAAATCTAGGATTGAGCTTTTTGGTCTTGATGGATCGTCTTATGCCTGTGACCGGAGTTACTTTCAGAAATACATGGTCCCCTTCCTCAAACTCTAAGTCTTTTCTTCTTTTGTCAGCATAACTCTTTTGTCGGCTTTGGGCAGTTGCAAGTTTTTCCTTAATGACCCTGATCTTATCTGAGGTTCCCTGCACTAACTCTGGGCCTAATAAGGTTCTCTCACCTACCTCACACCAACATAAGGGAGATCTACACTCTCTACCGTACAGTGCCTCATAAGGTGCCATGCCTATACTGCTATGGAAACTGTTATTGTAGGCAAACTCAATGAGAGGCAGCTACCTATCCCAACTACCTGACTCCTCTAACACACAAGCCCTGAGCATATCTTCTAAAGTCTGGATGGTTCTTTCAGACTGACCGTCAGTCTGAGGGTGGTAAGCAGTGCTAAATTGGAGTTTGGTCCAGAAAGCCTGGTGAAGAGCATTCCAGAACCTAGAAGTGAACCTAGGGTCCCTATCTGATATGATGCTAGAGGGAATGCCATGAAGTCTGATAATCTCCCTAACATACAAATTTGCTAACTTGCTAAGGGAATAGGTACTCCTAATTGGTAGGAAGTGGACTGACTTGGTCAGTCGGTCCACGATCACCCAGATGGCATCAAAACCAGCTTGGACTCGAGGCAATCCTACCACAAAGTCCATAGCTATACTCTCCCACTTCCACTCAGGGATTTCTAATGGCAAAAGGGTTCCTGATGGTTTCTGATGTTCTATTTTGACCTGTTGACACACTAAGCATTTAGAAACATAATCTGTTATATCCCTCTTCATACCCTCCCACCAAAACATCCTCTTCAAATCCTGACACATCTTGGTAGTGCCAGGATGTACCGAAAACTTACCTCTATGAGCTTCTTCTAAAACCTGCTGCCTGAGATTACCCCTTTAAGGACACAGACTCTCCCTTGGAAGAGAATTACCCCATCTTCTGACTCTGAAAACCCTAACTACTGCTTTCTATCTTGGAGGCTTGAGTCCAAACTCTGAGCCTCCCTGATTAGAGCTCTCAGCTCACTGGTAATCTCAATTCTATGAAGTTTGACACTATGCTCTCCAACTGTAACATCTAAACTTAGGTTTCTGAACTCTTCTAACAAACTCATTTCATGCATCATCATGGAAGACACATGAAGGGACTTTCTACTGAGAGCATCAGCCACCACATTGGCCTTGCCAGAATGGTATTTCAATTCAAAATCAAAATCTTTGAGAAATTCCATCCACCTCCTCTGCCTCATATTGAGTTCTTTCTGATCAAAGAGGTATTTCAAACTCTTGTGATCACTAAAGACCTCAAATCTCACACCAAACAGGTAATGCCTCCAAATCTTGAGGGCAAAAACCATTGCTGCCAACTCCAGGTTGTGAGTAGGATAATTTTCCTCATGGGACTTCAACTGCCTAGATGCATAAGCCACCACTCTCCTATCTTGCATCAGAACACATCCTAAACCCTTCCTTGAGGCATCACTATATACCTCGAAGGTCCTAGATAAATCCGATAACGCCAGTACCAGAGCGGTGGTTAACCTAACCTTGAGCTCCAAAAAGCGCTGCTAACAATTCTCGTCCCACACAAAGGCTTGACATTTTCGAGTAAACCTTGTGAGAGGCAAGGCTAGCTGGGAGAATCCTTTAATGAATCTCCAGTAGTAGCCGGCCAATCCTAGGAAAATCCTAATCTCCGTAATGGTATTAGGCCTTTCCCATTCAAGGACAGCTTCTACCGTGCTAGGATCAACAGATACACCCTCACTAGTAATTACATGTCCTAGAAATTGAACCCTGTCACTCCAAAATTCACATTTCTCGAGGTTGGTGAACAACTGCTTATCTCTCAAAATCCCCAACACAACCCTAAGGTGACGCTCATGCTCTTCTAAGCTATGGGAATAGATCAGAATATCATCGATGAATACAACAACAAACTGATCCAGGTAGGGTCGGAAAATTCGATTCATGTAGTCCATGAATACAACGGGAGCATTGGTTACTCCAAATGGCATCACCAAATACTCGTAATGCCCATATCTAGTCCTGAAGGTTGTCTTAGGTATATCCTCACCCTTAATCTTGATCTGCTGGTAACCAGACCTCATATCTATCTTAGAGAAAACTGAGGCTCCCCTAAGCTGATCTAAGAGGTCATCTATCCTGGGTAAGGGATACTTATTCTTAATGGTAACCTTGTTCAACTGCCTATAATCTACACACAGCCTCATACTCCCATTCTTCTTTTTCACTAAAAGTACCGGAGCCCCCCAGGGTGACACACTAGGCCTAATGAACCCTTTAGACATAAGATCTTCTAACTGGGTCTTAAGTTCACTAAGTTCTAGTGGGGACATCTTGTATGGTGCTTTGGAAATGGGTCCTGTACCTGGTACTAGGTCTATGGAAAACTCTATCTCTCGGTCTGGAGGTAAGGTAGTTACTTCACTAGGGAAAACATCTTGAAACTCCCTAACCGTAGCTATACTGCTTATGCTTACCTTAGACTCTAGAGTTGAGGAAAGTAATAAAACAAAACATTCACTCCCATCAATAAGGCATTCGGACACTTCGGTAACACTGGACAAAAGAACTGATGGTTTCTCCCTCGAATGAGGAGGAAGAAGTGGAAAAACAACCTTCTTATTGAAACAATCAAGCATGACTCGATTTGAAGAAAACCAATTCATGCCAAGAATGATATCTATACCCCTTAATGGCAAACAAACTAGGTCAACCTCAAAGGCCTTCCCTTGTATCATAATGGGGCACTGAATACATACAAGGGAAGTGGAAATGGCCTCCTTGGCGGGGGTGGTAACACTGAGAATAAACGGCAAAGAGACAACATGCAAGTTTAACTGTTTAACACAATCATGAGAAATGAAAGAATGAGTAACTCCTGAATCAAACAATACAATTAAGGTTCGATCTCCTAGGGTGCACATACCTCGCATCAGATTATCTGCAGAAGCTGCCACTTCCCCGCTAAGAGTGAAGACTTTTCCAGTGGTTTGAGGTTTTGGTATATCCTTTCTCTTTGGACATCCGTTCCTCATATGACCATGCTGCTTGCAAAAGTAGCATAAGTTCTTCCCCGTCAGGCATTCTCCAGAGTGTTCTTTTCCACACTTGGGGCAAGTAGGTACCCCTTGGCGTTGGGCCGGTCTAGTAGCCAAGGCTGAGGTGCCTTTCCACTTAGGCCTCGGGCCCTTAGACTGATTTGCCACATCTATCTTTCTCTTTCCCTTGTTATCTACGGGTGGTGTTGATGTAGTAGTTCCTTTGATATTCTTCTCAGCAATATAACATTTGTTGATTAAGGTGGGGAAATCCTTGATCTCAAGTGTTCCGACTCGATCCAGTAACTCAGGTTGGAGGCCTCCTTCAAACTGGGTACACCTCCACTTTTCATCAGCTACTATCTGAAGATACCTTGAATATTTAGCTAATTCTTCAAACTTGGCCACATATTGGGCCACAGTCAAACTTCCTTGCTTCAGTTGTAGAAATTATGCTTCCTTTTGTCTTCGGAACGTAGCGGGAAAATACTTGTCCAAAAACAAAGTCTGAAATATGCCCCAGGTCACCGGAGTCTCCAACACTGCAGTCCTAGTACTGGTGGTCTTCCACCAGTCCTCAGCTTCACCCCTCAGCATGTATACAGCAAAACCAACCTTGGACTCATCAGCACATTTCATCACCTCAAAAATCCGTTTGAGATCCCTAAGCCAGTTGGATGCCACATCTGGATCATATACTCCATTAAATTGAGGAGGGTTGTGTTTTTCTGAATTCTGCTAACCCATGAACAAACGAATCCACCATAGGAATAGGAGGTGTCCATGTTGTCCTTCGGGTCAACTCCTGAAGTACTGTTGCATTGGTCACCGCCTGTTCTCGAGCCACCTCAGATTGAATCCGGTTAGCATTCATCTGTTCCCCCATCATTTGCGTGAATGCCTATATGGGCTTGGGCTCATCCTCAACCCCCTTATCTTCTTTTTAAATTTGAACTAGCTTTATGGATAAAACTACTCATAATATTAATTTTATTATTCATTTATGGCTTGGGCCCATCCTCAACGCCCTTATCTCCCTTTACTTAATACTCGATACCAGCTGTATCATCATCATCACCTGAAATTAACCACAGTAACAGTGAGGAAAGGAATGCCAACTCATACATACACATAGGGGCTACCCCATCCTCACCACACATAGCACAACATCAAGTTCAATCACATAATCATTAATCATATTCTCATCACATCGTATTCATCAATAAATCATCGTATAATAACTCATCAATATATTCATCATATTATATAAATCTCACATCATATTTCACCAAGAAAGCACATCTCTACTCTCAACACATAATATTCACATCATCAATAATTCTCATGTCATCACAGTATCAATTAATTTCATCATTAATGCAATGCATGCTCATTTATCATACACACCAAACTCATCAACACCTCCTAAGGTTCATGACTTGGAACTCCGCACAATGGCGTACCTCATCAATCTCCCTAGTTGTTACCAATGATGTCTACCGTTAAACACCACACATGCCGGTAGGTTGTACCCCCTCGTTGGGCCCGCACAACTAATTCGACCCTAGGTTGCACCCCTTCGTTGGGCCCGTGCATCGAATGTCCATCATGGTCACTACACCCCCTCAGTGTAGTACACCTGAGTTGTACCCCCTCGTTGGGCCCGCACAACTCAGTTATCAGGATACACCCCCTTGTTGGGCCTGTGTACCTGATGTACACGCTCAAGGCATATACGACATCAAATCAATTCTCATATGCTCAATGCACGATCAACATCATATAGTTCATATACATCATCATCATCATCAATCTTCGTTAGTCATCATTAATCATCATAATATCATCAAACATCATCATAATAATCATCATAAATATTTAAAGGCATCATCATTCATCATCATCATAGTCATCAAGTATATCATCAATCATTCATCAAAATAAACATCTATCATCAAGGACACACTCATATCATCATAATCACACCAAAATCAAGGTATAACAATCACCTTCAAACATTAAGATCATCAAAACCACTCTGGAAAACTCATCAAAATTACATCAAACCAGAAATCTTCGATCTGCGCTCCAACCTGCGCTGTAGCGCAACCTGCAGCGCAGATTCTAGAGAGTTCCCGCTTCAACCTGCACTGTAGCGCAAGTTGCAACGCAAGTTACGTAGAACGCGTCTGTTCTACGTTTTACCCCGTTTTCTCCCCTTCTTCAATCCCTACTCAATCCTCATCGTTTATACTTTAATCATATTCGTTTATATCGATTAAACTCATAAAAAACAACAATCTTAACACAGATTATACAGTTATTCAATCAAAATCCCAAATCATTAAATCCCTGATTACCCCCTTTCAATATTCTCAATATCCTCTTCAATTTCACCCAAGAATTCATCAAGATTCATAAAATCAGTCATCAATCAACAGTTTTCATCATACCATACTCAACATATACATATATTAAGTCAAATTTAAATGTCTTAGAGGGTCTTATGGTTGCCCTCACTACCCAAACACACCCACATGCACATACAAGCAGCACCCCTTCCCCCCCGTTACCTTGGAGTGAAGGTCAAACTGAAACAATCTTTGATTTTTGGTTCTTGATTCTTGATCAATCTGCAGCAACCCTCTCTTGAGACGTAGTTTTCTCCCCTCCTTGGCTCTTCGCTCTCTGACGATTTGAAAAGAAAATAAGGATTAGGGTGAATTGATAACCCTTCCTTACTAAAATGCCTATATGGGCTTGGGCCCATCCTCAACCCCCTTATCTTCTTTTTAAATTTGAACTAGCTTTATGGATAAAACTACTCATAATATTAATTCTATTATTCATTTATTTATTTCCTCTACTTTATTAATTTAATTTAGTTTTATTCTACTTAATAAAATTCAGGATGTTACATTATTAATATTGAAATGTTTATTTATTATATTGATTACAAGAGGTAATAAAATTTAGCTGATTTTTAAAAAATTACATAAAATATATTAATATTTAAATGTATGGTATAGTCCTATAGGCATAAATAATTATAACATGTAGGAATAAATTTTTTACACGAAAACTGGTTAATTTCTATATCATAAAATGAAGGCATAATTAATAATTTAAGAGTAAAAATCGATCACACAGGAATAGTCATTTTACATGAAAATAATGGTTCTCGATTTACAGTAATTTAGATAAATGCCTATATTTTTGAAGCGAGATTCATAGAAAAAAGAAAATAATGTTAGAGGAAAATTCTTTATCCCAAGACTACCACTAATTCCATAAGATAAAAATATACTATTTAAATTTCAAGGTACATTCTTGGTTTTTCCATTGTTGTTTCATTGACAATTTAAATTTTCACGTACATTAACTATGTTTTATTTGCAATGAAAATAAATAAAAATTAGGGGCAATTATATATATTACAAGTTAAAAATATAAGAAAAATTTCAATGATAATTAATTTATAGGTTAAAAGAAAATCATACATGAATCAAAGTTTTACAATAAAATTTATTTATAATTAAATTATAGGACAAAAATAAATCACATTTGATAAAAAAATCTATATAAAAATACATTAATATATAAACTACTTTATGAATGATAATATATCATTGGTAATACAAAATTTGAACTTTAATGGGAGCAATAACAAATGAACCTATAGTTTAAGAAAATGTTTAAATAGTATCAAATATAATTATTGTACAATGAAGTTTTTAGTTGACGCTAATGAGATTATATACTACCACTTTGCCATATAAATTGAAAATTGTTTTACTACCTGTACCGTACCAGACTGACCTTACCAAGCCGATGTATATCTTGTACTGGGTCGATCTTAAGGTCAACCAATAACCCTCCAAGCACCTGTTCGCAAAGTCCAGATTCATTAAACAGACACGCATTTAAGACATACGCCTTAACTAGAGATCCCCAAGATCAATCACAGGAGACAGACGAGACCCAAAAAAAGGAAAAAACTTTAAGCTGAAGACAAGATCACGCTGAATGGGAGATAATTACTCGCATGACGGGTCAACCACAAAGCCTATAGAAGAAGTTGCTCTGGACAGAAGCAAACACGTTCTTAGACCCCCCCCAACCAAAGACTAAGTTGCTAATATGTTCAATTGTAGTTCTCTTGTATAGAGTTAGGTTTCTTGGTCTTTGTAAGAACATCTGGCGCCCACCGTGGGGCTCTGGTAAAACTTTCCCAGAGAACCACAAGCTTTCTCAACAAAATGGCAAGGACTAGATCAAGAAACAACGATGTTGGAACTCCTACACTGCAGGAACTCGTTCAACAAATGGAACAGTTACGCAGAGAAAATGATAGGGTATGTAAGATCCCAAAAATTTAGAAAACTAGAATTAAAATAAAAGTAATAATAATACTAAAATAAAAATACTTATAACTGTATTTCGATAATATTGATTATAAAAAGAGAATTTTTATAATAATAACAGTAACTATTAATAAAATAATATTATAATGTTAACGATATAATAATGATACAATAATATGGATACTAAGAGGGAGATATAATATAAGATTGGATTTTAGAAGATATAATAAGTGTTATTAATATAACAAAATAATAATAAAATTATTAGAAGATAAATCATATTATTAAGGTTTCAATTAACCATAATTGTTATAAATATAGTAATTATTATATTATTAATATTAATATAATAATATCATAATCGATTGGGTTAACCTTAGGAAAGAGATATGTTTTAGCATTTTAATTTAAGTTCATATTTCAAAATAGGAATGATGACATCACAAGAAGTAGAGATAGGAAAGTAATATCCGTTTTAGGATAATGTTTAACTATAAGATTTGAATTTAAATTTGAATGTAGATGGATAAGGAAAAGCTTAAGAGGCAAAACTAAGGATTTGAGATTCTGCATATCTCGCTTGAGCGAGAAGGATCTCGCTTAAGCGAGAAGGATCTCGCTCAAGCGAGAATCTTCCAGAGAGGGTGTATTTTCATGGGCATTCTCGCTCAAGCTAAATGGTCTCGCTTGAGCTAGAATGACAATCTCGCTCAAGCAAGAATTCTCGCTTGAGCGAGAAGACGGTTACAGCGTTTTTTTTATAAAATACGATCATAGGCAGTTTTGCACTCAGTTCCTTCCCTTTTCTTCGTTCTTTCAGAGAGAGAAAGAGAGGTTTTAGTGTGAGAACGCCCAGTGAAGATCAAGAATGGTTTCTACACTCCAAGATCAAGTCTTTCATCAATCTTTTCTCCTTCAAACGCCATTTACTCTCCGTTCTTTCTTCGTTTTCTCGACCATCAGGTGGGTGTGACTCTCACTTGGTTGCTATTGTTATTGCCAGAGCATGACCCCCATTCTTTCTCCCCTTCCTTTCATGGAATAATGATGTATGTATGAGATAAACTTAGGAAATATGAATGCATTGATGATTGGATGTATTGATTTGCAAAACCATAGAGTAGATGACTTGAATGATTGTGTATTATGAATCTTGAATATGTTATTATGGAATCATAGGCTTTTGGCCATCACAGTCATGAATTATGAGTTAAGATATCACAGGGCTTATAGCCATCACAGAGCCTCCGGGCTATCACAGGGTCATTGACCGTCACAGGCCTTCGGGCAATCTATTTAAGAAAGACGGGGTAACCACATCGAACTCCTGGCCAAGAGGGAGATGGGGTCCGCAGTCACAGAATGAATTATGAATTGAGTTACTATTTAAGACTTAATCATAGGTAGCCCTGGACGACGGTCCTTAGTTACATGGCTGAGCGCTCATCACAGTCACAGTCACGTTACAGAGAAAAGACCCCGGGTGTCGGGTAACAACACCTCACAGTCATGCATTGCATCATA
Organism: Sesbania bispinosa; assembly: GCA_026901365.1. NCBI lineage: Eukaryota > Viridiplantae > Streptophyta > Magnoliopsida > Fabales > Fabaceae > Sesbania > Sesbania bispinosa. The sequence continues at coordinate 2,072,572 of QLOH01000046.1, read as the reverse complement.
AGCATTGATTTAAAGATGATGAATCATGTTTAATTGCCTTTATTTATGATGCTTTGAATAAATATGTATCTTTGTGGAGGTTCTTGGTTGTCTCCCCACACTGCACACACTTGTCACGCTCACTGGGACGTTGGTCTCACCCCACTTCGTGGGAATATATTTCAGATGTGCAGGATACTCCACAGGGTAGTGACGAGTAGTAGAGGACTCATGGATGAAAATAGTTTAATGTTTGGTTGTGTTTGATGTATTTAACATTGCTTAGGACCATACTGATATTACCTAGGATGTTCTTAGGAAATTATATAGTTACTTTAATCCATTGTATTGGAGCCTTGATGGCAACTTTGTATTGGTATTCTTTGATTTAAGTATGTAATGTTTAGAGCTTTAGTAATTGTTGGGTTACTCAAGCAATTGTGTTGTATGACGATACGCGAAATTAACGAATTAATTTCACGAGTTTAGAAATAGTGCTCCCAACGGGCATTATTTCTGAATTTAGAAATTAGGATGTTACAGGGTACAAGAGGAAAATAGGAGAATGCAAGAGCAAATCGCTGAATTATAGAATTCCAGAACTGAAGAAGCTGAGGATGCAAATGACGAAGATTCCAGTTCCCCCGAAACACAACAACCAGTACACCACGAACAACCACAACTAGTACAAAATACACAATCTGATAAGTATTTTCACTCGTTTTCTTATTTCATTATGTCAGTTCCTTTACCTAAACACTTTAAATATCCTGAATTGCCAAAGTATGATGGAACCTCGGATCCTAACTCTCATTTAAGTAGGTTCCATACTGTCATGTTAGCGACAGGTGCTACTGACCTAATTCAATGTAAGATATTTCTAGGAACAATCACAGGACCGACTCAGCAATGGCATTCAAAGTTAGCCTCGAAGTCGGTCCACGATTTCGGTGAATTCATCACTTCTTTTTTAAATCAATTTTCCTCAAGTTGCCCTTTCAGAAAAACTGAGGATAGCCTCGTTAGCATTTCCAAGGAGACGAAGAGCCACTTAAGGATTATATAAACAGGTTTAATAAAGAAGCAATGGGGGTAAAACAACTAGACCCTAAGATTCACCTTAGAGCCATAATCAATGGCCTCAAAGAAGGGCAGTTCACTGATGAATTAGCCAAATCAAAACCTATCGACTTAGCCGATTTCAGAAAGAAAGCATCCAGACAAATTGATGCCGAAGGGGCAGTGATGGGTTTCTGTCAAGCGAACCAAAAATCCAGTAGTATAATAGTAAGAAAAGTATCGTATCCACAGGGAACGGTAATTCACGTATACTCGTGATCTATTTATCAAGAGAAAAATAACAGATTTGTGAGGATATTATGCGTGGAAATTGTAAATTGCAAATTAATAAGTAATAAAAATAGAAAGGAAGAGTTAGAGACACTTTACTTGGATTAGGATTGAACTTCATCTCATCACACCCCTCATGTATGTCGAGACTACCTATTATTTATAGGCTTTGAACTATAACACTATAGACAAACTATATTGCTAAGACCCCGAGTTACCAGGCGCCACTCACACTCAAAGGTAATCCATGCGGGTTCTCCCAAGCGACAGACTTACCCTCGGGTTATTATGCTTTCTTTATTCCGTTTGTAAAAGAAGTAATTGATAAACGAGGCCTACTCCTCTGGACGCACCTTCGCTAGAGTACTGTCACTACCCATCACTCATTAGAATACATCCACGTTTTGCTTCCTCGATTGACAATCAACTAATCCTTTGCTATTGATCCATTAGACCATGCTTATCCTTTAGATGCCCTTAATTAGGATACTCACACTACCCATCAATCATTAGCAACACCCATGTCTCGGTCACTGGTTAACCGAGTATTCTCATTCACTCAGAGGTTGAGTTTCCTATGTCTAGGCTCCCCCAAACTCAATCCTAGTCATAACGTTAATTACAAACTAGCCTATAACTCCGGCGCAAGCGCGGAAGTTAGGAATTAAGCACAGAACAAGATTACCAATATTATAGCTAGGGAACTGCATAAATAAATAGATAGAGTTCAACAAACACTTAGGAATGGAATCGATTACATTCAATCCTAATGGAGAGTTAACTACACAAGGTAGCCATACAAACCACCGAAGATGCTGTCACCATCTTCAATCCTTGTGAAGCGCTCCTCCTCTCCTACTCTAAAATTAGAACTGGTGCATTATCACTGGAATATAACTGAATTACAATAATAGTGCACACCTAATCTGGTGCAAGAGGTTCCTATTTATAGGCTAAGGAAAGACAAAGAAAATTGGGGAGAAATCTATCTAAAAACAGCAACAGGGCAAAAATCAGCGTGATCTGCGCTACAGCGCAGGTTGCAGCGCAGGATCAGAGAGCTGCGCTTCACCCTGCGCGCGCTTCACCCTGCGCTACAGCGCAGGTTGAAGCGCGTCTGCAGCTTCAATCTTTTTCTTTTTAACTTGATCTTTCCCCGAGACTGGTTTTGGTTGATTTGTCTTTCCTTGTTTCCCTTTTCTTGATGAAATCTTGCATTTATTGAGCATCTTGGATTTAATTTGGAAGGTTGTCTGCAGAATCCTTGTTTAATTGGTAGTGATATCTCCATTAATTGCTCTCAAATAATCTTCAAATCTTCATTATTGCTCACAAATAATCTTCCAATCTTCATTAATTGCCTTCAATTAAACTTCAAATTTTGCATATATCTCCCTTATTTAATGCTATCTTTCCTTCAAATCAAATCCTTGCAATATTCTGCAAAAATCAGCAATATTTCTATCAAAATAGCATCAAATTCAAATCCAAGATTAATAAATACAATTTATCTAATATTTAATAAAAAGGGATTAAACTGGGGCAAAAGTACCATTTTATCCTTGATAAGTGAACTAAAAAGTGCTCTAATTTATCATATGATTTTCACTTATCAAAATACCTCCCAACTTAACTTCTTGCTTGTCCTCAAGCAAGAGACCTCTTTGCAATAAAAAATCAATTCTATTCCTTGTGTAATAAAAAACAATTCAAAAACAAATTCAAGGAACTCTTCATCATCTCCTTGTTAAGCAGGAGTTACTTTCCAAACATAAAAAAGAAAAAATCAGGATTAAGAAATGTTACCAATCCTTAATCAGAATAGAACACAAACATTAGTCAAACTTCTCAAAAATACAAATTAAAGCAATAAGTGATAAACCAAGGAAATCTCTCATTCTCATCGGTAAGTGTTTCCCTCAATCTTTTTCACCACCGTTGAACAACTAGAATTGATAGTCGTTTCCAATATCTGAACCTGCAAGTAGTTAATATGGATCAAAAGGTCTTTCCTTTGGTTGTAATGAGGCTGGGCTATCAAGAAATCATGGTTTTTCTAGATATGCAAAGAACACTTTGAATAGAGAGCATCTTGTGATTGTGCTTGGGACTTCTCTCCTTCTACCATATCATTCTTGAATTGTCACCCTTTTCAGCTGGCCTATTTGTTTGAAGTAGTACTACCCCCAACTTATTCAATTTCCACACCTTTGTGCATATTTTTTTCTTTTTTTTTGAATCATAAACAATAACATAGAGAATTTATTTATGAGGGAGTACTCTTCTTTTTGATTTCTTGTGCCTGCTCTTTGAATCTCTTTGACCTTTCAATTCACCAACCTCTTGTCCCATTTTGTTGTGTTGTACATTGCTCTCTATCCCAAGTGTGAAGGGACATGGTATGATCATTAATCATGGCTGGGGTGCATCAAAGGAAATATTAAAGGCTCAAATGGGCAATCAATAAATGGAAACATTTAATCAAGGTTGGTTATTTGGCACTGAGCAAAATATTATAATCACAAAACATGCCTTTGTCACTTCCATATCTTCCACTAACAAGACAAAATTCAGAAACTCAAGCAATAACAGTTGACAAGCAGCGGTGTAAAGCTCTCAATTTCAGTGTTTGGGCTCACAGCTCACTGGTTATTGGCTAAAATTCCTTGATAAAGCACTTACTAGTTTTAATTAACTATCCTGATAGGTTCTCCTGAGAAGTACCATAAACTTAACTGATTATGAAATTAATCACAAAACCCTATCATCTTTCCTAGTCTGGTTAGTTAAACTACTTAATTACAGAGAATTTTGAAAAAGTTACCTTAAATCCTAATTCCTAAGGTCCTAAAAATTTTATAAAAATGAAATACAAAACAAAAATTCTAATTAACTAAAAATAAAATTCTATAAAATAATAGAAAATAAAAGAAAAACTAAAAGAAAGAAAACACCAGTATCAATCTTCATCCTCTGTATCTTGTAAGTCCTTGTCCTGCTGCTGCTCCACCTCCCCCTGGATGAATAGGCCTGTCCCCAGGCCACTGCAAGAATATCCGAAACTCTGCAAGCAGCATGCTTGGGTATGGGTCTAGTACTCCTGATTGGTTTGAGGTCAACTGGTCTTTATAGTTTGCAGCAGTCTGTGCAATTCCTGAAGAACATGGAAGCCTATCATTAACCAATTTGCATGCATAATTTAAAGAATTAATATTTTCACAACAAAAGTTCAGTGCACTTGGTAATGACTTCCTAAAAACACATCATACTCATTTGTTTTGCAAGCATTCAATCAATCCATGGAAAGTGAAAGTTCATGATTTTTGAAAGAAACAGAGCATAACACTTTCAAATTCAATAACTCACAAAACAAAGGGCATTCCAATTCAGCAAATTGTTCTTCATGTTCCACACAGTCATAATCATATTCAAGATAGCAATTATCAACATTATACACATTCATAATCCTAAAGTTGCTATCCTAAAATTCTAATCATAGAGTAAATGAAGATTTCAATTGGTAAAAATCAAACTTGAAAGTTTCAAAATTGATGGAGATTTGTGAGTGGAAAAAGTGAAAAGAAAAGCTTAGGAAGTAGAGAAACAGTACATGAGAAAACAAGAGATTTTTTTTTAAATTTCGTACTGCTGCGCTTCACCTGCGCCACAACGCAAGTGAAGCACAGAAGACAGTGACTAAAATTGCATTCCTGCGCTTTACTTGCGCTACAGCTCAGGTGAAACGCAAAAAATAGAATGTAATTTTTCAATTTCAGTCACGTTTTCTGCTGCTTCCTATTATTTAAAAATTTTATTTTCCACAAACTTATTCCAATCAATTTTGAAAATTTCCTAAATCCTAAAAAATGAAAAATCCTAACAAAAACAAAATAAAACTGAATTAAAAACTTTAAAAATCTCTGGGTTGCCTCCCAGGAAGCGCTTGTTTAACGTCTTCTAGCTCGACGCATGTTCTCTCAAGGTGGCTGAAACTGAAATATTTTGATGAGCTTGTGCGCTGCACCCTTCCTTTCTTTGGCCCATATACCGCCCCATAATCTTGCCTGGGAACAACCTGTACTGTGAAGCTTTGATGATTTACAATTGATTGTTCTCAATTTCTTTGCTTCAGGGGGGTCTTTGATATGGAACGCACCTGACCACTTGATCTTCAATCTGGCTCTAGGCTCTGAATTTGATTCTAGCTTGACTTTTCTTCTCTTTGCCTTGTCCTGGTCAGTGTGATTGCAGGTCTTTCTTTTGTGAGGTCTTGAAGGTTTACCACTTGTACCATGCCTTTCTTGATTTTCCTCTGGAGGACTGGTTGGATAAGGAAAGGTCTTTGGTCTTGGTACTACTTCCCTTCCTTCGTCGGGCTTTGATTCTCCATCTCCCTGTTCACTCTTTTTCTCATTTTCTTAATCTTTTTCATCATGTACACCCTCATATGTTGTATTCTCTTCCTCCCTTTCACAATCAATCTCTTTTTCAAGCACCATCTTTTCTGTTTCATCCTCTCCTTTTTCTTCTTCTACTTCTGCTTCTCTTTCTTGTGTTTCTTCAGATCTTCCTCTTTATCAGCCAGATCATCATTGGTTTCCTCCTCTGTCAATTTAAAAATTATGGTGGGACAAAATTCTACAGGGTTGGGTTGAACGTTTGCTGAGCTTTATTCTGACTGTTGGTTGGCTAGTGTTTCTGCTATCTGTTCAACTGTAGCATCGGGAAACTCTCTTATCTTGTTAAGCAGTTCCAACATGAATTGCTCCATGGCTTCCAACATTGGGATGTTGATTTGCTCTATTTTGTTACTCTCCATGTAGGATGCAAGTAACGTGTTCATATCTTTCATGGAGGGATTCTTTGGATATGGTAATTCCCTGAGTTGCAGTGCATGCGTGAACTCTTCCTTTTTTTCTTCTTTATTTTCTTTAGCAGTTTCCTCTGATTTCCTTTCTTCAATTCCTCTTTCTTGTGTTGCTTCAGTTTCCTCTTCTTGAATGTCCGGATAAGAGCAGTGACCATTGAGATGGTTACCTCCGCAAAAATCACAAATTAATTGTGGTGACTGGCCAGGATAAGAGTGAACTGGTTGCGGTGGCTGAGAAAGTCTATCTAGCTGCTTCTGGAGTGCTTCTAATGACTGCTTCAAACTCTTATTTTCTGCCCTGAGTTCATCTTCAAAAGTTTGCTTATGGGATGAAATAGCATCTTGTTGCCACCCAAAATTTTGATTCTGGTAACTTCCCCAATCCTGTGAAAAATTGTTAGAATAATTGTTGTAATTAGAGAAGTTACCTTGAATTGGTGTGTGGGAGAAATATTTTGGCTCTTGCTGCCTAACATCATCTCCAAGGGTTCTTCTTGGTGGATTTTGATAATCTCCGAGTATTCTTCTTGGTGGATTTTGCCATTCAGAAGCCATTCAACATTTACTTCACTTGGGGTGGTTGAACAGAGAGTGTTGAAATTGTCTCCTTGAGCTCTGCTCCTTTTCCTGTTACCTGTCCTCTCAAGGATCTCAAACAAAAGTTAGCTCAGGAGAGTGGAGCTTTATAAGAGCTTTATAAGAAAGCTATTGATGGGAATTTAGGTGAAGAGCTTATAAGAAAGCTATTGATGGGAATTTACTTCGATGTTTAGGAGAAACTGAAGCATACCTAGCTTTGGTCGAAGTACATGAAGGTGCTTGTGGAGCTCACCAAGCAGGAAAGAAAATGGAATGGATTTTGAAAAGAAAATTATTCTTTTGGCCTTCAATGGCCAAGGATTGTCACAATTTCGCTAATTCTTGTGAACATTGTCAAAAGCATGGAAATGTGTAGCAAGTTCCAGCGAGTGAATTGCATTCAATAATAAAACCTTGGCTTTTCAGAGGATGGGCTTTAGATTTGATTGGAATGATTCACCCAGCTTCTTCGAGAAACCATAAGTTTATTCTAGTAGGAGTTGATTATTTTACTAAGTGGGTAGAAGCAATTCCTTTAAGAGAGGTTTCTCAAGAAGATATCATTCGTTTTATTGAAGAAAATATCATATTTCGATTTGGCTTACCAGAAACCATTACCACAGATCAAGGAACGGTGTTTACTGGGAGAAAAATGGTTAGGTTTGCTGAATCGAAAGGGATAAAATTACTTTCTTCTACTCCTTATTATGCACAAGCCAATGGTCAAGTTGAAGCAGTTAATAAAATTATTATTTCTTTAATTAAAAGACATATTGGGCAAAGGCCTAGAAATTGGCATGAAACTTTGAATCAAATTCTGTGAGCCTATAGAAATTCACCAAGAGAGGCTACTCGAACTACCCCTTATAAGTTGGTTTATGGTCAAGATGCTATATTACCAGTAGAAATAAACTTGCAATCAATAAGGGTTCAAAGGCAATTCGAGTTATCTTCTCAAGATTATTGGAATTTGATGTTTGATGAATTAAATGAACTTGATGAGAAAGGTTACTTGCTCTTGAAAATATAATTAGGCAAAAAGAGCAAACTACTCGTTGTTATAATAGAAGAGTTAAGAAAAAAGAGTTCCAAGTTGGTGATTATGTTTGGAAGTTAATTTTGCTAATTGATAAAAAGTCTAAGAAGTTTGGTAAATGGTCACCTAATTGGGAGGGACCTTTCGAAATTGAGAAAGTATTTTCTAATAATGCATATTCAATTCGAGAGTTAGTTGGTGATATGCGCATAATGTCAATAAATGGAAAATACTTAAAAGAATACAAACCAAACTTGCAGGAAATTAGAATTGTGCATAAAGAAAATAAATTGTTCAAAGGACAATTGAATTTGAGCCCATGCTCAACAAATAAATTCGAAATTACATAGTAAAGATTCGAAAGGGGGCAGAAGCAACTAAAAAGGAAAATTATTCTTCATCTTTGCGAAGTCATGCATTAGGTCTTCATATTGGATCTTCAGGCTGTAGTCAGATTTTTCCAAATTATTAATATCTTTCGAAACGTCTACAACACTTCTCGAAATTCCTTTAACAGAATTGAGAATTTCAGTTCAAGAAGACCTCTACCTCGAGATGGTGGCTTCCGGCTCTCTTTGCTGTGACTTCACTCTGGTGGCATCCTCCTGAAGTTTTCGAATTGCTGCCTCAATTCGAAGATTCTCTTTTTCGAGATCCTCAACCTTGGATAAATTTTGCTTGATGGATTGCTCGTATTTCTGAACTTTGCCTTTGCTATCCTGAAGCTTATCCATCAGCTCAGCCTTCTCACCTTTTTGAATGCTTAACCTCGAAGTAGTCTCTTCAATTTGATCAAGAGTGTTGAGGGCATTCTGATATAATTTTGAGAAACCTTTGATCCATTCTTGTTGAGATTCAGAAAATTCTTTTTGTCTCTTATCGAAAAGAGTCAAGTAACATTGAATCTCTTCTTTGTAATGAAGATCCTTAGGGATCATTTTCAACATGGATTTCTCAAAAATTAACTTCTTGAAGTTTTGAAGAATTGCCTCCATTGAATCTGCTTCGTTCAAAGGGTCCTGTACAGTTGCTTCAGAATGGGCAGATGATAAAGAAACTTCCCCAGAAAGGACTTCGAAAACCAGAAATGGATTTTCATCCAAACTTTTGAGGCAATCATCTAAGTCTATAGGAGTGTATACATGAGTAAATCTTTGTTTCTTATAGGCCTTAATCTTAAATCTTTGGCCAACTCTTTGATGTTTTACATAAAGAAAAAACAAATTTCAAAAACAAAATTTCGAAAAGAAAAGTTTCAAAGATAATATTAAAAGATAAGAAGAAAATTGAAACTTACAGCTCCAGTGGTTTTCCCTGGTGGAATTACAGAAAGAATTTTTGGTTTGGGAGCTTTCTTTCCTTTCTTTGTAACTTTTTCTCTCAAAGGGATAATTTGTTGTTCAGGAGTGCTTTCCTATTAAAAGAAAAGAATAGTTAGATTCTTCGAATTCTATTAAGATTTTTGAAATTAACAAGAGAGTTTGAAAACACCTTTGAGAGAGATTGTTCATCAGATTTTTTAGATTGACTCTTCTTTTGACCTTTCACTGCTTTCTTCTTTGAATTATTTGAATCATCTGCTTCATTCTTCTTGCCCATAGAAGCAGAAGGACTCTTTTCAGAAGGTTCATCATTCTTTTCGACCTTACTTGACGTGGTCCTCTTTCGAGATTTAGAAGCAGCAGAATGGAAAAAGATAAAGGAATAAGAAGTTAGGTTTTGAAATCTAAATCTAAAATAAGTTCAGATTTTTGAAATAAAACTTACAGAGGGTTTTTAAGAAGAGGATGTAGCCTTCCTTTTGTTAGATTTCTTTTCTTCCACTTTGTCACTTTCCCAATCTTCTTCAGCATCCTTTGAGAGCTTGCACTCTTGAGCTGGAAAAGAAAAGAAACTTGTAAGTATAAGATTGGAATAAGTTAGAAAAAGAAAAGAAATGTTTATGTTATTACCTTGAACCATGAAGTTCTTAGAAACTATTCTCACATGTTCTATATCCAAATGAGGTATGCAAGGGTAATTGTCCAAAGTATATTTAGTTAAAGTAACTCTTTTTGCAAGAGGTTTGAGATGATTAAAAAAAAGATCAGGCGTTGCAGGTCTAGTCCATTCAGGACCATATAAACTTTTTGCCAAACCAAATTTTGATGTTGGTAAAGGAGGAAACTTTGGACAATATTTTTCGGAAATAGTTTTGCCTTTGGGATTAACGAGTTTGAAATTTTGTTGATTCAAAGAAATTTTTTCTTTTAAAGAAAGAGTTGCTTCAGAAATAGTTCTATGAATTTTATTGGGAATATAGAACACATGAAAATATTTCTCGAAAGCTTCAATTTCTTTTATATGCATACCTTTAGTCTTCTTGGTTGATTTCTGCGTATAAGCAATGTCTTTTGTTAGTCTTGTAAAGCAGGTGGCTTCATCAACTTGAATAGCATTATAATAATGTGACCATCATTCCTCGAAAGACAATGTGCAGTAATAGGAAAGCTCGAAAGGAACTGGGCATAAAGACAAATGTTTTTCACCCTTTTTATTTTCTAAGTCATTGAAGCCCTCTTCGCCATTCACCATGTCTTCTATCAGGATTTGGGATTTGGAAATATAGCAAGGTGTTGGTCGAAATTGGCTTAGCCCAAATTGACGAGCTACCAATTGAGGTTGGTACTGGAAGACTTTGAAATCTTTCAATTGGAAGCCACAGTATATGAGATCATAAGATAAGAATTGCATCCAAATTTCTAAACTTTCAGATTGTGCACCCGGAGTGTCACAAGGTGTAACATCCCAAAAATTTAGAAATCTAGAATTTTAATAAAATAGATAAATAAATAATACTTATAACTGTATTTCGATAATGTTGGTTATAAAAATAGAAGTTTTATAATAGTAATAGTAAATATTAATATAACTGTAATTATGATATAATAATATAATATTCTAAATATTAGGAGAGATGTCAGATTATTAAGATTTTAATCAAATTTGATTGTATTGAGTATAATAATTAAATCAGAGTAAAAAAAAAGGGTATAATAATAAAATTATTGGAAGATAAATCATATTATTAAGATTACAATTAGTCTTAATTGTTATAAATATACTAATTATTATATTAATATAATCATATCAAGATCGATAGGGACAACATAAAGAAAGAGATATGCTTTTAAGATCAGATTTTAAAATAGGAAGAATGACATCACAAGAATTAGAGATAGGAAAGTAATATCAGTTTGAGAATAATGTTTAATTATAAGATTTGAATTTGAGTGTAAATGAATAAGAATCATATAAATAAGAAAAATACAATTTCATGAATTATAGATGATAATAATAATTATAATAATAATATTTTAGGAAATAAGTTTAATAATGACTATAAGATAATATAAAAAAAAGGTATCTAAATATTATTTTTTTATAGAGTCTAACATAATTTTATAATATATATATATACATATATATAAATAAGTATATCAAATAAAAGAAAGAAAAAATAAAGTGTGTCTCGACCTAGACAAGGCTATAATACCCTCCCTCCTCTTAATTGTTAACTCCCTCCCCCCTTTAAATGTTAAACGTGAGGTCGCACGCACGGCGTCCCCTGGGTTTGCTGCACGCGGCAGTGGTAGGTTTAGGAAAAAAAAAGAAAGAGAGAGAGGAAGTGAGAGAAAGAAGAAGAAGGCTTGGGTAGAGGCTTCCCCCATCATCTCCTAGCTTGGATCTCCATTATCCTCCTCCTCCTCCATTGTTACTCAATTTGAGGTGAGTAAAGTCACACACCTCACTTTCATTCTTGGGTGATTTTCCTACATGCTCCCACCCATTTCTCACCTCTTTCTTGCTATTGATTGTGATTGTTGTTGATATTTACCGATTGATTTTGTATTGAAAATTGATTAGAACTAGTGGTTAGGGATTTCAAGATTAGGGTTTTAGATTTTCTATGAATTGGGGGTTTATTTCATTGTTGATTTCTTTGCCTATTGTGATAGTGAAAATTATAAGTAATGATCATATTAAAGATATAAGTGTATATGTTTGTCTATAAGATCTCTTTATCATGTACCCAAGTTTGAATATGAGCATGAGTCTTTATGATGTTAGTTTACATGCTAAACTTTTTCAGAAAAACTTTAGAATCATAATTTAGCTTCGGCTCCAGTAAAAATGGCTTCGGCCCCAGTTTTGGCTTCGGCCCCAGTTCACCTTAATTAATCAAGATTGGACTTCGGTCCCCAGCTAATTGGACTTCGGCCCCCAGTTAAAACACGGGTTTCGGCCCCCAGTTAATTGGCGGTGTTATGCCTAAGGAAGACGTTCCTTGTAGTCTGAGCTCAGGTCTAGCCCCAGATAGTGAAAAGACCTCGTCTGCCGGGTAGTGCAGGTCATGCATAACATATCTATTTTTCATACTTGCATTAAATATCTTGTATAGTTGAGTGAAATTGTAATGTGGTAATTGAAATAGTTATGCATGACATGTTGAATGATATGTTGGACGTCATATGTCTGTCTCCCTACACTGCTTGCTGCATGCTTTGCTCGCTGAGACTGTAGTCTCACCCCACGTTTCGGGGATATATTTTAGTTTATGCAGGGTATTCTAGCCTTGTCCAGAAATGAATAGGAGCTTTTTGGAGTAGACCTACACTTCTTGAGACCAGATAGTAATTTATAAAGTATTACCCATTGTAAATAGTCGTTTATGATGTAATTAAATAGGGGTTTCACCATATGGTTAAGTGTAGTCCTTAATTAATTAGTAATTGTTGTAGAAACCTTTAGATTGGCCACGAAGGCCTATTTCTCCTTTGGACTAGATTAGTACTCCTGTTATTATGAATTGTACTGGGTTTTTGCTGGTTTTCAGGTGATTCTGCAAATTGGGAAATGCCCAGTTTTCAGGGGAAACTCTGTCGGATTTCTGGTAGGAGTTCATGAACTCTCACACTTGTGATTGTGGGTTGTCCCACGCTCCAGTTTAGAATTTTATGTTTAAAATGTGATGTATGAATTATGTGATAGTCTAAGCAAACGTTGGATTGTTTAGGCATCTGTTAATATGTGTGTGCGATATCGGAAATGGCGCGAAATAATTTCAGAAATTCGGGAATAGTGTTTCCAACGGACATTATTCTTGGATTTAGAAATTAGGACGTTACACAAGGGAATTTTCGAGTAAACAACTCAGGTCCTTGAGTTCTCGAAGAGAAAGGTGCAAGTTGAGGAGTATGTTTTTTGATTTTTAGGAAGGAAGAGAAGTAAGCTTTGAATGACTCCAAACGATTCTTTTTAGAGGAACGAGTAAGGAAAGAAAGTCTGAAACCTTCAATAGAAGAAGGAAGATTCGAGTCTGAGGGTTCAGAACTTTCGAATTTGTCTTCGAAAATGGTATTTAGCCAAAGTTGAAGAAACCAGAAAGGGCCACAAAGATTTCGAATTGGTTCTTTTATTTTTAGAGCAAAAATGGCCTCAGACAGCATGTCATAGACATTGGCCAAAAGACATCTACTTAAATCCATTCGAATACCCTTGGCCAACATCTGAGCAAGGGGAAGATAGGTTTTTGGAACTTGGTTGGATTGAGAACAGAAAACATAAGCGGAAAGCCAAACCATGAGAAAGGCAACATGCTCTTTCTCAGTGACTTTACCAGATTTGGCATTTACTTGGATGAAATGGGTATGAGTTAACTTATCCCAACAAGGCTCAACATGAGGTTCAGGAACCTTCATGAAAGGAAGAACAAGTTGGCCTTCAGGTCGAAGGCCGGTTATGGCAGCAATATCGAACAAAGTGGGAGTGAGCATGCCATAAGGAAAATGAAAAGAATTAGTGGTTCTTTCCCAGAAAAGAAAGGAGGAAAGAATGAGAGTATGGTCAAGACTAAGATCATATTTACTAAGTTGAATAAGATCAAAGATACCCAATTGCTTCCACAAGGAACCCATGGTGCCTTCAATCCTATTTAACCACATGATATAGGAATCTTTTCGAGAAGGTGGAGTTGCTCGAAAAATATTAGAAATATTTTCGAGATGATCAAATCGAATCTTAGACTTGAAAGCATGAATTTTTTCTTCTTTATAATTAGGAAAGAATTCATCATATGAAGTAAGGGAAGACACGGGAGAATAAGGACCTAAGAAGGCAAAGTGTTTTTTCCTGATGGAGTATGGAATGAGTACCTGGGAATTCCAGATAGTTATTTTCTCTTCTGCATTTTCTGGTTCTGGGACATAAACCATATCGTCCCGAGCAAGAAAGTCACCCTTAGTAATGGCAAGAGGAACATAGTTGAGACCTTCGAAAGCCATTAATGGAGCTTTTAAGCTTCTTGAGGGAGAAAAGAAAATGAGATAACGGTGCAAATGAGCTGAAAATGCATCAAGAAAAGTAAAATCAGAACCTTTGAAACTATTAATCGGTGAAAATCAAGTTAAAAGTAAGAAAGAATGATCAATGAGATAAAAAAAATCTTACCTTGAATAGGAAGGAAACGCCGAGAAAAAAGAGAAGTTGAGAAGTTCTTTGAAGTAGAAGATGAAGTGAAAAGTGAAAATGAAAGGTTTCACTTGGGATTTATATAAAGAGTAACATTGTCATGATTAGAGGGAAGTTAAAAAGTAATCATTATTGCACGTTTCTTGGAACATGAGTTAAATAGCCTAGAGACGTGGGATAATAAGTTATTTTGATAAAAGTAACTAAAATTTAAATTTAAATGGAAATTGAAGGGTTTATCTAAAAGGATATTAAAATTGTTTCCCTCTTCTTTTTTGAATAATTGTTATAAGGAATATCAAAAGTTTGTTCCAAAAATATCTCTTTCTGTAAATAAAATAAATTATTACTTGAAAGAGACTATTTTTGGGGGGGCATCTGTTGGGATTTGATTTTCAATTGTTTCGAATTCCACAAGTGACAAGGGTATGATGCCATTTCGAATTTACAGAAGAGGTGAAATCACCTCATTTCGAATTTTGATAATAAGTCTGTTAACTTAGAAGAAATTCTTGATTGAAGGTAAGGCAAAAAAGACATTAGAAATTCGAAAAGAAGACAACTGTAAATTCGAGAAATAATACATTACGGATATTCCAAAAGGAAAATGATAGTTCTTTTATTCATGATCCAAATTTGAATTACATTGGTTCGAATATATTGAAAATACATTAGAAAAGAAACTGTCCTAAGTACCTAAAACTTTAGAAAGGAAACTGTCCTAAGCTAGAATGAGTCCTTGACTCAGGTCTTCCACACCTCTTCCTCTTCTTCCCCTACAGGCTTTGATAAAGCAAAGGCAAAGGGAAATTTGTTTTTGATTCTATTGAACCACATTCGACTTGGGAAGAAATCAAGGTCGGCATGGGAAAACAATAATAGATTCATTTATTATATAAATGAACCTATATTTGGCTATTACGTACAATTCAAAAGAAAACCTTCAAAGAGAAAGGTTGGAAAAGTCAATAGCTTTGGCTATTTCGTTAATCCCATAAAAAATGGAATCATTCCAGATTGGATTGTACGCAATAGCCAAAAGGATTAACTTCTTCATTTTCTTTGAAGAGATTCTTTAAGAGAATTTGTAACATCCCACATTTTAGGCTATCATAATTTATAAGGTTTAAAAAGGGTGATCTGTGTATGTTTAATTGAGAAAGTGGAAATAATAAGAATTAGGGGTAAAAATCTAAAGTTTGGGAATCTTAGTTAAGTAATTTTTAGAAGTTTAAGTTGTTGGTAATCGATTACTAGCAGGTTGTAATCGATTACCTGAGAGCTATGTTTATGGTAATCGATTACTAACAATCTGTAATCGATTACCCGAGAGCAGGATTTTTGGTAATCGATTACTAGGAATTTGTAATCGATTACCAGAGAGATGAATTTTGGGGAATCGCCTGTCAGGAGTGTGTAATCGATTACCTGAGAGCTGAAGTTTTAGTAATCGATTACCAGGGTTTGGTAATTGATTACCAGAAATCTGGGCTTCTAGTAATCGATTACCAGAAGTGGTAATCGATTACCAGATTACCAGAACAGGTTTTCAAGAGTCTTTTTAGCCTATGGTAATCGATTACAGTAAGTTTGTAATCAATTACCATCACTTAATATATATAGGCTGGTGCGAAATTAAACCAGATTTTCTCATTTCTTCTTTCCCTTCACCATCTTAGAGAGAGAGTGTGTGAACCCTAGAGAGAGAAACTTCGAGGCGGAGCTTGGGAACGGATTCGGAGCAAGGAAACATCAAGGAATTCACCCACAAATATCTTTCTTCTCTTGAATCTCTAGGATTGGTGAGTACAACTCACTTCCTTGTTAGGATCTAGAGAACCCTTTTTATGCATGCTCCCTCTTCCTAACCCATTTTCTTTAATTTTTGTCGATTATGGATTATAGTGGTAGATTCTATCTATATTGATGTGATAATTGATGGTTCGAAAGTATGGATTGGAAATCGAGTAACGGAATCCTTAGTTTCGAAGTTTTCGAACTATCGAAACTATCGAAACTAACGGAACCGCTCGATTCCCCTTATACTTATATCCAAATCGATTGCATTTCCTTGATTACTTATAGTTCTTGGATGCTATTGCTTGAATTGACGATTGAAATGAAGCTTGGAATTTAGATTCGTAAGGGTCGAAATTTCGGAATAGTCGAAACTAGTTTAATTGTTGGCAATTGTTATGAATAAGACGTTGCATTACTATTCTATCATGGATATGATTAGTTTGAAGTAAAATTCAAGCCGGCCTTATGTTGTGAGTAAAAATAAAATAATAATTGTATTGAAAACATGACTTCGGTCCAGTTTGGGTGGGATTCGTCCCCGGGAAAGCCGGTTCCCGTAGTCTGAGCTCAGGTCTAACTCTAGAAAGTGATAAGAACATGCCTGCTGGGCACAGCAGTGAGTGCATCATATTGAATTTTATTTGATTGTGGATGGTTTGGTTGATATGATGAATTAAACTATGACATGAATTTCTTATCCTCTTGCATTCATGCATGTGTTTTGTATTCACTGAGATTTTATCTCACCACGCGTTATGTGGTTTTATAGATGAGCAGGTACCACCACCCTCGGATTCTCAGACTAGAAATTGAAGTGCTCCTCAGATCTATATATAAATATATGTATATGCTTAGTTTTTAGTTTATTACCAGTGTGGTTCCTTGTATATATATTTCTTGAATGTTATGTAGACAACAAGAACACTATGTATTTTGGAGTTGAGCTCTTTTTTTTATAATGGCTATGATGTATAAGTTGGACTCTATTATGTATATAAGTTAGTCTTATTCACGAACTATTGGTTATTCGTTGGATTACTTACAATTTCGTGAATGAGTTGATATTCGAAACAATATACTTTAAATTTTAAGCCAGGGATTTTGGTTTCCAACGGACTAAGTTCTGGTTTAGAAATTTAAGGTGTTACAGAATTTAGAAAAAAGGAAGAAGAAAGAATGAAGAATTGTGAAAGGATTGTGCAAAAGTATTCCTATTTATAGGAGTGAAAAGGTTCCAGTGTCATTAATAAGACCATTTTAACGTCCAATGAAAAGAAATCTCATAATGAGATTGAATGAAGTAGAATGGACGGTGGCCGGTGGTCTTCATGACCTTTGAATTAGCCAAATAAAGCTTGACACCTAACGAAGGGAAGACTGTAGTCAAAATCTCGAAAAGAGAAAAACTCATTAAGTTCAAATGTCAAGAAAAGACTAAGTCTTAAAGTTAAGGATTTTCTCGAATCCATGAAGTCAAAATTCCAGAAAGAAGATTTCGAGAAAACAGAAAGAAGATTTCGAGAAAACAGAAAGCAAGAATTCGAGAAACAGGAACAGAGAATTCGAAGACAAGATATCTGAAGACTTAGAAGATTTCTAAAGAAATAAAAAAGGAAGTTCGAAAAGTCAGAAAATAAAAAGAAGACAGTTGAAGATCAGAAACAGTTTTCTGATTAGTAGAAGACGTGGCAAGCATGCACGCTGCCAGCACATAGGGCTAGATGATGTGTCACATGTACATTAGTTAGCCGTTAGAATTAGGAAACTATAAATAGGTGAACTCTTAATGTAATAAAGGTTGGCAATTCATTACACTCATACACTTAAACACCTTCACGTCCGATCATACTGTGACTAACAGGTTTACAAGGATTGACTGTATGTGATGAACCCATCCACTTTTATCTTTATGCAACTTTTCTCTTTCAATTCATTTACTTTCTGCAATTTACATTCTGTATTCTTCATTCCATGCACTTTTATCTCTTTACTTTGAATTATGTATTCTTACAAACATTCTGAAACTGTGATTTTCTTTAAGTTTAAAAGAAGTCAAGTGAAAATTTGGAACTTTTGATAAAATTCTGAATCAAGTGGTTCTAATTCTTAGTGAAAGATAAGTTTTTGATAAAACTCTGAATCAAACTATTTGAAACTTATCATTTCTGGATTTCTGAAACTTAGCATTTGATTTGGTGAAATTTTATACTAAACAACCATTCTTTCAGAAAACTTGAACTTTTGAAAGTCTTTTAAAAATCAGAAACACCATAAATCTACTTTTTTAAAACGAGTCCCGTAAGAGGATCTGATTCTAATCCCCAGATTGTTCTTAGAATCAAAGTGATAAAAGATATTTTTCGAATTTAGATTTTATCACCACAAACACCACTATATAAGAAAGTTTATATGTTTACAAAAGTTTTTCTGTTTATGTTAAACTTTATATGTTAAACTCTCTGATATCTCAATATGTTTTGAATGATTATTCTCTCTAATTTGACTACGTAGTTTGCTTACTTTTCCTCGCATTTACTACACTACGCACTTTAAATGATTGGAGTTAATTGATTTGTCTGACGCAACTAAGTCACTGAATTAATTATTGTTTTCCTACCCTGTATTTATTCCTCTGCTATACATTTAATACTTTTGTATTCACTACCAACCCTTTTGACTGATGACAAAAGGGGGAGATATAAACTAACAAAATATATGAAGTTTAAATGGTTTCAGAGAAAATTCATTGATTCAGGGGGAGCAAGGCATTCTGTCTAAGTATCTGAAAAAGAGGGAAATTTTCTTAACTCAATACTCTTTATTTCCCTTCAGATATTTGAATAGTTTAAGCAAATTTGTCATCATTAAAAGGGGGAGAATGTTGAGTCTCAAAATATTATTAAGTGATTAATAATGTTTTAAGTCTCTATATCCTGAGTTTTAATGAGTAACAAATTTGATTAAAGAAGTTTGTTAAATAGTACATATTCTCTCAAGGGTATTTTCTATGTTTCAGCAACTCTCTGAAAAGCAACCCTCCGTAGCAAAACAACTCTCTGATGTAGTACTACCTGCTGAAAGGAGAACCCTTTGAAGAGTTAGGACCTACTGAAGTCTACTAACCCTCTAAAGAAAAGTACTATCTGAAACATGAAGATTTGCTGAAGATTGCTTTTGTAAGTCAATGAGCTCGAACAGAGTGAAGCCCTCTCTGGATAGATGTTCAGAATAATAAAGCACTCTAAATGTCTTCTGCAACATCTCATTAACGAAATAATTACAGAGTCCTTTTTGCGCATATTTTGAATCCTCGTACCAGAAAAGGAAATTGTTGTACCTGTTGTGTGTCAGAACTGAAACATATCTGCACACCTACATTGCTCAAGTCAGAAGCTTTCAGAAGATTGTCTCACAACGGTTCTTACAACATTTAATGTTATTTCACAACGGTGGTTTTAGCAATCTTCAACAGACTTAAGTTGAATCCTATATAAAGCTTCGTGAAGGACTTCAACAAGAGAGAGAGAGACGAGAGAAGAACTATTATCAAGCCAAAACGCTGCCAAAATTCCTGTTGCTTACTCTCTGATTATTGTACTCAAATTTCTTTCATCCTGAGTCTTACTCAGTTAATTTGTACAATCTTGTATTTGTTTAAGTCTAGAACTTATCTGAGTTCAGCAACTTAAGCAAAACTCATTTGTAAACACTTTCAAGTGTCTGAGAGTTTGGAGAGGCTTGGTGGAAGAAATAATACTTGGGTTTTAGCCTGGAGAGGCTGTGTGTTCAAACTCAGGCTGTGTGTTCAAAGAATACTTGTAACTGTGATCAGTTAGTGGAAAATTCATTGCTAGTTGGCATTGGGACTGGACGTAGTTGACGGTGGATGTGAGTGAATCAGGATAAATCTCTTGGCTAAGTCTTCTTTATCACTATCTCTCAATATACGTTATTTATCTAACAAGAAGGGTTCAGAATATAGTGATTTAAACTGTTAACATCTTTATAACTAAATACACTTTTAAGAAGATAGTTTTACTCAACTTTGTTGAACCTGCTGAAATAATTTCAGCAAGTACCTTAACTCCAGTTTCAGCAAGTTTACAAAATTATTGTGAAAAATTTTGCTTGTGAAAAAGTTTCTGAAAAATCTGTTTGAACTTTTAAAACACTATTCAACCCCCCTTCTAGTGTTTCCTGTGGTTTCTACAGCAGGTTGGGCAACCTCTGCAAGGGTGGGCACCACGTACGGTGCAGGGGAAGACGACGAATGTTGATCTGGCAACAGCTTAGGGAGAGTGAGGTTCGTCCTCTAATCGGTGGGACCTTCTGTCCACCTCTACCACACATACTAGGCATATTTACCTAATTTTAATAAGGTTAAATTAAGTATTAAAAACATACCTATAAATTAAATAAATAACTACATTATAACCTAATAATTAATGATTAATTACTGCATTATTACTAATTAATAACTACATAATTACTAATAATAAATAATTAATTACTAATAATTAATAAATAACTAATAATTACTAACTACGTAATTACTAATAATTAATAACCTAATATTTAATACATAATATACTAATAATTAATAATTAATTACTAATAATTAATAAATAGCTACCTATATACTTAAACACATATATATAACTAAAACAACTACCTACGTAACTAAATAACTAACTACATAATTATATAACTATAATTAAAATCATTAGTTGATTAAATAATTACCTGAACGGTGGCAGGTGGTGGTGAACGGTGGCTGGTGGTGGTGGACGGCGGAGGAGGAAGAGGGAGGAGGGACAGAGGGACCAAGGGGCAACTATTGGAGATTCTGATTGGTTCACAATGAACCTATGAATGAGGGAGGGTGTTTAATCAGTGAGGATTTGAAATTGAACGAGGGGGAGGGAGAGAAATAGTATGTGGTTGGAGAGGAGGAAATGAGAGGAAGGAAAGGAAGAGGAGGAAGGAGAAAGAACAAGAGGGGAGGGGAAAGGGTTTAGTGCGCGTAAGTTTTAAACTTAGTGACGGTCTGACCGTCGCTACGTTAAAAATTTTCTTTGACGTGCCAAATTTAATTTTTAATTAAAAACGTAGCGACTTTTTTTTTAATTTAAAAAAAATAATTAGTGTTTTTAGCGTAGTGACGGTCGGACCATCACTAGAGTGCCAAACGTAGCGACGGCCATGTCGTCACAGTATATTACTTGCACAGTTGCGCGTTGAGTTGCACATTCAATGTTGTAGCGACGGTGCATGGTCGTCGCTACATTTTCGCGTCTAATTCGGCACATTCTTGTAGTGCATATTTTCTTTTATTCTTTTCATATCTTTAAATGAATATACTTTTTATTTTTTATTTATTTGCTAATTAATTATGTAGCTAATGTTGTAAATATTTATGAAATATATTTTACATACATTATTATATTTCTTTTATAGTAATTTATTTTATAATTTGTATTTTTTATTTTCTCCATCAAAATTACAAGTAAGATTATAAAGTGTATATAAAAACATATTCATTATAAAACATTACTTTTTAACTTTCTTTTATTCAAACAATGAAAAAAGTAAATCTAATAGTATATAAGATTTTTAATGAATGCTACTATCATTTTTATAATTTAAATAAATGGCATTTAATTGGTAGTGTGACCAACAGAGCACTGATGATGTTTTGAGTGTTCTCTCAGAGTCTCAGTTTCTCTTGAATGAAAAAGGCATTGGACTTCTAAAAACAAAGAAAAAACGAAGAGAAAAGGCGTTGGAACTTGGAATTCTACCACACAGCGAAACCTTCGGCGAATAATGCATAATGATAAATGAGACGGAGTTATAGAGAAGCATTCATTTCTAGCAGAAAGACTCAGCTTGGCTTTGATTTATTTTCCATAATTCACCAGTTCCCATGGGGCCTTCACAATTTTTTTTGTGTTGGCCAACCCCGAGGGGTTCCCTACGTTTCCAAACAAAACATTTATTACACTGTTGGGTGGCTTCTTCAAATGCCGAATTAATTGATCACACTATCCTGTTGTGCTCTCTTTATTTGATCTTGTCCTCTTTCTGACCTCTTTTTTTCGCTCATTATGTGACACCACCAAATTCCCTTCTCCCCTCCCTCACTCCTTTTATATATATGTTAATGCATGTTAGCACTTTCATTATGTTGTTCTGATCTGCTGCATCATAAACAGCGTTTAAAGGAGGAAGACTCAGCATCAACACGTTCCGTCCCAGCCCTCATTCAAAATTGGACCACAAAAGTTAGAAAGTTATCATTCTGCCTGCTGTTCTCTGCTTTGTAAAGAGAGTTTATTTATTTTTTCTTGAGAAAGGACCACAAAAGTTATGCATCTAACTTTTGATTTAACAGTTGAAGTTCAAGTTAATTGATCCTTAAATGACAGAGGAACCATATAGTTTGCTGTAGATCTATTGGTATATCAAACAATATTTTTTTTTTATCCTTTGGACACATTTGAGCTTTTTAATCTTTCATAATACCGCAACTATTTATGCTTTTAATTACTAATTGATTTGTTTCACATAATTGGGTAGAAGTGTTACTAATTACGTTATTGTTCTTAGTATAAATTCAGCAGCACTACTTGTATAAATATTGCATTGCATTTTAGTATAATGCTATCCATCTCATGAACTTTTTTTCCTAATTATATTGGTTTGAATATGTATATATCAATGATGTACGAAGTAGTAATTGGTCTTCAGAGACACACTGCACATGATCACAAAAAAATTAATGTTGGTAAATTCAGTATTATCACCCATTTACTTTATTTCTCCTTGTTTCTCTTTTTATCATATCTCTACTCTACAAGAGGTGAAGCCAGCATTTTCCAATTCATTTAGTAAAATCTATTGCAATAAAAGACAAAAAAAAATTAAACTGTACTCATTAACCTTGGGAAATAAATGAAAACAAGAAAAATTTATAGAAAAGTAAAGCGCATAAACTTTCAGATTCGTTATATTTAATGTGCACATGTGTTTTAAAATTTAACATGAGATAAATTAAACGGGAAAGAAATTAAGAGGAAGAGAAGGGTAGGAGAGGAAATGGTGGGAAGGAGGAGGGAGGTAAAAGACTTTTATAAATTATGGACATTTCCAAACTCTAAATGACTGTTTGGTTAAAATTCTACCTAAACAAAACCATGGTTTTGAAAAATGATTTTAAATCACTTCCGTCCAACGTGTTTCGTAAAGTGTGCATAATCCATCTCAACCATTCATTTCTAGAATCAATTCTACTCAATTGTAAACTAAACGGACACTAAAAAACATAAGGGGGAGGACTTTCTACAACTCTCTCCTTCCTTTTTCCAAATCGAGTGTGTTTGGTTTAAATAAAGAAATGAAAGAGATTTTAATAAGTAAATAGGGGATTTGGATTCTTTGCAATCCAAAAATGACGGAGTCACCGCAATCATCAAATGTTAGTCGTCCGATGAAGATCAGACGACTCAGATGTTGAGATGTTTAAATCTATTGCAATAAAAGACAAAAAAAATCAAACTATACTCATTAACCTTCGAAAATAAATGAAAACAAGAAAAAATTATAGACAAGTAAAGCCCATAAACTTTCAGATTCGTTATATTTAATGTGCACATGTGTTTTAAAATTTAACATAAGATAAATTAAATGTGAAAGAAATTAAGAGGAAGAAAAGGGTAGGAGAGGAAATGGTGAGAAGGAGGAGGGAGGTAAAAGACTTTTATAAATTATGGACATTTCCAAACTCTAAAAAACATAAGGGGAGGACTTCCTACAACCCTCCCCTTCCTTTTCCCAAATCGGGTATGTTTGGTTTAAATAAAGGAATGAAAGAGATTTTAATAAGGTAATAGGAGATTTGGATTCTTTGCAATCCAAAAATGACAGAGTCACCACAATTATCAAATGTTAACCATCCAATAAATATCGAACGGCTCAGATGCTAAAATGATTTTTAAATCGGATTTAAACATCTCATCACCTAAGTCGCCTGATCTTCATCGGATGACTAACATTTGATGACTGCGGTGATTGTGTCATTTTTTACTGCACCCAAACCCAATCCAAATTCAGGGAGAGGTAAGATGGTATTTTATATTGTTTAGTTCGAGGATGAGAATGGAGACTTTTCTTATTTGGTTCACAAAGGAAGGAAAAGAAAATAAAACTAATTTACTTTGATACTTCTATACTTTTATAACATGTCCAACTTTATTAATAACACGGGAGGGATAGTTAAATAATTTTGATTCATTTATTTTAAACCTCTTTTTCTCTCATCCAAATCCCCATGTTTGGAGAAGAACTAACATGTTATCAAGAGCAATTTTGACATCTCCCCTTTCTTATTAAAAAATTAAAACAAACATAACATCTCTCTTACAATCCATCAACTCCTCCCCTCCAACCAAACAGTATGATTTTTACTACAATATATGAAACCTGAATCTGTTTTGCTGTTTGAAATTTCTAAAACGAGTAACACCCGGTAGTTGTAAATTATTCCAAGGATAACAGTAAATTACGGGATGCTGTTAGAAATTGAATGCACCGTTACTGAGGCCAGTTTTAGAGCAGAACTATAGCCCCACGGGTGCTGGGGTCCTTCGCCTGGTTTTTCCAGATGTGAATGTTTCGTAAACCCAATTTATTGTGTTTGCGAATATTTAAAAGGTGATTCATTAACCCATGTGAACTCAAGTGACATGTCTCAACTCTCTTGAGATATTTCATATTGCTTGAGATATTTTTTCCCACTTACTATATATGGTTTTAGACTTAGTGAGAGAGACAGATTATGAATTACCAGACCAAACCATGGTTTTAGTACTTTATTGGAGTACTATTATATCATTTTCAACTTTTCTTAATTAATACATAGTATTAAAGTTTGATTCAACTCACTCTTATATAAGATCTTCAATTTTATTTCATGAATCTAAACTTCATATTACAATTGAAATCTTGAATATCTTGCGAATTAATGAAAGTGCTCTAATAACCGTCCTTTCTCATGCCTTATGCATTATCCTCATAAACTCTGTAGCTGAAAATTTACAGAGAACGTATGAGTTTACAGAGTCATCCTTTATTTTTGAAATAAATTTAAGACCCCTTGGCAGAGCTTGGATGATGGTTTGTGAGCATTTGAATAAAGTTCCAAACACAAATTTGTAGTAACAATTTCCAAAATTAATTATAGTTGTTATCAAGCATTTGATAATGCACTAACCGATAATAAAAGGCCCCGCAGACTTAAATAAAAGGAAAATGTTTTGGTAGAACCTATTTTGGGGTGTAGAAGGTACATGATGAGTAGTGTGATGAAAAGAGAGAGAAATATAAAAAATACTGAAATATACAAGGACATGCAAGTGAAATTGAATGTATAAATATCTGTATCGAAAACAAAATTAAGGTGAAGATTTCGTGCATTAGTTCTAGGGCTTTTGCAAACCTAGCTGTTAGGATGAAGGGAACAGAGTTGTTAAAAGTTTTGATAGAGTACAACAGCTTTTCTACTATTTGCCATTCAATTTCTAGTTTTGTAATCAGTGCTATTTAATATAGCTTCAGACTCCATCATAAAACTGTTTACAAAGTATAGGAAAATATTGGACACAATTTATTTGTGACCAGTGTTATAAACCAATTTTCACAAAAGCTTATATTTGATATACATAAGAAGACTTAAAGCGTCTACAATACATAGATCCACCAACTTATTTTTAAATTAAACTTTTTCTATTGAAATAATGGAGACAATAAAATTATAGAGGTTTTGATTTTGATATCATGAAGCATCTATCCCAATTTAATTTACTCAAATTCCAATTAAAATAACATGCAGTGGTAAGAGAACCATGTAAAACGTAGGCTTTCCAGATCTAGCTAGGAATTCAATTAAATTCATTGGTTTTCAAAAACTAGAAATTAAACAGAGTATAATCTGGTGGAAATTAATTCACAATTGACTATAATCTGACAAAAGGAAACGTTGTAATAAGAAAGGAAGAATACATTGTACAAGTAACACCCCATAATCTGCTAAACAGGACCTGATGAAAACTATTACAGGACTTCTTTTTCTTTTTTTTTTTTCTGTTTCATTTTGCCAAAAAGATAAAAAAAAAAAACTGATTATTATAAGAAATTTAAACAAATAATGCAAACCAAAAGTAGAGGAAACCATAACACCCTTTTAACAGTGTGGGAAGCTTCAGAATCACATTAGAAGCAGCACACCTTATTGGGTAATGAACCCTTGAGAGGGGGGGGGGGGGGGGGGGGGGTTCAATAATCATAATCACAAAGTGTATATTTTACAGAAAAGTGTAATGCACAATATCATTAATACCTGTCAAAGAGGTCTAAAAAGTAACTAGAAGTATCCCTTCTTTTTTCCCTTTCTGCAAAGCCAGATATATATAAACATAACCTTTTATTACTTGAGAAAATCTGGAAGTTCAATGTTATTTGGATCCTCCACATCATTGATCCAACCATACTTCTCCATGAAAGGGTTTGCCAAGGTCTCTGGTGGATAATCAGCAATGCAATCACCCCACACATTTGCATCCCCCAGATCCCTCATTACCTCCCATAAACAGCTGTTACATTTAAAGCCAGCACCAAAACTTATCATGAACACTCTATCTCCCTTCTTGAGCCTCTTCTTTGCTTCCATGTACCCTAACACATACCACAAGCTACTAGCTGATGTGTTCCCAAAACGGTGAAGTGTCATCCTTGCTGGCTCAAGATCATGTTCACTCAGATCCAAGCTCATCCCAATCCCATCAATCACTGCCTTCCCTCCTGTATGAAGGCAAAAATGATCAACCCCAGTCTTGAAATTCAAAGGGGATTTTGTAGTTCCCCCACTTGCTAACTTAGGAGCACTACCCCTTATCCTCAATTTTTTAATTAAGGACACAACTAAAAACCTCAGCAACTCCCTTGTTGGCAAAATCTTAGGTGATATCACCCTTAAATTATCCACAAAAGCCCTTGTAGCTGCCTTGGGGAGTGTTTTCCCAAGATGAAACCCAACCCTCCCCTGTTCATCTTCCTTCTGAATACAGCAACTATAGGCCTCTTCTCTTGCCCCATGATGTGTCCTCACCAAGCACTTCAACCTCAACATGGCCCTATGCGTCAAGGACCTTTTATTTGTCAAGAGAATCACACACCCACCAGAACGGAACAAACAATTAGCAAGGATCATTGATCTGTCATTGCCAGAATACCAATTTGGACTAAGAGACTCTGAAGTCACCAAAAGAGCAAACTTGTTCCTTTGTGACTTAAAAATGTTCTTAATAATGTCCAATGATATAAGGCTAGCACTACAACCCATCCCAGTGAGATTGTAAACTTTTATATCATCCCTCATTTTGTAACGGTTAATGATTCGTGAAGATAAAGAAGGAACAGCAGCGAGCATAGAGATATTAACCACAAGCACATCGATCTCAGAAGGGGAAATTGCTGACCTGGCAAGGAGTTTCTCAATGCTATCATTGAAAAACTCGTCCATTTCTGAAACACCATCATCCAATGTGGGACTTGCTTCATGGCCTTCAAAGATGTTTCTTGGTGCATAAGTTTGTTCCCCAATGCCAGAACTAACAATGGCTTTGAGGAGAAACTTGTACTCATTGAGGCCCAAATTCTCGGTCCTCCTTATGATCTTCCCACAAAACTCTGTTCCGAGCATTCTATCATCTGTTGGTTTGTAACATTGGTAATCCAATATGTAGCATTCTTGGTCCCTTCTTTGATCAAATAACCTCCAGATGAGGAAAAGGAAGTACAATGCTAGAACAACATAGAGGAAAGAGAGGAACTCCATGAGAGTAGGTAGTGTTTGAGAGAGAGAGGAATTGGTAAGGAAAGGATAGAGAGGGTAGAGAATTATGTTGGATTAAAATTTGAAGAGCAGTGCAGGGGATTTTATAAGAAGGGAGAGTGAAGTGTGTGTGAATGAGTTGGGTGCATGTGAATGTTCATAAGTTCCAAGTGTCAATATCTCAACCCCCAACAAACTTTTTTATATTTTGGTAACCTTTGCGCGTGTCCCATTTGAGAAACGATTTTATAAAATTCATCAAAAATAGAAAATACACTCAAAATAAAATAAAAAAATTGTAATAATAAATAAAAGCGAAAAATAAAAATGGATAGATTTTCTTTTAGAAAAAACCAAATAAATCCTGTATGTTAACCCTTATTGCCAGAAACAACCAAACACTTGTAACCCGTTGGGCATGTGTAACGAGTGCCTTTGTCCAAGTCTCTAAGATAGGAAGTAGGAACACCGTAAAGTCTAGAAGACCATATTTTTGTGGAATAATTATATTTATATAATAACTCCTTTATACAATAAAATAGAAAGAAAAATAAAAAATATGATAAATAATGTGATGAAAAAAAGATAAAGAAAAAATATTGTATAAAATGTCATATGTACAACTTTTTTTTTTGTTTACATGGAACGAATGAGGTTTGAACCTAAGACTTCATGTTAATCTACCTAAACCTCCCTAACACTAGGTCAATCCTAATGGATAATACAACTCATTTTTGTCTAGGGGATTCTAATATGGATCATGTTCAATGTAAGACGACCGTATTTTTATTTAGATGTGAAGTGCGCTAGAATGGATCGAGCACACAAGTGTTGATCAAAATAACTTTCTAAATTAAGCTGGATTACTAAAATTAATATTCAAATTTATTATAATTAACATGAATTTTATAATCGACCATAAAAGTTATAATAACTTAATAGAACGGGACACATGATTAAAACAGTGGAACACTTTTGTTCCCTAAAAAAGGTGGAACCAACTGGAACGGAACATGACATTTTATTAAACATTTTTTAATAACAAAATTACCATTCCTTATCTTTATAACTTTTTCACTGCACACCCAACTAAAAAATAAAACCCTTGCCACAATCCTTTTTCGCCTTGCGCTGTTCGCTGCTCCTTTTTCACTCTCCATGCACTATTCGCTGCTCCTGCTGCATACAAGGACAAAGTATTTTTTTTCTCTTTTACTTTGCTATTTGCATCATTTGAATTATTATGCTTTGCTATTTACATAATTTGAATTACTGATAATTTGAATTACTTATCTTTTCCCCATTCAAATAAAGAGGATGTTGGACCATTCAAATCAACGATGATATATATACATATATATATATATATATCAACGTTGATTTTATATATTAGCCCATCATAAGAAAAATTATTGTTATGATGAATGCATTTATTTGAAACTTTATAAGTGGAATTTTTAATATAATTTTTTTATTTGAAACTTTTTTATATAGTAATAACAATATATTTAAGTTAATTATATTTTATAAATTATATTTTATCAAATATTTCATATTTACGTATTTAGAAAATATTTATAAAATTTAAATATTAATATATTAATAACTTTTAAGAATATTATATAATAAAAGTCATAAAATAACAAATGTAAAAAAATGTTCTATTCTGTTTTGTTTAGCTTTTTATACTCAACCAACATTAAACAGGATAGGGATATATATGTAATTAAACATGGTGTTCTGTTCAGTTCAACAAGTACCAAACGCAGAATAGAACACATGGTTCCGTTCTGTTCTATTGTTACCAAACACAGTTATAAATACATTATTGTTTTGTTCCATTCCGTACTGTTCTATTTCGTTCTGTCCCGTTCCACTACCAAACGCTAAGGATGCAATTGGGTGAGGGAAACATTAAGAAGGAGAAGTATGGAACATTGGAAATTACTGAAAAGGGATTTTCAATTTCAGTTTAGTAAAGAAGGGTATCATAAACTAGGACGAAAGGCTAACAATCATCGAAAGGGACGCGAGAACAAACTCGGTTGTCACTCATACACCAGCTACATTCAACCTCGCTAAGGATGCAGTTGGGTGAGGGAAACATTAAGAAGGAGAAGTATGGAACATTGGAAATTACTGAAAAGGGATTTTCAATTTCAGTTTAGTAAAGAAGGGTATCATAAACTAGGACGAAAGGCTAACAATCATCGAAAGTGACGCGAGAACAAACTCGGTTATCACTCATACACCAGCTACATTCAAACTCGGTTGTCTTCATCTACGTACAAAATCATGTTTACCCATGAAGTCATTCAACTGTTCTCGTTCGTGTATGTTAATTACGTCTGACTTATACCTGAACCCACCCATGAGTAAGAAACAAAATAATACTCACTCTTAGCTTTACCCTCAAAATCAACCTTCAGAAAGTAGCTTAGAAGATTCCCTTCTCCACGAATGCCCACCTCATGTCTCTTTTTGTCTTTTCACACCAGTCTCTTTACTAGAGGATTTTCACTTTCGACCTTTGATGATCGGAGCAACCGGAACTGCAACATCTCCACCACCTAAAAGACTAGCGGCATGAGACATTGTAGACATTCCTTCTCCATGAACTGCCGGTAATCGCTCAGAGTTTGACCATAGGGTTCTCACTACCACCACCAACCACTATTCCCCTCCTATCATCACAGCCATTCAACCCACCATGGACATAACCCAAAAAACACAGCAAAGAGCAGAAAGACAAGCCACAATCCACAGAAAAATCCCTCAAGCAACTTTGAAAAATTAACAAACAGAGAAGCAACGGAGAAATACCTGAAGTTCAAATGATTCAAAGAATGGGTAAAATATACCAAGATTCACACTAAACTTCGTGAAGGAAACTAACAACAGCAAGCAAAGAAGACAAAGAAGCAGAAACAATGTCCAAACGCTTTCTAAGATTAATGTGAAAAACGAAGCGATACAAGCAGGCTAGATGTGACAGTTAACGTATCCAACAAACATGGATATGCTTATAGGAAAATCCTAGTCATCCAACGACCCATATTCAAAAGCCAAAAAATGCAACCGCTCACTCCAAAAAATGAAACGACACACACTAAGCTAGACTAGGATAATATGTCGCTCATCCTTTTGGTCGAGTACTTCTCCATTACACCTTTTATTATACATCTTTGACTATAAATCTATTTTGCCTAATTAGCTCATAACTTTTGGGACTATGTTACGTACTGGCCAAGTACTACCCCGGTCGGTATCAGATAAACACGTCAGTAGATATCCCCTTCTACCAATAACATCCACATTCAATGAACAGACCAAAAAGAGAACCAAGCCAAAACAATTATTTAGCTTATCAATCAATCACGACAATTACTCAACATATCAATCAATCAGGGAGGCAAGGAGACAAATTGCACCTAGATCGAAAAGTATTCAAATAAATACTCAGTCTAAGGTAATCAAAGAGGACTAACCATATCAAAAGGATCAGATGTTAATTGAATGACCAACCTAGAGAGAGCCTATATAAGACCCTCGTTAGACAACATCCAGACACACACGCTCTTATTCATAACTATGTCGTTACTCTGCTGAACTGATTACTCACCCCAACCCCTAGTAGAGTTGGGTTTTAGTTTGTGTAAGAATAGAATTCTTGCATTTTTATGAGGACATCATTGTTGAAGTTTGTATAAGATTCTACAAGCATCATTAAAGTAAGTAAAATGTTTAATTTATTTATTTTAAAATATGATATGTATGTGTAGATCGAATATGCTATATGTATTTATTTAGTTATTTGAAATCTGTGCGAGTTAATCTTCCCTGTAGATTTTTTAGTTTTCTTATCAATATATGTGCCTATGTGTAATGACAAGAAAATGGAAAAGAGACATGATTCGTATGGAATGATAAATTTACCTATTTGCTCACCGACTTACAATTATTTTAAAAGTCATTGAACATAAATACATTTATTTTCTTCTCACTTTTATATTTAATCAAACAAGCGTAAAGAACCATAAGTTCACAGATTAAGGGGTTGATTCAACTTAACCGATAGTTTTGAATTTACGACTTTGGTATATAATTGCATTAAATATTACATATGGTTCCAAACAAAAAATAAATAAAATTTCCCACCTTTTCCCTCTTTATCAAAATCCCACGTGTGTGTTGTCCACGTTTCTAGCCTCTTGCTTGAGGGTCGGGCATGTTAGAAATATATAGTATTAAATCATTCATGTGTACTTTATCTAATATCTTAAGCATTTAGGATAGTGAGAATTTAGCTAACAAGAGAGTGGGAGAGGACAATGGAGGACAAGAGGTTCGGGGATAATTAGTGTGAAATGACAAAAAAAAAAAAAACATTATCATATCCTTGTTAGTTTCTAACATAACTCCCATTACTAGATTAATAAGTAGGAGAGTATGTAAGATAAGAGAACATGCTTGTCTTATTTATTGACTCCCCAAACTATAGATGAGATATATATTTAATCTATTTTAGCCACCAAACAAACCTTATGGATACTGATTAAAAAATGAAAATTAGGATATTTTTAAGTTCTACATGCATTAAATATTACACTTTTTTAATAAAAATATTTTATTTTTTATTCCATAACCCAATATTCTTAGGATATTCATCAAAAGGACTATACACACGCTTGTGCATGCGTGCACACATTTGTAAGTAATAATAAAAAAAAACATAAAAGAAGAAAAGTCAATGTTATGGTGTGTTTGATGAAAACATTTTTTTTTTGGGTTTTTTAAAAATGTCGCAATTTGGTACCCTCCAGTCAGAGAGAGTTTTGATACCTTCCTGTTATTTATTTTATTGAATGGAGGCATATAGGCCTAAACTACATAGGAACAAGTCGTTTACTCCGTCCTAAATTATTTCAAAGACATAAAATAGATTTTAAACGAGACACATGTGTATTACAAATGAGAATGTGAAAATATAGGGAAATACAATAAAAAATACATGATAATGGTTATAGGGGGTCAAAAAGTCTTTTAAAAAATTAAAAGTACAAATTCTAATAGTTAAATATTGTCCTGTAAGGGTAAAAATACTAAGACCATTTAAAAAAGTTGAGAGAAATTGATTAAATAATCAAAGAAGGTACCAAAACCCTCTCTTACTGGAGGGTACCATAAAATTTCCCTTTTTGGAATTATTTAATAAAATAATTTTAAAAAGAAATGATTTATTTATAATCTTATATCACCACAAAAAAAACTAGAAAATAGTTTATTTTTAAACATCTCAAAGTAGTTTTAGAATTTTAATTTTTAAAAATAAAAAATAGTCACATTTTTCAAAAAAGAATTAAAAGATATCGTCAAACATGGTTTTTGGTTTTCTATTTTTAAAAACTGTAATAAACAGATTACATGTCAAATGAAATATGTGAAGTAAAATATAAATATTAAATGTGTCAAAAAAATTTGAAGCTCAAGTATGCATGACTCTAAGTGGCTTGAATTGTGAACTCTAATAAGAATGTGATTATTGACAAAGTTTCTATCGGTCTCCCTGTCTAATTAATTATTAACACTTCAACTTTTACAAATCCTTGTTAGTCAAGTCAACCACACCCCCAACCAATTCTGGTTGTAGACAATAATAGTAATGCAACCAATGATATACATATATAAAGGGAATGATTTAACTCCTATAAAAATAATGATTCACTTTAGAGAATAAATTGTAGAGATAATTGTTGGTTGAAAATTCAATGGTTAAGACTTACAAAATTATCATTCACATGTATAATAAACTATGATGTCATTAAAATTTCAATCATTGATATCAATAGTTATTTCTACACTTATTTTTTAAAAAATGCATCTTTCAATCTAGAGGAGTCAAATCTAAAAAGAATAATGTATCTTATTCATTTTCAGTTGCATTAGAGCATAGAGCATACATATATATTGTACGAAAGAACTTGAACAGAAGCGTAACGAAATTATTTTAACTAATTAATCATGGTTATATCAATAATATGTAAATTTGACAACAACTTTGTTTTTTTTTTTCACTCAATCTTAATACACTCTTTTACGGTCATTTTTTTTCTATCTCTTTTTCCTTCCTCATCACATAGTTATTATATCTTTCATTTTCTCTCTCCTCTATTCATTTTTATTTCTATCTCTCTCTCCTCATTCAAAATTTGAGTGTGAGATTGTTTTTTTTTCCATCTGTAGAGTGATACCTTCAGGCGATGACCAGCACGACAGAGGAAGGATATTGATCATGGTGGAGAATGGAGATCCATGGTTGTGCACCTGCAAAAGGGACTCCAACGCTTAAGTCAGCAGAGTATCAAGGTTTAGGGTTTTATTGTCGGTTAATCTCATACTCGTCAGATGTCCTACATTTATAGTCGAGTTAGGTATGGAAGTTAGT
Source organism: Sesbania bispinosa (assembly GCA_026901365.1). Taxonomy (NCBI): domain Eukaryota; kingdom Viridiplantae; phylum Streptophyta; class Magnoliopsida; order Fabales; family Fabaceae; genus Sesbania; species Sesbania bispinosa. Next base: position 2,038,113 of record QLOH01000046.1, on the reverse strand, counting down.
TAGGCAGTTGTAACGACTAGGTTTTGTTATTCACGCGTATCTAGGAGATTGTTCCACACGCGCTATAACTGATGTCGGCTCATGTGGTTGGCGAAAAAAAATAATATATAGGTGTCTAAGGCATTCAAGTGCAGCATTGTCGATGATTTGATATATATAAGTCGGCTTGGTCGAGGTCCTGAACACCATCAGATAACAATACACAAGAAGGCAACCATTAGATGTCATGTAAAAGTTGTGCAAACAACATTTATACTATTCATCTTTCATTGTGTTAAATATTAAATATGCATATGTAAAATGATGTTCTCACACTTCAAGATGAGATCTTATGGGTGTAAGAAAAATAAAAAGAAAAAGAAGAGAATGAAAGTAAGAAACATAAAAATGTGTAAATGATAAGATGAAAAAAGATAGGAGAAAGAAAAAAATATGTAAAATAAGATATAAAAGAATGAGATGCGTATGCGTCATATATTGGTGGCTATTAAGAGAGTAAGAACAGTTTGAAACACAAGTATGATATAATTTCACTACTATAGATAATTCTTACAAAACACACTCTAATTAGAAACATTCTAGCGTGGATCAATAAAATCGGTTCACCTAGTCCAATTATATTTATTGGTTATTAAAGGTAAATGAATAATTTTATTTTTTATCAAATGGTTCTTATATAACTATTTAAGTTTGATTTAAGGGAAAATATAAATTTATAATATAACCTATGTTAATTTCGTTAATATCTACCTATTTAAAGTTAAAAGTGAAACCCTATACATTATACAATACTACTAATTTAAATTTTTTTTTCAATCAATATTTTACAAGTATAACTAGAAACCGATTTAATATTAACCATTAATAAAATGAATATTAAATATGATTGTTAAGAATTTAATTAAATTAACATGTACCTCTAATTACATAAGTTCATAAAAACCAATCAAACGTATAACTTGAACTCCGAACCTAGGATTCGATTTACATATATAATATGTGAGTTCTTTAATTAGCTTGTAACTATTATGGGTTTGGTGTTTAGCTTAAACTCAAACCCATGGATATTGACCCGCCCCCCGGTCCTATTTTGATGGGGGAAAACCCGCTTTAACCGGATTTAAGTAAAATTCGATCCCGAACTCGTCTCTCCTTTAATGAGGGAGGGGACAGATTTAGGGGTGCAAGAACCCACTTCGCCCTCGAACTCGAGCCGGTCTCGATATAATAATAATTTTATTATACTAATACTTAAATAGTAAAGGTAAATTTATATATTTTTATTAAAATATAATATAGTTCTTAAGTTTCTTATTTTTTTAGGATTATCCATGTCTATATTTACGTATTATTTGAATTAGAATATATTAGATATATGACGTATTCCAAAACATGTATTTAAATTATAAAAAATAGAGAAAAATGAAAAATAAAGAAGGCGAAAACCACACGAGTTTCCCGAACCCGACGGGGATCGCGGGAATGGGGTTGAGTTTCATAATTTCATACTCGCTCTCTTTAAATCCGAACCCTGAACCCGACCCAAATTTTACGGGGGCGGGGACGGGAAGAGCAAAACCCGCCCCTTAACCCACCCCGCTCCCATGCCTACTCTTAGGTGTGGAAATAGGCCAGGTCACTCATTGTGGGCCTACGACCCAACCCATTTAAGGCCTAATTTGGCTTGATTCGCTTAATAAAAATGTCAGCTTTAAAATTTTGAAATAGCTTTCTTAATTAAATAGGTTAAACTTAAGCTTTTTAAAAAGTCTATTAGAGTTGACAGGTTAGCCTATTTATAAATAATATTATTTTTAATAAAAATATAAATATATTATACATAATAAATAGTGTAATAATATATGACTTTTTAATTTCTCTCGTTTGCCTATGTAGAGATATGTTTGTTGGCCTATTTAAAGGCATATGTCAATGACATATTTACATTATTAAAAAGTTAGTCTATTAGTCCGTAAACACACTAGTCTATATAGAGATATACTAATTAGCCTTTTTAAATGTCATAACATGAAATAAGTTTTTAGATAGGCTAATAGAAGGCTTTCATACAAGCCACCAGGCTTGAGAAGATGGCCTATGACAGGTAACAAACCAGACTTGGACCATGAAAATATAATGCAGACCATGTTTGGGCAATGCAAAGCCTAGTTTGGCTCGACCTACTTCCACTCCTAATCTTCTTATACGTCATATATTGGAGTTAAGGGTGGGAATAGGCCAGGCCAGGCTTTGATTAAATAGGCCTGGCCTATTTAAAATATTCATGGCCTAAGTCTAGTCTATTACCTGTGATAAGCTCTTTTTAGGCCTGGCCTGACCTTTTTAGAAGCTTGGCCTATCCTACTAGCCTATTTAAAAGCCTAAATATGAAAAGGCTTAAATAGGCCTATAGGCTTGAGTTTAAATAGGTCAATAGTTAAGTAGGTCTTTTTCATATTAAAACCTTTAAATAGGCTAAAATAGGCCTTTGGCCTTAAAATACCAATTGGACAACAACAATACATGCAACCTGTTCAACAACAAGCAATACCAATTGGCAACCTATTCAATAGCAAGCAATACCGTACCAATCGACAAATACATGAACAAAAGCTAAAAAATATTTGAGTAATAAGGCTTTTCTCATCAACTCAACCAAGAAACATACAAGTATTCCCATCATAATCCAACAGAAATAAGTTTCACACAATTACAGCTTAATATAAGAAAGACAACCAAATAGGCCTTTGGCCTTAAATTACCAAATCAGTATAACCAAACCAGCCTCACTCAACAAACAGTAGCAATATTATCCTAAATTCCTAATCTAACAAACAACATAATAGTTTCATCAAATCTTCAACGTGATATCTTCTTGTCCTTCATTCACCTACAAAAATAAGAACATAATTAGTTATTAAATAGAAAAATACTTTAAAAATAAACATGCATGTTAACTAATATAAGGAAACATGTAAACATAACAAAAATTTAACCTTTGATTTTCTCTTCAAATTATACTTGTGGCGCATCCAATCCCCACCACAAATGAGTGCTTCAATAGATTCTTCATTCAATTTAGAACGAAACTCATCAATAACTCTACCTCTAACACTAAATGTAGACTCCGATGCCATAGTTAAGATTGGAATGGAAAGTATATCAGCAACCATCTTTGACAAGACCTTATATTTGATACTGTTGTTCCTCCACCACTCCAAGGCACTAAAGGAGTTGTTATAAACATAAGGAATATAAACACCTTCATCGAGATAAGGTTGCAATTACGATTTCAATGGAGGAACAACTTCCTTTTCACGCACCATGCTCATAATTTGGTCAAATCCAGTGATGACTAAAGATGTAGGTTTAGTGGAAGATGCTAGATTGTTACCGACATTATTTTCTGTAGAGGATGACTCCTCCAAAGCTAGGGACACATATTCATCATATAGCTTTTCCAATGAATTTCGTACCTTATGTAAATTCTCTTTAGCAACTTCCCCAAGCTTATATATCAATGAAAAACATATATCAATAATGTGAAACTTGCATCTAGAATCTAAAACACTAGCAATACCCATAAATAAATTACATTCCCTCCAATATTTGTCAAACTTTATTTTCATTGGGGCTGCCATTTCTCTCATGAAGAGATCATTATCCTCAACTGCATCATCAATTACCTTTTTCACCTTCCAAACTTCAGCAAGATACAAATTAGCAGTAGGATACTCACTTCCTGAGATTACACGAGTAGCCAAATCAAACACTTCGAGAAGTTTACAAACTTTCTCAACTTTGCTCCAATCATCAGGTGAAGGTGCATAAACATAATGTGGTTCTCTTTCCTTATATGCAGTAAAAACAATCTTAAATTTCAAAGCAGTTGCTAACATATGACATGTGGAATTCCATCTTGTTGGGCAATCAATAATAAGCTTTTTTTATCTTTTATGCCCTTTTGTTCAACAATATCACAAAAACCTTTCAACCTTGCATCATTGAAATTAATATATTTCGCACTTTCACAAACATTAAATATGATATTCTTAATCTTACTAAGACCATCTTGCACTAACAAATTCAATATATGTGCACAACATCTAACATGAAACAATGCACCATCAAGGAATAACTTACTGTTAAACGACAAGTTCTCCTTCAAATTTCTCAAGCATGAGTCATTGTAAGAAGCATTATCAACAGATACTGAAAAGACTTTATTCTCAATGCCCCAAGCCTTCAAACATTTAAAAATAGCATCATCCACGTCAATTCCACACCTTAGAGCAGGTACCTTCAAAAAACTCAAAACTCTCTTTTGAAGTTTCCACCCCGCATCAATAAAATGGTCAGTGACAACCATATATTTAGCTACTTGGTGGCTAGATTTCCACGTATTTGTAGTTAGGCTAACCTTGCTAACACCTTTCAACACATTCTTCAAGTTTCTCTTCTTCGCATCATATATTGCTAAACAATCACTTCTTACTGTCTTACGAGTAACCTTCTGAAAATCTGGATTTGCAAATTGAAAGGCCCACATCCAGAGCTCATCCTCAACAACACTAAAAGGATGTTCATGAGCCATAACAGCACTGTCAATTATTTCCCTCATCTTCTCATTAGAGTATCTAACACCATGACTTAGAAATGGATTACCTGGATTTGAAGGCTAAAATGGAATGACACTTTGCTTCTTTTCATGAGCCAATTGCAACCTCCTTTGCAAGCAATTTTCAGTGTGTCTTTTCAAATGACTAGTGTTAGCCCCTTTACCTCCAGTAGCAAATTTGTCTTTACAATACTTGCAAACAACTTTCTTTGCACCTCCCTTAACTTCAACTTCCTCAAAATCATTCCAAACAGCTGAAGTTTGTTGCCTCTTCCTTTTAATGATTACATCTTCACTAACTTGATCTTTTCCTTTTTCACCCTCTTGTGCATTATTTGGTGGTTGACTTGAATCCGTGGGCACCCGTTCAGTCACCTCATTAATAGATCCAGGAGTGGATGAAACAACTTCTTTGCTCTGAAGTGGAGAAGTCATTTTCTGGAACTGAAAATTAAATAAGTAAAATTAGAACCAAAATAGCATAATTATTAACAAAAGAAATAAAATAATAAATACAATGGTAGTCATGCACTAAATAAACATATTAACATACCAAATAGGAACTAAATAACATGCATTCAAGAACTAAATAGCATACCAATTAGGCACTGTAAAATAGACCATAAAGCAGTCAAGATAAACTAAGATGGTAGGCACTAAATAACATATCAAATAGGAACTAAATAGCATGCCAAATAGGCATGGTTTGCTATTGCTATAAATTTACAAGATAAACTATTATTTGGCACTAAATAACATACAAATATGCACTGTAAAACAAACCATAAAGCAATCAAGATAAACTAAGATGGTAAGCACTAAATAACATATCAAATAGGAACTAAATAACATGCCAAATAGGCATGGTTCCCTATTGCTATAAATTTACGAGATAAACTATTATTTGACACTACATAACATACAAATAGGCACTATAAAACAGACTATGAAGCAGTTGATATTTAGTGCCAGATAATAGTTTATCTTAAATGTTTATCCTGGATATTTAGTGCCAAATAATAGTTTACCCACACATCACAGTGGATATTCCTAACGTTTAGTTGATTATCCATTGATACTTCTATTTAAAGGAACAATAATTAAAGCCTCGTGATAGGGCTATTGAGATCAGTTAATTGGAGAATATTCCTCATTGAAATGTTTCATAAAAAGAAAGCACAATGCACAAACTCAAGCAAACTCTTTCTTCGTTACAGAGATAAACTTATCAAAAAATAGATTACTTTTTTCACTGTTTACAAAATCTTCCTTATTAGCATTGCATGAGTATAAATTCCCACTTTGGCTCTAAGCCATTCCTGACTATTTTTAAAGGACCTCATCTTTTCTTCTCTCTTTGTGTGTCTTCCCCTCAAGAGACATTATCATCAAACACTAAATAATGTCCACCACAGACCTCTAGGAGTAAAATTCCTATTTTCCAGATATACAATGCTAAAGTCAGTCAAGTCTCACACACTCATGGTCAGTCTAGTTAAGTCTCACACTCACTTTTATCATCCACCAACAACAAACCAGATATAGAATGCTGACAGGACAGTGAGAACATTGAAAACCCGTAGCTGAAACTCACTGGAACGACGATGACGAACGGGGTGCTGGAGCGGCGAAAGAGAACGACGTGAACGACTGGCAGCAACGCAGAACGACTGGCAACGGAACAACGAAAGAACGGCAGCGACACACGAACGACGAACGACTGGCAGCAGAACGAGGAACGAACGACGTGAACGACGAATGGTGTGAATGACTGGCAGCACCGCACGAACGACGAATGGCGACGAACGGCTGGCAGCATCGCACGAACGATGAAGCACGGTGGTCGGACTCGGATTGGCAGCGGCACACGCGAGAGAGAAGAGGTGAAATTGAAAGTTGAAAGAGTGATGGTGAATAAACTAACCCTAAATCACTATAATGTAATTTTGTTATTTTTTTTACCTTTATAGATTTTCTTTTTTAATTATGTGTATAATTATACTGTAATTATAAAAAAAAATTATAGATAAGTGTATTCAAATTATTGGTGTAACTTATAAATAATTTATATTTATATATTTTTAATGCATTTTGTAACATCCTGAAAAGTAGGGCCTAGAAAATATAGTAGAAGCCTTAGGCTGAGAATCCTGTCAAGAGAGGGAGATTAGAAGTAGGAGGAGAAGTTGGGGGATTAGGGTGTGAATCTAAACAAGAATTTGGTAAATCTACTAAGAGTAATGAGTCTTAAGAGATTTTGAAAGAATAGCCAAGTGTAGTCAATCACGTCCGTAGACCGAATTTAAAGGAAATCACACCTTGTGACGGAGAGAATTATAAGGTATAAAGGTGAGGAAAGGTTTGTTTCAGAAAGAATTAGGAAAAAGGTAGGTGGAATTGAATTAGAATGGGTTAAGTGAGAAATCAGGACTTTGGGTTCTGATGTTCTCGCTCAAGCGAGAAGATCTCGCTTGAGCGAGCATATCAGTAAAATTTGCAAAATATGAGTTCTGGTTTTCTCGCTTGAGTGAGGAGGCTCTCGCTCAAGCGAGAAGCGGGGGAGTAATTAAGTGCTCTCTGGAAGAATTTCGCTTGAGCGAGAAGGGTTTCGCTCAAGCGAAATTCATTCAGAGAAGGGGCACTCTCTGAAAGAATTTCGCTCAAGCGAGAGGCTTCTCGCTTGAGCGAGAATACGATTTCAGGAAATTCTCTATGCACCCACTCAAGCGAAAAGATCTCGCTTGAGCGAGACCACGCGTCCTCGACTTTAAAACATAAAATTAGGGTTGTTTTCCCCATTCTTATCCGTTCTTTTATTCTTAGAGAGAGGGGGAGAGGGATTTCTAGAGAGAGAAAAGGAGCTTTTGGAGCCAGAGGAAGGAGGAGAAGCCAGAATCTCCGCCCCAGTCTTCCACAACGTCTTTCCCCCTTCTCCATGAGCTTCCTGGAGGTGAGCGTAGCTCACACACCCACTCTCATTCTTGCTTGAATCTTCTGAATGATCCCTAATCCTTCTTTTCCCCTTTTCTAGTTATGTATGCCCTTGAATGATTGTTGATATTTTGTGCTTGAATGTTGTTTTGATGTTAAGATTGAAGAATATGAATTTGGGTAATGTGTGCTAGGGTTCTCATGATCTCTGCTATTGTTGTTTTTATAGATTATGATTTATATTCATGCTCCTTGTCAAGAAAATCACTCAAATAATCGATCTTAAGTTCACATGGATCCAAGGCCGAGTCCCAATAGGTCTTGAGTTCGGTCAAGGAATGTTCTCTTGGGAGAATAATTCACCTTAAGGGGGTGGAAAAGTTCAAGTGGTTAATACTTCAATCCAGGTAATGACCAAGAGGTATGTAGTGGTCGTAGTCTGGAGTTGAGTATTAACCACAGTGACGCCTTTTAAGACCATCAGATTAATAGAGGATTCAAAGGCCGAGTCCCAATAGGTCTTTGGGTTAGGTCATGGAAGGTTCTTTTCAGAGAATAATTCACCTTAGAGGGGTGGAGAAGCTCAATTGATTAATATTCTAATCTGAACATGGGCCAAGAGGTAGTGGTCGTAGTCGGGATTCAAGTATTAACCACAGTGACACCTTTTAGGACCAATAGATTAATAGTTTAAAACTTGGACTTCGGTCCCCAGAGTAATGGTGGGATACGTCCCCAAGGAAGACATTCCTTGTAGTCTGAGCTCAGGTCTAGCTACAGAGATAGTGAAAAGACCTCGTCTGCCAGGTAATGCAGGTCATGCATATCATGTTCAGTTTGAGTGCATTCATCTGAGATTTTCAAATGAGTTGAGATGTGAAATTGAGATGTATAGTGAATAGAATAGTGATGTATACATGTATATATATGACATGACGTTTGAGTTGTATGTTGCATTTCATATGTCTGCCTCCCCACACTGCTTACATGCATAGCTATGCTCGTTGAGACCATAGTCTCACACCACGTTGCGGGGATACATCTCAGTTATGTAGGTTGGTTTGGTGAACGCATAAAGGAAGGAGTGAAGCTCGGAGTGCGAATCACCTCTCCTCAGATATTAGCTTGGATTCTTCGAGTGTTTGAAGTGTAATTGAATGTGTTTTTGTAATATGTTAAGGTTCATGTATTTAGGAAGATTTATTTATGTTGAGCCACTGAGTGGCAGTGGGATTGTGAAATGTATGTAGAATGTGTAACGTATTCAACTTAGGTAAGCGTTGGAATTACTTAAGCATTTGATGTGTGTATGTAAGGATATCGGTAATGGCGCGAAATAATTTCAGAAATTTGAGAATAGTGTCTCCAACGGACATTATTCTTGAATTAAGAAATTAGGACGTTACACACTTTTATTTTAAAAATATAATATATATATATATATATTAATTTTTAAATATAAATAGGTCGACCTATCAGACTTCGAAGGCTTATGAGTCAGCCTAAGCCTGACCTTTTATTTAAATAGGCTTTTTAAAATGCATGAATCTGGCCTTTTTATTAAATAAGCCAGGCCAGACCGAGCTTAATCAGGCCAGGCCATAGGCCCCTGTCGGCGGCCTGGCCTATACCCACCCCTAATTGGAGTGATATATCCAACAGAAAAAAAAAAAAAAATCAAACAAAAGCAATCTCAGCTAACTGATCAAGTGGCAATTCATGAAATTTTGGCGAAATTAAATAAAGATATGTTATTTATATAATCAATACATACAATAATTCATAAAACTTATTTTCTCTCTAAATTATATATCATTAACCACATTTCATACTCTTTTTCTTTTTTCCCTTTCTCTCTCACTGTTTTAGCTAGGATTATTGTACAATATTTAGGTGTTCCATCACAATTTCTGAATTAAACAAGGTTAAAAACGAGTTTTTCATCATTTCCTCACATACTATTTTTTCACTATTTTTCACTTATTTCTCTATATTTCATTTTTTTTCTATTTATTTTCATCTTATTTCTTTCCACACTCCACCAAACACACCCTGAAATTTACAGCAACATGTATGTGGAAATTAATTGGTGTCATATGATGAGATGGCGGCTAGGTTTACAAATTCGAATGTTGATATATTGGTACGCAATTGACGTCGATCGCCAAGCATCCCATCCCCATGCATACATATATTGCTATCCAGCACTAGGTAGTTTAATGTATAAATCAAATCAACCGTAGGGTATCTACATTATTAACACACACACCTACCGATTGGTTCTTGCTCCAGCTAGTTGGGTGTACACATCGATATCTTGCGATGCAAGTTGCTTTACGTTATTATCGATCGACTTTATATTTATATATATATATATATATGAGTCAGGTTTCGTTGACAACAGGTGTCAAACTTGTAGAGTTTTGATCAATTCAACCGTTGAATTAAAAGTTCTTATAAAGTATATCAAAATTATAAAATTTCATAAAAATCAAAAACTAATTGAAACTTCATCAAACTAATTTATTTTAACGCATAATATGTTTTTAAAATATAAGTAAAAGTTCACTATTAGATAACATACCTACGAATGTCCAAATTACCTGAAATTTGATATACATGATCATGAAAGTAATATAATGTGATTCAACGATTGGATTAATCAAATTCACATTTTACAAGAAGTTATTAAAAGGTGTAACTTTATAAATTTGACATCTGGTGTCAACGGATATGTGTGTGTGTCATGTTTTATAATAACAAGACGTTGTCATATTTAGAAAATTCAACGGCGCCCGGTTTTGACCTTACTAATTAAATGCAAATTGATATTAGACCGATACTATATCACCACACAAAGCAATTGGATATATATAAACTTCAAGTTCATCTACAGGTTGTTGGCTGTTAGACTGATAGAGAACTTGGATAGGTTTAGTTGTTTCGTTTTATGTATGTAGATTACTAATTTTTAAGACTCTATTTAATGAATTATGTGCCAATAGAAAGAGAGTATTTTATTTGAAATAAATTTTAATAAAATTGAAGTATTCTATAGAAGATAATTTTGGCAATACAATTATTTTTTAAATGATAATAAAAAAATTAAATGAAGTTAACTAATATTTTTAATTAGTATGAATTTTTTTTTTATATTCTATTGCGGATGAAGTATATAATTAATCCATCCTTCATTATTTAATAAGTATAATGTATGGACCCAATAATATCTAGCTAAATGTCTTTAAAAAAATATATCCAATTATTTAACCTCCAGCATACTAAAATCTTAGCCAAATCAATTAATGCTACATAAATGTACAACTCTTAATTATTCAATAATGCATAATGATCAAACATAGGCAGCTTTGTATAAATTGGATAAAAAATAATTAAAAATCTAAATTAATGAAACTGCTTACACTTTTCAATGCACTTTCTCTGATTTGGTTAGGAAAAAAAGTAAAAGTTTGAGTAGTTTGGATAAAACTTCTACAATGAATCAAAGAGGTCAAATGTATTTAACTTCTCTATAAGTTGTAATTAGTCTTTGTAACTCATTGATCAAAAAGTTCTCACATTTAACTTCTCCATGAGTAACTAATTTCAACTTATGGAGAAGTTAAATTCATTTGACCTCTTTGATTCATTCTATTTTTGTCTTCTAGAAGTTCTTCTGCAGAATTGTATTCAAACAGGGCCGTAATTTTCTTTTCTTCCAATTTTTTTCTCACTATTCTTTTCACTTTCACTTATTTCAAAACAATCTAATTAAAAAATCTCACTTTCCTCCTTCCTCTCCCTTTCTTTTCATTTTCATTTTGTCCAATTTCCTTCTAAACCAAACAAGCCAATAAAGAGAATACCTAAAAATGGATAATTTATTTTGAACACAAATATTTAAATTTGATTATTTTATTTCTTTAACTTTTAATTAATGGTATATAGGGATAATTTCAATTATCATTTTCCTTTTAAATTGAAACAACTTGTTTAGATTAGTTTGTAAAAGTGGCATAAGGGTCTATTTAAAATACAAATGAGTATTTTGACTATTTTTGCAATGTATAAGATAATATTTTTATTTTGATGATACTTCTAAGATATTTTTAAAAATTAACTATAAAAGATGATATTTTTAAGTTTTAAATAAAAATATCTAAAATATAAGGAGATTATTATATGAAAATTATGAATATTTTCTTAATTAATATATATTTTTAAATTCAAACAAAAAAACTCCAAAAAATAAAAAGAGATTCATGCCAGATGGACATTAGATAAAAAAAATTAACATTTTTTATAGTAACTAGCGGATATACAGGCACTGTCCGCATTTTTTTTGGAAAAGACGTAAAATTTGTTTATTTACATTTTCAAATACCTTAAAGAAGGATTTGAATTTGAATTATTAATCTATATTTTTCAAAATTACTTTAAAAATTCACGACTTAAATGATAAGGATAATATTTTAAATTTAAATTAAGAAATAGGGATTAAAATTAGAATAGAAAAAATAGAATCAATCAGGATTTGAATTTGAATTGTAAAAATAATGATTAGTGTTAAAAAAATTATCATTAAAAGAACCAGAATTCAGTATATCCTCCAAATTTAAAGAATGATTTGAATTTGAATTATTAATCTACACTTTTCAAAATTACTTTAAAAATTCACGACTTAAATGATAAAGATAATATTTTAAATTTAAATTAAGAAACAAGGATTAAAATTAGAATAGGAAAAAAATATAATCAATCAAGATTTGAATTTGAATTGAACAAATAAGGATTAGTGTTAAAAAAGTTATCATTTAAAAAACCAGAATTCAGTATATCGGAATCGGGCGTGAATCAGTATGACACTCTTCTACCCCAAATAATAAAATAATTACCAAGTTAAATTATAATGAAAACTACAGTTAACACCGAGGTAAAAAGGTTCACAAATCCTCTTTTAATTAAATAATTATTCAAAATCCAATGATGTATCCATAAAAGAATAAAACTAAGGTTTCCAAGGAACTAAATTACCAACATGATAAAGACATAACTTGGCCATATAAGACCCTTAGAAATATTTTTTCTAAATCTTTACATAACAAATAAGAAATATAAGCTCCTAGACACTAAGCCCCGATGTCACATATATCATAGCGAGACCATGTCCCTTCAAAATTCAGCACTTTGAGTGCCCTCTTCATTACCTAAGAAAACCACAAGAGAGAGTACGGTGAGGAATGGAATACAGACATATACATGTAATACAGAAGGCTACCCCTGTTCCCACCCATCACCATACACAACATCATTTATCTCAATCCACAAACTATACATTCCACATAATAGATTCACACAACTATAATCTTGAACTTCTCATACAATCACAGTATAATATGTATGCTCATACCATGCACATGCACAACACCTCTCCTAAGAGTCATGATTTGGAACTCCGCACAATGGGCGCACCATCAATTCCCTTAGTTGTTACCAATAATGGCCCTATCGTTAAACGCCTTCTTGGCCGGTAGGTTGCACAGTTAAACACCCCTCTTGGGCCCGTGCAAAGACACTCGCTCCCTCCCACCGTCACCCACCTCTTATGGGTTGGTGAGTCGCATAGTAAAACACCCCCTCTTGGGGCCATGCATTGAATGTCCCCCATCTTGGTCCACCCTGTTCACCGCTCCCTCTTAGGGTCAGGATATTTTTAGCCACATCTGGCTTCTCATGCATCTCATGTGTCTCATACATCATATGCTCATGCTCAATGCATCATCATCACTTCACACATCTCTCATACAATCTCCTTTACTTTAATCATTCCACATCACATCACCAATATTATACACATAGAACATTCACATTCACATTTATCTCATCATATCCAAATCACACATGATATCTCACATTCACATAGGATAATCACCTAGCAATACTTCATGCCACAATTAATACACATTGTACATCCAATTCAATCTAATCAATTCCACAAAATGATTCATATTTTAGATAAACATCCATCATATAAGTAGATGATCACAACATCACACAAACATAACACCCAAATCTCAGTTTTTGGCCTGGTAATCGATTACCAGAAGACTGTAATCGATTACCAGAAGCTTTTACTCAAGTTTTTGGCCTGGTAATCGATTACTAGGAGGTTGTAATCGATTACCAGAAGCATCTGGTAGCCTGGTAATCCATTACCAGAAGGTTGTAATCCATTACCAGAAGCATCTGGTAGCCTGGTAATAGATTACAACAAGTCTATAATCGATTACCAGAGACTTATTTTCACGTTTTTACCCAGAAATACCTAGTAATCGATTACAGAGCGAGACGCGACTGCACCTGCGTTTTTGCCCTCTTTTAACCCTCTTCTTCAAACTTTACTTAAATCTTTACATTCCTAACTTGTTTAGGCACGTTTTTACCGATTAAAATCAGTGAAATCATCAACTACTCCTACGGATTACCATAAAATTAACATCTAGTCAATTATGAGTTCTCACCGCTAAATCCTAATACGACTCTTGTTCGACAATCTCGCTCACAACTTTCAATTCATCAAGAAACATCACAATATGCATCAAACAGAACAAATTCCAAGCATAAATCATGTGATTCACCGTTCAGATTTCAAAAAACTAGAGATCCTAGAGGGACTTATGGTTGCCCTCACTACCTAAGCACTCCAGCATACACATATAGTTGCACCCCTTCCCCCCGTACCTTAGGAACGACGATCAAAGATGAATGGCAGAACTTTTTCGACGATCTACACTTCGGCACCTCCTCCTTGTAGAGTCGCTTCTCTCCTTCCTAGAGTTTGGTTGTCTGACGTATGAAAGAAAGCTAGGGTGAAACAGGTGATCCCTCCCTATTTTTAAATACTTAACTGGGTCGGGCCTACTCCGACCCACTCGTCTCTCTTTTTAATTAAATAATACTCTTTCTGAAACATAATAATAGAGATAATAATATTATTATTATTTCTACATAAACCTTATTTTATTTTATTTATTTTAGAAATTATTAGGATGTTACAATCAGGGGTATTATTGTCTGGAAAAAGTGGAAACCAAAAAAATTCCCTTTATATATAGGTATAGATAAGAAATTTTAAAACTTTTATCATTCTTAAAATGAAATAAGAAAAGTCAAATGGATACAAAGGGCTTTGTTTGTTAGAGAGTGAATGTAAGAATCCGATGAGATCAATTTTTTAAACATTGAACCGACAATTGAATCGATGAAAGTACTTATTCACGATTTATTGGTGCAATCGTGATTTTGAGTCATGGTCAAATGATTATTAATTAAATATATATTTTTAATATTATATAAAATTCTAGTTAATAAAGTAATAAAACTACAAGAAATTAAAATATATATATAAATTATAGATTAGTATAAATAGCTTTATTATAAATTTTGTAACGAAAAAATAATAATAATTGATAAAAAATAAAAACTATATATAATTCTTAAACATGTGTCTTTATTGTTTATTTTTAAAATATTTTAGATTAAATTAAAAATTATAAAATAATAATTTTGAAATTTCAAAAAGAAAATTGATTCAAACTGATTTGTTGAGACCCATTTTCATTAATTTTGGATAAGTTTGACTGATTTTCCACCGATTCTAAAAATTATTGATTTGAGGTAAGATGGACTTATCACCGATCATTTTCTGAAATAGTGAAACAAATCGGTGTGATCGAGTTTTCAAAACTATAGTTAAGACTCAAACTTAATATATATATATATATATATATATATATATTAAATAGAGTATATTTGATTAAATTAGAAACATCTAAAAAAAAGTAAAAACTATGCGGTTCAGTATTGACAAAGCTCAGTCAACTAATGATTAGGTTATAAATTCCTCCGTCCTATTTTACTTGACTTTTAAGGTTGTGACACCGGTATTAAAGAATATCATTAATATTCTAAGTTTTATAAAATTTATAAACTAATTTTCTATTATACTACTCCGGACTTGAATATAAGCAAAAATAACTAAATTTACACGTATTAAGAAAGTTAGTTAAATTCATTAAGTTTTCTTGATACCATATAAAAAGTACTTGTATTACCTAAATTACTCTACATTCAATTTTATTGAAAATTGTTTCAAGTGGACATAGTACTCTATTTTTATTGGCACATGATTCATTAGAGTGATTAGAAAGTAAAATCTGAATTAAATAAAGGGTATTTTTGGGTTTATCTCATTAAATATGGTAAAATTAGTTAAAATTTACTTATATTTTAATACACCATATGTGAGTTTTTTTTACTTATATTCAAATCCGAAGAAGTACCCTTTATCTCTCATTAAAAACATATCATTCAAGAAATACATATTAATTAATTAATAGGGGTGGAATTAGAAAAAAAGTCATTTAATATTGTATTAATATTATAAAATAATAATTAAATTGGGTCAAATTTATATTTACTAAAATGTAAAGTAAAATAGGAGGGAAGGGGTATTAATTATTACTTAAAATTACATATCAGTTTGAAAAGACGGTAGATTAATCCCTGATCCGCCAGCCATTGGTTGATATTTTATAGCGAGGCATTAATTACATAAAAGATATATGTCATTGTCTATTATCAACACTTGCACGTGCTTTGCATTGACCTTAACGCCTGATTAGTTCCTTGTTAATCAATATACTATCATTTTGTTTTTTTTGTATATCAGAGTAATCTTTACAAGAGATAATCCTACTTTAGTCATCAACATTGACATTGTGATGGAATATTTAATTAGCTCTCTTATAATGGTTTTTTTTTCATATATAAGACTCAAACCCGAGATTTTAATTTACTTAAAGGGAATATGTACCACTTGAATCAACCACTCATTGATACACTATCATTTTGTTTGGAAGTAATAAAACCATAAAAAAGAAAATGATAAAATAGAGTATGTGTCATTTGGTTTATAATTAAGTAAAATTAATTCTGGAAATCAATTGTTGAGATAAATTATACGTTAAACGAAAATAATTTAAAATAAATTCTACGAAATCATAATTTCATACTCTAACAACAACGTTGAACCAAACAAGCTATATAAAATATAGAGAGAATGACCTTCATTTATTTTATTAGATAGAGAAAGAAAGAATAAAACTAAATAATAATTATAGTTACCTTTTTATCTTTCATAAAAAAATTAAGTTTTGAATCAAGTGAGAAAATTATTAATTAAGAATGAGAAGGATATTATGGCCTTTTAGCTAAAAATCAACCCTTATTCCTTGCTTTTTTTTCTAATATGAGGAGGGGATGCCGTATGAGTGTGGATCCATCTATTTTCTTTTCTCTGTTTTATTTCACAATCAAATAAAGAAAATTTAGGTTTTTGGGTTCTTTCATGTCTAATTTTAACATCACCATATTATAT
This sequence comes from Sesbania bispinosa, assembly GCA_026901365.1. Classification (NCBI taxonomy): domain Eukaryota; kingdom Viridiplantae; phylum Streptophyta; class Magnoliopsida; order Fabales; family Fabaceae; genus Sesbania; species Sesbania bispinosa. Next base: position 2,021,125 of record QLOH01000046.1, on the reverse strand, counting down.
GTGTATGGATCACAATTTATTAATTATAAAATGAAAACAATAGTGAGTATCCCATTTTCTTATTTCCACTAAAAATTTCTCTTTTATTTTCTCTCTTGTATTCTCTCTCTTGAATCCCAACCTCTTATTAGGTGACATTTAAAATACACCCTTTCAAAAAGGGATGCAAGTTACACTCTCCATTATAAACCGTAGGATATAATATTTTTTATTTGAGCGGCCCTGATTAAAAGGTAATGAAACGGTGACCTTTTCTTTTTTTAAGTTTGTGATTTTTAATGCAGCCCCTATATTGTTAATTTTTGTTTGTTATTCCTTTGTTGGGCATTTTAAATAGGTTGTTGTGACAGGAAATATGAGTGGTAAATGGAAATGGGTGAATAGCACTGATATCGTCTTACTCTCATGTTTTTCTTTTTTAAAAAATAAATTCACACACTCGATTTCCTTTTTTAATATATTATTTATTTTTATTTATTTATTAATATTTATATTTATTATTTCTCTTATCTATTTATTATATATTAAAATTATTTCCCTTAACCAGCATGTATTGGTCCGAGTGGAAAGGACTCGGGTCCCTTAAGCATGTGGTCCTAGATTCGATCCTTGGATCTATGTGAATGGACAAAATACTGTTGGGAGGGGTCCCCGCTTTGTGACAGTAGTACCCCCGAGAGAATAGTCTCTTACCTACCGGCTGGGAGGATACTATGAGAAACAAAAAATTTTTTTCCCTAATATATATGTTACATTTTTTCACTTACATTTTTTATTTTATTTAATTTTTTATTCTCATTTTAGTAAAGTGGTTTTTTTTTATAAACCACAAATATTCTCTATAAGAGACAATCTACTTATCACACTTTCATTTTATGATGATGATATTATTATTATTATTAATATTATTATTATTATTATTAGCGGAAAGACAGGCATTGTCGTGTCTGTCTTTCCGCATTTCTTATTTTTACGATTCATCTCCTTTTTTCATATATTTCTATTCTGAAGTCTCTTCTTCATCTTTCTACATTTTTAGGCATTTATTACTTTTATTAGGTGGTTGGGAACCGTAAATCAGTAAATCAATATATAAAATAGGGGTATAATGAGAATGGAAATGTGGAAACCAAAACTCTCATATTCTCTTTATATATAGTATAGATTATTATTATGCAAGAGAAAAACGTTTCTCTTATTATCAGACAATCAGAAGGTTCAACCACCTTCAGAAGGTTACACCAACTCTCTGATGGTTACTTCAGTAGGTACCCTCAAACGGTTCTCCGCAATCGTTCTCACACACACATATTTCTCTATACAGCAAGATACTATATATAGGCAGTTTAGAGAGCACGACTAACTAACCTAACTGAAATAACAAACTCATTCCTAAGTCATAACTAACAAAACAAAAGTCAAAAGGTAGCTGACCAATAATTGTTATAGGAGTGGAATAGATTGAAAGGTGATGTGGAGACACCATGAAAATGCAAAAGGGCTCTGACGTAAAAAAAAAAAAGGAGTGATGAAGGCATTTGTAGGTAGGTAGGTGAAGAAGAGGGTGAGTCCTTATGTGCAATTTCTGTTATTTTATCCTTTTTTAAAAGAGATTGAAACTGTAAGCGCAAAACTGGATGCAACCGGTTATCTACAAAGGTGTAACTTACGCCCTTCCGAACACGGGTGTATTTTAAACGCCACCCCCTCTTATTATCGAGATACATATCTATTACACTGCTTCGCCGCACCACCCACTCAAGCCCATTCCTCCCTATTAACATACAATAAGCTGATATTTATATACTACAACTAAATTTTTCATTTAGATTTTATGTTGAAACTCATAAGTTGTATAAACCAAATAAATTTTTACCTTTTATTTTTCCTGTCTCTCTCTCTTGAATCTCAACCTCTCATTGTCGGGATACATATCTATTACACTACTCCGTCACACCACCCACTTGAGCGGTTGAGCCCCTCCTTCCCATTAACAAAATTTCTCTTTATATGCCTCTTTTTACTCTCTTGAATATATCATAACCTCTCATTGTTGGCATAATATCTATTACACGTACTGCTCCACTACACCACCCATCCGAGTCCTCCCCTCCCTATTGACTCACAATTCGATGATACTTATGCTGCAACTAAATCTTATATGTATAAACATGATCTTGAATAGCATTGTACTATTTTGTTTAGCTAGGGTTTTAGTGTTTTGATTTTTTTTTTCTGGTATATAACGTTATCCCTGCACTCTCTTTTAATTTATTTCCTTTTGCTTAGAAAAAACTAAAATCTTTCATTTACATTTTATGTTGAAACTCATAAGCTTATAAACCAAATAAATTTCTCTTTTATTTTCCTTCATTGTTCCCCTCTCTTGAATCCCAGCCTCTCACGGGATACATATCTATTACACTGCCTCGCTCATTGCACCACCCACTTAAACCCCTCCTCCATATTTGACATACAATCTGGTGGTATTATTACAACTAAATCTTTCATTTTGATTTTATGCAACGTACTTATAAGTTTTATAACCAAATAAATTTTCTCTTATACTTCCCTCTTTAATTAATTTCTCTCTCTTAAATCCCAACCTCTCATTGTTGGGATACATACATATCTATTACACTGCTCCGCCGAATCACCCACTCAAGCTCCCTCCCTATTAACATCCAACCCGATGATACTTATATATACTACAACTAAATCTTACACTTTAATTTTATGCTAAATTAAACACATAAGTTTTATAAATAAACAAATTTTATCTTTATATATTTTCCCTCTTTCTTTCTCTTGAATCCCATCTTTTCATTACAATCTGGTGATACTTGTAAGCAGTTGAGATATTTTATCTTCTTGTAACAACTAATTCTTGTCATCCTTTTAAATTCAAAATTATGTTGTTGAGATATTTTATCTTCTTGTAACAACTAATTCTCGTTATCCTTTTAAATTCAAAATTATGTTGTAGTTTATTCCTTTTGAAATTCATCTCTTGTATCTATATATATTTGGGACGATTCTAGGGTAGACCAAACTTTATTTGGTCCACCTAGTCCAACTTACATTTTTTTTCTTATAAAAGATGAATAGATAATTTTATTTTTATTAAATAGTCTTTATATGACTATTTGAGTTTAATTTAAGGAAAAATATGGATTTACAATACAACCTATGCTAATTTTGTTGAGGATATATCAATTTAAAGTTAAAAGATAAAATTTTACATTATATGGTAATGTCGATTTGAATTTTTATTATTTTCAAGCAAATATTTCATAAAAGCAATTGGAAACTATTTTAATATCAATCATTAATAAAATGGACGTTAAATTTGGTGATTATGAATTTAAATTACTATATTTCTACATTTTGGACCACGTGAACCATGGTCCACCGTAGACAACCCTATATATTTGTACTCATCATCATAAATATAGTTAAGTCCTTTTTCATCATATTTATTCTTCTATATGGTATCAGAAGTCTTTTGCTTCACTAGCAACTCGATCCTTATGGCCTCTTCAACATCTGATCCCAAAGATCTCATCGAGTTCAACACCACTATCAATCTACCCATCAAACTAAATAGCACAAACTATCCAGCCTGGTACAGACAATTTCGATCACTCCTTGTGGCCCGTAATCTTAAAGGCTACGTAACTGGTGACACCCCATGCCCTCCCATCACCACTAAATAAGATGGTGTTGATGTTTCAAATCCTGCGTACTCTTATTGGGTACGTCAAGATTAGTTCTCTACCTTGCACTTCTTGGCTCCTGTGACGCTGAAGCCCGCACTGTTATGTCGTCTACTAACACCTCTGCTCAAACCTGGCGTAAACTACAATAAGCTTATGCCAGTCGCTCTCGACCTCGTATCATGTCTTTGAAGAGCGCTTAAATTCCATCATCAATGAGATATTTTATCTTCTTGTAACAAAACTGGCAGACAAGAATTAGTTATTACAAGAGGAATAAAATATCTCAACCGCTTAAAAATAATTATATATTACAACTAAAATTTTCATTTAGTTTTATATTGAAACTAGATCGTAATTAAGTTTTAATAAAGCAAACATTTTTTTCCTTTTTTTTCTCTCCCTTGATCAATCCCAACATCTCATTGACGGAATACATATCCATTACACTACTTATCATCGCACCATCCACTTGAAGCCTTTCCTCCCCATTAACAAACAATCTGGTAATAGTACTCATACTAAAACTAAGGACGATTCTAAGGTGGATAAGAAAAAAATTGGTCCACCTAGTCCAGCTTACATTTTATTGGTTAAAAAAGATGAATAAATAATTTTATTTTTATTAAATAGTCTTTATATAATTAGTTGAGTTAGTTTAAGGAAAAATATGGATTTACAATACAATTTATGCTAATTTCGTTGAAAATGTATCAATTTAAAGTTGAAGGGGGACACTTTTACATTACACATTATTATCAATTTAGATTTTTTATTCTTTTTAACCAATATTTCACAAAACTAACTAGAAATTAATTTAATATCAATTATTAATAAAATGAGCGTTAATTTAATGATTAAGAATTTAAAATTACTATATTTCTACATTTTGGACCACGTGGACCATGGTCCATAGTAGAAAGACCCCTAAAACTAAATCGTTCATTTAGATTTTATGTTAAACTCATAAATTTTATATAAACCAAAACAAATTGGGTTAATTGGTATATAGGAAGAGAATATATTCTTCGAAATATTATAGTTTCATTAACCACATAGAATTGGATCGAAAGTCAAAACATTGAGCTAGAGAAATTATTACAGTGGGGATTAGAAAAGCTTTGATGAGATGAAAGATGAGACACAATCCAATGTCATAAATTTGGAATCAAGAAAAAAAAAACTTTTATGATTAATTATATAATCAATATAGAACTTGCTCTCGTTCTCCATCTGATATACATTGGTTTACATTCCAACACAATGTTTAGGCCAGCAAGAGGTGGGTGACTCGATGGAAAAATGTAATGGAGATAGGCAAGGGACACTATTTGGTGGGCACCCATGAGGTGTCTATACTGAGAGAGATAAAATAAAGAGAAATGAGTGATAGATGTTATAAGTGATATGATGTGACAAAAATAGAGAGAAATGATATATAAATGTGACAAAATGAAAGAGATGAGGATTGTTAAATAGGTGTATGAAATTATTAGGTGTACAACAAATTATAGGATGATGTATTCATTTGAGAGAAGTTAGGAAATATATCGATAAGTTTTAGTAGAAAAAAAATGAGATACTCGTGGTTGATTTCATTTTAAAATTAATGGATGGTTATGATTATTACAGTAAATCAGCGATTTAGATGCGAACAGGTAGCGTTGGCCAGGCAGACACAAGACAAATTTCAAAATTTCACTTTTGCTCATGAGAAAGAAAGCTCTCCATTTTAAGAGACGTGAATTTGCTTTTATTTTCATCATTTATAAGATTATTTTGATATGTATTTTCAGAATTTCTCTTTTTTTCCCCATTTTTTATCTTGCTCTTGAATCCTTGATACTAGTATTGTTATAACGTTTTTTTTATTTTGATCTAGAAATTGTGTGCTCATTTGTATGTTTGATTGACGATTGCGACATTTGCGAGATTGTATATATAATATATAGTATCGATTTAATACTCAAATTGTTTACCAAAAGCAACAGTAGGTAGGTATAGATATTTGTTTATAGATTGTTTATTTACTAGGCAAATTGTTTCAAAAAAGCAACCGTGGTGTAGGTACTAAATAGAGATTTTAGTTTTTGTTTATTGTGAATCAAATAATCGATTGCAAAACCAACAGTAGGTAGAGTTGTAGTTGTAGAGATATTTGTTTCAGTTTATGCTAATCAAGTATGTACTTTAATTCCTAAAATTTTAATAATTAGTAAGTAGTAAAGCTTTTTTACTTTTTAGGAAAAGATTGTAGTTTCTTATTTATTAAAATTAATCTCATTAAAATTTGAAAAATGTTAATATTAAAATTCTTTTATTGGATGTTATCAAGTATGTAACTTTAATTCCTAAATTTTAATAATTAGTAAGTAATAAATATTTTTACTTTTTAGGAGAAGATTGTAGTTTCTTATTTATTAAAATTAATCTCATTAAAACTTGAAATTGTTAATATAAAAGTTTTTTGTTGGATCAAATACTTTTTAAAAATTTTCAGGAGAAGATTGTAGTTTCTTATTTATCAAATACTTTTTTACTCATATTTTTTTTGGAGATTTCTGGTTAATGTTATTAAAAAAGTGTGATTAGTTTTATTTTAAAATAAATATTTGGATTATTGGAAGATATAATTTATATAAAAGATTCACAAAAAATTTATCTTTATGGTAAGGGAATAGTTTTATTCTAATACAAATAATTAACAAAGATAATTCATAAGGGTATGTTTGGTTCAAACAAGGGGAAGGGGAGTGGAGGGATTTAATGAGGGGGGGAGGTGAGGGGAGGGGAGATGAGATGATATTTTATCTTATTTGGGTTAGAGGAGGGGAGGTGAGGGTGAGGGGAGGGGAAACATTTGTTGTTTGTTTCACAAGGGAAGGGAGGAAAAAATAAAACTAATTTACTTTCCATACCCTTTGATTTTATAACATTCATCTTTATTAATATGAGAATATGAATATTTAAGTAATTTGATTGTTTTATTTAAACCATCTTCCCTCCCCTCCAAATCCCCCACTTTTGGAGGGGGAGGTAAAATGTTATCAGAAAGGGATTTTGGGTCCTCTCCTCTCCTAAAAAATTGAACCAAACACAACAGCCCTCTTAAAATCCCTCCCCCTCCCCCTCCCCTCCCCTCCCCTTCAAATCCTTCCAACCAAACAATACCTAATAGTTTTTTTTTCCTACAAACTTGCAATTTTAGAATATTGATCACTTACTTTATATAAATGATTTTAATTATTTGATTTTAAATTTGAGTGTATCACATTAATATTTTTGCCCCCAAAAAATTAGTGAAGCTCCGCCACTGCTAAGTGTAACTAGTTAGTAATTTTTCTAAGTCGTTGTCTCTGTTGTCAATGGGAAAGGGGAGAGTTGTTCTTGTATACGTCAATCCGCATCTATGCTATAAGCTATATATGCTCTGAAGGTTGTTTTGTCAATTAATATATAATAAGTGTGGAAAATGTTTGTTATACAGGTTCAATTTTTTCATATCATTATAGTCGGTAGAATTAGAGTAAAGATATATATATATATATATATATATATATATATATATAAACTCGTGTACATGGATAAATGGATAAAGATATTTTTATATAAATTAAAATTAAATTTTTAAATAAATTAATATCTTAAAAATTAAAAAATAAGAATTAAAATATTTTAGATAATTAATTAATTTTAAATTATAATAATAATTTATTTTTTACTTTTAAAAATCTAATTTACATTGTTATTTGATAATAAATTAAAATTACCCTTCCCCTTCTCTCGTCACCCCTCTCTTTCCTCCACCTTCCCGCTTAGCCGCCCCCCCTGCTCTGCTGACTCTTTCCCTTTTCCTCTCCCGCCTGCGCTTCCTCTTTCTTCGCCTTTCCCCCTTTCCCCCTTTTCCTTTCTTTCCTTTTGCCCTCTGCATCCTTCCCCTCTCCCCTTTGTGTGGCGCTTAATTACCATGAAATCTAGGAATTAAAGAAAGAAGGTAAAATCATTGAAGGGTAGAGTAGGATAAATGGATGCCCCTCTTCAAAATGGGGTCTTAAAACATAGAAAGTTGATTAGTATTATTCGTAGTTCTCTTAGACATGGCATCGAAGTCACTATATATATTTATATATATATACAAATTATCTAAGTTCAATTCTTTCTACTCCATTATTTTAATAAAAAATAATTATAATATAAGGTAGCTAGATAATTAATTTGTACATTATATATTTGGATATACGCCTAGTAGAAGCTACCATTATCTATTGTGTTAAAAATTACGTGCGTTTAAGGATTTTTATTGCATATTCAAACATACACTAACTATCAAGCGATGTGAATGTCTAGAGATCATGATCGTGATTCGTGAAAACTGTTTTAGTGCTCGTATAGTAGGTATTAGCCTCTTCAAAATTTTGATACTTATTAATGTATGTTAAGTTTTTCCCATTTTAAAATTTATTTAAATTAAAAAAAAATCTGATCACACTATGTAAGGGAGTTATAAGTCTTTATTACAAAAGTAACGATGATAACCAAGTTGAATTTGTTTTATAAAAAAAAATCTGAAGGTTCCAATTTGGCGTCCCAAGCCAATGGGGCCGCCCAACCCTAAAGCAGGTAAAGCCTCCGCTTTAGGCCTCCAAAAAATATCCTTATTTTAGGTCCCTAAAAAAATATTTTATTTACTATAAATATTTTTTTTAAAAAATAAGCTAATAAAAAATTAGTAAGTCATATTAAATTATTAAGATTAATTAAGTTTTTTTTTAGAAGGCCTCAATTAAAATACCACAAATTTTCTATTTGATTTTTCATTTTTATATTTTTTCAAATGAATCTTCCAAAAATTCTTTCCATTACCAAATAGCCTTTTCGTTATTCCTCCATTGTTTTCACCATTAAATATGTCTATTGTAACATTCTGCAAATTAGAAGCTCTAATAATTCATTAGGCGGAAAACAAATAATTATGTGTTAGTAATTAAGAAAAGGTAAGTTGAGGAACTAGGGGATTAAAAACTTAATTATAAAACCAAGTTCAGGTTTGTCTAAGTAAATTTAGTAAGTTTGGGTTTCTGGTAATCGATTACAGTGAGTTTGTAATCGATTACCAGAGAGCTAAGTTTTGGTAGTTGACTGCCAGGGGATGGTAATCGATTACCAGAGAGCTAAGTTTTTGGTAATTGGCTGCCAGAGGATGGTAATCGATTACCAGAGAGCTGAGTTTTAGGTAATTGACTGCCAAAGGATGGTAATCGATTACCCGAGAGCTGGAATTTTGGTAATCGATTACCAAGAGTTGTAATCGATTACCAGATTCCCAAAAAGGGATTCTAGTGCCTTGTTCGCTACTGGTAATCGATTACCATGTAATTGATTACCATCACTTAAGTATATAAGGACTGGAGCTGAAAATCAGAATGCATGCTCATTGTCTTCTTCTTTTCTTCGAACTAGAGAGAGAAACCTAGAGAGAGAAAGTTTGGTTTTGAGGGAGGAAAAGGGATTTGAAGCTAGGATTCATCAAGTGGACATCTCTACTCATCATTTCTCTCTTGGATTTCAAGAATTAGTGAGTATAACTCACACACACACACACTTTCTCCCTTGATTTTGTGATTTCTCCAATGTATGAATCCCACTCTCTAATTCCTTTCCTATATGAGTATTGTGGTTAGATTAGTGATGTTTGTATGAGATTGAACGATTGTTGTTGAATTCTTCATTGAAAACTTTAGGGTAGCGAGATTTACGAAATTGTCGAAAATGCTCAATGTATGAACCCTACCCTTTAATTTCCCTTCTATATGGTTATTTTGATTGGATTGGTGATATTTGTATTGAAATTGAGTATTATGTTAGGATTTGTTGAAAAACCTCTGAATATCAAAGTTAAGAAACTCTCGAAATGCTTGAAACATTTAGTTTTTTGTCATCGATTTCATGAATGCCGGTTTCGACCGCGAGTTAAATAAGTCGGCCTTGTGCTGTGAGTTAATAAAACTTAATGATTATGTGAAAATTGACTTCGGTCCAGTAATGGGTGGGATACGTCGCCGAGAAAGACGTTTCCCGTAGTCTGAGCTCAGTTCTAACTCCAGTTTAAGTGATAATATTATGCCTGCTGGGTACAGCAGTGAGTTGCATCTTTAGTGATTCTATTTTATTCAGTTATGATATTGATCTTTGAGGTAAATTGACTATTGAAGCATATTGATTATTGATGCATGTTGTTTAGTGAGTGCTTTGCCTCTATACTGCATATGCATGGTTATACTTCACTGAGACATTGGTATCACCACGCATTTTGTGGATATAATCTAGGTGTGCAGGTACCTCCTGGCAGAGATCAGTGAGATTAGAGCAGGAGCTTACATGTTTTGATGTTTAGTATTTTGGGATTGTACAAGATATTTATGTATGACCTTGTTTTAGGTTAGAAATGTCCAGTTGTAGCCTTCGGGCCAGTTGTGCATAGTTCATATACTGTGGTTATGTATATAAAGTTTGAGTTATTCACAAATTGTACAAGTTTTCGTTGGTTATTTATCGATTTGTGATGTTGATATCTAAAATTGCGCGTTTTGGTTTTCAAAAATTGAGGATTTAGTTTCCAACGGACTAAGTCTTGAATTTGGAAATTAAGGCGTTACATCTATATGGCATCTTCCTTAAATCAATCGTACGCGCAATCCTATGTGTAGATATGATGTGACTAATTAAAACTTGGGATGAAATTCATAAATGTCTTCCTCTTTTAAAACCTCAACCCTAGAAGAGGTTTGTATATGTTAACTAAAATTGATTAACAAAATCTTGATAAATCGATTTTTTTCCTTAGTGAAACCATTTTCTTTGGGTTTTCGATAACTTTGTACCCATTTATTGTGTCAAAACCCATTATCAAGTAGCTTAATCTCAAGTTTCTTGCTTCAAGTTGCATTTTAATTCAGTGATCAGGGTTTGAGGGTTTTCAAGTATTGTGTAGAGGATATGAGACTTCTTTGATTGGTACAATCCCTACTAGAGCCATCTATATGTCTGCTCTTGAGATTACCAACAGTAAAGTAGGTATTACTACTGTTGCATTTAGGCGACTAACTATTGCTACAATTTCCAATGTAGTTGTAAAATTGATGTCATGAACCAATTATCTTAAAAGTTTAAGTTATTGGGTGAAGACACATGCATGAACGATCTTATTCTAACATGCCCCCACACGCAAAGTCCATTGGGCTTGAAGCGCGGCATAAGCCCACTTACATTGTGTTGGAATTAAACCTTTTTATTTATTGGAATAATGGGGGCAACAATGATCGAACTCTTGAACGCTTGGTCATAGGCTCCGATATCATATCATGAACCAACTGATAAGTGCATAGAATTAGTAGTTTTTAGGTATAATTTTAGCACTTTGAGATGATAATTGTTCTTAATTTGGCCCCTAATTGCCCTTTTATTGCTTGATTTTAGTTTTTGTTAGCTTTTTATTTAATTTGGAGTTTTGATGCTATTTTGATGAGGAATGTATATATTTTGTAGGTATTAAAACTTGGAAGGAAAGTTGGCTTTGGCAGCAAGTTTGGGCGCTTGAGCGCCCAAATACGCGCTCAAGAGCGCACGACCTGTCTGAAAAATAAAAAGGGGCGCTCAAACACCCACTTTGGGCATTTGAGTGCGCACATTCAGACAGCTTGTTGAACGCACTTAAAAGAAGAGATAAGGAGCTATTTTGAACTACTTTTCGATATTCCTCTTCTCCAAGTCTTCTTCTCAGCTGGAGCTCTACTAGGGCAAGGATTTCCTTCCTCCATATCTTCCATTTTCTCATCTTGTGGGTTGCCCTCCTCCATGAGTGGCTAACCTCCTCATCCGGGATTGAACGAAGTCTTCGAACTCCGATGTATTCAGTTTAGGTTCTTGTATTTTACTTTCATTTGACATTGGTAGTTTCTTTTGTATTAACACATGAATCTATTTTACGAAATAGTTCTTGTTATAAAATCTTAGTCTTGATCGGAAGGTATTTCTTTGATTTTGAACTAAATGTTTCTACTCGGTGGGTTTAATATACTAGGAATGGATATTGATCTATCGAATGTTTTTGGATACTTGTTTTTAAAGCTGGAATATATGTTTGGATATGCGAGGAATTGATATTCAAGGTATTATTCTTAGGGTCTCTAGGTGCGAGGGATCGACCAAGGCGAATTTAGTGTATCACATCAATGTCAATGAAATCATAAATACAGGAACTAACGGAATACTGAGGAGGGAGATCGACGGGTTCAATCCCCATTTTATAAATCTGTTTTCGAAACCATTTTACTATCTTTGTTTAGTTTTATGAACTTGTTTTACCAAATTTTCATCAAAACCAAAATGACAATTTCAAAGTTCCTTTGTAAATACTTAGTGAACTAAATTGTGTTGAGTTAATAGTAGTTCGAGTTCCTCGTGGGTACGACAACCCTTACTTTGAAAACTATTATACTGCTGCGATATTGGTATGTTTGCCAATACCGTGATAAATACAAATCATACACATTAATCATCCCTCAAATTTAACATTTTAGTACATGTTTTATGCTTAATTAACAAGTCATAAGCATATTATGCCAATTTAGGTTCATATTGGGCTTAATTGCATTTTTTCAGCATTAAACTATTTTCGTATTTCCAGCATAACTTGAGTTCTAGACATCTAAGAATTATGTTCTTTATGTTTTAGGAAAGATAAAAGAAAGTCCTACAACTTTGATGAAGAACCCAAAAGCTAAATTGGATGGCTAGTGGGTCAAAATTAGAGCTGGGTATATGGGCCTGGGCCCGCGGGCCGGTCCGTAAAAATTGGCCCGCAAGCGGGCTTGGACCACAAAATATTAGGCCCATTTAAGTTGCGGGCTAAATGGGTTTAATCGTTTAAACCCGCGGGCTTAAATGGGTTAACTCGCAAACCCGCGGACTTTTTTTTTGTAAAGTGCACCTTTTTTAAAAACTAAAAAAATGTTTAAGTTACGTAACCCTAAGTTCTCTTTGTGCCTTTTCTCTCATTTTCAGATTTGTAAACATTGATTTGTAATTTATAACAAGAAACTAAAATTTATGCCTTTTTTCTAGAATTTTTTTTCATTAAAACCATTTTTGAGTTAAAAACCAATTTTTTTGAAATAAAATAATGTTTAAGTACTTAAGCGGGTTGGTCCACGGGTTTACGCGGACCACAAAAAACAGGACCATTTAACATGCGGGCTTAAACGGTTAAGCCCGTTTGCCCACGGGCTTAAGCGGGCCGGTGCGGACCGGCCCGTTACCCAGCTCTAGTCAAAATGGGCTTGGAAGACGGAATAGTCGGCATTACATGAAAACCTGACCAGCACTCAATTATTGGGCCATAACTTGGGCTGGAAAACTCCTTTTGTGCTCAACCAAACGACATTTGAAAGCTAAAATCCAGGCCTTGATTTCATCTGAATACAACTCTCTTGGATTCTGCCAGATTGAGGATGATATGCTCGGTGCAAGTGGGAGACAAGTTGGTGAATGATAGCTATAATAGGTGAATAATTCAAAGTAACAGACAAATGCATTAGGTAATTGATCAATAAGTCAATTTGTGGACAAAACATGCTTAGTCGTGGATGAGTGTCATGTTTGGAATGACATCTTTTCCCCTCCTATAAATAGAAGGGCTTGCTAGGGAGAAGAGCATCCAAGTTGTAGTAGAAATTACTAAGAGTTTCATTTACTTTTGTTCATCTTTCTGTAAAGTCTTCATGGAAGGCTAAGATTTTATTCAATTCAAGGAGTCAAGCTTATTTTCATCTTGGTTTTGAGGTTTGATCTTCATTTACATGCTCATTGAATTACATCTACCTTGCTTTTTCTACTCCACTTGCTTCAATTTCATATTTCTTTTATCAAAGCTTGATGGGTTAACTTGTTTTGGTTATGAAATTTGTTATTGATGTATGTTGTACTCTTGATTGGTTAATCATCATACAACAATTGAAAAACATAGAGTAAGCAATTAAATTGAAGGTGTTCATTTAATTATTTACTTCAATTGGGTTCCGTTTATAAAATTGATTTGGATCTAACATAAGATTTTATGGTTATTTGATCTTGTTTATTTTAATCAATTGAATTCTGGAAACTATTTCAGTAGTGAATCTGGGATCATTGTAGGGGATCCACATGATTCTAAGTCGATAGATTTAATCTCTTGAATGCATGTTATTAATAACCAATGATTTACCATGAAAATAGCCTTTGAATTCCTTAGATTGATATTGTCTTGAATTGATTCAACCTTTACTTTTAACTTGATCTTTTAATTTCTTCAGTTTATCCCAATCAATCAACCCCCCCAAAGAAGGATTAATTTGAGTGGATCTTCAGGGTTCGACCGGGTTTATACCATTCTACTACAAGTAGTTTGCAGATCGGAGAATTATAATTATAATTTTGTGCAGGTTCGACAACTGTCACACCGCAACAAGTATTTTTGGCGCCGTTGTCGTGGAACTTTGTAACTTCTATAAATTCCACAAGTTAGTTCATTAGGAATTTTTATAATTAGTTCTTTGTTCATAGTTATTTTCATTTTAATTGCTACTTGGTACTAATCCTTATTTGAGTGTTATATGCTTCTTTAAGGCAAAGCTACTGCATATCAACTTGTGTTCGATCAAGAAGTTGAAAGAACAGCTAGGAGAAACAACAGTAGACAGAGAAGAAGTAGGCAAACATCCATTCAAGGAGAAGAGCCAGGAAGTTCCTCTACTCCACAACCACAACCAACACCAACACAACCAATTCCTGAACCAATCATGGCTGAAGAAAGACCAGTACAACCAAGAAGTACATTGGGAGACTATGCAACACAACAAGGACCAAGACACTTTTCTAGCATAGTTGCTCCACTTGGAGCAAGAACAATGGAAATGAAGCCAGCTTTTCTGAGTTTAATCAGTGCACACCAATTCACTTAAATGGATCATGAGGATCCATATACACATTTATCTACATTTTATGAAGTGTGTGGTACTATGGGTTTTGAGGAAGGCCAAGAAGAAGCTGTGTATCTAAGATTGTTTCCTTTTTCTTTGATAGGTAAAGCTAGAGAATGGTTGAAGTCCCATCCAAACCAAAGTCTCACCAGCTGGAATGTGGTGGAAGAGAAATTTTTGAATAGATTCTTCCCACCTTCAAGATACATCAGTGCAAAGTCTGATATCTCTACATTTAGGCAAGGACCAGATGAACCTTTTAGTGAAACTTGGGAACGTTTCAAATCATTACTCAGAAGGTGTCCTAATCATGGATTTGAAGACATTGCCCAACTAAATATATTTTGCAATGGTCTGAGGCCTGATACTAAGATGATTCTTGATGCTGCAGCTGGAGGTACAATGATGTTTGTTGATGCTGAACAAGCCATAAGGATAATTGAAGCTTTGGCTTCCACTGATCATCAAGCTCAACATAATAGACAAGTGGTTCAGAAGAGAGGAGTTCTTGATCTTAATACTTCAGATGCCATCCTTGCTCAAACAAGATCTTGACTCAACAAATTGAAGCTCTCACGAAGCAAATGGCTAAACTACCTCAACAATTAAATGTTGTGAATTCTGGTTCTAGTTCTCATTAAAGTCTGAAATATGATTTCTGTGGAGGTGACCATCCTAATGGTCACTATTCTGGTGGGGATGTGCAACAAGAAGAAGTCCAATACATGAACAACCAAGGAAGGCAAGGAAATTTCTCCAATAACTCATATCAAAATAACTATTCTCAAGGTTGGAGAAATAACCAAGGGCCTAATTTTGGGTGGAAACAAGAAGTTGGGCCTTCAAGGCAATAGCCTCCTTATCAACCTCAAGGTCATTATCCTCCCAATCCTGACAGAACTTCAAAATTGGAGGATACCTTGGAGAAATTTATGCAAATCTCCACTGCCAATCAGAAAAACATTGATGTTTCCATCAAAAATTTGGAGACTTAGGTTGGTTAATTGGAAAAGCAATTAGCTGATCAACAAGGAGGGCAATTTTCAGCCAATACCCAAACCAATCCGAAGGAGCAATGTAAGTCCATCACCACTCGTAGTGGTATTGTAGTAGGGAAAGGTATTGGAGATAATTTGGTAATTGAGGAGGAAATTTTGCAAAAAGAAGAAACTGAAAAAGAAAGAGTAGAAAATGAAAGAGACAAAATTGAGAGTGAAAAGAAATAGAGTGATTGTGAGGAAGAGGATGAAAATAATAAAGAAGAGATTGTGTATAGAAGAGAAGAAAAAGAAAAAGAAAACAAGAAAAAATAGAAAGGTAAGAAAAAAAGTTATGAAGGTAGTGTGCCACCTGTGAAGAACTTACCATATGTAACATCCTAAAATTTGTAGGACAAATAAAATAAAATAAGCAAAAATAAATATTAGTAATATTAACATTTTTATGAATAATGTTAAGTTAATAAAAAAGGAATGAATGGGTTGAGGGTGGGCCCAACCCAATTAGATGTTTATATAAGGTAAGGGTTATTTATTTCACCTCATTAGTTTTCAAATGTCAGATAACCAAAACCCAGGGGAGGAGAGAAGCAACTCCACAAGGAGAAGGTGCTGCAAAGTAGATCGGTAAAAGGGAGCCACCATTCGCTTTTCGAATTTGTTATGTGCATTATGTGTTGTATGATGAAAATCTATTTGCTTTGATGTTTAAACGTGTTAATCTTGATGAATTGAATGATGATAGCGAGAATAGCGAAAAGGGATAAGTAAGGGTTTAGTGATGAGGAATCATAATGGATTAGATGTGTTAATTTGTGGTAAAGATTGATGTTTTCATTGAATTTGTTCGGTAAAAACATGTAGGATTGAAGTATTAACAATGAGGATTGATTAGGGATTGAAGAAAGGGGTTTAAAAGGGTTCATTGAATCTGTCGTCTCGCGTCGCTGGTAATCGATTAAAGCAGACTTTAATCGATTATAGGGTTTTCTGGGCAGCGTGAGTGAGTTGGGCTTGCTGGTAATCGATTTACAGGGGGCTTGTAATCGATTACCAGAGTGGTGATTGGCTGGTAATCGATTACAGGAGGCTTGTAATCGATTACCAGAGTGTATTTTGTGTCCCAGAGTTGCTGGTAATCGATTACAATTGTGTGGTAATCGATTACCGGGTCAAAAGGTGTGTGAGGGTGTTATTTATGTGATGATTGTGATCCCTTAATCTGTTGGTGTTATTTATATAAAGTGTTTGTGGAATTGAGAGATTAAATTGAATGTTTAGAGTGTGAATTGTGGTATGAGTACTATGATGTGGATATTTTATGTGAAATCATATATATATATAATAATTGTTATATGGATTGAAGATTATGCATTGTTCATAGAGGTTGTGTGAGAGATATGATGTATGATGATGATTGCATTGAGCATAACATTGAGATATGAGATGTGTGTGATGCATAAGCCAGACGTGGCTAGCATATGCCCTAGAGTAGGGGTGACGACCATGATGGGACATTCGATGCACGGGCCCATAGAGGGGGTGCAACCTAGGGGTGAATATTTTTGCACGGGCCCATAGATGGGGTGCAGAATATCTTTGCACGGGCCCATAGAGGGGGTGCAACCTAGGGTCGGATGTCTTTGCACGGGCCCATTGAGAGGGTGCAACCCTATCGGCCAGAGAGGGCGTTAACAGCCATCATTGGTAACAACTAAGTGGATTGACGAGGTGCACCTATTGTGCGGAGTTTCGAATCATGATCCTTAGGATGAGTTTTGGTGTGCATGATCAGAGAGTGAGCATACATGACATTGTCTGATGGTGTTGAGATGTGAATTATATTATGAGTATTATGTGTAGAGTGTAAAGGGTGTGTTTTGATGAATTGTGAAGTGTGACTTATATAATTGTGATGAGTTAATATGTTGAATAATAAGAGTGTGAGATGATATGATTGATGATGATTATGTGATGAAATTAATGACTATGACTATGTGTTGGGTGAAGATAGGGTAGCCTTCTGCGTGCATGTATGAGTATGTGTTCTTTTCCTCACCGTACTCTTTGTGGTTATTTTATAGGTGACGAAGATGGCACTCAAGGTGCCGAGTATTGAATTAAAGGGGTTCCGCTCTGATGCGTGTGACATCAGGGCATTAGTAATAGGGTTTACTTTATTATGTTATTGAGTAGAGATAGATGAAAACTATTTTAAGTGCCTTGCATGGCCATGATGAATATTTTGAAGTTGACATTTAATATTTGATGTTTTAGTTGTTTTGAAACCATTGACCTTATCTTTTATTATATGAAGTTGACTTTGAGTTAAATGGCGTTTTAAAAGAGAGAAATGTGAACCTTTTTACCCGATGTGGGTTACAACTTTTCGTTTTATTTCGATTTATTGATTGTGTTAGAGATTGGGGTAGAAGGGTGTCACACCATATCCTCATGCTCCTTCAAGAAAAGACAAGGAAAGGCAATTCATTCACTTCATGGATATTTTCAAGAGACTCCAAATTAATATTCCATTTGTTGAAGCAATGGAGAAAATGCCTACCTATGCTAAGTTTATGAAGGACCTCTTAACAAAAAAGAGGAGATTTTCTGAAGAAGAAATAGTGGAATTAGAGGTTGGATGTAGTGCCATTATTCAAAAGCCTCTATCACAGAATTCAAAAGATCCTGGTAGTTTTATCATACCAGTCACTATTGATGCCATACCGGTAGGCAAAGCGTTGCTTGATCTTGGTTCTAGTATCAATTTGATGCCTTTGTCTATGCTTAAAAGAATTGGTGACTTGGATATTAGGCCTACAAGGATGACTCTTCAATTGGCCGACCGATCCATCAAATACCATCATGGGATTGCTGAAGATGTCTTGGTGAAAGTAGATAAATTCTTCTTTCCGATGGATTTTGTGGTCATGGACATTGAAGAAGACATTGATGTGCCTTTAATCCTTGGTCGTCCATTTATGAAGACAGAAAAGGTAATCATTGATGTTGATGATGGAAAGTTGAAGGTAAGAGTGCAAGATGAAGAAGTGAATTTCAATGTTTTTGAAGCACTCCAACACCCCACTAACAAGAAGGAATGCTTCAGAGTTGACATTCTTGATGAGCTCTACACTTCTGCTAAGGAGCACATTCACAATTCAAACCCTTTGTAGAAGTCGCTAATTGAAGCCTTTGACATGATGAATGAAGAAGAAGAAAAAGAAATTGAGGCGTGTTTGAAAGATTTGGATTCCTCCAAAGAAATCTCACCAGCAGAAAGTGTATTTGAAGAGCTACAAGAACAACAAGAGCCAGAAGAACAAAAGGTGGAGTTGAAATTGCTTCCATCTCATTTGAAGTATGTTTTTCTTGAGGACCACAACAATAAGCCAGTTATCATTAGCAACAAGTTGTCTCAAGTTGAAGAAGAAAAATTGTTAAAGATTTTGAAGAACAATAAGAGTGCCATTGGTTGGGCACGTTCTGATCTCAAGGGTATTAGTCCTTCCTAGTGTATGCATAAAATTCTTATGGAAGATGTGTTGAGTCTCAGAATTAATTTAACTATTTAAATTAGATTTAAGACTCATTAGTCTCAGGTTTTAATGATTAACAAATTAGATCATATAAGAACAGGTTCTACTGAGAAAGGTATTATTTTGTGCATTGTGTTTCAGGTAACAGGATGAAGCATCCATCTGAAGACAAAAAGACGAAGATAGCTAAGGAAGCAGGTAAAAGAAAGGAAGAGAAAATTCGAAGAAAGATGAAGCAAATCTGGACAAGAAGAAACGTGGAAAAAACCCTAGTAGAAGAAACCTGCTAAAGAAAAACAACATACAAAGACAAAGAGAAAAGCATTGAAGCAACTATCTAAACACGACCAACTATCTGAAGAAAGTGTGGAAAGAAGAAGTATATCTAGGGAATCAGAAATAAAGACAAACTTAAAGCCTATGAAAGTCTATCAATCAAAAGAACATCACTTTGTCTCAGATACATGAATTTCAGATCATTCATTCAGATGATGCAAACATACTTTAGATGATTCATTTCAGACAAATAAACAATGAACCATGAAGAAGCAGCTCAACCTTCTGAATCAATCTGCTGAAGGAAGACATACTGAAGGAAGAATAAAGAATCAATCTGCTGAAGGAAAACATACTAAAGGAAGAACAAAGAACCAATCTGCTGAAGGAAGACATACTGAAGGAAGAACAAAGAAGCAATCTGCTGAAGAAAGGAACTTGCCGAAAATGACCAGCCTACTGAACCAAAGAAAAAGACTAAAAGAAAAGGAAAAGGAGAATGAAGAAGCAACAGGCTAAAAAGAAGAATAATACAACAAACTATCTGAAGAAGTCAAGCTATATGAAGAAGAATATCACGGTAATTATCTGAAGAAAACAAAGATTACATCTGGGCAAAGCTGAAATGAAGATAAACTACATGCTCATGAACAATGAAGAAGAAAGAAACAACCATCCGAAGCAAAGAAGAAGAAAATCGCTGACGGAAGGAACTCGCTGAAAGCGTCTCTAAGATAAAAAGCTACATCCAGCTGAAGTAATGCAACCTGCTGAAAGTATGTGTATACTAAATTTGAACCTGCTGAACACATACTTTCTGAACGTGATGACGTGGCATTTCAAACTCTCTGAAGAAGAAGAAGCCAGACATGTCATACAACTTTCTGAAGACTTATGAGTCAATCTGCATAACTTATTTAAAAGACTTAAGTCTTAGCAGACATAAGTGGTGAAGCGGAATTGATGCAAAGAAAAGCAAAGGCCTTAGGGCTCAGCTTCAGAACCCAACATGAAAGAGGAAGCCTACTAAAGAAAAGCAAATAGTGGTCAGAGATAGGTCAGCGCTGCTGCACACCTACTTTTGTATCTTCTTTGCAACATGCTATCAGAAGCATGTACCTCATGTGAAAAGAAAAGCATAAAGCACAACGGGAAAAAGGAGAAGTCTAACGGATCTTAGAATTCTATCTCTTTACACTCACAAGAAGAGAAATGAAGAAAGAAGAAGAGAGAGAATATCAACATGCTGAAGAGGAAGAAAATCTCTCATGATTAAGAGCTTATCTACAGGGTGTCAGAACCAAGTCATCTACACACCTAATCTGCTTAAGAAAGAAGCTACCAAATGAGAATTTATTTCACAACGGCTCTATGAGCTTAATCATTTCTTCTCAACGGTAAAATCAAGCAGTCTTCAAACGGCTATATTTCCAGAACATATAAATAGCCTAAAGAAAGTCTTTGAAGATGCGGATAGGTCAGCCAAATCCCTAAAGATTCATTCACTGGGAACTGACCAAAATGGGCTGCCATAAACTCTCAAACATCTATCTTTGAACCATGGCAATTTTATCAAGCCCACAAAAGAAATTGGCCGAGCTCAATACAGATCATATCAAGCCAACCTTCTGATCCTATAGAGATGAATTAGAGCTTAGAATTAAATACTTGTATCTCTGTTATACCTTGTACTTAGAAGCTTTATCTTTGTATTCTGAGTTGTACTAAGTAATTCCTATGTAAGAGAAAACTGAAGTTTAATTTTCCCTGAAACTTTAACCTATTCATCATTGTAAACACTATATATGTCTGAGAGCCTGGAGAGCCTTGGAGGAAGAAAGAATACTCTAAAGAGCCTAGAGAGGCTTGGAGGAAGAAAGAATACTCTGGAGAGCCTGGAGAGGCTTGGAGGAATAAAGAATACTCTGAAGAGCCTGGAGAGGCTTGGTGGAAGAAAGAATACTCGTTTTAAGCCTGGAGAGGCTTGGTTAAAAAGGAATACTTGGTTGAGAGCCTGAAGAGGCTTGATGATAAAAGAATACTTGTATTTGTGATAAGATAGTGGAAAATCCCGTGGTGGTTTGCCCTAGGAATGGATGTAGCTCACTGGGTTAGTGGGTGAACCAGGATAAATTATTGGTTGAGTCTTCTCTATCCCTTAAACTATTTTAATTCAGTTTTCATCTAAGAAAGGGGATTTAAAAGTATTTAAGTGATAACTTTACTTCTGAATTAAACTCATTTTCAAACTACTTTGAGTCTGAACCCAGTTCAGAAGGTAATCAAAACTTCAGACTGAAACGTTTTTATCAAATTAGTGTAAAACATATTTTGAAACAAATTGTTGTCTATTTTGAAGTTATTATTATTTATCAAAATCAGTTTTTAAACAAGTATCTAGAATGTTTTCATTAAACCTTCTGAAGTGATTTCAGAAAGTACATTAATACTTATCGAGTTCAGCAAGTCTCTGAAAAACTCTCGTTCATTAGCCTACGCTTAACTCTGATATTACTTACTATTTGGCAAAAGAGTTTTTCATAATAACCTGCATAGGTTAATTAAATTGTAAGATGTTTATGAAAAAAAAAGGGATTTCAGAAATGTAGCGTAAAGTTTTAAAACACTATTCAACCCCCCTTCTAGTGTTTCCTGTGGTTCCAACAAGATGACTATAAACCAGTGGCCCACCTCAAAGAAGACTAAAACTGACAATGAAAGAAGTGGGGAAGAAAGAAGTGATGAATTTGTTAGATGCAGGCATGATTTATCCCATTTCTGATAGTGCGTGGGTAAGTCCTATTAAAGTAGTTCCTAAAAAGGGTGGAATGACAGTGGTTTGTAATGACAAGAGCAAGTTGATTCCAACAAGAATTGTCACTGGTTGGCGGATGTTCATAGATTACAGAAAATTAAATAAATCCACCAAAAAAGATCATTTTCCATTGCCCTTCATGGATCGGATGTTGGAAAGGCTAGTTGGTCAAGCCTTTTTATTGTTTCTTGGATGGCTACTCCGGGTATAATCAGATATCAGTTGATCCTGCTGATCAAGAGAAGACAACTTTCACTTGCCCTTTTGGTGTGTTTGCTTATAGAAAAATGCCATTTGGGTTGTGCAATGAAACAGCCACTTTTCAAAGATGCATGTTGGCTATATTCTCCGATCTAGTGGAAAAATGCATTGAAGTTTTCATGGATGACTTTTCTATTTTTGGAAGCTTATTTGATCATTGCCTGGAAAATCTTAACACTGTATTGAAGCGGTGTACTGAAACTAATCTGGTGCTCAACTGGGAAAAATGTCACTTCATGGTTGAAGAGGGAATTGTTTTGGGGCACAAAGTTTCAGCAAGAGGAATTGTAGTAGACAAGGCAAAGGTGGAAATCATTGAGAAATTACCACCGCCAATCAATGTGAAAGGCATCAGAAGTTTTCTTTAACATGCAGGCTTCTATAGGTGATTCATCAAGGATTTCTCCAAAATTGCCAAACCTCTGAGCAATTTGTTGAATAAGGATACTTCTTTTAATTTGGATGCCAATTATCTAATTGCTTTTGAAACTTTGAAACAAAAATTGATTTGTGCACCTGTTATCATTGCCCCTGATTGGAATTTAGAGTTTGAATTAATGTGTGATGCTAATGATTATGCTATAGGGGCAGTGTTAGGGCAAAGGAGAGCTAAAATTTTCCATGCTATACACTATGTCAGTAAAGTTTTGAATGAAGCTCAAGTGAATTATGAAACTACTAAAAAGGAGCTTTTGGCGATAGTGTATGCATTGGAAAAATTTAGATCTTACTTGATAGGATCAAAAGTGATTTGTGTATACTGATCATGCTGCTATCAAATACCTGCTAACAAAACCTAATTCTAAGCCAAGATTAATCAGATGGGTTTTGTTGTTGCAGGAATTTTACTTGGAGATCAAAGACAGGAAAGGAAGTGAGAATCAAGTGGCTGATCATTTGTCTAGGCTAGTCAGTGAAAAAGTGACTGAGCATGAGTCTGAAGTCAAAGAAGAATTTCATGATGAAAAGTTGTTGTTGTTGGAGGAAAGACCTTGGCTTGCAGATTTGGCCAATTTTAAGACAGCTAGGGTAATTCCTTAAGATTTAAATTGGCACCAAAGAAAGAAATTCTTCAAAGATGCCACTCACTATGTGTAGGATGACCAATACTTGTTCAAGAATAAAGCTGACAATTTGTTAAGAAGATGTGTAAGGGATAAGGAAGTCAAAGACATTCTTTGGCATTATCACAGCTACCCATATGGAAGTCATTATAATGGATAAGGTTCTCCAATCTGGTTTCTTTTTGGCCAACAATTTTCAAAGATGCCGACCTCTATGTTCGGCAATGCAACAGTTTCCAGAGGTCTAGAGGCATCTCTAAAAGACATGAAATGCCTCAGAATAGCATCCTAGAGGTAGAAGTTATTGATTGTTGGGGTATTGACTTTGTAGGACCTTTACCACCTTCTTTTGGGAATGAATATATTTTGGTAGCTGTGGATTATGTATCCAAATGGGTTGAAGCTATAGCAGCTACAAGAGCTGATGCAAAAACTGTGGTGGAATTTCTGAAGAAGAATATTTTCTATAGATTTGGCTCACCAAGGGTTTTGATCAGTGATGGTGGCTCACATTTCTGCAATTCACAGCTGCAGAAGGTTTTGGAACACTATGGGGTACGACATAAGGTTGCATCACTATACCATCCTCAAACAAATGGCCAAGCTGAAGTTTCTAATAGAGAGATTAAAAGAATTCTTGAGAAGACAGTGAACTCTTCTAGGAAGGATTGGTCAATTAAGTTGGATGAAGCCTTGTGGGCATACAGGATTGCATTTAAATCTTCAACAGCCTTATCCCCATTTCAGATGGTTTATGGGAAAGCATGTCACCTACCAGTGGAGCTGGAACACAAAGCATTCTGGGCTTTGAAATTTCTGAATTTTGACCCACAAGCATCTGGGGAAAGAAGAAAATTTCAGCTGCATGAATTGGAAGAAATGAGGCTCAATGCTTATGAGTTCTCCAAGATTTACAAAGAGAAGGTCAAAGCTTATCATGGCAAGAAGATCATCAAGAGAAAATTCTATCCTGGCCAATCTGTGCTATTATTCAACTCCAGGTTAAGGCTTTTTCCTGGAAAGCTTAAATCAAAGTGGTCCGGGACATTTCTTGTAAAGAAAGTCAAGCCTTATGGAGCTGTGGAACTGGAGCATGTTGCATCCCATAGAAGTTGGGTGGTGAATGGACAAAGGTTGAAGCCATACGTGGGTGGTGATGTTGAAAGGCTTGCCACTGCCCTTCACTTTCAAGAACCTTAAAGAAATAGGCGTCAAGCTATGTAACGTTAAACGAGCGCTTCCTAGGAGGCAACCCAGTGTCTTTGCTTTTGAATTTTAAATTAGTTGTTCTTAAGTGTGTTTTTATGTAGGATATGTGATTTACTATAGATCTGCATGTTTGTGTGTTGAATAATTCAATTTCAATATTTGATCACCTCATGATTGTTGGATTGGCATACATATGAAATTAAAGCAATCTTGTGATTGTATGTTGAAAAATGGTTTGAAATGCAAGTTGAGGTGGTTGAATGTTGTTATTGTGTGTTTTTGGTGATTTAGGAAAATTTGAATTATAGAGTTCAATTTAGCTTAGAAACAGTAAAAATGGGAGTGTCCATAGGGAATTTGATTTAGAAGAATTTAGGGGTTGAATGAAATTAAATTGAGCGAGAATTGGGAAAGAAAAGAGTGCTGAAAGTTGGGAAAATTTGAGCTGAAAAGACAGAATTTTTCTGCATAATCTGATTCAGTTTTGCTGCATAATATGCTTTCTGAGTGGGCGCTCAAACGCTCATCTGGGCGTTCAAACGCTGAAACTTTCTTTCTAAATGCAATTCAGGATTAATTTTGGCGTTCAAACGCACACCTGGGCGCTTAAGCGCCCAGGCCATTGTCTGAATGGGCACTCAAACTTCCTGTTCTGTCTGAATGCACGTTCAAACCACCCTGTTCCTGTCTGAATGGGCGCTCAAATGCATAAGGGGGTGCGCGAGCGCCCAAAGTCTCTATCAAAGGTCCAATTGTGTTGAATTCTGGGCGCTCAAACGTGCATGAGGGCGCGCGAGCGCCCATATTTTCTATCAAGGTGTCTTTTTGCCCATTTCTAGGCACTCAAACGCACAACTAGGTGAGCGAGCGCCCAATAATTCTGCCAGGGGACAAACTTGTTGGCGCATCAGCACTCTTCATCAGTCTCAGCGCGTGCAAGCGTGCAGGTAGCCGCTCGAACTCGCACATGCAGTGGGCATTTTTAAAAGCCTTTTTTCTCCCTGTACGCACACCACGCCCAATTCTCTTCTCTCTTTTCTCCCTCCTGCACACACCACGCAACCTCTATCTCGTTTCCTTTCTCCCCCTCACGCACACAGCAACACTTCTTTCACCTATATCCCTCAAATTTCTTCCATTTTCGAACAACATTTCACCTTCTCCATCCTCCCTCACCCCACAAGCAAGGTATGTTCCCATTTTTCTTCCCTCTCTTCTCTATTTCTACTTCCTCCATGGACACCCATTAGGTTAGATTTAAGTTAGATTTTTCTCTTTAGTAATTTCTAGGCTTAGCTACTTGTTGAATCAAATGTTGAATGTTTGAATTGTTGTCTATTTTGTCAATTTTTTGGAGTGTGGGTAGTGTTGCATGCTGTAACACCCGCAATTTTTCTTACTGGTGTATAAATAGAATAAAGAAAATTTTAAAATAGTAATAATCATTTAATTATAAAGTATTTAGTAGCTTTTAATAGACAACCAAATTTATAATACCCAACCACAATTATGAGTAAATTTCTCTAGAAAGGTGTTTGAGAAAATAACCTAAGACACCTTTGGTAATTATACAGTTAAGGAAAATATAGATTTAATTATTAAAAATAGCTAAAACTCTAAGGTATCTATACCTTTATTCAAAATACTCTTAATATAATTAGTGATGAGTTTTAGAAAATTATTTAGAATTTTTCTAGCACTTCTGGGCAAAAAGATCAAAATGCCCCAATTAACAGTATAACCATAGCCAGCATATGAAAAAAAATTGTAGAAAAATATGGAAGATATATTTTGAACCTTAAAAGATGATTTAAAATTATAATTATAATTCTATACAATCTCTGTAAATAAAACCTTAATTTTCTCTCTCTGCTTACTGTAATGCCCACTTCTTACCGTTTTACCGCATTTCGTGTTTTATTGAATTGTTAAAATTATTTTTTTTATCATCAAAATTTATATTTTCGAGTTTAGGAATGAATTTCCTATTTTTCTAGAATTTTTGGGAATTTTTGGGATTTTTCTGTGAAAAATGACCCTTTTGCCCCTCCTGTCTCTTGAACCGGGCCCGAATACTCTTGATCCGGGCCAGAAAATTTGCACAACTCTTCCTTTCCTCCTTCTAGAAACCGTGCATGTGTGTGTGTGTGTTGCATGGGAGACACTTGTCTCTTCCTTCCTTCCAAGACAAGTGTCTAGCTTAGGAAAATTATGGTATTAAACATTAAAACATTTATTCATTTTCCTTTCCTAACATGCAAGGTCTCCATTTCATTCTCTCATTTCTCTCTTTCTCTTCCTCTTGAAGCCGTGAACTCTCTCTCTTTTCTCTCAAATCCTCCATTTTTCTCCAAACACTTTCAAGCCTAAGGTTCCATCTTTGAACCCTAAGCTTAAACACTAAGCCTTCTAGCCTTGCAAAGCTCTTGTTGGTGACTCAAAGGAGAGATTTTTGGGCTATTTTGTGAGCTGTTTCTGCACCTCATTCTTGAGGAAATTTCATAGGTAAAGGGGGGGAGAACTTGAACTCTAGTAGGCTTTGTAACTAGAGTCAAGGATTTACCCTTGAATCCTTGCTTTTCTAACCTTGTTTTTACTTGAAAAATCATCTTTTTGGAACTTCTTTTGAATGTATATTTTCGGATCTGTTGAGCTGGGTTGTGATTGATGTTTGCATGTTTGTTTTGATGCTTGAAATGTGTTTAATTGATGGATTTGGATGCATGCAAGCCAAGCTAAAATTTTTGCAAAATTTCTCCCTTTTTCCTTGATGCTTTCGGCCAAGAGAGTAAAAATGGGGCTGCATGTATTCTAAAATTGTTTTGATGATTGTAATGTGTTTAGATGATGATTTGATGAACATGCATGTGGTTGGATGGATTTACACAATTGTTTGATGATTGATATTGTGAAAGATTGGTGTTTTGAGCTTGAAATTGGAGACTATGAACTCAAAATGCATGTGGATGATCTTGGGTGATTTTTTTGTGATACTTGGCATTTAGATTGTTTATTGATGAATGTGTGAAGTTTTGGTGAAGATTGGATGTTGTGAAAAATTTGAAGTTTTGGATGAACATTCAAGGTTGTTCTTGATGTTCATGAGTGTTCTTGATGAAACTCATCAAGAATGTCCTTTTGATCCTAAAAAGATCAAAAGGATGTTTAAAACATGTTTTTGGGCTAAATTGGCCCAAAAGGACTAAAGAATAAATTTGTAACAAAAAGGACTAAATTGCAAATAAGATAAGTTTTTAAATTAAGTAATTAAATTCGGATTTTTATTTTAACTAAAATAAAAATCTATTTAAAAGTCACATTTTTTATTTATTATGAATAAAAATGGACTCTCATGAGTCCAATAACCTTTAGGCTTTTGTTTAGTCCCAAAGCCTTCAAAAAGAAAGTCAAAACTCCATTTAAAAGACAACTAAAAATAATTCATGGGCTTAGGCTTAGATTAGGGTTGAACTTCAACACCAATCTAAGTTGTGAAAAATTAAATTTTTGGATTAATTAGTAGGCTTAACTAATTTAATCACCTATGTTGATTAGCCTAAATTACTTAGGTTAATTAATAATTAATTAAGTCTAAAGATAATTAATATTAATATAAGTGTTAATTAAGTAATTAATCTCTAAGACGGTCAAAAACTAATTAATTACAATTTAACCTTAATCAAGCATAATTAAAAACCCTAACCCAAGATTAAGGAAGAGATTAAGGGATAATTAGAAATTAATTAGGATCTTAAGTAAGGATTAAGACTTAATTAAAGAAGGATAAGATTAATTGAAATTCGATTAATGAAGACTAGTTATGATTAAAGGTTAAGCCTAATCTTAATTAGTCATACAAATAGAATTAGGATTAGTAATGCCTTTCATAAGACATATCCATAAGCCTCAGTAAATTGTAGGACTTAAGTGAACATGATTATCAATAAAGCTAGCACAAGCCACCTTAAAAGATTATAACCAACACTTTCTCTCTACATAAAACTTGAGAAGCTTGGCAAGAGAGTGTGATTTGGTTTTCCTCAAAAGAAAGATCTTGAATCTACAAGGTTGCACCACGATAAAGTGGTGACGTAAAAAGATTCAATGGGCTTGTCTGAAGGACGTAATATTGTAAGTGTTTGCGGTGTGACATACATCATGTGCATCAATAATGATTAAGGTTCAAAAGCCTTACGACCTATATGGCAATACCACTCTAGTACAGTGTGAAACTGGATGGGACGGGTGCACTTGGTTTTGCAAAGAACACCAGCGGTCCAGTAAAGGAGACCAGCCCTGAGGATAAGTCAGGTCCCGGAATGGCATAAGTGGCGTAGGCTCGCCCCCTACTGTCGTGCAAACGGGGTACAGGCTTGACTATCCTGTCGCTCTCAAGTTTTCATAATCAGCGAGTTTGTCTGGAAGTCGGAAAATCGTCTTGGCCAGAGATTGAGCAATGCTCTTCGTACTATTTGCTAGTACAGACTATACTCCTGATATATTGTACATATATGGTCGAGCAGTTGCTATGTGCTCTGCTTTTGGTGTTGTTTTCCCGGGCCCTCATGCATTATATATATGTATAGCATGGTAGCATCAGCTGCATACTTGTGATTGAGATTATGTGGATGTTTGTGAATATTTTATTGATGCTTTAGTTACTATGCCCTACTTGTTGTGAGTTCATGCGATGTTCTCACCCTTCTTTTCTATCTCTTCTTTCTATGTTCTTCTCGTCACGTTGACAGTCGGTATCGAGGACTTCCGTCATGACGTCGATGCAGGAGCGAATCAGATGGTTGCCAAGGGGCACCCGGAAGGTGACGGGAATCCCGCGCATGTGTGAGTTCTATGGGGGGGTTTGTGTCACCATCACGCACCCCAGACTTCCTCTTGTACCTGAAAAGGACTAGGTTGTGTTGAGTCTAGGTAGTACGCAGCTCTGATTTAGGAATCTCTCCTTTTGTATTCTGTTAGAGGTCTCATTTATTTTACTACCGGAACTCATGTTTTAAGGTGGTCATGTGGGTATTGGAGAGGTACATCGATGCTACTTAATATGTATGTATGTATTTATGTCACACTGTTTTATGTTCTCTCAAGGTCTTTAACCATGTGTATGTTGTGTATGCGCGTAAGGTGTAATTCTTTTGACGCTTACGGAAAGATAAGTTTTTTTGAAAGTGAAGGAAAGGATATTTCATAAGTACTTAAAATAAAGCTAGAGAGGTAATAGGTCAATGACACCTAAATCCTTTTCAAAAAAAAAAAAAACTTCCGCATTTTTTTGACGTTCTACTTCGTTGGTCACGTGTAATGCATGTGGTACTTTTAGTGGTAACTAGGGGTATCACACATGCTCTCTTTTTTCTTGAGAAATTTGTATGCCCACCACGTATTTGATGAGATGCCCCACTTGATCCTTCATGCTTTAAACTAGATTGTGTATGCTTTATGACTTGGAGGTACATTGTATGAGTGCATAGGACAGAGAGTTCATGATTTTTTCCTTGGATTTATGTGAAATTTTTAAGCTCTCCAAGTGTTCGACAAATTGCTTGAACTAGGTGCTTAATACTTGTTTGTTGGAATTGAACCTTAATGTTGATCATAGGCACCTATGCACTTAAGTGGAAATTCTTGACTTTGTTCATGCTAATTATTCAGCTTGTTTTTGTCACTTGTATACATTTTAGCATGACTTGACATTGTATCCACTTAATTTCTTGCAAGCAAATTGGCCATGTATATTATTATTGTTTCTACTTTTGCCCACTAATCCTAAGCATCACATTTTGCAAAATGGTAAGAAAATGAGAGCCAATTACAACCTTTCCAAGAGAGCAAGAGGGGAATCTTCCTCACAAGCACCACAAACTCCAACAAATGTCATATTCAAGAGTACTGAACATCAACAAAGATTTGAAAATATTCAGGGGTGGCCTCTTATTCCTGAGAGGTGTGTAATGAAATTGTTCGGAAAGGCTGGAACATGGTTGGAAACTAAAGGGAATCAAGCATGTGGTCAGGGTGCAGCAGAAATAAATGGATTCCCTCCCTTGTTATAATCGTTTTGCGAAAACACGAATCAAGGCATAAAAGGTATTAAAATGAAAGGTCGTACCTTATTAGGATTACAAACGAGGCAATAGTAGCCACGTCTCTATTGGTATCCACGCCAACAACCGGACTAGGAAACCCTCCTCAGCTCTGCTAGTAGCCTTAAAAAGTAAAAAGCAATTGCTCATGTGTGTCTGGGGTAGTGCATCTTATGCTCTATTTATAGAGTGGTGGCTAGGGTTTTACCCCCTCACTCACTTAACCCTCACACTTATGAGCCTGGCCCATTATGTTATAATTCTAATTAAATTAAATTAGAATTATTATCCTTTCCTAGTGGCTTGTTGTATGCGTGTGACCCAATAGGCTTTTAATATTTGGTTATAATATTAAAATAAAACCCTTTTATATTTAATATCATAAATAGTGAGCGGTATCTAGCAACACATCACTATCCAAATATTGAGATTATCAATAATTTTGATAAATCCTATTTTATGATAATAATTTATATGATCTGTCCCTTTGTCAAAATATCTAATTGAACACAAGGGCATGAATTGTGTCAACCTTGTATAGTTCAATTTATATTTTCTTGATCCCCAAGTAGATTGTACAGAAAATAAATATCTCATATTTGTCCTCCTGAGCATGGCCATGCATTTTGCAGTCTCACTTTATCAAGAGGCCTACATATATAACTCCTGTTGCATAGGAGGAACAAATCCCATCTAGGGAACTCACATTCCTCCACATAATTTATTATATGTCCAAATACCAACTTTATGATCACCCAGTTACAGGTAACGTTTGATGATATTCAAAACACATAATTCCTTATGTAGGAATCGTAGTGATTTCAGGTCAAAGGACTTTATATATAACATTTATCAATTTAAGAAACGTTCATGACACTTATGTAACAATCCATGCAACGTTCTTAAGGTGGGTCTGTCCAGTACACCATTACTCTTAATGTGTACCTATGCGAGCACATGATATCTCATATCCATGATCTGTGAGATGTGATCATCAATGAACTCACATACTAGTCTAAATGCATCTATGTCCTAAGATGATACTTGACTAGGGACTATTTAAGAATAGTTCTCCATAAGATCTCACGATCAAGTCCTCTACTTGATTTCTTAAGAAGTTTAAGCTTACTATTCTAAGGATAATAATTATATTCTAAAAGAATATGTTTGCCTTTATAAAATAACATGATACAAGTGATGAATGTTCATAAATATATAAGTCTCTAGTGCATATTCCTAACAGGAACCCCTACTAAAGATTTGACGCTCAAGTTGTCAAGGAATTCTATACAAATGCCTATCTCGTCATTCATGGAGCTGTTGAAAAGAGGTTATGGGTTAGAGGTAAATGGATAAGGTATGACCATGACGCCATCAGGGAATTCTTCAATCTCCCTGATGTGCTTGCGGAAGAAGGAGGTTGTATGTATCAACAAATAAGGAGGAACACTAAAGGTTTTAATGATGACACTACAGTTGTTGTTCTATGTATTCCGGGGCATTCATATGAGCTGAACCAAGCAGGTAGACCCCGTCTCATCCGCAGAAGCAATATGAAATCTCTAGCTCAATTGTGGATGGCGTTTTTATTGGCCAACATAATGCCAATAAAACCTAACTCTGATCTGATAATGTCTCGCTTCCACCTCCTCTACACTATTCTAAGTGGTTTCTCGGTGGAACTGTGATAAGTGAAAATTATATGATAAATAAGAGCATTTTTTGGTTCACTTATCAAGGATAAAATGGTATTTTTGCCCCAGTTTAATCCCTTTTTCTTTAATATTAGATAAATTGTACTTATTAATCTTAGATTTGAATTTGATGCTATTTTGATAGAAATATTGCTGATTTTTGCAGAATATTGCAAGGATTTGATTTGAAGGAAAGATAACATTAAATAAGGGAGATATCTGCAAGATTTGAAAGCAATAATGAAGATTTGAAGATTATTAAACAAGGATTCTGCAGACAACCTTCCCAATTAAATCCAAGATGCTCAATAAATGTAAGATTTCAACAAGAAAAAGGAAACAAGGAAAGACAAATCAACCAAAACCAGTCTCGGGGAGAGATCAAGTTAAAAAGAGAAAGATTGAAGCTGCAGAACGCGTTGCGCGCTTCAACCTGCGCTGTAGCGCAGGGTGAAGCGCAACCCTCTGGTTTCTACGCTGCAACCTGCGCTGTTGCACAGGGTGAAGCGCAGATCACGCTAATTCTTGCCCTGTTTCCGTTTTTAGATAGATTTCTCCCCAATTTTCTTTGTCTTTCCTTGGCCTATAAATAGGAACCTCTTGCACCAGATCAGGTGTGCACGATTATTGTAATTCAGTTATATTCTAGTGATAATGCACCAGTTCTAATTTTAGAGTAGGAGAGGAGGAGCGCTTCACAAGGATTGAAGATGGTGACAGCATCTTCGGTGGTTTGTATGGCTACCTTGTGTAGTTAACTCTCCATTAGGATTGAATGTAATCAATTCCATTCCCAAGTGTATGTTGAACTCTATCTATTTATTTATGCAGTTCCCTAGCTATAATATTGGTAATCTTGTTCTGTGCTTAATTCCTAACTTTCGCGCTTGCACCGGAGTTATAGGCTAGTTTGTAATTAACGTTACGACTAGGATTGAGTTTGGGGGAGCCTAGACATAGGAAACTCAACCTCTGAGTGAATGAGAATACTCGGTTAACTAGTGACTGAAACATGGGTGTTGCTAATGATTGATGGCTAGTGTGAGTATCCTAATGAAGGGCATCTAAAGGATAGGCATGTTCTAATGGATCAATAGCAAAGGATTAGTTGATTGTCAATCCAGGAAGCGAAACGTGGATGTATTCTAATAAGTGATGGGTAGTGACAGTACTCTAGCGAAGGTGCGTCCAGAGGAGTAGGCCTCGTTTATCAATTAGTTCTTTTACAAACGGAATAAAGAAAGCAAAATAAGCCGAGGGTAAGTCTGTCGCTTGGGAGAACCCGCATGGATTACCTTTGAGTGTGAGTGACGCCTGGTAACTCGGGGTCTTAGCAATATAGTTTGTCTATAGTGTTATAGTTCAAAGCCTATAAATAATAGGTAGTCTCAACATACATAAGGGGTGTGATGAGATGAAGTTCAATACTAATCCAAGTAAAGTGTCTCTAACTCTTCCTTTCTACATTCAATTGATTATTATTTTGCTATTTACGTTTTTCGCACAACATTATTCTCAAAACCCGTTTTTCCATTGATAATTAGATCACGAGTATACGTGAGTTGACCGTTCCCTGTGGATACGATACTTTTCTTACTATTATACTACTGGATTTTTGGTTTGCTTTCCAGAAACCCATCAAGTATTTTTTGCTCCATTGCCGGGGAACGGTTTCCAATTCGTGTAGACCTTGGCGGTCTAGTTATCAAGTTTTTATTTTAGGATTTTGTTTATTTGTTTTCTTAGGATTTCTTCTATTTATTACTCTTATTATTTTTAGGATCTATTATTATATTAGGTAATTTATTGTTTTTCTATTATTATTAATTCTCTTCAACACTTACCTTTTTCAAAGTTTCTTGTTTATGCTTTTGAGAGGTCAGGCGTCCCCCAATCAATTATAGTTCGACCCGGAAATAGAAAGGACGTCGCGAAGAAACAGAGGTAGGAACGGGAGAAGAAGAAGAAAGACAATTGTTGAAGAACCCAAAAACATTGCAGAGGAAGCTCCAAGAAGGACACTAGGAGACTATATCTCTCATCAAAGACCACGTCACTTCTCAAGCATTGTGTTACCACCAAATGCCAGAGCTTTAGAGTTGAAGACTGCACACCTCAACCTCATTAGTGCACATCAATTCGCTGGATTGGATCATGAAAATCCAATTGCTCATCTCTCTAATTTTTATGAATTGATTGGTACTATGGGTTTCGAGGAAAGTAATTTAGAATCTGTTTACTTACGCTTGTTTCCTTTCTCTTTGATAGGTAAAGCTAAGGAATGGCTGCAATCAAACCCAAATCAAAGCCTAACCAATTGGGGTGTGGTTGAGGAGAAATTCTTGACAAGATTCTTCCCACCAGGGACGCAGATAGAAGCAAAAGCAGATATTTCTACCTTCGGACAAGGGATTGATGAGCCACTTTGTGAAGCTTGGGAAAGATACAAGTATATGTTGCGCAACTGTCCCAACCATGGCTATGAGGGTATAGCCCAACTCAACATATTCTGCAAGGGACTTCGTTCAGATTCAAGGTCATTCATAGATGCGGAAACAGGTGGAACTATCTTATCCGCAGAAGTTGATCGAGTGCTAGAAATTATCAGCCACTTTGCACAGAACGATCTGTGAAGTCTATTAATCAGTTTGAGCACTCAAACTTGACTCAAAGACTTAATATCCTTTAGTTTTAATGATTAACAAATAAGATTATATAAACAGATTCTACTGAGAAAGGTATTGGTTTGTTGATTGTGTTTCAGGATGAAATATTTATCAGAATCAGAAGATTAGGATCAGAAGAACAAATGCAGGATCTAATATAAAGAAGTTGTCTGAAGAATGCAACTCGTCTGAAGTGCGCAAACCGTCTGAAGACGTGAAGACCATCTGAAGACACAAAGACTCGAAGGAATGAAGACAACATGAAGCAGTCTGAAGATTGAACTTATCTGAAGAAAAGAAGCTTTCTGAAGCAAAGAAGCTGTCTGAAGCAACGAAGCTGTCTGAAGAAGCAGAACTCGTCTGAAGGGTTGAAGCTGTCTGAAGTAGTTCAACCCGTCTGAAGTATCAGTGCTGTCTGAAGTCTCACTTATGACGTGGCACCCTCTGCTGAAGCTTGTGAAGACGTTTTTGAATCTCTGTTGCACGTACCTTTTCAAACACGTTTATGGCAAGAAACACAGAGACCTTTCCTGGTGATTTTGAATTTCATACACCACTGAGGAAATCTCTACAACGCAGAAATTGCAGCAACAATGGTGGCAGCTTTATAGCAGCACCAACGTTGTACTTTGTCAGAATTGTGAAGACACCCAGAAGCGTGTCTCATGATGGATTGAATAGCATTCAATGTTATCTCTAAACGGTGGTATCACAACGGAAATATCATCATCACCAATCCGAAAGAAAGCACAAGAAAAGCTCAGAAGACTAAGCAGAAGCAACAAAGAGAAATGTTTGAATGAAATATTTTAATTCAAACATATTTTATCATCTGTAAGAAACAGCCATTGAACAAGACACCTCACTCAAAGAAGAAAGAAGAAATGGTGTCAGGAAGCAAACAAAAAAGGAGCATATACAAAATAAGCAAGAGGACAAATCCAACGGATACCTCCTCATATACACTCCTAAGAGAAGCAGAAGAAATCAGAAGTCAGCTGAAGAAAAGTAAAAGGATATCAAGAGAGAGAACATGCAAAATAATATCAAGAAAATCTCTCTAAAAGAGCTCATCTACAGAAGTGTCAGAACAGGACTGCCTGATCACATATCTGCTAAAGAAGAAGCAACCGTTTGAGACACTAATAAGTAACGGCTATATGAGCCACATCATCAACATCTCAACGGTATTATGAATCATCTTCAAACGGCTATATTCCAACAGAACATATAAATAGCCTCAAGGAAGAATTTGAAGATGTTGAACTAATTCACTTAGTTCAATGAGTTGATCAAGATATATCAGAAAAATCTTATTGGTGTTGACCATGCTTACTTGAATCAACCATGCTACTGATCCATTGATCAGTTAGTCAAAATTGTAGTTGTTCAGTTGAACAACCAACCAGGCTGTGCTTAATCTCATATGAACCAAGAATGGTTTGAAGCTGCAAGTATGCCTTGGTTTTTCAATAATACGGGTGAGAATGTAACCCATGGAAACCAATGGCTGGAGAACAAGGCTGGAGCTTAAAGTCAGTATCTACCTAGCCAATTCTCAGAGGATGTTATTCCTCATATCAGAGACAGCAATTGTACTTAAACTTATGTACTTGTATCACTGTCTTACCCTTGTACTTAGATTTATCCATTGTATCCTGAGTAATACTCAGTTAACCTCTAGTACAGGAAAAGATTAAGTTTATGTTTTGTGGAAACTTAAACTTAGTTTAATTTGCAAACACTGGATAAGTGTCTGAGAGCCTGGAGAGGCTTGGTGGAATAAAGAATACTCTACACTTGGATAAGTGTCTGAGATCCTGGAGAGGCTTGGTGGAATAAAGAATACTCTACACTTGGATAAGTGTCTGAGAGCCTGGAGAGGCTTGGTGGAAGAAAGAATACTCTACACTTGGATAAGTGTCTGAGAGCCTGGAGAGGCTTGGTGGAAGAAAGAATACTCGTTGTAGAGCCTGAAGAGGCTTGATAGAAAAGAATACTTGAGGTAGAGCCTGAAGAGGCTTGACAGAAAAGAATACTTGTCTGGAGAGACTGTACTCGTGATGTCTGGAGAGACTGTACTCATGATGTCTGGAGAGACTGTACTTGTGATGTCTGGAGAGACTGTACTCGTGGTGTCTGGAGAGACTGTACTCGTTGTGTCTGGAGAGACTGTACTCATTTTCAGATAGTGGAAAATCCAGTGGTGGTTTGCCTCTGGGACTGGATGTAGCTCACGGGTTTGTGGGTGAACCAGGATAAATTCCTTTTCTAAGTTTTCTTACCCTTATCTCTTATCAATTCTGTTTATACTAATCAAGGGGTCAGAATAATTAATCTGATATCTTATAAAGGGCACAAAACATCTTTTAAAATTAGTTTTTACCAGCCGTCTGAAAACTTCAGACAGCCTCTTTAAAAGCCTGTCTGAAATCTCTATGCCTAAGTTTTTCTTAATCTGTTTACTTCCAGTTTTTCATATTTAAGTTGGAATTTGAAAAGTATTTTCTATAATAAACTTAACATAACTATTTCAATAAAATGATCTTCATATGAACAAAACATGAGATATCTCTTATATCATTTGAAGCTTCACAAAGAATGTTCCTTGAAGAACTTCTGAAATAAAATCTCAGAAGTGAGTCTGAAAGAGATCAGCTCAAAAAATCAGGAACAAACTTCAGACAACCTCTAGTAGTCTGAAGTATTTCAGAAACTGTGCTGAAAATACTCTTTGTAATAATCTTCAGAAGATACTTTGAGAAGCCTCTGTTTAAAACAATCTTAAGCTTTAGTAGAAACATTGTTTTTCTTATCTTCCACACGTTTCAACTATCTCTGATCTTAAGACTTATTTTTAACGGTGCCCAGATTCATGTTTTAACCAAAGATTTCCAAAAACTATCAAAAAGTTTAAAACACTATTCAACCCCCCTTCTAGTGTTTCCTGTGGTTCTAACACGATTAACAAGCTCAAAGTGGAAGACAGCCCGCGCAATTACCAAAGAAAGGGATGTTGGAACTCAATCAAAGTGATGCTCTGTTGGTTGAGAACAAGCTCATTAAACGTCAACTAGAAGCACTCACTGAGACTTTGAAGGCGCTCGCTCAACAACTCAAAGTTGTCCATTCACAACCCATCCAAGTCCAACCATTGATTTGTGATTTCTGTGGAGGTGACCATCTAAATGGTCAATGTGCTAGCCAAGGAACACAACCAGAACAAGTCAACTTCATGGGTAACTAGGGACGGCAAGGGAGTTACTCCAATAATAACAACAATCAATATTCACAAGGTTGGAGAAATAACCAAACCAACTCAGATTGGAGTCAGAATGGAGGAACAAGACAACCACCTTACCAACAGCAGCCCTCAACATATGATAAACTAAACACTTTGGAAGGTAAGATTGATGACCTTGTGCAAGGATTTAGTGGATTCAAGAAAACTACTGAGGCATCAATCAAGACTCTAGAGAGTCAAGTGGGTCAGTTAGCAACTGAGATGGCAGAGCACAGGCAACAACACTTCTCAGCTGTGACCCAAACCAATCCAAAGAAATAATGCAACTTGATTGCTACTGATGGCAACAAGTTAGAGGAGGAGGAACTTGATGAGGAAGAAGAAATCATCTTTGAAGAACAATTGCTTCAAGAGGAAGTTGTTCAACAAGATGAAGAAGCAGCACAAAAGGAATATCATGAAGATAAGGTCTTAGTCACAAGTAAGTCACTTGACCCAGGTAGGTTTACTATACCCATCTCTATTGGTAATCTACCTCCTACTCATGCTTTATTAGATCTTGGAGCGAGCATCAATTTGATGTCGCTATCGTATTTTAACAAGTTGAGTAATGTGAAGGTCAAGCTTGCAAATGTAGGGTTACTTCTTGCAAATAAATCCGCTCAATGCCTTCATGGGATATTAGAGGATATTCAAATCAAAGTGGATAAATTTGCATATGTTGTAGATTTCTACATTGCACAGACAGAAGAGGAGGATACTGAAGTCCCCCTAATTTTAGGAAGACCCTTCATGAAAGCTGCTAAGATGATCATTGATGTTGATCAAGGAAAATATGAATTGAGCTCAAAAGATGAACGTATTACGTTTCATAGAGGTACGCCCAAGTTACAACAAACTGATGCTATTTCCAAAAATCCAACAAAGTTTCCAGGCTCTGAATTTCTAAGGAAGCCTAGGATGAGGATAAAGCATCCAGAGTCAATATGGGAGTTCAAATTTAAGAGGAGAAGAAGATCAACATCTGATACTAAGGAAGACAGTGACAGTGATGGAAGAGTCAAAAATTGGCATGGAGGATGGGAGCTCAAAGGAAGAACTGGTATGGAGTCAAACATCATCTCCACTTGAGGCCACCATAAAAGGGTTGAGTAACCAGGTGTCGAGCTAAAAGACGTTAAACAAGCGCTTCCTGGGAGGCAACCCAGTCTTTGTAAGTTTTAATTTTCATTTTGTTAATTTTTAGTTTTAGGATGTACCTGTTTAAATAGAAGATTGTTAAAATGAAGGATCTAAATTTTAAGGGAATGCATGGAACCAGTTAGGAATAGCAGAAGCAGAAGCATAAAAATACTGTAGATCTGCGCTCACAGGTGAAGCGCAGAATTAAAATAAAATAAAGTGACTCTCTGACTTTTGTGCCTCACTCTGCGCTGTAGCGCAGGGTGAAGCGTAGCGGAACGCTTTAACTTCTGAGATGGTACGCGCTCCACTCTACGCTGTAGCGCAGGGTGTAGCGCAGGAAGCGGATCTTTAAATTCTGAATTTTGAATGAGGGAAGTTCATTCAAACTTCCCCTCGTTCCTTTCCTTTGCATTTTCTCTGAGTTCCTAACCCTTGCTTTGTTTTTTTTCACTCTTATAGCCTTCATTTTCAATTTCTGAGCTTATACCAGGTATGTTTTTATAATTTCCTTTCTTTTAACTGATTGAAATTTTGATTTTTTTATTTGAGCATGACCTTAGGATAGGAAACTTAGGATTTTAGGAATCTTTAGGAAAGAAATAATTATCCATAGTTCTTTAAACTAAATTGCATGTTGATAGGATTCTTTGTGAGTAATTCCTATTTTTTTAAGTGGTAGTTTCTGAGTGCTCAATAGTTTCTGCAAATTATTTTGTTGGTGCATGTATGCTTAATTAATTGCTCTGATATTTTGGCATGCCCATACATAAATGATTGTGCAATATTGCATGTTACTGATGACATGATTTTTGAGCATGAGTTTGGTTCTCACTTTGCCTGTTTAGAATTGTTTAGGACTTGCTTTAACTGATCACTTTAGCATGTCTTAATTAATTAATTGGCATTTATTTGGTAATATTTAAAAACAAAATTTTTATGCACAATTGTTTGGTTAATTAATTGCTCTAATTATTGAAATTAATTGGCCATTAATTTCATAATTATGAGCAATTAAATATTATGATGCATAAATAATTTTGAGTTGTTTTTGATTTGCAGATGGTTCGCACGAAGAATGTCAGTGGTGTTAGTTCCTCTAGGAGGGGCACAGGGGGTGCCAAGAGGAAGGCTCCCCAGAGGGAACCTGAGTTCGACCCTCATCGCTTCAAGGACCTCAAGTCCTTTGAAGCATACACTGACATTGCTGATTGCAAGTTCATCCTGGAGCGACCAGTCATCCTCCAGGAGGGGGAATATGAGGAGTTCTCTGTTGAGATTCACAGGAGGCGATGGGACCGCCTCAGTCGCCCTGACAACTATTTTGATCCAGACATCGTCAGAGAATTCTATGCCAACGCCATCGGGGAACACGGCGTTAACTGCAGAAGGGAGTCCTATGTTCGAGGATAGATTATCAGATTTGATTGCGATGCAATCAATGCACTTCTAGGATATCCCATAGAGGAGGACAAAGACCTCGTGGAGTGCCAATACCACAAGAGGATGCAGGCTGTGAGGCTTCATGGCAATGATCCCCTTGATCTCGAGACTGCTCAGCTGCTTTGTTTACCAGGGCGTTCCTTTGAAAGGAATGCATATCAGGAAGCTGCTAGGATCTACAGGAAAGATATGAGGAGCATAGCTCAGATGTGGACAGTGCTGATACTGGCCAACATTCATCCTACCGGGCATGTTTCTGATGTAGTTATGCCCATGGCCCACCTCATCTACACTATCCTCACCGACGTCGTTATCGATGTCTCACGAGTCATCACCCAGAAGATATCAGACTTTGCGTCTGCTGTGGGGCGTAGGACCCATAACTCTAAGATTAGGCTTGGCTTCCCCTCTCTTATCACAGCACTCTGCAAATCTAGGGGTGTGGATGTACACCCTAGGGTTCGCATCGCACTTCCCTTGACCAGAGCATACATTGAAGCCAACTGTATCCCGACTAAGGAGTTACAGGTTGAGGAGCAGCAGCAGCAGGCACCACCACCAGCAGCAGACATGGACTCTCCTGTCTGGACCCAGCGTCTTGACGCCCAGCACACTCATTTGATGGCTCAGATGTCCACTATTCATCGAGCAGCTGTTCATTTTTAGAGTAGACATTATCAGGCTCGTGTGGACCCCATGACCCCTGCGCAGTTCTATGATTATTTACAGTGGCCTGGGGACAGGCTTATTTTCCCAGGGGGGATGGAGCAGCTGATGCCGGAGCTGAGAATGGAGCTGCTCACATGGACCAGGATGATTGATTTTTTTCTTTCCTATTTGGTGATTTTCCTTCTTTTTCTCATTATTTTTCTTATTTTTCTTTTATTTTCCTTTTGATATGTACTATATATTATTGCCACTGATACATTATCTATATTATGCAGTACTTATTCTGTTATTTTCTATTTTTCTGCTAAATCTTTAAATTTTTAGGACTTTTTAGGACCTTAGGAAATTAGGATTTAAGGAAACTTTTTCAAAAATCTCTGTAATTAAGTAGTTTAACTAACCAGACTAGGAAAGATGATAGGGTTTTGTGATTAATTCCATAATCAGTTAAGTTTGGGATACTTCTCAGGAGAACCTATCAGGATAGTTAATTAAAACCCGTAAGTGCTTTATCAAGGAAATTGAGAGCTGTGAGCCCAAACACTGAAATTGAGAGCTTTTCACCGCTGCTTGTCAACTGTTATTACTTGAGTTTCTGAATTTTGTCTTGCTAGTGGAAGATATGGAAGTGACAAAGGCATGTTTTGTGATTATAATATTTTGCTCAGTGCCAAATAGCCAACCTTGATTAAATGTTTCCATTTATTGATTGCCCATTTGAGCCTTTAATATTTCTTTTGATGCACCATAGCCATACTGAATGATTATATCATGTCCCTTAACACTTGGGATAGAGAGCAAGGTGCACCACGAAAACATGGGACAAGAGGTTGGTGAAATGAAAGGTCAAAGAGATTCCAAGAGCAGGAACAAGAAATCACAAAGAAGAATACTCCCCCACAAATAAATTATCTATGTTATTATTTATATCTAAAAAAATCTGCACAAAAAGTGTGGAAATTGAATAAGTTGGGGGGGGAGTACTTCTTCAAACAAAGAGGCCAACTGAAAAAAAGGTGACAATTCAAGAATGACATGGTAGATGGAGAGAAGTCCCAAGCACAATCACAAGATGCTCTCTATCCAAAGTGTTCATTGCATATCCAGAAAAAACCATAATTTCTTGATAGCCCAGCCTCATTACAACCAAAGAAAAGACCTTTTGGTCCATGTTAACTACTTGCAGGTTCAGATGTTGGAAACGACTATCAATTCTAGTTGTTCAACGGTGGTGAAAAAGATTGAGGGAAACACTTACCCGTGATAATGAGAGATTTCCTTGGTTTATCACTTATTACTTTAATTGCTATTTTTGAGAAGTTTGACTGATGTTTGTGTTCTATTCTGATTGAGGATTGGTAACATCCCTTAATCCTGAATTTTTCTTATGCTTGGAAGGTGACTGCTACTTAACAAGGAGATGATGAAAAGTTCCTTGAATATGATTTTGGATTATTTGAATTA
This sequence comes from Sesbania bispinosa, assembly GCA_026901365.1. Taxonomy (NCBI): domain Eukaryota; kingdom Viridiplantae; phylum Streptophyta; class Magnoliopsida; order Fabales; family Fabaceae; genus Sesbania; species Sesbania bispinosa. The sequence goes on along the minus strand of QLOH01000046.1, from coordinate 1,977,772 downwards.
CACAGGGGATAGAATTGATTTGTTGATTGCAAAGAGGTCTCTTGCTTGAGGACAAGCAAGAAATTAAGTTGGGGGGTATTTTGATAAGTGAAAATTATATGATAAATAAGAGCACATTTTAGTTCACTTATCAAGGATAAAAATCCCTTTTAATTAATATTAGATAAATTGTATTTATTAATCTTAGATTTGAATTTGATGTTATTTTGATAGAAATATTACTAATTTTTGCAAAATATTGCAAGAATTTGATTTGAAGGAAAGATAGCATTAAATAAGGGAGATATCTGCAAGATTTGAAAGCAATAATGAAGATTTGAAGATTATTAAACAAGGATTCTACAGACAACCTTCCCAATTAAATCCAAGATGCTCAATAAATGCAAGATTTCATCAAGAAAAGGGAAACAAGGAAAGACAAATCAACCAAAACTAGTCTCGAGGAGAGATCAAGTTAAAAAGAGAAAGATTGAAGTTGTAGGACGCGTTGCGCGCTTCAACCTGCGTTGTAGCACAGGGTGAAGCGCAACCCTCTGGTTTCTGCGCTACAACCTGCGCTGTAGCGCAGGGTGAAGCGCAGATCACGCTGATTCTTGCCCTGTTGCCGTTTTTAGATAGATTTCTCCCCAATTTTCTTTGTCTTTCCTTAGCCTATATATAGGAACCTCTTGCACCAGATCAGGTGCGCACGATTATTGTAATTCAGTTATATTCCAGTGATAATGCACCAGTTCTAATTTTAGAGTAGGAGAGGAGGAGCGCTTCACAAGGACTGAAGATGGTGACAACATCTTCGGTGGTTTGGATGGCTACCTTGTGTAGTTAACTCTCCATTAGGATTGAATGTAATCGATTCCATTCCCAAGTGTATGTTGAACTCTATCTATTTATTTATGCAGTTCCCTAGCTATAATATTGGTAATCTTGTTCTGTGCTTAATTCCTAACTTTCGCGCTTGCGCCGGAGTTATAGGCTAGTTTGTAATTAACGTTACGACTAGGATTGAGTTTCAGGGAGCCTAGACATAGGAAACTCAACCTCTGAGTGAATGAGAATACTTGGTTAACCAGTGACTGAAACATGAGTGTTGCTAATGATTGATGGGTAGTGTGAGTATCCTAATGAAGGGCATCTAAAGGATAGGCATGGTATAATGGATCGATAGCAAAGGATTAGTTGATTGTCAATCCAGGAAGCAAAACGTGGATGTATTCTAATGAGTGATGGGTAGTGACAGTACTCTAGCGAAGGTGCGTCAAGAGGAGTAGGCCTTGTTTATCAATTAGTTCTTTTACAAACGGAATAAAGAAAGCAAAATAAGTCGAGGTTAAGTCTGTCGTTCTGGAGAACCCGCATGGATTACCTTTGAGTGTGAGTGGCGCCTGGTAACTCGGGGTCTTAGCAATATAGTTTGTCTACAGTGTTATAGTTCAAAGCCTATAAATAATAGATAGTCTCGACATACATGAGGGGTGTGATGAGATGAAGTTCAATACTAATCCAAGTAAAGTGTCTCTAACTCTTCCTTTCTAAATTCAATTGATTATTATTTTGCTATTTACGTTTTTCGCACAACAATATTCTCAAAACCCGTTTTTTCCATTGATAATTAGATCACGAGTATACGTGAATTGACCGTTCCCTGTGGATACGATACTTTTCTTACTATTATACTACTGGATTTTTGGATCGCTTGCCAGAAACCCACCAAACTGGCTACAGTTATATCGAAAGAGATTCATACTTTTGTCACCAACACTACAGCCAACAAAGGTTTAGGCTTCACATCTTTAATCACCGATATGTGCTCAAGGAAGGGGGTACCGGACATAGATCATACTGAGAACATTTGGCGTCCAGTCAACTTAAGATACATTCAAAAGACTTGCCGGAACCCAACGGAGCAACTTCAGGAACCACCTCTCTACCAGGATCAGGCTTACATACCTTCTCCACCACCAGCCCATCAAGTTCCACCATCTCCTCCTCCCATGCCTCACATGAACACCACCATCTTGGACTACCTCCAACGCAACGAGCTTGCACATCATCACACCCATCTTCAGCAGGCTGCGATGCACAGAGGGCTCACGTCCTTTCATGATTCCTTCCGCAGTGCTTATATTTCTATGTCCTCACTTGTCCCAGGGTCTTGGCCTTGGCCCACACTGGAGCAGTTTGCTGCTCATATTTCATGACTCGGGGACAAGCCTTCTTTTCCGGGGGGAGCAAGACCATCTAATATTGGAACTCAGGACCAATTAGATGCTGATGATGATGGAGATGACCCAATGCAGTGAGAAGTTGTTTTACCTATTTTTACTGCTTTCTTGTTATTTAAATTCAGTTTTAAAATGTCAGTAATTAGGAGCTTTAGTAACTGTTGGTGGAATAGTCTACTTTCTGATTGTAGATTGAACATATTTGGTAGTTTTGGTACTGTTCTGGATAGTGGATGATTTATCCTGTGTGAATGTTATTTTGTTTGTCTTTCATTTAAACCACTATTCTTAACTTAGGAGTATAAAATTTTTGGAAATCACTGATTTTACAGAATTAACTGCAAATATTTCCCCTGTATATACATTTTGAAGGGAAATCACAGAAATTTTTTATTTTTGGAAAGTTTTGTTTGAAAAGTAAATCAATTGCTTCAATTTCATCTTTTTAGCCTAGAACAGAAAATTTTAAAAATTTTGAAGAAATTGAGAACTTGAAAGAAGCAGAAATTTTCAGATTAGTAGGCTTAAGACTTTGTACATGATTGTGAAGAAGGCAAATTTTTGAAGCATCTTGGATTAATTTTCCATTGTTACTTATCATCACAAGCATGAAAATGACTTTGGCAAATTTGTTGAAATTCTTCTTTAAGCCTAGTGCCAAATAGCCAACCTTGCATCATGAGTAAGCAATTTTTTATGATAGCCCAATTGAGTTGAATGATTGTTCTGAAAATATGCACCCTGTATGAAATTGAATAAACCTTCCCTCCATGCTTAGGGAAAGAGAGCTTAGGTTCAAGTTATGTAATTGATATTGTATCAAGTTGCTTTAATGATGTGGGGCAGATAAAGAGAAGAGTTGAAAAGTCAAAAGCAACCCTTGAGTGAAAAAGAGAAAAATGAACAGAAAAGGAAAAAAAAGAAAGAAAAAGGGTTATACATAGAAATGAAATCAAAAGAAGAAAAAGAATGGTGGTTGTTGATTCAGAAAAGAGGGATTCCAAGTTTGAAGAATTGGTGGGTAGTGAAAAAAATATGCATAACTTGTTGAGTCTCAAAAATGTTATTAAGAAATTAATAATGTTTTAAGTCTCATAACCCTGAGTTTTAATGATTAACAAATTTGATAAAGAATGAACAGATTCTCTTAAAGTCTTTTTCGGTGTTTCAGCAACCTTCTAAAATACCAACTTTCTGAAGTTATGCAACCCTCTGATGTGGTGCAACCTTCTGTAGTAAAGGAACCTGCTGAAGGATATGGTCCTGCTGAAGCCTGTGAACCTTCTGAAGTCGGGAAACTTCGTACTAAAAAATTGTATCTTCTTGGAGATAAGTTTCTCTGATGATCCCTTTTGAAGACTCAAGTCTTTCATAGCTTTCTGCCAGCTGTCTGCACATTCCTCCTACTGGCAAGGCATAACAGAAGCTTTTTGGAATATTTCAAATCACTGTTCACCAAAAAGGTAATTCCTGCTGCAAAAGTACATCGTGCTCAGAAAAGTAGAATCAGCGCTGCTGTCACCTACTCTTGTTGTGCCTGCTGTACAAGCTATCAGAGTTTGTGTCTCAACGGAAAGAAGGCTATTTCACAATGAGATTTTAAGAGAAGTCTAACCGGTCTAAAGATCTCTCTCTATAAATACAAGACCTGATGCAAAGAAGAAATAAAGAAGACGTGAACCTGCTGATTTGTTGCAAAACTCTTTCTGTGAAATATTTTCATTCATCTCATTTGTACACAATTTCTATATCCTGAGTTATACTCAGTTGCTTGTACATCTTACCCAGTTTAGGCTTTAAACTTGTGTAGTTTCAAAGCTTAAGCAATCTTTTTGATAAACAGTTTTCTGTTTGAGCCTGGAGAGGCTTTGTGTTTAAACAATACATGGGTTTGAGCTTGTAGAGGCTTGTTTGTAAAACAATACTTGGGTTTAGAGCCTTAAGAGGCTTGACTGTAAAAGAATACTTGTATTTGTTCAGGTAGTGGAAAATCCTTAGTTGGTTTGGCTTTGGGACTGGACGTAGCTCACAGTGGAAGTGAGTGAACTAGTATAAATCTTTGGCTAAGTGTTCTCTTACCCTTTATCTCTTTATATTTGATTTATACTAACTTGGAGGGTTCTGAGTATACATTTTTATAACGTTGAAACTGAAAATCAATTTAAAACATTTTGAAAAACAAGTTTGCAAAACAATTTTATTAGAGAAGTTCCTGGAAGTATCTTGGCATCACATCTACAGGGAGGCAAATTATGTTGCTGATAGTTTTGCGAGCTTTGGTCTTCAAGCTTCAGAGTGTTTTAGGGTTTTTGAGGATATTCCTAATTTTTCTGTGTTGAGATATGTCTCTGATCAGTCTGGGGTGTTTGCCTATAGGGGCATGTAGTTGTTGGGTTTTGTTTCTGTGGCCTGTTTAGGTCATCCTTCTCATAAAAAAACCTGTTGAAATGACTTCAGCAAGTACCTTATTTCCAGTTTCAGCAAGTTGCTCAAATTTCTTTGTGAAAAGTTCTGCTTGTTAAATGTTTTCCTAAAATTAGTTTGAAATTATAAAACATTATTCAACCCCCCTTCTAGTGTTTCCTGTGGTTTCTACATAACTTGCATGAAAGCTCTCTATTCCCAAAAGTGTGAATTTGAATATCCAGAAAATAATGATTCTTGGAAACCCAGCCTCATTACAACCTTCAAAGACCTTAGGATTCATGCTAATGTTGTGTCTGTGATTTGATGGAAAATGACTGGCAAGGCTGTGCTAATCAATCACTTTGAGGAATGAGTGAAACACTCACCTAAGAGAGCAAATACTGAAAGTGGTTCTTTGTGAGAGTAATACCCTTGCTTCTTCTATATGCTATAGTAACTGAAGTGTGCTCATATATTGATTCTACTTGAATGGAAATTTCAATTTGTAAGCTGAAAATGTTGTTGTTGATTGTTCTGACTGTTTTGATGATTGGAAACTGATTTTTGTTCAAACAAAGACTTGGTCTCACTTGTGCTACAGTTTGCTTGTTCCATTTTGATTGAGTTATAGATGCTAAGTTTGGGGGAGTTAATAAGTGGATAGAATTAGTATTTTTTAGGTATAATTTTAGCACTTTGAGATGATAATTGTTCTTAATTTGGTCCCTAATTGCCCTTTTATTGCTTGATTTTAGTTTTATTTAGCTTTTAATTTAATTTGGAGTTTTGATTCTATTTTGATGAGGAATGTATATATTTTGTAGGTATTAAAACTTGGAAGGAAAGTTAAGAAACAAATGGAGTTAAAAAAGGAGAAAAAGATGGCTTTTGCAGCAAGTTTGAGCGCCCAAACGCGCGCCCAAGCGCACACGACTTGTCTGAAAAATAAAACGGGGCACTCAAGCGCCCACTTTGGGCGTCTGAGCACGCACGTTTCAGACAGCTTGCTAAACGCACTTAAAAGAAGAGATGGGGAGCTATTTTGAACTATTTTTTGATATTCCTCTTCTCCAAGTCTTCTTCTCAGCTGGAGCTCTCCTAGGGCAAGGATTTCCTTCCTCCACCTCTTCCATTTTCTCATCTTGTGTGTTGCCCTCCTCCATGAGTGGATAACCTCCTCATCCAGGATTGAACGAAGTCTTCGAAGTCCGATGTATTTAGTTTAGGTTCTTGTATTTTACTTTCATTTGACATTGGTAGTTTCGTCTTGTATTAACACTTGAATATATTTTACGAGATGGTTCTTGTTATAAAATCTTAGTCTTGACCGAAAGGTATTTCTTTGATTTCGAACAAAACGTTTCTACTTGGTGGGTTTAATATACTAGGAATATATATTGATCTATCGAATACTTTTCGATACTTGTTTTTAAAGCTGGAATATATGTTTGGATATGCGAGGAATCGATATTCAAGGGTATTATTCTTAGGGTCTCTAGGTGTGAGGGATCGACCTAGGCGACTTTAGTGTATCGCATCAATGTCAAGGAAATCATAAATACAGGAACTAATGGCATACTGAGGAGGGAGATCGACGAGTTCAATCCCCATTTTATAAATCTATTTTCGAAACCATTTTACTACCTTTGTATAGTTTTATGAACTTGTTTTACCAAATTTTCATCAAAACCAAAATGACAATTTCAAGGTTCCTTTGTAAATACTTAGTGAACTAAATTGTGTTGAGTTAATAGTAGTTCGAGTTCCTTGTGGGTACGACAACCCTTACTTTGAAAACTATTATACTGCTACGATATTGGTAAGCTTGCCAGCACCGCAACACCAACTATCCCAAAAGTTTAAGCTGTTAGTGATAGCCGGATGGGTGTAGGATCTAGAATTGAGCAAAAACCACCGATTAGAATTGGAAAACAAGCAATTAAAGGCGAAAAATAGGTGCAGGGCAGCAGCTATTTTGGGCAAGAAAATGAAAGAAAATAAAGGAAAGTGAAGGAAAAAGTGGAGAGGAAGAAATGGTAGGGACGCCACTGAAGCAGGAATCCACCCACAATAGATAAGTCCAATGCCAGACGCCACTAATTCAGGAGAATTAGATAAGTCTCAGTATGGTTTGAGCAATAACCACCAAGCCTTACTCTCAACTCACCAAGAGGAGAAAAATGGGCATAATGCCTTTACTATTTCATAAGTGTTGTAAAATACAAGAGAGGAGCCTCCTATATATAGAAGTGGGAGGGGGCGGCCAAGTGGGAGGAAAATGGGGAAAAATAAAGATGAGTGATAAAGCTATCCTAGTGGGTCTTGAACCCATGTCCCCAAGGCTATTTAGCTAAGCTAATGCTTAAGTCAATAAAGCCACAAATTAGCGCCCCAAACTAGGAAGAAATAGGAAAATTACAAGCAAGTCCTAATTACATCATAAATCCTAATTAATCTTCTAATTAATTGGAAATCTTCATGTTGACTTGGGTCAAGTGGTCAAAGGTTAAAGGTTGACCATGGGAGGGTTGACCAAAAATTAGGTTTACCCATGCCTTGACTCAGCTCCAAGCATTCCAACAGGTCCAAGCTTGCTAGCTCACCAGCTCCCAGCTGTCAGCTCAGAAATCCACTGATAGGTGCCATCATTCCCTCCTCCTTAGAAAGGATTTGACCTCAAATCTAAAAATTCAGAAAGAAGCCATAAGGAAAAGAATAGGAAAAGAAAGGATGGATGACAATAGTAGAGAGAGGTAGGTAGGTACTTCCCTTAGAGGATGGGGAGCCCTTCCTAATCATCTTCCTTGAACCTAGTCAACAAAGAAAGTTCCATTAGTATTATTCCAAAGCAAGCAAAGTGAAGACTCATAACAAAAATACTTGGGAATCATAAAGATTAGAAAATGAAAAACATAGGATGTGAACAAGAGGTAGTTGAGAAAAGGGTTAGAAAACTCCCTCAATGAAACCATCTTGTCCATGTACTCTTTGGATTTAGATCCCGGATCAAAGACTAATCTTTTGAAGTCCTTCTTTTCAAGTAAAGGGGTTAGTTGGTTAAAACGAAATTTAAACACGTGATATGCATGTTTCAAACCAACAAAATAATCCACAATATATTGCCAAATGAATGCACAATTAAAACTATGTGGTATGAATGTCCTATTTCTTGGAAGTGAGATCCCATCATGCTCATTGAACATAAGACACGCATCTTGAGTATGATTGTTAAAATCATAGTGCATATGTTTGTGCCATGAAGTATTCATGCAAGTTTGCTCAAGAGCCATATTCAAGCTAAAGCACTCACTCAAGTAAGATGTCACCTTTTGCATATTATCATATGTGTTCATGTAAGGTGAAATGCCAAGAGAATCACATTGAGTATGCATATTAAGAAGCATATCATCATTTGAATTAGATGTTAAACAAGTTTTCCCATATGTGATAGCTTCATCAGAATTTTTATTCTTTTCACTAACTAGTTCAAGAGCATAATACACATCTTTATATGAAACAATTATTTTAGGCCCAAAATGTGTATTCAATTTATAAACGCAAACCAAAGGTGCATGCATATTCAATCCAACTTTGTTATCATTCCTATCATGCATTCTAATTTGATCAAAGGAATTGACTAAACATGCATCTCTAGTAAGTTTCATGGTACTCTTAGTTGATTTTCCTAAACATGCAATAGGTTTCAAAGCATCATCAACATTGTTTATGTCTTTCAAACATGTAATGTTTTGTGGCATAAAATTGTGCATAGAAAGAGGCATTTCATGCATAAAGAAAGTAAGTTTAGGAAACTCCCTTTCAACAACTTGAATTGTACTCTTTGCAACACTAGAAGTATTTTCCATCAACCTATTCATGCTTTTACTAGAAGAGTTAGCATTCAAATGATCACAAGATAAACATACTTTCTCTTTTTGCACTCTTAATTCTTTTTCCTCACTTTCTCTTTTAAGTTTTTCTTCTTTCTCTTTTTCTATTTGTTCTCTTTTCTCTTGTTCTATTAACCTCTTAAGTTGGATTTGATCTTCCCTAATTTCCCTAGAGGTCATAGGCATTAGAGTGAATTTAATATTTTGGTGGCGGAACCTATAGGTGTTGGAATACCCATCATGTTTTATCCTTCTCTCATATTGCCAAGGTCTCCCTAAAAGAATGTGTGAGGCTTCTAAAGGTATAACATCAAAGGTCATTTCATCTAGGTAATCCCCAATTTTGAACCTTAAGCTCACTTGCCTATCCACCATAAATTCTTCCTCATCACTCACCCATTGAAGTGTATAAGGTTCTAGATGTGGGGTAGTAGGTAAGTTTAGCTTGTTAACTAACCTAAGGCTAGCTAAGTTGCTACTACTTCCTCCATCTATGATCACTAAACATACCCTATCTTCAATGTGGCACCTAGTATGGAATAGGTTCTCTCTTTGGCTCTCTTCTTCACCCAAGGGTGTTTCTAAGGCTTTCCTAAACAACAAGGTTGCCCTTTCCCCTTGCCTCCTTCCTTCCATTCTCCTAGATTAGTTTTATGTTAAAGCTTTTAAGGACCTTTTCCACTCAACTAAGTGTTTAAACTCAATGGAATGCAACACTCATGTATGTCACTCTTTTTAGGCTTTTTCTATAATGAGACTCTCTTGCCTCTTCTACTCGGTTGAAGGTTGGTTAGATCTTGCAAAGACCAACGTGAGACTAAGTCTTAACCCTTACCCAAATAGAAGCGCACTAACAAAGAAAATACCTACTAAAGGAAGATTGGAAAATCCTAAGACAAAACAAGGAATTGATATGACAAACAAGAAAAGCTGGCACGCAAACACGCTTATACACAAGAACAGACAACAAACAAGACAAGACGGGAGAAATTGCAAAGAGAATTGTTTTTGGTGATTTTTGAAAAGAGTTTCCAAAATTGTTGTTTTTGAAAAACAACAAATACAACTCAATTTACAGTATACAGAGAAATGAAATGAAAAAATTACAGTAAACTGTCAACTGTATTGTTGGGATGACTCTTTGTTTTTTTTTATTTTTCTATTTTTCTAAATTTTTTGAATTTTTGACTCTTTTAGGTGTCTTTTGACTTTTTCTTCCTTGTTGTTGACTTTTGCACCCTTTTTGCTTTTTACACCTTTTTTTGTATTTTTGGCACGTACGTACTTTTTGTATTTTTCTTGCTTTTTCTTTCTTTTTTTGTCTTTTTTCCCAACAAAAAATTACAGAAATTTGTATACAATGAAAAGAAAATAAACTGTAACTACTGTAATTTTTTTGGAATTTTTGACAGTAAACTGGTCCAAGTGGTACCAGAAAAGAAAAATAATGAATAAAAAGAAATCTAAAAACTGTGAAAACGTAATGGCAACCTGATTTCAAAAATGACCAAAAAAATTGCTTAGCACTTCCTTGTTGATTATACAAAAGCGGTACGGTCACAGAAACGCGCTTGGTTCAATTTTAAGATTGGAATTAAAATTTGAAGGAAAATCAACAATTAGAATTTGTTGATCTTCTTCCAATACTATGAACCCAAAAAGAGCCTATAGGTGAGCGTTTTGTACAATCAAACAGAGAAAGTCCAAGGTAGAGATAGCAGTCAATCCAAATATGCAATCAGAATGCCAAACAGACAGACATAACAAGAGTAGAAAATTGAACAAAATAAAGCCAGAACAATGCGCATAAATTGGCAAAAAAAATAAGAGGAAAATTTCGCAAAATAAATGGCACGAAATTAAAAGGGGAAAACTGAAATTAAAAGGATGGGGATGACAGAAATGTAAATGGCAGAATGTAAAAGGGGATGACAGAAACTAAAAGGATGGGGGGAGCAGAAATGAAAAGGGGGAAGCAGAAATTAAAAGGATGTGGAGGACTGAAAGGAAATGACTGAAAGTAAAGGGGATGGCAGAAATTAAAAGGATGGAGAGGACAGAAATGTAAATGTCAAAATGTAAAGGGGAAGTAGAAATTAAAAGGATGGGGAGAAGCGGAAATTAAATGGTGGAAAATTAAAAAGCGGAAAGTAAAGAGGTGAATATGGGGGATGAACAAGTAATGGTGAAGGGGAGAAATGTAGGTGAACGATCTTTGGAAAAATGAAGACAACAATGCCTCCTCTTACCACACTTCAACAACAAACAAGCAGTTTATAGCAATTAATTGCAAGAATCACTCAAGAACAAGTATGAGCAATTTAAGAGGCATTTAATCAAACACCTAAGGGGTGGGATTAGCGGCCCAAAAACAGCCCCATACTAGCAAGAATTCAAGCAATCAACAACCAAACAAACAATGCTGACAGCAGCAGAAAGGCACCTCGGGCCCGGGAAACAGTCCAAGTCCAAATTACAATTGAAAAGAGGGATGGAATTACACTAATTGAATGAAAATTCTGCACTAAATGGGTGCAGTACCCGCGGCCTTGTAGCTCCAATTTTGCTCAAATTCAACAAGCTCTGATGACAAATTGATAGCCGGATGGGTGTAGGATCTAGAATTGAGCAAAAACCACCGATTAGAATTGGAAAACAAGCAATTAAAGGCGAAAAATAGGTGCAGGGCAGCATATATTTTGGGCGAGAAAATGAAAGAAAATAAAGGAAAGTGAAGGAAAAAGTGGAGAGGAAGAAATGGTAGGGACGTCACTGAAGCAGGAATCCACCCACAACAGATAAGTCCAATGCCAGACGCCACTAATTCAGGAGAATTAGATAAGTCTCAATATTGTTTGAGCAACAACCACCAAGCCTTACTCTCAACTCACCAAGAGGAGAAAAATGGGCATAATGCCTTTACTATTTCATAAGTGTTGTAAAATACAAGAGAGGAGCCTCCTATATATAGGAGTGGGAGAGGCGGCCAAGTGGGAGGAAAATGGGGAAAAATAAAGATGAGTGAAAAAGCTATCCTAGTGGGTCTTGAACCCATGTCCCCAAGGCTATTTAGCTAAGCTAATGCTTAAGCCAATAAAGCCACAAATTAGCGCCCCAAACTAGGAAGAAATAGGAAATTTACAAGCAAGTCCTAATTACATCATAAATCCTAATTAATCTTCTAATTAATTGGAAATCTTCATGTTGACTTGGGTCAAGTGGTCAAAGGTCAAAGGTTGACCATGGGAGGGTTGACCAAAAATAAGGTTGACCCATGCCTTGACTCAGCTCCAAGCATTCCAACAAGTCCAAGCTTGCTAGCTCACCAGCTCCCAGCTGTCAGCTCAGAAATCCACTAACAGGTGCCATCAGTTAGGTGAAGGACACATGAATGGTTATATTTCTAATACGTCCCTTCACGTAAGAGCCCTTTGAGCTTGAAGCGTGGACATGTGCACAGACTCACCTACCTTGTGCTGAAATTAAACTTTTTTCATTGGAATAATGGGGGAGGCAAAGGATCAAACTCTTGACTAGAGCTGGCAATTAATTCAAGCTATATATCCAGCCCGACCTGATGCTGGTCATGCTTTATTGGGTTGGACTAGAAAATCCGGGAGTTATTTAAGCTTTTAAAATATGTGCTTGAGCCCTAATTTTTTTGGACTTTTTGCGGGCTACCCGGTCTTTTGCGGGTAGAGAACTTTATCGGTCTGGGCTAAAAAGCCCGAGATTATTCAAATTTCTAAAATAAGTGCTCGGACCCAATACTTTTACAGGATTTTGCGCGGGCCTACCCGGTTGGGCTAGCTCATTTTTCCGGCTCTACTTTTGACCAATTGGTCATAATGGCTGTGATATATATCATGCCATGAACTAACTACCCCAAGCTTAAGCCATTAGATAAAGACACATAAATGGTTTTATTCTAACAGTTGGGTGTAATGTGGCAATTCAATTTTTGTACACCCTATTTGATGTTAGAGGTTGGTCTAGGATGGAGTTGTATACTACTTGTGCAAGAAACGTGATGAGCGGAGTAATGTTATAACTAATAAAAGAGGCTAGACTCAGAAATACTAATGGCAGTTCAATGAGTCAGGCCATTGGCTTCACAACGAGCACCAATAACGTTGGGTCTGCACATGGCGGTGCGTAGGAGCGACGAACCCTAAATCACACAGAGAGAGAAAGAGGGGAGGATTCATGGTTAGCGATTTTTTGTGAAAGTGACAGAGTGGGGAGAAAAAAAACACTAGAGAAGCGAGGGTTTGAGATATTTTACATTGAAATCTGAACTAGTATGAAGGAAAATGACTTTCACTAATGGATATATCTTTCATTGCAATAAGTGGTCGTCAATACATTGCATTTTTTGTAGTGAATGGAAGAGGGGTTGAAGCGGAGGGAGTGAATACATTGGGGATTGTTGTAAGCAAAGGGAATGAGAGAAGGAAGGAGCAAGGAAAATGAGCAGTGGCGACGAAGAGAAAAAAGGTGGGGACAAAGGGAGTGGGGCAGCCGCACGAAAGGAAAATGAGCATGGAAAGGGATGGGGTTAAGTTTAAAAGACTAAACAATGACAATTATACTGAGGACTATCGTCGTATGTACAAACGACAACAGTCCTCAGTATAACCGTTGTCATTTAGTCTTTTAACGACGACCATTTTTGGACCCGTCTTCATAAATGTTAACAAAACTTCAAAAATGTCAGCGTCTCCCTTTTGACGACGGTCCCTATTTAACCATTGTAGAAAGGCATAGTTGAAAGTGTATTTTGCACTAGTGGTGGCATGTCTACTACTTTAAGTACTATACCACCGAATATGTTCAAGCTAGATAGCACATGTGTATATATGGCGATGAGAATGGCCATCGTTAACCAATAGTTATGCAAACAGTAAGGAATTTAGTTAAGGAAGATGGTTATATGGCATGTTACAAGGGCTTAGCACATATGATAGTTTCAATGCTAAAATTTGGCTGAAGAGGCTGGAGGGGATCCGGATCCATAATTAACTAGTCAATTTGTTGTCAACCTCTCATCCTTTTCTATATATAAATGATCTATCCTTTCACGCTTTATCATCTTATTTTATCCCTACATGACGTTCTCAATATATATGGGTTAGCACATCAATTATAAAATTTATGATTATATAATTAATTAATTTTGTTCCAAATAAACTACTAGACCACATTTACATTTTTGTTTTATTAATTATATATTTACCTGTATACATATACAGTGGTAAATTAATTGCCACTAATTAAGTACCTAGAAAGTCATGATTCCAAAACCGAAAAAATCGTGAGACCCCATTCTCCCCTATAGAATTCATTGTGGCATCATCACTAAATTTGCGATCTGAATAAAGGAAGTTAGGTAGTATACCAAAATTCATGATATGTCAAACTACGTACATGATTGTGGTTTCAGTTTGGATCAAAGCTAGCCATGCGTATCTAAGTTATGTGTAAGGCTTAGGAGTTACAATACATGCATGATAGAGAGTTCACAATCAATTAGCAGTCCAATCCAATAAAATCACCCTTTTTTTTTATGAAAGAACAAACTTCTTTCATCAAATTACTAATCCGATGCTAATCTTATCAATTTGATATAGAATTACCATGTATGTGTGAACAAATATTTAATGCTAACTATCAATGCCTTTCTTTTTGGTTGTCAAAATGAACAAACTAATATATGAAAATTATGTGCATTCTACTGTGTACCTGACAGGTAGGGGTGGAAGTAGGCCGAGCCGAGTTAGGTTTTGCAGGGCATAAGTCTAACCTGCATTATATTTTTGTGGCCCAAGTATGGCTTGTTACCTGTCATAGGCCATTTTTTTAGGTTTGGCCTGACCTGTTTCAAAGCCTGGTTTCGCCTATTAGGCTGTTTAAAAGCTCATTTCATATTATGACCTTTAAACAGGTCAATAAATCTATCTCTAAATAGGTCAGTGCGGTTACAAATTAATACTTACTTTTTTATAATGTAAATATATCACTAACATATACATTTAGATAGGAAAATAAGTCTATATCTCTAAATAGGCCACAGAAGAATTTAAAAAATTTTATATTATTATACTATTTATTATATATAAAATATTTATATGTTTATTAAAAATAATATTATTTATAATAGGTTAGCCTCTCAAGCCAAATAGGTTTTTTAAAAAGCTTGAATCTAACCTATTTAATTAAAAAGACTTTTTCAAAAGTCTAGACCTGTCCTTTTTATTAAACAAACCGAGCCAAATTAAATCTTAAGTAGGCTGGGCCGTAACCCTTTTTACATAATTTTCATAATGTAAATATATGAAAATTATGTGCATTCTACATAGGGTTGTCTTGTAACTGGCGGCATCCACATATCGATCCACAGCCTCTCGCGTCAGTTTTAAGTACTTTTTGGTTAGTTCATTAGATCCTCGCTTGCGTGCGTAGAGATTTTAAACTTTTTGATGTTATAGCCGCATTATTGGATGGAAGGTTGTCCTTTGTCGTTCCATTTCATCAGCTCCACTTTCTTTCATTATCGAGAATTGATGATGATATAATAATAACAAGGCACGTATCATCAAATAAGTTTTTGTTTGTGTTTGATTTGATTTGATATTAAAAAGAAAGTTAATTTAAGTTTAGATGTCTCGAATACAATTAATAGTAGTACGTGTTTAAAACATAAATATGTCACTTCACCAAAAATAAATAAATAAATATGTCACGCGCATGTTAGCGCTAGTATAATCTTTTTAAGATCTTTTTGCAGCACCACGTGTCTAAAGTTAGGTGGGTGGAACTAATCTGTCTAATATGCACTAATGCACGCATGAAAAATTGGGATAATCTTATACTACTCTGTACTTAATATAAGTAAAAATATCTAAATTCATACGTATTAAAAAAGTTATTTAAATTCATTAAATTTTCTTGGTATCATGTAAAAAGTATTTGCATTATCTAAATTACCCTACATTCAATTTTATTGAAAATTGTTTCAAGTGGACATACTCTCTTTCTATTGGCACATGATTTGGAAAATAAAATCAAAGGGCATTTTGGATTTATCTCATTAAATAGGGTAAAAGTAGTTAAGATTTGCTTATATTTTAGTCCATCAAATGTGAGTTTTTTTTGCTTATATTCAAGTCCGGAGAGAGTAAGCAAAAATAACTAAATTCACACGTATTAAGAAAGTTGGTTAAACTCATTAAATTTTCTTGGTATCATGTAAAAAGTATTTGCATTGCCTAAATTACTCTACATTCAATTTTATTGAAAATTGTTTCAAGTAGACATACTCTCTTTCTATTGGCATATGATTCATTAAATAGAGTGGTTGGAAAGTAAAATCAATAGGCATTTTGGGTTTATCTCATTAAATAGAGTAAAAATAGTTAAGATTTGCTTATATTTTAGTCCACCAAATATGAGTTTTTTTTACTTATATTCAAGTCCGGTGAGATTACATTTTATTTATCAACCGTAGAGAGTTCAAATAGTTCATATTTTAATATTAATATTTTTTTTATTTTGCAAGTCAAGTTTTACTTATCTAACCAAAATTGAGTTTCGAGTAACTCATCGTGAATCTGAAAACCCTATAAGTAAAAAAAAAATCCCTAATATTATACATTTGGTTATTCAAAACTCTATTAATTTTAAAAATTACACAAAATTCTTCCTATTTTATTACATGAATTATTTTTAAAATTAATAAAAATACACCTATTGCAAATTTTAACTCAACACAAAGCTCAAAAAAAAAAAAAGAACTCATTATGCAGAAGATCCTCTATTTTTAAATCATGCGTAAATTCCCTCTATTAATTTTTTAAACATTACAAAACCCCCTTATATATTATGAATACATCACAATTAAATCCCCTATACTATAATAAAAATTTGAAATTACCAAATTATTAAAAAATAAAAAACTTAAAATAACATTAGAGTAACACAAGAAAATAAATAATAAAATAAAGTATGGTTTTATATTTGAGTTTAATTAGTATACACTGACAACGTAAAAAAGTGATGGAGCAATACATCATTGAATAACAGTGTAAAACGTGTATATACATTAAATTCTTTATTATTTTAAAATCATTATGAAAACATAGTTAAAATTTAATCATTTGAATTGCTAATAATATATAATAAATTAAATTTATCAAGATTAATTTATCAAGAATTAAATAATAAAAGGAATAAACATTAATCATTATTTAAGTTTTTCCAATTTTTATATTATTTTTATTCTTTTAAATGCTATTTTTTAAAATTTGGTTTGTCATAAATTTTAAAATTATTAATATTAAAGTATTTTATAACTATAAGTTTAGAGTTGATAAATTTAAATATTAAATTAATAGACACATGATAATGTGGCTCAATTCACAAGTTTATTTTCATAATTTTAAATTCTCATCACCATAATTAATTGATTCATATATATTTTGTAAATTTAAATTTTTTATTTTTTATTATTATTTTGTAAAAGCTTAAAAATGTCATACAATATATAGGATTTTTATTGGTTTTAAATTTTAATTGAATGATCACTTAATTTAAAAAAAAATAACAAGAAGTGTACAAGTATCATATCAGATTTAATTCGTCTATATTGGATTTGAACCCGGAGCTCTTCCCACAAACTCAGTGTACATGTCAACTGAATCACAACTTTTTGGTATATGGATTGACTTAGAGGAAAAAAGAATCTTTCAATTAATTAAAAATAGATTTTTTTTCTTTAACCGGGAATCCCCACAAACATATTTATGGGTTTAACCCTTGGGCCGGGATTTAAAGCCTCGACCATGCAGGTAAAGTCTGTCTGGGGTCACAATCCACTTCCACTATGACCGACCACTATTTGATAATGGATTTAATATACTATCGGTGTAAAAAAGTTTTACACTATTATCCAATAATGTGTTGTCATTTCATTTAATTAGTTTAATAACACAAAAAATTTTGTACTTATTAATTAGTATGTCAATACATCACTGAATGATAATGTAAATTTTTTCAAACTAACAATATATATTATTTAAACTCTTAAAAAAAACTGCCGAGATTTGAATAATTCCATTATTTGGCAGATATATGTGTGTTTTTATTATAATTGTATGGCAGATATATAACTAAAGTTTAATGGGTATACATGTCATGATAAAAAAAGTTCTGCAGTAATTATTACCCTATAATGTATTATCACATCATTTAATGGATATGACACATTAATACTAATGTGTTATTAAACTCAATAATGTATTAATATTATAATAACTACTCTCATCTTTCTATTCTAAAGTCTCTTCTTCATCTTTCTACATTTTTTAGGTAGTTATTATTTTGGCTTAATTGCACTTTTGGTCCCCCTATTATCATTAATCCGCGATTTTGGTCCCCTACTTTTTTTTCGCGATTTTGGTCCCCCTATTTTCAAAATCTATGTGTTAGAGGGACCAAAATCACGAATTTGGAATAATAGGTGGACCAAAATCGCGAAAAAAAAAGTAGGGGGACCAAAATCGCGGATTGATGATAATAGGGGGACCAAAAATGCAATTAAGCCTATTATTTTTTGGGTGGTTATTGGTTAGTGGGAACCATAAATCAGTAAATCAGGATATAAAGTATGGGTATAATGTGAATGAAAATGGAAATGTGGAAACTAAAACTCCCTTGATTATTCTCTTTATATATAGTATAGATGATGATGATCATAATAATAATAATAATAATAATAATAATAATAATAATGTAAAATCTTTTATTATCATATTATTGTAACTGCTAAATCATTTCACTGTTTATTATTATATTTTTAATTGTTTTTTAACAAGAGTTGAAAATTTATTTTTTTCTTTAAAATAATAATGTAAAATCTTTTATTATCATATTATTGTAACTGCTAAATCATTTCATTATTTATTATTATATTTTTAATTGTTGTTTTTTAACAAGAGTTGAATTTTTTTTTTAAATAAATCGCTCTTTCCCCATTAGATAAATAACTGTATAATATCACCAAGAAGTATTTAAATTTTATTAATATTATGAGAGCAGTGGCCTGCGCAATGAAGGAGATATGAAGAAAAATGATACAGCTTTTGGCTTTTAAAAAGATAGCAACATAACTGGACGTGATCCATGGATTGCATTAACGAGTTTCACAGGTTAGGGTGGACCCAACGTCTATTTAAACCTTTTTTTTTTTTGAAAACACGTCTATTTAAACCTAAACCAAGTTATAAAATGAGTTTTTTTAACTTACTTAAACTCATTTATTAAAAATATTATAATTTTATTTTAAAATAATTTTTTAGTCTTATTGAAATATAAATTACCTATTAAATTATCTTAATAAATTTTATTTAATATTTTTTCATTTAATAATAAAATAAATTCATTTAACCAATAAAAATATTTTAGCCTTCATCAAAAAAAAATATTTTAACCACTCATGCAATGTATTTTTTAATTAAATACTTTAAAATTTAAAAACAAAATCTAGACAAAGAAATTTTTTAATTTTTTTAATAAAAAGAATTAATTTATTAATTGATTATTATATTATAATTTAAAATAAAATAGGAAAGTCATTTGAATAATATTGAATAAAGAGAAATTTAAATTTTGATAATTATAAAAAACTTTTTTAAATTTATAAATTTTATTAAAATTAAATTAAAAAGTCACGTTGATTAATGCATGATTATGAATTTTAATTATGGGAGTTTCATTAGATTCAAATTTAATATATATACATAACAGATGTAATATGAATTTTAATTAGGATTAAAAATATAATAAATTAAATAATAAAATTAATAAAGTACTATTTAATAATCAAGAGCGAGTGATAAGATGAGGGGCTTATTTTTTATAGAAAATGTTTTACTCCTAATACTAATTTCTTTTAATTTATTTAAAAATATTTTTAACTAAAAAAATTAGGGGCCTAAAATAACAAGATATTTTTAAGAGCCTAAAGCAATGACTTTACCCGTCTTATACTTGGCCGACCATGGGCATTAGAGATCATATGATTGGATAAAGATATTTGAAAACACGTTTCCATCTCTAAATTCAGCTAAGAGTATATGTAAATGTTTTTGTTATTATGTTAGCATATTTGATTGTTGTAAATTAAATTAAATTTGATTTTATCTCTGTTTGAATAAATGTAATAAATTGAAATTTTTTGTATTGAAGTAAAAAATTTAGTATAAATTTTATTGTAAACTTAGTTTTTTAAAAAAATTAAATATAAATTATACCACTTTAAAATTATTTTTAAATAAAATCAATTTTACAAAATTAAGTTTATTTAAAACTCAAGTTTACCCTATAAACAGTAAATACACATGATGTATATGTACTATGATTAAGGAACTCTTGGTTATTTCTTTCATTTCCAAATACTGATCACTTAACAATGATTTTTTTAGTTAATTTTCAAGAAATAAATTATTTCAAAATTATACTGTCAAGAGAAGATTAGAAATCGTTCAAAATTAAGAAAGCACATTAATAATAGAAGAGGTGAAACACGATGTGTAACAACCCTTAAATCATAATGAAATAACTGCAGAATCCAAGAAAGACTCAATGGCATAAATAAAACTCGTGATCTGTGACTGTGATGCTTCCAAAGCTTCTAATCTTGGCGATATATCCCACCTCAAGCTAATTGGCTGTAAGTCTGCAACAATTTCTTCAGTAAAACCATATCCAAAGATTATGTTAACGAATCTTTTAAAAAATTTGTCAAATTGGTTTTCAAAATAAATTTCTTAATAGTTTGTTCTATAGTGACCTTAGTGTAATGTTTTAGCTGGTATAAGCTAGATTTAAACTCCTAACCCAGAGTCTTCAAAGATGGCTCCAAAACCAGTTTGACACATGCTCATTTTTTTTTTTTTGGTCAACGATACATGCTCATTCGTATCTTATAGCAGACGCATCTAAATGAGTTCGGCCACGGTGAAGACATGGGCTAGCTAGGCGTGATCCAAATCAATTGTAACTACATTAGCCCAATAGTTTGGAGTTTGTTTTAACGCCCAAATCTGCATGTAAACTCGGCAAAAGAAAACCTCGTCAAGCAGTCCAACTAGGTTCGACCCAAAAAAAACGGCCCAACTAGGGTCCATCTTGAGGCTCTTTTAAAGTGTTAAGGATCTTGAGGCTCTTTATTAGCTCTTTGTTAAGAAAAATAAGTTTATTTAAAATAAATTCATGGTCGGCACCGTAAATTTTTCTTATGTGTCAAATGTTAATTGATCGGGGTCATGGATGACGTGATGGTCTAGGACCGTCTAATAATTTCTCCCCTTCTAGAAGAATTGAGTGTCTCTTAATATAAGACTCTTTGCAGATTTTTAGGTGAATTAATTATTTTTTCCATATTTGTCCTTCATTAATATTCAACTCTTTTATTCACCATATATTGATGAGTGTAAATAATTAATGAAATTTTACCCACATGCTCAACTACACAATGAGAAGTGACTTTTGGAGTCTTCCATCATGTCACAATTAATGTCTCTAAAACACGGTGACTATTAAATAGGGGTATATTTGGAATGCTATTATTTTTTTAACAGGTCAAAAAATTAACCAACTTTTCTTAAACTGTGTGAAACGGTTGAAAGGGTCTTATAATAAGAGACGAATGGAGTAATAGGTATCCATCATCATAACACGTGCATGAGGATAAAGCGCCACTAGTGCAAAGCTAAGCTTGGGTGAGGCAAAGTTTCATATAAACTTTTACTCCCTCCGGTTCTTTTTATAAGACACTTCTTACAAGTTTTTGTGGTCTTTTTTATAAGGCACTTTATAATTTCAAAACAACATTTATTACCACATTTTTCTTATTTACCCTTGATAACTTTAATGTCTTCCCAACTATCAAATGGTAGTGGAATTAGTCAATGATATTCAATAGGGGTAGAACTAGAAAGTTAAATTATTTTTTAAAACTCCAATAAAATTAACTAACTTTACCCACTTTTATTGATATGTGTAATTCGGTTAAGTGTACCTTATAAAAAAGACCAGATGGAGTATTTCTTTTTTTTTATTTGGAATCTTATGAATATGAGTGTAACAGTGGGAAATAATAAAGTATCTACATCTATATTAATAGAAACTAGAACGATGGAGTAGAGTCGGCAAAATGGGCCAGTCCGACTGGGTCGGTCTGCAAAAGTCTGTAAAATGTAGGGCTTGGACACTTATTTTAGAAGCCCGAATAACTCTTGACCTTTTTAGCCCAGCCTGATAAAGCTCGCTACCTACAAAAATCCACACAAAAATCGAACTACTCGCAAAAGACCCATAAAAATGTAGGGCTCAGACACATATTACAGAAGCTCGAATAACTTTCGGGCTTTTTGGTCCACCTCGATAAAGCTCGTTACCCGCATCGGGTCGGGCCGGGTAGCCCGAATTGCCATCTTTAGGATGAACTATGTTTTTTTTTTACTTTTTATTAATTTATATAAAATAATTCTATTTAAATTATATATTCTTAATTTAATACATATGAGTCGATATTTATTTTAAGACCAACGGGGGTTGGTTCAAGTGGTACATGTTTGATATCCCTTAAGCAATGTCTCGGGTTCGAGTCTTGTGGATGAAAAAAGTCCTCGTCGGGAGAGCTAGCCCCACCATGAAGTGGATGTTCCCAGCTCAGGCATGATTGCCTCGATGGAGGATACCTATGGTTTACACAAAAAATATTTATTTTAAGAGTAAACTAACAAATCAGTCCCTGACTTTTTTAGGGTCGTGGAGTTTAGTCCCTAAGAAATAGAAAAACCCAATATAATCCCTGACTTCTTGTTTTTTCTGTCACAATATTACAACTGTGTGTTTCCCGTTGATTTTTTTATGACGTGTCACGTTTAGTGTAATGTCCTAATTCCGGAAACTAAGGAATAATGCTCGTTGGAGGTACATTCCCAAATTTCTAGAATTATTTCTCGCGACATTACCGATATCATAACATACATCGTATATAACACTTAGATAACCAACGTTTACTTAAGCGGAACTCCAAATTACAATGATACAATGATTGCCATGAATTGGCTACAATTAATCTGAGGCAACAAATCCCTATCATCATTCATGTACAATTAGACCTAACTATTCTAAACTAATTAGCTCCTATAGGATGCAATCCTAGGGCACCAAGTCCTCCCTTCAAGGCCTGTGGCGAGTATCCTACACATCTAAATAAAATCTACAAAACGTGTGGTGAGACTAACATCTCAGTTAGCATAACCGATGCATGAAAGTGTAGGGAGGAATACAGATGCAATGCAATGCAATAACATAATCAGAATAGAATGAACACATACATAATAGTCAAAATAAATTGAAACCAGAGTAAACATGAGTTGCTATATCCAGGAGCATGGGTCTTATCACTTGACATGAATCTAGACCTGAGCTCAGACTACAAGGAACGTCTTCCTTGGGGACATATAGTCATGTCATTACCTGAATCGATTATTAACAAACATAACACATGAAGATTTCCTTTCATTTTCTTATACATGATGGTCATAGATCCGTGATGGTCGAAGCCAAAGTTGTTTTCTTTAACGTGATGGTCCAAGACCCGTGAAGTCGAAGCAAAACATGATATTATTTCCTTTATACTTAGAAGTCATGAAACATGAGTGTTTTAATTGAATTTCATAATAACAATAACATTACACTTCCATGGAATCAAAGGCAATATATCATGAAATCCCAAAACCCTTCTCAACCCCCATGGATTTCAAACCTTAGGTCTAAGCATAGAAATTTCAACATTTATTATAATTAATCAATTAAATCATAGGGCAAATATCAATCGTCATCAAATAACTAAGACACAATCATAGATAGAAAGGGGATTAGAGAAGAGGAATCATTTAGGGCTTTGGCAACCAAAATAAGGGTGAGTGTGTGGGTTACACACACCTCAAACAACTCCAAAGAGGGCAAAGGAATGCTTGGGGAAGAGGTGGTAAGGCTTCCTTCTTCTTCTTCTTCTTAGGAACCCCCTCCTTGGACTCTCTCTCTCTTATTTCTCTCTCTAAGAGGTCAGGGCTTGGGGAAATAGAAAGGGAATGAGCCCTATGGCTCTCCGAATCTATTTTAAAAAACTGGAATCGCGAATTTTCGCTCAACCGAAAATTTTTCGCTTGAGAAAAAGTCACACAATAAGCTTCTGCATGATTCTCGCTTGAGCTAGAATTTTTCGCTTGAGTGAAAATCCTATTTTCGCTTGAACTAGAATCCTGATAGAAAAAGTCTCCCTACTCTCTGCCTCTTTTTCGCTTGAGCGAGACAGCTCTCGCTCAAGCGAAAATATCAGCAGAAAATATTTGAAGGAAGCTCACTTGTCCGAAGATTTTCAGATAAGAGTTTTTATAATAGATTTAACTTATTTTAAAGATGAAACCTTTTTATAAGCACAATTTTGTTCCCCCCGACGTTAGTGCCAATAGATATATATTGAGTTAAGGAATTAATAGACTTAGCCAAGAAATTTATCCTGGTTCACTCACAACCATCGTGAGCTACATCGAGTCCTAGAGCCAAAACCAGCTCTTGGATTTCCACTAATCACCATGGATTACAAGTATTGTTTTCCATACAAGACTCTTCAGTCTCAAATACACAAGTATTATTTTCACACCTAGACTCTCCAGGCTCAACTCAAATATCGTTTGCTCACCTAGCCTCTTTAGGCTCTAACCACTGAGTGTTTACAAGAAATAAATGAACTTGAACTTCATATGAGTTCTTGTTCAAAGATATTATAAAACAAAATGTGTTTAGGGCACAAGATATGAAAGATTTTGTATAGATAAAATTAGAGTATAAAGTCTACAAAGATTTTTGCAGAGTTTTGCTTCAAATGATGCGTGAAGGTTCTATATTTTGCATCTTGAGTGGTTTCCTCTATTTATAGGCTTCTAGGTTCGTCTTCTTAAAAAACGTTCGTTAAGAAATAACCTTAAATGCTATTGAAGCCGTTGTGAGACAACTCTAACAAAAGATACGAGATAGGCAGCGTTGTTATGAACATTGTAGACTTGCTGCGCAGATTTTGTCTTTTGTGCTTGACTTTTAAATCTGACTCATAAAGTTGCTTTTGGTCTTGCCTTATTTTTGTTTTGAAGCGGTATGGGAGGATGTGCAAAGACATTGACTTTTCCTTGTCTGAAAGAATAGCTTGTTTTCAGATAGCTTTAGCTCTTCAGATAACATCTTTCTTCAGATACCCTTGATACTTTAGATGACTTAGGTACTTTAGACGGCTTGACGATCTAAATGTTTATGATGTCAATATCTGAAATAAAAGGAACTGTTAATTTTCTTTGTGAAGCAATGCTTAGATTGTTATCATCAAAATTTAAGTGTGGGGTGTCTTAGACTTTTAAAGTCTTGGGACTCAACAGAATGTATGTATCGTGATTTTCGGGTTTGATTCATTTCCTACTTGGATTAATCTTTCTCAACCTATGCTAAATGGAGTACTTCATACTCGCAATTATTTTGAATTTGTTGATGCATCGCTCAAAGTCGTTCCTTCGTTTCCTTAGAGGTCTCCTCTCCAATATTCTTCCTTTAGCTTGTTTGCTTCCATCACGTATTGCTGGGCAAAAGAGTGGTATCTTCTCAAACACCTCAATCTATCATCAACTTTATGAATGGACAAGAGACTGAAATCGTCATCATTACACATTTACAAGGAATAGTGGTCGTGATTTCATCGAGTATGTTTATTTGTAGCATTTTGCAGGGCTTCGAGTTGAGCACCCTTATTTACTTAAATCTTTGATGAGGTTCAAGTCTTTCATTTTTCTTGTGAGGAACTTTCTCGATTTGGTCTTGGGTTTATTAGCTACAATGAATCTTTCAAGCTCGCCTTAAATCTTCCATCTTTGTAACTATGCCTTCCTAGTGGAGTAAAATTGTTGAGGTTGTGTTGCATTAGATGAATTGTTCATGGATCTCAGTTTGCCAGCCCCCTACATATTTATATTGTTACTAGCTTAGGGATCAAGTTTTACACAATATCCCATGCTATACAAGACATTAACATAGATCCAAAATTGCTTAAAAGGATCTGTATCTATACTTTTGCTGGAAAAACCAACGGTCATATTCCTTATCGGTGATTGTCTGAAGCGTAGGCTCCATTTTATACAATAGGTGGTTGTTGCACTCCCAAGGTGCTTTGTTGCCATGTTCAGGTTGTTGTTGGCTCCTTGACAATTGTGCTCTTTATTCCAACTTGGTTGGTTCTATTTCAATCATTTAGGTCTATAACAAGTTATAATTCATGAAAGGGTCCGGCTAACGAGTGCCCTAAGGGCACTGGTTAAGGATCTATATAAAGAAAGTTTTTGTTGGAAATCACAGCCTTGATTGCATTTGCAACATTCAATGCTACACACTCCAATAAAACATTTCTATTTTTAGATCCTTAACAAGTGCCCTAAGGGCACTCGTTAGCATTTTCCTTCATGAAAATATATTTGATTAAAGACAAAGTTTATAGTAAACATTTAAGTCAATAAAGAGTTAGACTATAAATTTTATTAATATAAGTCGAAACATAAATAAAATTATGATATTATGAAAAAATTTTAATAATATAAATTTAATTACCAATATTAATTATACTATGACCTATGGAGTTATTATGTTTATTATATATTTTAATATTTATTTACTATTTCTACATTTTAGTTAAGAATAAAACCTAAAAATCAATTTAATTTAATTTAAATTCATTTAAATTAGAATGGATTAGATTAAATTTAAATTTTAAATTAAATCAATTATATGATAAAAGTAATTAAATTAATAAAGTTAAATTAAATTTATTTTTTCTTTAAAATTGACCTAATAAAGTCGGAGACCACTCTAGTAATATATTATATGTATAGCATTAGATTAGTTTGATAATTAACAATATCCTATATATTGCATGAGTTTTTTAAAATATAAAAAATATATTAAAATAAATTAAAATACAAAATATTCGAAATTTTAATTTTAAATTTTTTCAAATATTAACCTATCAAAAAATTATTTTAATGATGATTTATAAATATTTATTTATTTAATATTATTTTTAGGATTTAATTAATATACAATGTCGTGTAAAGAAATTTTACACTAACATCCAATGGTGTGTCACCACATCATTTAATAAATGTGACACCTCATATGTTATTAAATTCAATAAATGATGTGGCAGCACATTATTGGATGTCAAATTTCTTTACATTGACAGTTTATATATATTAAACTCTTATTTTTATTAAATTTATTTAAGCTTTAGTTAAAATAATAAAGGAAGTTAATATTGTTATTCATTAAATAATTATTTGAAAAAGTAATTAATATTAATTTATTTAATTTAATATGAAGGTTCAAAATATGTATCATATTATAAGAAAAATACGTGATTGTGTGAGAAAAAGAATATAATATAATTTTATGATA
Organism: Sesbania bispinosa; assembly: GCA_026901365.1. Taxonomy (NCBI): domain Eukaryota; kingdom Viridiplantae; phylum Streptophyta; class Magnoliopsida; order Fabales; family Fabaceae; genus Sesbania; species Sesbania bispinosa. The sequence goes on along the minus strand of QLOH01000046.1, from coordinate 1,950,693 downwards.
TTAAAATGAGGAGTTAAATTTGGAACGAACGAGTTAATTTAGCAATTTGATATTTGAACCACAATTTTTTTTTATGAAATTTGAACCATACTTTTTTTTTTACGGTAAATTTGAACCATACTTAATCTCACATTACTGTAAAAAAAAAAAAATCTCACATCGAGCAAGCCCAAATTATATACCACTACAAAAAGTCAAAAATCATATATGCTTTTTTGGCGGATACAAAATTCATATACACTGTACACCAAAAATATTATACACAAATCCGTCAAAAAAAAAAAATTATACACACTACACGTGTAATAAAACTACAAAAGCTCTGTCTGTCCTTAGTGCACTCTCTTTGAGCAGTTTTTTGTCGTTTTTATTTTATATACAAATAAAAAGTAAAAACACGAGGTGAGTCGTGACGTCATTGATGATCGACGACTACTCCAACATCACCGGCGATTGGAGCGATGTGAAGACGACGTCGTCGACGAAGAATGTGATGAGACGCTACCCGAATCTCCAATCCCATACAAAATGTCAGACAAGTAATTCCCAATATCATCGGGCAAAAAACTTATAACTGCTTCCGATCCGACCCGATTTTTCTCGAAGAATTCACTGTACTTGTGCTCCAGCTTCGAAGCTATCGACACTTTGATTTCGTCTCTCAGTTTCGGGTCGGATACGATCCACGAAGACTGTTTCTTGCACACTTCATGGAACGCGGCGTTGAAGCTCACGAAGCAGGCCCTGGCTTTGTCCGCCGGCATCTCCGCCGATGGATTTCCCGGCAACGCCGACAACACTCTGCTCCACGCCACGTGTTCATACTTGGACACGTACTCTCTAACCTTCAATTCGTGCTTCGCCAACCAATCCTCGCCGAGGAGGAACCCTAGGTTCGATTTGCGAACCTTTACGACGACGTATTGCATGTTGTTGGTTAAGAAAAGGTAAGAAAGCGCCACGTCCTTGTAGAGTTCCGCTTTGCCGTCAAGTTTGCAGAGCACGACGAGTATAAGCCACGCGATCCGCTCCGATATCTCCGAAGACGACGGGTTTTCCTCGCGCATGGGGCTTCGATAGTAAGACTCCGGCAACGGAGATTGCGGCCAATCGGCGACGATATCAGCGAGCACGCCGCTGTAATCGGCGAGGAAGGTGATGTAGTTCATGACATAGCGCGTGAGGGGATGAACGCCGCCACCAGGGACCGGCTTCTTCGAGGAATCCTTCTGAATCGCCGATTCAAAGTCCGTTAGCATCGTTCTAACGGCCTCACCGAGTTTTACCAAGGACGTAACGGCCTGAGAACGGACATTGGAGGTTGATTCGAAGGAAAAGATGGACTCGATTTGTGGCCAGTGGTCAGAGATGGCTTCGTATAAATCCAAAGTCCTGAACATTTTCTCGAGTGTTTTCTTGCATTTTGCCACCATTTCCGGGAATCCAAACAGCATTTCAGCGCCCTGTCTGGTAATCTCTGCAAAACAGGACTCAGGGATTCTCTTCCCCGAAGCCGCGGCGAAGACGTGATCGCAGAGGATCCTCTCGCCGTAGAACAGAGTCCCGACGGCGACCTTCACGGCGTTCAACCAGCTCTTGATCTTCAACTCCAGCACCTCCCAATCCATCTTCTGGACCTGAGAAAACTCAATTGTTCAACTCCGAGATGATACAGTGCCTCATCCACAATCGATTTTCTCATGATGATGTAAACCTTGACGCACTCCTTGCCGTAGCCGGAGGAAATCATGCAATCGGCGATGGCCTTCAAATCCGCCATGGTGAGCATGGAAACCCTCTCCGTCTCGGAGATGGAGTTTCCAGCAACGCGAAACTCGTCCTCGGAGATTTCGTCGTCGTAATCGGAGACGCTGCTTCTGTGGTCGACGGAGGAACGGGCGGAGACGGTTTCAGGGTCTAAGTGATCCCTGTTTGCGGATAGTATCTGGTAGAATTCCTTCTGGAGCGTTTTCATGGCGAGTTGCATTAAGGACTGAGCTCGCACGAGCGTGTTGGAGGTGGAATCACGTGTGACGAGGTACTGCATAGCGGATTGTAGTCCCTTGACGGCGTTTAGGTACTGTTTGGCTTCCTCACGGGTGCCGCTGAAAAGAGGGGTGATGATTTTTGATTGGTTGGTGTCCCATTTGGTTATGAGCAACTCTGCGGTTTTCGATGTTTTCTTCCATTATGGAGTCTGAGAAGGTGCGGAGAGGAGAGGAAGGTGGCAATGGCGAAGTAGATGGAGGTGATGGTTTGAAGAAGATGCTTCTCATTCCTTTTCTTGGCATTTTATAGCAGAGCAATATAATTTCCTTTTTGTTTACGTGTGTGAGATGGTTTCACAATCAAGAAGTATAACTGTTCGTGTCTTGAGGTTGAGTGTATTGTATGTGTTTCAATGGGAAGGAAAATAAGCTGAGAAGAGAAGAGAAGAGAAGAGAAGAGAAGAGAACCGTGCTAGTTTGGAGGTGTTTAGGGATGTTATTTTCTTGTGAGAAGCGAGGGGAGGATGGGTTTATATAGACATAGTTTGACTACAGAGATAGTTGACCCTGTCCTGGATGGGACTGGGAGCGAAATGGCTGGCGTGGGATTGTTGGACTTTAGAGTTGGGAGGATACGCGGTAGGACTAGGAAACGTTTCTTGTTTTTTCCTTTTCCTCTGTTGTTGGGAGTTTGGAGGATCTTCTTAATCATAAGTTCATAACTTAACGGTGGCCAACAGGAAAAGAATGTGTCTTAAACAGCAGTAATTAATTAAATTAAGTAAATGCATTTGATACCTGTAGGTGTAGCTGTGTCCCTGAATAAGCCAGAAGATTAGTGAAAAAACACGTTGCCCTCGGGGATTGGGTCTTGGGAGGATCTTCTTAATCATCGTAACGGTGGCCACTGGCCAACAGGTAAAGAAAGTGAAACAACAGTAATTAATAAAGTAAGCAAACAACACGCATCAATGAATTTCTAATAAATACCGCCCATGTTCATTTTTTACTTAAATACGCGGTAATCTTACTCTAAACTCGAATATATGAAAAAAAAAAAAAAGAAAATTCATGTTAATTAAAAAATTAGTTAACTTTATTTAATTTTTTTATATAATCTAAAAATCAATTATATTTTTTAAATCACTCTTCATGGAAGACTTCAATTTTATTGAAACGTGTTTCAAGTGGAAACACTCTCTCTCTGCATGTTCATTGGAAAATAAAATTTGAATTTAATTAAAAGGTATTTTAGTCCAAGGTAACTTGTTCCCAGTGAAAACACTCTCTCTACATGTTCATTCGAAAATAAAATCGGAATTTAATTAAGGGGTATTTTAGTACAAGGTCATTAAATAGGGTAAAATTAGTTGAGATTTACTTAAATTTTGGACCACCATAAGTGGAATTTTTGTTGCTTATATTTAAGACAAAAGAGAGTACTACCATGTACTCGAATATAAGAAAAAAAAACTAACTCACGCTAATTAAGAAAATTAGTTAACCTCATTTAATTTTCTTGATGTCATCTAAAATCAATTGTATTCTCTAAATTACCCTTCATGCTAAGCTTCAATTTTATTGAAACTTGTTTTGATTGGAAACACTCTCTCTACATTGTTCATTAAATAGAGTCTTTGGAAAATAAAATCTGAATTTAATTAAAGGGTAATTTGGTATGAGGTAATTAAATATGGTAAAATTAATTTATATTTGCTTATATTTTGGACCATCATAAATGAAATTTTTGTTGCTTATATTTGAGTCCAGAGGGAGTACAATGTATTAAGAAAAATATATTTTTAATTTAGTAATTTTTTAAAAAATTTCTTACTTTTAAATTTATTCTTTAAAATCAAATTCTATTTAATTTTCAATTTAACTAAATTTTAGAAACTATAAAAGTTCATTAATTAATTATAAAGTATAAAAATGAAAAAAAACTAATAAATATTATATAAAGATTGTTTTCAGAACTGGACCGGACCGGCCGGTTCAACTGGAAACCGAGCCTATATCCAGTCCAATAGCCCATTTAGCTCGGTATGTGTTTGAACCGGAAAGAACCGGTGTGGAACCGGCGAAACCGGTCCGATTTGCGGGCGTTCATAACAGCATGCTTTCTTAGTTCACATAGTATCGAACCTGGGACCTGGAGCACAAACCACCAAGGCTTCAACACATTGCCGCTAAGCCAAGTGCGCTTCTTAATACATGTATGGCAATTATAATATATATACATTATTTGAATCTTAAATGAATTTAAAAGTTATTATAACTAAAACCATTTAAATATTATATAAGAAAATATATTTAAATAACCACAAAATATTTTTGTAAATTTATAATATGATATATTATTAATTTTGTCATATATTTTATTATAAATAAATATATTTTAATGAATTATTATTATTTTTATTTTATAATAATTACATTATTTAAAAATAAATTTAATTGTTACCAGTTCGACCACGGTTGAACCACTGAACCTTGAACCAGTAGCTCCACCGGTTTAATTACCGGTCCGTTTTTTAAAACATTAAGATGGACTAAAATAAAATTCTCTAACAAAATAAATAGTTAATTAATAAATTAGTAATAGATAAAAAAATATTAAATATATGTATTTATAATTAACTCTCTTAGCCAGACCAATTATTATGATTTTTCTAACCTATGTTGTGACACCCTTCTACCCCAAACTCTTATATGTTTAGTAATTGAAGTGTAGAAAAGGTAACGTCCCACAACGGGTAAAAGGTTCACATAACTCTCTTATTAAAACCTCATTAGTTTGAAAACAACTTAATTAAAATAAAACGAAACTCAATGTATTCAAATACTCATGCAGCGGAATCTCCAAAATATAAAAGTAACTAAACATCCTACTTGCTGTGCAAGGAATCCAGAACAGTTTACAAAAACCTTCCTAACTAGAAACATCTCTAATATTATGACCTGATGTCACATGTAACAGAACACACTCCCTTTACTCAAAACTTGACACCAGTCGTGTCATCATCAATACCTGTAAAAATATCCACAGTATAACGGTGAGGAAAAGAATACCACTCATACATACACATAGGAGGCTACCCTATCCTCACCCACATATAAACAACATCATCATCAATCATACTACATATCCAACATCAAATAATCCATCAGATAATAATCATCTATAAATCAGCATATAATTATTCATCTATATCATCATATAAGTTTCATACCATCATTCACCAATGGGATCACATACTCTATTTTCACACATAATACTCAATCATCATTATTACTCATAACATCATTATTTACTCAGTTCTATCATCAAATATATCACATATATACATCCATCATGCATACATCAAAAACTCATCCTCATCATAATATAACTCAATTCATCATTAAGTATAAATCATCATCGCATGCACCAAAACTCATCAACAACATTATATGACTCAATACCATCATCGAGTATAACACATTATCATATGCATCCAAAACTTATCACCAACACTATATAACTCAATACCATCATCGAGTATAACACATTATCATATGCATCCAAACTTATCACCAACACTATATAACTCAATACCATCATTGAGTATAACACATAATCATATGCATCCAAACTTATCACCTCACCCACCCAAAGATCATGACTTGGAACTCCACACAATGGGTGCACCTCGTCAATCACTCTAGTTAGTACCAAGATAGTCTACCGGTGTCACCACACGCAATCTGATAGGTTGTACCCCCTCTATGGGCCCGCACAACGATATTTGACCCTAGGTTGCACTCCCTCTATGGGCCAGTACAAATCACCCCTAGGTTGCACCCCCTCTATGGCTCGTGCATCGAACGCCCCATCTTGATCCCCTGAGTTGTACCCCCTCTATGGGCCCGCACAACTCAGTTCACCTCCCGAATTGTACCCCTTCTATGGGTCCGCACAATTCAGGTCTCATCACATATGCTCAAGGCATCTCTCCTAAGTTGTACCCCCTCTATGGGCCCGCACAACTTAGGTAACATCATCATCCAAAGGTGATATACACCATCATCATTATCATCATCATTATGTATCATCATACTCATCATTAAACATCATCCTCATAAAGTGATATACACTATCATCATTACATCATCATCATAAGTGATATACACTATCATCATAAAATCACATTGCATATTATGCACACCAAAACATCATCAATCATATGGCATATTCACCAATCATTATGTACACTCAATCATCATCAATCACATTGCATATTCACCGATCATTATGCACACCAAATCATCATCAACATCATTAATCATCAACACCATAATCATAATAAAGCATTATCAAACAACATCAATCATCATCAATCACTTAGGATCTCAAATTTCCACTCTGGTAATCGATTACCAACCTCTAGTAATCGATTACCTGCAAACAAGGTCTCTAGTAATCGATTACAACCACCTTGTAATCGATTACCTGCAACCAAACACTCTGGTAATCGATTACAACATCCCTGTAATCGATTACCTGCAAGCAATCAACCTGGTAATCGATTACAACATCCTTGTAATCAATTACCTGCAAGCAAACAACACTCAGGCTTCCCAGAACACCCTGGTAATCGATTACCACGATTACCCGCGACGCAGATCGCAGATTTCACGATTTCTAACACTTCTACATCACTCTATTCAACCTCTATCCAATCCCTTTTTCGATCAAACACCATTCATAATCATTAATATTCATCAAACTCATCAAAATCATCAATCTTTAACAGTTTTACATGGTTTTCCCATCAAAACCCCAAATCATTAAACCCTCATTAACCCCTTTTGACTATTCTCTTTATTCTCATTCAATCCAATCAAGATTCACAAAGATTCACAGAATTAATCATCAATCAACCTGTTTTCATCATCCAACACTCAATATATATATATATCAATCTCAAATTTAGAGTCTTAGAGGGTCTTATGGTTGTCCTCACTACCCAAGCACCCCTACATGCATATACAAGCAGCACCCTCTCCCCCACCGTACCTTAAGAGAAGATCGATTACAGCAAGGAAGTCCCTTTCTTGGTTTTTGATGCTCCCTCTGCGACAATCCTCTATTGAGACTCGTTTTTCTCCCTCATTAGCGTTTCGCTCTCTGACGATTATACGAATAAGGATTAGAGTGAATTGTTAACCCTTCCTTACTAGAATGTCTAATTGGGCTTGGGCCCACTCTCAACCCCTTATCTTCTTTTAAAATGAAGTAGCTTTATGGGTAAAATAATAATAATATTAATCCTACTATTTATTCATTTATTTAATTAATTATTTCCTCTACTTATTTATTTAATTTAATTAATATTTTACTTAGTAAATTTTAGGATGTTACATATGTAACATTGCACAAGGTAATAAGGGTGTTCGCGGTTCGATTGGATTGGTTTTTGAGGTAAAAATCATCCGATTTAATCATTTCGATTTTATTATTTCATCATCTGATCGATTTTGATGTTTTTTTCAAATTCGATCCAATCCGATCCAATTTAAATTGGATTAGGTTGAATCTGTTTTTGGTTTTAAGAGACAATAAATATTAGATAAAAATATGAAATAATAGTAAACATTTTTTATTGGTACTTATACTTATTAAAATAAATATAAATTATATTAAAAAGAAGGACACAAGACACGAAAACTAATTTAAAAACTAGTTTTAAATTGATATATTTATAGAATTATTAACATGATATAAGATACTAAAATCATAAAAAGTATATTAGTATAAGTAATTTCATAAATATATATACAAGAACAAATATATGATTATTTATAAGAAATAATATATGTATATACAAGTTCGGTTCGGTTTGGATTGGATCTATTTTCAACATAGGATCCAAAAACTAATCTAATCAAATAAAAAAAAAATTCAGTATTTTGGATTTCGGTTTCGATTTTTCGGTTCGATTTATATGCGATTTATATTGGATTAGATATCAACACCCCTATAGGATAATAAATAAAAAATGGAAAGTGTGTATTGGAAATTACAACTATTACAACATTCAATGCATTAATAATATTAAATGTTACATTTTTAATAAAAACTTACACTATTAATTTATTATCATGTGCAAGGTTGCACAAGTTAAAAATTTATTATTATTAAACCTTTGTTCTTAAGCCACTCTCAAGGCGGTAAAGAATTAATTATGACATTGAAATATAAATTAAAATTATTTTGTTTTCCAATAAGCAATAATAAATAAAATAAACATTTTATATCACTTAAATTTCAGTCTCTTACATATTTTTTCAAGTCTTAAACAATTATAATTTTTAATGTCTAGGAGATAATAACTTCTATAAGGGAAATGGCTTCATTTCATTTTTTAATAACACTTCCTTTATTATTATTATTAAACACTTTTAACTAACTTGTACAGGTAGGGGTGGAAACAGGTCAGACTAGGCTTTGGCAGGTCTGAGTTTGGCCTGACTCTTAATTCTTAAAGCCTGAGTCTGAGCTTATTACCTGTTACAGATCTTTTTTTAAGGCTGGTCTGACCTGACCTGCGTAAAAGTCTGACCCTGGCCTGGAAGCCTATTTTATAACTAGGCCTACAAACAGGCCAAAAGACCTATAAGCCCATGCAGACCAAAGGGCCTTTGAAGCAGATTTTTTTATTTAATTAATTTAAAGTTTTTTATTATATTCTAGTTTTTTAATTATATTTATAGTTTATTTATATAATTAATTTAATATATTATATATTATTATATTAAACAAGCTGACATGTCAAGCTAATAGACTTTTTCATAGGCCTGAAGCCTGACCTATTAACTAAACATGTCTTTTTTTTTTTGGCTATAGTGCAACGCATGGGCGACACATGAGAGTTCCAGTAGTTCCAGTTGCTACTGTGGTGAACCCTTCCCTTTAAAAAATTAATTTAATATCATGTGGATCAATGATCCACGTATTAGATATTAAACAGATAAGAACAGATACTACACTTGAATATCTTGGCCAAAAGGCCTTGAAAGGTATACTAAACATGTCTTCTAAAAATCTGCCTTTTTAATAAATAAGTCAGGTTGCACGCCCCCAACAGCTAGCTGGCCTATTTCCCACCCTACGTGGAAGATTAGCTTTTCCATTTCTATCACAGTTTCCTCAATCAATATTCCTTAATTGCAAATTTATATAATTACATAATACCAATTATCCGGTCATAAATATAGTGGTTCAATTATTTTTATTCTTATATCCAACGGTGTTAAGTGGTCAGGCATGTCGAATAGAGCAAGAAAAGGTCTCGTAGACAGGTCGAAGATAGTCATACCTCCATTTGTCCACTTGGGGGTGAGGTAAAATGTAAGTATCTCTGTAAGCGCTCTTTGAGTCCAGAAACGTTCTCTACCTTAAATTGGTGCACCATCCCTCACCCTAAATTTTATAACCAAAAAAAAAAAAAAAATTGGCTAGGCACGGGTACTTGAGCTTTTTATCCTTGGCATGCTAGTCAAAACTTCTTTTTTATATGACAAACTCTAAAAGGGAAATATTGCCTTAAAAATTTCTCATGAGAATGTCTTTCTTACGTTATGTGAGAATGAGAATTATTAATCCCAACCATTATATTAAAATTAATGGGGTGATATTAAAACACCTAATTAACCCACTAAAAAAAAACATTCTCATTATGTAAAAAAGACATTCTCATTAGATATGCCCTATGTGTAATGTTGAAAATTCTATTATTAATGAAAAATATTTACTAATGTTTGGTTGATTAAATGATTTATACTTGATTTCACTTAAGCATTTACTACAAGAAAATCAGTTTTTAGCGACGGCCAAAAGACGTCGCTACAGGATAAAAACCGTCGTTATTTCATAATTAGCGACGACCTAGCGATGACCCACCACCAAGTCGCTAATAATTTTTTTTAACTAATAATTTTTTTTTTAAAAAAATCATTTTTCCCCGACTTATCAATTGTGAGGATCAAACCTGCAACCTACATGATAGCAAAAAGAAACATTACCGTTGTGCTATGTTTATTTCTTGAAATATATATTGCAAAATATTATATACATAGTGAAAAAATAACAAGAAATTAGCGTCGGTCAGACCGATATTAACTTTACAAAAGCCGACACGCTAATTTTTTTTTACCTTTAGTGTCGTCCTGGACGAAATAGGCCGACGCTAAATAAAAAAATTAAAAAAAAAATTATTTTACCAAAAGTTAATAAAGTTAGTGTCGGTCATACCGACACTACATAAAAAATGTAAAAAAATAGACTTAGCGTCGGTTTAGTCGATGCTACTAACTAGCGACAGTACGTATATATCATGGCCGATGCTACCCGTTCGCATCTAAATCGTTGATTTCTTATAGTGATCTAAGATCTCATGTTCAAGTCTTGTGTATATGAAAACATCTCCACTGAAAGAGCTAACTCTACTATGATGTAAATGTTCTTTACTCGAGCCCGATTAACTCTCTCATTAAAAAAAATACATGTGATTTAGACGGAAAAAAAAAAAAAAACTTCATACCGATTTTTTTTCTTACCTTGCCACTCCCATAAATTTGTGTTTTGGACTTTTAATATGATGACTTGGTCTGACCATCTACGTAGGCATTTAATTGGTATCAGCACTGAAGACAAAATGGGTCACAGCACAGGGTAAAAAAGAAGTACATTTTTTGGATTTTGGGATATTAATTTCATATATTAATATTTTTAAAAATACACGTTTAAATTCTAGTAGTATTGCATTTCGCTACTTGTAGCATTAATAAAATATTTAAATATATTATGATAACCTTTAAATTTCACACAGTAATTATAATTATAATATGTTAAAATTTAAAAATAATTACATATTTAATTACAATTCATATCATTTCATTTCTTCTAGTATAAATAAATGTGTTTGATTATTCAAAAATCACATTATTCAGGTCAATGCTATTTTATTAGTGTTGACTCGGATCTATACTGTAACGTGATTTTAAGATAAACTAAACATATTTATATATATATATATATATATCCTTTAAAGAAAGATTAGAAATTTAACTTAGAGAGCATAGAATAGAGTGGCCCTCAAAGGTCAGAGGTATACGGTGCACACTTGTATTAAATAATTATCCACTCCGGACTTGAATATAAAAAAACTAAATTCACATTAATTAAAAAATCACACTAATTAAAAAAGTTAGTTAATTTCATTTAATTTTCTTATTATCATTTAAAAGATGAATTACCATCCCTAAATTATTAAATACTTTAATTTTATTGAAAGTTGTTTCAAGTGAAAATATTATCTTTCTATATAATCATGATTCATTAATTAGAGTTATTGAAAAATAAAATATGAATTAAATAAAAGATATTAGAATGATTAAAATATGATAAAATTAGTTAAATTTTATTTATATTTTAATAATTATATGTGGTTTTTTTTTTCTTATATATATACAAGTCCATAGTAGTAGTAAACTGAGCAGCGCTCATAAATAAAGTTCAGCTTATGATCTGACCTTGTCTCCTCTATCAAGTATCAACCACCCGAATATGTGTGCTGCATGTGCTGTTTCAAGTCAACTTAAATACTCTTCTTTGTTTGGTTTCGAACAATCTAATAGCTCAAAGGAATTAGTCTCACTTCTTAATTATATATATTACTAATATTTTTACTTATACTTTTTACAAAATATTTTCCAGAGATGTTTGATCAAATCATAGAGATTCACGAGAGAAGACTCGGTAGTGAGTACTCCCTCCTCCGTACTTATTTATAATTAAAAATAATCATATTTATACTTATTAAAAAGGTTAGTTAAACTCATTATTTTCTTAATTTTATTTTTAAAAAGTAATTGCATGCCTAATTACCCTACATTCAATTTTATTGAAACTTATTTTAAGTGGGCACACTCTCTTTCTATTGGCACATGATTCATAAATAGAGTGGTTAAAAAATAAAATATGAATTAAATAAAGAGTACTTTGGGATAATATCATTTAATAGGGTGAAATAGTTAATTTTTGCTTATATTTTAGTCCACCATAGATGAATATTTTTTTGCTTATAATTGAGTCCAAAAGGGATTACATGTAAAGGACTCCTATATGATCAAATCAATATAAACACAAAAGAATTATGGATAAAAGAAGAACCTATTTAAGGTAGCCTTTAATATATATCCATACAATTAATAAGTATAATAAATAGGAGGTTATTGAGCAAGCTAATAATTAGGGTTGATGATGTAATTATGAAATAAATATTAATTAGACATAAATGCCTCCATGATTATAAGTATATTTCATAACTACTAGATATAATACCTATGCGTGCACGAGTTTATATTATATTTATAAGTTTAATTTTAAAATAATATGTTAAAATTATTATAGATTAAATATATTAATAATTTGTTAAGAAATAAAATTATATTATTACTAAACATGATGAAATAATGAAAAGGTATTTGTTGGATAAAAAATTGTTATTTTTTGTGGTGGAGAATAAATTGTTGAAAAATGTATATAAGTATCAAATTGGTCAAACTTTTAAATTCATAATTAAAAATAATATATTAAGTTAACATAAATAATGATTTTGTATAAGAAATATATTATTTTTTTCTCTTTCTCATATATTACCCTCACATCTTCTCACTTTAACTCTTTTTTATCTCTCTCATATCATCCAAGTGTGAGGTTATATGAGTATGAACATATTATTTTTCTATTCTCATGCACCTTGAAAACATTCCAATAATAAGAAATTTAAAAAGTATAAAGAATGTCTCAAAATTCCAAAGAATTGAGACGGAGTATTGTGTAAAATTGGTTGAATTTATTGTTTTAGTATACGTACAAAACATTATATTAATGAATTTATATTATCATAAGAGCCATTAATATTTTTTAAATTAAAAATATAATTATAAGTAGTTGTGACCTATGAATATTAAATTAATTTTTAGTAAACTATGGGAATAAATAATTCATTTAACTTAAATTAATATATTAATTATGATTATTTGACATTTAGAATTTATATATAATAGTTATAAGATTTAACAATAATATTATATAATATGAATTAATTGTAAGAGATTTTTGTATTCCATATGTTATATTTCATGAATAACAACATAGATAGATAGATACATACATATATATATATATATATATTTCAAAATAAAATATAATCATAAGTATTGTGATCTATAAATATTAAATTAAATTTATAGTAAATAATAAATTAAATGATTCATTTAACTTAAAATTGATTAATATTCCATATGTTATATTTCATGAATACAACATATATATATATATTTCAAAATAAAAATATAATCATAAGTTATTGTGATCTATAAATATTAAATTAAATTTATAGTAAATAATAAAATTAAATGATTCATTTAACTTAAAATTGATTAATATAACTAATTAAGAGCATTTCACATTTAAAATGTAATATAGTGTACTAAATATTCTTTTAATTTTTAGCATATTATGTAATAGATTTATATTAATAATATTAATTATATAATATCAATGAATTTTAAGGGATGTTTAGTATTCCATAGTTTATATTTCATCAATAGCACATTAATAGCAAAGTTCAAATGAATTATACAATAAATATATATATATATATATATGTAATATATTTATTAGAAATATAGCTCGTGTTTTGTAATTGATAAATATAATAATTTATATTAGTACATTCTAAATATACATACATATTTATTTAGATTTTTAAATATGATGAGATGAAGTGTGATGTATTAAATGTAAATATTTTTTGAAAAATTATTTGAAACAAAATTTTATAAATTGAAATATAGGAAAAATAATGATTATTTATAGTAATCAGTCAAAAGCAATTAAGTATTTGTAGTTTTTCTTATTTATTTAAAATATATTGATTTATTATTTTTAACATATATATTTGTGTTTTTTTAAATTTAAAATTTTATGAAGGGAAGTGAAGAGAGGATGAAAAGACATAATGGAGGTAATTAGTAATACCTATTGAAATGGAATTTCAAATAATAATTAATAACAAATAATGAAATTATTAAATTAAAAAATATTAATTAATAAGATTTGATTAATGTAATTATATTGATGAAGAGTATTAAATACCTCATGGTACACTACATTTTTAGTGTAGTATGCATATTTCTCATCATATCAATAATGAAACTTTCATTCATTTTGGTGATGTTATTCTTGACAATGGCAACATATAAAAATAAATATTTTAAGATACAAAAAATTAATTGAATGTAAATGACACACAAAACTCAAAAAAATATTTCAATAGTAAAATGAAATAAAATTCTATGATACCTTTTAGGTAATATTTAAGCTTTGTTTTCAAATGTACTTAATTTCTATAATTTATATTACTTCAAATAATTATTATAGAATTTAAGTAATATAAAATTAGTTAAATTTATTTTTCTTCAATATAATTATAAGACATTTTATCATTTATAGTTGTGATCTATAAATATTAAATTAAGTATATAGTAAAAAATAATTTTCAATGATTCATTTAACTTAAAATTAATTAATATAGTTGATTAAGAGTATTTTACATTTGACATATTAATATAATATAATAATTATTTCTTTTTAATGTTTAGTATATTATATATAATAGATTTAATATTTAATAATATGATTATATAATACTAATTAATTAATTTTAATAGACGTTTAATATTTCATATGTTATATTTCACAATACTATTCAGATAATATTAATAAATTTTAAAAAATGTTTAATATTCCATATGTTATATTTATCAATAGCATATTAATGTGCAATAAGTTAATTTTACAATATATAGATAATTAGTTTTCTTAACAATATGATGTTAAGTAATGTCCATTGAGATTGATCAGTTAAGCTCATTCATAGAATGGGTAGTCTTTCGGGTCATAACTTGGTTGGGAGGGTAGATAGAGCGAGCTTGAAAGGCGATGGAATTAGTGAGCGGGTACAATTATTATATCAATAATTTTCTATGGATGCAGGATATATAACTATTCAGGTTTTGAATAAGTAAAAAAAATAATTAATTTACGTTAATTAAAAATATTAGTTAAGTTCATTAAATTTTTTTAAACTCACATAAAAAGTGAATAACACTTACCAGACTATCATTTTTAATATTTATTGTAAAGTGGATCATTGAAAATGAAGTGCAAATTAAATAAAGGTATTGTGGAATAGTGAAATTAATAGAATAGGGTGGAAGGTAGTTAGATTTTTTGCTTATATTTGAAACCAATAAAATAAATTTTAAGTTGTTTATATTTGAGACCAGAGTGGTATAGTGATGAGTAATTAACTTAAAAATACAGAGTATATATGTTTGGTAAAACTAGCTGATATATAAGTTAGTTGTTGGTAGTTGATAAACTCTTTAAGCTACCTTATTGAATTAAAATTGTTTGGTAAAACTAGTGATAAGCTAGGTAATAATTAAAACTGTTTGATAAAACTCTTTAAACCTGGGTTTGATCCCCACTAACACACTCTAAGGGAGGAGTGAAGAGCCTTAACTGTGACTAAACCCCGAATAAGATTGCCTCTGGTAATAGGGGATTCTTATAGTTAACAACAAAAAAGCTAGGTAATAATTAATGTGTAAATGACATAAAAAGACTTAAAAGAAGAAAAAAAAAATATGAAAAAATATTAAAAAATATGAGGATAAAATGGAAGAAAAATAAATAAGCTATGTTAGAAGCTATAAGCTACCTGTAGATAAAAATTTGTATTTTATCAAATACTTTTATGTTGGTTAAAATAGCTTCTAAACACTCTCTCCAATCCAACTTTATTTGTCTTTTAAAAGAAAAATTAGCCCATTTCATAGAAACATTTAATATTTTTACCATATATATCCTTTGTAAATAATGAATGATAAAAGATTTTTTTATTAAATAAGAGAATTATATTAAGAGAGTACAAGAACCCAAAAAAAAAAAGATTACAACCACGGAATGTTCATGGTGAAGAAAACAATAAGTCAACATCCTGGGACCTAAACATGATAATCAAACCATAATGACAATTACTACCCCAATCTATTAAAAGTCAACAGCAAAAAGTGTACCCAAGAAATAGTTTTAAAAAACTAAATATGTAACACAATCCCGATACCAAGCAAATGGAGATTGAACAAATCAAGATCCAAAGATGAAAATAATAGCAGGAAGACGGACCATATGATAGAAGTCTAATCCAAAATAAACTTCACCAAAGATATAATAAGAACATCTTTTTAAAAATCTATAAAATTAATTACATTTCTTAATTCATATGTAAAATTTAAAAGATAAATAAAATAAGACGGAAAGAGTAGTAAAATAAATTAGAAGCTGCTTGTTGATCTTATCAAATTAAACACTCATGTATGATCCAATAGGTGGTTCAATGATAAAACACATAAAATAAATAATTTTAATTTTTTACACTCCACTTTCATCTTTCTCCTCTAGCTATAACTTAAGTTTTTTTATTTTTATTTTCTATCATAAATCATTTATCACAATTTTTCATTTTTCTCATCTCTGTACCTTTTATTAATTTAGTATGAGAAAAAGATATCCCTCCCACTCACTGTTAAGAAAACTGAATCGAACCGGTCGGTCCGATCGGTTGACCTGGAAACCGGACCTATAACCGTCCAGTCAGCTTTTTAGTATGAGAAAAAAGATATCTCTCCCACTCACTGTTAAGAAAATCGGACCGAACCAGCCGGTCCGACCGTTTGGACCTGGAAGCAGACTATAACCGGTCCGGTCAGCTTTTTAGATCGGACATGTGCCTGACTCGGGTCTGACATCACAGAAACCGGTTCTCAACCGTACGAGTCAACGGAGCTGTTGACCGATTCCCGCATGCTAAGTGCTGACAGTTGACTGCAATGCCAAAATACTTTATATAAGGATCGAACTTGGCACGGGAGGACACAACAAGCGAGGCACGAACCACTGAGCCATACACCTTCTATGATAAATATGTGCGAAAGATTATATATGTAACAATCTAAAAACATTGGATATTCTAATCATCACAATAAAATAATACGTTTTTTAAATTTATAATATATATTACAAAAAGTAAATATATTTCCATATTATTTTATTATATTATATAAAATTTTAACAATTTAATTATTAATAAACCATTATTAATTTAATCTTAAATATATTTTTATCATTAATATTTTATGACTTTTACTCTTTCATAAATCTTAGAATTTTCATATAAAAGTTATATATTTTAATATATACCTGTTTAACCGGTTCAACCAATAACTTCACTGGTTCGACCATTGACACAATGACTCAGTACCTTGACCAAGTTTTATATCATTGCTCCCACTCTTGGTATATCAGTTGGAGCGATCAGAGGTAATTAAGAGCATGTTATAAATACTCCTCTGAAGGGGTCAACAAAGCTGCAGTATAGGCCAACTTGAATAGCTGTGATATGAAAGGTGTAAACCGCCTAAAATGTGGTTGAATTTTATTAACTTTAGTTATTGTTACTGTAGTATTTCTTTGTTTTGGTCATTTTGGACGGTTTTCTATTCAATACATTTTAATATTTCCGGTAAGACATATGTTTGCGTTTTATGGCTTATTTAATGGACATTTCCCTCTCAATTATTGAACTTCTGCATTTAGTACACCCTCCTTTTGTAGTTGGAATTACCGGTTACGTAGTTTTTTTGACTGTGCTTCTGTCTCATGTCGTATGCATTTTGCATAGCCGTCGTCTATCAATTAAGACATTTCATTTTGTTTTTGGATATATTCTGTTAGACTGTTACCTCATTTTGTTCACGTCTTTATCATGTTAACTAATTTAATATATACCCTGATGTTTATCTATGTTGCGTGCACATGGGTTAGTTGATGCACTCTCTTGGCTTTGATCAAGTCATAGGAACGATGTATCATGCCGTCATATATTATTATTTTTAGATGCATTTTCTCTTTCATTCTGTTTTTTCTTCCAAACATTAAGCAAAAGAAAAACGATGTCAAAAGGCAGTAAATAAAACGACTGATGATATATATAAAAAAGTCAATTTCATATGCATTGTTTTAATGAAATTGCCCACGTATGGAATCCATCATTTTTGGTGTTGTCTAGGGTGGAAGAGCACGTGAGAGACCTCTTAGAACCATTAGATAAATTAATAAAATAATGAATGATCGTGATTTTGTACCGGTAACCATTCAAATAGGTTTTTGATGTTTTGCAAACAAGTCCAGCCCTTCTCTCTCTTTTTCTTTTTTTTTCATTTCAACGCTTTTATTTCTTTTTCTTTTTCTTTTCTTTTATTTTTTTATCACATTTTTTTATTATTATATTAAAACATTTATCTCATTATCCATTTCTATTTTTTTTTTGTGTAAACCACATGTATCCCATAACTGAACTACAACACTTTGGTATCCATTTCTATTTATTTGTTTCATTATATAAAAATACAAATTAAGAAATATAATAAATATGTTAATTTACATTATATTTAAAGTACTTTTTCTAATATATCATTTATCTCCCTAACTTATTCATTAATATTTTCACGTATTATCTCTCTTATATATTTTATTTATCTATTTACTCTTTAACATTTTGTCACGTTTTCTCACTTGCGTTTTTTTAGTTTTTTATTCTCTTCATTAAAGTGATTTTTTATGAATTACAAGTATCTTTTACGGGATGCAGTCTTGCTCTTGCCATTTTGTTTTTTTTTTCATTTTTTATCATGTTTTCAATTATTATTATTATTATATTAAAATATTTTCTCTCTTTATCTGTGCCTGTTAATTTGTTTCATTACACAAGTGAATTTTTTTTAATAAACCCCGATTATACTTCACGGGAGGCGGTCATGCTATTGTTGTTTTTTTTTTCGCACTTTAATTTTCTTTTTTATTATTGCTGCATTAAAATAGTTTCTCTTATTATCCATTTCTGTTTAATTATATATATTTCATTACATAAAAACACACATTAAGCAATACAATAAATGTATTGATTTACATTAAATTAAATGTGTTTTTATCTAATATATCATTTAATTCTCTATTTTTTTCATTAATGTTTCATTTATTATCTCTCTTATCTATTCTATTTATCTTTTACTCTACATTAAAATTGTTCGCACAATACTTGTGTCATGTTTTCTCACTTTTGTATTTTATTTTGTTTTGTTATTTATTCTCATTTCACTAAAGTAATTTTTTTAATGAATCATATGTATCCTCCACGGGAGAAAGTCCTGCTTCTGTTGCTTTCTATTTTTATCACACTTTCATTATTGTTATGATAATATTAAAAATTTTCTCTCATTATCCATTCATATTAATTTGTTTTATCACAAAGTAATTTTTTTTATGAACCACGGGAGACAGTCTTTCTCCCTATTGTTTTCTTTTTTTTTTCCCTTTTTTATCACACTTTATTTTTCTTTATTATTATTATAATATCAAAATAGTTTATCTCATTATCCATTTTTGTTTATCTGGTTAATTATATAAAAACACACATTAAAGAAATACAATGAATGCACTTATGTATATTAAGTTTAATGTGTTTTTCCAATATATCTTTTATCTTTCTATTTTATTCATTATTTTTTACTTATTATCTATCTTACCTATTTACTATATATTATTTTTTTCCCAGTATATGTGTCATTTTTTCATTTGTGTTTTTTTAGTTTTTTTATTCTTAATTTAGTAAAATGATTTTTTTTATAAACCATAGGTATCATCTACATGAGGTAATCCTGATCTTACCATTTTCTTTCTTTTTCTTTATTTCCAACAAACTTTCATTTTCTTTATTATTATTATTATACTAAAACATTTTCTCTCATTATTCGTTCCTATTAATATGTTCCATTACATAAAAACACAAATTAAAAAAATCTAATAAATGTTGATTTATATTAAATTTAATGGGTTTTTCAAATATATTGTTTCTCTCCCTATTTTATTCATCAATATTTACACTTATTATTTCTCTTATCTATTTTATTTACTCAATATTAAAATTGTTCAAACCAGTACACTTGTTACATCCACATGTATTTTCTATAGGAGACAGTCATGTTCCTGTCGTGAACATCATCATGTTGGGGACTGACTTTCCCTGCAAGGATTTTTTTCCATACACTTTATATAGATTTAAAGTGATTGGATTGTGGAATCTCAAATCTCAATATAATTTAAATTTACAATTATTATATTTATGATGTATTGGTTATTATTTTCTATAAACATGTTTTTTAATTAGAATTATAAAATTTATAATTATATTATTTTCATGTTCTTGAATAAATACTTATTTTGTATTTTGGTGATTTATCTTATTTATCCCTATTTATCGTGAATTTTATTCACTTTAATGTAAATAATTCACTATAATTTATAGAAATTGTGAAAAACTCTGGAAAAATCGTGGAATGCTTTATTTTTGTCTGAGAATACTTTGGTGAGATTTGGGGTGATTTTTAAATGGTCAAAAAATGAATTTTTAGGTTGCAAACTTTTGAGTCATTGGTTCATTCAATTGATAGCTTAAGTCATTCAATTAAGGTATCTTTTGGATCTCTTTTCTTAAGTTTAATGATGATTTTTACGTCAATTAATTGATATCTTAATTGATTGTAACTAGCTTACTTTTTATGCGCTTTTAAGAGTAAAACGACTATGAAATTTCATTTCATTCACGAACATTTTCATGAGCAATATTTGTAGTGTGCATGTGTTATTGATTATAATTGTGATTTTGATTTAATTTATAAAATTAAGATTTCCAATTGGTTTGTTATTGTCTTATATTTATTTGTTGTGTATGAATTTTTATTCCCAATTTATTTTCATATAGCTCGTTTGTTTAAGATTATTTCTTAAAAGAATCACTTCTTTTTTAAAAAAAAAATATTTATACGATTTTTTAAGATGTTTGTCTAAACTTTTTTCAAGAAGCAGAATCAGAAAATAATTAGTTTTATGATTTTTTAAGAAGCAACTTAGAGTTGCTTCTTAAAAAAAACAGTTAAGATAGAAGAGAGAGAGAACCTTTTAACAATGTTAAAGCATTTATTGTAGCAAATAAAATATTTTTTTATGATTGTAGCCAAATGAAAATTTATTTCTGATTATACAAGAATCTCTAAAATAAAATCAATTTTTTTAAACAATTTAAAAAAGTACTTTTTTAAGCACAAACAAACTGGCCCATAATATATATAATACACACACATATATATTTGGACGTATTTATTACGTCTTCTTTATTTAAAAGAATAATTTATTATAATATTAATACATACTTATTCATTTGATCATGTATATAGTCCAATAATTTTTCATTTTTATTGAAAATATTATGTATTTCATTTATGTTATTCAAACCCATATTATTCTACTGCATATTAAATTTATCATATTTTATTAATCTATTTAAAAAGGGAAATGTGAATTACATGTTTTCTTTTTATATTGTAAATGTTATAATATAATTCTTAATTATTTTGAATTCCTATATTATTTAACTATTAATTAATATTTTAATCAATTTCTTTTATTATTTTTTACTATTTATTGATTAAAATAATATTTTAATGTGTTGGATTATTTTAAAATAGTATTTTGATGTGATTATTTTTTATTGTTTTTTTTAATATTTTAATGTATTTGGTTCATCTAAAATAGTATTTTGTTGTGATAAAAAAGGAAGAGAGAGACTGAAAGAAAAATAAGGTGTAAAAAATGTATAATGAAAGAATGTGAAAATATCATTCCTCTTTTTTAAGAGTACTAAACTTTGATAGTCCAATTTTTTGGGTGTAAGAAGTGTAAGGAAAAGAGGAATGTAAACAAAATATGAAGAGAAATAAGGTAAAAGATGTAACATAAAAATGTCTTTACTTTTTTTTTTTAAAGTATTGAAGTCTATTTTTGGGGTGTGAGATATGTATGGAAGAGGGAGATAAAAAAATGAAGAGAGAAGATGAAAAATGTGTTGGGTTCTTTTAAAATAGTGTTTTGATAAGTGATATGATTGTTTTTATTATTCATTCAAAAATATATATTTTAATGTGTTGAGATCATTTAAATTTGTATTTTTATGTGATACAAAGGGGAGAGAGATTGGAAGAAACATAAGGTGTGAAAGAAATTGCAAAATAAAGGAATGTGAAAATATCATTCATCTTATAAACCCAATCTACATTATAAGAGCTTTCAATTTAGTGGTTGGATTGATTAAATTCACATTTAAAAAAAAAAGTTATTAAGTAGTGTAACTGTAAAAAATTGACACATGATGTCAATTGCTCATGTCTCAATGAATGTGTTTTGTACGAACATTGTTTTTGAAAGAATTATTTAAAATTTTATCAACACTCAATATTAATTATGTAAAATAGTTACTTCAAATTTTGTGAAAATGATAAATCATTAGTGTAAGAGATAAAAAGACTCTTAAATATAACAAAATATATATAAACATAATAGAATATAGGTACAAGATAAATCATTATTAGTGTTTAATCACACGTATTTAATAAATTATGTATATTATTTTATTCAATGTTAATAATCTGTTGGAATAATAATATCTGTGCATTGCACGGGTTGGACACTAGTTAATGAACAAACCACATGCATAGTCACATAATCCTTAACCTCATGCACAACCCACACTGTAACATCCCGAAAATTAGAATCTAGAAATACCGTGGAAGCTAGGGGTGGAAACAGGCCAGGCCAGGCCAGGCTTTGGCAGGCCTGAGCCTGGCCTGACTCCTAATTCTTAAGCCTGAGCCTGACCTGTTACCTGTTACAAGTATTTTTGTAAGGCCTTGGCCTGGCCTGCGAAAAAGTCTGGTCTGGCCTGTAAGCCTGTTTAGAAGCCTGTTTTATAACAAGGCCTACAAACAGGCCAACAGGCCTATAAGCCTATGCAGGCCAGCAGGCATTTTAAGCAGATTTTTTATATAATTAATTTAATATATTATAATTTTTTACTATATTATAATTTTTTAATTATATTATAGTTTTTTATATAATTAATTTAATATATTATATTATTATATTAAATAGGTCGGCCTGTTAAGTTTAATAGGCTTTTTCATAGGCCTGAAGCCTGACCTATTTAACTAAACAGGCCTTTTAACAAGCCTTGGCCTGACCTTTTTAATAAACGAGCCAGGCCAGGCCATAAACAGGTCAGGCCGTAGGCCCCTGACAGGCCGGCTGGCCTATTCCCACCCCTAGTGGAAGCCTTAGGTTGTGAATCCCATCGCAAGGGAAGTTAGAAGTAGGATGAGAATCCAGGGGTTGGAAGGGAAAATAAGACAAGAGTTAGAGAATTGTATTAAGACGGATGGAACTAAGCCTAAACGAATTGACGGGAATGAAGAGGAAAGGCATGAACCCAAGGAACCGGGGTAGAAGGTGATTTTTATAAGGAGCAAGGGAATAGAGAAGCACAGTCTCATGGACACTTAGAACCCCTAGCGTTAGTGTAACATCCTGTAGTTTCAGCTATAATATATGTTAAAACAATAATAAAATGGGCTTCAGATAAAAGGAATTGTTTTGGTAGTGTTTGGAAGTTAGAGGAGTGAATTAGACAACAAACTGGGCAACTCTACCTTGGGCCTGGGCTCTCAAACGTCAGAGGGGTGAAAATTGGAAGTTTGACAGAAAGTATGGGCGCTCAAACGCCCAGACACACGCTCAAACGTGCAGAAGAAAAGAATTTAGGGCCCTGGCAGAAAGTTTGGGCGCTCAAACGCCCATGTGGAGGTTTAAGTGCCCAAGCCTGATGCTTTTGTATATCAGGAAGAGAGTTTGGGCACTCAAACGCCCGAGCGTCCAAGCGTGTCCAACCCCCTTTAATTCACTGCAGCTCTTCCTCTTCCCCATTCTTCTTCATTTCTTCTCCTTTCTAGGGTTTTTAGTGTGAGAGAGAGAGTTTTTAGAGAGAGAAAGAGGAGCAAAGCTAGCTTGGAGCTTAGATTCACCTTTCCCTCCATCCTCTTCTCCATTTGTGCTCCGTTAGAGGTGAGTAAAGTTCACACACTTCCACTTCATCATGTGTATGCTTCTCTTATGACCCCTATTCCCCTCTTCCATCTTCCTTTTGGTATGTGGATGTCGATTCATTGATGGATTAGATAATATGTATGATATGAGTTGTTTATGAGATTGAATGTGAAACCCTAGGTTAGAGTAATTTGGGGATTTCGTGATTTTGTGGGTACAACTGTTATTGGATGATTTTATTGATGATTTTTTATGTCATATGATGATTCTGTAAGTTATTGAGTATACATGAGTTATGGTTGATTGAGAATATTATCTGGTTTGGTTGTTCCTGCATTTCCCAAATTTCAGTTCAAATTATGCAAATGTATTTTTCAACTAGAAAATGAATTTGGCTTCGGCCCAGAATCAGGATTTTGGCTTCAGCCCAGAATAACTAAGTCGACTTCGGCCGTGAGAATAACAAAGCCGGCTTCGACCGTGAGAATAATTAAGCCGGCTTCGGTCGTGAGAATAATTAAGCCGGCTTCAGCCGTGAGAATTGCTTGAAAACTTGACTTCGGTCTAGAATAGGGGTGGGATTCGTCCCTATGGAAGACGTTCCCTGTAGTCTGAGCTCAGTTCTAACTCCAGAATCAGTGAAAAGACCCTTCTGGCTGGGAACAACTGTGATAACATGCCTGCTGGGCACAGCAGTGTGAATTGCATCATGACATGAGAATGTTTGTGCATTTGCATGACTTGTATTATATGATGTATGAATGTTGCATAACTATCATGAGTTGCATTTACATGTTTCTTCTATTAAGTTAAGAAAAAATTTCATTAAGAAAAGATACTAGAATGGCTGATGAATTATATGTTGACTTGTGTTCTGTGTTGCACCTCATATGCTTGCCTTCCCCACACTGTTTGCTGCATGCTTTGCTCACTGAGACCGTAGTCTCGCCTCACGTTGCGAGGATATATTTCAGTTTATGCAGGATGTCCTAGCTAGATGTTCAGATGGAAGTGGAGCTCTTGGTGTAGTCCCATCCACTCCCAATGTCGAAGATATTCTTGGGAGATAATTAGATGTAATTTAAGGATTATTGATGTATTAATGTAAACACCTTAGATTGGCCCTGGAGGCTTAGTTGTAGTTGATATTGTAATTGTACTATATAAACTGTATTGGTGGTTTCTCTGGATTTCATGTTAAGTTAGAAATTGGGAAATGTCTAGTTTTTAGGGGAAACTCTGCCAGATTTCTGGTAGGAGTTTTACGAACCATAACGCTCCAAATTGTAGGTTTGTTCCCTAGGCTTTTAATTAGGAATTTGTATTAAAAGCAATAATGTATGAATTTTATGGAAGCCTAAGCAAACGTTGGATTGCTTAAGCATTTATGTGATTTGTTTGACGATATCGAAAATGGCGCGAAATAATTTCGGAAATTCGGGAATAGTGTTTGCAACGGACATTATTCTTGAATTAAGAAATTAGGACGTTACACACACAACTATTTTCCATGTGATTTTAACTTGATATTGTGGTGTATCAAATGAACCTCATACCCTTTTTGGCCATGATCAAATGTCTTTGATGCTAATGACCACAAGTTTTCACTATAAAATGCAACCCTAAAAGCACGTGATCATAATGTCTTCTCAAACATGGATTATTGCATGAGTCATTTCACACATTTGGAACACAATCCTTATACTCAATATCTAATTTTGTGATTTTTGTCTTTAAATTATAATTATAACGAATTATTTACTAAAAGAGTAGATAAAAAAACACAAGTTATGAAAAGTTTGGGGAAAAAATTTAACCAACCTCATGCTATCCTAAATGAACCTCTAATACTTTCACTACAGTGCCCCCGAGTGTGTGAAAAGTAACTCATGGAACAAATCATATTTGGGAAAATATTTTTGATAAAAGTATCTTTTGCCTTCAAAATAGTTAGTGTTTAGGGTTATGAAACCTTGTGTTCTACTTTTGATTTTCAAACAGCTTTCTACGAACAATAAAAGATCATGACAAAAAAGGGGTGTTAGGTTTATTTGGGACACTATGAGGTTGGTTAAAACTATTTTCTCAATTTTTTTGCCCACATGTGTTTTATTATTTTTTCTCTACTTTTTCAGTAAATAATTTATTATAATTACAATTTTAGGAGGAAAATCTCGAAATTTGTTTCGGAGCCTAAGGATGGTTCCCCAAGTGTGTGAAATGACTCATACAACAATCCATGATTGGAAAGACACTATGATCATGTGCTCTTAAGGTTGTAATTTTTTTAATGAAAAAGTGTGTCAAAAACATTTGATCATCACAAAAGAGGTTATGGCGTTCATTCGAGATACCATAGGTTTGGTTAAATATTTTTTTACTAGATTTTTCACCACCTCTATTTTTTATTTGATTTTCCACAATTTTTTTAGTAAAAAATTCACTATGATTACAGTATGTGGAGGAAATCACAAAAATTGATCTAGAGCCTAAGGACAATGTTTGAACTGTGTGGAATGACTCATGCAAAAACTGAGGGTTTACATATACAATTATAACATGGATATTGCAATACATGTGTTCTATCAAAGTGGAAACATCATGATAAACACATGCACTAAATATCCATCCAAAAGAATATACAACCATAATCATAACAAAATATAATCAAACTGACAGGCTCCAAAGCCAAATGAACTCTATGCTCTAATTGCATCATGGTCCTTAATGACTCGCTTGGGGATCTAAATTAAAATATAAACCCACAACATGTGTGGGATACAACAAATGACATGTAGCAGTATAAATATGACATGGAAATGAAACTCGATTCACATAAACAATGATAACTTGAAATTTGATTTAACATGAACTGCTAACCCAACAATAGGGATCTTATCTCTTTCCTGTAGCTAGATATGAGCTCAGACTGCAAGGGATATCTCCCTTGGGGACATAAAGTCATCATCGTTACCTGACGGTCGAACCCTCGTTTTAACATGAACATGATGGTCCTAGACCCGTGATGGTCGAAGCCTAACATAATTTTCTTTTCACTTGAGTTACTTGATAACATGATTACTTGAGTAGTTTTCACTTGACTTGAACATGATACATAATAATGCTTTTGATTAACAATGAATATAAACACGAGCATGAACTATTAGAAAAATAAACCCTAACCTAGGTTTCCAATCTTGCAATAAAAACCTAACAAAAGGGTAATCTCTAATACATACCATCATGGATAGTCTACAATCAAGCCACTAGATCATTCACAAAAAAATAGAAAGGGATAAGGGAGATTAGGGTTCATGAGAGGATTCTGTTAGAACCACAGGAAACACTAGAAGGGGGGTTGAATAGTGTTTTAAGCTTTTCGTGTCAATCTTGTAAATCTTTTATTTAAATCATGAAGATGAATAATGTTTAAAATGAATATTAAGATCAGAGATAATTAAAACGTACGGAAGATAAGAAAAATAAAGTTTCTTTTAAGTCTTAAGATTATTTTAAACAGATACTTCTCAAGATATCTTCTGAAGATTATTACATTGAATGTTTTTTCAAAACTGTTTCTGAAATACTTCAGATGACTATAGGTTGTCTGAAGTCTGTTCCAGATTTCTGAACTGAGGTCTTTCCAGACTCACTTCAGATAATTGTTTCAGAAGTAATTCAAAAGACATTCTTTGTAATGCTTCAAGTGATATGGGAAACATCTCATGTTTTGTTCTTATGAAAAATCATTTTATTGAAATCGTTTTGTTAAGTTTGTTATGAACATAACTTTTCAATCTCCAACATAAATATGAAAACTGTAAATAAAGAGATTAAGGGAAAGAAGACTTAGACACAAAATTTATCCTGGTTCACCCACAAACCCGTAAGCTACATCCAGTCCCAGAGGCAAACAACCACTGGATTTTCCACCATCTGAACTCAGATACAAGTATTATTTTACCACAGCCTCTTCAGGCTAAACAATGAGTATTCTTTCATTTTCAACTGCCTCTCTAGGCAACTCATGCGGTATTCTTTTTCAGGCAAGCCTCTCCAGGCTTTACCGAGTACCGTCTCTCCAGACATCACGAGTACAGTCTCTCCAGACAACACCAAGTATTCTTTTGTTTTCAACTGCCTCTCCAGGCAACTTATGCAGTATTCTTTTTCAGTCTAGCCTCTCCAGGCTTTACGACTAAGTATTCTTTTGTTTTCAACTGCCTCTCCAGGCAACATATGCAGTATTCTTTTTCAGTCTAGCCTCTCCAGGCTTTGCAACTAAGTATTCTTTCTTCCACCAAGCATCACCATGCTCTCAGACACTAACCACAGTAGTGTATGAGTATTCTTTCTTCCACCAAGCCTCTCCAGGCTCTCAGACACATAAAGTGTTTACAATTTGAACTAAGTTTAAGTTTCCACGAAACATAAACTTAATTTCTTCCTGTACTAGAGGTTAACTGAGTACTACTCAGGATACAAAGGTTGAATTCTAAGTACAAGGTTAAGACAGTGATACAAGTATATAAGTTAGGTACAATCCTGTCTCTGATGTGAGGAATGACATCCTCTGAGAGTTGGCTAGATAGATACTAGATTTGAGCTTCAGCCTTGTTCTCCAACCATTGGTTTCCATGGGCTACATTCTCACCCGTATCATTGGAATAACCAAGGTATACTTGCGGCTTCAAACCATTCTTGGTTCATTTGAGATTAAGCACAACCTGGTTGGTTGTTCAACTGAACAACTACAATTTTGACTAACTGATCAATAGATCAGCAGCATGGTTGATTCTTTTTCAACTTTCTCAACTTGGTTGATTCAAGTAAGCTTGGTCAACAACCAATAAGGTTTTTCTGATACATCTTGATCAACTGATTGAACCAAGTGAATGAGTTCAACATCTTCAAATTCTTCCTTGAGGCTATTTATATGTTCTGTTGAAATATAGCCGTTTGAAGATGATTCATAATACCGTTGAGATAATTGATGATGTGGCTCATATAGCCGTTGTGTAATAGGGTCTCAAACGGTTGCTTATCCTTAAGCAAATAAGTGTTCAGACAGTCCTGTTCTGACACTTCTGTAGATGACCTCTTTAGAGAGATTTTCTTGATATTGTTTTGCATGTTCTCTCTCATGATTTCCTTTTGCTTTTCTTCAGTTGTCTTCTGATTTCTTTTGCGTTCCTCAGCTGACTTCTGATTTCTTCTGCTTTTCTTAGGAGTGTATATGAGGAGATATCCGTTGGATTTGTCCTTTTGCTTATTTTGTATATGCTCCTTTTCTGTTTGCTTCCTGACACCATTTCTTCTTCCTTCTTTGAGTGAGGTGTCTTGTCGATAGCTGTTGTTGCAGTTTCTTCTTTGAATAAAGACATATGATATTATAGTCGTTGTATCATATAGTCTTAGCTTCTATATTCATTTCTTCAATGTTGAAATCTGTTCCATGCACTTAGAGAGCTTATATGTTCAGACAATTAATTTCTTCACATATACTCAAATGCTTGCTTTTATTGTAATTTTATCAGCTTCAACATGTGCTCATCTTATATAGTTGTTTCAAGCTTATGTTAATTCTCCAGCTTGAGATGCTTTCAATAAGCTCTTTTCTTCAGATAATATATTTTTTCTTTTCTTCAGACGATTGCTGCTCTGTTCTTTTTTGCATTTTCTTCTTCTGAGATATAGATGAATAAAGATGTTGAATTTAACATATTTTATTCAAACATCTTTCTGGTTGCTTTTTCTTAGTCTTCTGATCACCTCTGTATGGCAGCAATCGCAGGTGCAGGTCTGCGCACGCAGATCCCTTATGTTGCAGGTGCAGCAAGCGTTGCCGAAAGTCTTTGCCGAGTTTCCTTATTTGTGAAAGACTTTGGTCGAGGTATAAAAGTATGTTTAGCTTTTATATTGAAATGCCTTTTGTTGCAGGTGCAACAGTCATTAGAGAAAGTCATTGCAAAGTTTCCTCATTTGTGCAAGACTTTGATCGAGGCATAAAAGCATGTTTAGCTTTTATACTGATATAAGTGTACTCCATTTTGGTAGAGTGTGCTTTACACTTTAGCAACGTCTTCAAGAGATAAATTCTTGATTCTGTTTGTAGGCTTCTTCAGATAGTCTTCACGTCTTCATATGGTCTTCACGTCTTCATACGGTATTCACGTCTTCAGATGGTCTTCACGTCTTCAGAAGGCTTGCGCACTTCAGACAACTTCAGTACTTCAGACGGCTTCAGCATTTCAGACGGCTTGCACACTTTAGACAGCTTCAGCACTTCAGACGGCTTGCGTTCTTCAGACAACTTCTATGCTTCAGATGAGTTGCTTACTTCAGACAGCTTCTGCACTTCAGACGAGTTGCTTTACTTCAGACAACCTTTATATTAAATCCTGCATTTTTTCTTTTGATCCTTATCTTCTGATTCTGATTCTGTTCATCAAATCTTCTTCTTCTTCTAATGAATATTTCAACCTGAAACACAATCAACAAACCAATACCTTTCTCAGTAGAATATGTTTATATAATCTTATTATGTTCTTATATGTTCTTTATATACTCTTTATATACTCTTATTTGTTAATCATTAAAACTAAAGGATATTAAGTCTTTGAGTCAAGTTTGAATGCTCAAACTGATTAATAGACTTCACAATCTCCCCCTTTTTAATGATGACGAATAAGATATGTATAACTTACAAAATGTTTTAAGGAAAGATGGTTATGTATATAGAAGGCTCCCCCTATCTATAATACTCCCCCTGAGAAGAACATTTATTCTTTAGTTTGTTAAATGTTTGTTATTATTCTAAATACTGACAAGATTAGATACATTTTGTTATCTTATCCTTTAGAAACTAGATGTTAATCTTTTAGATACCAATTATTAATTAGATGTTAATCTTGTTAGATACCAATTATTATTTGTTTGTTATTCATTGAAAACTAATATTACCACATATTGTTAACTTATCACAGATACCGATTGTTATGTACTTACACTATTATTACATATATCAATTGTTATCACAAGTTATTCTTACTGTTATGACAGTTGTTATCTTCTGAGTTTCTAGTTATCAAAAATATACACCATTTTGTTATTTGTATATTTTCCCCTTATTTTTATATTTCTCCCCTATTTCTCCCCTTTTATATTCTTTCAGTACATACAATATTAACATCATTTTGTGAGTTTTATATTTCTCCCCCTTTTGTCATTAATTAAAAAGGTTCATAGTTTTATATTTATATACATTCCTATTTTAAGTTCACTTATTTTTGCCATTATTGCTTTATTGATTATAGTTCTCCCCCTTTTTATCTTTAAAGTTATTGTCTGAATCTTGATATCAGTTGTTCTAATATTGCAGAGACGTTATTACTCAAATTATTATTATTATTATTATTCAGATACCAAAGATTAAAAAAATACCAACTGTTAATAATACTTTTGTCAATACATAAAACAACCTTCTAAATAAGAGAAACTAAAATAAAAACAGAAATACATAAGTTTAAATTTTATCAAAACTTTTGATAAATACAAATAAAAACTAAGAAAAAATGGAAAACAAAAAAAAAATAGAAAATACATCTATTATTGCATCCTCTCTGATCTTCCTATGAAGACTGAGGCATAGCCTCATCAACAGCACCTTCCCTATCTCAGCCACCACTTCCTCCTTGGATTGAATCCTTAGAAGTGTTGATTAGAGCCTGTATACTCTTCCCAACCGTGCCAAGCAGCACTCAATTCCCTTGTCACACCTGAAACAAGAGAGGTGCATCATTTAAGACAGTGGTTCGACCATTAGCCACCACCTTAATCTTGAGGACCACATTTGAAGTGGTTTCCCTCATAAGATTGGCTATTCCGGGATCTCCCGGTGGTCTTCCAGTCTGACTGTGATACAACAAGATCACCGTGGTCCAAGTATAGAGAAATGGGTTTTCAGATGAACCCTTTCCCTTACTCTTCATTCCATACATCATCCAAGATGACTTGATCTTTGCCTCAACACGTTCCAGAGGTCCTTCTTCTGTTTTCCTTTGCTTCTTCATCATCCTTCTGGGAGCCACTTACTCAGAACCTTAGACAAAGCTATAGAAGAGCTTTGAAGATGTGAGTTAGTGTGAAGAGCTCTTGTGAATTTATAGGACTTTGAAGCAGGGGTAAAATAGAGAAGTAAGGAAAATGAATCCATTGGATTGTTGTTCACGAGATGTATAGGGGCTCAGGTAGCTCTTCATGATGACAGTTTCAGATCTTGAGAGTATTGAAACGTACATCATTGATTGGTCATAAGTGAAGTGCTATAGGACAATGAGTCATTTGCATTGATAATGTAAGTTTTAAAAAAACGTTTTTGAAAAACAATTAAGAAGATACATAAAAACATATTTGAGGATATTTTGGAAAATACTTTTTCGAAACACCTTTTTAGTAACAGAAAAGAAAGAAGAAAAAAAATAGAATAGAATATGTGAGAAAACAAAAAAAATTTTGAAAACAGATTTTTATGGTATCAGTCAAAGGATTTTATGATTATTATTATCTGAGAGACTTTTAATGTGTTGAGTCTTTTAAGTTTTTAATCATTAATTTAAAATTTCATTTGTTGATTAAAAATCTTTTACTAGAGAACAATTTTTCACGGATATTTAAGTTTTAAGGTGAAGTGATGTTACCATTAGATTTCCTCATTATTCTTTAGATGGAAGAAAGCTTTTCTGACATTGCACCTTTCTTTGAAGACTTTTCTTCTTCTGAGGTCGCTTGATGTCTGCAAATCCTCCTTTTAGTCTTTTGTCTTTTTTGTGCTTCAGAGAATCTTTGAACAATCATCTTAACCTGTCCCTCAAGGATTGAAATAGACTTTAATGACTTGAGTTTCCATTACTTTAACATTCCTGACCCACAATTTCAGGAGGTTCACCGAGAGCCTTCTGAACAGGTTCAGAAAGTAGAGATGTTACTAAGTCAAAATTATCTTTTCAAGCGTAGAGGTAGGCTCAGTGCTTTGTGTATCAACCATCTTAACATTTCTGACCCACAATTTCAATAAGTTCATTGTGAACTGTCTGAACAAGTTCAGACAATGGAGATGATATCACACTCAGACATTCTTTTAGATGATGTTGCCTTGATTCATCTTTTTACACATGGCATTTCCTCCGGTTGATCTTCTTTTAGCTTATTTTCAAAAACCTATTTTTCTGAAACATACACAAACTAAAAATACCTTTCAGTAGCACTTGATATATTTTAAAAGAATTAGTTAATCATTAAAACAAATGTCTTAGGTTAATAGTTTCAATTTAAGTAATCAATTGTTTTAATATATAAATTTTAATTCCGTTATCAAATTTATCTTAGATTACACATTTTAAATACTGCTTTTAGGTTAATTAAATGTTTTATCTTTTAGTGATACCATTTGTTATTTAGTTAAGAAAGAATTATGTAAAGATATGACTAACTATGCACGAATAAAGGCACATATAAACAAATAGAAAACAAGGAAATCAATCAAATCAGAATATTAATATTATAAAAGACATAAATATAAAGACTTTGAAACAAAACACAAGTTTATCATTGATCATTAGATTGGTTCTCGTTTGCACTGACTTTCTTCTTTTGTTCTTTCAGCATTGTCAACTCTCTTTGATAAAACTTGAGTGTGTCTTCCAATCGTCCAATCCGTTCTTCCAATCTCCTTAATTTTCATTTTCTGAATATTTCTTTTAAAGAACCAGATGATTCCTCTTTGTTCTGAGAAGGTAAGGAAGTATTGTCAATGTGAATATGACCTTTAATTTTCTCAGCTGTTATTTCCTTTATTTGCTCATATTCGCTCATAGTGAAAGAGGATGAGGAGTTTTGATCGAAGAGTCTTTCAATAGGAAATCCTTCATGTTGTAGGGTTTTCATTATCAGTGTAGTATGGGGAAAATCCTTGACTTCTTCTAATTTTCTTCTCATCATATGATAGAGGATGATTCTGGGAAGGTTTAGTCTTTTTCTTTGAAGAAGATGAATCAGCACGAATCTTTCCATATCTGAGATGATGACTACATCTTTCCTTTTAGGGAGAATACAACAATTAATAATTGCCAGCAAAATTCTGGGAATTTCCAGTAACTGTGAGCACACTGGTATTTCAAGAATTCTGCGACCAAATAACATTTGATCATGCATCTCTTTCTCTCTATCGTTGATTTCCCAATCTGAAAAGAATTGTTCTCTGGTTGCTTCAACATCAATGACCTCCCTCAGAACTTTGAAGTCCACTTTGAGAGACATACCCATTACAGATGAGTTTAAACCACAAGTCTCTTCAATGAACACCTCTAAATTGTTCCAGAAATCCAGAACACTCTGTTCATGCCAGGGAAATGATGCCTTTTCTAGATAGGGAATCCAGTCAGCAGTTACGAAATACTCAGAGATTTTGAGTTCTCCTTTGTCAAAGTCACTAAGTCTTACCCCTCTTATGGGAATAATTCTTTCATCGTAAACACATGAACTTTGAACACATGATATTGGAGATATTGATGCCATTGAGATAGATATAGAGAGATTGGTAAGGTATTTTCTTCCAGAAGATTGATTACTTGTGAATTCCTTCCAATGACCCTACAATCCTTAAATAGGCAGTCAAGCATCGCTTCATTTCATGAGAGGTGACGGTTACATCCACTAAGCAGTTATGTAGAGTTGTGCTTCAAGCATTTATGAAGTGGCGGTTGTGCACTGAGCCGGTGTGGGAAATAGTGCATCGTGCTGGTTGAGAGAAACCGTTTAATGATGCAATGATTCACATCGTGCCGTTTCATTTTTTTTAAAAAAAATAACAATTATGACTAACATACACGACTCTTCATCTATTTTACAGATTACATGCAACAATTAATGATCACACATATATTCACGCATGCAATGCAGATAATTTACACACAAAACAAGTAATACGCATACATATATAGGACCGTTATTATGCAATAATTTATTTTCACACAAGTACACTTATGTAATAATAATTTCAATAAAACAAAACATTTAGCAAATAAGCAGTTATACTCAAATTTAGATTTAAACAAAGATAGGAAAGGTGTTACCCGTTTGTGATCTAGAGATAGATACACTTTCCTTTTCCAGCTATATCCTTCTGAAAGATGCCTTGTATGAATAATGAGTTTTAAGAAAAATGATTTTCTTTTCTCATTATCATTCTTCAGAGTTGCTTCAGCTTGGTGAGATTTCCATCTTCTGAGGATCTACTCCTTCTGCATTTGTTAGATGCTCAACCCGAAGGTGAGCTCTGATACCACTTTATGGATCAAGCGCTTACCATAAGGCCAAAAGCTATAGCTGATAGCAAGGGCGCAACTTTATTTCCTTAAGGGATAGAGCCGCATTTAGCGTAAGGGGCTGCGCCTATTAAAGGCGCCATGGGTTGGGATGTTAAGCCCATCGAATCCTAAGGGTGACGCTGACAATTAAAGCCAACAGATTCCACACAAGAAAGAAGGGTGCATGAAGTGTGTGAGCTCTACTCACCAAGGAGTGACCAAGAACGAGGGATGGAAGGGTTGATGAGGGTGAGATTGAGCCAAATGTTCTTCTCTCCTTCTTCTCCTAGTTGGGCTCTCCTTCTCTCTCTACTCTATCACTCTAGAAACATTAATGAGGGAAATAAATGAGGTTGGGGCCTTAGGGTTTCTATTTTTAAAAACTGAGTTCGCGCGCTCTCGCTCCAGTGAGGCTTTCTCGCTTGAGCGAAAGGGGATATTCACTAAAAGATTTGGGTTCTCGCTCGCAATTCCCCCAGTAAAAACCCCCCAAACTGTCTGACTTTGTATCGCTTAAGTGAAAGTACTCTTGCTTGAGTGAGAACAAGTCAGAGAGCAAACCCCCTGATTTTGGCTTAATTGTGCTTGAGCGAGAGGCTCTCGCTCAAGCGACCATATAGGTAACCAAATTTTCTGATTTTTACTAGATATGCTTGCTCAAGCGAGGTCTTCTCGCTTGAGCAAGAGTACCAGAATGCTAAACTCTCATTTTTCACTCTTAACTCATTTTTCCCCAATTCCTTTTATAAAAACCTTTTTCCCTTATTAATTTAATTTATGAAAATAGCTATAATTTGAGATGTTACAAAACACACGCTGTTGGCCCCCCATCAATTGTCTTTTACCTAAAAACCTCAAGTTCTCATTTTCATTCCAAATATTTTTGGTAGTCCATATTAGATTTGAGATATTAAATAATTTTAAAGGTTCACAAGTAAAATATTTAATAGAAATTTAATAAAAGTAGGAAGATTTTGTAGGAGAAGAAATTATGGTTTAAAGAGGGCACAAATTTAATTTTTTTGTGAAATTTGATATTTTGATTAGTGTGAGTTTATAAATTGATAATATTCAAAATGTTTCAATCACTTCAATTTTGTGAAGATGTTAAGCAGAACGTGATAATTTGAGGAATTTAGATAAAAAATTGTCAGATGAACCAAAATTTCTTAATTTTAAAAGTAAAGAGACTTAATTTACTTGAAAATACTTAAGGGACAAAAAATAAATAGAAAAAATTACCCCAATTGAATAAACATTGTAAAATAACTTTAAAAATTACATTAGATATTATGAGAAATTTCATTTTAAATAATTATGAATATAAATATTTTTAATGATTATATAAATTGAGCTCCCTTGTTTATTTGAAGATCAACCCCTATTCATCACCCATAAACACTAAATCTTAATTCAAGTTCATTTAAACAATATAATTTCCTAATCCCAAAGGGTTAGTCGAGTGGAGCAAATATAACAAGGTCTCGCATCTAACAAGTCGTAAGTTCGAATTCCCATTCGTCTCATTGAGGTGAGATAAAATGTTAATATTTCTATAAATACTTTTTGAGCCCAGAGACTTTCCCGACCTTGAACTGGGACACCTTCCCATCACTCTAAATTTTTTGTTTTAAAGAATATAATTTCCTATTTTATGTATTAACTTAGTCATTTAAGACTTACTCATATAACTAACTCTTTAACTAAACAATTTAATTAGCTAAACCATCAACAGAGCTATTAATAATACTAATTACAAATAATATCAATTCAGTTTTATAAATGAAAAATACTAAACAATACTCTAAAGAGATAATCAAGAAATCAAAAGATAAAAATATTTGTTATTAAAAAGAACAATATTTAAAGTTATTATATATTAAAAAGTGTAATTTCTAATAATTCTTTTAATGATCCCTTCACTTTTTATAAAATTAAAAGAACCAACATTGTAATTTTTTTAATATTGATAATTGTTAGTGTTTTTTTTGCGACTAAAAGGTTACTTTTTTATTCAATTTAATTAATTGAATTATGTTGGCAAGACTAACTTTTTTGCTTTTTTTTCTTTTCAACAATGAATTTTACATGCGTTGAGGAGGAGGATATGGCATTTTTTACAGAAAGAAATAGAAAAATAACAAAACATACAAGAAGCAAACTACTGAAGTAATTGAATGGGATGGATGCAATCACGTCAAAAGGATTCAACAATTGATAAAAAAAAAATTCAACAATAATAATTTAATGGAGTTTGACTTTTCAAAATATACGGTTTTCATCGATGGGGTTGATTCAAGTGATACATGTTTGATTCCCCTTAAGCAAGATATCGGGTTCGAGTCTTGTGGATGGAAAAAATCTTCACTGTGGAGTTAATTCCACTATGAGCTGGATGTTCCTAGCAGTGGAGAGTTAATCCCACCATAAGCTGGATGTTCCCATCTCGAGTAAGATTGTCTTATGTAAAACATAACTACGGGTAAACATAAAAAATAGACTGTTTTCTCATAATTATTCAATTTACAAAGTGTATTTTTTAATGGTCCTGTTTGCAATTTATTAAAATACTTACCCGTTAAGAAACCTCTCACAACAGGTAAAATTGAAGTCTCTCACGTGGCCAAGTTCCCTTCCTTTTCCACCCTAGAAGCCGCCATCATTTTTATTAGCTTCCAGTTGTATTGGATTGGACCAATACAAAGTAGGCCTAATTAATATATATTGATTGTTCTCAAACAATCAACTCTAGCTTATAGTAGTATTATAAATATGCATGGCTTAGTCAGGGCAATTTTTTTGGGATACTGGAATAAAATATTAAAAATTATAATAAAAATATTAAATAATTTTAATTAAGAATAGTAAATTTTATTTAAATAAAACTTTTTATTCTTTTATCTGCATGAAATTTTTTAATAAGTTGATGACAAATTTGTTCGATATTAATTGATTTCAAATAGAATTTGGGTTCTAAAGTTGAACTAAGTACGTATGAGAAGTTCAACTGTCTTTTCGTTAAATCTTTTATTTAATTGAGATAATTACAAATCAAATTTTTAGTTTTTCTTATCATGTAATTCTAAAAAACATATTCAAATCAAACAAAATCTTTTTAATTTTATATTATGTTAATTACCTAATAATATTTTCTGCATTCTTTCCTATTCTCTGTAATGTTCATATGTTTCCCCTTTTGATCTTTTTACTTTTTATAGATTAATATTTCTAATCAAATATTTTTTATAAGCAATATCTCTAATCAAATCTTATCTATAATTTTGAATATTATCTTATCATCTCTAAATAAGAAAAAATAATCAATATAAAAAATAAAATAATAAAAAGTTATAACTTTTTTTGATAAAATAAAGATAAATAGCAAGAGTCATAAAGAAGTACTCAATACTACAAAGTTTACAAAATTTTTAGAGGGGCCAAAGTAATTATGAGATATATTATAAGAGAACTATATAGTTAATAAAAAATTGAAAATTATTTAGGGGTCGTGGCCCCTCCCAGCCCTAACTACGCCTCTGTAAATATTAGTCTTCATTTTTTTAAAGAGTGCAATCATTTTTTCGATTCTTTCAATTAGAAAGTAAAATATCACTTTTTTTAGTGTTTCTTTCACACATGTCTCATATAGACTTTTTAATCCTCTCTCAAATCTCTCCCAATCTTTCAAAAAATTAATATTTTAAAATTAAAATATGTATGATTATTTGATCTATTTTTTATTCTAATTGTTACTTTAAATTTAATTTTTTATCATTATCATTGATAATATAAAAATCCTCAATTGATAATTATAATAAAAATAGTCAAATTTAAAATAGTGAATAATATGATAATTAGCTAGTATCTCAAAATTTAAATTATATAAAAGGATACAATTATTTTAAAATTATATATAAATAATAACTAATTAATTGTTGAATAATATGATTAAAATAATTAATTTTATGAATTTATATATATTTTAAATTTAAAATAAATATCCTTTAATATATTCAAATTAAATTTCTAACTCAAAATAATTATAACACAATATCTCCATATCAAATTTGAAGCATAAAATAACAATTAATACTTACTATTTTAATTAAAACTTTTCTTAGAAGTTTTATCTTCAACCTTAATAACTGATTTTATTAAAGAGTTTAATATTATTACATTGTCAGTATAAAAATTTTTACACAGATATCCAATGTTATGTTATTTATTAAATTTAATATAACACATGAGGTGTCATAGTGGCGACATACAATTGAATGTCTGTGTAAAACTTTTTTATACTTGAGAATGTACATCAATTAAATCCTTTTATCAGAACCGTTTTATACATTATTATACGAGATAAAATACTAATTTACAACAGTTAGAAGATTACCCTAACCTTCTTTCATCTCATCTTTCATCTCCTCTGTTCTCCCAATCTCTGTCTGTGGTTGAATCCGAAATTTGCAGCAACCATGGCGACCAACAGTGAAAAAAAAAGGATGAGTGAGAGTTCGGGAGGAAGATCTTCGCATCAGCAGTTGTCGAAACCGGGGTCACGACGGGTCGGCGAAACGTATTGGAAAAAATTGAGTTTCAATGGAGTCGCCACCAAAGTTTATTTTAAGGGAAAACATTTGGAAAAAACCCTTTTAAAAAGAAAAATGGTCTTCAAAACCAGATTAGGGTTCGGGAGTCATTTATGTGTAGGGAAGGTATTAGCACCCTACAACATCCGTTTTAAAAAACGGTTACCTCTAATTAATTGTGCAAAACTTGTTAACTTTGAAAATATTCATTTACCCCCTTTTTTTCTTTTTTTTAAATGGAAATTATTTTCGCTGCCCCCTCTTTTATTTTTGTATTTTTTACTTTTCTTTCTTTTTTTAAATAAATAACCTAAGTTAAAAAAGAAATGAATTTGGGTAAAAAAAGGAAGAGAAAAAAAAATATTTTTTGTTTATTTTGGCTTGACGGGATTGGTCCCCGCTCCTACGTATCCCCAGGTGCAATGGAGAAATCAAAGCTACGTAGTTCTGACAACGTGTTGGAAAAAAGATTGACTTTGTTTTTTGAAAGAAATTGATTTTTTTTATTTTTAAAATAAAGGAAAATGAGGAAATTGTTTTTGGAGGTTTTTTTTTTTATTCAAAGAAAGAAGAAAATTTATTATTTTTTAGCAGAGTCGATGCTAGCAAATGGCTATACAACGAACCCTTGAAATTGTTTAGACGACATTATTGATAGAAATGCTATTCGATAAACGTCCTTTATTTTGAGAAGAAAACATTTTTTTGAGAAAAGATTTAAAATTCTGCATTATCGAGTTAGCAAGTGGCTATACTCAATATTTTCCTTTTTACGTTATTGATAGAAATGCTATTCAATTAACGTAATTTTTTTTAAAAGAATATTTTTTTGAAAAATGAATTTGAAATTTCACGCGTTATTGAGCTAGTAAATGACTATACTCAATATTTCCCTTTTTACGTTATTGATAGCAATGCTATTCAATTAACGTAATTTTTTGAAAAGAATCATTCCTTGAAAAATGAATTTGAAATTTCACGCGTTATTGAGCTAGTAAATGACTATACTCAATATTTTCCTTTTTACGTTATTGATAGAAATGCTATTCAATTAACGTAATTTTTTTTTGAAAAGAAATTATTTTCGGACGAGATTTGAGATTAAGCGCGTTATTGAGCTAGTAAATGACTATACTCAATATTTTTCTTTTTACGTTATTGATAGAAATGCTATTCAATTAACGTAATTTTTGAAAAGAAATTATTTTTGGAAGAGATTTGTGATTAAGCGCATTATTGAGCTAGTAAATGACTATACTCAATATTTTCCTTTTTACGTTATTGATAGAAATGCTATTCAATTAACGTAATCGATTATATTTCAGAAAATATTTTTTGTTATTTTTATTTTTTTGAAAAAAAAAGTTAATTAAACTAACCGTATTTAGGCGTGTCCTAAGTTATAAACGAGTACTATTTACAACAGCAGCTAAAATGCACGGCAGACAAATATTCATAATTATTTAAAGCAGGCCAAATAAAAGAAACAAATATTTACGAATAATACAAGATGGTGGGTCAAAAAGAAAATTATGAAAAATGGGAGATAAGCAATAACACAGAAAATGAAAATTAAAAGAACTTGCACACACTGAAATGAAGCTGGGCCTCAGATTGCATCATTGGCCCAACATAGCAACAAAAAATAATACAAAAAACATGTGAAATAATTATCCTAATTACTACCTATTTACTATTATTATTATTTACTTTTTCCTTTTTCTCTTTTTCTTTTTTTTAGAAATGGGTTGGGCTGGGCGTGTAAGTGGCCCAGCCCCTTTGTACCAATGTTTCAAAAAAAAAAATTTTCAGAAGAGAAAGTAAAGCAAAAAGAAAGAACAAATAAATAAAAAGAAGAAAAGAAAAAAAAGAGAAAAAAAAATGGGGGAGTGGGACGGTGGTTTTCTAGAACCCACTCACCTACCCTCTATTCTCTCATCTCTCTTACTCAATCTCATCCACTCACTCTCTGCCCCACGCTCACTCACTCAATCTCTTTTTCCCTCAACCCTCTCACCT
Source organism: Sesbania bispinosa (assembly GCA_026901365.1). Classification (NCBI taxonomy): domain Eukaryota; kingdom Viridiplantae; phylum Streptophyta; class Magnoliopsida; order Fabales; family Fabaceae; genus Sesbania; species Sesbania bispinosa. The sequence goes on along the minus strand of QLOH01000046.1, from coordinate 1,908,563 downwards.
TCTCAGACTCTCTTCCTCTCACTCATTTTTTCTCAATCTCAACCACTCACTCTCTTTTCCCATTCACACATACACACTCAAGCCTTGGGTTAGAACAAGAAGAAGCTGCAGAGGGAGAGGGAAGAAGGGGCGGCCGCCCCTTTCGCATGGCCACGGAGAGCGCGACCACGGCTGCCGATGGACGCGGCTATGGCCGCCGATGGGCGCGGCTACGGCCGCCGATGGGCGCGGCTACGGCTGCTGGAGGACGTGCGGCGGCGGCGGCGGCGGAGGACAGACGCGCGCGTAGCAGCGGCAGCGTGGTGGAGAAGGACGACAGCCGCTTGGAGCGGCGGACGGAGGAGCTTCTGCAGGGGAGGCCGCGCACGACGGTGACTGCAGCGGCGGAGGACAGACGCCCGCGCAGCGGCGGCAGCGTGGTGGACAGACGCGGCGCAGCGGCGGCAGCGCGGTGGAGAAGGACGGCAGCCGCTTGGAGCGGCGGACGGAGGAGCTTCTGCAGGGGAGGCCGCGCACGACGGCGACTGCAGCGGCGGAGGATTGGCGGCGGCCGGCTGGCCGCCGGGAAAGGTGGTTCCTTTCCTCTGTCTGCTCCTTCTCTGTTACTGTTTTGTTTGTTTTTTGGGTATTAATTTTGCTCTCTTCTTTTTTTTTACAGAATCTTAAGAGGAACAGTGGGAAGAGGAGCCTCACAGGGAGGCCATGGTGGCTGGGAAAGGAATAGCAGGGGCGACCAAGTTGGGGGATGATTCTGGCTTTGAAATTTATTTTATTTCTTTTTATTTTATTTTATTTTACTTCCTTTGTTCATTTTTATTTATTTTTACTCTGTATTCAGGACTGTATTGTGGACTCTTTACCATTTGGATTTGAACTGATATTTCCTGAACTGTGATCCTGGATTAACACTGGTAGAATGTACTCTTGTTTTTATCCCCCACACACACAACATATTCAGACCAGGCATAAGAAATATGTAGATATTGAAGCATGAAAAATAAAAAAGATACCGAATCCGTGATTATGCCTGTATGCCTTATAGTTCCTTTCCTCCCCTTCACAGCTGTAATTTCCTCTCCTCTCTTTTTACTCAAACTGCTGCTTTGATTCTACTTCTGCAATCCCTGCTCTGTTTTCTCTCAAAAATTCTTTAAAATCCTTTCTCTGTTTGCACTCAAATCCCTAATGAGAATAAAACTCATTCTCACAGGAAGAAATTTTAGAGTAGATTATGTTTTGTTCCCCCTTTTTTTTTGCCGTGTGTCGATAGGAAGAGGAAGAAGAGGATCACACCAACTTTTGTTTTCTATTTCAGAAGCTATTTTCTCCTCTCCAAAAAAAAATCCTCTTTTTTTCTTTCTTTCGTGTATTTATAGTGGGAGAGACCGCCTCTGTCATTTCCACCGCCCATGCCATGATGGATTTTGAGCTGCTGTGAGTAGCCACTTGCCCTGCCGAATTCCTCCTCACACGCAACTTCCATTTTATAGTGTTTTATTCATTTTGCACTCAATCTTTGTTCTCTTTTTCCTTTCTTTCATCTGATGGTTGAAAATAGATGCCCCTGACCATAGGTAAGGTCCAAAAGGAGAGAGAAGTGACCGAGGAAGAGAGGAAAAAGAGAGAAAGAAAAGAGAGAGAGAAAAAAAAGATTCAGGCCCAAAGAAATAAGAGTCTCAGGCCCAAAAAAAAAGTGAAGACCCATCAGCCGAAGTTTTTTTTTTAAAACGGTTTAATTAATTAAATAATTAATTAACCCTTTTTTTCATTTTTTTATTTTGACAGGATAAAAAGAAAATGTGACAAATATATACGTGCATGAAAATAAGAGATAGAAAAAATGAAATAGAACTTCCGGACGAAATTGGGTGCTGACAGCAGTATAGGGTTTACAATGGTGTTAGGTGCTTCTACAATATGAGGGTTGTTATTAGGGTTTCTAGTACTGAAAGAAATCCTGGGAGATTGTTCTATGGTTGTCCCAAGCTTAGGGTTAATGAAAGATATGGGTTCTTTTTGTGGCTGGATAATGAGACTGGGTTTGAAGACACCCAAAGCATGAATGAAGCCACTTCTGGGATGGCAACTTCAAGCAGTGATGAAGAAAAATGGAGGAGGACTATGACAAAGAAGCTTGTCAATTTACAAGCAGAAGTTAGGACATTATGTATAACAATGTTATTTGTATTCACTGTGTTTTTTTTTTGCCTTTATATTCCTTGTGGGTTGTTGTATGAAAAATTAAAAGTTTTGTTGTTTGGGGTTTAGGCAATGTTAATGGTCTCAATTTTATTTGTATTCACAAGCAGTTTTTGTTTATGAAGAATTAAAAGTTGACAGTGGTTTTGGTTTTTATATTGATCGTGTTTAATGAAGTTGGTTTTAGAAAAAAATTATATTATGTGGGCATGAACCTGTATCAAAAAACAAAATGAGAAACAACACAATATGTATAAAATGGACAACCAACAGAACCTGTATCAACAAACAAAATGAGCAAAAAGGAAACAACCTTGATAGTAGCTTAAAGGGAAATAAGTTAACAACCTGATTCTCAAAACATGGCCAAGACACATAAGCAGTCCTCATACATCAATATGGCCAGGAAACAGAATTCAATCAGCATAATATAACCTAAATAGAAAACATCCTAATTCCAACTAAGTTCATTGCCAACATGGCCAAAATATAAACTAAATACAAAACATCCTAATTCCAATTAAGTTCATTGCGAACATGCACAAACTCAAAAGCCACAACAATAATGGCACACACATCAAAAGCTAAATAAGGTAATTGTTTGTTCAAAATCCAAATAAGTCTTCATGGTCCTTGAGGCCTAAATCCAGGAGTGGGCATGAATTGCCTAGCCTTGTTAGAATCTTCAGCATTCAATTTTGGAGAAGTTGGTGGGGGAATTTTTTGTGGGGAGCTTTCTTGGGCAGTAGCACCCTTCTTTCCTCTAATGTTGAGCTTGGGCCTGAGAACCATGTTGTGTGTCTTGGGTGGACTTGGGTTGAGAGGTGGTGGTTGGGATTGTGACAAGTCAATTTCATCTGGCAGTGAGGACCCTTGAACAACTGATCCACCAGCAGTTGGTGTAGGCCCAATAGCTGAAGTTGTTGGCCCTGTTTGGGGGAGAACTGTTGTGTTGGGGGGTTTTTGCTGGACCATAAACTCATCATGCCTTTGTTTCTTTGCAACTGGGCAAGTTTGCTTGTTATGTTTTTTACCTCCACAAACTGTGCAGGTGAAATCTCCCAACTTCCTCTTCAGTTTGTGAGGATTGACAGCTTGCTCCCTTCCATTTCCTTCTTTTCTCCTCATCTTTTTAGGTCTTCCTGTTTTCTTCTTTATAGTTGGTGGAATAGGGGGTAGTTGATCAGTGGGTGACCAAAATTATTCTCCTTGCAAAGGCTGGATATGATGCTCATATGTAGCACGATAACAAGCCATTGTTAGCCACTCATGGCAGTAGTATTCAAGCCATTGATTTTTACTGGCAATAGTAGCAATTGCATGCATACAGGGCATAACTATAGTTATAATAAAAAACAATCAATTATTAGCTGCTATTTAAGAAAGAAACACAGAACTGTATGGTAGTTGTCATACCAGTAAGTTGCCAGAACCTGCATGTGCAGGTTCGAGTTCCCAAATTCACTGTAACTTTGGTGGGGAGGCAATGAACTTCATACCTAGTTCCATCATCATCACCTAAATAGTGAACACATTTCACAATTACAAACTTGTTATAAAGTTATTCATGATATAAAAGAAAGTACAAACATGGTAGAAAAGTTGTAATTACCAGCCCAAATTGGACCCCATCTATTACTCTCTCTCTTTTCCTTCTCCAACCTACTCTGTTGTATTGGAGGCAAATGGCCCATATGACCAGCTAACTTTAACTTGTTTGTAGAGATTGTAGTCATAATGTACACCCTAACTTCCCCAAGCATTGTGATTATAGGCTTTTCCCTTTGATGGAATGGCAAGCGTACCAAAATTTCAGCAGTATAATAGTAAGTATGAGTTTATCGTATCCACTGGGAACGGTTCACTTCGTATTTACTCGTGATTAGATTATCAAGTAGAAAACGGTATTAGAGAGTTTGTGGTGAGGAAAGTAAATTTGCATAAAAGAAAGAGATGATTGAGAGAAGATAAAATACTTTACTTGGATTAGGATTGAGCTTCGTATCATCGCACCCCTTTATGCATGTGAATCCCAATATCATTTATGAATATATTTCTATAATATCCTAGCCAAACTATATTTCTTTACCCCGAGTTACCATGTAGTAAACCACTCGAAGATAATTCATGTGGGTTCTTCCAGGCGACAAATTACACCGGCTTGATTGCTCTACCTTTCCGTTTGTTTAATACTATCAATTCGCCCTATAGACCTATAGTGTCAGCTATGAAGAGATTGCCTAGTTCTTTTTCAATGTTCACTTTCTCTTATAACCCTATAGTAACTACTATGAGCACTTTTACCAATCAGACTTTGAGTTTCCTAAGTATCGGTTCCCCCAAATTCGCTGTTAATTTTATAGAAACATCTGTCACCTGAATCATAAAATTAACCTATAACTCCAGCACACAGGTGGAAGCTATGCATTAAGCGAGGATAAAAATACCAATATTATAGAATAGAGATTCATAAATACATACGAGAATTCACATACACTTTGGGGATTGAATCAACTACATTCAATCCTATCGAGACGTTTAGTTACGCATGGTAGGCATTACAACCCAATGGAGAATCTGTCACCTTGCTCCAATCCTAGCTCTTCCTTTGTCGTCTCTCTAATCTCCTTCCTAAATGCTCCTTTTCTAACCTCCCTTTACTTCTTTACAAAGGGTCCTATTTATAGACTAAGGAAAGCTATCTTAAATCTGGAAGAAATCTAATTTGAGAATAGATCTAAAATAGATCTATGTTAGAACCACATGAGACACTAGAAGGGGGGTTGAATAGTGTTTTAAGCTTTTTGATTGATTTTGGAAATCTTTAATTTAAATCATGAAGATGAACAATGTTCAAAACAAGTCTTAAGATTAGAGATAATTAAAACGTGCGGAAGATAAGAAAAATAGAGTTTCTTCTAAAGCTTAAGATTGTTTTAAACAGAGGCTTCTCAAAGTATCTTCTGAAGATTATTACAAAGAGTATTTTCATAACGGTTTCTGAAATACTTCAGATGACTAGAGGTCGTCTGAAGTCTGTTTCTGATTTCTGAACTGAGCTCTTTCCAGACTCACTTCAGATAATTATTTCAGAAGTTCTTCAAGATTCTTTGTAATGCTTCAAATGATATGAGAGACATTTCATGTTTTATTCATATGAAAGATCATTTTATTGAAATAGTTGTGTTAAGTTTATTATGAAAAATACTTTTCAATCCCCAACATAAATATGAAAACTGTAAATAAAGAGATTAAGGGAAAGAGAACTTAGGCACAAAATTTATCCTGGTTCACTCACAAACCCGTGAGCTACATCCAGTCCCAGAGGCAAACCACCACTGGATTTTCCACTATCTGAACTCAGATACAAGTATTCTTTTTCCACAGCCTCTTCAGGCTTAACAATGAGTATTCCTTTGTTTTCAACTGCCTCTCCAGGCAACTCATGCAGTATTCTTTTATAAACAAGCCTCTCCAGGCTCAACACCGAGTATTCTTTTACAGACAAGCCTCTCTAGGCTCAACAACGAGTATTCTTTTACAGACAAGCCTCTCCAGGCTCAACAACGAGTATTCTTTTCCAGACAAGCCTCTCCAGGCTCAACAACGAGTATTCTTTCTTCCACCAAGCCTCTCCAGGCTCTCAGACACTTATCCAAGTGTAGAGTATTCTTTCTTCCACTAAGCCTCTCCAAGCTCTCAGACACATAAAGTGTTTACAAATTAAACTAAGTTTAAGTTTCCACGAAACATAAACTTAATCTCTTCCTGTACTAGAGGTTAACTGAGTACTACTCAGGATACAATGAATGAAATCTAAGTACAAGGGTAAGACAGTGATACAAGTATATAATTTTAAGTATAACCCCTGTCTCTGATATGAGGAATAACATCCTCTGAGAATTGGCTAGGTAGATACTGACTTTAAGCTCCAGCCTTGTTCTCCAACCATTGGTTTCCATGGGCTACATTCTCACCCGTATCATTGGAATAACCAAGGTACATTCGTGGCTTCAAACCATTATTGGTTCATTGTCATTTTGGCCAACTTGGTTGGTTGTTCTTCCGAACAACAATTTTTGACTAACTGACCAATAGGTCGGTAGCATGGTTGATTCTCAATCAACATCTTCAAATTCAATCTTGAGGCTATTTATATGTTCTGTTGGAATATAGCCGTTTGAAGATGATTCATAATACCGTTGAGATAATTGATGATGTGGCTCATATAGCCATTGTGTAGTAATGTCTCAAACGGTTGCTTCTTCTTAAGCAAATAAGTGTTCAGACGATCCTGTGCTGACACTTCTAGAGATGAGCTATTTTGAGAGATTTTCTCGATATATCTCTGCTAATTCTCTCTCTTAATTTTCTTCTGCTTTCTTCAGCTTTTCTCTGATTTCCTTTGGAGTGTATATGAGGAGATATCCGTTGGATTTGTCCTTTTGCTTATTTTGTATATGCTTCCTTTTTATTTGCTTCCTGACACCATTTCTTCTTACTTCTTTGAATGAGGTGTTTAGTCCAAAAGTTGTTGCTGCAGTTTCTTCTTTGACTATATGATAATATAAACATTTAATCATATAATCTTTGCTTCTATGTTCAGAGCTGTTTCATGCATTCAGAGTGTTGATACGTTCAGATGATTGATCTCTCCAATCTTCACATATACTCTAATGCTTGCTTTTATCATATTGTAATTTTATCAGCTTCAACATGTGCTCATCTTATATAATTGTTTCAAGCTTATTTTAATTCTTCAGCTTGAGATGCTTTCAATAAGCTCTTTTCTTCAGATAATATATTTTTTATTTTCTTCAGACGATTGCTGCTCTGTTCTTCTTTGCATTTTCTTCTTCTGAGATATAGATGAATAAAGATGTTGAATTTAATATGTTTTATTCAAACATCTTTCTGGTTGCTTTTACTTAGTCTTCTGATCAGTTCTGGGCAGCAGCAGGTGCAGTAGGTCTGCGCACGCAAATCCCTTTTGTTGCAGGTGCAGCAAGCGTTGCAGAAAGTCTTTGCAGAATTTTCTTATTTGTGCAAGACTTTGATCGAGGCATAAAAGCATGTTTAGCTTTTATACTGAAATAAGTGTACTCCATTTTGGTAGAGTGTGCTTTACACTTTAGCAACGTCTTCAAGAGATCAATTCTTGATTCTGTTTGTAGACTTCTTCATATAGTCTTCACGTCTTCAGACGGTCTTCACGTCATCAGACGAGTTGCTTACTTCAGACAGCTTCAACGCTTCAGACGAGTTGCTTACTTCAGACAGCTTCGACACTTCAGACGAGTTGCTTATTTCAGACAGCTTCGACGCTTCAGACGAGTTGTGTACTTCAGACAGCTTCTACGCTTCAGACAACCTTTATATTAAATCCTGCATTTGTTCTTCTGATCCTGATCTTCTGATTTTGTGCATCAAGTCTTCTTATGAATATTACAACCTGAAACACAATCAACAAACCAATACCTTTCTCAGTAGAACCTGTTTATATAATCTTATTTGTTCTTATTATGTTCTTATATAATCTTATTTGTTCTTATTATGTTCTTATATAATCTTATTTGTTAATCATTAAAACTAAAGTATGTTAAGTCTTTGAGTCAGGTTTGAATAATCAAACTGATTAATAGACTTCACAATCTAAAACTAATCCACGCAACTGCGCTTCATCTGCGCTCAGCGCATCTGCAGCGCAGGAAACAGTAAGCAAATTCTGAATCTGCGCTTCACTTTCGCTAAGCGCGAGTGAAGCGTGAAACGCGTAACTGATTGCTCTGTTTCTTCTTTTAACAGTTTGATCTCTTCCTGATCTTATCCTTGTTTGCTTGAATTTCCTTGTTTCCCTCTTTTTGATCTGATTCTGTGTTATTCTGTCTTTGAATTTAAATTGGGAAGTTATCTGCAGAATCCTTGTTTAAATGGCAGCTGATATTATCTTTATTTGCTCTGATTTAAACTTCAAATTAGCAGATCCTCTCCTCAAATAATGCTATCTTCTTTCCTCATTTAAATCTTCTCATAAATCTGCAAATTTAACAGATTTTCTATTAAAATACCATCAATTTCAAATTCAAATCAAATAATCAAACTTATTACAATTATTACTAAAAAGGGATTATTTTGGGGAATAAATTACTATTTTAACCTTGATAAGTGCAGTAAAAATACAAGAATTTATCATATAATTTGCACTTATCAAATACCCCCAACTTAACTTCTTGCTTGTCCTCAAGTAAGAAATCTCTTTGCAAGCAAAAATCAATTCAATCCCCCTGTACAATTCTCAAAAATAAGGACAAATTTTTCATCATCTCTTTATTAGGCAGAAGTTACTTTGCAAATATCAGAAAAAATCAGAATTAAGAAATGTTACCCATGCTCAATCAGAATAAACTACAACAATTCAGTCAAACTTTCTCATAAATAGTAATTAAAGCAATAAATGATAAACCGAGGAATTCTCTCATGCTCACGGGTAAGTGTTTCCCTCAAATTTTCCACCACAGTTGAACAACTAGAATTGATAGTCGTTTCTAACTTCTAAACATGAACATGGTCAGTATGGATCAAAAGGTCTTTTCTTTGGTTGTAATGAGGCTGGGTTATCAAGAAATCATGGTTTTTCAGGATAAACAAGAGAACACTTAGAATAGAGAGCATCTTTTGATTTTTCTTAAACTTGGAACTTCTCTCCATTCTCCATCTCATTCTTGATTTGTGTCATTCAGCTGGCCTCTTTCTTTGTTTGAGGATGAACTCCCCCAACTTATTCAATTCATGCACTTTTTTTTTTTGATTTTTGAGGGGGTGATCCTTTTTTGCTTTCTTGTGCCTGCTCTTTGTATTTCTTTGACTTTCTAGTTACCAACCTTTTCTTCCCATTATATCAAGATGCACCTTGCTCTCTATCCCAAGTGTGTGGGACAGGACATAGATATCAATTATGGCTAGGGTGCATAAGAAGAAACTTTCAAGCTCAAATGGGTTACCAAAAAAATTGGAAAAATTAAATCAAGGGTTTGCTTTTTTGCACTGAGCAAATTATGTAAACACAAAAATTGCCTTTATCACTTCCATATTTTCCATGCACAGAGTAAAATCTAAAAACTCAATCAATAACAATTGACAAGCAGCGGTGAAAATTCTCAATTTAAGTGTTTGGACTCACAACTCACCGGGTTTTTGGCTAAATTCCTTGATAAAGCACTTACTAGTTTTAATTAACTACCCTGATAGGTTCTCCTGAGAAGTATCCTAATCCTAACTGATTATGGAATTAATCACAAAACTCTTTCTTCTTTCCTAATCTGGTTAGTTAAACTGCCTAATTTCTGAGATTTTTGAAAAATTTTCCATTAAATCCTAATTCCTAAAATCCTAAAAAAAATTTTAAAAATCCTAAAAATCCTAACAAAATAAAAAAAAAGAAGAAACATAAAGAAAATGCGGAAAATACATTGCATAACAAAATGATGTATTAGTAGAGTATATATATACAGTACATATCCAGAATAAAAGAAAATAAAAATAAATAAAAGAAAATAAAAATGAAAAGAAAAAGAAAAAAAGAAAGAAAAGCACCAAATAAAAAATATCAGTCCTCCTGGTCCATATGAGTTGCTCCATCTCCAGCTGCTCCACCCTCCCCTGGAAGAATAGGCCTGTCCCCAGGCCACTGCAAATAAGCTCCAAACTGATCAGGGTGGATGCCTGGGTACGGGTCCGAGCGAGACTGATAGTGCATGTCCTGAAAATGTACAGCTGCTCGGTGGAGACTGGACAACTGAGCCTGCATATGAGTGTTCTGGGCCAGAAGCTGCTGGGCCCAGACTGGAGTCTGTATGTCTGCTACCGGTGGTGGTTGTGGTGCCTCTGGCTGCTGCTGCTCGTCCTGCTCCTCATCCTCCACAGGGATGCAGTGGGCCTCTATATATCCTCTAGTCATGGGTCTCAAGATGCGTACTGAACGGACTACCTCAATACCCCTAGACTCACAGAGGGAAGTGATGAGTGATGGGAAGCCTAGACTGATCCTGGAGGTGGCGTTGCGCTACTCCACAGAAGATATGAAATCTACTATCTTCTGAGAAATGACATTGGAAATATCAATGTCTGCGCCAGTGATAATGCTATAAAGGAGGTGGGCTACTGGCATGATGACATCTGATACATGTTCTGTAGGGGTGATGTTGGCTAGTACCAACACTGTCCACATCCGAGTGATGGTTGTCATATCACGCCTGAGAATGCGAGCAGTCTCTTCGTATGCATTCCTCTCAAAGGAACGCCCCTACAAGCATAGGCGCTCTGCAGTCTGAATATCCAGGGGATCATTGCCATAGATCCCCACTGCCCTCATCCTCTCTTGGTGCTGGCACACCATGAGTCCTCCATTAGGATGGGAAGGAAACTTTAAAAGTGCATTGATCGCATTGCGACCATATGAAATCACCTGCCCTCGAACGTAGGACTCCCGCCTCGCATGAATGCCACTTGCCTCAATGGCATTTGCATAGAATTCCCTAACAATGTCAGGGTCAAATGATCATCTGGGCGACTGAGGCGGACCCAGTTCCTTCTTATAATTTCTGCTCTGAAGTCCTCAAACTCACTAGGCTCCAAAGCCACTGGTCTCTCCCTGATGAAATTACAGTTCATCAGTGAATTGTAGGCTTCAAAGGACTCGGCATTCTTGAAACGGTGAGGATCAAACTCAGGGTCCTGTTGGGGTGCCTGCCTAGCTCTCTTGGCACCCCCTCCGCCTCTGCTGGAAGTGTCAGTCCCCTTAACTACCTTCATGCGAGGCATCTACAATTCAAAATTTAACCAAAATTATTCATGCAAATAAATAATAGATTATTCATAACTGAAATTAAATGGCCAACTTAATTTAAAATTAGAACAATCAACTAATCACACATTTTTGCACGAAAATTATGATTTATAAATTACCACATTGCCAATTAATTAATTTATTAAGAACAAGCTAAAGTGATCAATTAAAGCAAGTCCTAATCAATTTTAAACAGGCAAAAATTGGTAACAAAAATTAAGCTCACAAATCATGTCATCAGTAACATGCAATAAGGCACAGTTATTCATGCATGGTCATGCATAAATATTATGGTATTTATTTAGCATTCATGCACCAAATAGAACAACTTGCAAAAATTCAATGAGCATATTAAAAACTACCACCTAATCATACCAGAATATACCATTAAACATACCATAGTAACAAACATACTAAAAAAAGACACTATTGACAAATGTTCCTAATTAAAAAGGTCCTAAGAGCCTAAGTTTCCTACCCTAAGGTTTTGCTCAAATAAATGAAAAACTGAAAATTTAAATCGGTGCAAACTAATTAAAACTATAAAAACATACCTGGTGTAGCTTCAGAAATTGGAAGGAAGTGAAATGGTAGTGAAAAAGTCAGAGAAAAGGATGAGATTTCATAGAAAATGGGAGTTTAAGAGTTGAGGAAAGGTTGAAATGACCTTTCCTCTTTCAAATTTTAAATTTAAGGTGCAGCGCGCGATTTTGCTGCACTTTCGCTTAGTGAGAGTGCAACACGTGCTTCATAGGAATATGAAGCCATCCGTTGCGTAGAAAACAGAGAGAAATTTTGATATTTCTGCGCTTTACCTTCGCTTAGCGAGAGTAAAGCGCACAAAGCAGAGACTTATTTTCAATTCTGCGCTTCACCTACGCTAAGCGAGGGTGAAACGCAGAAAACAGAATTTAAATTTTATTCATGTTTTCTACTGCTTCCTAGCTCCAATTGGTTTTCATCCTTTACTCATTAAAATCAATCCAATTCCCAACAATTTCCTATTATCCACAGATATTGACTCTAAACAAAAATCAAAAACAAAATCAAAGAAAAATTAAAAACAAAAATGTTGGGTTGCCTCCCAGGAAGAGCTTGTTTAACGTTTCATAGCTCGACGCCTGGTTACTTAGAAACTTATGGTGGCCTCAATTGGAGGATAATGGTTGACTCTGTTCCAGTTCTTCCTTTTAGTTCCCATCCTCCATGCCAATTTCTTATTTTCTCATCATCGCTGTCTTCACTGGCTTCTTCTTCTGATGCTGCCCTTTTTGTCTTTTTAAATCTGAACTCCAACATGCTTTCTGGTTGTTTAACTCTCATTCTTGGTTTCCTCAGAAATCCAGAAACCTTTTTCTTCTTTTGCTCTACAATATCTGAGGGAGCTTCTTTCTTTCTTACCTTTGGCAGTTGAGATTTAGATTTAAATTTATAGATCCCATCAGTATGATCCATTTTTAATTTTTCTGGAGTCTTTTGTACTTGGGGGATTCCTCTGTCAATGTGAAACACAATGCTCTCATCTTTAGAGCTCAATTGGTATTTTCCTCGACCAACATCCACTATTGCCTTGGCAGCTTTCATAAAGGGTCTTTCCAAAATTAAGGGGACATAAGTATCCTCCTCTTCTACAATGTAAAAGTCAACAAAATACACAAACTTGTCCACTTTAACTGGTAAATCTTAAACCTTCCCATATGGGCTTTGAGTGGACTTATTTTCAAGTTGTAACTTTACGTTGGCAGGCTTGACCTTCAAAATTCCCAGCTTGTTAAAATACGATAGCGGCATCAAGTTGATGCTCGCTCCAAGATCCAATAAAGCATAAGTATCTAGTTGATTACCTATAGAAAGAGGTACAGTGAACTTACCTGGGTCAAGTGACTTGCCTGTGGTGTAGACCTCTTCCGGTTCTCCTTCTTCTTTTTGCAAAATCTCTTATGGCTTCTCCTCTAATTGAACACTCTCCTTGACGATCTCCTCTTTGGGCACTTGTTCTTCAAATGTGATGCTTTCTTCTACATCACCTTCTTCTGTAATGTTGCCATCAGTAGCAATCAAATTGTAGTGCTCTTTTGGATTTGTCTGAGTGTTTGTTGTAAAGTGGCCATTCCTGTGTTCTGCCATCTCTGTTGCTAGTTGGCCCACTTGATTTTCTAATGCTTTGATTGATGCTTCTGTGTTCTTCTTGAATGCATCAAATCCTTGTATGAATGCATCAATCTTCTCTTCCAACCTGTTCAATCTGTCATATGTTGATGGTTGCTACGGGTATGGTGTCTGTCTGTTCCCTCCATTCTACCCCCATCCAGAGTTGTTTTGGTTATTCCTCCCTCCTTGTGAGTACTGGTTGTTATTGTTGGAGAAATTTCCTTGCCTCCCCTGGTTACCCATAAAGTTGACTTGTTCGGCTTGGTTTTCTTGGTAAGAGCATTAACCATTGGGATGGTCGCCTCCGCAAAAATCACAGATCAAAGGTTGGGCTTCAATAGGTTGGGATTGGACAACTTTTAACTGTTGAGGAAGCTCTTTCAACTATTCTGTGAGTGCTTCTATCTGTCTCTTGATAAGCTTGTTTTCTACTAGAATAGCATCACTATTGTTGAGTTCCAACACTCCTTTCTTCTGTATTTGAGCTGGTTGTCGTCCACACTGAGCTTGCTGATCATTCTGAGCAAAATTGTCAATGATTGAGATTGCTCGCTCTACATCCACGGATAAGATACTTCCTCCTGTTGCAGCATCTATGAAAGATTTGGAATCAGATCTGAGTCCCTTGCAGAAAATGTTGAGTTGGGCAATGTCATCATAGCCATGATTGAGACATTTGCGCAGCATAGATTTGTATCTCTCCCAAGCTTCACATAATGGTTCATCTGATCCTTGTCTGAATGTGGAGATATCTGCTTTGGCTTGTATGTGTTTCCCCGGTGGGAAAAATCTTGTTAGAAATTTTTCTTCAACCACATCCCAGTTGTTTAAACTTTGGTTTGGATGCGACTTCAACCACTCCCTAGCTTTTCTATCAATGAAAAAGGAAACAAGCGTAAGTATACAGATTCTAAATAACCTTCCTCAAAACCCATAGTGCCTATTAATTCATAAAAGTTTGAAAGATGTGTATTTGGATCCTCATGATCCAATCCTTCGAATTGATTGGCACTGATAAGATTGAGGTGAGCAGCCTTCAACTCCGAGGACTTCACAGTTGTGGGTAAGACAATGCTTGAAAAATGGCGAGGGTCCTTGATGCATGACATATTCTCCTAAGGTCCTTCTTTTTGGTGGTTGTTCTTCTGCCATATTTTTGGGTTCTTCCTCAAATATCCTTCTTCTCCTTCTCTTGTTTCTACTTCTATTCTTCCTTGATGTCCTTTCTATTTCTGGATCAAACTGTAACTGATTTGGGGACACCTGGCCTCTCAAAAGCATAAACAAGAAAACTTGAAACGGGTAAGTGTGGAAGAGAATTTTAAAAATAAAAATTAGAAATAAAAACAAAAAGAAAAATTCCAAAAATTTCCTAAAAATAAAAATCAAAATCTAATCCTAAGATAAAGTATATACAACTTGATAATTAGACCTCTCAAGTCTATATGAATTGATACACCGTTCCCCAGCAACGGCACCAAAAATACTTGATGGAATTCTGGCAAGCGTAACAAAATTTCAGCAGTATAATAGTAAGTATGAGTTTATCGTATCCACATGGAACGGTTCACTTCGTATTTACTCGTGATCAGATTATCAAGTAGAAAACGGTATTTGAGAGTTTGTGGTGAGGAAAGTAAATTTGCATAAAAGAAAGAGACGATTGAGAGAAGATAAAATACTTTACTTGAATTACGATTGAACTCCGTATCATCGCACCCCTTTTATGCATGTGAATCCCAATATTATTTATGAATATATTTCTATAATATCCTGGCCAAACTCTATTGCTTTACCCCGAGTTACCATGTAGTAAACCACTCAAAGATAATTCATGCGGGTTCTCCCAGACGACAAATTACCCCGGCTTGATTACTCTACCTTTCCGTTTGTTTAATACCATCAATTCGCCCTATAGACCTATAGTGTCAGCTATGAAGAGATTGCCTAGTTCTTCTTCAATGGTAACTTTCTCCTATAACCCTATAGTAACTACTATGAGCACTTTTACCAATCAGACTTTGAGATTCCTAAGTATCGGTTCCCCCAAGTTCGCTGTTAATTTTATAGAAACATCTGTCACCTGAATCATAAAATTAACCTATAACTCCGGCACACAGGCGGAAGCTATGCATTAAGCGAGGATAAAAATACCAATATTATAGAATATGGATTCATAAATAAATACGAGAATTCACATACACTTTGGGGATTGAATCAACTACATTCAATCCTATCGAGACGTTTAGCTACGCATGGTAGCCATTACAACCCAATGGAGAAGTTGTCACCTTGCTCCAATCCTAGCTCTGCCTTTGTCGTCTCTTTAATATCCTTCCTAAATGCTCCCTTTGTAACCTCATTTTACTTCTTTACAGAGGGTCCTATTTATAGACAAAGGAAAGCTATCTTAAATCTAGAAGAAATCTGATTTGAGAATAGATCTAAAGACAGATCTAAAACTAATCCGCGCAATTACGCTTCATCTGCGCTCAGCGCATCTGCAGCGCAGGAAACAGTAAGCAAAATCTGAATCTGCGCTTCACTTGCGCTCAGCGCGAGTGAAGCGTGGAACGCGTAACTGATTGCTCTGTTTCTTCTTTTAACAGTTTGATCTCTTCCTGATCTTATCCTTTTTTGCTTGACTTTCCTAGTTTCCCTCATTTTGATCCGATTCTGTGTTTATTTTGTCTTTGAATTTAAATTAGGAAGTTATCTGCAGAATCCTTGTTTAAATGACAGCTGATCTTATCTTATTTGCTCTGATTTAAACTTCAAATTAGCAGATCCTCTCCTTAAATAATATTATCTTCTTTCCTCATTCAAATCTTCTCATAAATCTGCAAATTTAACAGATTTTCTATTAAAATAACATCAAATTCAAATTCAAATAAAATAATCACAATTATTATAATTATTAATAAAAAGGGATTATTTTGGGGGCATAAATTACTATTTTAACCTTGATAAGTACAGTAAAAATACAAGAATTTATCATATAATTTGCACTTATCACCCTTGCTGGCACCACCTTAGCATTAAACACTTCACAATTGTTTTTGCAGATGTTATCCACTTTAGCCCAGTCACTGAAGTGAGCCTTGGTCCATGCTTCCTTAGGTCACTTGTCCAAATATTCCCATGCCTTGACATTCACTCTCTTCACTGCAGCCATCTTAGCATTGAACTGTGAAATTGTTGTGCTTCTAGCACACTCCCATAATAGGGTCCTCAATTCCTTATCCTTCCACTACTTGCTAAATTTTGCCATAAATGCCACACACAGAACCTGTGTGGTGCACCAGACATGACTTCTTGTAGAGTTGGTATTAGTCCCTGCAAATCAAGCATATTAGTCCTTGGCTTATTAAAAATAATGCAAATCAGACCCTAAAAAATTTAATCCATTCAGATTAGTCCCACGTACCTTCTGCATGTCAAATATGAAATGCCACCTATTCTGCTTGTAATCTCCAAGGTCCTCATGCAGGAGAGAAAGAAACCATTTCCAGTTATCTTTATTTTCTATATCACAGACAACATAGGCTATGACCCAAATATGATTGTTCGCATCCTGCCCAACAACACTAAGAAGTTGCCCCCATAGTATGCCTTTAGAAATGCCCCATCAAGACCAATTAGTGGTCTATAGCCAGCCTTGAAGCCTCTTTTACAACCATCTAAGTAGATGTAAAGCCTATGGAATTGGGGTGGCCCTTTTGGCTGAGGGATGGTATCCATTTTGATTGTTGACCTTGGGTTGGCTCTAAGTAGTTCTGCACAATAATCCCATAGCTTAGTGATAAGTGAAAATTAGTTGATAAATTAGAGCACTTTTTAGTTCACTTATCAAGGATAAAATGGTAATTTTGCCCCAGTTTAATCCCTTTTTATTAAATATTAGATAAATTGTATTTATTAATCTGAGATTTGAATTTGATGCTATTTTGATAGAAATATTGCTGATTTTTGTAGGATATTGCAAAGATTTTATTTGAAGGAAAGATAGCATTAAATAAGGGAGATATCTGCAAGATTTGAAGTTTGATTGAAGGCAAATAATGAGGATTGGAAGATTATTTGTGAGAAATAATGAAGATTTGAAGAATATCTGATAACCATTAATGAAGATATCTCTACCAATCAAATAAGGATTCTGCAGACAACCTTCCCAAATAAATCAAAGATTCTCAATAAATGCAAGATCTCAGCAAGGAAAAGGGAAACAAGGAAAGACAATCAACTAAAACCAGTCTCGGGGAGAAATCAAATTAAAAAGAGAAAGATTGAAGTTGTGCAACTCGTGCCACGCGCTTCACCCTGCGCTACAGCGCAGGTGAAGCGTAGCCATTCTGACTTCTGCGCTACAACCTGCGCTGTAGCGCAGGTGAAGCGCAGAACGCGTGATTACTCGCCAAGTTGCCATTTTTAGATAGATTTCTCCCCAATCTTCTTTGTCTTTCCTTAGCCTGTAAATAGGACCTCATTGCACTAGATCAAAGTGCGCACAATTATTGTAATTCAGTCATATTTCAGTGATAATGCACCAGAGCTAATTTTAGAGTAGGAGAGGAGGAGCACTTCACAAGGATTGAAGATGGTGACAGCATCTTCGGTGGTTTGTATGGCTACCTTATGTAGTTAACTCTCCATTAGGATTGGATGTAATTGATTCTATCCCCAAGTGCATGTAAACTCTATATTATTATTTCCTGAGCTCTCTGTCTATAATATTGGTAATCTTATTCTGTGCTTAATTCCTAACTTCCGCGCTTGAGCCGGAGTTATAGGCTAGTTTCGACTAGGATTGAGGATGGGGGAGCGGATTCTGAAGAAACCTATTCTCTGAGTGAATAAGAGGACTAGGTAGCCAGTGAACCGAAACATGGGCGTTGCTAGTGATTGATGGGTAGTGTGAGTACTCTAATGAAGGGCGTCTACAGGATAGACATGGTTATTAAATTACCAAAAGCAAATGATTAGTTGATTGTCAATACAGGAAGCGAAACATGGATGTATTCTAATGAGTGATGGGTAGTGACAGTACTCTAGCGAAGGTGCGTCCAGAGTAGTAGGCCTCGTTTATCAATTAGTTTTTTTACAAACGAAATAAAAGAAAGCAAAATAAGTCGAGGGTAAGTCTGTCGCCTGGGAGAGCCCGCATGGATTACCTTTGAGTGTGTGAGGCCGCTGGTAACTCGGGGTCTTAGCAATATAGTTTGTCTACAGTATTATAGAGTAAACCTAAAATAATAGATAGTTTTTACATGCACGAAGGGTGTGATGATATGAAGTCCAATCCTAATCCAAGTAAAGTGTCTCTAACTCTTCCTTTCTAATTCAATTGATTATTTATTTGCTATTTACAATTTACGCAACAATACTCTCAAAACCGTTATTTCCCTTGATAATTAGATCACTAGTATACGTGAATTGACCGTTCCCTGTGAATACGATATCTTTCTTACTATTATACTACTGGATTTTTGGTTCGCTTGCCAGAAACCCATCACTTAGCAAACTATTTTTTCTCACTGCCTTCCACAATCTCCCTAGCTTTCATCATAGATCTATATATCCAATTGAATTCCATATTTCTTCTTCATGTAGTCATATATCTCACAATGTTTAATGGTTGGACACTTCCTTAATTTTTTGACCAGCTTCCCTGTCACCCAAGCTTGTAAGGCCTGATTGTTTCTAAAGATTCTGCTGCAACTATGCTCACTAATGTAAGTTTTAATCTGATAGAAATGTCTAGCATTGCTGTAGGCACAGTATACCGCCCAGTTTCAGCCATCAATCTTGCACCTGGCTCGTGCCCTCACCTTGTCATTTTTTATCCACTTGATTTCTCTCCCAGCTTGGATAGAATAATCCTTCACACCTTGCTTGAAATGATCCATTGTTGCAAATTCCATTCCAGGTTCTAACAACACACTACCAAATGAAGCATTATCATTAAATTGTGGGAAGACCTCATGGGAGGTTGCTTCATCATCTGAGTTTACTGGTGTCTTCAGTTCTTCACTTATCCATGAATCCTCATCCTTGTCTTGCTCTTGTTCATTTTGGTAGGAAGATCTATGGCCCACCCCTTCCATGACAATCTCTTTTTCAGATGATTCTTCAACAAATACAACCCTCTTCTTACCCTTGACACCTCCTTTCTTACCCCTACTTCCTTTATTTCCCCCATTCCCTTTCTTCTTACCCTTTCTTCCTTTCTTCTTAACTACAGTTTTCTCAACCACCTTTCCTTTACCCTAGTCAGGTACATTTTCCCCCTATCACTTCCTGTTTCTTTATCAACAGGGCCACTAACATCCTCATCAGCAGCCACAACACCCATATTCTCTCCATTAACAGCAGCCATATCCCCCACATCCTTATCAGCAACCACATCACCCGTATTCCCTCCATTATCATCAGCCATATCCCCCACATCCACTCCAATATCAGCAACAACATCCCCATCATCCTCTCCATTAACAACAACCCCATCCCCCACATCCACTCCATTAACATCAGCCACATCCCCCACATCCACTCCATTAACAACAACCCCATCCCTCACATCCACTCCATTAACATCAGCCACATCCTCCACATCCACTCCATTAACAGCAGCCACATCCCCATCCCCTACAATCTCAACATCCACACTTGCAGCCACACACCCTACATCCCCTTCATTAACAGCAGTCACATCCCCATCCCCATTAATAGCAATCTCAGCATCCACAACCTCATCCCCTCCAAAATCAATACCCTCCAGTAGTAAATCCAGATCAACATATTCAACCTCAAAAACCTCATGCTCATAATATATATGTAGCTCTCCCCTATTATTCTTAGCTACTTCAACAACCTCTAACAGATCAGCATCAGACTTCATCAAATTCAACCCATCACCAAACTTCACATTAGGATCTAACCACTATACAGTTTTCACTTTCTCATATCCTAACTCCTTACTATAATTTTTAAAACTAAACACATCTAACCTATCCTCATCACAGTCAGGCCAGATATCAACCTTACCCCACCTATATCTCTTCCTCCCTGAAGGCTCCTTGATGAAATTCCCAGCATGATGAATATGCACCTCAATCCTCTGCATGCGCAACAAACAATGCATAAGTGAGATAAAGCACTGGTCCACAAAGCATTAAGACAAAGCACAAACAAACAATCTTACTTTAATCACTTACTTAATTACAATAATTATAATTTAATATTTATATAATTTAATATATTAAAATACTGTGTATAAACAGTTGAAGCACATTGAGTGCATTACTCTCCAACTGACAATGGGGGACCACATTCACACCACATCAGTCTCTGCCTGTAAATAAGATTCTCCCCCTTCCACTCATTCTCAGCAACAATCTTCACATCACATGACTCCCCTGCCAACCCCACACCATACAAGCATCGACACACAACCCCACATAACCCAAAACCTCAAAAATAAGAACACCAGAAACAACAACTCAAACCTAAAACCTCAAGCATGGACCAACCCAAAAACAACATCTGAAACCCATAAACTAAACAGGAACTGAAACCCATCAAATAAAATCCAAAAACAGCAACTCACAACTACACCGTAAAAAATCCCAAAATCTTTACGATGCCAAGCCCACAGACTAAAATCAAACTAGCATAGAGGAGTGGCATTTAGTGCCCTAAACCCAAACCATGCCCTAACCCCAAACCCTTTCATCTAACCCCTGCCCTAACTAAAAACAACACACCAGAGTACCACTGTGAGTACGGAGAAGATTACCTGGGCATCCATCCTCGCAAATCGTCCCCAACCTTGTCCCTGTAAACGTCGCTTCAACAAGAACGAGATGATGGCCCTTGATTCAGTTCTGGGAACTAGTTCTCTGAGAGAAGAAAAAAGAAGAGTTTATTTGTCTGGGGAAATACATAAACACAAATGCGCGCGTTTGACCCAACCCCTAACAACCTTTCTACTGAAACGACATCGTATGTGCCTAGTTGGAGTCCAACGTGTCAGTTAACCAGCCAGGTAAGCACTCCTTTAACAGATTTCACGGTGATGGACTAAATTGACTGACGGAGAGAAAAGTTGGGGACTAACAGAGGGCTTTATAAAAGTCAGGGACCAAAGTGCCTGATGAGGAAAAAGTCAGGGACTGATTTGGTGGTTTACTCGTTTAAGAAATGAGTACAAATTAGTGAAAATAAAGTCCATATTTGCAAAAATAAAACCCTCAAAATTGAAACCAACCAATTTATAGTCATTCAAAATTCCATCATTGCCTACAAAAATACAATACTGCTTGAAATAAATTAAACATCACAAAAAACCTCTTTATAAACCACATTTTTTTTGTAGAAGAGCAAGTATTTCCATCTTCATCTAAGATTAATATTTTCAGAATTTTTCTTAAACTCACTCTAGAGACTGCAACATATAACTGCCCATGTGTAAACAGTGGTTTTGGAAGAAAAAAAGGCCAACATGTGACAAAGACTGTCCATGACTTTTATTAATGGTCATTCCAAAACACAATGATATTGGAAATTGCCTTCTTTCAAATGTAAATGGAAATTTTGGATCAGAAGGAACCATATTCATTCTTGGAATATATATCTTGTCTCCAATATTGGTTCCAGTGATAACTTTCGCACCAATAATATTATTTCCTAATTCATTAACTATTATCCTTGTACCATTACGTAACACACTTACAAAAACACTTGAAATGTGATATCCACGTATTACTTACTAAAAAATCATAGATATAAAATATATCACTTAATAGTATAAAAAACATTTAGATTAAAACAAAACACACACATACAAAGGTATCCCATCTTATTTGGAAATTAAGATAAATTAATAGAAATTCACTTTGCGTATAATTAGCTTTTTCTTTGACAATCTCAAATCAATAGTCACAAACCGAGATTCTTGTTCATATCTGAATTCCACCTTTTCTAAATCAACTACTACCCATTTAGACCGAGATGATGAATAAGCACCAAATTCGCCACACCCTGCGGACTCTCACCATAACCTTTGTACTTCCATTAGATTCACAATTTGAACAATATCCTTTTATTAAATGGAATTAATTATAGTTCTAAAATAAAGACTTTTCATATACCAACGGGATTGGTTCAAGTGGTACATACTTGATTCCCCTTAAGCAAGGTCTCAGGTTCGAGCTTTGTGGATGGAAAATATCTCCGCTGGGAGAGTTAGCCCCACCAGGCTCGAACATAATTGCCCCCATGGAGGATACCCGTGGTTCACACACAAAAAAAGACATTTCATACAATATTGTTTCTTGATATGAATCTTGTTTCCAAAACCTATGTATTCATATGAATTATTAAAAGTTGATTATCGTTATTTTCATAAAGAATGGTCATCCTCGTGTGATATATTTTTTCTCTTAAATTATTATATTTGCATAAAGAATGACCATCCCCTGTATGATATATTTTCAATTTTAAAAAGTCGTTCATTTTATTTTATCAAAATTTACTTAATTCTTTATAATTTTCACATTTAATAAATATTTTTTTAATAAATTTAATTTGTTTAGTAATTAATAATTTTAGTGTTATAGTATTTAGCGAACTTTTAAAGTTTGATATTTAATTATTATTTTTAGGTTAACTTTTAAATTTAGTAAATTTGTCTCAATTGTTTATTAAGTTGTTTCCCAATTTATGAATAATTAAATATAATTGTTTATTAAGTTCTTCATTTTTTTCAATTTTCTAAAAATGCTTATCACATTACTTCCTTCAATAGATTTCTTAAAAAATGATAATTGTCTAAACAAAATCACTCTATTTGAAAATATATTCAGCAATTATGTAATCAATTAAAAGTTGATTATCGTTATTTTCGTAAAGAATAGTCATCCCCGTGTGATATATTTTTGTTTTAAAATTATTAGAAACTATAATCAAATTATGAATAAACCGTTTGGTCATCCCCGTGCAATTTCTAAGTAAACCATTAGTAACTATAACCAAATATTTATAGCAATAAATCATTTGAAATTTGAAACTAATATCATATCAACATTAAATGAGTTTGAATTAGAAACATAAATTTACATTTAGCAATTATTGAAATCAATCTCAATAATACATATGAATCTGGTTGCATTCATATTGATAACAATTAATAATCTAAATCATCATAACAATATATTAATTATAGTATCCATAAAAAAATTAATTATAGTAACAATAATAAATTTGAATTTGAAACCGACAAAAGATCAACACAATCTATTACTACTAATAAAATTGAGTCCTCCTAGGACACGTGTCACATTCTCACATAATCCTTTCTTTTTAAATAAAATGTTTTCTTTTAAAAACTAAAGGTTGTTTTTCAATTTTTCAATTTTTTCTTTTATTTCATCCCATCCTGTAACCACTTTTCAATTTTTCAATTTTTCTTTTTTTTCCATCCTATCCTATAACTGCTTTTCAATTTTTTCTTTTATTCCACCCTCTCCTGTAACCGATAGTAAATGTTATGCTAACAATTCTCAAATATTCTTTTATTTAATTTAATATTTTAATATAAAAACCGCACTCAACTTTACACGTTGCTTTTCAATTTTTCAAGTTTTTTCTTTTATTCCATCCTATCTTGTAACTGATAGTAAATGTTATGCTAACAATTCTCAAATATTATTTTATTTAATATTTTAATATAAAAACCGCACTAAGCTAATATGTAGATTTGTTTTGCTACATTTTCACACAATTCTAACCCTTAAATTTTCTCTTCTATTTAATAACAGAAATTAATATCAGAAATTAATATTATTGTACAGTTATTGGAGTGTGAAAACTGACTGCAGGTGAATATTTCTATAAAATCTCCAATAACTGCACACTAATATGCAGAAACTTCTCCAATAATTGCACAGTATCATGATAAAAAGTCACACTCCACGTATAGGCTTTGTAAAGCAAAAACTACACCCAGGTAGTTATTATATATAAAAGCATCTCTACTTTCTTTTGTTTAATCTTATTCCGAAAGTCTTAAAAGTGTTTTTTAAATATTTTTTTTATCATTGTTTTCGGAGGAGACTTTAGGCAAATTCTCCCAGTGGTACAAAGAGGAAGTCGTTCTGACATTGTCAAGGCAAGTATTAATGCTTCTTACCTTTGGGACCATTGTCGTATATTAACACTCACAAAAAATATGCGTCTACAAAATGGTGTAAACAATCCCAATGTACAGGGACAAAGACTAAAGTTGACCGAAACTATAGGGACGAAAAACATATTTTTCCCTTAAATATTCTTTAATATCACATTTTTTAAAAGACTTCTATATATAACATTTTAGATTTTGAAAAATAACTAACTTCTTTTGATTGTTGATAATAGTAGAAAGTGTCTTTTAACCAATCACTTCATTCACCAACTCTCTTATCGTGGAACTCTTATTTCATTTTTTTGAAGTCTTATTCCCACCAAAATCTTCTTTTCTATTTCGACGTCACTTCTCGTACTTAATAAAAAAATTATATTAAAGAGATTCACATATGACAAACATGTTTTTTCCATTTGTTAAAAAATAATTAATTTAATAATTTTTTATTATTTATTCTTAACTTTGTCCCCACTTTTTTATTTATGCACTTTATTGCAATTAATTTAAGGCACTTACATATATATTTCTTTTTCACCCTTATAAAAACTCTCTAATTTTTTAAAGGGAAAAATATATTTTTCGTCCCTATAGTTTTAGTCAACTTTGGTCCCCGTCCCTATACTTTAAATCCTTTGTTTTTTGTCCATGAACTTTCTAAACCCCCAATCCATGGTCCCTGACCGTTAGTAAGATCTGTTAACCTGATAAGCTGGGTAACAAAAGTTACATATTAGCCTCAATAGTGGGCCCTAAATTGCTGACTTGTCTAATTAATCTTTTTTATTATTTTTTTGATTATTAAAATAACCATAATTATGAAATTAAGTTTTTTATCAGGTAAAATTGTTTAGGTGAAAATCCTAATTTAGTAATTATGGTTATTTTAATAATTAAAAATTAATAAAAAAATTAATTAGATGATCTGTCATTTATTTGGGACTCACTATTGAGACTGACAAGTAACTTTTGTTAGCCAACTTATCAAGTTAACAGATCTCACTGACGGGGAGGGACCACGATTTGGGGGTTTAGAAAGTTTAGGGATAAAAAATACAGGATTTAAAGTACAAAGACGAAAACTAAAGTTGACCAAAACTATAGGGACGAAAAACATATTTTTCCCTTTTATAAATAAAATGTACAATTTTCATAGATTTTTTTTATTATTATTATAAGCGGGGCAAAAAGCCCAAAGGAATATAAAAGAGTAGATATACCGACTAATAGTAAAAGATAATTACGAGAAAGTTGTGGCTCAGTTGGCAATGCAGGCTGAAATTGTGGGAAGAGCTCCCGGGTTCGATCCCCACTAAACACTAGGGGTGTAATCGGGTTGGGTTGAATCGGATTTGAGGTGACATCAAGTTCGAACCGATAGAATGGTGGTGGGCTGGGTTGGTTCGGGTTTTGTATTTTTTGGGTGAGCAATCCGAACTGAACCAACCCAAATATGTTCGGGTTGGGTTGGGTTGGGTTGGGTCATCGGGTCATGAACATTTTTCCTTTTTTTTAAAAAATGTGGAAGATGAAATTAAATTAAAATATAAAATGAAAAAAAAAGAAATAGAGAAAAATATATTGAGAAGAGCAGATTAAATAGGATTTGGGGAACCACCTCTACTTGTGCTGCCGCTGCATCTATTTTTGTTCTCTCCATGCATGAAAATGAAATAAGATTATGACTTCTTTTTCTGATTTGGTTCGGGTTGGGTCTGTCGAGTTCAACATAGGCAAACCCGAGACCCGAACCGAACCGGATCGGGCTTGGAAGAAAATGTTCGAACCGAACCGAATATCCGAACCAAACCGTTAAATATCTTCGGGTTGAGTTGGATTCATCGGGTTCGCGGGTTGGGTCGGACTCGCTTAAACCCCTACTTAAGCAAAGAAGGGTGGAATTGTATTATAATTTCAACAATTCATCATCAATAAGTGTTGTAATTACATAGAAATTTACTTAATTCTAACACTTATCAGTTGGTTTTTTTCGTGCATATATTTAATATTGAAAATATAAAAAGGGCTTTAATATTGAAATAATAAATATAAATAAATAGTTATTATTTCCATAATTGTAAATTATTTTTTATTAAGTGATTAAGCATGCTTTAAATTTCATAAAATATGTTAAAACACTTTTTTCAATAAATATTTTAAATGATTTACTTATTTATTGGATATTAATATTTATAATTTCTTGAAACAATTATTATACTTGTTGTTATCGTAATTGTAAAGTGTTTTTCACTAAACGCTTTAGTATGTTTTAACTTTCTCATTATATTTTTACTAGTCTTCTTAATTATATATTTCATAAATGATGTTAAAATAATTCTTTAATAAATACTTTAAAATATTTATTTATTTTTTAGGTGTTAATACTTAATTTGTCATTTGTTAAACAAATTAAGTTATTTATTTTTCTAAGATAAAGATTAGTAAAAATTATAGGTTTTCAAGTAAATTAGAGAATTTATTTTTATTTTTATTATTATTATTAGTTAGTAATTATATTGATATTTTTATTCACATAATTAACATAACTAATTAATAATGATTGATAATATTAACAATTTAAAATGTAAAAGTGATTTATTATTTTTAATATTTTTATTAAAAGATTTTATCTTTTTATCCTTCTTTTAGATTTCAAAGATGATTTCTAGTTTACTTTTATATATTATATATAAAGATAAAGATATATTTGTGTGTACAGACAACTTGTCCATTTGGACATGATTTTTGTAATTATATTTTTGTCAAATGCACGTGTTCTTTTTTTTTTTTAAACAGCATGCTAAATATGTTTGTCAACTCAACTGCAAGGATAACCCATAATTGACGCATCGCATATATCTCGTATAAGTCGTGAAACTTATCTCGAAAAGGTTTGATCTTTGATGAATGGTGATAGTCTATTCTTGCTGCATGATAATATTATTTTGCTGGTTAATTATTGAGTGGGTGAAATTAATAATAATAATTAGATACGTTCCTCAATGGCGGCGCTTATATCTGCCTAGCGTCTACGACTCATTATCTTGATATTGAACGCAAAATTTATAATTTCATCATAAATTGAATTTATAAATTAACTGAGAATGAAAATTAATGCACGTGTAGTTCATGGTTAAAAAATGCAATTTATATGTGGCTTACCCGATGAATTTCTTTTTTGGTGGATCACTCCTGATAAAATTATCGAAGTCGATCACAATGTGAAGATTCGCGAATATTGAAAAGAAACTATTAATCAAATAGAGAAAACGTAAAACAAAAATAAAAGAAGAAGAAAAGGAAGAAAGAAAAACAGTAACTTCAAAATATATCAGCTAACTAAGGACATAATATAAGAGCCTTTATAACCAATCAAATGATCCAGATTTCGATCTTAATCCTTATTAGTCATTATCCCATTATACTAAAAGAAAATTAACTTCAGACCTTTACCTTATTAACATTTCAAACTCCAAGCCTTTTTGCATGAGGCTGTGCTAGATGAAGGTTAAGAATTAGTAACTTTATGACTTATGAGTGTTTTTCTCCTATTTTAGGGGAAAGATCGATGAAAGTGAAAGTGTGAAACTCACTATCACTAGTACTACTATTTTGCCGCCCAGAGAGAGAAAAAAGGGAAAAGAATAAAGTCACCGAAGCACGCGTCAAGTTGGAATTGGGCGGACGGCATTTGGAACTAAAATTTGACAAAGCAAAAGCAATGCTTATTATTTTTCCACCAACTAGTTCTAGATTTCATTCTTCAACATAAACCGCTCATCTTCATTCTACATGGTACATACACGCATACGTATATAACTTTTGTGAGTTTATGTTCATTGCTTTCATTTTTCAGGTAAACTAAAACATTCTGTCTTTAGCTGTCAATGAGTAGGCTTTTATATATTATTATGAATGGATGGATGGACACTATACTGTAACCCAATTAAAGCTAGTGTCAATTTTTAGCTGAAATCACGAGGAATTGTATAGCTGTATACCTGTACAATAGAATCGAAGTATCCCTCTGTCATTTACATATTTCCTTACCATCAAGCAAGATTGTGCTAAACTGCTAATTGCCTAATTCTTCTATTTATATTTTCATATTTTAATATTAATTAATTATGGGACTTACTTACCATCACATATTTATTATTTTAAATCTAACCTTATCGTAAAAGAAAAAAAATAAGTAGTTGAATAATGGGCCATTAATTAATTAATAAGGGCTACAATGCCAAAATAAGAATGAAATTAGATATAATAGCCATGCAAGGATTTATTTATATTTTATTTATAATATATTTAATAAAAGTAAATTTTTAAAAATTGTGTAAAGTTATATTATAGTAATATATAAAAAATTATTTAAAAAATAAAATTTTATCAATTATGGAATGTAATAAAATAATCAAAGCTAATAATAAGAGATTTTATTTAATAATTTAAATATTATCATAAAATAATTTTAATATTTATATTCAAATTAATAAAAAAATTATGCTTATATGTATGTATGTATGTATGTATATGAGGAAGGAATCAAATTACACCAGTGTAAATTACAACAATTATTACACTGCTGAATAACTTTTTAATAGATCATTGTATTAAGTAATCCACTATATACTGGATTGAAAATTTCTATCATATAGATCATACATATAAAATTTACATTAATCCAAAATTATTTGATATGTCATTGAGATGTATCAATATTAACGTTATGTGTGTGTGTGTGTGTGTGTGAAAATCAACTATTTGATTATCAAATTATTAGTGTCAAAATTTTACGAATTTTGACACAAATAATCATAATGATAAATAAACATAATTCAACGATTGGATTATTAAAAAGCACATTCGATTTGTAGTTATCAGCGATGTCATACTTAGTGTAACTTACACCGATGTAAGTTGAACACTCCTCATATATATATATATAACAGTGCAACACAATGATCATCTAGCTTCCAATGACCAACAAAGTCTGACATAGTTAACAGATAGTTAAGTCCTTAATTCCCTTAAGCATCTTGACAGAGGTTCGATCCCTGAGTGTGTATGGAAAATACTTTTTTGGGAGAGGAAAAGCCCACTTCGGTAGTCTCTATGTAACGTCCTAATTTCTAAATTCAAGAATAATGTCCGTTAAGGACACCATTCCTGAATTCCTAAAATTATTTCGCGCCATTACCGATATCTTTACATACACAATCATAACATGCTTAACTAACTCCAACATTACATACCGAACAATAATCAAACACCATAAGTCCCATAATACCAATGCCACTCCGTGGCTCAGAAATACATCATCCTTAAATATAAAATTTCTAACCTAACTTGACATGGTATAACATTTATACATTAGTTTCCCTTATGGAATTCAAGATAAACAACTAGGGGTGGAATAGTCCACTCAAAGAGCTTCAAACTCTTTGTCCATGCATCCATCTAGACAATCCTGCATATCTAAAATGAACCCACAAGCATGGGGTGAGCATAACTATGCAATCATACAATGTGGGGGAAAGCAGGCAAATGTAATGTAGCAGGAAATACATAATCAACATCACATGAAATCTCAACTGAATATGAACGTGATATGCATGACCTGCATTACCCGGCAAACGGGGTCTTATCACTAGACTGGGACTAGACCTGAGCTCAGACTATAGGGAACCTCTTCCCTAGGCATAACACCGCCAATTAACTAGGGGCCGAAACCCGTGTTTAAACTGGGGACCGAAGTCCAATCTTGATTAATTAAGGTGAACTGGTGCCGAAGCCAAAACTGGGCCCGAAGCCGTAACTGGGGTCGAAGCCATTTTTTTACTGGGGCCGAAGCCAAATTCATTTTTAACTCGGAGTTGAAGCTCAAATTCATTTTCCAATTAACTGGGGCCAAGGGCCTTAATGCAATGCTCCCACATAACAAATAGCACACACCTCATAATAGATCTAAACATTGTTCTAGTCAGAATAATACCCTAACATGTGAATACCATGACCAAAACCCCACAATCATTACCAGCATGTTATCCAAGTATGAATCATGAATTTACAAGACAACGACAAGGGGGTGGGTGAAACCCTAAGCATACTATATTCCAAATCCATATTTCTAATCAAACACTCAAGCACTACAAATCGTAGGGAACAATCAACCAATCAAACACACACAGGACTAAAGGAGAAGGGGGAAAGAGGAGACAAGGTTCATGGGAGAGACTCAAGCATGAATGGGTGGAAGTGTGTGAGTTATACTCACCTCAAGAGAACTCAAGAATATGGAGAAATGGTTGAGGGGTTGAAGATCCTTGGCTTCTCCTCCTTTTTCTTGGCTCCAAGAGCTCTTCCTCTCTCTAGAAATCTCTCTCTCTAAAAACGGATGGAGAAAAGGAAAAATGAACGCAAAGCCTTAATGAAATATGTTTTAAAAAACTCAGATCACGAATTCTCGCTTGGGCGAGAAGGGATATTCCCTGGAAGATTCGGGTTCTCGCTCAAGCGAGGACGTGCTCGCTTGAGCGCAATTCTCCCAGCAAAAGCCCAAAACCTCTCTGACTTCGTCTCGCATGAGCGAGAGTAAGTTAAAGAGTACACTCCTTATTTCTGGCTTAATTGCCCTTGAGCGAGAGGCTCTCGCTCAAGCGACCATATCAATAACCAGAAATGCTGATTTTTACTGATATGCTCGCCCAAGCGATGCACTCTCGCCTGAGCAAAGATCCCCCTTCACTCAAGCAAGACCTTTCTCACTTGACCGAGTGTACTGCAGAATGGGAATTCCAAACTCCCATTCCCAACCTTCCCCATAGATTATTGCCCTCTTTTCTTAGTTCATTTTCATAAAAGTACTTTTCTAATTTAGTTCCTTTAATCTAAACCTCCTTCCCTCATTCTCATATATGGTAATCCTCCCATCTCAGGGTGTGATTCTCCTAAGTTCAGTTTGCAGTTGTGTTTGGCTTAACACTTGGTTTCCTTTCTAAATTCCCTTAAAACTCATGGCTCTTAATGTATTCCCTAATTCTTGTCTTAATTCACACTCAAATCCCCAAATTCTCATCCTACTTCTAACCTTCCTCTTTTGGCCAGATTCACAGTCTAAGGCTTCCACTATATTTTCTAAGCCCTAATTTTCGGGATGTCACATTCTATGCCTCGAAAGGGAATAATCTCTAGTTATCAGCTGGGGGATACCCTTGGTTCACAAAAAAAAAAAAACTTTTAATGATTTATGTGAATAGTATTCATGTAGTTACTATTTACTTGTGCACTTTGGTGAGCAACACACATATTAAGGAAATCAATTAATACTCTTATCTTTCTTAATTTTTTATATTCCCTATTATATTCTTTCCTTTCTTCTCTTACCTCTCTGAAGAGTAATGTATTACTCAATCTGTTCCTATTTACTTGTCAACTTTGATGGGCAACATACATATTAAAGAGAATAATTAATACTCCTGTTTTTCACATTTTTTTACATTTCCTATTATACCTTTTTCTCTCTTATTTTATCTCTCTAAAAAGTATTTTTATCATTAGTAAATAAATAGGTAGTAGGTAATGATGAAAAATGTAATAGATGTTTCTTGAACTTTTAAAGTGGATAAATAAAAAGGAATAAAACTTTTCTCTAAAAGTGGACAAGTAATGGAATTCTAGTGAATAAGTAGGTAGTAGGTTAAGGGTATAAAGGAGAAAAATGAAACAAATGATTTTTGAACTTCTAAAGTGGACATATAAAAAGAAATAAAATTTTCTCCAAAATTGAACAAATAAATAGGAATGAAGATATAAGTAATGTAGTATAGACCATTGTTTTTGTAATTTAAATACTCTCTTTGATCATTATAAGATACTTTTAACCGAATTACGCAGACAAAAAAAGTAGTTAATTTTATTGATTTAATAAAAATTAATATAACATTTCATTTTTACCCTAATTTAATACAATATGGTAATAATTGAAATGTAAACTTAATTTTAATTCCCACTAACAACATTAAACTCTCACATATTTATTTGTCTTGTCACATTCGCAATAATACTTATAATTCCTCGTTAATAGTTAATACTCAACCAATAAATAAAGATAGTTGAAGACTTTAATAAGAACAAATAAGAAAAAAAAATACTACATTGTAATGTGCCTTATAAAAAAATCACCAAAATCATGTAAATAATGTCTAATAGTAATTGGGTTACCCGATGTGCAACCAAATATGGAGAGATTCTCGCAAAGATATAATATAGTAAATTAAATCGATAAATAATTTACACATAAAATTTTTACGGTAAAATCATTCTATAACACATGGGTTTATGTAAATTTTTAATCAATAGCAAATGTTATGTAGTTATTGAAGTAGTCTACGACTTTACCCAACTTCTGTTTATGTTTATGTGTAGAAAAGTATTTCTTCAAATATAGACCTGTATATAGCATCGCATGGCTGCAGATACTGTATATTTAATTAGACGATTAATCAAACCGATGCTTACAACTTAAGTGTTTCTGTTGTATTATCTCATAGTCGACTAATCAAACCGATGATGAAAATGTTGACTTCAACTAATTTAGTTGAACAATTCTGTGAACAGTCTTGAAAGGAAGAGATTGAAGAGGCGAAGAACTTGGTAACCAAGAGTACCCTAGCGTGGAACACTATTGAGGTGCTGAATGGGAATAATAAAGAGTGATAAATGCTAAATGCATTGAGAAGGAAAGAGGCTAAAGAACAAAACGTTGAGAACATTCTGAGGTTTGAAATGAGCAAAAAATTTGATTCAATACGTTCCTGCAATATATGGCCCAAGAATTTTCAGCATCTAGAAATATCCATCTGGTTTCGCAGGGTGAAAGACTCGTGTGCCGAATATGTTGGCTGCTGGTTCGAAGTTTCCAACCCCAACTCAGTTGTCTTCACCCTTCACAACAAAAAGCGCAGGCATTTGTGGGGTACGTTGGCATATTCTGGAATACAGCTTCTCACAACATTTAAAAATTATATGAATTGCTTGAAAAATAAATAATTGGAATTATAGTATTACCCTTTCACTTGGGCTTTCAATAGAATTATCAATTTTTTGGTCTATTGGAATAACTTATCATCCACCTTACCCAAAATCTCACGTTACTCCCTCACCTAACAGTATTTAAAACTTAACCTCCACATGACAAAACATTGAGATATACCTTCTTAAACAAACGATGTGAAAATTGTCAACTCTAATCATAAGACGACAAGAAATAGATTTTGAATTTTGAACACATTTTTTGCGTAAATGAAACTATAAATAAAAGTTTTTCTTTCACGGAAAATGAAACTATAGCTTGAAATATAGTTTCATTTACGCAAAAAAGATTTTTTTTTTTAAAGGACAGAATATACTCTATGAAACTATTTGTCAAGCGAATTTTTAGAAACATTTGATGCAACGTTATTTTTTTAAATGGATCGCAAAAATCAATGGGTCCAGTTCACAAACAAATACTGTGCTATGTAAATAAAAGAACACCTCTTTCAAAGCTTCATAAATAAAAAGGAAAAAAAAGCTTACTTATAAATATGTTTCATGATGATGAGTTGAATTTCAAAGGAAAAGGAAAAAAAAAAGAACCTAAGAAGACTGAAACATTTAAAAACTATGTCGAATAACAAATAGAAAGTGACGTCAAAAATATCATCCAAACTTTGGAATCAACATTACACCTTAACTGCATATTTTCTCATTGGGAAGTACATTTCCTTCTTCTTCTCACGCTCTGTCTTCAAAGATGCCTGTAAGAAATACAAAGCAAATTTACTCAGCCATGCGGGAACCCTATATATGCATAGAGATATAGTCAAGGGCCACAGCATACAGCAAAGGATCTCCCCAAAAATAATAACAGGCAGAGACCTATAGGTGCTTAAATAGTATACTCAAGTTCTATATATCACTCCAACAAGATAGACAAACAAAAGTTTAGCAAGAGTTTGAAACTTCAGCAAGCAATTTTCAAGCTCAAGACTCCCCAGTAACAGGTAATTGTATCATCACTTACTCCAATAAAGGGAGAGTAATAAACTAATAATCATGCCATTGCAGTGAAATTCTCCAACCAAACCAAGTTCCCTACTCAGTGAATGCACAGGTACTTAAGATATCTACTTTTAGATATTAAATATAAGTCTTAACAGAGTTCTCACGTTTTACTGTCAAACTAATGAAACTCTCGTGTTAATCACCGGGGCTTTTTTTATTTTATTTTAAAAATTATAAAAGGTTTGAAAAGTTTTAAATAATTACAAAAAGATTGAAATTGAATTTCTCTTATTATCCAATGCTACAATTGTGACTTGAATCTCCCCTTATCATTTGAATTTTTTTGTTTAAATTTTAAAACATTTTGATTAATTAGAAACATATTGACAAATTTAATGAGTCTCCTTATTTTTTGGATGTTGTTCTTTAAATCTTGAAGCATATATTCTTATTTTTTTGGTAGAATGGAGGCCTAAAGGCCAATATATTCCTTTGTATTTGATATTTTTTTTAGTTATCTTAGAAGTATTGAGAATATAAGAATGTTATCATGTGTATTGTTTAAAATACTAGTTTAAAACAGAATATAATTAGAAAAATGAAAAAAGTGCAATGTTTGGGGAAGACACATGATATCTAATATATATTTCTTAAGTTTGTATCGATGTGTGTACTGAGTAGTTCGGGTATACAATTGTAAAAACACAGTACATTACACTTCATCATTTTGTACAATACTGTGAGTTCTGAACAATGTAGTTAGAAGGAAAGCAAGCCTAATCTTTGGGTTACTGTGGATTTTGGTTAAAACTAGCACTTAACCCGGCCATATATCCAGCTTATAAGTGTATACTGATA
The DNA here is from genome assembly GCA_026901365.1 of Sesbania bispinosa. Classification (NCBI taxonomy): domain Eukaryota; kingdom Viridiplantae; phylum Streptophyta; class Magnoliopsida; order Fabales; family Fabaceae; genus Sesbania; species Sesbania bispinosa. The sequence continues at coordinate 1,873,284 of QLOH01000046.1, read as the reverse complement.
CCAGAACTTCAATATAAAAATGACACTACAGTTAGTTCCAAACAAGAGAAGCTTTCATCCAAAGCACTGACATTCAAGGTAGTTCAAAATCAATATCTAATTCAGCATTTCAGCTAAATTCAGAGCCAACCATACCCTCATCTTACTAATCACTATATTTAGACACACTATCTCTCTAAACCTCAATTACCTAAAACATATATCACAAACATTTCCACGACATCGAATATGCAGTAAGACCAGATTCCCCAGATACATTTAAAAAAGAGATATCAAATTCATACAACAACTCATATAAGACGCTCTTCTCTCTATTTCTTTCCATCACATCATACATCACACATTTCTTTCTCTTTATTCTCTTTTCTATCAGTCTCTCACATTGTTGTAAGTTGTAAGGTTGTACAATTTACATTTCTCTTTAAAAACAGTTAATGCTATTTTTTTGGCCCTGAATAAAAAAAAGCGTTAAACAAAGCAGATAAAAGGTAGTTACCTGGTGCTTAGTGAGGCGCCTTCTGATGGCTCTGGTCTTCTTGGGACGAATATCCAAAGGAAGGTACTTCTTATTCTTGTAAGCTTCCCTCAATGCTGCCTTTTGCTTCTGCGAAATCACCGTCAGCACCTGCGCTATCGAAAGCCTAACTACTTTTCTGCATCAACGCAATACAATGCAATCAAATTCTGAATAACAGTTCAATGCTAATATTATAATTGATAGCAACAGAGAGTGAGAGAGCGCACATCTTGGAGAGCTTGTTTGGGGCTCCGCCAGTGACCTTAGCGACGCGGAGGAGAGCGAGTTCTGCTTTCAGATCCTTCAATTGGTTCAGAAGCTCTGCTTTCGTTTTGTTCCTGAGCTCGTACACCTTGATTCTCGCTTTTTACATTCCAAAATTGAAGAACCCAGATACAGCAAAATTGGGAAAAGAAAAAGGGAAATCAGAATCAAATTGAGGAAAAAGTTAAATTTTAGAAGCATGTTGTGCAGTAGCATTAGTTTCTTCCTACCCATTGCAAAGCTCCTGTGTCGCCGCCAAAAAAATCGATTGAGAGTGAGACCCTAATTGCTCTGTTCTGTTCTTTCACAAAACCCTAACCTGGCAGAAAGAAAAGTTAAAACCTAATGAGAGACTGATCAACTGAATGGATTTGCTGGATCTGGATTCTGGGCCTCATTGACACGTAAAATGGGCTGGATCCAACCAGCCCTGCTGTTTTCAATTTATGACCCAATTTCCTGGATTTCTTTAACAAAAGCTCAATTTGCTTTTTTTTTTTGGTCAAGCAAAAGCTCAATTTGTTTTTTTTTTTTTTCGTAAAAAAAAACTCAATTTGTTAAATCAACTTCCATAGAAGGAACAGGTCGTGGGCCTGATTAAGGTTGCTTTTGGAACCCTTTTTTTTTCAATGTTTTGATATATTAAGGGGTGCGAATAGTTAAAGGGGGGTTCCAAAAGCAACTCCAATTCTTGTTTTGATCTTAGGTCCATAATTTAGTCTACAATATGGATGTCAAAGTGGGTTAAGGTCGTCCCGGTAGGCTTTTTTTTAATATTATTTATTATTTATTAATATTTATATTTAATATTTTTTTATAATTCCAACCGAAAAAAATTATTTATAATTATAATTATTTTATGGGAATTGGGGGAAAATTAAGTAAAATTAAAAATTTAAGTAATATTTTTCATTTTATTATAACTTAAATATGTTATGTATTATGTGTTTTTATTTATTTTTTTATCCAACCCGCCAAACCTCACCCTAAAACAGGATGGGATACGTTCATCAACCATGCTTTATATTGGACTAATCCATTCTACTCACAGACGGATCTACATTATACTATGTAAGCATTTTTAATTTTACTTAATACTATATATAATATACAAATTGTCTTTTCATTAGAGAGATTTTTAATAGAATCAAATATAAGAAAATTATTCAATATTTTTAAAATAAGAAAGTTCATAGAAAATAATTATAATATCTATTTTCATAATTTTAATATATTATTATATTTTTAATGTTATAAATTAAGGTATGTATTACCCCACGACTTAATTTTTTTGAATCCGTCACTGATTCTACTCCATTTGTAGTGGATTAATAATGGTGAGATGGAAGAACCGATCCATTTTGAGAACGCTATTGTCAGTACCCAATTTTGTCCGGGAATTTCATTTACTTTTTAACCTTTTCTTCTTACTTTATTAATAAAAATCCAAAAATTATTTAAGAAGGTAAAATGAATTATTTAATTAAGTTAATTAATTATTAATAGTTAATTAATTAATTGATTAATTAAATATTTTATTTTATTTTCAGATTTCCAATTGGGCCAATTTGAGCCCATTGTTTGTACATTTTTTTTTTTTTAAAAAAAGGAGGGGTCTTTTGGGGTCAATAGACTCATTTGCTTAACTTAAAAAAAAAGATTGTTTCAGATTTGCTTTTTTGTGCCATTTTTGGATCCATTATTAATGATGTTTTTTTTTAAAAAAAACCTTGTAGGCTGCAACCCATCCTCATTACTGAATTTCTTTTAAAAAAAAGGGGAATGAAAGTAGTTGAAACAGAGCAAGTTGCATTTGCAACTTGCCTCTGATTTGGGCGGCCAGAAGCATGGAGATGGGCGGCAATGTCAGACAGCAGCATGGGCAAAGATGGTTTTGCAGTGCGATTTGCACTTTAAAAAAATTGTGAAACTTTCCTATAAAAGGGGAACCGATTTTTCCGAAAGAGAAAAAGGAAAAAACGGGGGGGCTTACAGATACATTCATAACCAAGAGGAATATACAGGGGGATTCAGTTAAAATGTTGGGGAAACACCAAATTCATCTCAACCAAGTTTAGAATAAAAGAACAGGGACACAATGGAGAAAATTACAAGGGGTTCACAGAAAAATTCGCGCAGAAACAAAAACACAGGTTAATTTTGGTCACGCAATTTCAAAATCAAACAAAGAAAGCCAGCAAAGAAGATATCAAACTAAGGGAAGGGGGCCAATACAAAGTTAAAATTACAGTGAGATTGTCATCCCACATTCAAGTAAGTAGAACTTTCAGCTTTGTACATTTTACCTTCTAATTCAAACCCAAATAAATTCTTTTGCTTGATTATGTTTCACAACCTGTTTTCTCCTCAATCCAAGCCAGCAACCCAAATTCCTGTATAAAACCAGAGCAAGATTCAAACTGTTGAATAGAAATTTAGAGAGAGAGTAAGGGAGAAAGGAAATCACACCCCCCACGGCGGCCGCCGCGCGCCACGTTCGCGGCCGTTTCTGTCACACCACCGCCACGGAGTATGCCTCCGCCCCTGCGCCATCTTCCGGCGCAAGCCCAGCCGCGAGCCACCGCAAGCAGTCGCACACCACCGCGTGCGGTGCCCCTCCGTCGGTGTCATGAGCACCGCCGAGCCTCCCAGCGTCCTTCTCGCTTCCAGCCGTGCGCGCGGCGCCGCACCACCGCGGCTTCATCCCTTCTCCCCCTGCGCGCAACGCTGTCCTCCCCGTGGCCGCCGTCGCTACGTCTCCTTCCCCGTAGGCGGCCAGCGCCGCCGCTGCTCTCTGTCACTGTGGCTGTTACTTCTCTGCCGCCGTCCAAGGTGGCCACTACCCCGCTGCAGCGCCGCCGTCGATGGCGGCCCCCCTTTCTCGCGTCCAGCTGCGGCCGCCCCCTTTGCTTTTCCCTCTTTTCTATTTCGTAAACCCTAACAGAGAGTAGAGAGTGATGGGAGGGTTGGTGCTTCTGTTTTCTCTTCATTAAGGGTTTTTCTTTTGGGGGCTGTCTCTGTTTAGAGACTTGGGCCAGCTTTATCTGCTGGCCCAACAGGTTTTCTTGTTCCTTTTTTGTGTTTCTTTTTTTTTTGGGTGGGTGTGGGGCTAAGGATGAAAACTGAAGTCCATTTTAATTGTCTGTCATTCTATTTTTATTGAGCCCATTTGTTTTAATTGTGTATCAGTTTGGCTGTGTTGGCCAATGATGTGAACTGAGGCCCAATTTATTTTTCTCCTCTTTTATTTTGTGTTATTTGTTTTCACCAAAAAATTGTGTGTTATTTATTTTGAATATGTGTTGTTTCTTTATTATTAATAATCTCTTTTTTGTAAATTCTTTTAGATCCACCATCTTGTATTTCTTTTAAGTGTTTAGAATTATTTATTTAACATTTGTGGATGTAAATATTCGTTTATTTCTTTCTCTGTAAACAATTGATTATTTGTAATATTAATTTTGTGTTCATGTAAATATTAATTGATTCAATTTATCCCCTTTTATCTTTGACGTTAATAGAATAGCATTTCTATCTTTTAACGTCATTCAAATAAAAATAATTGAGCATAGTCATTTACTAGCTCAATAATTTGCCCGTTTATAAATAAAAAGCACTTTTTAAATTGGTTTATCAAACCGATTACGTTGATGGAATAGCCTTTCTATCCTTTAACGTATAGTTTTAAGAGAAAAGGAAATATTGAGTATAGTCATTTACTAGCTCAATAATGCGGAAATTTCAAATCTTTTTCCAAAAATAATTTCTTCTCAAAAAAATTTACGTTAATTGAATAGCATTTCTATCAATAACGTGAAAAAGGAAATATTGAGTATAGTCATTTACTAGCTCAATAATGCGTGAAATTTCAAATTCATTTAAAAAAATGATTCTTTTCAAAAATTACGTTAATTGAATAGCATTTCTATCAATAACGTAAAAAGGGAAAATATTGAGGATAGCCATTTGCTAACCCAATAATGCGGAATTTGAAATCTTTTCTCAAAAAAGTTTTCTTCTCAAAATAAATGACGTTTATTGAATAGCATTTCTATCAATAATGTCGTCAAAACAATTTCAAGGGTTCGTTGTATAGCCATTTGCTAGCATCAACTCTGCTAAAAAATAAATTCCTTTTTTTCTTTGAATTAAAAACGCTTCCCAAAATCAATTTTCTCATTTTTTATTTTCAAAAATTAAAAATCATTTTCTTTTCAAAATTAAAACCAATCTCTTTTAAAACACATCTTTAGAACTACGTGGCTTTGATTTCTCCATTGCACCTGGAGATACGTAGGAGCGGGATTTCCCGTCGAGCTAAAATAAAATTTTCAACATTTTTGTCCCACTGATTTCAAATTAATTTTTTTTCTCATCATTCTTTAATTTAAATAAAATTTGTTTTTTCTTTTTTTTTTGTCTTTTAGAGGGTAAAATAAACATTTTAAAAGTTAATGAATTTTGCACAATTAATTAAAGGTAACCGATTTTAACGGATGTTGTAGGGTGCTAATACCTTCCCTATGCATAATCGACTCCCGAATTCGGATCTCTTGTTCGCAGACCAGTTTTTAATTTTAAATCATTTTCGGGTTTTCCAATTTTCCCAATCCAAATAAATTGGTGGCGACTCCCCAAAAATTCAATCATTTTTCATTATTTTTCTCACGGGCTCGCCGACCCCGTCGTGGCCCCGGTCGCGACAGCTGGCGACTCCACTGGGGAATTTGAGAGTCAAGCCTATTAATTAATTGTGCAAAATTATTAACTTTTATGTTTGTTATACCCTCTTTCGTTTTGTTGTATATATCCTATTGTAAATACTTTTTCTTATGTCTTGTGAATTTCATTGTACATATTTTGCTGTTGTAAATATTTTGCTTCAACCTTAGGTTAGTAGACTATTATTTGTGTACATATTTGTTATCTGTCTCTCTTGCAGGTGGGGTAGTTTTGTAGGTTTCTATGCTCTAAGCAGGCACTTCATTGTCAGTCTCCTCGCACAACTTTGGCTCTATACCCGAGCTCGTGCAAGCTAAGGCATATGAGGTGTTTCAACAAATGTTTTGAGGGGCTTGATGCCCACGTGACATTAGTTGATTCACCACTCAGATTGCTACCGGTATCCTGGATTTGTTATATTGAGAGGGATTATCCCTACGTATGACTAATTCACGAACTGGATCCTTGTCAATGTAATGAGGGCAATCTGGGAACCATGGTCCCTAGAGGTCTAGATTCATCCCTAAATCTGTGCACCGGTAGTTTATCTATAATTGCCAAACCTGAATAGGGATTTTTGTCCGACAATAGAATTATCCAATGCTAGAATTCGCCCTTGTAGAACAAAAGGAGCATTAATCTTTTTCTTATTTCTTTTTCCTCAAAATTTAATCTCCACATTTTTTTGGTACAAAATTTTAGTATCTCATCCTTGCACAAAAAGATATATTTTGCATCTATAAACTTTGTGAATAGTTTGTCTTTTCTTTCTCCTTTTTCAATTTATTGAAAAATCACGTGTCTTCTTTTGTGTATAATTCAAGCAAATTTTGAAAAAAAAAATTTGAAATGATTCCAATTTTGAAATAACATTCCCCTAAATTAATTCTTTCCAAATTTTTATCAGATTTCACCATTGCGCCAAAGCACAAGTTCATACGCAGTCCTATCCAAACCCGTTCCCGTTCCCAGACAGTTCCCCACCATTCAACAATGGCTGAGATCCCTGTGACAAGTGAGAGCCCTCCTACTATGGAGCAGAGGATGGAAAGGTTGGAAGGGAGTTTTAGCCAAATTTTAGAATTGTTGAAGACTGTGATCCCTGAGAAGGAAGTGATCAACGACAATTCGAACGGAGACGACAACGATGGTGGGGGTCCATCTATTAAAACCAATGGTGAAAATCCCCACAAAGTTGTGATTGTCACCGAGTCATCAGGCCCCGAGGTGAAGGTCAGGGAGGAAGAAGCTAAAATGATGGACAAAATGGAGATGTTGGAAGAAAAAATGAGAGCACTACAGGGAATAAATGTTTACGGGAAGCTGGATGTGCAGGATTTTTACCTTTTCCCCGACATAGAGATTCCTGCAAAATTCAAAGTTCCAGATTTTGAGAATTTGAAGGGAAGACTGGCCCGTTGATCCACCTGACCATGTACACTAGAAGCATGGCTGCACATTATAACAATGAAAAGCTGATGATTCATTGTTTCCAGCACAGCTTGGCTGGAGGTGCTCTGACTTGGTTTTTACAGCTTGATAAGAAGCAAATCAGGAGTTGGCGTAATCTGGCGGAATTATTTATCAAACAGTACCAGTTTGTGACCGACATTGCTCCTGACCGATTCGAGCTTCAAAGGATGAAGAAGGCCGAGACGGAGACATTTAGGGAGTATGCTCAAAGGTGGAGAGAGAAAGCTTCTCAGGTTCAGCCCCCTCTGAATGAAAAAGAAATTGTTAGACTTTTTGTGAAAACTCTTGATGGGGCATACTTTGAGAAATTGTTGGGATGTGTCACCAATCGGTTTTCAGATGTTGTCATTGCTGGAGAGCAGGTGGAAGATGCCATCAGAGAAGGGAAGCTACATGGGGCAAATAATCCTCATGATAAGCCCAAAAAGCCGAACTTTCAAAAGAAGGAAGGAGAGGTCCATGCAGTTGGCACTGGAAACTACCCATCCAAAACCATATCCCATCAAGCCCGTCCAACAATCCTCACCATACTCCCTACCACCCTTTTATCCATACCCATACCCATCCTATCCTCCAAACTTCCACAATCCTTACCAGGGAGGAACATCCCAAGTTGGAAACTCCGCACCTCCACAAGTTAACAATGTTTCCTTTCCCAACCAGCTACCGACCTTCCAAAATCCACCCTATCAACCGAGAAAAGAGAGATTGAAGATCGATCCGGTGCCAATCCCTTATTCCGACCTCTATGATACTTTGTTGCAACAGCATTTGGTGGCCCCAGAAGTGCCACAGCCAGTATCCAATCCTCCCCCAAAATGGTACAATCCAGCTGAGATGTGCAAATACCATATGGGAGCCCCTGGTCACTCAATTGAAAATGTTGGACCTTCAAACTTCGAGTGCAAAGGTTAAGAGATGCAGGACAATTGTTTTTTGAAGGAGGAGAAGGGAAATCCACAGGGGCGAAAGTTGACAATGATCCCCTACTTAAGCATTAAGAATGAAGTTTTACTGATGCATTTTGGGTTGTCGCTAGTATTAGATGACTTTCAATTCCTTGCTTTTGATATTGTTTCTTTTGTTTAAGTGTAATGGTTAACTTTTTGCTTCTACTACAATTATGTACTCGTCATATTGTGAGCAATGAAATTATCTTTGTTCATGTTGTTATTCCAAAAGAAATAAGGAGTGAAAAATGAGTAAATGCATCTTATATGAAGCCTTGTCTCTAAATTAAACTTTTGAAAATAAGCAGTCAAGATTTGAAATGAAGTTTGGCCTTGTTTCTTTATCCAATGGTTGAATAATATCCCTTGCTGCCCACTTTGAGCCTAAAAAGGAATTTTTCTTCAATTAACCCTGGACAAGGATCACCTCCACACTGGGGGCTGTCACAATGTGTTTGTACAAATCTCTTGAATTGTTCGTGGTATTGCTTATATAAGTTATACTTCATGTTCACAAGTTACTCATTCAAAAGAAAAAGGTTGAAAATATGAAAAGAATGAAAATGAAAAAAGAAAGATGAAAGTGATTAAGAAATGAAAGAAAGAAATGAAAATTGAAATCTTGAAGAAAGTGAAAATGGAAATGATTGAGAACATCACTCTGATTGAATTATCCGTTTCAAAATGTATCGTTGTGCAACAGATCCTTTGTCCCAATGAACCCGTAAACACTCATTTTGGGCCTTAATATCCTTTTCTTTCATAACCATTTAAACCCTTGGCCACGTTACAAGCCCAATAAAGTCCATCCTGATCAAAGATTGATTGTTTTTATTTTCTTAATCTTTAATTTTGAGACAAAGCGACCTGATTAAGCTGCATTTGCTTGTAAATTTGGCTCCTAAAAAAAGAAAAAGAAAAAGAAAAAGAAAAAAGAAAAAATACAAAAGATGAAGGAAAAGCGCACTGGCAACGGAAGCAAATGTTAATTCTATTCACTGAGCATTTGAAGCAAGAATCATCAAAAGGATTTGAGTGCCATAGATGTCTTAAAGCTAAAATATGGGGGCTCATTGTTCTTCTTCATGAGAAATCAACAAGTTTTCATCACCTTGGAAAATCAAGTAGTTGTTTCTCTCATTGGTACTTAACTTGGGGGCTCAATCCATACTTCAGTCTTGTTTCCACATCATAATTGAAAAATTATTTGCCACTCCCATGCCCCTTCCCTTTAACCTCAAAAAAAAAAACCTTGAAAAGATTCTTTGTTTTTCCCTTACGCCATGATACCACCCTTTTATCCATATGCAATTGAATGAGTATTCTGGCTTAATGGTGAAAATAAAATTCGTATCATTTTTGGGAACGTTGTTTCTCCTGGAAATCTTCATATTTGATTTGAAATTTATGCCAAGCTTTTATGGAAAAAAGTCAAGTTTTGAAATCCAAAATCGTTATCGAAATTTCCAACATCATTTCTTGCAAGCATTTTTCACTGTCTGTAGGGCATTGTCCTAATCTTTGTTCTAGATGTTGGGTTGTTGAGTTATCATTTTTAGGTAGTGTGATGCCCATATTCTCATTCTAGGTATTGTGACGCCTAGTTCTTTTCTTTAGGGTATTGTGAAGTCCGCTAGACATTGTGACATCTAGTGTCTTCTATTTTCATCAAACTACCTGTGATTTTTCAGGTATTTTCCTTTCCTCCTGATGGTTTTTCCGGGAGTCTTATCAGTTTGACCTGATGGTTTTCCAGGTCTTTTCCCTTTCCTCCTGATGATTTTCCAGGAGTTTATCAATTTGACCTGATGGTTTTACAGGTCTTTTCCTTTTCCTCCTGATGGTTTTCCAGGGGTTTTATCATTTTGACCTGATGCTTTTCCAGGTCTTTTCTCTTTCTCCTGATGTTGGTTCCGGGAGTTTTATCAGTTTGACCTGATGCTTTTCCAGGTCTTTCCCCTTTCTCCTGATGTTGGTTCCGGGAGTTTTATCAGTTTGACCTGATGCTTTTCCAGGTCTTTTCCTTTTCTCCTGATGTTAGTTCCGGGAGTTTTATCAGTGTGACCTGATGCTTTTCCAGGTCTTTTTTCTTTCCTCCTGATGTTGGTTCCGGGAGTTTATCAATTTGACTCGATGCTCTTCTGAGTCCTTTCCCTTTCCTCTTCAAGCTTTTTCATTAACGTGTCTGTGATTTTTCCAAGCCGCGTTTTATAAACTTACCCTGTGATTTTCCAGGGTTTCTTTTCTATATCCTGTGATTTACCGGGATTTTCATTTTGAATATCCTGTGATTTGCCAGGATTTTTATCTAGTTGCCTGTGATTTTCCAGACCTCTTTTAATCACCCTGTGATTTTCCGGTTTTCTTTTTTCTATATCATGTGATTTGCCGGGATTTTCATTTTGAATATCATGTGATTTGTCAAAATTCTTATCCATTTTCATGTGATTTTCCGGGCACCCTTTCTAAATTTGCCTGTGATTTTCCAGGGGTGTTCATTTCCAACATCCTGTGATTTGCCAAGACCTTCATTTTAAATGTTCTGTGATTTACCAGGACTTTCATCAAGTTACCTATAATTTTCTAGGCCTCCTTTCACTTTTTCCTTTATCATTTTGTCCGAAACAAAATTGGTTGCTTCTTTATTTTGCTTGCTCTTTCAATTGAAAGAACAAGAAAAGGGGGCTACTGTCAGTACCCAATTTTGTCCGGGAATTTCATTACTTTTAACCTTTTCTTCTTACTTTATTAATAAAAATCCAAAAATTATTTAAGAAGGTAAAATGAATTATTTAATTAAGTTAATTAATTAATTATTAATAGTTAATTAATTAATTGATTAATTAAATATTTATTTTATTTTCAGATTTCCAATTGGGCCAGTTTGATCCCATTGTTTGTACATTTTTTTTTTTTTAAAAAAAGGAGGGGTCTTTTGGGGTCAATAGGCTCATTTGCTTAACTTAAAAAAAAAAGATTGTTTCAGATTTGCTTTTTTGGGCCATTTTTGGATCCATTATTAATGATGTTTTTTTTATAAAAAACCTTGTAGGCTGCAACCCATCCTCATTACTGAATTTCTTTAAAAAAAAAGGGGATGAAAGTAGTTGAAACAGAGCAAGTTGCATTTGCAACTTGCCTCTGATTTGGGCGGCCAGAAGCATGGAGGTGGGCGGCAATGTCAGACAGCAGCATGGGCAAAGATGGTTTTGCAGTGCGATTTGCACTTTAAAAAAATTGTGAAAACTTTCCTATAAAAGGGGACCCGATTTTTCCGAAAGAGAAAAAGGAAAAAAAGGGGGGCTTACAGATACATTCATAACCAAGAGGAATATACAGGGGGATTCAGTTAAAATGCTGGGGAAACACCACATTCATCTCAACCAAGTTTAGAATAAAAGAACAGGGACACAATGGAGAAAATTACAAGGGGTTCACAGAAAAATTCGCGCAGAAACAAAAACACACAGGTTAATTTTGGTCACGCAATTTCAAAATCAAACAAAGAAAGCCAGCAAAGAAGATATCAAACTAAGGGAAGGGGGGCCAATACAAAGTTAAAATTACAGTGAGATTGTCATCCCACATTCAAGTAAGTAGAACTTTGAGCTTTGTACATTTTACCTTCTAATTCAAACCCAAATAAATTCTTTTGCTTGATTATGTTTCACAACCTGTTTTCTCCTCAATCCAAGCCAGCAACCCAAATTCCTGTATAAAACCAGAGCAAGATTCAAACTGTTGAATAGGAATTTAGAGAGAGAGTAAGGGAGAAAGGAAATCACACCCCCCACGGCGGCCGCCGCGCCACGTTCGCGGCCGTTTCTGTCACACCCACCGCCACGGAGTATGCCTCCGCCCCTGCGCCATCTTCCGGCGCAAGCCCAGCCCGAGCCACCGCTCGCTTCCGCAAGCAGTCGCACACCACCGCGTGCGGTGCCCCTCCGTCGGTGTCATGAGCACCGCCGAGCCTCCCAGCGTCCTTCTCGCTTCCAGCCGTGCGCGCGGCGCCGCACCACCGCGGCTTCATCCCTTCACCCCCTGCGCGCAACGCTGTCCTCCCCGTGGCCGTCGTCGCTACGTCTCCTTCCCGTAGGCGGCCAGCGCCGCCGCTGCTCTCTGTCACTGTGGCTGTTACTTCTCTGCCGCCGTCCAAGGTGGCCACTACCCCGCAGCTGCAGCGCCGCCGTCGATGGCGGCCCCCCTTTCTCGCGTCCAGCTGCGGCCGCCCCTTTGCTTTTCCCTCTTTTCTATTTCGTAAACCCTAGCAGAGAGTAGAGAGTGATGGGAGGGTTGGTGCTTCTGTTTCTCTTCATTAAGGGTTTTTCTTTTGGGGGCTGTCTCTGTTTAGAGACTTGGGCCAGCTTTATCTGCTGGCCCAACAGGTTTTCTTGTTCCTTTTTTGTGTTTCTTTTTTTTGGGTGGGTGTGGGGCTAAGGATGAAAACTGAAGTCCATTTTAATTGTCTGTCATTCTATTTTTATTGAGCCCATTTGTTTTAATTGTGTATCAGTTTGGCTGTGTGGCCAATGATGTGAACTGAGGCCCAATTTATTTTTCTCCTCTTTATTTTGTGTTATTTGTTTTCACCAAAAAATTGTGTGTTATTTATTTTGAATATGTGTTTGTTTCTTTATTATTAATAATCTCTTTTTGTAAATTCTTTTAGATCCACCATCTTGTATTTCTTTTAAGTGTTTAGAATTATTTATTTAACATTTGTGGATGTAAATATTCGTTTATTTCTTTTCTCTGTAAACAATTGATTATTTGTAATATTAATTTTGTGTTCATGTAAATATTAATTGATTCAATTTATCCCCTTTTATCTTTGACGTTAATAGAATAGCATTTCTATCTTTTAACGTCATTCAATAAAAATAATTGAGCATAGTCATTTACTAGCTCAATAATTTGCCCGTTTATAAATAAAAAGCACTTTTTAAATTGGTTTATCAAACCGATTACGTTGATGGAATAGCCTTTCTATCCTTTAACGTATAGTTTTAAGAGAAAAGGAAATATTGAGTATAGTCATTTACTAGCTCAATAATGCGGAAATTTCAAATCTTTTTCCAAAAATAATTTCTTCAAAAAAATTTACGTTAATTGAATAGCATTTCTATCAAAACGTGAAAAAGGAAATATTGAGTATAGTCATTTACTAGCTCAATAATGCGTGAAATTTCAAATTCATTTAAAAAAATGATTCTTTTCAAAAATTACGTTAATTGAATAGCATTTCTATCAATAACGTAAAAAGGGAAAATATTGAGGATAGCCATTTGCTAACCCAATAATGCGGAATTTGAAATCTTTTCTCAAAAAGTTTTCTTCTCAAAATAAATGACGTTTATTGAATAGCATTTCTATCAATAATGTCGTCAAAACAATTTCAAGGTTCATTGTATAGCCATTTGCTAGCATCAACTCTGCTAAAAAATAAATTCCTTTTTTTCTTTGAATTAAAAACGCTTCCCAAATCAATTTTCTCATTTTTTATTTTCAAAAATTAAAAATCATTTTCTTTTCAAAATTAAAACCAATCTCTTTTAAAACACATCTTTAGAACTACGTGGCTTTGATTTCTCCATTGCACCTGGAGATACGTAGGAGCGGGATTTCCCGTCGAGCTAAAATAAAATTTTCAACATTTTTGTCCCATTGATTTCAATTAATTTTTTTTCTCATCATTCTTTAATTTAAATAATTTTTTTTTCTCTTTTTTGTCTTTTAGAGGGTAAATAAACATTTTAAAAGTTAATGAATTTTGCACAATTAATTAAAGGTAACCGATTTTAACGGATGTTGTAGGGTGCTAATACCTTCCCACACTAATCGACTCCCGAATTCGGATCTCTTGTTCACAGACCAGTTTTTAATTTTAAATCATTTTCGGGTTTTCCAATTTTCCCAACCCAAATAAATTGGTGGCGACTCCCCAAAAATTCAATCATTTTTCATTATTTTTCTCACGGGCTCGCCGACCCCGTCGTGGCCCCGGTCGCGACAGCTATATACATAAGGCTCCTATTTAAGGTTTAACTCGATTTCATAAATTGACACTTACCTTGATAGTATTAAATCTCAGTGTTTATTCTTAAATGTGAGTTACTTTAAAATTATTGTAAATCTATATTAATTCTTAGACTAATCAAACTCACATGCTAATTCACCTAATTTTTTATTTTATTTTTAGTTATAAATTAAAATAATTCATTAATAATTTTAAAAGTTCATTATTATCCTTCAAATTTTTTTCAATTAATAAAACACACATGCTTTATATCTTTTAATCTATTATTTAAAATTTAAAATATATATTCTTTTATAAATGCATTTTTATTTATTTATTATCTCTTTAAAGCATTTATACATACTTTTTTTTAGCTATTATCTCTTTTTTAAAACTCACAAAAAATGCTTATATGTGCATTACAGTAGTCAAAATTCTAGTTTTTATATCATTTTGTATGTGTTTGGATTTAATTTCCAAAATTGTGATAGAAAATATTGAGTTAATTTTAAGTGTGTGTTTGGCCTAGTTTATTTTTAGCTCATAAGTCATTTTAAAGTTAAAGCTCCTAAACATATTTTCTCAAGAGCTCTTAAAATTAAAAGTAGCTTATTCTTTAAAAAGATTAGCAGTTTTTTAAAAGCTCCATTCAGCGGCTTAGGCTTATTGGTGTGGAGCTTTTCTTTAGTGAGACACCATTCGAACCTTAAAAATAGTGTTTCATAATTTTAACCTTTTTATTTATTTTTCATCTATTTCACTTTGTCAGCACGCTTCCTCCTTAACACTTTTTTCTGGTGAAACAATTATTATCTCTTTAATCCCTTTATTTGCTTTCAGAATGTTAGAAAAGTCTTATAGGCTTTTTCCATTGAATTTGTTTTTTGAAAAATACTTGTGTATTTTTGGATATTCCCCTACATGATACCAAGATTTGTTACTTGTTGTGATTCCTATTGAACTTGGTGGAACTCCAAGTTTTTTAAGGTAGATCTGGTGCTCTTAGTTGTAGCTAATTCTCAATGATGGAATTGAATTATCTTTCTTGTATTTTGATTACAAAATAGAGAGAATATATAAACTCTACAAGCGCAGCAAAAGCAAGTGGTTACAACCGACTGAGTCCTACACAGCTGCACCCATTATGTAACAAACTATACAACTCAGCAATGCTAGCAAGGACAAAAAATAGCAAATTACATATTAATCCTTACATGCTAATACCCCCTCACGAGTGGGATTATGGACGTACATAAGGCCCAACTTGGATACAAGGGAAGAAAAAGAATTGTGAGAGTGAGGCTTAGTAAAAAGATCGGCAAGTTGAGCAGCAGAAGAAACAGAGCAAATGTAGTAGTCCAAAATTGATGTGTTCTCTCACGACATGACAATCAATCTCCACATGCTTGGTGCGTTCATGAAAGGTAGGATCGTGAGCTAAGTAGATGGCAGATCTGTTGTCACAGTAGACAGAATAGGGAGTGGAAATAGGAGAATGCATATCAGAAGCAAGAAAATGAAGCCACTGCAGTTCACAAGTCAAGGCTGCCAAAGCTCTATACTCAGCTTCAGAAGAGCTACGAGAAACGGTACTTTGTTTCTTGGTTTTCCATGAAATCAAAGATGGACCAAGAAACACACAATACCTTGTGACCGAGCGCCTTGTATCAACACGCAAGCCCAATCATAATCGGAAAAGCCATGAATAGAACAAAAATTGGTTGCAGGAAAAAATAAACCTTTAGCATGAGAGGTTTTAATGTATCGCAGAACCTTGGTGGCAGCCTTGTAGTGGATCTCTAGAGGAGAAGAGATAAATTGACTGAGTTGTTGCACTGAGAAGGTGATGTCAGGACGAGTATGTGTAAGGTATAACAATCTACCAATGAGCCTTCGGTAACAAGCAAGATCAACAAAAGGAGGAGAAGAAACACCTTGTAACTTGGCACCAGAATCCATAAGAATCATGGAAGGCTTGGAAGCAAGAAAACCAGATTCTTCCAATAATTCCAAAGCATATTTGCGTTGATTAACAATAATACTGGAACTGAAACGAGAAATCTCAAGGCCCAAAAAATAACGTAACTGACCAAGGTCTTTAATTTTAAATTGAGTATCCAAGTGAGACTTGACTCTATTGATCTCAGTTAAGTCATTACCAGTAAGAACAATCATCCACATATATAAGTGATGGAGTGAAAGAAGAGGTATCTCGCACAAATAAAGAATGATCTGCATCGGATTGTTTATAACCAAGAAGAGTGAGAGTGGAAGTAAGCTTGGAATAACATTAGCGACTGGCTTGTTTAAGGCCATAAAGAGACTTATGTAATCAACAAACTTGATTGGGCTTTGTAGAAGAAATTCCATGAGGAAGAGTCATATACACCTCCTTTGATAAATCACCATGCAAGAAAGCGTTATTAACGTCAAGTTGTTCCATGAACCAGCCATTTGCAGAAGCAAGAGCAAGCAAGAAGCGAACAGTGGTCATCTTCACCACAGGAGAGAAGGTTTCAAAATATCAACACCTTCCGTTTGTGAGTAGCCTTTGGCGACAATACGAGCTTTGTAGCGCTCAACGGACCCATTCGCACCATACTTGACCTTACTAACCCATTTACACCCGATTGGGATCTTCCCCGGGGCAAATCAACAACTGACCAGGTATGATTTTGCTGCAAAGCAGTAATTTCAGCATGCATTGCCTGAAGCCAACATTCCATGCATTGCCTGAAGCCAACATTCTAACTTAACTGCCTCTGAATAGTGATGGGGCTCAAGAATAGAGGAAACATTGAGACAAAAGATTCGTAATTGGAGGAACAATTAGAATAAGAGACAACATAGGATAATGGATGATACTGAGGAAGAAGAAATCAGACCTGAAGTTGTTGGTGCTGAAGTAACCATGCCACAATGATAATCTTGAAGGTAGCGAGGTTACTGTCTAATTCTGCTAGACCTTCTGAGTTGTGGTTGTGATGCTAATGTGGGAATGGAAGGAATATCTATGTTATTAGTATCATGAGCAGGACCTAAATGTGGAAGAGGTGCAGTGATAGTGGGTGAAGATGGTGAAGATAAAATGTAATCATCAAAAAGATTAGAAATATTAGGATGGTGTGGCACTGCAGGAATGGAAGTGACAGGCAAATTTTGTAAAATGACATTTCGAGAAAGAAAAATTTGATTTGTTTCAATATCATAAAAAGAAACCCTTTTGTACCTTGCCTAGTACCAAGAAAAGAACACTTTCGTGCTCTTGGAGCTAGGTTTTTGATCGATGTGCAGTTAAGGTGCTAGCAAAACACAAACATCCAAAAGCTCTTAATTGTTTAAGATCAGGTAGCTTAGAAAATAAGAGTTCATAAGGTGTTTTGTTTGAAAGTAAAGGGCTAGGGAGCCGATTAATGATATGAACAACATAGGCAAAAGCATAACACCAAAGTTTCAAGGGAATGTGAGACTAAAAAATCAAAGCTCTACTAGCATTTAAAATGTGCTGATGTTTCTCTCCACAATTCCGTTTTGATGTGGAGTCTTAACACAAGTCCTTTGGTGTATGATGCCTTTATTTAAGAAAAATTCATGCATCATGATTTATGTTCCATTATCTGAACGAAAAACCTTTAATTTTTTTTTAAATTGAATTTCTATAAAAGCAATGAATTGCATTATGTGCTTTCTGGTTCCCCCTTTATTTTTCATCAGTATAATCCATGTAAAACGTGAATAATCATCCACCAAAGTTAGGAAATACTTATAACCATGTATGGATTCTAAATGAATAGGTCCCCAAATGTCAGCATGAAGAATTTCAAAAGGAACACTGGTAGTAGTAAGACTATGAAAAAATGGCAATTTTCTTTGTTTAGAATATTGACAAGTATCACATGGTGTAACATGTGTTTTGAAACATAATGAAACTGAGAAACAACCAAATCTAAACTTGTTTTTGAAAGGTGTCCTAATCTCATGTGCCATATCCTAGCATTAGCATCACTGGCAGCAGTGTTGACAGTTGGAATGCAAGAAGGTTTAGGAGAGAATTAGAAACAGCAACATCAGAATCACCTCTGCCATTGATGATATAAAGGCCATTAGATACTTCAGTTGTACCAATCATCTTCATAGTATGTTTCTGTTGAATGATACAAAATTGAGGAAAGAAGGAACATAGACAATCAGAATCCTTCAAGAGTTTGAAACAGAAATCAAGTTAACTGAAAATTCTGGTACAAATAGCACATATTGTAAAACAAGAGAATCAGTTATATAAACTGTACCAGCATACTTTGTGCAAACTTTATGACCATTTGGCAAGCTAATATAAGTAGGGTTAATGGTAAAAACTGAACTAAAAGAGAATATTGAAAGCTAATGTGATCAGTTGCCCCGGTATCCAAGATCCAAGGCTGAAATCCAATACCTGAGGGTGAATTGGGAGTGGTGAATGCAGTGGTTTGTACAAGATTGGAACTATGATGAGGATATGGAGATGGAGATGCAGAGGTAGAGTTTGCAGTTAAATTATTTTGCTGTAGCATTTGAAGGATGGTGTTATACTGCTCAGAAGTAAAACCAGGCATGGGAAGTTGAAGATTGAGCAACCTGAGAATTTCCACAATCTGATGCTCCTGGGCTCACAAGATAGGAAACTGTGTTAATATTGGCATTACGTGGTTTGTATCCCAGGGGAAACCCATGCTTGAAGTAGCATGTGTCAACAATGTGGTTTGTGCGACCACAATGTGTGCAATATTTGTTGGAGTTTCCTCTACCAGAACCATTTCTACCACCTGAGTTATTTCTGCCTCGGCCCCTGCCATTTCCTCCTCTTTTGGATTGATTGAATTCAGTATTCACAAAACATGCCTTGGGGTCAAAGATATTATCAAAGATTGAGGAGAAATTAGTTGGCGCTCCTGTTGAACACAAGAGAAAAACTTTGGAAATAGAAGGTAAAGGGCTTAACAGCATAATCTGTGACGTGACATTTGTGAAATTCTCATTTAGCCCCTTAAGAAATCTGATCACTCTGTCTCTCTCGCGCGATAATCTCTCACAGTTTTCATGCACTCACACATACGGGAATAGCACAGACACAATTAAGCAATGGTTTGAAGGTGTCCAACTCATCCCACATGATTTTAAACTTAGTGAAATATCTGTAACAGACAAAACACCTTGCTAAAGTTTGTAGATGTCCTCTTGCAGATCTGAGATGCGAAATATATCTCCCTGAGAGAAACAATCATGTAAGTCTTTCCATGCTTCAGCTGCAAGATCAATCCATAGAATAGACTGAAGAATTTGTTCAGAAATGGATCTATGGAGCCATGCTAGAATCATTGTGTTGCATCGCTGCCATGGAGCAAACATAGGATCACTTTCCTTTGGTTGAGGTAAGGTACCATCAATGAATCTGAGTTTATTTTTGGATTGTAGGGCCACTTTCATAGCTCGTGACCACGAATGATGGTTCTTGCCATCAAGTGGAGGAGAAACTAAAACTAGTGTAGGACTCTCGCTGGGGTCGAGAAAATAAAGATTAGTTGGATCGACCAGGTGAGTTGGTTGTTGACTCTGGTTCGCCATTTATGCAGAAAGAAAAGGAAGCAAATCCTCTCAACCTATAATAAAGTAGAAGACTCAAGCACTAAGAAGATTGTGAGAACTCCTCAACAGAAAAAATACACAAATGAAGAGTGCAAAATTTCTGGAAGAATTCTTCTTAGAGAGTATAAGGCATAAAACTTTGAAGATAATGGAACCAGAGCCACGAGTGCTCTAGTGCTCTCATACCATCTCAAGGATGGAATTGAATAATCTTTCTTGTGTATTTTGATTACAAAAGAAAGAATATATAACTCCACAAGCGCAGCAAAAGCAAGCAGTTACAACCGACTAAGTCCTACACGGCTGCACCCATTATGTAACAAACCATACCATACAGCTCAGCAATGCTAGCAAAAGGACAAAAAATAGCAAATTACATATAAATACTAATGTTGACAGGAGGTAGGAGAAGCATGGAAGATTGTCCTTGGAAATGTTTTGTCAGATACTCTATGTCTTTGTAACCTGTCGTTGGTTGACAAAGGTGGAAGGAAATATTGTGCAGATTTGAGCCCTCTGAATTGATCACTAGCAAAGCCCATTGTTACTCAGTTACTCTGTTGCTAATTTTGAATTTTGAACACATTTTTTGCGTAAATGAAACTATAAATAAAAGTTTTTCTTTTAGGCAAAATGAAACTATAGCTTGAAATATAGTTTCATTTACGCATTTTTTTTTTAAAAAGGACAGAATATAATCTATGAACTATTTGTCAACCGAATTTTTTAGAAACACTTGATGCAACGTTATTTTTTTAAATGGAACGCCAAAAATCAATGGGTCCAGTTCACAAACAAATACTGTGCTATGTAAATAAAAGAATACCTCTTTCAAAGCTTCATAAATAAAAAGGAAAAAAAAGCTTACTTATAAATATGTTTCATGATGATTAGTTGAATTTCAAAGGAAAAGAAAAAAAATAGAACCTGAGAAGACAGAAACATTTAAAAACTATGTCGAATAACATATAGAAAGTGACGTCAAAAATATCATCCAAACTTTGGAACCAACATTACACCTTAACTGCATATTTTCTCATTGGGAAGTACATTTCCTTCTTCTTCTCACGCTCTGTCTTCAAAGATGCCTGTAAGAAATACAAAGCAAATTTACTCAGCCATGCGGGAACCCTATATATGCATAGAGATATAGTCAGGGCCACAGCATACAGCAAAGGATCTCCCCAAAATAATAACAGGCAGAGACCTATAGGTGCTTAAATAGTATACTCAAGTTCTATATATCACTCCAACAAGATAGACAAACAAAAGTTTAGCAAGAGTTTGAAACTTCAGCAAGCAATTTTCAAGCTCAAGACTCCCCAGTAACAGGTAATTGTATCATCACTTACTCCAATAAAGGGAGAGTAATAAACTAATAATCATGCCATTGCAGTGAAATTCTCCAACCAAACCAAGTTCCCTACTCAGTGAATGCACAGGTACTTAAGATACTTTTAGATATTAAATATAAGTCTTAACAGAGTTCTCACGTTTTACTGTCAAACTAATGAAACTCTCGTGTTAATCACCGGGGCTTTTTTTATTTTATTTTAAAAATTATAAAAGGTTTGAAAAGTTTTAAATAATTACAAAAGATTGAAATTGAATTTCTCTTATTATCCAATGCTACAATTGTGACTTGAATCTCCCCTTATCATTTGAATTTTTTTGTTTAAATTTTAAAACATTTTGATTAATTAGAAACATATTGACAAATTTAATGAGTCTCCTTATTTTTTGGATGTTGTTCTTTAAATCTTGAAGCATATATTCTTATTTTTTGGTAGAATGGAGGCCTAAAGGCCAATATATTCCTTTGTATTGATATTTTTTTTAGTTATCTTAGAAGTATTGAGAATATAAGAATGTTATCATGTGTATTGTTTAAAATACTAGTTTAAAACAGAATATAATTAGAAAAATGAAAAAAGTGCAATGTTTGGGGAAGACACATGATATCTAATATATATTTCTTAAGTTTGTATCGATGTGTGTGTACTGAGTAGTTCGGGTATACAATTGTAAAAACACAGTACATTACACTTCATCATTTTGTACAATACTGTGAGTTCTGAACAATGTAGTTAGAAGGAAAGCAAGCCTAATCTTTGGGTTACTGTGGATTTTGGTTAAAACTAGCACTTAACCCGGCCATATATCCAGCTTATAAGTGTATACTGATACCAGAACTTCAATATAAAATGACACTACAGTTAGTTCCAAACAAGAGAAGCTTTCATCCAAAGCACTGACATTCAAGGTAGTTCAAAATCAATATCTAATTCAGCATTTCAGCTAAATTCAGAGCCAACCATACCCTCATCTTACTAATCACTATATTTAGACACACTATCTCTCTAAACCTCAATTACCTAAAACATATATCACAAACATTTCCACGACATCGAATATGCAGTAAGACCAGATTCCCCAGATACATTTAAAAAAGAGATATCAAATTCATACAACAACTCATATAAGACGCTCTTCTCTCTATTTCTTTCCATCACATCATACATCACACATTTCTTTTCTTTATTCTCTTTTCTATCAGTCTCTCACATTGTTGTAAGTTGTAAGGTTGTACAATTTACATTTCTCTTTAAAAACAGTTAATGCTATTTTTTTGGCCCTGAATAAAAAAAGCGTTAAACAAAGCAGATAAAAGGTAGTTACCTGGTGCTTAGTGAGGCGCCTTCTGATGGCTCTGGTCTTCTTGGGACGAATATCCAAAGGAAGGTACTTCTTATTCTTGTAAGCTTCCCTCAATGCTGCCTTTTGCTTCTGCGAAATCACCGTCAGCACCTGCGCTATCGAAAGCCTAACTACTTTTCTGCATCAACGCAATACAATGCAATCAAATTCTGAATAACAGTTCAATGCTAATATTATAATTGATAGCAACAGAGAGTGAGAGAGCGCACATCTTGGAGAGCTTGTTTGGGGCTCCGCCAGTGACCTTAGCGACGCGGAGGAGAGCGAGTTCTGCTTTCAGATCCTTCAATTGGTTCAGAAGCTCTGCTTTCGTTTTGTTCCTGAGCTCGTACACCTTGATTCTCGCTTTTTACATTCCAAAATTGAAGAACCCAGATACAGCAAAATTGGGAAAAAAAAGGGAAATCAGAATCAAATTGAGGAAAAAGTTAAATTTTAGAAGCATGTTGTGCAGTAGCATTAGTTTCTTCCTACCCATTGCAAAGCTCCTGTGTCGCCGCCAAAAAAATCGATTGAGAGTGAGACCCTAATTGCTCTGTTCTATTTTTCCCAAAACCCTAACTTAGCAGAAAGAAAAGTTAAAATCTAATGAGAGACTGAACGTATTTGCTGGATCCGGGCCTCATTGACACGTAAAATGGGCTGGATCCAACCATCCTCAGGGTTGCTTTTAGCACCCTTTTTACTATTTACACCCAACCCTTTCCCCGACTTCCCCCCCCATGCCCCCTACCCCGTTCCCCAGCAAGCGTGCACGTAGCACCCCACACCCCACTCCCCCTTCTCCAGGGTTGTAAGCGGGTCCGACTCAACCATCGAACCCGACGAATCCAACCTAACCCAAAGATATTTAATAGTTCGATTCGGGTTTGGTTCGGTTCCGACATTTTTTTCCAAACCCGATCTGGTTCGGTTCGGGTCTTGAATTTGCCTATGTTGAACCTGATAGACCCAACTCGAACCAAACAAAAAAATGTCCTAATCTTATTTCATTTTCATGCAAGGAGAGAACAAAAATAGGTGCAGCGACAGCACAAGTAGAGGTGGTTCCCCAAATCTTATTCCATTTGCTCCTCTAAATTTATTTTTCTCTATTTCTTTTCTTTTTTTTTATTTTATATTTTAATTTAATTTCATCTTCCACATTTAAATAAAAAGGAAAAATGTTCATGACCCGATGACCCAACCTAACCCAACCCGAACATATTCGGGTTGGTTCGGTTCGGGTTACTCACCTAAAAAATACAAAACTCGAACCAACCCAACCCACCACCATTCTATCGGTTCGGACTTGATGTTACCCAAAACCCGATCCAACCCAACCCGATACACCCCTACTTCTCCTTCCCCTCCCCACCCCCTTTCCACTTTTCTTCCAACACCCCCACCCTACCCCCGCTCTCGCCCACACCTTATCCCTCTCCCTCTTCTGTGTAATTTTTTTGTTAAGTTTTGGGTTTGGAGACGGAATTTTTTCATCTTTAAGTCTGTATCTAAGCAAATTTTTTTTTAAAAAAATTTGGAACCTTTCGAAAATTAACTTCTCGAAGTTTCCAGAAATTATTTCTGGAAGTTTGCAGAAATTCTTTCAAAAAATTTGATTAGAGACGGATTTAGAAGGAAAAATTCCGTCTCCAAACTCAAAAACGTAAAAAAAATATGGAGAAAGGGAGGGGGAGCGTGTAGGGGAGTGGGGAAGGGGTGGTGTGGAGATGGGAAGTGGAGTGGGAAGGGGTGGGGATGGAAGAGAAGTGGGAAGGGGGTGAGGAGGAGAAGGGGGAGTGGGTGTGTGAATGGGGTGGGGCTGTTGCGCGCCTGCTGGGAGAGGAGGGGGTGGGGGCATGGGGTGGGGAACAGGTAGGGGTAATTTAGGAAAGGAGTAGTGGATAGGGGTGCGAATAGAGAAGAGGGTGCTAAAGCAACCCCACCACCCTCATTGTTTTCCATCTCATTATGTTTTTTTTTTGTCAAGCAAAAGCTCAATTTATTTATTTATTTTTGGTCAAACTCAATATGTTTGTTGACTGATCTTCCATGGAAGGAACAAGTTGTGGGCCTGATTAATTCTTGTTTTGATTTTAGATCATAATTTCCTCGGCATATGGATCTCAGAGATGGTTAGGCCGTCGAGCCAACCCAGTGGGTGGATAGGTTTTTTTTTTAAAAAAATAGTATTTACTATTCTTTATTTTTAATATTTACTTATAATTATTTCATGGGGATTAAGGGAAAAATTAAGTAAAAACAAAAAGTTGAGAGGATTTTTCATTTTATTACAATTTAAATATATTAGTATTATTTGTATTTTCATTTGGTTTATCCAACCCGCCAAACCCCACCCTAAAACAGGGTGGGTTACAATTATCAACCCGCTTATATTGGCAGACTAATCCACTCTACTATATGTTTTTGTGGGTAATGGTGAAATGGAAGGGATCGATCCGTTTTGACAATCCTATTATACATAGTGCCACTATTTAAGGCTTAACTTGATTTTATAATTTGATATACACTGAAAAAGTTTTACACAGACATCCAATGATATTTTGCCACATCATTAAATGAATTTAATGATATATGAGGTGTCACACTCATTAAATGATGTGACACCATATTATTGGATGATTGTATAAAACTATTTTACATTGTCAGTATATACTAATTAAACTCTTTTCTTAAACGTGAGATACTTTTAAATTAGTGTAGCTCTGATATTAATTCTTAGACTAATAAAACTCTTATGCTAATTCACATAATTTTTTTATTTTCAGTTATGAATTACAATAATTCATTAATAAATTAAAATTTTAATTATCATCCTTCAATTTTTTTCAATTAATAGAATAGACCTGCTTTATATCTTTTGGTTTTTTATTTAAAATTTAAATTTAAAATATAGTATTTTGTAAACGCATTTTTTTATTATCTCTTTTAAAGCATATAATATTTTATACATACGTTTTTAAGCTATATCTCTTTTTAAAAACTCACAAAAAATGCTATTATGTGCATTACACAAGTCAACATTCTAGTTTTTATAGCATTTTAAGTGTGAATTTAGGTGTAGAATTTTAGACTTTCCAAAATTGTGAAAGGAATGTTGGTGAACTTTAAGTGTGAGAAGAATTTTAAATGATAATATAAAAAATTAATTATATGATCGAGAGATATTGAAATTCCCTTTTAATATGTATTATTTGAAATTTCTCTCATTTGTCAAAAAGTCCCTCCTATCTATATTTGAATTTATTTTACTATTTTAATATATAAAATTTAATAATTTCAAATTATTCTATATAAACACAATGTAGTAGTTTAACTTTTAGAAAACATAAAAGATCATAATTAATATTTGAATAATAACTTATATATGAATTCATATTTTTAAAAAAATATAATTTATTTAAAATATTTTTTATAAAACTCCTCTCTTTGGTTGGTGATCTGGTCATTAATCAAGCCATGACAATGGAATCTCGTTATACTTATATTATATTTCAATATTCTGAAATTTTTTATCTTTTTTTTTTTTTAATTTAAGGGCTTACATAATCTCTAATATTTTCTGTTCGTCTAAATACAAACCTGTTTTTGTTTAATTCTAAGAATTAAGAAATACTTTTTATATTAATTTTATCGTACCAACTAGGGTTGGTTCAAGTGGTACATGTTTGATTTCCCTTAAGCCGTGGAAGATACTTATGGTTAAACAAAAAATATTTAATTTACCGTATTATCATTTTGATTCCATCTTACCCTAATTCATAATTTATCAATCTTTAATACAAGCTCACACACTAATATATTCGGATAAAGATAACATGAATGTTAGAGCTGTCAAAGTGAGTCAACCCGGCTCACATGGGTTGGCTCACCACGGTTTAAGCTAAGAGTGAGTTGAACCGGGTTGGCTCACTTTTCTGGTGAGCTGAAAAAATATCAACCCGGCTCAACCCACCGTCGGTTAGGGTTAAGGGGCCGACTCACCTAACTTAAAAATTATAAAAATAATAAAAAGTCAAAAAAATTAGAAAAATGTATAAAAAATTATAAAAATACTTAAAAAATAAAAATTAAATAGTGAGTCAACTCACCTCAACCCGACTCAAACCCACTTTGGCTCGCGAGTTAAGTGAGTTGACCCACTTTTGACCCGCAAAAATATGAATCTATATTTTACCAACCCAACCCACCGGTTCACCCAGCTCAACCCAAATGAGCCAACCCAAATGGACAGCAATGTATCCCCATGTCTCTTGTATAATTTCATTCATTGAGGTTTGACCAGTGAGGACCCAATATCCATATATTTAAATTATAAACCCGGCCTGAAGTTGAAAGGCAAAACCAGTGCTTTCTTTTCTGCACTTTCCTGCTAGATATATAATTGTCATCTGTGAGGAGATATATAACTACAAAAAAACACGGAAGAAACTCTAGTTTTGTGTTGGTGTGGTCCATGAACTTGATAAATTTATATTAGGCATGCCAGGACTTAAAATATGAAATAATTAATTGGGGAAATATACAGAGAGAAGATAGAACAAAAGGAAGGAAAGAGAAAATTTAAGGACAGAGTTGGAAAAGGTCTCAAAGCTTTATGAGACTCCCACATCTTTAAACGCGTGATTATATATAAAACTCTGGTCTGAATCACTGAAAGACACCCACACACAGCCTCGCACAGCTAAAGTTATATATTGTATTTAATATTTTAAATAAGGATAAAGATTTTGATGCGATCCATGTTGGTAAGAAAGACTTCAGAGTGAGAGAGTAACACGATGCAATTGATTTGTTTTGCATTGCCAATGGAACTTTTGTGAATTAGTGTGTTTTAGTTTGAATAGGATCCTTATTGATTTGAATTTAATTGTTGACATGCTACCTATAGTGGCTATGTGCCAAGTTACTAAACCATGTGATTATCAAGATACACATAACCAATAAAGTCTATCACAATTAGATAATGCATATGTTGAGAAGTGTTTATCATTGGTTGTATGTAGGAAAATGTTGTTATAGAGAGAAAAATACCCATTATGTTAATTAATCTTTATTACGTCTAACAAGAGATTAACCATTAATTCATGTAGGTTAGGGAATTTCTTGATACACACCATAAAAATCAAGATGCACAATAAATATACATGTACATCTCATATCTATGCCTGAACAAATTTAAACCCTTTAATTTCAACCAAAATAACAACAACAATTAATTAAGTCAATCTATCACAATGCCATTTATGTGTACTTATAACCAGGAAGCCAGCATCTTCTCAAAAAATTATTTGAATATATTTGAATATATAAAAATCTAAAGCTCCATCTCACAAGTTTGAACAAATTGTAAACAGAACAGTTGCAACTTTGTTAGGCAATGAGCATGCATGGCGCATTGATATATTTATGACTGCATGCTCCTCAATTATGATCATTTTGCTTTTACTTCGAATTCAAAAATTTCCCAACTTTTTTCTCTTTATTTCTTTTCATTTGTTTGACACTTGATTAAATATAGTGCCCATAACCAACCTTTGACCTATTATTTATCCTCTTTATTCAAGCAATCCCCAAATTCTGGCACAAGATTCTTTAAGTGTCAAGGTTCAAATGGATAACTATTTTTATTTACATATGACGGCAATTTCAAAACCTAACATGTATAATAAAGGGACACTATCACACTGTGATCTAGGTAAGATATGAGAGGAAAATGAATAAAAAGTAACATATATTGTTAGATATATTAAATCAAGCCAAGGCATGCAATGTGAACAATCAAGCCACCATGCAAAGATTTGTTGCAATCTTGAATTGTAGTAGTTGAAGATGTTATGAATAGTATAGCTTGCATGTTTATATATAGTTAGCTTGTTAGTTAGATAAACAGTTTGTTGACTTTTTCTACTTTGTTTGTTAGGCATCTAATGTTTTTATTGTATTTCATTTGCCTATAAAAGGCCTTGTTACATGTATCATAAAATGTATCAAGTTTTAGATTGAAATATTGAAGTGATTATTTGCTCTCTTCCATTTTTTCTTGAGTGCTTCCATTGTGTGTGAGTTTTAGAGAAAATAATGTCCCACTGATATTAAATTGGTATCAGAGCTTGAGAGCCTGGTGGTGTGAGTGTTAAAAAAAATCAAGAGTGTGTGAAGAACAGAGTGTTCTCACTTTCATATTCTTTTTGAGTCAGTGTGTGAGAGAGATATGACAAACTACAATATTGTCTGGTCCGGTCCCAAATAGATGGGAAACTGGATTATAATTATTGGGCACTATTAATGGCTACCCATTTGAAAGCTCAATATTTGGAGCTATGTTGAACCAGGTATGCAAGAAGGAGTCGACGATGTTGCTCGACGACATGATCAGCTGACTCTGACAAAATCCATCAAGGCGTAGATTACTCAGTTTTTGTAAAATAGCAAATGCGAAAACTGCTAAAGAAGTGTGGGACATCTTGAAGCTGTCATATAAAGGAGTGGAGAAAGCCCAAAATCCAAGTTACAATCCATGCGTAGAGAATATGAAAGGTATGAAATGTCCAGTTCAGAAACAATTGAACAATATTTTCACGTGTTACTGATCTTGTGAATAAGATGAGGGTGTATGGAGAAGATATTCCTGACAGTAAAGTGGTGGAGAAAATATTGCGACCATGCCAATGAAGTTTTATCATGTGGTGACTATAATAATTGAGTCCCAACACAGATAGTATGACGGTAGCAAAGTTGCAAGGAAGCATTGAAAGCCATGTGAGCAGAATCCTGGAGAAGACGGAAAAAGTACATGAAGAAGCCTTAAAAAGTCAGGTGAATCTCAACAACGTTGTTGAATCCAGTCAAAACAAAGAAGGTAGAAGCCGTGACAATTTCAATAATGGAGGAAGAGGACATTTAGAGGCAGAGGTCATGGAAATTTCACAGGAAAGGACGTGGCAATTTCAACCAAAAGGAAGAGGAGGAGGAAACAACTATGGATACTCTAGTTGGAAGAGGAAGAGGAAGAGGTAACAATTACCAAGAAAAAGCAAATTATAATTGTTATCATTGTGGGAAGTTCAGACACAAAGTTGCAGATTGCAGATACAAACAACAGGCAAACATAACATAAAACCAGTATCGGGTGTTGGTGAGAATTCTAATCCACAAAGTTTATTTTTGGCAAGCGGTAATTTTCTGAAGGTGAAAACATTTGGTATTATTTGATACTGGGTGTAGTAACCATATGTGTGGAAAAAAGGAGATATTTTTCTTTAGATATGAAACAGTGACTTCTACTGTAAAATTTGACAACAATACCAATATTCCAATTCTGGGAAAGGTCAAGTTGGTCTTAGATTGAAGGATGGATCCCAAACTTCATCTTTGATGTTTTCTATGCTCCTGGACTTCATCATAATCTATTAAGTATGGGACAACTATCAGAGAAAGGTTACAACATGCAGATACAACATGGGTACTGCACGTTGATTGACAAGAACGGGAGATTTATTGCCAAGGTAAAAATGACTCCTAACCGCCTATTCCCTTTGAAGTTTCAACATGAAGATTTCCTTGTTTGGTTTCTATAATACCAAATGATGTTGTGTGGCATATGCGCTTTGGTCAATTTCATTTCTCTGGATTAAATTATTTGTCAAAGAAAGAATATGTGTCTGGTTTGCCTGTTGTAAATATCCCCAATAGTGTATGTGAGACTTTCCAATTGGGAAAGAAGCACAAAGAATCATTTCCTACAGGAAAGTCATTTTGAGCAAGGAAGCCACTGGAGATTGTTCACTCAGACTTGTGCACAGTTGAAATCCCATCACATGGTGGTAGTAAGTATTTTATTACCTTTATTGATGATTTCAGCAGAAAGACTTGGGTGTATTTTTTGAAGCAGAAATCAGAAGCTTGTGATGCCTTTAACATTTAAGGCATTTGTGGAGAAACAAAGTGGCTGCAAGATCAAAGCGTTGAGAACAGATAGAGGTCAAGAATACCTCGTTTGTGCAGATTCTTTGAGCAACATGGAATCATCAACTGACAACCAGATACACTCCCCAACAGAATGGAGTTGCTGAAAGGAAGAACAGGACAATCATGGACATGGTAAGGTGCATGTTGAAAGCAAAACAAATGCCTAGAGAATTCTGGGCAGAAGCTGTTGCTACTGTATATCTTGAACAGTGTCCAACAAAGAGTGTTCGTGAAAAAACACCAGAAGAAGCCTGGAGCGGAAGGAAACCCTCTATTCGGCACCTCAGAGTTTTTGGGTGTATAGCATATGCCCATGTACCAGATCAATTAAGGAAGAAACTTGATGATAAAGGAGAAAAAAGTGTGTTTACTGGCTATGCACAAATTCAAAGGCATACAGACTTTACAATCCAGAGACAAAGAAGGTGATAATCAGTCAAGATGTGACATTTGATGAAGAAGGAATGTGGGACTGGTCTCCAAAAGTCCAAAAGCAGCCGGTGGTAATTCCAGATGGTTGTGAAGAAGAGAATGGACATCAAGATTCAACAACTGATGAGCCAGAAACATCAAGCAGGCCACAGAGGCAACCAAGACTACCAGCCAGATTGGAGGATTATATTGTGGGTAATGATAATGACCCATCTGATGAAGAAATTATCAACTTTGCTTTATTTGCAGATTGTGAGCTAGTGATTTCGAAGAAGCTGCAAATGATCAGAATTGGAGAAAAGCCATGGATGCTGAGATCCATGCAATTGAGAAGAATGAAACATGGGAGGACAGACTTGCCAGTAGAGAAGAAGCCAATTGGTGTGAAATGGGTGTACAAAACAAAGTACAAACCCAATGGAGAAATTGATCGTTTTAAAGCAAGGTTGGTGGCAAAAGGATACAAGCAGAAGCCAGGTATTGATATTTGAGGTATTTGCTCCTGTTGCGAGATTAGATACAATTCGTATGATTATATCTATCTCACTCAAAATAATTGGAAAATGCATCAAATGGATGTTAAATCCGCCTTTCTAAATGGAACCTTGGAAGAAGAGGTGTATGTTGAACAACCTGCAGGATATGTGATTGAAGGAAAAGAGATAAGGTCTACAGATTGAGAAGAAGCATTGTATGGCTTGAAGCAGGCACCCAGAGCGTGGTACAAAAAGATTGATTCCTATTTTGTACAACATGGATTTCAGAGATGCCCATTTGAGCACACTTTATATATTAAAGTTGTTTGATCCAGATGATATTCTTATTGTGTGCCTTTATTGATGATCTAATCTTTACTGGCAATAATCCAAAGATGATTGCAGAATTCAGGGAGGCTATGATTAAATGCTTTGAAATGACAGATTTAGGCCTAATGTCATATTTCTTGGCATTGAGGTCGATCAACAAGATGATGGAATTTTCATATCTCAGAAGAAATATGCTGGTGATATTTTGAAGAAATTCAAGATGGAGAATTCAAAGCCGATTTCCACTCCTGTTGAAGACAAGTTGAAGTTAACAAGAGAAACCGATGGCAAGAAGATAGATTCAACCTATTACAAAAGCTTGATAGGAAGTTTGAGATATTTGACTGCAACTAGGCCAGACATTGTTTTTGGAGTTGGATTGCTCAGCCGATTTATGGAAGAGCCACGTATTTGTCATTTGCAAGGAGCCAAAAGAATTCTGAGATATATCAAAGGTACTCTGACTGATGGAATTTTTTATGCCAATAATACTACTGTGAATCTTGTTGGATATACAGATAGTGATTGGGCAGGAGACATAGAAACAAGAAAAAGCACGTCAGGGTACGCATTTCATCTGGGTACTGGCGAGTATCGTGGTCCTCAAAGAAACAACCAGTTGTTGCACTCTCAACAGCCGAGGCAGAGTATATAGCTGTAGCCAGTTGTGCAACACAGGCAGTATGGCTAAGAAGACTTCTAGAAGTGATGCATCAGAAGCAGGATACTCCCACAGGGATATTTTGTGATAACAAGTCTGCCATTGCACTATGCAAAAATCCAGTTTTTCATGGTCGGTCCAAGCATATAGATATTTGGTTTCACAAGATCCGAGAGTTGGTTGCCGAGAAAGAAGTGGTGATCGAGTATTGTCCAACTGAAGAATAAATTGCAGATATTTTACAAAGCCGCTGAAAGTTGAGTTATTTTACAAGTTGAAGAAAATGCTTGGATTGATGCAAGCCTGATTTAAGGGAGACAATGTTAGATATATTAAATTAAGTCAAGGCATGCAATGTGAACAAATCAAGCCACCATGCGAAAAGATTTGTTGCAAATCTTGAATTGATTTAGTAGTTGAAAGCATGTTAATGAATAGTATAGCTTGCATGTTATATGAATAGTTAGCTTTGTTAAGAACATGCTTTGTTAGTTTTGTTTTGTTATGCATCTAAATTTCTACTTTGGTTTGTTAGGCATCAAATATTGCTACTTTGTTTTGTCAGGCATCTAATGTTTTATTGTATTTCATTTGCCTATAAAAGGCCTTGTTACATGTATATAAAATGTATCAAGTTTTAGATTGAAATATTGAAGTGATTATTTGCTCTTTTTCATTTTTTTTGAGTCCTTCCTATGTGTGAGTTTTAGAGAAAATAATGTCCCACTGATATCATATATACATATAATTTTAATCATATATTCAAAATTGAATGTCAAAATGCACCCACCAATGTGACTGATTTCTAACCATCCCATCCAAGGCGCACCCCACTACACCCCACTACATCCAAAAACATGATGAGAAATTAGAAGAGTATTAATACAAAGAAAATGAAACAAAGAACCCACCAAATTGTAGAGACAGAGTTCCACTGTGGTAAACAATGATGCCTCAATAATAGAAGGTGGTGGTCATCCTAAACTTGGTAATTCCAAACTAGTGGTAGTAAATATCACGGCAAAGACAGACACACTTATTTATTCCCAACAATTGAAACAATAATAATAAGAAAAAGAATTAAGAATAAAAAATAAAAATACTAACTTTGAAGATCCAGATTAATCGCAAATCTTCCAAGTTATCATTACCAAGTACTTTCTAGTGGGACCTAATTCAATTTTATCACTCTTTTCCTCCCCCTCATTAAGAAGAGATACTTTCAGTTACTCTCTTTGCCTTTGCTCTGGCTTTAACGGTAAGAAAATTTTTTCACATCATATTCATATCAAATTACATGTATTTAGGACACCAAATAATATAAGAAAAAAAAAATAACGTACCTCTTAAAATCATTATTATAATCTTAATTTGATATTGTTGATAGTCCTTCGAATCATCTAATTTAGGATAGGATCTTCCCCTCCTTCTTCCTTAAGATTGATGAGATTTAATGCATGTGAATCATGTTGTTATTCCATATGTTCCTAGACATATATTTATAGAAGAAGTGGAGAGGGGACCTACCCTTTCATTTAGGGTTGCAGTGGTTTAAACTATACTCTTTCATGAAAAGTTGTGATGGTCCTACCCATTAAGGATTCATCCAACTATAAGTTACACTTATATATACATACACACACTTGTATGTGACTTCAATATCTACCAATCACATAAATGGACATTTCAGGAACCATCAAAATACTATTCAACCAATATTTTAATAAATCAATGGAAGACTAAAACCATAGAAAATAAAATTTTCTAACATCAACTACTGGATATCACATAGCAGATGGATCAGCTATAAGGAATTGTTCAGCTTAAGGGTCTCGAGTTGAACTTTTAATATTGTGTTAAATATTCAAAATGAGAGCTTTACGTCTTTACTGCATCTAATGTCCTATCTAGCTCGAACAGAATTGTGTTTGGTGAATAGGTGTTACCGTGTTAGCACAAAAAATAACTACCCATTGCTTCCTATTTGGTCCTTCACTTTGGTCTATGCTATATAACTAGGCAGTAGCCACCAAGGCATATCAAGTAAATAAACCACCATATTCACTTAACATAATGAAAGGAATGGATTTGTTCTGTTCTTCCCCTGCTTCCACAACAGTGACTTCTAGCATGGATCATCGTTCTATGCTACGCCGAAGCAGAAGCACCAAAAGCTACGACCATGAACGAAGGAAAGCCAATTTCATGTCCCTTGTTCATCTCAATTGCCTATCAATCCTAAGCCTTACTTGGAGAAGCATAGAAAAAGTTCAGCAGATAAGCAACACAGTGATAGCACACGTAGAAAAAGCTCTGTTGAAGTCAGTGACCTATATGTTGGTTCGTCCAGAAGATATCTCCTTAGTGACGCACCATTCATTGACTGGGTATCTGAGTCCAACAAATCCCTGTAATGGCTTCTTCTCAACTTGATGCCAAACCCAAGCCTACGGTAGTTATGAACAGAAATGATTCTCCTTCTCCTGCTTTTAAGTCCTCTTCAGCTCACTCTAAAGACCAGGTTCTTTTCTTTTTCTTTTAATTTTGTTGTCTGTTTGCTAAAGTGCCGGTTTGGTTTAAGATTGAGGTAGAATTGATTTTAGAATCAGTAACAAAAATGAATTTTACATAAATTATGAAACATGTTTAACGAAATTGATTTTATTCAAACTTGAAGATAAACTAAGGCTAATTTGTTGTTTATAAGATGGAGAATAGACTTACTATCTTTTCAATGAAAATTTGGGTTGTTACACAAATTTCTTTTTTAAGTTACATATGGTGATAATAATTCATCTTCTGAAACTTACAGGTTGTGGTTTTGAGGGTGTCATTGCACTGCAAGGCCTGTGAAGGAAAAGTTAGAAAACATATTTCCAAAATGGAAGGTGAGTTCTGTCTTGTTAATATTAATTTAATTTTGGGGTCTCAAAATTAGAGCCTGGGTATAATTATGGTAGTGGTAGTAATAATAATTCCCATTTCCTAAACATTCTAACTTTGATGTTTGTAACATTGTGGTTTATATAGGCTTTGAATTTCACCATATATTCAGTATATAAGAAATTGTGTTGAATTCTTGAGGCATATATTTGGCTAAATATACAGAGTGACATCATTCAGCATAGACATGGAGACAAAGAAAGTGACCATTATTGGAGACGTGACACCATTAAGTGTACTGGCGAGTGTGTCAAAGGTGAAGAGTGCACAGCTATGGCCATTTCCACAAACATCATCAGTACTATCATCATCTTCTACGCCAACATCTCTGTGGTTGACAAAATCAGTTATTAATTAAATAAATATTTTTCTTTCACCTCTTTCTTTTTACTCTTAAGATTTCTGTTGTTTGATACCCCTTCCTTCCGGGATGTGCGTGTTTGTATGATTAGAAGTTTGATCACTTGTCAAGCTATCTTGAGATGTATCGTGTATATTAATTAATGAATAATATTTTCAAGTTCTTCCTTGTTTATACTGAATATTATCAGTACTTAATTACTGAAGTAGAATTTACAAGTTTGTTTTTGGTGTTCATGTGCAGTCTTTGAAAACATTCTGCTAAGGCTGCTTCTGGCAACTGTTCCAATGTTTTTATCTTGTTTACTCCAGCCTATACAAAACACACCTGGTGGGGGACAAAAGTCTCGTCGGTTTTGAAAAGAGAAAAAGGGTTAACGTGTTTAATTAACTTCTGATCTGACAATGTACCTAAGAACCACGTTAATGTGTTCTTGTTTCTGGGAATTTGTCAGAGATATTAATATAAAACATTTATGTGTTTGAGTCGTGAAATTGGTTCATTTGTTGAAGTAACAAGTATAGTTTCAACACAAGAATACAACAGAACATATATGCATTCTCTATGCTTAAAATACTTTCCTGAGTAGCAGTTAGAAATGTAAGTAACTAGATAATTCTTTTGTAAGTAGCATGTTAGCATGTAAAATTATTCAATTATCTTGGTCTAATTATTAGTTTTGCCACAATTTAAATTTGAACTAATTAGTTTATTTCCTCACACCATTACTGATTTGTAAATTAATGATAAGTAGAGAGTAAGAAATTCAAAATAAATGATTGGACCAACTAATATTTTGAATCCGGACAAGATAGCAGTCATGATTTTGAATTGCAACCCATAACCATAATTATGACCATACTTGTGATTTTTTAAATCACATCATGACCGTGATTATGGCTACATCAGCCACATTCGCCATATTCATTAATACAACTAGAGAAGGGGCTGTTTACAACCTTGTAAACCTAAAATGCAATCATGGGTCTCTATTCTTCCAAGCATAAGAACCTTGTCATACATAATGTGCAGTACCATTTCCCATTCGGTTGAATATGATTAATAGCAGCGCTTTTAAATAACATAAAGAGACAAGGTAATGCATGCTAGACAGTGGTAGCAGGAAGCACTCAAAGGCCAGGCTGGTCTGGGACACATTCTCTTCAGCAAAAATGTATTTTCTTTTTCATCTCATCATCATCAAACTCTGGTGGGTCATACCTCAATGACCAATTTTTTTCAGCACTCATCATCACATACACAATTCAGAAGGCAACCTACCCTCTCCACCAAAATTAATGCTAGTAAATATTATAATTATTATTAATACTCATGAAAGTGGTGATGTGTATCTATTAATAGTAATACAGAGTCATCTCATTCTCATTATCTCTGTCAAGAGCTATGAATGCAGTGTTAGTTAATGGGACTTAACATGCAGGTCCCATGTTGGAGGCTTGATCAGTTTCTTTCTTGCTTTTTCTTTTATTTTCTGTTAATATTTGTACATTCTATTTACATTCCCCACAGGTAACGAAATGATGAGAGCAGAGTACACTCTTTATGGTTGATAGTCGAGGTCAAATTTGATGGTGGTGGGCTACTTTTCACGCCTTGTGTGTATGTCATCTTCCTTTTGCTTTAATTTGGAATTCTATCTCTAACCAATGAGACGAAAGGTATATATCATGTGAAAGCAAGCCAGCAAGAGAATTGTAGCCACTATCTGCATGATTTGAGTAATTTACTTTTCTCATTGGCTTGTTTTTGTTTGATTTAATTTGTTTTTTTTTTTTACTAAATCATGGACGGCTGGAAAAAGGAAGTTCCAGAACAGGACAATTATGAGCAAATTATTGGCATTAAAATATGATTTTCGCCAGAGAAATTCGTATATTGGATCGGCGCACCATCCATTGTGAAAGTAAGTTTAGATTTTTTATCCAATTGAAACTTGACCATACTATGGATTATATAAGACTAGCAGTAACAACTATAATTAACCAATGTCTGGCGCAAAAGGATTCCCTATACAAATTATTGATTGATGGACTGATGGTTAGTTTTATGATTTATTTTGGTAGGTTAACATTTAAAAGTTGTTAAATATATCTAATACTCGCTCCCTCTTATTATAAAATTTCTTGAAGAACTGAGTCTTCCTTAATATAAGATCATTTTGCATATTTTTAGATAAATTAATTATTTTTTTCATATTTACCCTTTATTAATGTTTAACTTTTTAATTTCCCATATATTGATGAGTGTGAATAATTATCAAGTTTACCCACATACTTAACTATATCATTGGAAAGTGACTTTGGAGTCTTCCCCTATATGACAATTATATGTCTCTAAAATATAGTGACTTTTAAATAGGGATATATTTGGAATGTTATAATTTTTTAAAGGACCAATACATTAACCAACTTTTTAAACCATGTGAAACGGTTTGAAAGAGTCTTATATACTTTACAACTCAATGTATGTATCAAAATCAAGAAAAAAATGCATAATTGAGTAATGTCATCGGACTAAACAAATTATTTTCGCCTTGTGTAGAAATATTGTGATATTCGACCAAAAAAAAAGAAATATTGTGATATTAACCGGTCATTTCAGTTGTGATTAGTTTGAAGAAAAGTAAAGTAAAAGGAAGGGGAGGGAAAGGAAAGGGAAAGGGAAGGGAAGAATTAGGAGAGGAAAAGAGGGGGTTTTGTAATCTAACTACACTCACAAATATAAAGGTAGAAGAGTCTTTCCTATAAACATTTTCCTTCTTTTCATTTTCTTTCATTCTCTAACTCGCAAATGTACCCTTAATTTTACTTTAGAGTTGAAACGTGATAAATTTAGATATCTAAGGCTAAAAAACATTATATTAAAAAATTTAAATTTGAGTTTGGTCAATTTTCAATGGAAAACTACACACATAATGGGGTTGTTTTTCCGGTTAGAGTTTAAATTTACTTTTGGTTAAGGAAGATTAATTATTACTTTTATCATAGAACCTAAATGTAAGATAAATTCTTAGTTTATTTGAATATCATATTCATTTTATATCATTTTAATTTTTGTATAAATATTTGTTAGAATTTTAACAGTGAAGCCAATATTTGGAAATGTAAACTTTTTCTGAAGTTAGAGAAATTTTAATTTAAACTATAAATAGTGAATATAAGACAAATTAGCATCATGACCCTGCAAAAAATTATTTCATAATGGATTGAAATGAGTGGATTTAGAAGGAAAAACGACCATGAAAAGTGCAGTGCCTAAATATAGATGGAAAATCCTTTCCGCCAAGCAGAAAATACAAAAGGCTAACCAGCAGGATCCCAATGAAACGGTTTTATTTGTGTTTTTATATGCAATCAAAAGAGAAAGAATGAAAGTTGAAAACGACAGATTAAAGAAATGGCTAACACTGAAAACGTTAATCAATTTCACATCTACATGTGATCTGAAGCTTTTTTGTTGGGTTCTCCTTCTTTACGAGACAGGGAAACATAATTTATGAATTAAAATCCATGGATTAGATCAGCTTTGAAGTTAAAACATTCTTTAGAGCCAGAAATTGATGGCAATCGTATACTTGAAAATGAAAAGATCTGCCATACAAAACATAAATTACCCTAAAGTTTGGCAATTGCTCAGTAAGATAAGCAAACGATTAACTATTAATTTTAAACTCTTAGATAATTTTTTGTTTAAAGATTAAATTTTTTGAAAAAATAATATAAATAGATTAATGTCAAAACCCAAAAAATAATAAAATAATTAAAATATTATATTTAGGTGTCTTTTAATTACATGTTATTATATTATCTCCAAATTTATAAATAAAATAAAGCTATCATATAATGTCAAACAATGAGTTAACAATAAATTAGATTGGGGGATTAAAAATGAAATAATAAGTTATAAGCTGAGTATTAATTTAAGTAACGTGTAAAAAATGTTATAAATTAATCATTTCATATAGTATAATATTTGAGCCAAAATCATTTGTCTAACTGAAACGATTTGAATAGTTTTTTTTTTAAATTTTTTTGTAATAGTTACTTTCTTTTCTGCAAACTTTTTTTTTTTTGTAAAACACTCTTGAAATAATATACGGCCATACAAGAAATAAGACCTCGGCCTCATTGCACTCTCCGACTCGTCTACTCAAGGGGAGTTGATTTTAACACCTCCTTTTTACTATTTGCACCACCCATAATGTTCGTAACTTTTAAAATTCCTACCATACCCCTCGTTATCCCACCTTCACCACCGCCACCTCCACCTCCCAACACCCCTCATAACTCTATTAAAAATTTTTTTTCTTTAAAAAACACTTCCGGAAATTAATTTCCAGAAATTTCCGAAAACCAAACGATAAAAATAGCTTCCAGACGTATATTTCTAGAAAAAAGTGGCTTCCGGAAATATATATTTTTACAAATTTCACTTTTAGAGACGTAATTTGGATACGGATTCTATTCCGTCTCTAAAAGTGAAAAATTTATAAAAAAAATATATTTCCAAAAAATTTATATCGGAAAACCATTTTTTTTTGAAATATACGTGGATAAGATATTTTTATCCGGAAGTTTCCAAAAATTAATCTCCGGAAATTAATTTCAAGAAGTGCTTTTTAAAGAGAAAAAAAAAATTAAAAGTTATGGAGGTTGGGAAGTGGAGGTGGTGGTGGTGATGGTGGAGGTGGGATAGGATAGGAAATTTAAAGGTTATAAACATTATTGGGGGGTGTGAATAGTAAAAAGGGGACTCAAGGCCTTGAGCCCACGAACTTTTTTACACATGAACCAAAATACACATATTGAACGAAAAAAAAAAAAACCAAAATTCAGACATGATTTATACTAAGAACTTAAATAAATCGTTTGATAATTAATATATAGCAACATTATAAAAATGTACACTTTTAATATACTTTTACACAACATGATACATATGAACTATTAATTTACAGTATTTATGATAAATCATATTTATCTAAAGAAATATACGTACTCTCTTATAATAAATTTGAGCTCTTAATTATTCTTGAAAGTGGGATAATCTTGATATATATATTTTCTTCTCATGAAATCATGTCTTCCTCATATATTATGACATTTATTATGAGCTTCCATATTAAATCAAACTAAATTAATTTCCTCTTTGATTAATTATTAAATTAAATTAATTTTTTTCAAATTTTTAATTGATATTTAAATTTATTGAATTAAAATTAGACATAATAGTTTTTAGAAATTATTGAAAACGTTTTTAATTAATTACATAAATTTTGAGATTTTTAAAACTAAAAATTTTAAACATCTATATTTATATCTTTGATTTTTTTTATTATAATATTTTTTTATCAATCAAACCACTATTTTTAAAATTCTTAACTTCATCTTTTTCTTGTCTAAAAAAACCCATTACGCCGCAGGATACTTGCTAATTTCTACTAA
Source organism: Sesbania bispinosa (assembly GCA_026901365.1). NCBI lineage: Eukaryota > Viridiplantae > Streptophyta > Magnoliopsida > Fabales > Fabaceae > Sesbania > Sesbania bispinosa. The sequence goes on along the minus strand of QLOH01000046.1, from coordinate 1,832,360 downwards.
ATATATATGATATATTCTATATATTTATATTTGAGGGTAATATGTAACCAAAAAAAAATATTTGAGGGTAATATATATGTTCTTTGGTTTTTTTTTATGTATAATGATGAAACCAAATATTTAACTATAAGAGCTTCTCTTTATTTGCAAAGAATTGCCATTCCGACAAAAAAGAAAATACTTCTTACACTACTAGCGTAATCGATACAATTTTTTTTAAACCCCAGTTTTTTTATATATATATTTTAGGGAGAATCAGGGTTTTTTTACTCAAATAATATTAAAAAAATAACTATTTACCTAAATAATATTTTTAAAAAACTATTTATTTTCTGGGGTAGTTTTGGCCACGTAGAAGAGAGAGTGCACACGGTGAATTGTATGGAGCTGGATGAAATAGCGCATCGTGAAACTGCAAATTTGGCTTTACTATGTGACTCTAACTCAGTTAGAGCCATATGTTTTGTCTTATTATATGACTCTAACTGAGTTAGAGCCACATAGTAAAGACAAATCATTTGCCGTGGTGTTAAATAAAGTAGCGCTTTATGTGAGCCCAAACCTTATGGGTACCTGCAAAAATTACCTGCAATAGGCAGGATAAAAGAAACCCGCAAAACAGGTATGAGCACGGGTACGGACAATAGCCAACATTTTTCATGGGGATGGCGTGGGTACGTGCACTATGATGCCCAGCTCGCCCCATACCCGCACTCATATATATAATTATTTAATAAATAATACCATATTAATTATATATAGGGATATAATAATTTTATTAAAATATCTAATATATTTATACATATTTTTAAAATTGATATATATAATATATTACAAATAAAAATATATTTTTAAAACTATCTTTTTGGTACACTCTGGGCAGGGTACCACAGTGTCCGTTCCCGTACCTGCATTTTCAAAAATAACTCGTACCCTCGTGGGCAGTAACTTTGTCCCCGTCCACATACCCATCGGGCACCTATATGCTCGTACCCGCGCCCGTTACCTACACTTTTATTTAAAAATTAACAACTCACTAAAAAAATTAATTTAAGAAAACTATCTCAATTGAAAAATTACTCAAAGATCTTCCGAACATAATTTTTAAATATTAGTGACACAACAATTTAATTAAATTGAAACACAATATGTTGTTGTTATATATTATAAAGTAAAAAAAACACAAATAGATAGTTTTAAAAATATATTTTTAATTTGTAAATATATATAATCAATTTTAAAAATATGTATAATATATTAGATATTTTATAAAAATTATTATTCCTTATATATTATATGATATTATTTATTAAATAATTATATATGAGGGCTGATATGGGGCAGTTGGACATCATAGTGTCCCTTACCCGCGTCCATCCCCATGAACAATGCGGGTTATTGCTCGTACCTGCTCCCATACTCGTTTTACGGGTTTTACCTACCCATTGCAGTACCCATAAGGTTTGGACTCACATAAAGCGCTACTTTCTATAGAGCCACAACAAATGATTTGTCTTTACTATGTGGCTCAAGCCAAATTTATCAGTCACGAGGCGCTATTTCATCCACGCCATATAATTCAATATAATTCACCGTGTACACTCTCTCTCTCTCTTACGTGGCCAAATTACCCTAGAAAAATAAATAATTTTTTAAATATTATTAGGTAAATAATTATTTTTTAAATATTATTTAGGTAAAAAAGCCGAGAATCGGTTCTTCTTCCTACTTGAGCTAACAAGCTTGTTTGGTGGGTTTGTTTTTTTGGGGAAAATAATTGTTTCACACTCGAAAATTAAGTATTAAGTGCGGAAGGAACAGAGATAGAAAGAAAAAAAAAAATTGTTTGATAGTTTTTTTTTACTAAAAATATATATATTAAAACAATATCATTTATGGCCTGGGTTTTTTTTGTTCGTATGGCCTCGGGTTAGATATAATCATAGGATATATGCAGTCACAGCGTAGCCACTCCACTTCCTAGAGCTGATTCGGTATACAACTCCTCCAATAGTCCAACCCAGCGCAATCTCAATCTAGTATCTGCCCCACTCCTCAATGTCAATATATACAAAGCTTACTACTTCATTCTTCTTCAAAATGGCCAACAACACCACTATCCCCTTTCATTATTCAACCAACGCTAGTAAATGAATTAATCCCATCTAGCTTACACAAAAACGCAAAAAATGACCATAAAGCTCCCACTCACTTCTTTTTCCCTAAAACTCATGGTAATCTCCCTCTTTGGCATCACCCTATGGTGTGTTAAAACAGAGAACGTCCCCACTCAGCCTTTCACTTTCTTCATGCATGACATTCTAGGTGGATCAGCCCCTTCAGAAAGAATTGTGTCTGGCATCATAGTCAACACTCAAACAACTAACCTTCCTTTCTCAAAACCCAATAACAGGGTCTTCCCTGTTAAAGGTAGCATACCATTGTTGACACAAATCCTGATCAACTTTCCAACACCATGGTCCTCAGAAACATTGACAAAAACAAGGTGGTTATTGATAGGATCAGTCACTTCCATATGTCACACACCGAATCAACTCCCATTGGGAGCAACAACATTGGATAGGCTTTGTTTGGAAGAATAACAGTTATTGATGATGAAATTACAAAAGGGTATGAGTTTGGTTCAGAGGTTATTGGTAAAGCACAGGGGTTTCATTTGGCTAGCTCATTGGATGGAAGTAGCCAAACCATGGCATTTACTGCTTTGTTTGTTAGTGAAATGAAGGTCATGAGGAGGATGCTATTAGTTTTCTTTGGAGTGCATAGGATAGTGTCAAATGAGTCTTATATTGCTGTAGTTGGAGGAACAGGAAAATATGAAAATGCAAGAGGCTATGCGAAAATTGAGACGGTCTATCCTGATCAACATCCATCTAATGGGTGGATTGACAATTCTTCAGATTACTGTCTTCCTAACCTAGATGTATAGAACTTTTATTCCTTGATATTATAGTAAAGAAGATGTATTAATTCTTTGTAGGAAAAGAAGCAATATTAACTTTGTATCTGGATGAATATATTAATTAATATATATAGCTTTCAATTTACCAATAAAACCCAATAAAGCTGATAGATAACTGAGTCTCTTAAACATTTTGACAGGCTTCAATCCCTCATTAATGCATGAAAAAGACTTTATAGAAGAGATAAAACACACTTCAGTGATCTATACGCCTTAAAAGGGATTAATTTCTTATCCTAGGTTCACAAAAAAAAAAGATATAGCTTTCAATTTAGTGTCAATACTACATGTGTTGGACTGTTGGCTTTGTTTGAGTGATTTTTTTCCTCCTTTTTTCTAAACAGGAATTTAAGGGAAGGGAGAAGATGAACCACTACAACATATGTTGGTTTGAAAGGTTTTTTAATTTTATTTTAAAAATTTAGGGGAAAGGAAGAAGATGATCTAAATAAAAATCTATTAACCTAAAACATTTTTTTGAGTCGGGAACATCTACATCATGGTAGGGCTAGCTCCCCCAGCGGGAATTTTTTTTCATCCACAGGCTCGAACTCGAGACCTTGTTTTAAGAGAATCAAACATTTACTACTTGAACCAACCCCATTGGTAACCTAAACCTTTTTATTGGTCCTGAAACCCTTAAGTAACGTTGTTCTCACATATACCAGATAAACTACACTAGTGGTTTGTTTGAGACTTTAACAAGCCATTTTTGCATAGTAAATTATTTAACGCCATTAAAAGAGAAATGCTTGAGTTACCAAACGAATTTGTACTCACTTGCGGCCTTTTTTTTCCACTATTATTCACGTATGACCAACCACCTCATCAGCCGTGCAATTCGTGTAAGACCCATTCATCCTATCTCTATATGTCAAGGACAACAACATATTAACTTCCCAATAAAATTTCACGAGTAACTAGTACTCAGGTCCTTGACTTTGTGAGCGTCGTGCAATTAGGTCCCTGACTTTACTAAATTGATCCCGTAGTCCTTGACTTTAACCTCTGTCATGCACTTTAGTCCAAACGTTAAGTTTCTGTTAAATCCTCGCTGAGGTGTCACTCAATAAGGACTAAAGTGCAACATTTTTTACAATGTCAGGGACCAAACTGCATGGTGGTCCCTTATCTTCTTCTTCCCTCTTCTCTGCAGAATTCTCATTCTTCTTTTCGTTTTTCTCTTCTTCTTCGCTTTTCTCTTCCTTTCTTCAATCTCGGAGTTTCATAATTGTGTGGTTTTAACCTCACGCAAATCTGTAAATATTTTGAGTATTTGATTATGATGAAAATTTCTTGAATAAACAAACTAGTATCAAAAGTTTGAACTTTTTTAAGACATACTATTTTACGCTGAGGCATGGAAAGCAAAAGGTTCCTCACACTAAATCTGGCTTCAATTTCTCATATGGTAATCTTCCATGCGCATAAGCATGAAACTCATCATTGTCAAACACATAATCAAGAGCCTAATAGGAAATTAAGATAAAAACTTATTGATATTACATCATTGATAGTGAATCAGTGTTTTAGAAGAAAGTATGATGAAGACAAAACTGAGGGCAATGCCAAATCTTTATATCTTCAATCCTGCCATAGTTGTCCACATTCAATATACAAATCCAGGCACATCTTTGACACTTCACTTTCTTCAATATGCAAGCGTTCCAACATATATCTGTAAACAAGATTGGTTAATTACAATACTTTTGTCACATATGGAATAATCTAAATATTAGAGTATCATATGTTCTTGCGACATGCCAAATTGAGACCTATGCTTAATGGGTAGAGTGTCATCCATATCTGTATCAAACATTTTGAACCAGAAATTAATATCACTTCCCTCTTTCCTCATATAATTGAAGTAAACAACAAGTTTACAGTGTGGTTGAAAGGGAATGAGAGAAAGGAAGAGGGAAGAAAAGGTTTAATTGCATTTTCTCCCTTGTTTATTACTAGTTACGTTAATTAAACTCCTTCCATATGAAAATTTTAGGAGGAAACAGAAATGGGAGAGACCAACAAAAAAAAGAGACCTTGGAAGATTAAGAAGAAATGGGAGAGAAGGAGACGAAGAGAAGCGCGGGAGAAGAAAGAGAAACTGAAAGTGTCAAAAATAGCGAAGAAGAAGAGAAAAGCGAAGAAGAAGAATGGGAATTCTGCAGAGAAGAGGGAAGAAGAAGATAGGGGGACCACCATGAACATTGTCAAAAATCTTGCACTTTAGTCCTTATTGAGTGACCACCTCGGCAAGAATTTAACAGAAACTTAACGTTTGGACTAAAGTGCATGACAGAGGTTAAAGTCAGGGACTACGGGATCAATTTAGCAAAGTCAGGGACCTAATTGCACGACGCCCACAAAGTCAAGGACCTAAGTGCTAGTTTACTCAAATTTCTCCGGTGTATAACTTTTGATGAAAAGGAAGCGGAATTATGAAATACAGAACTCTTCTTCTTTTGTAATTTAGTATATTAACCTCACATGAGCTCAACTTGAGTATAGTATATAAAACAAAAATAGTTGTTATATGAATTAGAGAGATCAGTAAGTAATTACTAATTAGACAAGCAGAAGCATTGTGTATCAGAATTACATAACTGTAATGGTGGCAAAGCTAACTAACAACAAACTGCTAACTAATAAAGTGTCAAGCAGAATTTGATCTCATAGAGATGCATGATAGAAATAAATAGGTAAGGATGTCAAAAAAACTCATACTCGTGGATACCGGTGGATATACCCGCAATGGGTACCCGCATATTATATAATGGGTGGGGACGGATATTATACTATCCGCCCACGGGTACTCGCATACTCATTAAAACATATTTTTCTATTAAATATATTTGAATATTAGGATTTTTTTATCATTTTATGATGAGATATAATTTATTTTATATTATTTTTTGATGATATTCTTAATATATTAACACATAATGGTATTATATAATGATTATTTATATATATAGTATGATACTATAATATATTATATAACATTTTTTTTTTTTTTATAAAATTTAAATTTTTAAATATTAATGGATATCTGTGAATATCCGTGGATACCCATTATCCGCATGGGTACCCGGTAATTTTAACGGGTATTTATATAGGTAGTCGCTGCCGCCCCCGCACAGTTGATAAATAGGGGATCTGCAGAGCAAGCCGGATATATGGCAAAGATTTTGAATATTGGGATTCAAATTCAAAGGACAAAAGAGAATACAAAATCAAAGCAGTAAACATCAGTTCTGTTTTGTGCCACGGTCAAATTCAGGTATAACATTCTTTTCTTTTGTTTCAAAAGTACAATATGGTTACATAATGGGATTCATCACACGAAATTCAAATATATTGCAGCAGTTGTAAGTTGAAACGAGGAAGTTCATGGTATGTATAAAAGAGTGAGACAGCTCCTTAATTATAGACAAGATAGGCAGTGAGCTGCAACAGAGTTTCCACTCCATCGGTATTATGTTGCTGATCAGTAACTGGAAAGGTCTTAATAATAGCAAAACCCTCAGCATTAACATACTTTCCTGTGCCTCCAATGATGGCAAGTTGGGATTCTGAGACTTGTGTTCGGTGCACCCCAAAGAAGCTAAGACTATCGGCATAACCATTCTCCTCAAACTTGGCAGTGAAAGCCATAACCTGGCTGGTTCCATCCACAGAACTTGCAATATAAAAGCCCTGTGCTTTCCCCACCAAACCTGATCCCAACTCATGCCCTTCTGTCAATTCATCATCAAACACAGTCATAGTCCCAAACATGAGCTTCTGCAGCGTCATTCCTGCTGGAAGCTGATTCGTATTTGTCACTGGGAGTCCAATCCCACCGTTGTTCATAAAGTTGTTGCCATTGTTCCTGAACACATTCCCTGTGTTTCCGCTAAGTCCAGTGAGGAAAGGAAGGTTGTTGTTGTTCAGAATTCCATTGTTGTTGTTGTTCTGGGAAACGCCATTGTTGAGAGGAAGGTTTGCACCATTGGGCTTAGCAAAGGCAACTTGAGCGTTGACAGCAGGATTTGTAACAACACCAGTAACCCGCTCTCGCTGTGGGGTTAGAGCCACCAAGAATGTCATGCATGAAAAAGGGAGAGTGTGTGGTGCTGCTCTGCATCAGCATTGATGGCTGATGCAGGTGCAGGTGTCACCAATGGAGGGACAATGGAAGAAACAGGGGACACAGCAGAGTCAGGTTCTTCTGGTGCTGTGGCGGGTGTTTCTAGCTCAACAAGGATTCGAGTTGATGTTGTGGAAGTGATTGCAAGGAATATCAATGCTAAAATGATAATGGCTTTGAGGGGCATAGTGGTAGAAGGAGTTTGAAGGCGTGCCATGATAGTGTTTGTTTGATTTGATACTTCGAGTTCGAGGTTGTACTTGGATGAGATGATAGAGTTACAAGGAGAGGTATAAATACTAAGGCTTCAAAGTTGAAACACAAGAATGATGGAACAAATTGATGGAGTTGATAAAGAGGAGTAGTTGATGTATGGAGCTGATCTCACTTCCAATCACTAAAAGTTCATGTTATAGTAGTTAGAACAAAACCGCATGTATTATAATTTGTCACTAACTAGAAATTTGACACCATGAAGTCCTATACATTAATTAAAGAAAACGTACGCATGATCAATAATGATTTTGTTCTACGAATAATAAATTTACTGCCATATTCATTACAATAAAGTTAAACGTACATAAAATATAAGCACCACATTTTTACCACAACTCCTCCCCGATTTTTTTAAGTGTTTTCTTTTGCTTTTTTTCTTTTTGCCCCCTCCCCATCTTTTAGGCTTTTTTTAGCCCCACTCCTCTTTTTACCCTTTTTCTTTTTTTAAAAAATAGTTTTTATTTTTTATTATATTTATTTTTATTTATTTATCTAATTAAATAAAAATATAGATCAAGAAATACAATAAATGATCACATAAAATTTGTGTTAATCATTCATGTTAACATAAGGTTGATTATGTGTCCCGAAACAGTGAACATATTAAAAAATGAGGTTAATGGTGTTTCCGTTTGTGGTTAATAGAAAATGATTTTTGGTTAATTGATTTGTGAGGTTAATTGCAATCCCCGTTAACACAAGGTTAATCATGTGACTAGAAACGGTGAACATATTTAAAAATGAGGTTAATGGTGTATATATCCATTTGTGGTTAACAGAATACGACTTTTGGTTAATTGATATTGTGAGGTTAATTGCAATCTCTATTAACACGAGGTTAATCATGTGACCAGAAACGGTGAACATATTTAAAAATGAGGTTAATGGTGTATCCATTTGTGGTTAACAGAATACGACTTTTGGTAATTGATGTTGTGATGTTAATTGCAACTCCTGTTAACACGGGGTTAATTATGTGTGCAAAAATGAACATATTTAAAATGAGGTTAATGGTGTATCCATTTGTGGTTAACATAGTGGGATTTTTGGTTAATTGAATTTGTGAGGTTAATTGCAACTCTTGTTAACACGAGGTTAATTCTGTGTCCAGAAACGAACATATTTTTAAATGAGGTTAATGGTGTATACATTGACGGTTAACAGAGTGAGATATTTGGTTAATTGATTTTGTGCGGTTAATTGTGTGCACAGAAACGGTGAATGAAGTAGTACATTTGGTTAATAATATCAAAATAGAATAATGATGATAAAAAACTTATGTAAACCCCTCAAAAAAACATATTTATTGTATTTCTTCATCTATATTATTATTTATTAAAATAAATAAATAAATAATAAATATATTAATAAATTAAAAAAGTAAAAGCTATTTTTAAAAATGAAAAAGAAAAAAAAAATAGAAGAAGAAGGAAAAAAAGTAACTGTACGTGCTCCCACATTGTAGAAATGTGGGAGCACTATTTATGTACGTGAATCGCGGTTGTATTCATTAATGTCTCGAGTATGGTTTAGGGTTTAGAGTATGGTTTTTCTAGATTTAAGGGTCCGTTTGGTGGACAGGATAGGATATGATAGACAAATTGGATAACAACAAGATATGGTAAGAGTATGATAAAATCTTATCATATCCTATGTTTGATGCACACCAGGATAAGAGGGAGATAACATTATTTATCTTATCATACGTTTGAAATGGACAGATGATGATAGGATAAGATATTAAAAATATTGATATGACAAAATTACCCTTATTATAAAATAAATTACTTTTAATTTTTACTTTTCAATAAAGCATTCATGAATAAAAATTATTTATTTATAAAAAATATTAATTTAATAAAAAGAATAAAAATATTAAAATAATATCAAAATTATTATAAAAAGAGGAGAAAGAGTGGGGGAGAGAGAATGGGTGGAGAGAGGAGAGAGGGGGAGGAGAGGAGAGAGAGGGGATAAGGGCGAGGGAGAGGGAGGGGAGAGGAGAGAGAAAAAGGGGGGAGAAAGAGAAGGAGTGGAGGGAGAGGGGAGAGATGGGAACAAGAGAGAGGGGGAGAGAGGGGAGCAAAGAGAGGAGAGAGAGAGGCTAGAGGGAGGAGATAGAGGGAAAGAGGGAGAGGAGAGAGAAAGAGAGAACCAATGAGGAAGAATTTTTTTTATCTTATCATATCCTATCGTATTACTCCCTAACCCCTTAGGATAAGAATTACACTAGGAGGAAAGGATAAGATAAGTCACACGATAAAGTTATCATATCCTATTAGTGCAACAAACATATGATAAGTGATATGATAGGATAGGATAAAGTTATCATATCTTGTCTCTTACCTTGTGCATCAAACGGGCCCTAAAGCACTTAGATCTCGTAACTGCCACAATTTCTCAACCATATTCAATCCAATTTGTCTATCTTAAGCTTTGAATTAAAAATTAGTAGTTACGTTAGCCTATAAGCTTCTACTGTGTCTAGATGGGAGAGTATATGAGAAGCTTCTATTTGATTGTGCTTTTCTCTTTGGAGTCAAGGTAAATATGTGTTTCTCTTATTCTGATTCTGATTCAAATTGTGTTTTGTTATATATACTGGTTTTAAGGTAAATGAAACTATGATAGTAGTATAGATACTGGTTTTAAGGCATAACAATGTTATATATGATAGTGATTCATTGTCAAATATTCTTGTAAAAGGCTTCATGTTATATATGACAGTAGTATAGCTAGTCACACACTCTATCATATTGTCATCACAACTTGCTTGTGCTAATTTAGGGTGGCTAAGACAGGGCAAGGAGGTGCATGATAGGGTTGTTAGTTTATTAGATTTGTGGGAATGTGGTTGTTGAGAGTAGTTTATTAGACATGTATGGTAAATGCGGTGCTGTTAGCTAGGCAATCTAGGATGGTGTTTGATAGGTTAGGGAATAAGAATTCTGATGCCTAAATGGTCCTCCCAATGTGTTTGAGAATAATGTTTACAGCTATGCAATCCAGGACAGCTGCTATGTTGATACCAATAATAACTATGGTTTGGAAGGTCTAAATCTGGATCCCTTGTCTTCAATGGAAACTTATGACATTTCACAGTTTGGTTTTCAAACTTTTAGGAGTGGCTAGATGTTAGACAACATGGGTGATACTTTATGGAACATTGATGCTATTTTTACTTTATAAGCTTTTGTTAATGGTTATTTGGAGGAGTTTCTATAATTTGCAGAGAGATGATGAGGATTGGTCTATTGAGAAAATGGCATATGAAGTGCACTACAAGATGAACTAATTATTTAAACCCAAAGCAGTTTCCATATTATAGCCTTTATGGGAGCTTTACATGGATAAGTGCAAAACCAATTCATTATGGGACCAATTTACTTATATATATATATATAGGGGACATATCAAGTGAGAATGACTTTCTTATGTGAGAATAAGAATAGTTATTCTCAACCATCAGATCTTAATAAATAGCTGGGATTAAAATCCCCAAATAATGAGATTGCGTCCTTTCACCCAAACCCTAAACAAATATTTTTCTTCCTTCACAGCAATGCTTCTATTGCTCCCCTGATTCGTATTTCTCCTTTTTATATTGACAATGGCGTACGATAACAAGATTAATTTGAAGAAGAATAGTTATCAATATACGAGAATAATTTGGAGAAAAATCTAGAAGAACAATAAGTTGCAAAAATATGTTGGAGTGTGGAGATCTATTTAGCGCACCCCCCACTCTTTATGATAATTCTCCTCTGTAAGTGTGCACATATACCCTGGCCAAGTTGCCTTTAACAATTAGCATTAAGCGTAAGTTAAAATTTTATAGTATATGTACTCCACCATTAACCGTGTCTGAGAATGATGAAGTGGTCGTGGTGAATTTCATTGGCGGTAGTGGTAGGTCTTGTTGGCAGTGGTGTGAAAAAAAATCAGAATTTTACTAAGATCTGATAATTGGGTATACGTGATCTCATAATTGGGGATTTTAATCCCAGCCATTTATTAAGATCTAATGGTTGAGAATGATTATTCTTATTCTCACGTAAGAAAGTCATTCTCACTTGATATGTCCCCTATATATATATATATATATATATATATCATATATGGTTCTCCAATTGAATTGAGACAGTTCAGATTGAAACACCTCTAAAAATAACCGAAATGTGACTTTGAAAGGAACCATCATGCTCTATATTCAATTTGTTCTGTCTTTGTCAATAGTATTCTGTTCTTGAATATAACTGATCAAGTGTGATTAGATGTTCAGTTTCATTGTCTTATTAGTTATTACAACATTATAAAATAACAACTTAGTTGTTTGTGTAAGCACTGTGCCAAATTGAAAGTACATGATTCAAGATTAGATAAAACTATTATTTGTGTAAGCACTGTGCTTTATAGTATATAATTCTTCTTTATATTGTAATCAATCATGCATTAATCAAGTTTTGGTTTATTATATAACTAGAAATAAAATTGTTAGTTAAAAATTAGTTAGTTGGTTAGAAAATTAGTTAGGAATTAGTTGATAATATTGGCTATATAAGTCATATTCTTCTATTGTAAAGTCAATCTTTCCATTCTATTATCAATATAGAATTTCATTTTCCATTTCTAATCTTTTTTTTTTTTTAAAACATTACCACTTGTCAACTTGAAAGAACTCATTTTGGGGATATTAATGATATTAATAGCTTTCTAAAGGAATGTGAACAGAGTAAGGGAATTAGTCAATCTTTGAGCGAATTCAAATGCTCCCTTCTAAGAGAACTTGAACGGGCAGTTCTGTTGCAAGCAATCAGATTACTCTCATTGGTTCTTATCCATATCATCCAAATCTTCATCCGTAAATGAAGATTGAGCAATGGCATCTGGAGTCCATATCTTTATTGCGGTATCAATCCCATTTGTTGCCACAACAAAATCATGAGGATGACATTGCACACACCTTACAGCTTCTCCATCACCAGACAATCTACTTATAAGTCTTCCCTACCTCTTTTCCCAGATATACAATTTGCCATCTGCACTTCACAACATATTGACCTGTTTGACCAAGAAAATTGGCCTGTTTTAACCGATTCAAAACGGTATCATTCCTCTGAAAAAAAAAAGAATGCTCTAGTACACAACCATTCATGCTTTAGTTTAGGGTCAACAATATGCCAGTGTTTATATGTGTATATTAGATGAGTTGATTTTTTTGGGTCTGAATTGCTTTAGTTTTTTTCTAGTGTACATTCATAAAATCTATTAATAAAAAAATAATTTTAGTAAAAAGTGATCATGTTTATATTTTGGCTAGTGTCAGGAAGTTTTGGTTTTGTTGAGATGGGGTTTTGGTGCCTCCACATCACTCCTTGAAAACCAACCTTGATGTCATCAGTTTGGACTTCATAGGAACATACAAACTAGAGTTTGGCTTGATTAGGTAATCAATTTAGTTCACATTTAGTTAACTTAGCACTTCAATTAAAAAGGTCAATTTAATTACCAATTTCTACTAGTCTACCAGACATACTGTACAGTAATATTTTGATTATAACCCACTATAATATCAATACAACATTTATAATTGCAGTACTTTTTATTATAAAATTTGAGGAGGAGACATATTAGTTGAATTTGTTTTGCAAAATAGACATGTTCCAGTGGCCATCTTAAAATATAAAAAACTATTACTTGGTTGTGTTGTGATGTTAAAATTTTACTAAACAGTTATTGGCTTTAATATTGGATTTCATGACATTGGCATTGCTAATATTTGGTTGTGTTGTGATGTTAAAATTTTACTTACTAATTGTTGGTTGATTTGAAGCAGGCTGGAGCCAAGTAACCACTGAGTTGATAGAAGAATGATTTGAAGCAGGCTGGAGCCAAGTAACCACTGAGTTGATAGAAGAATGAGCAGAATGAACTTGAAAAAATCTAGGTAGTGACATAGTTACTTGTATAAAGTTTTTTTTATTTTTAGATAAGCAAAATTCATTGGTGCTCTAACCCAAATAGAAATATGAAAATCAAATGAAATAATACAAACCCAACCATAAGAAACCAAAACAATAAGCCTATGTTACTACCCTTGTCATATAAAATAAAATAATTTAATTTAAAATAATGAAAACTGAATTTAAAAAATGGGGGAATTTCATTTTTTTATCCAAACAAAAAATTTTAAAAATGAAGAAATTAAATTTTTTTCATCCAAACAACAAATTTTAAAAATGAAGGAATTTCAATTGAAGCAATTGAAATTCTTAGAAATTCAAATTCTCTAGAATTCTTAATTATCTCATCCAAATGCAAGGTTAATGTAATTGAAATTCTTAAAATTTTAAATTTTTTAAAATTGTCAAATCCCCATTCAAATATAAAGTTATTAAGGGTGGAGTAAGCAGTCTTGTTAAGTATACTATTGAATAAAAAATCTGAAGTGGAGATATTGGATTATGAATAAGAAGTGGAGTCCCATGATTGATGGGGATTTGGAAGGGTGGAATTATAGTAACTGATATTGCTATTTGTACTACTTGATCATTTAAAATATATGCCCTCCATGTATATTGTGTGATTTGAATTTAGACTTGGACTTTGGTGATATTTTTATCAATTATTGATAAGGCAAAAGCAACCTGATTGGACCTAACAAATGTCACTAGACGGTATGCACTTTTGGTTAATCTCCTCTATACAGTGGATTAAGAATAAGTATTAAAAGGGGCCTAAGAAATTGTGATGGTTTTAAAGAAATGTATTACTTTGTTATATGTTACAATAATGGTTGCTTGTATTCTTATACCTTGAGGTGCCTTTTCTTAATATATATATATATATATATATATTTTGTTATTTCTGTGAATGTAACTTGATGCTCTGTGTAGCTAAGTAAAAGTATGATTGCTTTTGTTAAAAGTTATTTTGAAAACCACCATAACCTTTCAATCTTATTTTTTATATATATATATATATATATATATATGTATATAAGGATTTGCTAACATACTCCCATTTACTTTTTAGAAGAAGTGCGACTACACTAGCAAGTTATAACTATAAATTTATTTAGTATATCAAAAGGTGTAGCTTGCTAAAATACTCTTTCAAAAAAACAAGTGGGAGTACATTAGTAATTCTCATGTGTGTGTTTGTGGGATCAATTGAAACTACATGTCAAGCTTCAAGATTTACAAACAATTAATAACTTCTTGTAAAATGTGAAATTGGTTAATTCAATCACTGAATCATTAAAATATTGGCTAAAGTTTTTTTTAATGAAAAGTGGAATATTATAGATTAGAAATGTCTGAAGCCACAACTAAAAGAATGCATGATGAGACTTTAGTCCATCAAACACCATTAGAGAGCAAATTTGCATTTGCAGCTAGTGTATGAGCTACATTATTTGTTGATCGTTGATCAAAAGAAATTAAACAAGACATAGAAGACTTCAAATCTTAGCAATCACCAACAATTTGATGAATTTTGGACATAAAGAAGATTGATGTAAAGTTTGAACAAGCCTCAAACAATTTATACTGATAACCAAGTGGTTCAACTCCCATTTAGTATATAGAATCAAAGGCCACCTTATACAATAAAATTTTGGTGGCTGTTATACAATAAAATTGATTCCAAACTCGACTAAATTGTGTTAAATAAAAAATGAGTAAATTTATTTTGATGTGAACCAAGGGAATTCTCTGACTCACAACTAGATACTAATACCTTTTGAGGTGTAGAGATCATCAAACTGACGTCTCTTCAATTTTTTTTTCATACACGTGGTCAATAATAGAACCATTATCAACATGTTTAAGGAACTCAACTACTCCATCCGGTCCTATTTATAAAAACCTTTTTTAAGGTGGGTCTTGGTCCTTTTTATAAGAACTTTTTCATATTGTCTTTTGCATTAATTAATCTTTGACAAAAATACCCCATTAGTGGAGGTAGGTGAGTGATTAATTAGTAGAGAGAGTATGATACAATTGAGTAGTTAAATAGAAAGAGAAAAATAATGGGTCTCAATAAATTCAATGGTAGTCTAGGAAATATGATACACATTCATGACAAATTTATTGTAATCGACTAAATTAACTAACTTCCTTAATCCGTGTGAAGTGGTTAAAAGGTTCTTATAAATAGGACCAGATGGAGTATGTTAAATGCGTGAGGTTTTGTTGGTAGAAAATGGGTAGATTTTATTGGCTATGATTTGTTTATCTATATTGTTGGAATTTTATTTGGTCCACAGGTGTTATATTTGTAATTGGAAAATTTTTTTGGTTGAAGTAATTGGAAATTCTACTTACTATAAACTCCCCTCTTGGAATATTGTCGTGTTCTCACCCCTTGTGAACTTGTGTATGTATTATTTTCATTTTTTGTATCTATGGTTCCATACATAGATCCTATTCTTATGGTCAGAGATTTGGGCTAAATCATTGGCTATCCAAGTGCAGATTGGATCGGGCATCATGCACTTAAATTAAACTCAGAAAATCGAAAGATTGAGCTTAAAGTTACAATAGAGTTATATTTTGCTTCTTTTTTTTAGTTCTTGCTTGGAGAATTTTGTTTGGATATTTTAGAATAAACTTTTTTTTGTCATGTGTATCCACCAACCACCATGGTAGATTGGTAGTGGATAAAATGTACGGGGCAGTGTTCATTAAGTCCTGGGAATGTTAACTAATGTTTAGAAAACTTACCATGTTATGGTTTTGTTGTTTTTGTAATGTGATATGGCTCAGTAGAGCTGCTATGTAGATAACTTTTGTGACACTCTCCTATTTAATCTACTCGGTTCTATATTTTGAGTTGCTATAGCAGTTCTGTTATTTTTTGTTTTCAATTATCTAATAATAACATTCTACAGCTTTAACCATTTTAGTCTTCTTTTCATCAATTTAGATGAAACCTACTCACAAATATAAATCTAAACTTCAAATATTTTATATTAATCTAGTAACATGCTTCAATCTTCGGTGTGAATCTTTACAAACTCTACATTCATCTTTGCCAGCAAACACTGCTTATCTTCTAAGAGTATATTTGGTTTAGCGTTGAAATGCAGTAGACTCACATTTCCAATGCAAGAAATAGTTGTGTTGGGAAATCCAAACTTGAGTTTGGCCTGTTTCAACGCTAAACCAAATACACACTAAGCTAAGCAACTACATATATCCACCCATTGAAAGCAATTTGTTTATGTTGAAATGAAACTATTCATTACTACTACCTTATAACTTATGTGCCAGAAAAATGACCACCTTATCTTATTGTCACACGGGGTTAGAATCAGGGCAAAAGGAATTCAAAATGATATCCTGAAATAGACAAAAGATATCACCACAAAAGATACAGAAAATTAGTCCATACCCAATGCATTAGATGGATGGACTATGGAGATGTAAGTATAGTTACAAGCCCACTTGCACCACCCTTATCCTCACTGCAAGCATGCTTTATCAAACACTACATGTCAAGCTTCAAGATTTACAAACAATTTATAACTTCTTGTAAAATGTAAAATTGGTTAATTCAATCATTGAATCATTAAAATATTGGCTAAAGGTTTTTTTTTTAAAGAAAAGTGGAATATTATAGGCTAGAAATGTCTGAAGCCACAGCTAGAAGAATGCATGATGGGACTTTAGTCCACCAAACACCATTAAAGAGCAAATTTGCATTTACAGCTAGTGTATGAGCTACATTATTTATTGATCGATGATCAAAAGAAATTAAACAAGACATAGAAGACTTCAAATCTTAGCAATCACCAACAATTTGATGAATTTTGGACATAAAGAAGATTGATGTACAGTTTGAACAAGCCTCAAACAGTTTGTACTGATAACTAAGTGGTCCAACTCCCTTTAGTAGATAGAATCAAAGCCCACCTTATACAATAAAATTTTGGTGGCTGTTATACAATAAAATTGATTCCAAACTCGACTAAATTGTGTTAAATAAAAAATGAGTAAATTTATTTTGGTGTGAACCAAGGGAATTCTCTGACTCACAACTAGATACTAATCCCTTTTGAGGTGTAGAGATCATCAAACTGACGTTTCTTCAAACAATTTTTTTTTCCATACACATGGCCAATAATAGAACCATTATCAACATGTTTAAGGGACTCAACTATATGTTAAATGTGAGGCTTTGTTGGTAGAAAATGGGTAGATTTTATTGGCTACGATTTGTTTGTCTATATTGTTGGAATTTTATTTGGCCCTTAGGTGTTATATTTGTAATTGGAAATTTTTTTTTGGTCGAAGTAATTGGAAATTCTACTTACTATAAACTCCACTCTTGGAATATTGTTGTGTTCTCACCCCTTATGAATATGTATTATTTTGTATCTATGGTTCCATACGAAGATCCTATTCTCATGGTCAGAGATTTGGGCCAAACCATTGGCTATCCAAGTGCAGATTGGACCGAGCATCATGGACTTAAATTAAACTCAGAAAATCGAAAGATTGAGCTTAAAGTTACAATGGAGTTATATTTTGCTTCTTCTTTTTTTTTTGTTCTTTCTTGGAGAATTCTGTTTGGATATTTTAGAATAAATTTTTTTTGTCATGTGTATCCACCAATCACCATGGTAGATTGTGTAACATCCTGAGTTTTGGACCAAAAAGGTATAACAGAAGCCTTAGGTTATGGATCCGGCCAGGAGAAGTAGGAAATAAGGTAAAAAGGGAAATTAGAGTTTTGAATGGGAGATTAGGTAACAAATTGAATATCTAAGCTAAGAAGACTTTGCTGTAAGAGATTAGGGAGTATTAACCGAGTGTTGAGTCAAACAACCGTAGGTTGGACCTAGAAGGAATCATACCCTGCATCAGAAAGAAGTATAGAGGTTCAAGAATAGGGAAGCGAGGTTGGGTAAAGAAAACTAAATTAAAGGGGGTTTTGGATAGGAACCTAGTCATCTTAAGGGAGAAATGAGGAAGTTAGGAGTGTGGTCCATAGAGGAAGGTTTTAATTGAGAGAAAATAGGCTTGGAGGAAAAGAACAAAGTTCTGACGGAGGAAAGATAGGACTTAGAAGTTTTTGTTGCAACCAGAGTTTAGAAGAGGGGTTTTCTGTAATCTGCGCTTCATCTGCGCTGAGCGCAAGTGAAGCGCAGGAAACATAAAGCTTTAGGGGGAAGTCTGCGCTTCATCTGCGCTGAGCGCAAGTGAAGCGCAAATTCCAGTGAGCTTTGAGAGAAATCTGCGCTGAGCGCAAGTGAAGCGTATCCTAGAGAGAGGGAGAGACTTCTAGAGGGAGAGACTCCATGGGAGCTTGGAGGAAGAAGATTCAAGGCTAAGGATCTCCAACCCTAGCCCTCCCCAACCTTCTTCCCCTTCTCATCGAGCTCCATTGAGGTGAGTAGAGCTCACACACTTCACCTCCCCTTTGTGTAAACTCCTACATGCACCCACTCCTCCCTTTCCTTTTCTCTAGGTTGTAGGTGCTTATTAGTGATATTCTACCGATTGATTTTTAGTTATTGTGGGTTATTGAAGGGGATTGGTGTTTGATTCCAACCTAGGGTTTGAAATTGGGGATTTTTCCTAGGGATGTATGCTTTTAGTTGTTTTACTGGATATTATGACTTAGATGTATGCGAGTAACATGGTTCATATGATTGTTAATATCTGAAGCTTATTGTTGGAAAACCCTAGGATTGAGGATTGAATATATATGTTCATGCTCATGTTACCATTGCAAGGTTTTAATCCTAGGACCTATATGTATACTTTATTGCATGATTAGAAATGTATAGATTATGATTCATGAAACGAAATGCTCATGCTCATGCTCATGCTCATATTCATGTTTATAGTCAAGTACACATATTTTCTTGCATCATGTTCAAGGTTTCAGTAAAACCATCATGTTTCAAGTAATTAAGCTACTTAACAATCAAGTGAAAAGATTCATGTTAAGGCTTCGGCCATCACGGGTCTCAGACCAATCATGTTAAAACTCGGCTTCGGCCATCAGGTAATGGTGGCGACGTAACGTCCCCAAGGGGGATACCCCTTGTAGTCTGAGCTCAGGTCTAGCTACATGTCAAGTGATAAGACCCCTTGCTGTTGGGTTAGCATTTCATGTTAAGAATGATTTTCAATATATCATGTTAAACTTGTTTACGAGCTATCATGTTAAACTTACTTTCAAATTATCAGGGCCATCAGAGTCAAGTAGTGCATCATGTCAACTTCCATGCTTAGACATTATTGATTTTCGATTTAAGTTGTTATTACTTGTTATCCCCATCATGTTATGCTTCACTTGTGGTATGCTATATATGTATGCACTGCTTTGCTCACTGGGACGTTAGTCTCACCCCGTTGTGGGTTTACATTTTTAGATCTCCAGGCAGGTAGCGAGGATTATGGCACCGCTGCAGCTTAGGAGTTTCGTGGGCTTGGAGCCCCTCTTTTTACTGTAGTTCTTGGGTTGACTGTACTCATATATATGTGTGTAGTTTTTATGCTTCCGCTGTTTAGAGCCCATGGAACTGATGTAACCATGATTTATGGAATGTAATGTGTTCATAGGTTATGTTTAAGTAAACGTTGGATTAGTTAAACATGCATGTAGTTAGTTATTGATATCGACAATGTCGCGAAAATAATTCCCTCAATTTGGGATTTATGCTTCCAACGAGCATAATTTCCTAATTCTGGGGATTAGGACGTTACGGATTGGTAGTGGATAAAATGTACGGGGCAATGTTCATTAAGTCCTAGGAATGTTTAGTAATGTTTAGAAAACTTACTATGTTATGGTTTTGTTGTTTTTGTAATGTGATATGGCTCAGTAGAGCTGCTATGTAGATAACTTTTGTGACACTCTTCTATGTAATGTTCTCGGTTCTATATTTTGAGTTGTTATAGCAGTTTTTTTTTTCAATTATCTAATAATAACATTCTACAACTTTAACCATTTTAGTCTTCTCTTCATCAATTTAGATAAAACCTACTCACAAATATAAATCTAAACTTCAAATATTTTATATTAATCTAGTAACATACTTCAATCTTAGGTGTGAATCTTTACAAACTCTACATTCATCTTTGCCAGCAAACACTGCTTATCTTCTAATAGTATGTTTGGTTTAGCGTTGAAATGCAGTAAACTCACATTTCCAACGCAAGAAATAGTTGTGTTGGGAAATCCAAACTTGAGTTTGGCTTGTTTCAACGCTAAACCAAACACACACTTAGCTAAGTAACAACAAATATCCACCCATTGAAAGCAATTTGTTTATGTTGAAATGAAACTACTCATTACTACTACCTTATAACTTATGTGCCAGAAAAACGACCATCTTATCTTATTGTCACATGGGGTTAGAATCAGGGAAAAAGGAATTCAAAATGATATCCTAAAATAGACAAAAGATATCACCACAAAAGATACAGACAATTAGTCCATACCCAATGCATTAGATGGATGGACTATGGAGATGTAAGTATAGTTACAAGCCCACTTGCACCACCCTTATCCTCACTGCAAGCATGCTTTATCATAGTTTGCCAGCTCCCCAAATCAAATTCCACTTTTCTCTTCCCCATCTCTTCCAAAACAAAGCAGGCACCATCAATATTCCCAGAGTTCAACAGGCCAATAACCAAACAATTAAATGTTTCAGCACGTGGACAATGTCTACTTGCTAGCATTGCATTCAAAACATTCAGACCCACCTCAAAATCCCCAATCCGGCATAAACCATCAACCATCATCCTGTATGTAGTAGCATTTGGCTCAATACCCCCAATCTGCATCTCAATTAAGACTTTGTAAGCTTCTGATGTTTTACCTTCCTTGCAAAGATAATTTATCAATACATTGTATGTTACAACATCTGGCTTAAGCCTCCTTTTTTTCATCTCATGGAGTAATGCCTTAGCCTCTTCAATCCTACCTCTCTTTCCTAGATCATTCATCAAAACAGAAAAATTGATCCGCTGAGGTTTACACCCGCGATACGCCATATCAAACATTAACTTCTTAGCTTCCTCATACTTCCCCAAAGAGCACAAGCCTTCCATCAACAATGCATAAGTTACTTCATTTGCATATTTTCTTTTATAGTTCATATCCTCAAGCAAGGTCATTGCTTTATCCAAATCACCCTTTCTAGACAAAAACCCAATGAGACTATTATAAGTCACAACACTAGGCTGCACTCTCTTCTGAAGCATTTCATCAAACACCTCACATGCTTTTTCCCACTCACCCTTCGCTAACCAACCCTTAATCATTATATTGAACGTGACCGTGTTTGGACGAAAACCCATGTCATATGATCGACGGAAAGCATCGTTGGCCTTGTCAAACCGGTCGTTATCAACCAGAACATTGAGAAGTGCGTTGAAGGATTGCAACGTGCGGACGCAATTGAACAGGGGCATTCTGCGAAAGAGTTCAAAGGCTTTTTCGGGGCCGTAATGTTGAAACAGAGCAATGAAAACGCTCTCTCTGCAATGCATGTCCGTGTGTTTCATATGAGCGAGAATCGTTTCAACGGCTTCGAATCTTCTAGAACGAGCCAGTTTGTAAAGTAATGCAGCGTAGGAAGGGTAATAGTGCTTGAAACCCTGTTCCTTGTAACGGTGAAACAGGGACAGAGCTTCTTCCGGGTCTTCAACCTCTTTGACTTGGGTGATGAAAGGAATGCGCTTGCGAAGCTTTCTTTGAGATCGTTCAGGTGAGTGGGTGTGGAATAAGGCTTGATTATTAGCATAATGGAACAATGGTTTCAGATTAATCACTTTGGGTCTTTGATATATCATTCAAGCGGGAAGGAACAAATCCGCACCAGTCATTCGAATAAAAAACTGGAAGACGGTGAGCGTGTGAACTATGAAGAGTGGTGAAATGGTAGATCGGCACGACCAATACTCAAAAAGTTGGGCATAAAGCAACGTAGATGTTTGGTTCTTTTTTAATAAGTCTCGTGTTTGAGTTCGCTGCTGAGCTGGCCCCACCTAGGGTGGCAAAATGGGTTGGCCTGGCTCAGCCCTCGATTATCCCGTCAAAAAACGGGACGGGCTGGGTTGGCCCTAAATGAAAAATGGACGAAAAATGTCAGTCCAGCTCATATTTGAGCATGATGAACGGGCCAATGGGTCAGCCCTTATAATGAAGCGATTTTTTTTTGTCAAATTAGGATGGATTGAGATGGGATAAACGGGTTGGCCCACAAAAAAGAATAGAAAACGTGACAAAAAAATAATAAAATTAAACTTTAACTTAAAAAATTAAAATATAAAGAAACTATTACAAATATCATCAAGCACCAAATTCAGTGTTTATCATTTATCAGCCAAATTAGGGACCTGCTATAAGGGAGTTGCTGGTTTCTGTTTACAAATAATAAGGTGAACATGTGAATTAAATATCAGCCAAATTAGGGACCAAACGATTACAAAGAATTCTGGTTTCTGTTTCTTCTTCTTTACATGTTCTGGTTTCTATTTCTTTTTTGGTTTCTGTTTCTATTTATTCACAATAAGCATAGCTCTGGACAATAAACATTATTCAAGCTATATCCTTCAGGATTCAATTTTTATATGCCAAACTAACATAAGTACGGATCTGCTATAAGGGAGCTGCTGGACGTTGCAGAAGACGCGAACGCGGAGGCGGAGGCTTGACCGGAGACGTTGCAGAAGACGCAAACGCGAACGCAGAGGCTTGACTGGAGTTGTTGCAGAAGGACGGACCTGCTTGACCGGAGACGGACTCTGTGCGCGGATAAGGAGTTGTCGCTGTGTGCGGAGGATGAAGGCATGAAGGGACGAAGGACAAAGGCACGAAGGGACGAAGGACAAAGGCACGAAGGGACGAAGGGAGGACGACGCTCTCTGTCTCTGTGTCACTCTGTGTCAAATGAGGAAGAGAAGTGTTGAATGAAAAGTGAAAACAAAGGAAAAGGGAACCCTAAAACCCCCCTCACGGCCCATGGCCCATGTCCCAATTTTTTTTTTAAAAAGTATCAGCCCTACGGGCTTGCCCGACCCGAATACTCCTTCAAGCTGTTTTTAATGGGCCAGAACGGGACGGGTTAGACGGGCCAATGGGTTGAAAGTCCCAACCCAGCCCTATAAATTTGACGGGTAGGGCCGGGCTGGCCCATCGGGCCAAGCCCGTTTTGCTATCCCTAGCCCCACCATGAAGTTGATGTTCAGGCTCGAACATTGCCTCCAGAGGAAACTTGTGGTTAAACCAAAAAAAAAAAAAACAGAGAGTTGGGTATAAAATACTATGCAGTGGAAATTGTTTTGGCAAAATTAGTTGATAAGCTAACTTGTAGCTGATAAACTAGATGCTAATTGATAAGTTCCTAACTTATAAATTCCGAGTTGATAAGCTAGCTTATTGAATTAGGACTGTTTGGTAGAACTAGCTTATAAGCTAGTTGGTCAGCTTATAAGCTAGTTGGTAAATGTAAAATGACATAAAAGGATATAATTACATAAGTTTTATTATATAAATTCTATTTGTATTTTCTAGACAAAAATATATTTTTATGTAATTATAATTTTAGTTTTTTTTTAAATAATTAAGTTCTTATTATACTTTTTAGTGATAAAATATTTAATTAAAAATTAAAATAAATAGTGAAATTGATAAAATAAATAGTATAATATAACAATAATTTCATAAAATAGTAAAAAAAAAATAACAATTTAATTAATTTATAATTTTTTAAATTACTTATTATATAGATAATAATAGGTAAAAAGAAATTGAAAGATTTTTGTAACTAAAATTGAGAATAGGTAATAATAGGTAAAAAGAAATTAAGGATAATAAGGGAAATATATTAAAATATAAGAGATAGTGATGGAAGAAAATTAAATATGCTACAAGCTAGAAGCTAGGTGAAGTAGCTTGTAGCTTATAAGCTAGAAGCTCCTAAAATAAGCTACTTTGAGGTAACTTACCAAACACTTTTGTGTTAGTCAAACTAGCTTATAAGTTTTGCGAAACACGCTCTAAATTCATGATTTTTCACACTTACATAGTTATAGTAGTATTTTACAATTTTCAATTCACACTCCATTTATCTTTCTAACATTTTTTTCTTTTCTATCACATAAATTGTTATATCTTTCACTTTCTTTTTCTATTTTTTCTTTTTATTTCTCTTCCCTACATCTCACACATCCAAAATACCGAGAGTGAATGTTTCATTTCCTTAAAACATCACCCTCAATTTTTTTATAACTTAAAAGAAAATTATCCATAGACATCCAAGGGGTTATAGATTAGGGTGTTCATATCTAATCAATCCAATGTAAATTGTAAAATCGAACAGAATAAAATGAAAAATTGAATCAAATTGAAATTAAAAAAACCAAAATCTTCCAAAAAAAAAAAACAAATATTTTTTTGTTGGATTGGATTGGTTTTCAGATACTATATTGAAAATCAATCCAATCCAAAATGAACTTATATACATATATATATTATTTTAGTTTTAAAATAAGTATATTTTTATATTTGTATAAGTATGTATTTATGAAATCACTCATTCTAATACACTTTTATGGTTTTATTATCTAATATCTTTTTAATATCATTATAAATGTATCAATTTTATATTGATTTTTCATGTATCATGTTCTCCTTTTTATATAATTTTATATTTATATTATAGGTTTCGATCAAAATGCGTAAAAGAGATAAAATAAAATACCAAAGAGTTGTGGCTCAGTTGGCAACGCAGAATGAGATTGTGGGAAGAGCTCCCGGGTTCGATTCCCACTAAACACATTCTTCGGGAGGGGTGAGGAGCCTTAACTGTGACTAAGCCCCGAATAGGATTGCCCCTGGTAATAGGAGATACCTATGGTTTACAAAAAAAATATATCATTAATAAAATTATAAAATAAAACACAATATACATCAACAAGTTATTTATTACTTAGAAATGACATTTATTTTGTTTCAACATGTTATTTGGATTTCGTATCATTTTCATTTCAAAACCTTTAACATTGTATTATTATTTGTGTTGACTTCAATGTTTTCATGTCTAATAGTTAATGCATTATTATTTCATAATTTTATCACTTTTATCTAATATTTATTATCTCGTTAAGAACCAATCAAATCCAATTTAAATTAGATCGGATTTGAAAGAAAAATTCAAAACCGATTAGATGATAAATAATAAAATTGCAGTGATTGGATCAGATGATTTCTTGCCTTATAACCGATTCAAATTGGACCATGAACACTCCTAATATAACAGCAAATTTTCAGTACTCTCGTAGTAATGAATACTCGATGCTCTCTTACCCTATTTATGATTAGAATTTTTTATTTTAATTTTAAAAAAAATTAAATAGGGAAAAATAACCGTGAATTGGCATGCGTCAAAATTATAGTGTAAAACCTACAATAGAAGTACTAAAAAAATTTCCTAATATAAACATCCAAATAAAGATAGAAAAATAAGAAAGAAGAGTGATAGATGTGATATGTGATGTCATGTGACAAGAAGAGAGAGATAGGTAGTTAAAGGGTGTAAGTGATGTATAGAATTAATAGGTGTTCCTCTCTCTTCACCATCCCTTTTCCCACTCCCTATGTTAACATTCCCCCCCCCACCACCACTCATCTCCTCTCCTCACTTTGTCCTCCCTCATACCAAAGCATGAAATGAAAGCTTTTGTGGTCCTACCTCAAACAACATCTATGAAGATTTTCGACAGAGAATCGAAACTGACCAAGAACCAAACAAAGGCATCACACTTTTGGTTGAGCTGTTTTCAATACTAAATAAGAGTGACAGACGATAGATATGAGATATTCGATAGCCATTGGAAGTGAAGGTGGCACCTGCAGCAGAGGAGATGACATTATGAAATGATGACATCATGATGGTTCTAAATAGGGATTAGAGACAGAACTTGGTAGTTCACTTTACTGGTCAAGGATGTCACGAGCTAAGGAGAACAAGATGGATCGAAATGGAGTTCCTATGCAAAGACGTCCTAACTGGTGATTCCACAATGATTACGTGATCAGGAGAAGCTGGAACGTCGGTGACCAAAGATTGGAGGGGGGGAGGGAGAAAGGTGGTGTGGGAGAGGGAAAATGTTGAAGTTTGAAGTGGGAGAGAAGAGGGGGTGGTGTGTGAGAGAAGAAAAGACAAGGGCATTTAAATCATTAAAAAGAAAAAAAAAGTTGGGGTGATGATTTAGTAAAAGAGGGTGGTGTAAAAAGCAACTACCTTGTCCAACTCCATAAGCCCAAGAGATCATTTGCCGTTACTTGCAAGTCCTTTGTTTTTTTTTTTTTTTATAATTATTGGTCCTTTTTCTAAAGAATGGCCTTTTTAGGACGTTGTTTCATGGACAAAAATAAATGAAAAACATTTCTTTTAAGACTCCAATTTTTCTGACAAAAAAAAAGACTCCAAATTTGAAGTGTCATAGGTGTACATGAGAGAGATGTGAAGAAGAGGAGAATTTTAGGGTAGATCTCTATATTTTGGGTTTATGGTTGACCTTTATTATAAATAATGAAAATTTAATATTAAAAAATAATAATATATTTTATTAATTTAAATTTACTTTTTATAGTAATAAAGTGTGGAGTTTATTGTAGACCCAAAACATAGGGGTCTACCCTAAAATTCTCCTATAAAAAAAATAAAGAGAAAGTGAAAGATGTGATAAGTGATGAGAAAGTAAGAGAGAACAAATAAAAAATGAGGTGTAGAATGAGATATAAAAGAGTGAAGTGTGAAAAAATTAGTATTGAAAATGAATAAGGAAGAATAGTTTGTGGTTAGTTATTATAAGAAACAAATTTTATAATATTAAGAGGGTCTTCTGATAAGTATTCTTATAAGAGCAATGGTTAAAGAAATGATATATAAAATTTTGGCTTAAATATGTTTTTGGTCCCTCTAAAATACACTCATTTTTATTTTAGTCCCCATAATTTCTTTTTTAGCTTTTCGTCACCCTAAAATCATTCTTTTTCAAAATAGTCCCCGCCATGAGACTAAGTTAACAGAGTGCTTATGTGGCCGTTAACATGTTTGTTGACCTGAATTTTTCAGACTTTTGTGGCATTCAATATGTCAATAAATTTGTTTTGTAATTTATTTTATTACATAAAAAATGGAAAATTATTTTCTCCAAACCGAGAAATCTGAAAATAATTCTTTCTCCGAGACACCTCTCTCTGTTGAAGCAACATTCTTCTCATTTTTTCAACCCCATTTCGCCATTTTTGAGCTTCAATATCAATTCTTCCAACTCTCAACAACCCTGATGCTCCATTCTCGCATATCTGAGGTAGCCATTCCTTACCTCAATCAAAATTGTACTTGGTAGCAGGTATTTGTTCTTCAACTTGTATTCCATTGTTCCATATTGTACTACAATATTCCAGATTTGAAATGACTGAACTTGTTTGCAAAAATTTTTTATAGAATGAAATTTTCCTCATCATCACGTTTCTCCCAACGATCTGTGTGTAAACGTAGGGAGGAATTGATTTTGCTAACATCTAAGACAACATCTAATCTTGGAAAACAAATTTGGAGGTACAAATTCTGGAATGTAAGAACGCCAAACCCTAACTTTTTTAGTCCCTCTAATATACAAGCATTTTCATTGTTTTTCATTTTAGTCCCCCTGATTACTCCTTGAGAACTTATTAATTTTGTTCTGCAATTTGTTACAGACCCCTAAAACCTGTAATTATTTATGTTCGTGTGAGGATAGGAATCTACCTAGTGAAACTTGTCCAAGCCAAGAAGTAGATGAATTAAAAGAAGAAGTGGCAAAATTAAGGGAGGAGGTGATCTTACAACGCAAGCTTAAAGAGGAGAGATTTTGGAGGAAAATGATGACATGGGTTGTGTGGGGTTCCTGGGTTCCTCTCACCCTATGTTCCTCGCAAATGTCATCGCCACAAGCTCACCAAGTAGAGCAGACGCAGGATCAATAGCGTTTTAGGGCAAGCATAGAGGGTAAGAAGACGAGAAGAAGGCCAGAGAGAGGTGTCTCAGAGAATGAATCTTTTTCTAATTTATTTATTTGGAAAAAATAATTTTCCCTTTTTATGTAATAAAATAAATTACAGAGCTAATTTATTAACACATTGGGTGCCACATAAGTGTAAGAAAGTCAGGTCAACAAACACGTTAGTGGCACATCATTTTGTTAACTAGTCTAACAGCGAAGACTATTTTGAAAAAAAAAATGATTTTAGGGGGACAAAAAGCTAAAAAAAATTAGGAGGACTAAAATGAAAACGAATGTATTTTAAAGGGACCAAAAACATATTTAAGCCTAAAATTTTTGTTATGGGAAATCACGACTAAAGGTGGAAATAGGCTGAGTCGAGCTAGGTTTTCTAAGGTCTGACCTATTAAAAAGTCTTCCTGAAAACTTGTTTTATAATAAGTTATTTAAATATGTTGTAAGCATATGTTTGAATAAACTCATAGATTGGTTTGTCTTTTATATAAGATGACATACTCATAATATAAAAGGTAAAATGTTTTTAGTTCCTATAATATTAAGTGAAATTGAGTTTGGTCCTCATAATTTGAGTCCCTTTTTTCTGACATCACTCCAAATTAGTCTTTATCACCCTTCCACTAGGGACTAATTAAAAGCACATCCAATAAAAAATATTGCGGACTAAAAACACACACCTAAAAGGACAATTTTTGGGTGTTCTTTTAAAGGACTCAACACACTAATTTTAAATTATGAGGACTAATACCAAATGTACATAATTTTACATGGACTAAAAACACATTTTACCATAATATAAATAAGTTAATGAGTATAGAAATATGAGACATTATAATAAATGGGACACGATTCAGGTATCAAACTTGTAGAGTTATATCACTTAATCTTCTTGTAAAATATGAATTTGACCAATTCAACTGTTAAATAATATTATATTACTTTCATGATCACGTATATCAAATTTCAGATAATTTGGACATTCGTAGGTATGTTAACTAATAACGAACATTTACTTATATTTTAAAAATATATTATTCATTAAAATAAATTATATGATTGAATCTATTTAAAAAGTTTGATTGACTTTTTAAAAAGATTTGACTGGATCTTTTTAATAAATTTGATTGGCTTGGATCTAACGTACACTACCTCGTAGGCTCCTAACGAGTTACTTGACCTATTACCACCCCTAATCATGACATTCATTACTAACATTAATTTATTCATATTTAAAAAAAATATTTTTAAGTTACTTAACACCTGTCAGCATTTTCAATATTAAAATAACTATAATTTTTAATAAATTATTACTTTGTGTGTAAAATCAATATATTTATCCTATTTATAAGACAATGTTTGAAACTTTTTCATGATCTTATTTATTAGACAAAGTACACAAATTTATAAGCATTTATTGCTTTTTTTCTCATATTTGTCTCAGTTGATCATTAAAAGTTTCAAAATGACACATTTACCATGATAGTGGAGTTTAATTTAAATAGCGTTAAACTTGTAATCTTGTAATGTAAATTTTTGAAAATCGATGCATTAAATACTTTTTTTAATATGTGTGTTTTTGTGTGAATTATCGTATAAATGGAATGGGAGGGAATCAGGACGTAGCCAAGGGGGCTGGCAGGGGCCACGGCCCCCCAAAAATTTTTTAAATTTTTTATTAACTATATAGGTCCCGTATAATATATTTCACGAACTATTACTTCGACCCCCTAAAAATTTCGTAGATTCTGTAGTATTAAGTACTTCTTTACGACTCTTGCTATTTATCTTTATTTTGTCAAAAAAAAAGTTTGAACTTTTTATTATTTCATTTTTATATTGGTTATTTTTTTTCTTTAAAGAAGATTGTGACACTCTTCTACCCCAACTCTTATATAATCAACGAAGCGGAAGACTTGGGAAAATAACGAATCACATTGGGTAAAAAGGTTCACATTTCAACTCAATTAAAACCTCAATTCTTTCAAAGTCAACTTATTCAAAATAGAAGTTGGAGTCAAAAGGTTTTCAAAGTAAATAAAATATTACTACCTCAAAAGTTAACAGTAAAATATCATTCTTAGCCTTATAAGGCACTTAAAACCGTTTACACAAATCTCTCCAAAATAGAAATATAAAATAAAACTCCCACTACTAAGCCCTGATGTCACATGTATCAGGACGACACTCATCAACTCAATACTCGGCACCTGAGGTGCCATCGTCATCACCTATAAATAATAACCACAGATAGAAACGGTGAGGAAAAGAATACCATTCATACATACACATAGGAGACTACCCTATCCTCACCCTCATGTAAACAACATCATCATATAACTTATTCTAATATCAAATGTAAAGCATAATCATCATCATCATATACACCAACAACATCATCAATATCACCACAATCATCATAATCCCCATTATCATCACAGTCATCATTATCATCATTATCATCATATCATCGTACTCATCATTATCATCATACTCATCACAATCATAAATATCATCATTTTCATCATATTCATAATAATCATCATATCATCATACTCATCATTATCATCAATATCATCATACTCATCACAATCATCAATATCATCATTTTCATCATATTCGTCGTAATCATCATATCATCATCGCCATCACCATCATGCGCCTCCCTGAGTTGTACTTCACCCACTCTAAGCTTGTACACCTCAAGTACCATATTCAATTTCATCATAATCAGTGTTCACCTCCCTGAGTTATACTCAGGTACAATCATCAACATTATCATAGTCATTACTCACCTCCCTGAGTTATACTCGGGTACCATAATCATTAACATAATCATTACTCATCTCCCTGAGTTACACTCAGGTACCATCATCCATAACATAATCAATACTCACCTCCATGAGTTACACTCAGGTACCATCATCCATAACATAATCAATACTCACCTCCCTGAGTTACACTCAGGTACAACATTCACCTCCCCGAGCTACACTTCATCCCTCACTGGGCTTGTGTATCCCAAGTACAATCACCTCCCTGAGTTACACCTCACCCCTCACTGGGCTTGTGTATCTCAAGTCGATCACCTCCCTGAGTTACACCCCACCCCTCACTGGGCTTGTGTATCTCAAGTACAATCACCTCCCTGAGCTACACCCCACCCCTCACTGGGCTTGTGTATCTCAGGTACAACA
This sequence comes from Sesbania bispinosa, assembly GCA_026901365.1. Lineage (NCBI taxonomy): Eukaryota > Viridiplantae > Streptophyta > Magnoliopsida > Fabales > Fabaceae > Sesbania > Sesbania bispinosa. Next base: position 1,800,737 of record QLOH01000046.1, on the reverse strand, counting down.
TCATATATATACTCAAGCATCATTTACAACATAAGGTTAATTAAATCATCACCATTATCACCTCCCTGAGTTATACTCAGATACACTATTCACCTCCCCGAGTTAGACTCAGGTACAACACCAACATCATCATCATCCATCATTATAATTAGCACCATTCATCATCATCATGCTCATCATTAAAACAACATTATCATAAAGTGATATACACTTATCATCATTACATCATCATCAATAATTACATTGCATATTATGCACACCAAAACATCATCAATATTCATTATCATTATGAATCTCATTGCATATTATGCACACCAAAACACCATCAATATTCAATATCATCATCAATCTCATTGCATATTATGCACACCAAAACACCATCAATATTCAATATCATCATCAATCTCATTGTATATTATGCACACCAATCATTATAAAGCATTATCACACACCATCAATCATCATTAAACATTCAGGATCTCAAAGTCCACCCTGGTAATCGATTACCAACCTCTAGTAATCGATTACCTGCAAACAAGGTCTCTGGTAATCGATTACAACCAGCTTGTAATCAATTACCTGCAACCAAACACTTTGGTAATCGATTACAGCCTCTCTGTAATCGATTACCTGCAAACAAACTCTCTGGTAATCGATTACCACAATCCTGTAATCAATTACCAGCGAACAAACAACACTTCTGGGTTGCCCAGAACACACTGCTAATCGATTACCCGCGACGCAGATCACAAATTTCACGATTTCTAACACTTCTACCCCACTCTATTCATCCTCTATTCAATCCTTTTCGATCAAACACCCTTCATAATGATTAATATTCATCAAACTCATCAAAATCATCAATCTTTAACAGTTTTACACGGTTTTCCCATCAAAACCCCAAATCATCAAACCCTTAATTAACCTTTTTTCACTATTCTCATATTCTCATTCAATCCAATCATTATTCACCAAGATTCACAGAATTAATCATCAATCAACATGTTTTCATCATACAATACTCAATATATATATATATATATATCAATTTCAAATTTAGAGTCTTAGAGGGTCTTATGGTTGCCCTCACTACCCAAGCACCCCTACATGCAAATACAAGCAACACCCTCTCCCCAACCGTACCTTAAGCGAAGATCGATTACAGCAAGAAAGTCCCTTTCTTGGTTCTTGATGCTCACTCTGCAGCAATCCCTTCTTGAGACTCAGTTTCTCCCCTCCTTAGCGTTTTGTTCTCTGATGATTATACGAATAAGGATTAGGGTGAACTGATAACCCCTTCTTACTAGAATGCCTAATTGGGCTTGGGCCCACTCTCAACCCCCTTATCTTCTTTTTAAAATGAAGTAGCTTTATGGATAAAACTAATAATAATATTAATCTTATTATTTATTCATCTATTTAATTAATTATATCCTTTACTTATTTATTTAATTTAATTAATATTTTACTTAATAAAATTTAGGATGTTATAAAGATCATAAGATAATATTCAAAATTATACATAAGATTTTATTAGAAATATTAGTCTATAAAAAGTAAAAAGATTAAAAAGAGAAATATACAAGAATTTCAAAGAATAGGAAAGAAGGGAAAAGTATCATTAGGTAACATAATATAACATTAAAAAAGATTTTGTTTGATCTGAATATTTTTTTAGAATTACATGAGAAAAAAAACTAAAAAATTGATTTGCAATTATCTGAATTAAATAAAAGATTTAATGAAAATGCAGTTGAACTTCTTATACTAGGTTCAACTTTAGATCCCAAAGACTTTTTAAAATCATTTGATATTGAACAAATTTGTCAACTCGTTGAGAAATTTCATGCAGATGAAGGAACGAAGAGTTTCATTTAAATAAAATTTACTATTCTTAACTGAAATTATTTAATATTTTTATCATAATATTTAATAGGGTTAAATATGTTTTTAGTCCCTTAAAATATAGCGAAATTTGGTTTTGATCCCTCATTTATTTCTTTATTGGTTTTGGTCCTCCATTTTTTAAAATCACATGATTTTAGTCCTCATCGTTAGTTATATTTCGCTAAGTGATGACGTATTAATATTTCTTATAGATTTTTCTATGTATTTTCTTTCAAAATTTCCTATAGATTTCAAAATTCAAAAGAAATTTCATTTAGATTCTAAAATTTGCGGGAAATTTATTATATATTTTTTTATAAGAAAGCAAAGAAATTTTATAACAACATTTTTATGTAAAAAAATTTTTAGTTTTTTTTGAAAATTTACTACACATTAATTTTCTAGAGAAAAAATCGCAAAAAAATTCTGTAAATTTTTACTCGGGAAAAATCGTAGTGAAACTGTGAAAGTGATTTAACAGAGTACAATTAATAAGGATGACTAAAAACATGTGATTTTAGAAAATGGAGGACCAAAACCAATGAAAAATAAAAGAGGGACCAAAACCAAATTTAACCCTTTTTTATATTTTATTCCGGCCCCAAAGAAAAATTCATGGCTACGCCCCTAGAGGGAATATATATATATATATATATATATATATATATATATAATCAAAAGGTGAATGAATAATTTTATTTTTTTATTAAATAATCTTTATATGAATATTTGAGTTTAATTTAAGAGAAAATATGAATTTATAATACAATCTATGCTAATTTCATTGATGATATATCAATTTAAAGTTAAAGGGCAAAATTTTACATTATACGGTAATATCAAATTAAGTTTTTATTATTTTCAAGTGATATTTCATAAAAGCAATTTGAAACTATTTTAATATCAATCATTAATAAAAATGGACATTGAATTTGGTGATTAGAGATTTAAATTACTATATTTTTACATTTTGGACCATGTGAACCATGGTCCACCATAGATAGACCCTATATGAATATGTACGTATAAATGCCATATATATTTCATACACATTTTTTATTGATTTTTCTCGTGTCATGTAGCATTTTCGTAAATAAAGTCAATTTTGGTTTACCAAAAAAGGTCAATTTTGACAAGATTTATATCAATATATAACTTATAGACACACAAGATTTTGATCGATCTGTTTTATCATATGTTAGCCATTTTTAATTTCAAACCATCAATTATTCTTTGTAGTTATTTTTGAAGTGATATTCCACCTACTTATTATATAATTAATACTCAATAAGAATATGGCTAGAAGAGAACGAGACGAATGAGCTAGTGAGATTATATTTGGACCATTATATATGTGATATAACGTGGCAATTTATATTACAGTAACTTGCATAAAAACTTGGATATATCGGAATAAATCAAATCTAATATTATTTAAAGAATGGAACTTGTATATATCAAACTAGTTTCCAATCCGTTGGGTGCATTTTTTTAATTAGTTAAATGAATTAAATATATTAAAAAGATATCAATATAATTATAACTAATATTTAAAAATCAATTATATTAATCAACAATTTTTATTTTTTAAAAAGAAATTTGTAATTTTTATCTTTTAAGACTAAACTAAAGTGATTGAGTCTATATATTTTTGGGACTTAATTAATGGTGATTCAGTCTAATTTTTATTCATCTTCTTTAATTATTTGACTGTTCTTATCATTATTTAACTATTTATACTTAATGATAAAATGACGCAACATAAAAATAAACATAAATAAATATCAAATTATTCACTTAACTTATTTAATAAAGATAAATTTATAGACAGTTGATATTCATAACAAATGCAAGACACCATATTCAAAAAGTATTTTGAATTTAATATAGATTGTATTTCAAGTTTTATATATATGCCTTTCTAACTGTAAAGTTTAACTATTATAAATGTGTATTTGTATGGATATATTATAGATATAAATCACAAACCAGAAATTAAAATAAATAGAATTTTATGGCAAACAAAAAGAATATAAATCATGATTTAATTATATATCATGTTAAATTATATATTTTTTAATTACTTTCATGCATCTTATATAAACTCAATGTGATGTATAAACTAATTATTTTCTTTCTATTGATTAATTTATATGATAAAATATTTAAACTACTAAACTAAATGCCAAATAATAATTTATATCTAGATGCAAACAAAAACAATATAGCATGAAACATACTTCTTTTTTCATTTCATGCTTTAAACTTTATACTATTAGTTACTTTATTTCTTATTTAGATAACTTATTTTCTATCTTTTATTAAAATTGAGTCAAATTTACTATTTATGTAAAGCTCAACATATAAAGTTATAGATATTACGTACACAAAAAGAAAAAGAAATAAAAAATAACATATTCAAAAAATGGATACAAATATTTAGGTAAAAATTAATTTAGGACCATTGAAATATAAAAGTCATATTAAATCTAACTTGAGTTAAGTGGATCAACTCACTTAAAAGCGTAAAACTCTTCTAATACATATATGTTATATTTTTTTAATTTTAAAAAAACAATAATTAAGATATTCTTTTAAGATTTAAAAAGTCATTTGAATTTATGAAAGTAGGTAATCAATTCTTTAATAAGTTATGATATATATGACAAAATAAATTTAAAATATCCATTACAATGATAATTTATGATTTCAAATAATTTTATTGATTTTCTTATGAGTATACATCTAGTTGATATTCATAAACGCTAAGATCTGACGGCGAAGGTGTTCCATATTTCCTCCAACTCAAATCCTCCTGGTCATTTTTTCACCCATTAATTAACACAATACAAACCTCAATTAACTATTCACTAATACTCTAATTAGAGATCCCTCAACCACAACATGTTTACCAAAGAGAAATGTCGTTTGTACAACAAATAACATATACAACAAAGAGAGATAAAGAAATAAAAGAGCAAAAAGAGAGAGAAGTATGAAATGTGATGTGTGATATGATGGAGAGAGATAGAGAGAAAAAGTGTATTATATAAGTTGTTGTATATCTTTTATTATATGAATAATTAATCTCTTGACCAAATGTACTTCAACAATCACTAACACACCATTCAATCAATATGTCTAAATACACACAAAGCCTACTTAATGGCCCAACATAACAATTTTAAATAAAAAAATGGCGTGCATCAATGAATGGGAAAAAAAGGTGAAATTACACCTTATTGGATTGTAAGAGTAAGATTTTTCGATGTTGCTATCATGTAATTGCAACAATGTTTATTGTCCGCTAATGCATAGAAGGCGTAGCCCACCAAATCACCACACCTTTTTAGATTTTGAACGGAGTTTAATTGAGCCTAAAAAACTAGCTTTTATACTCTTCTTTAATTGAGATCAAATTTTATTTCATCCATCCTAAAATTATTTCTTATACTTATATTTATTTAATTTTAACTTTAGTCGGTGTAAGATTGAGGTTGCTCAAATCTTATACATTATTATGTCCTTATCTATAGTTATCTATAATCAATGTATACACTCTTTTATGTTTAAGGGTTAGGATTGGATATATGAAGTGTGAAATTTTAAGACTGAATATTTATGAGTGGTAGCTCAACGAGTTTAGAATAGACTTTATTATAATCCTAAATTTTAGATCAGTTCTAACTCAACTCTAAAAATTAATTTGTAAGGTGAATATGACACAAGTTATATATACATTATTTTATTGTTATATCTCTAGTTAATGTAAAATCCCAACACAACTCACGCAAAACTATGAACTTTTAGCATTAAAGTTTGGTGTCTTTCAACCAAACTAAGTTTTATTTTAATAAAATACTCCCTCCATTTCATATTGATAGTCGTTTTAGGAAAATAAATTTTTTCATAATATGAGTCGTTTTCTAGTTTCTATGTGAGTATTAATGTTAGTTTTCCATTTTTACCCTCCCACTTTTATGGGAAAAGAAACTTAAAAAATTGTGCACCACACTACTCATTAATATATTTAGGTAAAATGAAAAAAAGTGTGTAGTAAATTAATAAGGGTAATTTAGTAAGATTACTATGTCTTTAAGTCATTTATTAATGTTCTTAATTTGTGTGTAGAAACCTTAAACGACTGTCAAAATGGAATGAAGGGAGTATCACTTTGTAATTATTTATTTTATTTTAAAAAATAGATTAAGTAGTTTTAGTCACTGAAGTATAATCCGAATTTAATTGGTTTTAGTCCCTAAAGTTTAAAATCCTTGATTTGGATTTCTTATGTTCTGAAATCACGTAAGTTTAGTTACTTCCCTTAATACCGTTAACTTTGATGTTTACGCGCCAAATGGATTTTTATGTTAGTTTATCCAGTCACACTTAATGAAAATGATTTAAAAATTGAATAACACTTCAACTCATCGTGTCAGATTTTATTTAGGGTTTTATTAAATATAAAAAAATTATTAATTTAAAATAAAAATTACAATTACCATTTACTATGTGTTAAAATTATATAAAAAAAAACCTAAATGATTGCTAAGGACAATCTACTCGGCCTTAACGATTGCTAAGGACAAGGGGTTAGATAATATATATATTTGTCTACCGTCAGATTCCCTAACAGCAATTAACATGATCCTAAACGGGTGCTCTCCTTCACACCGTTGTAGTCAAATGGTCCATGCAATCCATGTTATCCAAGGCTCCCTTACTGTGTGTTCTCCCAAACTTTTAGGAGGGAAATAGAGTTCCTGACTATCTAGCTTCACATGCTTTCCAGCTGCAATTAGGTGTTCACATTTTTTATGTTCCACCCACGGGTTGTATTCCTTTTCTTTTCCAAGATACTATAGGAGTGTTCACTCCTAGAAGAATTGCTCTATAGTTTTTTCTTGGGCTTTGTCCCTCCATCAATACCAAAAAAAAAAAAAAAACCTAGTATGTGTCTACTAATTGCTAACTCATTTTTATTAAAGATGACTGAACAAGCTGACGCAGAAATCCATTTGTTACGTCAGCATCAAAGTTAACAATGTTAAGGGGAGACCAAACTTATGTAGTTTCAGAACATAAGTGATCCAAACCAATGGTTTTAAACTTTAGGGACTAAAATCAAATTCGGGTCGATCATACTTCAGGAACTAAAAACATATTTAACCCAATATTTAGGATTTTGAATTGTTCGAGTCTTGTGGATGAAAAAAAATTCCCACTAGGAGAGTTAGCCCTACCAAGATGTGGGTGTTCCAGGCTCGAGCAGAATGCCTCCCAAAAGGATACATGTGTAACATATTTATTTTATGGTTTTAAAATTTAAAGAAATATAAAAAAATTTAACTCTTACTCGGTTATAATTTAATAATGTTTTCTAATAATAAAAAAACCAACTACTCTGGACTCGAATATAAGTAAAAAATAACTAACTCACACTAATTAAGAATGTTAGTTAACCTAATTTAATTTTTTTAATGTCATCTAAAAATAGATTGTATTCTCTAAATTGCTCCTCATGAAAGACTTTAATTTTATTGAAACTTGTTCCAATGGAAATGTTCTCTCTAAATGGTTCATTAAATAGGGTCATTGGAAAATAAAAACCGAATTTAAATAAAGGGTATTTTCGTATGAGGTCATTAAATAAGGTAAAAGTAGTTGAGTTTTGCTTATATTTTGGACCACCATATGTGAAATTTTTGTTGCTTATATTTGAGTCCGAGGGTGTACTTAATAACATGTGTGTTCATATCCAATCAAATCCAAACTATAAAACCCAAAATGAAAATTGAAAACCAAAAAATAAAAAATCGCAAAAATCAAAATTTTTTATTGGATCGAATTGGTTTTCGGATCCTATGTTGAAAACCGATCCATTAATCCAGTCCAAACCGAACTTATATACCTATATTATTTTACTTATAAAATTATCATATTTTTATACTTGTATACATATATATTTATAAAATTACTTATACTAATATATTTTTTATGATTTTATTATCTAATATCATATTAATGTCTCTATAAATATATCAATTTCTAAACTAGTTTTAAATTGTCTTTAATTTCTCGTATTCTTCTACTTATATAATTTTATATTATATTAATAAATATAAGTTCCAATTAAAAAAATTATTATGATTTCATAATTTTATCACTTTTATCTAATATTTATTATCTTTTAAAAAGTTAAAAATCAATTCAATCCAGTTCAATTTAAATTGAATCCGATAGATCAGATTTTTAAAAATATTAATGAAAACTAAAATGATGAAACAATAAAATCACAATAATTAGATCGAATGATATTTTACCTTAGAACCCAAACCGGATCGCCAACACCCTAATTAAATATAGGATTTAATTAATATACACTATCAGTGTAAAGAAATTTTACACATACATCCAATGGTATACCGCCATATCATTTAATGAATGTGAGACCCCATGTGTTATTAAATTCAATAAATAAGATGATAATACATTATTGAATTTACACCGACAATGTATTTATATATATATATTAAACTCTTAAATATATGTCAACGTTTTCATCTGTAAACTATAAAATTTCAACCCTTCTTAATATATGTCAACGTACTTTTCACCTGTAACCTATACAATTTCAACTCAACTGAGGTCTGGTTGGTAAGAACTAAGAAGTCCCAACAATTAAGATATATATGCATTAAATGCATTTACATGCGGAGGCAGCCGCATGGAGCACTAGTCTCTTCCGTCTCTTTGCCATACGTCATACGTGCATGATAAGATTTTATTATCTTTATATTTTGTACCTCCTTTCCTTTTCAATATTTTTTACCTTTTTTTTCTTCTTTCCTTTTTCCATTACAAGTCTACAATTAGACGTCAAACCCGTGCTACACAAAGACGTAAGGAGCAAAAATTTGACTGTATCAATATCAATATATTATTTTAAAATATAATTTTACATATAATGAAATATAAAGTGATGACTCTAAAATATTTCTTATAGATTGATAAATATAGTAATAATAAATGTCATTATTATTATAATATGTTGGTTCTTTTCACATTTTCTAACCCTTACTATATTTTTTTACAACTCTTTTAATTTTATTTATTGTATCTATAAACATTACTATTTTCTTTAAATTTATTTTGAAAAAATAAACAATGCAATTGATTAATAATTTTCATAGTTCTCATTCTGACATTATTGTAATACTATATAGGAATCAATTCTTTGAGAAATTAATTGTCTCTAGATGACTAGATCTTAAATCAATTATGAATATAATACCAAACACTCATGTTTGAATAGTGTTGCAAACTTACATTTCCGAATTCCAATGTCGAATGCAAATTTTATCACTCTAATAAAATATTTATCTTTTAACCAATTATATATTAATCCAAAAGTTTAACAAATAGTATATTATATGTCAAATCAATTAAAATATTTTAATAATATATATTATTGTTATAAAATTACTTTTAAATTATTTCTCATTTTAAAAATTAAGAAATTTGTTGTTTTTAACTTTAATTTAATTTTTATCTATTAATAGCTAAATAAAAATTAAAAAAATATAAAATGAAAGTATATTTTTATGTAATTGTGAATATTTTTCTTTAAAACTTTCTATTTTATTTAATATTAGAAAATGTAAATATAATTATATTTAAAATTAAATGTTAAAAAAATAATTTTGAATTTTATACTTTTATTTTTTTTTGTGTGGATCACATTTATTCTACTTGAGAAACAATTTTTCTCTTTACGGGGTTTTTTTTTTTTCTATACATAATTGAACTAGAGATCTTATTTAAGTGAAAATATGATAATAGGACCACCCTTTGGTTATTTTTAATATTTCTTTAATATTGTAGAGAAAAAAAATACTTCTTTGATATTGGTTAAAAGAGATATATAAGATAATAGGGAAAAGAAAAAGAGAAAGATCGCGGGAATATATGACTGTAATTTTTTTTACAACAATGACAAAAATAGTAAAATACCAGACATTTAGGTAACATGAGCAGACTTTTATGAGTAAATCGTCAATTTGGTCCCTGAAAGTGTCACTCGCTGTCAAGTTAGCCCATGAATTGGCAGAAACTAAAAATTAGTCCCTGAAACTGTATTTTATCCGTCAAAGCAGTCCCTCTGTTAACAAAAACAAATCTTTCAGGGACTACTTTGATAATGGTTTGTTAGTTTTAGGGACTTATTTGATTCTAATACTAAAATTTGAAGGATTAAAATGACAGTAAGTATCAACTTACAGGGACTAAATTATACTTTTGTTAATAGAGGGACTACTTTGACGGATGAAATACAATTTCAGGGACTAAATTTTAGTTCTTCTGTCAATTCAGGGACTAACTTGACAGCGAGCAACACTTTCAGAGACCAAATTGACTATTTACTCAGACTTTTATACTTATCATATTTTTTATTTTCTTTCACTTTCTTCACTCTTAGAAATCAAAACCCTCTTCAACTTGAAAAGTTACCAGGGGTCCATTTAGGGTGGATTATGGTCCACATCCAAGATATAAAATAAAGTAATTTACATTCTTGACGTCAAGTTCAACTCTAACTAATATATTAACCCTAATGCGCTGATAAATATATATTTTTTATTTAATTAAAATTAAATTTATAATAAATTAATATTTTTAAAATAAATAAAATAAAATAAAATACTTTTAGATAATTTTTTAATTTTAAATTCTAATAATTTATTATATTTTACTATTAAGATCTAATTTATATTATTATTTGATAATAAGATATAATAAAAAAAATTACAATCATAAATATAAGAATAAAGATTTATATATTGAAAAATATTGAAATAGAAAATAATAAGATAAGATTTTAAATCTTAATAAATTATAAATTTTAATATTATCATTTATTAGCATTAATTAAATATTCAAATAGAATGAGAGAGATTTAGTATTAATGATTAAGAGGACAAATCTCATTTTTCACAAGTGTGAGTGAAATTCACCATCCAATGAGAGAAAGTAAGAGGATATAAAAAATCATTGAGACAGAGAGTAGGGTAGTGAGGGTCCCACTCTCCAAGTTGAGGTCTCCAAATTATAACATAGAGAGTTCAGTTGATTAATGACTAAGATTAAACTTATTTTCAGTTACTTTTATGAAATATTGATTGACAAGAATAAAAACCCAAATGGATAGTATCATATAAAGTAAAATTTCCCCCTTCAACTTTAAATTTATAGATTTTCAACAAAATTAGCATAGATTATATTGTAAATCCATATTTTCTCTTAACTTAATTTCAAACAGTTATATAGCTAGAAACCATTACCAAAGAGTTGTGACTTAGTTGGCAACGCAGACTGAGATTGTGGGAAGAGCACCCGGGTTCGATCCCCACTAAACACATTCTTAGGCATGGGTGAAGAGCCTTAATTGTGACTAAACCCCGAATAGGATTGCCCCTGATAGTATGAGATACCTATGGTTAGGGGTGTTCATTGGTTTGATTCAATTTGATGAACTCAATGAACTGAACCAGAAACCAATTAATATGATTGGATTGGATTTTTTTAGCTCAATCGGGTTATACACGAACCAAACCAATTAAACCCGACAATGATAGATTTGGGTAACGGATTAAAGACATTGGACCCATTACCCGAAACGAACCGACCACCCTTAAATAAAAAAACTATACTAAAGTGAAAAATTGGAAGAGATGAGAGATTAAACATCAACATAATTTTTATCATAGAAGAGAAATTAAACATAAACATGAAGTTTTTATCATAGATTGTCTTCTTCTTAAATGAAATTTTCTATTATTTGCTAAAAAAATTGAAAAATAACTTTGATTGTATTGGGATGATAAAATTCATGATCCGATTGAATCGAACCGAACCAACCCGTTCTTGATTGGTTCGATTTGGTTTGGGTCACTTACAGAAAAATTGAAAAAATCTAAACCAAATCGAACCGAACAGTTTTATTTGGTTCAAATTTGCTTTTCCTACAGAACTGAACTAAACCGACTCGTGAACACCCCTACCTATGATGGAAACTAAAAATATAGCTAGAAACCATTTAATAATAAATAAAATTATTCGTTCACCTTTAATAACCTATAAAATGTAGGTGGGATTAGGTGAACCAAATTTATTTGGTCAACCCTAGAATTTTCCTTGTACTAGATGCAATTACAATTGAAGGGTCCCATAATTTTATATTTTATTTTTTGGTTTTTCATTTATGCAATAAGTTAATCACTATTTTCATTTAACATATGCAATCATCATATCCCTATTTCAAACTTTCCCTTCCTCAATATTTATTTCTCTGTATGCATATCTCGTAGATGATATCTTTATTTGTAAGATTTTAACATTGAGACATGCGAAATGTAACATCCCAAAATTAGTACCTAGAAAGGATAATGAGAGCCTTAGGTGGTGAATCCCACCAAGAGGAGGAAGTTAGGCGTAGAAGGAGGATCTAGGAGTCTGATGATAGATTAAGAGAAGAGATAGGGATTCATGGAGAATTTATGAGTTTTAAAAGACAATTTAGAAGTAAAACCAACTATTAAACCCAACACAACTGTAGTTGGAACTTAGGAGGGATCACACCCGGAGATGACGAAACTAGCAAGGTGTAGGGATGAGAAGGAAAGTAGAGGTTTTAAGAAGGGAATTGGATTGTAATTGAGGGGATTAAGTTAGAGAGTTGACAAAATTTAGAGGAAGAGGGTCTACATAAGGAATAAGAGGAAAAAGGGGCTGAGAGTACGAGAAGGGAAAACTTAGGACTCTGGTATTCTCGCTCAAGCGAGAATGGTCTCGCTTAAGCGAGCATATCAGAAAGAGGGGGAAAATTGAGTTCTGTCATCCTCGCTCAAGCGAGAAGGGCCTCGCTCGAGCGAGGGACATGGCAATTTTAGGAAGGCTCTTTGAGTTGAGTCTCGCTCAAGCGAGACTTAGCTCGCTTAAGCGAGGACTCCTGCAGCATCAGGGGTGCTCTCTGAGTTAGGTCTCGCTCAAGCGAGACTTGGCTCGCTCAAGCGAGGACTCCTGCAGCATCAGGGGTGCTCTCTGAATTGCCTCTCGTTCAAGCGAGGAGGGCTCTCGCTTGAGCAAGAATACACATCTAGTGAGGAATATTCTTCCTCGCTCAAGCGAGGAATCCCTCGCTCCTCGCTTGAACGAGAACGCGAAAACAACATAAAATGTTGTTTTTGCTAGGGCATTAATCATTTTGTGATTTTTGCCCTAGAGAGAACGTAGAGAGGGACAGAGAGAGAGAGGAAGGAAGAAGAGCTTGATTGGAGGCTTCCCCATCACTCAAGGAGCTTGGAATCATCATCCTCATCCCTCAATTCTTCTCATTTTCTCCATTTGAGGTGAGTGTGGTTCACCCACCCACTCTCATTTTTGTATGAAATGCCATGAATGCTCCCTATTCTTACTTCCCTTGCTTATATTGCTTGTTTTTGATTGATTAGAGATGATCCTAGGGTTGTTGGTTGGATTGATTGGTGATTTGCCCTTGGGGGCTTAAACCCTAGGTTAGGAGATTTGGGAATTTTGGTAAAATGCTTGTATATTGATGATGAGACCTTGGAGGAGTTATACATTCTTGCAAATGCTCATTGTAACATCCCTAAATTAGGGTCTAGAAGATATAGTGAAAGCCTTAGGCCGTGCTTCTGGCCAAGAGATGAGGGTTAGAGGTAGGAAGAGAAATTGGAGATTTGATTGAGAATTTAGATAAGAACTAGATAAATAAACTAAGAGTTTCAATTTTAAGAGATTTTGGAAGAACGACCAAGTGTTAAGTCAAACAACTGTAGGTTGAACTTAGAAGAAACCACACCCTGAGACGGAGAAAAGTATAAGGTATAAATATGAGGAGAAGAGGTTTAGATGAAGAAGAACTAAGTTGGAAGGGTGCGTTATTAGAAGAAGTTAGGGAGAAGTGTATCACCCTATGTTTTAATCATTAGGTGTGCTAAAATAGTAATGTAGTGGGCTTTCGGACCAAAGGAATTGATTTGGCAAAATTAGAGTGGGAAGAGATTTGGATGAGAAGAGTTAAGTTAGAAGGAGGTTTTAGGGAGATGAATCAGGTTTGAGTGGAAGAGAATTGAATTAGAATCAAAGAGGGAGAAAAACTGAGTTAGATATAAGGGAAGAGAGAAATCAAGGTGTAAATTTTTTGTTGTAAATTTTGCCCGGTCTCGCTCAGGCTGAGCGAGAAATCCACTCTCGCCCGGTCTCGCTCGAGCGTGCCTGAGCGAGAGCGCGTTTCAGCATACTTTAAAAACGTGTTTTTAGGATTTTTCCTCATTTTCTATCGGTTCTTCTTCATTTTAGAGAGAGGGGGATAGACTTCTAGAGAGAGGAACTCCAAGGAAGCTTGAAGAAAGGAGATCAAGGCCAAGGATCTCGCCCCTAACCTTTCCCCAACTTCCCTCATCTTCTCTTTGAGCTTCCGTAGAGGTGAGTAAAGCTCACACACTTTCCTTCCATATTGTGTATTCTGTTCCTCATGAACCCTACCTCTTACCTCCCCTTTCTAGAGCTTGTATGTGAATGTTTGCATGATTGGTTTGTTGAGAACTGATGTATGTAAACCATGTTAGGGTTTTGTTCAGGAAGTTGATTTTAGGGTTTGCTTTGGGGTTTTTATCCTGAGATTCACATGCTTGGGGTTGTGTTGTTACTATGGAAGTGCCTAGATCTATTATGTGTTGTATGTTATCTGTACATGTAATGGTGCTATATGTGTGCATTGCATTTTTGGCCTTTGGCCCCAGTTAATTGGAAAATGAATTTGAGCTTCGGCGTTCAGTTAAAATGAATTTGGCTTCGGCCCCAGTTCATCTAATAAAGAAAAGATTGATTTCAAAATTGAGTTAAGACTTGGGTGATTAGTACCCAGTTAATAAGGGTGATTATTACCCAGAGATTAAGGGTCATTAGTACCCAGTGGTGGTGATTAGTACCCAAGGAAGCCGTTCCTTGTAGTCTGAGGTCAGGTCTAGCCACACAAATATAAGTGATAAGACCCTGTTGGTTGGGTAATGTCGACCCGTCGGCTGGGTTATGTCGATCATGTGCATTCATGTTTAAGTTTATGTTCATGACAAGTTTATTGAGTGTTAAGTTGCATTCGTATGTTATTTCGTTTGAGTTAAGATATGATATTATGAGGTAAGGTGACTAAAATATTTTATGTATGGCTTACTGATTGGTAATGATATGTTTCATGTCATATGCTTGCCTCCTTACACTGCTTGTTGCATGCTCTACTCACCGAGACACTAGTCTCACCCCACGTTGCGGGATACATTTTAGTTATGCAAGATGTTCTGGCTGAGTGCTCGAATGGAGATTGAAGCCCTTAGGGTAGATCCTCCCACCCCCAGTTGTCAGTTAGAGGCTTGAGGGACTGAGAAGTATCTGGATTAGATTATGTTGTATTAAATTAGAAACTTTGTATCTGTGATTGATTGTTGTTGTGAGCCACTAAGTGGCACATGGATTATGAGATGTATGTTGTATAAATGATGTATTCAGCTTATGTAAACGTTGGACTTACATTAAGATTTTGAAGTGTGTTTGTCACGATACCGTTAATGAAGCGAAAAAAAATTTCAGAAATTTGAGAATAATGTCTCCAACGGACATTATTCTTGAATTAAGATAGGGCATTACACTTATACTCATGAAATTATTGTAATCTCTCATGTCCTTAATCCATTCATGTTTAAGAAAAGATTTGGGTCTTAGGGCCTCATGTTAAAAGAAAAGATTTGGGTCTTAGGACCTCATGTTAAAAAAAGAGAATTGGGCATTTGGACCTCATGTTCATGGGCCTTCGGACTACCTAATAATAAGAGGAACGAGGTAACCACATGGACCTCCCGACCAAGAGGGAAATGGGGAATCCTCAACCAAATTGATGACATGCATTGAATCTATGCTTGATATTAAGACTTAATCATATAAGTGTCCCTAGACGACAATCCTTGGTCATGATGCAGAGAGCTCAAAAGATGTAACAGTGAAAAGACACCCTTTGTATGGGTTAAACATTAGATTTCTCCATGTGGGAGGATTAACTGATTTACTTGTGAAGATATGCATAATTATATGATTAGATAATTACTTGTCAAGGTGATGCATTTCCATTTGTATGTAATCTCTACACTGTATGCATGATCACATTCACTAGGACGTAAGTCTCACCACACGTTGTGGATTTTATTTTAGATGTGCAGGATGTTTTGATTTGAAGTAAGTCAGACGACTTGGAGACTCAACAGGAGATTAGTCCCCCAGGTGGAATGTGCCACCCCCTTAGATGGATTTTGAGTATCTGTATATAATTTTAGGATGGTATGGAATGTGAAATTGTAGTGTTGTATTTAAGTCACTGAGTGGTATTTAAACTGAAGTCCTTGGGTTTGTATGGATGATTTTCGCTTATGTAAACGTTGGAATACTTATGCAAGATATATGTGTTTGGTTGTATGTCGATATCGATAATGGCGCGAAATAATTTCATAGATTCGGGGGTGGTGCCTCCAACGGGCATTATTCTTGAATTCAGAAATTAGGACGTTAGATTATGGTATCAGAGCAGTTCAATCCAATTGGACTGTGGATGAGTTAGTTGTCTGAATTTAGTTATGGTCTTGTATGCATTGTATTAAATATAGAGCCTGATCAACTCAATATTTTGTTCAATGTGTATAGAATTATGACTGGAGGCAGACGAGGTAGACGTCAGGCTACGGAAAAACCCCCGGGATGCCTCAATTGCGACCATCGAAGGGTTGACCCGCGCCCTAAACCAACACACCACTCTTCTCCCCACCCTGATGGGAGAGAGCGAACGTACCCTGCCCTTAATTCAAACGGCCCCAGTAGCTCCTAGGTCGGACCACCAGGCGGGGGAACTCTTAGAATTCTGGCAGTGTCACCCGCCGATCTTTCAAGGAGGACTAGACTAGTAGTCTGTGATGCGACAGTTTTTTGGCTCAAAAAGATTGAGGAGATTCTAGACTCCAAAGGATACCCCGATGAGCTAAGGGTAAGTTTTACATCCCTAATGTTCAGGGGGGAGACTGATGCTTGGGAGGGGAAAGTTCAGGGCTGGGTGCGGGCATTGGACGCCTCTATCACTTGGGAAGGCTTCAAGACCTTGTTTGTGTAGAGGTTCAACCCCACACAGCTCAAGAGAAGAGAGGAGTTGTCATCTGAGGGGAGTTTTGGTGGGAGTGTGATGGAGGTGGAGGTCGCCTCACAATTAGAGTGTCGGTCTTCAGCCTGTGTGACGTATGGGAAAAGCCACAAGGGGATTTGCTTGCGGGGCCAAGGCAAGTGTTTCTACTGTCTCTAAACGGGTCACAAGGCGAGGGACTACCCAAAAAGGAATAAGAAGAAGGTGGGGGTCCTAACTTCGAGCTCTTAGGGAGATCGTCGTCCTTAGGGGCGGAGGCACACCGGGCCAGGCTTGGATATGAGGTTCGTTGTTTCCACTGTTTAGATATTAGAAAAATAATTTTAGAATCCATGCTTAGTTCTTAAATCTCTCTATACTTATAAATTTGGTTCCTACTCTTGATAGGCATAAGTAATCCTTTAGTGTTTTTATATGAGGTGTTATAATGGTTTACCTAGGTGTCCCATTTACTCAAGATGGGTATTCTTACACATGGTTTTAGTGCTCATAAGTACATGCCAATTATCTAGTATGGATTTTGGATATTGGTGTATTCTTACCCCTTGAACGATTGGATGGCTCCTTAGTTTAAAATCAAGTTGAAATCTAACATAAATTATTGGTTATGATTCCGGTGGTTTAATCATGTGATGCCAAGGATATTGTTTGAAACGATCATTTGGAAATTTCTATGTTATGAAGAGTGGTGGGACTTGAAAGGAACTAAAGTTTTAACTTCCCTATTTCCGTTCAATTCGGCTTGGGCAGGTTGTAGTTTAGACCAATTTGATCTTCCCGTTTACTACTAGGTGGTGGAAATTAATGATCTACATTGTGACTTGTTGTTGATATCTTTCCTAGTTCAAATGGAATGATGTAATGGTTTAAGAACAAATGAAATCCATGACTCTGGCTCATATAGAATTCGGACCTTAGTGATTAAAGGGTAAAATCTAACTATTTCAACTTGTTTTTTCTTAGTAAAGTAATTGTAATGATTGAATCTTGCTTACTACAATTCGGTTTCAATAAAAATATATATATAGTGTGGTTAGAAGATGTTATAATCTAAGTAGGGTTAGCGATACGTAGATAAAGTAGAGAGTATAACATATTTGACTCATGGGGTCTATTACTTGTCAGTGGCATGAATGGTAAGGTATGGATTCTTGATAAATTGATCACCTAATTCCTTTAGCATTGAATTCAGTTTTTGAAGGCACGCATAGGTCTATGATTAAGTTAAAGAGGATTTGATCATCAATCTAAATGACGGTGTTTATGGAATTCAAGTAAATTTAAGGACTTTACTTATCTGGAAGAATGTTTCTTAGTTAATTGGTTGGTAGATTTATTATTTCGAGAATGATCAATTAAGTGACTACCTTGGTTGGTTTAAAGTTATTTCTTGAAATAGTGGCGTAGCTCCAAGTTTTATGGCATGAGTAATTCTCGGATGTACTAAATTCGTGAAATTCTTAAAGTGATGATTTGAAGTACCTAACTTCCAATGGCAATATTAAACCACTACATCGTTAGCATTATTAGATCATAGCTCTTGATTTGGTAACTTAGAGGCCCAACCCCAAGGCCCAGACTTTGATAGGAAGTAGAGTCATAATTATGAACTTTTTGGGAAACTTAATGAAATACGTAGTGAAGTTATATGTATGAGTTGTCTTAAGAGGTAGTAATTGTAACATCCCAAGATTAGGACCTGAAAAATATAGTAGAAGCCTTAGGTGGTGAATCCCACCAATGGAAGGGAGTTAGATGCAGAAGGAGAATTTCGGAGTTTGAGGGTGAATTAAGAGCAGAGATATGGAATTTATTGAGAGTTATGAGTTTTAAGGAAATTCAAACAAAAGGAAACTAGGTAGTGAACCCAATGCAAGTGTAGGCTTAACACAATGATATCACACCCTGAGGTTGAGAGCCTAACAAGGTCACAAGGTGAGGAAGAAGACTGAGGTGGTGAGTGAGGGAACTAGATTGAGGAGGAAAGAATTTAGCAGGAGGATTGACGAATTGAGCAGGGAAAGGGTTAGACCAAATGAATAAGGTTAAGAAAGTATCCCCGTAAGAAGGAACTAGGAAAAGAGACTGTATAAGAGAAATTAGGATTTTAGGATTAGATATTCTCGCTCAAGCGAGAAGGCCTCGCTTGAGTGATATATCAGTAAAAAGGGGCAATTTGTGTCCTGTCATCCTCGCTCAAGCGAGAAGGTCTCGCTTGAGCGAAGGACGAGGCAGTTTTATGAGACTCTCTCTGATGAAATTGCGCTCAAGCGCAATTAGGCTCACTCAAGTGCAATTCCATCCAGAGTCAGGGTTGCTCTCTGACTTACTCTCGCTTGAGCGAGACAAAGTCAAATATGATGGTTTTGGTTCCTGCGCAATTTCGCTCAAGCGAGAATGCCATTTTTGCGGCGCGTTATTTCGCTCGCTCAAACGAGGATTTCTCGCCTGAGCGAGAACACGCAGATCCAGTTTTTAAACGAAGATCTATGAGGGTTTTACCCTCATTCTTCCCCTTCTTCTTCACTTGTAGAGAGAGGAACTAGAGAGAGGGAGAGAATCGGAGGGAGAAGCTAGGATTGAAGCCCCAAATCTCTAGAGGAGCCTTGGATCATCATCCCCCCACCTCTCAATCATCTTATTTCTCCTACTCTTGAGGTGAGTGTAGTCACCCACTCACTATCATTTTACTTGATCTCTTGTATGTCCCCTACTTCTTCCTTCCCATGCTTTTTTACCTTGTTTATGAGTGTTATTGGATTATTGTATGGTTGGTGATTTCTACTTGAATGATATGTGTTAAAGTTCCAAAACCCTAGGGTAGTCTTGATGTAGCTCTCTCTATGAAATTGTTATTAGTGTTTATCATGCCATTCATGTTCATAAACAAGTATGTAATTCCAAGCATTCATGGGCCATTGGCCGTCAAAGAATTTGTCATAGAGTCTTCGGACTATCACAGGGTCTTCGTACCATCACAGGTCTTCGGACAATCAGTTATAAAAAGATGAGGCAACCACATCAAACTCTCGGCCAAGAGGGAGATAGTGGGGGTCCTCAAGCTAAAAATGACAACATGCATTATTCGTTGATTATTAATAAAACTTAATTATAGGTGGCCCTGGACGACGGTCCTTGGTCACATGGTCAAGCACTCAATCAAAGTCACAGCTAGAGAAAAGACCCCGGGTGTCGGGTAAAAACACATCACAGTCATGTTTGCGTAATTTCATAGTCATTGTTCATGTCTTGGAACTTCTGAGTATGTTGGCTGTTTGCATCTCATTTGTATGCTACCCTACATTGCATGCTTTATCACACTCACTGGGATGTAAGTCTCACCATACATTTTGTGAAACATTTTAGCTATGCAGGATGTCCACCTGGAGCATGTAAGGATGGACTTGAGCTTAGGGATGAATGATTTCCCCTTAGAAGTCATATGAGCTAGATTAGCTAGACCTTTTGTATAGGAAGTAGGTTAGTAATTGGATTAGCTATTCCCGTTGTATTGTAGCTAGTAATGGCAATTATTTGTATAAGTATATGTTTGGAAAATTTCGCTTAAGTAAACGTTAGTTACCTAAACTTTGCATGTGTTGTATGTTTACGATATCGGTAATGTCGCGAAAATAATTTCAGGAATTTAGGAAGGTGCTTCCAACGGGCATTATTCCTAGGTTTCTGGAATTATGACGTTATAATAATCAGATATAGAAATCCAGTTTGGACTGATGATAAATTAGTAGAGTCTAGAGAGTTGGGTATTGCTCTGCTGGGGGCTTGAATGATCTCAGGTGGGGGAAGTTGTTAGTCTTGCACTTATGCCTTAGAATTATTGGTTTTGTTTACGAGTAGACTTAAATGATTTTAAAGTAAAGATCCGGTTGGAAACCTGATAGAAACTCGAATAAGTATAAACATGTGATTTAGGGATGTGATTTCGTAGTCAAACTTAGATGAACTTTGATAAGGGCATTTTGTGAACTCGATAGTTTGTGATTAGGATGCAACCATGAGTCAAGTGATAAGAAAGTTACAGCCATTTAGGCCTCGATACTTGCGCCTGATGAGGCTACCTTTTGCAATTACAAAGTTGGTCTAAGAAAGTACCTGGAACTTTCTTAGGGAGGCTTAAAGCTTAGATATAGGAGGGGAGAGCTTGAGTGAGTAGGTAGCCTCTGTAAGCAATGTAGGTGTAAGTCTCAAGGGAAAGCAAGTCAATGTTAAGGACACCTCACTAGGTATAAGGGTGGGAACATGAGGTTAGTTCACTAAGTCTTCAGTGATAGGATACAGTAAGATAGTGAAATTGAGGGTTAACAAAGCAAATTTGAGAAAAAAATTTATTTAAGGGGGGTAGAATTATAACATTCCAAAATTAGTACACAGAAAGGATAATGGGAGCCTTAGGTGGTGAATCCTACCAAGAGGAGGAAGTTAGGCGTAGAAGGAGGATCTAGGAGTCTGATGATAGATTAAGAGAAGAGATAAGGATTCAGGGAGAATTTATGAGTTTTAAAAGAGAATTTAGAAGTAAAACCAGGTATTAAACCCAACACAATTGTAGTTGGAACTTGGGAGGGATCAAACTCTAAGATGACAAAACTAGCAAGGTGTAGGGATGAGAAGGATAGTAGAGGTTTCAAGGAGGGAATTGGATTGTATTTGAGCGAATTAAGTTATAGAGTTGACAAAATTTAGAGGAAGAGGGACTGCACAAGGAATAAGAGGAAAAATGGGCTGAGAATGAGAAGGGAAAACTTAGGACTATGGTATTCTCGCTCAAGCGAGAATGGTCTCGCTTGAGCGAGCGTATCAGAAAGAGGGGGGAAACTGAGTTCTGTCATCCTTGCTCAAGCGAGAAGGGCCTCGCTCGAGCGACGAACGGGGCAATTTTTGGAAGGCTCTCTGAGTTGAGTCTCGCTCAAGCGAGACTTAGCTCGCTCAAGCGAGGACTCCTGCAGCATCAGGGGTGCTCTCTGAGTTGGGCCTCGCTCAAGCGAGATTTGGCTCGCTCAAGCGAGGACTCCTGCAGCATCAAGGGTGCTCTCTGAGTTGCCTCTCGCTGAAGCGAAGAGGGCTTTCGCTTGAGTGAGAATACACATCTAGTGAGGATTATTCTTCCTCACTTGAGCAAGTGTGCGAAAACAACATAAAATGTTGTTTCTGCTAGGGCATTGATAAGTGAAAATTAGTTGATAAATTAGAGGACTTTTAGTTCACTTATCAAGGATAAAAATGGTATTTTTGCCCCAGTTTAATCCATTTTTATTAAATATTAGATAAATTGTATTTATTAATCTTAGATTTGAATTTGGTGCTATTTTGATAGAAATATTACTGATTTTTGCAGAATTTTGCAAGGATTTGATTTGAAGGAAAGATAGCATTAAATAAGGGAGATATCTGCAAAATTTGAAGTTTAATTGAAGACAATAATGAAGATTTGAAGATTATTTGAGAGAAATTAATGAAGATATCACTGCCAATTAAACAAGGATTCTGCAGACAACCTTCCCAATTAAATCCAAGATGCTCAATAAATGCAAGATTTCATCAAGAAAAGGGAAACAAGGAAAGACAAATCAACCAAAACCAGTCTCGGGGAGAGATCAAGTTAAAAAGAGAAAGATTGAAGCTGCAGGACGCGTTGCGCGCTTCAACCTGCGCTGTAGCGTAGGGTGAAGCGCGACCCTCTGGAACTTGCGCTACAACCTGCGCTGTAGCGTAGGGTGAAACGCAAGTTACGAAGATTCTTGCCCTGTTGCCATTTTTAGATAGATTTCTCCCCAATTTTCTTTGTCTTTCCTTAGCCTACAAATAGGACCTCATTGCACCAGATCAAAGTGTGCACGATTATTGTAATTCAGTCATATTTCAGTGATTATGCACCAAAGCTAATTTTAGAGTAGGAGAGGAAGAGCGCTTCACAAGGATTGAAGATGGTGACAACATCTTCGGTGGTTTGTATGGCTACCTTGTGTAGTTAACTCTCCATTAGGATTGGATGTAATTGATTCTATCCCCAAGTGTATGTAAACTCTATATTATTATTTCCTGAGCTCCCTGTCTATAATATTGGTAATATTATTCTGTGCTTAATTCCTAACTTCCGCGTTTGCGCCGGAGTTATAGGCTAGTTTCGACTAGGATTGAGGATGGGGGAGCGGATTCTGAAGAAACCCATTCTCTGAGTGAATAAGAGGACTCGGTAGCCAGGGAACCGAAACATGGGCGTTGCTAGTGATTGATGGGTAGTGTGAGTACTCTAATGAAGGGCGTCTTCAGGATAGACATGGTTATTAAATTACCGATAGCAAAGGATTATTTGATTGTCAATCCAGGAAGCGAAACATGGATGTATTCTAATGAGTGATGGGTAGTGACAGTACTCTAGCGAAGGTGCGTCCAGAGGAGTAGGCCTCGTTTATCAATTAGTTCTTTTACAAACGGAATAAAAAAAAAAAGCAAATTAAGTCAAGGGTAAGTCTGTCGCCTGGGAGAGCCCGCATGGATTACCTTTGAGTGTGTGAGGCCGCTGGTAACTCGGGGTCTTAGCAATATAGTTTGTCTACAGTATTATAGAGTAAACCTAAAATAATAGATAGTTTTTACATGCACGAAGGGTGTGATGATATGAAGTCCAATCCTAATCCAAGTAAAGTGTCTCTAACTCTTCCTTTCTATTTATATTGATTATTAATTTGCAATTTATATTTTCCGCACAAAATACTCTCATAAATTCATTGTTCTCCCTTGATAAATAGATCATGACTATACGCGAGTTGACCGTTCCCTGTGGATACGATACTTTTCTTACTATTATACTACTGGATTTTGGTTTGCTTGCCAGAAACCCATCAAGTATTTTTGGCGCTGTTGCCGGGGAACGGTTTCCAATTCTTGTAAACCTTGGCGGTCTAGTTATCAAGAATATCTATCTTAGGATTTTTCTTATTTTTATCTATCTTAGGATTTCTTTTAATTATTCTTTTTGTTATTTTAGGAAATTTATTGTTTTTCTATTATTATTAAAATTTTTCTTCCACACTTACCTTTATTAAGGTTTCTTGTTTATGTTTTTGAGAGGCCAGGTGTCCCCCAATCAATTACAATTCGATCAGGAAATCGAGAGGACATCTCGGAGGAACAGAGGCAGAAATAAGAGAAGGAGACAAGGGAAAAGTCGAGAAGAAAACAAAAATATTTTATTTTTTAATTATTTTATTTTAATTCTTTTCTTTTTATTTTAGGATTTTGAAAAAAAAAAAATATATATATATATATATAATATTTTTATTTTATTATTTTCGTTTTATTTTTTTTATAAAAAAAAAAGATAATAATTTTTGTTCCACTCTCCTGAGCTAACATTTGTTTGAGATCCTTGAGAGGATAGGTAACAGGAAAAGGAGCAGAGCTCAAGGAGACAATTTCAACACTCTCCGTTCAACCACCCCAAAGGAAGTAAATGTTAAATGGCTTCTGGATGACAAAATCCACCAAGAAGAACCCTTGTAGATTACGCAAGAGCCAAAATAATTATCCCACACACCAAATCAAGAGCAGAAAATAAGAGTTTGAAGCAGTCATCACAAGTACCCCAAGAGCAGCTAGACAGACTTTTTCAGCTACCGCAACCAGTTCACTCTTTATCCTAGCCAGTCACCACAATTAATTTGTGATTTTTGCGGAGGTAACCATCTCACTGCTCTTATCCGGACATTCAAGAAAAGGAAACTGAAGCAATACAAGAAAGAGAAATTGAAGAAAGGAAATCAGAGGAAGCTGCTAAAGAAAATAAAGAAGAAAAAAAGGAAGAGTTCACGCATGCACTGCAACTCAGGGAATTACCATATCCAAAGAATCCCTCCATGAAAGATATGAACACGCTACGTGCAGCCTACTTGGAGAGTAACAAAATAGAGCAAATCAACATCCCAATGTTGAAAGCCATGGAGCAATTCATGTTGGAATTGCTCAACAAGATAAGAGAGTTTCCCGATGCAACAGTTGAACAGATAGCAGAAGCACTAGCCAACCAACAGTCAGAACAGAGCTCAGCAAACGTTCAACCCAACCCCGTAGAATTTTCTCCCACCATAATTGTTAAATTGATAGGGGAGGAAACCAATGATGATCTGGCTGATAAAGAGGAGGGATCTGAAGAAACACAAGAAAGTGGAACAGAAGTAGAAGAAGAAAGAGAGGATAAACAGAAAAGATGGTGCTTGAAGAAGAGATTGACTGTGAAAGGGAGAAAGAGAACAACACATATGAGGGTGTACATGAAAAAGATCAAGAAAATGAAGAAAAGATTGAACAGGGAGATGGTGAGACAAAGCTCGAGGAAGGAAGGGAAGTGGTATCAAGATCAAAGACCTTGCCTTATCAAAACCAGTTCTCTAAAGGAAGATCAAGAAAGGCATGGTATAAGTGATAAACCTTCCAGACCTCACAAAAGAAAGGCCTGCAATCACACTGACCAAGACAAGGCAAAGAGAAGAAAAGTCAAGCTAGAATCAAATTCAGAGCCTAGAGCCAAATTGAAGATCAAGTGGTCAGGCGTGTTTCATATCAAAGACCCCTGTGAAGCAAAGAAATTGAGAGCAATCATTTATGCATCATTCAAGCTTCAGGAGAAGAAGACCCATGCATGGTCTAATTCCAGAAAGAAGCCAAAATGGTTAAAGTCTTTTCACACTACAAATTGCTCTAAGGCAAAGATTATGGGGGGGGGGGGGGTTTATGGGCCAAAGAAAGGAAGGGTGCAGCACAAAAGCTCACCAAAATATTTCAGTTTCAGCCACCTTGAGAGAACAGGCGTTGAGCTAGAAGATGTTAAACAAGAGCTTCCTGGGAGGCAACCCAGAGATTTTTAAGTTTTTAATTGTTTTCAATTTTATTTTGTTTTTTGTTAGGATTTTTCTTTTTTTTTTTAGGATTTAGGAAATTTTCAAAATTGATTGGAATAAGTTTGTGGAAAATAAAATTTTTAAATAATAGGAAGCAGCAGAAAATGTAACTGAAAATTGCAAAATTGCATTCTGTTTTCTGCGCTTCACCTGCGCTGTAGCGCAGGTAAAGCGCAACAGTACGAATTTTTTTAAAAAATCTTCTATTTTCTCATGTACTGTTTCTCTACTTTCTAAGCTTTTCTTTTCACTCTTTCCACTCACAAACTTCCATCGATTTTGAAACTTTCAGTTATGTTTTCTTAATTTTTATCAATTGAAATCTTCATTCACTCTATGATTTGAACTTTAGGATAACAACCTTAGGAATGTGTATACTGTTGATAATTGCTATCTTGAATATGATTATGACTATGTGGAACATGAAGAACAATTTGCTTGATTGGAATGCCCTTTGTTTTGTGAGTTATTGAAATTTGAAAGCTTTATGCTATGTTTCTTTCAAAAATCTTGAACTTTCACTTTCCATGGATTGATTGAATGCTTGCAAAACAAATGAGTATGATTTGTTTTTAGGAAGTCATTACCAAGTGCACTGAACTTTTGTTGTGAAAATATTAATTCTTTGAATTATGCATGCAAATTGGTTAATGGTAGGCTTCCATGTTCTTCATGAATTGCACAGACTGCTGCAAAGTATAAAGACCAGTTGAACTCAAACCAATCAAGAGTACTAGACCCATACCCAAGCATGTTGCTTGAAGAGTTCCGGATATTCTTGCAGTGGCCTGGGGACAGGCCTATTCATCCAGGGGGAGGTGGAGCAACAGCAGGACAAGGACTTACAGGATACAGAGGATGGAGATTGATATTGGTGTTTTCTTTCTTTTAGTTTTTCTTTCATTTTCTATTATTTTATAGAATTTTTTTAGTTAATTAGGAATTTTTGATTTGTATTTCATTTTTTAAAAATTTTAGAATTTTTAAAATTTTTAGGACCTTAGGAAATTAGGATTTAAGGTAACTTTTTCAAATTCTCTGTAATTAGGTAGTTTAATTAACCAAACTAGGAAAGATAATAGGGTTTTGTGATTAACTTAGTTTGGATTAGGATATTTCTCAGAAGGACTTATCAGGATAGTCAATTAAAACCAGTAAGTGCTTTATCAAGGAATTTTAGCCAATAACCAATGAGCTGTGAGCCCAAACACTGAAATTGAGAGCTTTTCACCGCTTCTTGTCAACTGTATTGCTTGAGTTTCTGAATTTTGTCTTGCTAGTGGAAGATATGGAAGTGACAAAGGCATATTTTGTGATTATAATATTTTGCTCAGTGCCAAATAGCCAACCTTGATTAAATTTTTCCAATTTTTGATTGCCCATTTGAGCCTTTAATATTTCTTTTGAATGCACCCCAACCATGATTAATGATCATACCATGTCCCTTCACACTTGGGATAGAGAGCAAGGTGCAACACAACAAAATGGGACAAGAGGTTGGTGAAATGAAAGGTCAAAGAGATTCAAAGAGCAGGCACAAGAAATCACAAAGAAGAATACTCCCTCATGAATAAATTCTCTATGTTATTGTTAAAAAAAATCTGCACAAAAGTGTGGAATTGAATAAGTTGGGGGGAGTATTTCTTCAAACAATGAGGCCAGCTGAAAAAGGGTGACAATTCAAGAATAACTTGGTGAATTGAGAGAAGTTCCAAAGCACAACCACAAGATGCTCTCTATTCAAAGTGTTCATTGCATATCTAGAAAAACCATGATTTCTTGATAGCCCAACCTCATTACAACCAAAGAAAAGACCTTTTGATCCATATTAACTGCTTGCAGGTTCAGATATTAGAAACGACTATCAATTCTAGTTGTTCAACGATGGTGAAAAAGATTGAGGGAAACACTTACCCGTGAGAATGAGAGATTTTCCTTGGTTATCACTTATTGCTTTAATTGCTATTTTGATAAGTTTGACTGATGTTTGTGTTCTATTCTGATTGAGGATTGGTAACATCTCTTAATCCTGATTTTTTCTTATGTTGGGAAAGTGATTGCTGCTTAACAAGGAGATGATGAAGAGTTCCTTGAATTTGTTTTTGAATTTTTTTGATTACACAGGGAATAGAATTGATTTTTTATTGCAAAGAGGGTCCCTTGCTTGAGGACAAGCAAGAATTCAAGTTGGGGGGTATTTTGATAAGTGAAAATTAGTTGATAAATTAGAGCACTTTTTAGTTCACTTATCAAGGATAAAATTAGTTCACTTAATCTCCAGAAAGAGATAAGAACATACCTGCTGGGCACAGGCAGTGAGTGCATCTTTAAGTGATTTTGGTTTATGATTCATGTTTGATTTGTGGAATGACACTGATAACTGTTCCCTGCATTCATGTATGTGATTTGTATTCACTGAGATTTTTATCTCACCACGCGTTATACGGATTATTTAGTTGAGCAGGTACCACCTCGATCAGACCTTTTAGTCCGGGAGATGAAGTGCAAGTGGAATGGACTTCTTATTTCTTTTTGTTGTTTTGAGATGATGTACCTTGTCTGCATATACTTATGATAGTAAAGTCTATGTTTGTTTTAGAAGATCCTTTGTAAATTCTAGTGACTTGGTGTACAGGATAAATCTATGATTATGTGAATAATGGTTGGTCTTGTTATATCTTGTGTGATTCTTAGAATCGTTCTATGAGTTGTCGGATTTTCGTTAGATTCTTGACAATTTAGCGAACATGTTGATATCGAAATTGTCACGTTATAAATTCTAAGTTAGGAATTTGGTTTCCAACGAATTAAATTCTGATTTTGAAATTTAAGGTGTTACACGTAAAAGATTGATTAGGGATTGATTGGATGAGTCTAGAGAGGTTTGAAATCGTGAATTCTGCGATCTGTGTCGCGGGTAATCGATTACCAGGTGTGGTAATCGATTACCAGAGTGTTCTGGGCAACCCGGAAGCACTGTTGGCTTACTGGTAATCGATTATGGGAGTGTTGTAATCGATTACCAGAGAGTTTGTTTGCGGGTAATCAATTACAGGGGTGCTGTAATCGATTACCAGAGAGCTTGCTTGCAGGTAATCGATTACAAGGTGGTTGTAATCGATTACCAGAGACCTTATTTGAAGGTAATCGATTATCTGAGGTTGGTAATCGATTACTAGAGTGGATTTTGAGATCCTAACTGTTTGATGAAGATTGATGTTGTTTGAGAGTACTTTATAATGAGTATGGTGTTGATGAATAATGATGATTGATGAGGATTGTGATGCTTATGATGATGAATAATGATGATATTTGATGATGAGTGTGATGATGTATTATGATGATAATTGATGATGAGTGTGATGATGATAATGATGTCGGTGTATATCACCTTATTATGATGATGTTTAATGATGAGCATATTGATGTATGATGATGATGATAAGTGTATACCACCTTATTATGATGATGTTTGATGATGAGCATGAGGATATATGATGATGATGTTAATAGTGTAAATCACTTTATAATGATGATGTTTGATGATGTGCATGATAATGCGTGATAATGATGACTTATGATAATGGTGTATATCACCTTTTGATGATGATGTTACCTAAGTTGTGCGGGCCCATAGAGGGGGTACAACTTAGGAGAGATGCCTTGAGCATATGTGATGAGACGTGAATTGTGCGGGCCCATAGAGGGGGTACAATTCGGGAGGTGAACTGAGTTGTGCGGGCCCATAGAGGGGGTACAACTCAGGGGATCAAGATGGGGCGTTCGATGCACGGGCCCATAGAGGGGGTGCAACCTAGGAGTGATTGTACGGGCCCATAGAGGGGGTACAACCTAGGGTCGAATGTCGTTGTGCGGGCCCATGGAGGGGGTACAACCTATCGGATAGTGTGTGGTAACACCGGTAGACTATCTTGGTACTAACTAGAGTGATTGACGAAGTGCACCCATTGTGTGGAGTTCTAAGTCATGATCTTTGGGTAGATGATGAGAGGAGTATTGGTGTGTGATATATGATGACGAGATTGTGTTATTAAATGATGATTGATGATGATGAGTATTATGTGTGAGAATAGAATATATGATTACTTGGGTGAATGATGGTATGAGAACTATATGATGATATATGAATGATGTTACGATGATGATGAGCTTGGTGAATGTATAATGGATGTATTTATGCGTTAAAAATAGGAATGATAGTATGGAATGTATATGTTGATATAGATGATTAAATATATGTTGAGTTTAGATGAATGTTATTTATTGGTGATTTAATGTATTGATGGCATGATGTAATGAAGTTGTGGGTGAGGATGGGTATTCTCTATGTGTATGTAAAGTAGTATTCATTTTCCTCACCGTATTTTGTGGATATATTTTACAGGTGTTGAGGATGATACGACTGGTGTCGACTATGATTGAAAGGGTATGCTCTGATAGATGTGACATCAGGGTGTATTCGGGATGTTTTAATATGTTTCTAGATTAGGAGTATTTTTGTTAACTTTTGGATGCCTTGTATGGCAGTAGGCTATTAGTAGTTTTTTTTATGTATTGGAGATTCCGCTGCTTTATATTTGAATTATATTTGAAAGTTTTATTTCTTTTAATAAAGTCGTTTCGAACTATGAGATATTATAAGAGTGATTGTGAACCTTTTTACCTAACGTGGGACTTTCCCTTTTCTAAACTACAATTTCTTAAATATATAAGAGTATGGGGTAGAAGGGTGTCACATTAGTTGGTATCAGAGCAGGTCGGTTCACCGGCCTTGAGTTATGAGTTTACTATGCTTTTGATGTGCTAATCTGATTGATTGGTTGAGTAATTGATTGGTTGCTTGAGTGAATTGTCTGCTTGGTTGATTGTTGTTTGTTTGATTTCCTTGCTTTTCTGCTTTACTTAGTATGTGTGCTTACCCTTTCTTAAATACAGAAAGAGTAATGGCTGGGGGTAGAAACGATCAAGCAATGGTTGATGCCTTGATGGCCATGGCACAGGCTGTTGGCAACCTTAACCAACACCACGAGATGGACTGGCTTGCACGGTTCCAGAGGAACCATCCACCTACGTTCCGAGGAGGTTATGACCCGGATGGAGCGGCTGACTGGATTTATGTGATTGAGAAGATCTTCAGAGCAATGGACTGCCCTATGCTTCAGAAGGTGACCTTAGCAGCCTTCATGTTATCTGGAGATGTTGGTTTCTGGTGGTAGAGCACCTGCCAAAGGATGATTGATGAAGGCACCGCCTTGAGCTGGGACAACTTCAAAAGGTTATTCCTGGAGAAGTACTTTCCACATGACGTGCGCAACAAGAAACAGATAGAGTTCTTGGATCTGAAGCAAGGAGAAGGCATCGTGGCAGACTACGCATCAAGGTTCGAGGCCCTAGTACGATTCTGCCCATCATATGAGGGAGCAGTCAATGAAGAAGCAAAGTGCGTCAAGTTTCTCAGCGGCCTTCGTCCCGAGATTAAACAAGTGTTCAACTACCAAGGGATCACGCGCTTTCACGAGCTGGTGAACAAGTGCAGAATCTATGATGAGGACAACCGGGCAAAGACAGCGCATTACAAGAGTGGAGGGCCTTTGTGGAGTCAGAACAAGTTCCAAGCAACTAGTAAGGGCAAGCCATACTCTCGAGCAACAGGAAACCCCAAGGTTGGAGGTGGAAGTGAAGGCACAGTGCAAAAGAAGAGTTATGCTCCAGCAGTTGGTCGAGCGTCAAAGGGTGGGAGTGTTGGTTCTACCACTCCTATTACATGCTTCAAGTGCGGAAAGGAGGGTCACCGAGCAAACCAATGCGGAGACCGAGAGATCACCTCCTATACCTGTCAGGAGAAGGGGCACATCGCTCGTGATTGTCCTCAAAAGACGCAAGGAACGGTAGCGGCAAGCGGGGATGCCAATGGGAGCGCCAGCAAACCTAAGGCTACAGGAAGGGTCTTTGCCTTGAGTGGTACTGAAGCTGCTCAATCCGAGGACTTGATCCAAGGTATGGGTTTCATTGCTGATAATCCTTTAGTGATTTTATTT
This sequence comes from Sesbania bispinosa, assembly GCA_026901365.1. Lineage (NCBI taxonomy): Eukaryota > Viridiplantae > Streptophyta > Magnoliopsida > Fabales > Fabaceae > Sesbania > Sesbania bispinosa. The sequence goes on along the minus strand of QLOH01000046.1, from coordinate 1,768,617 downwards.
GACTCCGGTGCGACTCATTATTTCATATCACATGCTTGCGTGTCTAAACTTAAATTGCCTGTTTCTTCCTTGCCTTTTGAATTGAGTGTGGAAACGCCAACTAGTGGGTCAGTTTCTACTTCTGATGTTTGCTTAAACTATTCTATATCTGTTAATGATAGAAACTTCCTATTTGATTTGTTTGCCTCTAAGTCAACTATATGTCATTCTTGGTATGGACTGGTTATCATCCAACCATGTCCTTCTAAACTGTGCTGATAAGTCTGTTTTTTTTTTGTCACCCTGTCAAGTGTAAGAGTAAGGATTTTATGACTGCAATCAGGTAAAGGCGTCTCTAAGGGAAGATGCCCAGGTTTACATGCTTTTAGCTTCTTTGAAATCTGATAGTAGCGCTGTGGTGAGTGAAATACCTCTAGTGTGTGAGTACCCCTGAAGTATTTGCTGATAATATGTCTAGTTTTCCACCTGAGAGAGAGAGATAGAGTTCGCCATAGACTTAGTGCCAGGTACATGACCGATTTCAGCTACACCTTATAGGATGTCACCCATAGAGCTAGCAGAACTTAAGAAGCAACTAGAAGACCTGTTAGAGAAGAAGTTCATTAGGCCTAGTGTGTCACCCTGGGGAGCTCCTGTATTGTTGGTTAAGAAGAAGGATGGTAGCATGAGGTTGTGTACTGATTACCGCCAGTTAAATAAGGTAACCATTAAGAATAGGTATCCTTTGCCTAGGATAAATGACTTGATGGATCAGTTAGTGGGGGCATGTGTGTTTAGTAAGAGAGATCTTAGATCAGGCTATCATCATATTAGAGTTAAGGAGGAGGATATACCTAAGACCGCTTTTAGGACTAGGTATGGACATTACGAGTATCTGGTAATGCCTTTCGGTGTGACGAATGCTCCTGCCATTTTTATGGATTACATGAACAGGATTTTTCACCCTTATTTGGATAAATTTGTAGTTGTCTTTATAGATGATATACTAATTTATTCCAAAACTAAGGAGCACGAGGAACATCTAAAGGTAGTGCTTCAGGTTCTTAAGGATAAATAATTGTATGCTAAGACGTCCAAGTGTGAGTTCTGGTTAGAGCAAGTGAGTTTCTTGGGTCATGTAATTTCTAAGGGAGGTATAGGTGTAGATCCTTCTAAGGTAGAAGTCGTGCTTAATTGGGAGTCCCCTAAGTCAGTGAGTGAGATTAGAAGTTTCCTTGGGTTGGCTGGGTACTATAGGAGGTTCATAGAAGGGTTCTCTAAGTTAGCTTTGCCTTTGACCGAGTTGACTAGGAAAGGAGTTGCCTATGTATGGAATAGTAAGTGCGAGACTAGTTTCAAAACCCTTAAGGAGAAGTTGACTAGTGCGCCAGTGTTAGTGTTGCCTGACCTTAGTAAATCCTTTGTGGTGTACTGTGATGCCTTTAAGATGGTTTTAGGTGGGGTGTTGATGCAAGAGGATAAAGTAGTAGCCTATGCTTCTAGGCAATTGAAAATCCATGAGAGGAACTACCCCACCCATGACCTAGAGCTAGCGGCCGTAGTGTTTGTATTGAAGATTCGGAGACATTATCTGTATGGTTCCCGATTTGAGGTTTTAGTGACCATAAGAGCATTAGATATTTGTTTGACCAGAAGGAGCTGAACATAAGGCAGAGGAGGTGGTTAGAGTTTCTTAAGGATTATGATTTTGAGTTAAGTTACCATCCCGTTAAGGCCAATGCAGTGGCTGATGCCTTGAGTAGGAAGTCTATCCATGTTAGTTCCCTAATGATTAGAGAGATAGATCTTTTAAACCCAGTTTAGAGATCTAAGTTTGGCTTGTGAAGTAACATCTTCCAGTGTGAGGTTAGGGATGACTAGAGTAAGCAATGATTTGCTGAAGGATATTAGTAAGGCTCAGTTAGAGGATCCATTTTTGGTTAGTAGGCGAGAGACTATAGAAGGGGGTAGTGGTGGAGAGTTTATACTTGGTACCGATGGGGTAGTGAGATTTGGAGATCGAGTGTGTGTGCCTAGTGAACCTAGCATTAAGAGATTAATACTAGAAGAAGGGCATAAAAGTAAGCTTAGTTTCCACCCAAGATCCACTAAGATGTATCAGGATTTGAAGAAAGTATTTTGGTGGCCTAGGATGAAGAGGGACATAGAGGAGTTCGTGAGTGCTTGTTTAGTGTGCCAAAAGGCTAAGGTAGAGCATCAAAAACCTTCAGGATTACTCCAACCCTTAAGTATACCTGAGTGGAAGTGGGATAGTATATCCATGGACTTTGTAGTTGCCTTGCCTAAGACTGTGAAGGGACATGACTCAATTTGGGTTATTGTCGATAGGTTAACTAAGAGTGCTCATTTCCTTCCCATCAATGTTAAGTATTCTTTAGAGAAGTTGGCTCAGTTGTATATTAGTGAGATTGTGAGGTTGCATGGCATACCATCTAGTATAGTCTCAGATAGGGATCCCAGGTTTACCTCTAGATTTTGGGAGAGTTTACAGCAGGCCTTGGGGACCCAGCTTAGGCTTAGCTCGGCTTATCACCCTCAGACTGATGGTCAGACCGAGAGAACCATCCAATCCTTAGAGGATTTGCTTAGAGCCTGTGTGTTAGACCAAGGGGGTAGTTGGGATAGATTTTTACCTTTGATAGAGTTCACCTATAACAATAGCTTTCACTCTAGCATAGGTATGGCGCCTTATGAAGCATTATATGGTAGGAGGTGTAGAACCCCTTATGTTGGTGTGAGCCGGGTGAGAGTCTTGCATTAGGACCTGAGATAGTGCAGCAGACCACTGATAAGGTTAGGATAATCTAGGAGAGGATGAGGACATCCCAGAGTAGGCAGAAGAGCTATGCGGATAAGAGAAGAAAGAAGTTTGAGTTCAAAGAAGCGGACCATGTATTCCTGAAAGTCACTCCGTGGACTGGGGTTGGTAGGGCATTAAAGTCTAGAAAGCTTACACCTCGATTTATTGGTCCTTACCAAATCCTTAAAAGAGTCGGCAATGTTGCCTATCAAATCGCTTTACCCCCACATCTGTCCAATCTTTATAACGTTTTCCACGTTTCTAAACTCTGGAAATATGTTCACGTTCCTTCGCATGTGATTGAGTCGGATCATCTCGAGGTTAAGGAAAACCTAACAGTGGAAACCATGCCGGTGAGAGTTGAGGATCGGAGGGTGAAACAACTTCGAGGTAAAGAGATTCCTTTAGTTAAGGTGATCTAGGGAGGACCTACACCAGAGAGTGCCACCTGGGAACTCGAAGAGAAGATGAACGAGTCTAATCCAGAATTGTTCGCTTCAGGTAAAATTCGAGGACGAATTTTCTTTTTAGGAGGGGAGGGTTGTAACATCCTAAATTTATTAGGATAAATATTAATTAAATTAATAGATTAATTAAGAAAATAATTAATTTAATGGGAAATAAATAATAGGAGTGTTAGTATTATTAGTTTTGTTTCGTAAAGGTAATTTTAATTGAAATAGAATAAGGGGGAGAGAGTGGGCCCAAGCCCAATTAGTTATTTCAGTAAGGAGGGGTTAACAGAGCACCCTAATCCTTATTCGTATCATTCGTCAGTAAGCGAAACGCTAAGGAGGGGAGAAACAGAGTCTCAAGAGAGAGCTGGTGCGGAGTGAAAGCTAAGAATCCAAGAAAGGACTTCCTTGCTGTGATCAAAGCTTCGCTTAAGGTACGGTGGGGGAGAGGGTATTGCCTGTATATGCATGTGAGGGATGTTTGGGTAGTAATCTAAGAGTATAATTTTGAATTGATGAATTTATAACTTAAAATGAAGATATAATATGTTGGTTGATGATTGATTGTATGTAAATTGATGAGTATTGGATGAGATTAAAGATGATATTGAGAATAATGGAAAAAGGGGTGATTAGGGATTGAGAAATTGGGGGTTTTGATGAATTGATGGTATAATCTGTAATTGATTGTTGATTTACGGAGTATTGGATGCTAATAATGATTATGTATGATGCTTATAATCTGCGATCTGTGTCGCGGGTAATCAATTACCAGGTGTGGTAATCGATTACCAGAGTGTTCTGGGCAACCCAGAAGCACTGTTAGCTTGCTGGTAATCGATTACGGGGGTGCTGTAACCGATTACCAGAGAGTTTGTTTACAGGTAATCGATTACAGGGGTGCTGTAATCGATTACCAGAGAGCTTGCTTGCAGGTAATCGATTACGAGGTGGTTGTAATCGATTACCAGAGACCTTGTTTGCAGGTAATCGATTATCTGAGGTTGGTAATCGATTACCAGAGTGGATTTTGAGATCATAACTGTTTGATGATGATTGATGTTGTTTGAGAGTACTTTATAATGAGTATGGTGTTGATGATTAATGATGTTTGATGAGGATTGCGATGCTTATGATGATGAATAATGATGATATTTGATGATGAGTGTGATGATGTATTATGATGATAATTGATGATGAGTGTGATGATGATAATGATGTCGGTGTATATCACCTTATTATGATGATGTTTAATGATGAGCATATTGATGTATGATGATGATGATAAGTGTATACCACCTTATTATGATGATGTTTGATGATGAGCATGAGGATGTATGATGATGATGTTAATAGTGTAAATCACTTTATAATGATGATGTTTGATGATGAGCATGATAATGCGTGATAATGATGACTTATGATAATGGTGTATATCACCTTTTGATGATGATGTTACCTAAGTTGTGCGGGCCCATAGAGGGGGTACAACTTAGGAGAGATGCCTTGAGCATATGTGATGAGACGTGAATTGTGCGGGCCCATAGAGGGGGTACAATTCGGGAGGTGAACTGAGTTATGCGGGCCCATAGAGGGGGTACAACTCAGGGGATCAAGATGGGGCGTTCGATGCACGGGCCCATAGAGGGGGTGCAACCTAGGAGTGATTGTATGGGCCCATAGAGGGGGTACAACCTAGGGTCGAATGTCGTTGTGCGGGCCCATGGAGGGGGTACAACCTATCGGATAGTGTGTGGTAACACCGGTAGACTATCTTGGTACTAACTAGAGTGATTGACGAAGTGCACCCATTGTGTGGAGTTCTAAGTCATGATCTTTGGGTAGATGATGAGAGGAGTATTGGTGTGTGATATATGATGACGAGATTGTGTTATTAAATGATGATTGATGATGATGAGTATTATGTGTGAGAATAGAATATATGATTACTTGGGTGAATGATGGTATGAGAACTATATGATGATATATGAATGATGTTACGATGATGATGAGCTTGGTGAATGTATAATGGATGTATTTATGCGTTAAAAATAGGGATGATAGTTTGGAATGTATATGTTGATATAGATGATTAAATATATGTTGAGTTTAGATGAATGTTATTTATTGGTGATTTAATGTATTGATGGCATGCTGTAATGATGTTGTGGGTGAGGATGGGTATTCTCTATGTGTATGTATAAGTAGTATTCCTTTTCCTCACCGCATTCTGTGGATATATTTTACAGGTGTTGAGGAGGACACGACTGGTGTCGACTATGATTGAAAGGGTATGCTCTGATAGATGTGACATCAGGGTGTATTCGGGATGTTTTAATATGTTTCTAGATTAGGAGTATTTTTGTGAACTTTTGGATGCCTTGTATGGCAGTAGGCCATTAGTAGTTTTTTTTATGTATTGGAGATTTCGTTGCTTTATATTTGAATTATATTTGAAAGTTTAATTTCTTTTAATAAAGTCGTTTTCGAACTATGATATATTATAAGAGTGATTGTGAACCTTTTTACCTAACGTGGGACTTTCCCTTTTCTAAACTACAATTTCTTAAATATATAGAGTATGGGGTAGAAGGGTGTCACACAACCTGCGCTGTAGCGCAGGGTGAAGCGCAAGTTACGAAGATTCTTGCCCTGTTGTCATTTTTAGATAGATTTCTCCCCAATTTTCTTTGTCTTTCCTTAGCCTATAAATAGGACCTCATTGCACCAGATCAAAGTGTGCACGATTATTGTAATTCAGTCATATTTCAGTGATTATGCACCAAAGCTAATTTTAGAGTAGGAGAGGAGGAGCGCTTCACAAGGATTGAAGATAGTGACAGCATCTTCGGTGGTTTGTATGGCTACCTTGTGTAGTTAACTCTCCATTAGGATTGGATGTAATTGATTCTATCCCCAAGTGTATGTAAACTCTATATTATTATTTCCTGAGCTCTCTGTCTATAATATTGGTAATCTTATTCTGTGCTTAATTCCTAACTTCTGCGCTCGCGCCAGAGTTATAGGCTAGTTTCGACTGGGATTGAGGATGGGGGAGCGGATTCTGAAGAAACCCATTCTCTTAGTGAATAAGAGGACTCGGTAGCCAGTGAACCGAAACATGGGCGTTGCTAGTGATTGATGGGTAGTGTGAGTACTCTAATGAAGGGTGTCTACAGGATAGGCATGGTTATTAAATTACCGATAGCAAATGATTATTTGATTGTCAATCCAGGAAGCGAAACGTGGATGTATTCTAATGAGTGATGGGTAGTGACTGTACTCTAGCGAAGGTGCGTCCAGAGGAGTAGGCCTCGTTTATCAATTAGTTCTTTTACAAACGGAATAAAAACAAAGCAAAATAAGCCGAGGGTAAGTCTGTCGCCTGGGAGAGCCCGCATGGATTACCTTTGAGTGTGTGAGGCCGCTGGTAACTCGGGGTCTTAGCAATATAGTTTGTCTACAGTATTATAGAGTAAACCTAAAATAATAGATAATTTTTACATGCACGAAGGGTGTGATGATATGAAGTCCAATCCTAATCCAAGTAAAGTGTCTCTAACTCTTCCTTTCTATTTCTATTGATTATTAATTTGCAATTTATATTTTCCGCACAAAATACTCTTATAAATCCGTTGTTCTCCCTTGATAAATAGATCACGACTATACGCGAGTTGACCATTCCCTGTGGATACGATACTTTTCTTACTATTATACTACTGGATTTTTGGTTCGTTTGCCAGAAACCCATCAGGCATTAATCACTTTGTGATTTTTGCCCTAAAGAGAGAGAACGTAGAGAGAGACAGACAAAGAGAGAAGGAGGGAGAAGAGCTTGATTAAAGGCTTCCCCTTCACTCAAGGAGCTTGGAATCATCATCCTCATCCTTCAATTCTTCCCATTTTCTCCATTTGAGGTGAGTGTAGTTCACCCACTCACTCTCATTTTTGTATGAAATGCCATGAATGCTCCCTATTCTTACTTCCCTTGCTTACATTGTTTGTTTGTGATTGATTAGAGATGATCCTAGGGTTGTTGGTTGGATTGATGTGATTTGCCCTTGGGGGCTTATACACTAGGTTAGGAGATTTGAGGATTTTGGTGAAAAGCTTGTATATTGATGATGAGACCGTGGAGGAGTTATACATTCTTGCAAATTCTCATACTCATTAAATTATTTTCATCTCTTATGTCTTTAATCCATTCATGTTTAAGAAAAGATTTGGGTCTTAGGGCCTCATGTTAAAAGAAGAGAATTAGGTCTTCGGACCTCATGTTCATTGGTCTTCGGACGTCCTAAAAAATAGAGGAACGAGATAACCACATAGACCTCCCGGCCAAGAGGGAAATGGGGAATCCTCAACCAAACTGATGACATGCATTGCATCTATGCTTGATAATAAGACTTAATCATATAAGTGTCCCTGGACGACGGTCCTTGGTCACGATGCAGAGCGCGCAAAAGACGTAACAGTGAAAAGACACCCTTTGTATGGGTTAAACATTAGATTGCTCCATGCGGGAGGATTGACTGATTTACTTGTGAAGATATGCATAATTATATGATTAGATAATTACTTGTCAAGGTGATGCATTTCCATTTGTCTGTAATCCCTCATGATCACATTCACTAGGACGCAAGTCTCACCACACGTTGTGGATTTTATTTTAGATGTGCAGGATGTTTTGATTTGAAGCAAGTCTGACGTCTTGGAGACTCAACGGGAGATTAGTCCCCCGGGTTGAATGTGCCACCCCCTTAGATGGATTTTTAGTATCTGTATATAATTGTAGGATGGTACGGAATGTGAAATTGTAGTGTTGTATTTAAGCCATTGAGTGGTATTTAAACTGAAGTCCTTGGGTTTGTATGGATGATTTTCGCTTATGTAAACGTTGGATTACTTAAGCAAGATCTATGTGTTTGGTTGTATGTCGATATTGATAATGACGCGAAATAATTTCATAGATTCGATAGTGGTGCCCTCAACAAGCATTATTCACTACAAGAAAAACGGTCGCTATTTCATAATTAGCGACAGCCTAACGACGACCCACCTGCCGTCACTAAAAGCCTCGATGGCATTAGGCCGTCGCTAAAAAATTTTTCGAAAAAAATATCCTTTCTTTCCAGATTTATCAATTGTGAGGATTAAACCCGCAACCTACATGATACCAAGTAGGAGCATTATCGTTACCCTATGTTTGTTTCTTGAAATATATAGTGCAAAATATAATATATATATATATATATGAAAAAAACAAGAAATTAGCGACGGCCAGGCCGACACTAACTTTACGAAGACCGACGCTAAATTTTTTTGCCTTTAGCGTCGGCCTGATCGACTATAAATAGAATAATTTAAAAAAAATCATTTTACCATTAGCGACGGCCTGGCCGTTGCTACATAAAAAATGTAAAAAAAAAAAAGAAATTCAACTTAGCGACGACTTTGCGACAACTTGGCCGTCGCTAAAACCCATTTTTCTTTTAGGGATTCTTGAATTCATAAATTAGGACGTTACACGAAAGATATGGATGACATCTGTTAATTTGAAATGGAGATATATTCTTGCGTGAATATATGGTATAGAATTAGATATATTTGTTGTGTGTAACACCCGTATTTTTCCGATTTACCCGTTTTTCCCGTTTTTGCCTGTTTTAAGCGTTTTAATGGATTTTAATGATTAAAATTATTTTTAATTGTCAAAATTTATATATTTGGATTCAGTATTAAATTTCCTATTTTTAGGAATTTTCTGGGAATTTTTGGGATTTTCTGCAAAAATTGACCTTTTTGCCCTCCGGTACCCCGACCCGGGCCCGAATACTCTTGATCCGGGCCAGAAAAATTGCACAAACCTTATTTTCTCCTCTGAAATTGCGCTGCACAGCATGGTGCATGTATGCCACTTGTCCATGTCTTCCTTCACACCATTAAGCCTATATAAAGGAGAAAGCTCCACTTTTGGCCATTTTTCACTTAAGCCATTTCCTTAACCTACCATTTTCTCTCTTCTTCTTCTTCTTCCTCCCTTGCTGGCCGCGCACCACCACCCTCTTCCTCCCCAAAATTTCTTCATCTCCACCCAAATCACCAACCAAGCTTAAGTCCCATTCTTGGATTTAAGCTAAAGAAAAGAAAAAAAAAATACATACTTTCTACCAAAATCCACTTGTTGGAGGCTTGAAGGAGGAGCTTGAAGGGGCTGTTAGAGGAGGAAAAATCTGCACTCATTCCCTTGAAGATCTAAGGTAAAGGGGGGGAGAACTTGAACTCTAGTAGGCCATGATACTAGAGTCAAGGATTTGCCCTTGAATCCTTGCTTTTTTCCCTTGTTTTTCTCTTGAAAAATCAAACCTTTGAGCTTGTTTTTGAGAAAATATTTTCGGTCTTGATGAGCTGGGTTATTGTGGCTGTTTGCATGTCTTTGATCTTGGTTGGATTGTTGTTGATGGTTGGGTTGTGTTGCATGCAAGCCAAGGAAGGATTTTTGTTGAAAAATCCCTCCTTTTTCCCCTTAAGCTCTCGGCCAAGAGAGGAAGAAGTGGCTGCATGTGTTCAAAAATTATTTTGATGGTTTGGATGTGATTATATGATGGATATATGTACATGCATGTGGTTGATCTTAAGTGGAAAAAATTGATTTGGTGATTTATCTTGAAAATAATGATGTTTTGAGCTTGAAAATGGAAGTTATGAACTTTAATGTGCATGTGAATGATTTTGAGTGGATTGGTATGATATTTGGTATTTAGATTGTTTATTGATGAATGTGTAAAGTTTTGGTGAAGATTGGATGTTGTGAAAAATTTGAAGTTTGGATGAACATTCAAGGTTGTTCTTGATGTTCATGAGTGTTCTTGATGAAACTCATCAAGAATGTCCTTTTGATCCTAAAAAGATCAAAAGGATGTTTAAAACATGTTTTTGGGCTAAATTGGCCCAAAAGGACTAAAGAATAAATTTGTAACAAAAAGGACTAAATTGCAAATAAGATAAGTTTTTAAATTAAGTAATTAAATTCGGATTTTTATTTTAACTAAAATAAAAATCTATTTAAAAAGTCATATTTTTATTTATTATGAATAAAAATGGGCTCTCATGGGTCCAATAACCTTTAGGCTTTTGTTTAGTCCCAAAGCCTTCAAAAAGAAAGTCAAAACTCAATTTAAAAGACAACTAAAAACAATTTATGGGCTTAGGTTTAGATTAGGGTTGAACTTCAACACTAATCTAGTTGTGAAAATTAAACTTAGGATTAATTAGTAGACTTAACTAATTTAATTACCTAAGTTGATTAGCCTAATTACTCAAGTTAATTAATAATTAATTAAGTCTAAAAGATAATTAATATTAATATAAGTGTTAATTAAGTAATTAATCTTTAACGACGGTTAAAAACTAATTAATTATAATTAACCTTAACCAAGCATAATTAAAAACCTTAATCCAAGATTAAGGAAGAAATTAAGGGATAATTAGAAATTAATTAGGATCTTAAGTAAGGATTAAGACTTAATCAAAGAAGGAAAGATTAATTGACTTTCGATTAATAAAGACTAGTTATGATTAAAGGTCAAGCCTAATCTTAATTAGTCATACAAGTGAAATTAGGATTAGTAATGCCTTTCATAAGATATATCCATAAGCCTTAGTAAATTGTAGGACTTAAATGAATATGATTATCAATAAAGCTAGCACAAGCTACCTTAAAAGACTATAACCAACACTTTCTCTCTACATAAAACTTGAGAAGCTTGGCAAGAGAGTGTGATTTGGTTTCCTCAAAAGAAAGACCTTGAATCTACAAGGTTGCACCACAATAAAGTGGTGACGTAAAAAGATTCAATGGGTTTGTCTGAAGGACGTAATATTGTAAGTGTTTGCGGTGTGACATACATCATGTGCATCAATAATGATTAAGGTTCAAAAGCCTTACGACCTATATGGCAATACCACTCTAGTACAGTGTGAAACTGGATGGGACGGGTGCACTGGGTTTTGCAAAGAACACCAGCGGTCCAGTAAAGGAGACCAGCCCTGAGGATGAGTCAGGTCCCGGAATGGCATAAGTGGCGTAGGCTCGCCCCCTACTGTCGTGCAAACGGGGTACAGGCTTGACTATCCTGTCGCTCTCAAGTTTTCATAATCAGTGAGTTTGTCTGGAAGTCGGAAAATCGTCTTGGCCAGAGATTGAGCAATGCTCTTCGTACTATTTGCTAGTACAGACTATACTCCTGATATATTGTACATATATGGTCGAGCAGTTGCTGTGTGCTCTGCTTTTGGTGTTGTTTTCCCGGGCCCTCATGCATTATATACATATAGCATGGTAGTATCAGCTGCATACTTGTGATTGAGATTATGTGGATGTTTGTGAATATTTTATTAGTGCTCTAGTTACTATGTTCTACTTGTTATGAGTTCATATGATGTTCTCACCCTTTCTTCTATGCTTCTATTCTCTGTCGTCGCGCTCTTTCGCCATCGCCAGTCGGGTTTGGAGAGCTTCAAGATGTCGGCCATGAGGGTTACGCTGAGATGGGGGCCACGAGGACAGTGGCGGGTCACCGACATCCCTAGACGCTGTATATTCACAGGGGAAGTACACGTCACGATCTCTCATCCTAGCCTTCCCCTTGTGCCAGAGGTCGTCTTCACTGTGCCTGTGATTCTGGAGTTCGAGACACCACCAGGACTTCGTCGTCATACCACTTTCCTTAACCGTCGTCATCGTCCCGTTCCATCTGCTTCTTCCCAGTCCTCTCGGATAGCCACTATGGGAGAGTCGGATTCCCCTCGCTACACTCCTGGACCAGAGTTGTCATCCCCACCGACCATGCGTTTCAGTGCATTCGGTCGTCCTACCGCCATTGAGCCTGATCTGGTCGTCATTGATGATACTTCATCCGAGGAGGAGGATCCAGAGGAGGACCCTGAGGAGGACCCCGAGGACGAGGAGCTGGAGGGAGGATTCTTCTGACGGCATTCCTTCAGAGGAATTCAGGATGATTACCCTCCCGGATGCCAGGAGGAGGAGTTGTAGGGGTTGCCCCTGCTAGGTCAGATGACGATGAGTAGAGGAGTGTGTTTGGGGTAGTCATGAGTCTAGCAGTAGTAGCTCCGATTAGTGACCTCTTATTTTGGTTGTATTGATAGAGGTTTTATTTATTTTACTGCCAGAACTCTCATTTTGTATGATGGTGTGGTATCTCGGGGATCACTTGACACTGTGGTTATGTACATGTATGTTTTTCACGCTTCTTCCCTAGTCTCTACTTTATATTTGCGTGTGTGTTGTGTATGTATGCGGAATGATTGAATCGACTAGATGCTTTCCGAAAACGTATTTCAGAATTAAGGAAGGGATGCTTTCACAAATATCTAAAAAAAAGAATTAGAATGAGATTAGTTGATAATGATTAAACTCTTTTCAAAAAAAAAAAAATATCCCCGTATTTTCTAAGCATACATTTAAAACGAGAGTCATCAGTTACGTTCGTAATGTGATACTCTTAGCGGTATACTAAGGGTGTCGCATTGTGGAGAGACTGTTGTGGGTTTTATATAAACAAGAGTTTAATTATTATACACTGTCAGTGTAAAAAAGCTTTATGTAACATTCCCAAAATTTTGGCCTAGGAACTGTAGCAGGAGCTTTAGGCTGTGGTTCCGGCCAAGAATCGGAGCGTTGAACGTGGTATGAGAATTTGGGATTTGAATGTGAATTTAGATAGAATACTAAGATAAATAAATGAAGAGGTTTTGAGTTTAAGAGATTTTGGAAGAATAACCAAGTGTTAAGTCAAACAACTATAGGTTGGATTTAGAAGGAATCACGCCCTGAGACAGAGAGAATCACAAAGGTATAAGGATAAGAAAATGAGGTTTAGATGACGAGGAACTAAGTCGGAAAGGTAGGTTGTTAAAAAAGAACTAGGAAAGTCGGTGGAGCTAAGTTAGAAAATGGTTAGAAGTGAGAAATGGGGATTTTAGGTCCTGATGTTCTTGCTCAAGCGAGAAGGTCTCGCTTTAGTGAGCATATCAGTAAAAGTTGGGAAAAGATTTTTTGGTTTGGTCACTCAAGCGAGGATCTCTCGCTTGAGCGCAATTCGTGGGAAATTCCAGGGTTGCTCTTTGGAACCCCCTCCGTTCAAGCGAGAATCCTCTCGCTTTGAGCACAATTCTAAGAATTACTCTCTAGAATGTTCTCGCTCAAGCGAGCGTTCTCTCGCTTGAGCGAGGATGCGTATGTTTTAGAATTTCTTTTCCTCTCGCTCAAGCGAGAAGGCCTCGCTTGAGCAAGGAATACGTGAATCAGGTTTTTTAAAAACAGAGTTAGGGTTCTCATTCTTCACTTTTCTCTTTTCCTTCCACTTTCTAGAGAGGGGGAGAGAGGTTCCTAGAGAGAGAAACGCCCTTGGAGCCAAGAAGAAGAAGAGGGAGCCATGGATCTCCACCCCAAACCTTCCCAACTTCTTTCCTCTTCCCCTTTGACATTGAGGTGAGTAAAGCTCACACACTTTCACTCCATCTTGTGTATGCTCTTCCTCATGAACCCTACCTCTTACCTCCCATTTCTAGAGCTCGTATGTGAATGTTTGCATGATTGGTTTGTTGGTAACTGATGTATGTAAACCATGTTAGGGTGTTGTTCAGGAAGTTGATTCTAGGGTTTGCTTTGGGGGTTTTATCTTGAGATTCACATGCTTGGGTGGTATTGTTACAATGAAAATGCCTAGATCTATTATGTGTTGTAAGTTATCTGTACATGTAATGGTGCTATGTGTGTGCATTGCATTTTTGGCCTCTAGCCCCGGTTAATTGGAAAATGAATTCGAGTTTCGGCTCTGAGTTAAAATGAATTTGGCTTTGGCCCCAGTAAAATGGCTTCGGCCCCAGTTCTCCTAATAAAGAAAAGATTGATTTCAAAAATTGAGTTAAGACTTGGGTGATTAGTACCCAATTAATAAGGGTGATTAGTACCCGGAGATTAAGGGTGATTAGTACCCAGGGTAATTAGTGCCCAGTTAATAAGGGTGATTAGTACCCAGTTAATAAGGGTGATTAGTACCTATAGATTAAGGGTGATTAGTACCCAACGTGATTAGTACCCAGTGGTGGTGATTAGTACCCAAGGAAGACCTTCCTTGTAGTCTGAGTTCAGGTCACACAGATATAAGTGATAAGACCCCGTCGGCTGGGTAATGCCGACCCGTCGGCTGGGTTATGCCGATCATGTGCATTCATGTTTAAGTTTCTAATCATGACAAGTTATTGAGTGTGGAGTTACATTTATATGATATTTCAATTGAGTTAAGACATAATGTGATGATGCAAAGTGACTAGAATAGTTATGTATGACTTAATGGATTGTGTTAGGTGTTGCATTTCATATGCCTTCTTCCCCCACACTGCTTGTTGCATGCTTTGCTCACTGAGACACTAGTCTCACCCCACGTTGTGGGATACATTTTAGTTATGCAGGATGCTTTAGCTATGCGTTGGGAAGGAGATTTGGAGCTTTTGGAGTGGACCTTCCACCCCGATTGCCAGCAAGACCCTTTGGGAAATTCAGATGTAGATCTCTAGTGTATTAGATGTTATTGTTGTTGTTGTTGATGATAAAATACACTAGTACCATTGAGGGATATTAGGATGTGTTGAGAAACTATATTGTACCATTATATATTGTATTGGCTGGATTTCTCTGGGTTTCAAGTCGAGACAAAATCTTGGAAATATTCAGTTTATAGGGGAGACTCTGCCGGATTTCCGGTAGGAATGTCATAAACCATAACATCTCAGAATGTAATTTGGTTTCATAAATTGTAAATGAGGATTTGTCTTGATTGTAATGGTGTCTGAGTTTTGTGGAAGCTTAAGCAAACGTTGAATTGCCTAAGCAATTGTGTGGTTTGTATGACGACGTCAGTAATGGCGCGAAATAATTTCAGAGATTTGAGAATGGTGTCTCCAATGGGCATTATTCTTGAATTAAGAAATTAGGACGTTACATTTTACACAGTCATCCAATAATATTTTGCCACATCAATTAATAAATATGATATCTCATGTGTTATTAAATTCATTCAATGATGTGTCGACACATCATTACATGACTATGTAAAATTATTTTACACTGACAGTATATAATTATTAAATTCATAAAACAATATCTTTCTAGTTTTTTAACTAGTATACACTGAGTTTTACAGTCATCAAATTATGTGTTGTCACATCATTTAATGAACATGACACCTCATGTGTTATTAAACTCATTAAATAATGTGGAAATATATAATTGGATGACGGCGTAAAACTTTTTTACATTGTGAATGTATATAAATTAAATCTATATCTTTATCTTTTCTTTATTATATAAAAGTAAGGTAGTAAAAACATCCATTGAAATTTAAAGAAGGATAAAAAAATCAATTATTTTTTAATAAAAATTCTTTAAAAAAATTAATTTGATTTTCCTTTTTAAATTATTAGCATTATTAATCATCACTAATTAATTATAATAACTATGTTAATGAAATATCACTATATAGTAATAATAATATGTCCTCTAATTCACTTAAAAATAAAAAACTTTTCTAATCTTTATGTTATAAAAACATATAATTTATTTATTTAATAAGTTACAAATACTAATACCTAAACAATTAAATATTCGGCCTTAAAATTAAATACAAAAGTATTTTATAGGGTTTATTAAAAAATAATTTTAGCACATTTTATGAAATATATAAGAAGAATAAAAATATAATGTGAAATTTAAAACATTTAGAGCACTTAATAAAAAACACTTTACAAATATGATAATAGTAATTATAGTTATTATTTAGTTATAGTTATTTTATCAATATTAAAGTACACTTTTATATTTTCAATATTAAATTCATCCGGAAAAAGACCTATGAGTTTTTCCAAATTATAGTGAAATGAGCAAAATCCTTTATTTGATTTGAACTTATCAAATTCCATTTTTTCATTTTGAAATTGAAAATAAAAATTAGAAGATTTGAGTAAAATTCAAGATGAAAATTTGTTTTTATAAACAAAATTAACTGGAACCTTTATTTGATTTAAACATACTAAGTTCCATTGTTTTTTTTTCATTTTGGAATAAAAAATAGAAAATAAGAATTTAGAATATTTGAGTAAAATAAAAGATAACATGATTTAATTATAACAATGAAAAAAAAACGAGAAACTAAATTTGCTCAAAATATTTGGGAGACCAAAATCAGATACTAATGTTAATAGAAATATTACTATTATATTATTATTATTTCCATTTTTTGAAATTAAAAAAAAATTGAGTAAAATAGAAGATGAAATGACTAGAACCAAATTCCATTTTTTCATTTTCAAATAAAAATAGAAAATAAAAGTTTAGAATATTCGAGTAAAATAAAAATAAAAAGTAAAATGAATTAATTATAAAATGAAAAAAAGAGAAATTAAATTTTCTCATAAAATATTTCTTCCAAGAACCAAAATGTTAATGAAAATATCACAATAATAATAATATATCCTCTAATTTATTTGAAAAACCTACACCTTTTACTAATATTTTATCTTATAAAAATAAATAATTCAATTTGTTTAAAAATACACAGATATTAATACCTAAAACATAAATAAATATTCTGCATTAAACAAACAAATAAATATTTAAAGGTGTTTATTTAAAAAAGGTATTTTATCATATTGTATGTAACATATAAGAAGGATATTAAAAATATAATATGAAATTTCAAAAATACTAAAGCAATTAGTAAAGAAACACTTTACAATTATGATAATAGTAGTTTTAACAATTATTTAGTTACAGGGCATACAAATAGGGGGAAAACATCATCATCATATATAAAATACCACTTTTGGCCTTTATATATGCATTCAACATATAAATTGAAAAAATAAATAAATAAAGGACCATTTTAATGAGTCTGTCTAGGGTGCATGGATCGTGGTTCACATGAGGTAAAAATATAATAATTGAAATTCTTAATCATTAAGTTCAACACTAATTAATATTATTAATGATTGATATCAAATCAATTTCCAGTTACTTTTATGAAATATTGGTTGAAAAGAATAAAACTCAAATTGATAGTACTGTGTAACATAGAAGTTTTCCTATAGATCATTAATGAAACTAGCATATGTTATATATTGTAAATTCAAATTTTCCTTTAAATTAAATTCATATAATCATATAAGAACCATTTAATAAAAAATAAAATTATTCATTCAAAACCGGATAAAATATTGGTTGCACTATATAGATGGACCAAATTTTGTTTGCGTTCACCCTAGATTAATCATCTTTATAATATACACATATTATGCTTCTTAAACATGTAAAGAATTATGAAAGGAGACTATACGTGTCCAAAAAAAAAAGGAACTATGAAAGGAGACTACATGAGGTCGTGCTATTGATTAAACTCTCCCAACGAGCATGCACATCTCTCAAACCCTAGTATTTCTAACTTTGTACGTAGCCATGGGGTTAGAGTATTCTTTGTGTA
Source organism: Sesbania bispinosa (assembly GCA_026901365.1). NCBI lineage: Eukaryota > Viridiplantae > Streptophyta > Magnoliopsida > Fabales > Fabaceae > Sesbania > Sesbania bispinosa. The sequence goes on along the minus strand of QLOH01000046.1, from coordinate 1,750,804 downwards.
AGCTAATTAATCTACCTCACTATTCAAATTGTTTGACTTTATTAATATAGATATGTTACAACGTACATCCCATATTTTAACACGTAGAGAGATAAAATACAATACAAGCTGGCATCTATAACACTTCCTTAAACTTTTCACAAACTTCATTATTACACCACTTGAAGAAAAGGAGTGAGATTGAATCGTGCAACTGGAATACAAATAAGATCATTGGCCCTAGGAGCAGTCAATCCTGGTCGTTCATCCATATCAATTGTCTTACCATGGTCTAAGATTTTACCTTCCGAATTGAGCATCTTCCACTCAAAGCATTGTATCAAAGCTCCAATTATGGTGGGTAATTCTCGCATGGCCAAAGGCATGCCAGGGCAACCTCTTCTTCCAGAACCAAATGGCAACAACTCAAAGTTATGGCCTTTGATATCTATAGCACTCCTTTCTCCTTCTATAAACCTCTCTGGATTAAACTCTAACGAGCTTTTCCATATCTCTGGGTCCCTTCCCATGGCCCAAATGTTTATGCATATTATTGAGTCTTTTGGAATCATGTATCCATTAACCTCACAATCTTGAATTCCCTTCCTCATAATCATTGGTATTGGGGGATGAAGCCTCATTGTTTCTTTTATGATGGCATGGATATAAGGAAGGTTTGAACTATCTGCTTCACACACTAATCGTTCATTCCCAATAACTCTATCTATCTCCTCTTGAGCTTTCTTCATCACCTTTGGATTGTTGAACAGTTCTGCTATTACCCATTCCACTGAGATGGTCGTTGTGTCGGTGGCTGCCGTAAAGTAATCCTGAAAATAGTCAATACATAAAATTTTAGAAATTATATATATATATATATATATATATTCACATAAATGCCAAATATGATCAATAATAATAATAAGAGTGTTACAAACAAACTTTCTAATACAGACTTTCCAAATTAATTCACATAGATCTCATCAAATTATGTGGATCCTGTTTTAAATGTGGTGAAATGCATATGACTTTTAAAAAACAATCACAAAAAATGTGTTAAAAGAATATATTGCTAACATTTTTCTAATAATAATAATAATAATAATAATAATAATAGTAGTAGTAGTAGTAGTTGTTGGAATGTGATTTTGATTGTTACACTTGCAAGTATTATAAAACTTTGAAGCTATTATTATATAATAAGAAGAAGAATCTATAAGTATTTTAAAAATGTATAAAGGGTGATGAGGAGAATCTATTTACCAAGATCAATGATTTAATGTGATTCCTTGTTAACTTGACCTCACAATCTTTCTCCTCGGAGACATCAAGTAAAATGTCAAGAAAATCCTTCACTTTCTCTTCTCCATCTTCACAAGCATCTACTTTTGGTTTCCTTCTTGATTCCTCGCGATCAGAGATGACCTTCTCCAACAAAGCATCATACCTCTGGTGTATGTCCATGGCCCTCTTTTTGAAACCTTGCAAATCCATGTTTTTGAAAAATCCAATGAAATCTGATACATTAAATTCCCCAAAAATCTGCGTCACCTCACGAACCAGAGCCCTTGCCCGTTCTGCTTGGCTGTCTGTTCCAGAGCTCTTGATGCTCAACATCATCTGTGATATTATGTTGTTAGAAAGCTTCAACAATTCTTGAGAGAGGTTCACACTCTCTTTGGCCTTTGATTTAACCACTAAAGTATGAATAAATTCATGGACTGCCTGGGTCCGAATTGGAAGGAAGTGTCCAAGGGTTCGGTTGCCTAAGAGGTCAATGGTGCTAAGCTTTTTGATGAATTTCCAATATGTGTCATAAGGGGCAAAAGCAAAAGTGGCATTTTCGTAGGTAACCATGTTAATGGCCATGTTCTTCTTACGAGAAGAATATGTGAGCTCATTTGTCTTAAGAAACTCTTTAGCGAGTGATGGGGTGCTGGCAACAATGAATTGAACAGAGCCAATTCGAAGGGAAAAAAGAGGGCCATATTGGTGGGAAAGGTCTCGGAAGGTTTGATGGATGATGGGTTTAAGCAAATGGAGATGGCCAATTATGGGTATTGCAAGTGGGCTTGGAGGGTGACGCAAATGGGGCTTTGGTTTGTTGTTTCTCTTATAGAAGAGGAGTTGGAGAAGGAAAACACAAACAAAGAGAATGAGAGCTAATAAGAGGGACTCACAAATCATATTGGTTAATTATTGCCTTGATTTGAAAATGGAAAAGGGTTGTGAATTAAACATGGCTTTGTGGATTGCTATCATATGCTTTTTATAGTACATGCATTGCCAGTTTTAGAAAAATGATAGTTCCACCTTCAATTTTTTAGTGTGGGAAGTATATGGAAGAAAGATAAAAAAATAAATTAATAGAGAGAAAATGAAAGATGTGATAATTGATATAAGAGTAATAATACATGTACATAAAACAGTGAGCCACTGTTTTTACAACATAGCATAATTGTGTTCATTCCCACTGTTTTTTTTCTCTCTCCCATGTGCTCTTCTCTTAAAAAAAAACATACCACACTGTTTTATGTACGGGTAAACTTTCCCTTGATATAATGAAAAAAAAAAAGAAGAAAAGAAAATATAGATGGAGTGAAATAGAAATGAGTATAAAAAAAAAATAGAAGTTGGCAATTTAATTATTAAGAGGTCTACATCAATTGGAAACGTATTAAACATACTGATAATGCTTTGTAAACAAAATAATAACCAATAATCAAGAGAGAAAATCAAAACTCGTCATCAATGGCTGTGATACGAATGTCTTTGTGCATTATGCCAAGTGCATCTTCAACACGTACGGTGCTTGGAGATGTTACTCATTGAGTGGGTAATAATTTTTGAAAAATTAATTATATTGGTTTAATTATATTTTTAGTTCCCTGTTTGTTTTTAAAGTGGTCCTCTAAAAATGATTTTTTTTTCCCAAATGATTCTTCTGAATTTTTTTTACCATAAAGTGCTATTGTGACATTGAAAATAAAGGGATCATTTAGGAAAATCGCAATACTTTGAGGGACTAGTTTGAAAATGATAATATTTTAAAGAGATTAGTTTGAAAATCGTGATATTTTTTGGGGACCATTTTAGAAAAGAAAAATAATTGTTAAAAAAATGGAAGGATCATTTAGGAAAAAATTATTTTTGGAGGACTACTTTAAAAAAATAAAAATAGGAGGTCAAATGAAAAAATCGCGATATTCAAACATAATTAAACCAATTATATTTATAAAACAATGTTGTATAATAATCTTCTACAACAATAGATATAAACAAGAGAGAGAAAGTTTGAGATGTGATATATAACATGATGAAGAGACTTTAGAGAAAAAAATATGTTGTATGAATCATTGCATGAATTTATTGTATACATGAATATATGATCGATTTCATGATTTTTTACATTTTCTATACGTGGATAGCAATCCCAAGTTTCATAAGTCAATAACTTTTTGTTCCTCTCATTTTTGTTTAGGAAACCGGAAGTCATCATAACATTGTTCTATTTTCTGGGTTAATGATTCCTAAACAAAAAGTTATTGACTTGCTCTGCATTTTTTTGGCTCCCATCAAGATAATTTTTTACTTTGTATGAATCGATTAATTTTCTCTTGTTTAAGGATTACATTTCCTGTATTTTAACGATTCGTTACGACTTTATTGTTGAACCTTTTTTTTCTTGTTTATGGCTTAGAGGCATAATGCTTTAGAACATGGAGGGCGAATGTCATAGTCAAACAAAATGCTGGCAATATTTTCTTTTTGAACTCGCTTCTCATTCCTGTTTGTATTGTTATTTTCCAATCACAAATTGTTTACTTCCTAAATCCTTTTTACTCCCTTCAGAAGTTACAGTAACTTTCATTCTTTCCTTCCAAATACCGACTAGCTTCCGATATAGACATGGACATGTGCAGGACCAACGCCGTGGAAGAGGTTTTACGTACGTTTCATCGTGTTTTTTTTTTTGAAAATCAACTTTCTATGGTTATTCAATCCAGTTCGGAGACAACTAATGTTGAGCAAATGTTTCATAAACAAATAAAAAAAACTGAAGCAAGTACCACTTCACCATTCACAAAGTCCAAGTCTTAAGAAATTTGAAAAGCAAGTTCAAGAATTATGAACAATAAGACAAGGATGAACAAAAATAAGAAAGAAAATTTAAATGTTGCTTTTTTAATATGATAAAAGAATCCGGGGTCAAAATATGAATATTTATTTAGGAAATTCTACGGTACCCTCTAGTGAGAGAGGGTTTTGGTACTTTTTTTATCATTTAATCAATTTCTCTCAATTTTCTTAAATGGTCTTAGTATTTTTACAATTACGGGACAATATTTAACTATTAGAACTTGTATTTTTAATTTTTGAAAAGACTTTTTGACCCCCTATAACCATTATTCTGTATTTTTATTGTATTCCCCAATTTTTTTACATTCTCATTATCTCATTTAAAATCTACTTTATGTCTTCGAAATAATTTAGGACGGACTACATGACTTGTTCCTATGTAGTTTTTACCTTTATGTCTCCATTCAATAAAAAATATAACAAGAATGTACCAAAACCCTGAAGGTACTAAATTACGACCCTATCTTTTTTAGAGCTGATGTGGTAACAATTAAACCACATGTATCAATACATTGATAACACCTACTAAATGTATCAATACCCATATTTATAAAATCTACCATAGAATCTACTTTTTAAAATTAATGGAGGCGGTATTGGCTTATATTGGAAACCAACTAATTAAGAAGGATAGTAACAAGCAAACCACAATTTGACTTGTTGGCAATTGTAGGCAACTAAGTTGACTTTTTGGCGTATTGCACCTACGTGCATGTGTCATGCCATGTGTCGTTAAAAGCCAAACGAAGAAGGTTGGTGAAACAACATTTTGTAACGTTAGATACATGTTGATAAATTAATCAACCGTTGAGATTTAAAAGTGAAACTGGCTGAACCAGTGACAGATTAATAGAGACTTGTTAAAGTGACGCGTAGGTAGGGGCTAGTCAAGTCAAGTATTTACGTAGGTAAGGATGATAATGAATACCCTCTAGATATCATATTATAATGCTCATCTTCATATCACATTTAAAAAATAGAACTTTTACTGACCTTCATACTTGCGTGGATAGTAACTTTAATATTTATCCTGTACCCGTTGGACACTTATATATAATCATATTTCTGTCTGTTACTAACATTTACTTAAGTGAAAAACTAACCACTCAACAAAAAATATTAATTTAAGAAAATTATAACTAAATTAAAAAATTACTCAAAAAAAATGTGGTCAAAGTGATGAGGACTAGCGGCATTGTATTCGTGATTTTAGCGGTTAGTAGCCTGATTGTTTGCAAATATATGAGTTTTACCTCTCAAAGTTCAAATTTGGATTCCCAACAATCGATTGTTGGGTAGTTATCAAATCCACAGCTTAAAAAGTCGAGATGATAAAAGTAAATTCAAATCATATCTCGGCTTTTAGGTCGTCCGATCAAGGTATCGGATGACTCGGATTTGGCAACTGTATCCAAATCTCTCAAATTTCCCTTTTTGATAATAGTTCTTTCCGTCATTGGCTGCAGAGCAACATTGAAGTAGTTGAGATTCCTTTTCTTGCTACCCTCCGGGAGGTTTGGAGGAGTAGGAATGATGACTAGCATGTTTGTTTTAAATCATGGTTCAACAAAACCATGATTTTGAAAATTGATTTTAAATCACTTCCGTCCAATGTACTTCATAAAGCATGCATCGTCCATCTTAACCATTCATTTCTAGAATCAATTCTACTCAACTGTAAACCAAACGGACCCGACATCTTCAATAACAAGACTTGATACATTAATTTGGGAAATCAAATTCAGCCATCTTTAATCTTTGTGATATTGTGAAACTGTGTTTGGTACCGGTACCCCTGTTTCTTCTTCTAGGTGGGTTCGTTGGCACCCCCTGCGGCTGGTCACGTGTGCCTCAACACAGATGGGAGCACCACCAACGAGTTGGCTGGGTATGGTGGTTTAATCTGTGACTCTTTAGGGAACTGGTTACATGGTTTCTTTGGATATCTTGGTTAGGTGGATATCCTCAAAGCAAAATTATTTTCTATTTTTCAAGGGTTGCGTTTTAGCTGGGAATTGGGATACAATCTGTTATTTGTTTCTCTGATTCTTTACATGCTGTTAATCTCATTTTTTAGCCTATCGAGAAGTTTCATCACTATATATGCTCCTCTTGTTGTAGAGATTATACTAAATTGTATCTTTTGTATTTAGTTGAAAAAAATATACTAAACTTTACTATAAACTTCTAAGAGAAAATTTTCCAAACATAAATTGCATTATTTCAAATTCATTTTTAAGTAAAATGAATTTTACAAAATCAAATTTATTCAAATTCAAGTTTGTAGACACTTATCCAAGTACATCCTAAGGTTGTGTTTGTGTTAACGTTTGATTTGAGTTTGAGTGAACTTGGTTTTTTTTATAGAATTGATTTTGTTTAAATGTGAGTTTAAAATAATGCGATTTAGGTTTGGAAACTTTTCTCTTAAAAGTAAATTTACGGTAAAAATCAGTATAAACCTTTCAACTTAATTAAAAGAAAATTTACAACTTAAACTTATCATGTTGACTCAAACATGAGTTTCGAGGCAAAATCAATTTTGATTTAAAACACCCAATATATTACATGGATTTCAAACTTACATATTCAAACTGGGTGTTATTCCAACATCCATCCAAACATGTTATAAGTTAATTTTGTTGGCAATTGGCTAAGTGCATTTTCGTTCTAACAATTTCAACACAAGCAATTAAACATGAGAAATTATGAATCCGTTTGTTTAAAATTATTTCTTAAAAGAATTACTTATTTTTTTTAAAAAAAGTTACTTATAAAATTTTTTAAAATGTTTGTCTAAACTTTTTTTAAGAATTAGAATCGAAAAATAATCAGTTTTCTGTTTTTTTTAAGATGCAACTCGTAGTTGATTCTTAAAAAAACAGATGCAATAGAATATAGAGAAAACTTTTTAACAATATGAACGCATTTATTGTGACAAACAAAGTGCTCTTTTATGACAAACAAAACGCATTTGTTGTGTAAATTATTATATAAATTAATTTATTATATGAATATAAATATATTATCAATACTATGCCTTTTTCTTTGCTGTACAACCAAACTGGAAGAACATGCTAACGTCCGTGCATAAAGAATAACAAAAAACATTTAATGCACGAAAAGAAAGTCATAAAAAAAATTGCAAAACATTTAATGCACGAAAAGAAAGAACGGGAAAAAATTTCTTCCACCTACTGCGAGTTTTTGTCAATTATAGGTTGAAGAATGCGTTGAATCACAAGAAAAGAATGTGGGAAGAGGAAATAAAAATAATAATATTATATTTTGGATCAGGGCCCAACTCGTTAGCTTATAGGTAGTACTGTCAAATAGGGCTAAAGCCCCCAGCCCAGCTCACCTAACCCCCTAATTTGGCCCACCCCATCTTAGCCCCCTCACCGAGTGGGCATTTTTGGCCCCCGACCCATCCGTTTCAACTTTTTGTGGGTTAGGGCCGTGGCTTCCGTGGGTCAGCCCACCCAAATTTTCTTTCCGCGTCTTTTTATCTAGTCCAACTCCAACAAAGTTTTCGACCAAAAAAAAAAAAAAACTCCAACAAAGTTACTCACAGGTTCGTTTTTATCATTTACCCTTACTTTATAAGAATTTGCACTGTACGTGATGTGCAAAATTCGTCTTGGTGTTTTATCAAACAAACAAAAAAAAAAAAAATTTCATGACAAGCGTATTCCATTAATTTCTTTTTCTTCTAATTACATATAAAAAATCCTTGATAAATATATGGTTACTTGTATAATTTACATATATTTACCCTTCTTAATTTTTATATATAAAGTATACAAGTGACAGTATATTGATTATTAAATTTCAATTAATTAGCTAAACTTATATTGTACTTTGAATTGAATTAATGATAAATATATTATTATTTATATAATTTATAAATAAATTCATTTTCAGAGTCTTATATGCCTATTATTGGTCGTCAATTATAAGTATGGAATAATAAGTTCAAGTTTAAAATACATTAACAATTGAACATGTATAAAAAAAATCTCTTGCTAATTTTTGTTTGATTTTTACAATGATGGCACTGGAATTCAAAATTATAATATTTTTGTCTATTGATTATTGAGTAAATACTAATTTAGATCATCAAAAGATATACATGACTATAATTTATTTTTGTTCATTTGTGATCTATTTATATATATATATATATAATATGTTATATTGAATTCCTTAAGATACATGTTATGTCAAACTACTGAAACTAGTTATTTATCATTAATTTTTTTATTAAATTCATCCTTAAAATAACATTAAGTATGTATTTTAATAATAAAATTAGTGATATTAATTATTATTGAATGACTAATTAATTTGATATTATTAATAAATAAAAAATTAAATTAGATGTAATTTCATGTCAATCTTCAAAGTATTAAAATGAAACTATACTCTAAAATGTTACTATAGTTGGATTTTATGGTTACTTTGTGATGTGTGTATTCCTGTTGAATTTAATTTCCCCCTTTGCTTAACAAAAAAAACTTGTGGACATTATAATTTTTAGGAAAAGTGTTAAACACAAATTTTCTTTAAAAAAATATAATAATTTATCAAAATAATAGTTTTTTAGATTAAATTTAGCAAAATAATAGAAACGAGTTGTCTGGAATGGGCCACACAGCCCCTAGAGTGGACTGACCCACTCTATGGGCCTATCTAATTAGTTTTAAAAAAAAAAATAAAAAAAAGGCCTTGGGCCAACCCTAGCCCACAGGGCTTGTGGGCTTTTTGGCCTTGTGGGCTTTTTAGTGAGTGAGCCTTTTGGCCCTGTGGGCTGTTTTGGCCCTGACCCACGTGGATTAGGGGTGGGTGGGGCTGAATGGGTTGTTTTGACAGCTCTACTTATAGGGTGAGGATTGCCTAAGTCTTATACTAGTATATCACAATATGACCTTATCTCTAGGCAATGTGATACTCTAGCATACCCCATCACAGGGTTGGACATCTGAAGCGTGGACAACTATACGAGTTGCTGCCCAATAACAACGGATCATTTAGGATAGACTCTGATACCATATTAGATTTTGGACTGGGCCTAACTCAACCCAAAAGTTAGCTTGTAAGGCGAGGATTGTCCAAGGCTTATATACCACAATATAGCCTTATCTCTAGGCAATGTGAGACTTTAACAAGTAAAATATGAAAAAAGGTAATTCGGGCTTGTTATAATTTCTAACACTTACCCTTTTGGAACAATGTATTATGTATTAGACTTAATTAATAGGATAAACTAATATAATACATTATATTTTATCAATTTTTCATGATTATATTGTATCGTATAAGTTTATCCCTTAAATATCTCTTATATGTTAAAATAATAGATAAATTAATAAGGCTCAAGAGATGAGATTAGGTCTGATTAAATTTTAATATATAAACTTTCATAAAAACTGTCCAACCCTAACCTTAACCCATTTCAATTGTCCCTCTCCTTCATACTCTTGTTCTTTCTCTTGTTATTAGGTTAATTAGTTCATTCATCTTCTTCAATTAATCTATGTTTTTTTATTAATGTATATTATTTATTTAATTTTTATTAATCGATAACATTATTTCTATGATTGTTCATATTTAATTAAATCTAATGTAAATCGTAAAAATTAATCCAAAAAATCAAAAATCAAATCAAACTGAAAATAAAAAAAAAATTATTGGAGGGTTTAGGGTTTCAGATCCTATGTTTAAAATCAATCCAATCCAATCCAAACCGAACTTATTATATAAACACATATTATTTTATTTGTAAAATAATCATATATTTATACTTATATTAGTATATATTTATGAAATTGCTTATACTAATTTACTTTTTTCATGATTTTATTATCTAATATTATTTTAATATCTCTATAAATATATTAATTATAAACTTGTTTTAAATTGGTTTTCATGTCTAATGTTTTCCTTTTTATATAATTTGGTATTTATATTGATAAATACAAGTTTCAATAAAAATGTTAACTACTCCCTCAGGTCCTTTTCATAAGGCACACTTAACCGAATTACACATACCAATAAAAGTGGTTAAAGTTGGTTAATTTTATTGAAGTTTTAAAAAATAGTTTCACTTTTTAGTTTTACCTTTATTTAATATTATTATCTAACTACACTACTATTTGATAATTAAAAAAATTAAAGTTAATAAGAATAAATAAAAAAATGATAATAATGTTACTTGAAATTACAGAGCATCTTACCACAAACACTTGTAATAAATGTCTTGTATAAAGGACCGGGGAATTATTATAAAATTTTATCATTTTCATCCAATATTTATTACCTCTTTAAAAAAATCGAAAGCAAATCCCATCCATTCAATTTAAATTTGATCGCATTGTTAATCTATTGTTGGAATTTATACTGTTTGAATTATACCGGTTTGAACTTCCCCTGTTCATTGTTCGCTCTGCTGCGCGCGTGTTGGTCATACTGTTTGTTAAATACTGGTTCGAACTTCTGGTTTTATACTGTTTCAATTTATACTGTTTTTTTTTTTTTTTGACACAATTTATACTGTTTAGTTATTCTCTTGTTCATTTATGCTTCTGGTTATTTATAATGTTTATTTATTCCGTTGTTCATTCTGTTTGAATTTCTAATGGGTGCGATCATTAGTAGGAATATATTCTGTTGTTCATCATCAGGTAGGATTATGTTTATTTATTCCCCTCTCCGTGCTGTGTGAATTATATACTGGTTTGAATTTAATCATTCTGCTGTTCAATTGGTTTGTCAAATTTCTATTTGCTTCCAGTTTTATTCTTTAATTGCAAAACCACAGGGGTAAAAAAAAAAAAACTGGGTATTTAACAAAACTAAGCAAGAAGAAATAATACAATTGTAGAATTTCAATTTATTTTCATTAAGGATTCATGTAACCTTTTAATAATTCAGTTCACCACGTCAATCCTAATATTCCAAAGCAAACCACTTCAGAGGCGGTGCCTTTAACGATTACCATTCTTTTTTTATACTGTATTTTCCATAAAAACATGAAATAATACAATTGGAGAATTTCAATTTATTTTGATTAAGGATTCATGTAACCTCTTAATATCAGTTTCACGTCAATCTCTAATATTCCAGAGCAAACCACTTAAGAGGTAGTGCCTTCAACAATTACCATTCTTTTTTATACTGTATTTTCCATAAAAAACGTGAAATGAATAGATAAATATCCTAAAGATATAATTGTTTTATTATGCATACGATGAAGTTACCCTCAACACACAGGATAGTTACTGAACTAACTTATATTGTGATATGAGACAGAGTACATTGATTTTTTTGCAGTTGAACCTTCGTTTTCAATGAAGAGATGCATTATGTGGTACTCCAAATTCTTAACAAATTGCATCCTTTGTTTTTTTAATCTATCTTATTTATTTTCCTGCTCTATCTGTTTTATGTATGAATTTTTTTGCTCTGTTTTATATTTTATATTTTACAAATATTATATTCATTTTCACATGTTTGCATAGTTGTATAGGTCTGATGGCCTGTTTATAACATTGTTATGAAAACATACTTATAAAACTTTTATGAGTAATCTTACACTTTAGTCTCTGACTTTTATAACGTCATGCAATTTAGTCCCTGATTTTAGGAAAAATCTTTCATTAGTCCCTGATATTACTCTTCGTATTGCAATTAAATCCAAAACGTTAAATAGTGTTAAATAGTGTTACATTAGGGACTAAAGTGCATTAGTTTTTTGAAAGTTAGGGATTAATGTGAATTAAATTCTCATGTGCAAGGGTCGATTCTATCATTACAAGAGGTAATGTAAGGTGTCCCACATAGGTTTTGTGTGTGGCATCAAAATCTTTCTTCTCTGTTCATCTTTATCTTCTCTCTCTTTCTCTTATTGGATGGTGCGAATTCCACTCACTACTTGTGAGAGTGATATTATACTTATCAATCCTTAATAGTAATTTTCTCTCTCTTCCTATTTGAGTTTTAAAATGCTAATAGATGCTAATCCTAAAATTTAAATTTTATTAATTTTTAAAATCTTATCATATCCTTTTCTATTCCAATCCTTAATTTTAATATAAACATTTATTTTTAGCATTATGATTTGGGTAAAATAACTTTTTAGTCTCTATAAAATATTCGACTTTTGATTTTCATCCCTATAAAATTTTTATTTTTTATTTCATCCTTATAAAATATTTAAGCTATTATTTTAGTTCCTGTTGTTGATTCTATTATTAATTGCGGATGTGTCGAATGCCCAGCACAATCGGTAGTCTTATGTGCAGTACCCTAACACATTATACAATAATGTTAGCATGCTAAAACATATTCAAAGACTGTTTGTGATATATACAAAGGAGGAAATGTACAAACAATTTCAATTCAAGTTAGGTATAAATTTGACTCTCTGAATGAGTTTAAGGAGACTAACATTCTTATATAATGTGTCAGGGTACTTCTAAAGTATTGATGACTATTATGGGTTTTCAACATATCCACAATTAACAGTATAATCAACATCAAGGACTAAACAAATAGCTTGAATATTTTATAAGGATGAAATAAAAAAATTCCGGAAACGAAAATCAAAACTCAGGTATTTCGTAGGGACTAAAAAGTTATTTTACCCTCATGATTTTAATTAATTTCATTACATCTTATTAAGTTATTATCAAATAATAATGTAAATTATATTTCAAAATCATTATAAAATATCAACAAATAATAATATATATTAAATTTTAAAGATATTAATTTATTATAAATTTAATTATATAAAATACATATATATCCACGTATTATGTGGGTTAATATACTGGTATAATATTAAATTAAAATAAATCTTATATTTAAATATAACTTTAAATTTGTTAGCTTCTATTTTTTTAATTATTTATAACGAATTAAGAGCTATATGTAGCATAAGATATTACGTGATCATTTTTTCTTGATGTTATTAGACATTTATTTATTTTATACATATTTTTATATATATAATGGATAATTGAGAGTAAAACATGATTAATGACTTGTTTTATACTTAGAATTATTTTTGTAATTAATAAATTGTAATTTTAAATTACTTAAGATTTTTATTCATATATTTATATGTTTTTGAAATTTAAAATTATAGAACAAACCATATGAAAGAGGTAAAATATTTAAATATATCATTAAATTTAGTTTAAAATACTTCAAAATTTTAAATAAATTGCATTCATCTTTATACCATGGTACTGGAAAATTCGAGGGTAATTCGTAGAGTCGGAAAAATGGATTAGCTCGACCGGTCGGTCAGTCCGAACCCACATTTTTACAGGACTTGGACATTAAAATTTGAAGCCCAAATTTTTGTTGGGCTTTTTAGCCCGCAATAAATCCGGGTTCAGGCCGAGTAGCCCGATGGGCTTTCGGGCTACCCATATGTATATATATAATAAAAAGATGTTGCATGGTTTATATTTTTTCCAATAAAGTATAAGTTTTTATATCAATCAATTAGTAAACACATGTTTTTGTGCATGGTCTCAAAGTCATGTTCACTTCACGTTTTTCCTATGTTTTGATCTAGCCAAATGGACTTATTCTCAAAATATAGTATAACACTTATTTTCAAAGTATAAATTATAATATATAAGTACCACCTAAGAAATTTTCTATTGAAAATATTGATTTTTTTCATAATCATAAAAAAAATTAACAACGTTAGTAAAATATAAATAAATGAAATACTTATATAAATTACATTTTATAATATATCGAATGTAATTCTCACTTCTTTCTTTTATTTCGAATACTCATTGTTGAATATTTTTTGTGATATAAATCGTCTCTTTTTCTATTAGTAAACGATAATTTTAGAAAAGTAAGAATGAAAAGTTGAGAAAAATCTTTTAGGGTCTGTTTGGATAAAGCTTCTGCAGAAGTACTTATAAGTGGAAAAAATAGAATGAATCAAAGAGGTCAAATGCATTTAACTTCTCCATAAGTTGAAATTGGTCTCTATAGCCCACCTACTCCAAAAGCTCTCTCATTTAACTTCTCCATAAGTAACTAATTTCAACTTATGGAGAAGTTAAATTCATTTGACCTCTATGATTCATTCTATTTTTATTTTCTAGAAGTTCTTTTGCAGAAGTGTATCCGAACTTAGCCTTAATGTGTTTTGGAATGAATTGAGAACTTAGGAATGTGTTTTAAATTTATTTGAATGTGTTAAATGTATCTTAGTTTAATTAATATGATTGATGGATGAATGCGTTTGGGAATTCAGAATGTATTTTAAATTTATTTGAATGGGTTTTATTAGGGTATATGAACTCTTTTTTAATGTTTTTTATAACTATATTGTAATTTTTTTAGTTTTGTAAAAGTATAATTCTTTATAACTTTTAATGAGCTACATTTTTTAATAAATTAGACTTTAACCGGCCCGACATGCATAAACCCGTTACTAGATCTGAGCCGGGCTCGAGTTTTTATTTTATAAGACCGAATTTTAGTCAAATATTTTAGCTCAGCTCGTAAAAGCCTACTACCTGCTTTAAACCGGGTAGCCCGTCTTGACACCTCTGATAGTTCCATTCATAAAGCGCAAATCCTCTACCCAAAGGAAATGAAATTGTTCTTAGAACAATTTTTTTTTTGTTTTCCTTTTCAATTATATAAAGCCACTTTTATCCTGCGTACGTTTCCATTATGTTTCAGGAATTCCTCGCATCAAATTTCATATAAGAGTGCTATTTTAAAGTACTTTACTTATATATAATAATACGTGCGGTTTAGTTCTAACTGCTACTACAACTAAAACTTTAGGAATGCTAAATGAACTGATTAATTCGTCATCAACTACTCCATTTTGTTCAATAAGTGGATCTTGAAAGTCCTACTATATATATTTATACCTGTCCTGTTAACTCTATCATCTCATATCTCATCAAATTATACAATTAGCAACAATCAAATACACAAAATATATGGCACGCCTTGAAGCCATTATGCTTTTAGCATTGATATTCCTTGCAGCCACTTGCACAACATCAACTAGAATCCTTGCGGACATAGGAACACCCGCCACAGCACCAGAAGAACCTGATTCTGTTGTGTCCCCTGTTTCTTCCATTGTCCCTCCATTGGTGACACCTGCACCTGCAGCAGCCATCAATGCTGATGCGGAGCAGCACCACACACTCTCCTTTTTCATGCATGACATTCTTGGTGGCTCTAACCCCACAGCGAGAGCGGTTACTGGTGTTGTTACAAATCCTGCTGTCAACGCTCAAGTTGCCTTTGCTAAGCCCAATGGTGCAAACCTTCCTCTCAACAATGGCGTTTCCCAGAACAACAACAACAATGGAATTCTGAACAACAACAACCTTCCTTTCCTCACTGGACTTAGCGGAAACACAGGGAATGTGTTCAGGAACAATGGCAACAACTTTATGAACAACGGTGGGATTGGACTCCCAGTGACAAATACGAATCAGCTTCCAGCAGGAATGACGCTGCAGAAGCTCATGTTTGGGACTATGACTGTGTTTGATGATGAATTGACAGAAGGGCATGAGTTGGGATCAGGTTTGGTGGGGAAAGCACAGGGCTTTTATATTGCAAGTTCTGTGGATGGAACCAGCCAGGTTATGGCTTTCACTGCCAAGTTTGAGGAGAATGGTTATGCTGATAGTCTCAGCTTCTTTGGGGTGCACCGAACACAAGTGTCGGAATCCCAACTTGCCATCATTGGAGGCACAGGAAAGTATGTTAATGCTGAGGGTTTTACTATTATTAAGACTTTTCCAGTTACTGATCAGCAACATAATACCGATGGAGTGGAGACTCTGTTGGAGCTTACTGCCTATCTTATCTATAATTAAGCAGCTGTCTTACTCTTTTATATATACCATGGACTTCCTCGTTTCAACTTACAACTGCGGATAAGTACTTGTATTTCATGTAATGAATTCCATTCTGTGACCATATTGTACTTTTGAAGGGAAAAAAAAAGAATGATGTACCTGAATTTGACTGTGGCACAAACCAGAAGTTTATTACTTTGATTTTATATTCTCTTTTTATCACTCATCACATCTCACATTTCTCTCTCTTTTCCCTCTTTCTCTCTCTACGTTGTACATGTACAACATGTACAAACAACATTTCTCCATTGCAAATAGGAATGTCAATGGGATGAGAGCGGTAGTACATTATCCCCCTTGGCGGATCTTAGAGAAAATGTTTGAGGGAGCCAAAATTTTAACATATAAATTAAGAATTTGATTAATATACATTATTAATATAAAAAAGTTTTACTTATTATCCAATTATGTGTTATCACATCATTTATTGAGTTTAATAACATGTGAGATATCATACTTCTTAAATGATGTGATAAAACATCATTGAATGAAAAATGTAAAACTTTTTTTTTTACACTAACAATGTATATATTCATTAAATCCATAATTAAATATATAATATTTTATTATGGTTGAAAATTAAGTTACTCGGGAGTAACTTTTATCAATGTTATCTCGTTTAATAACTTTTTATGAATTTGTCAATCCAAATGTTGAATAATGTGATAATAACATATTAATCAAGCACACCAATGTTTAGAAAAAAAACATTAATAGGTATGTAATCGTATGGTCAATATTTACATATTTTTTAAAGAAATATATTATACATTAAAATAAAACTATCTAATGAAATACCAATTAGTTTTTAAAATAACATAATTTTAGTCATCGTCGTTTAGTTGCATGTATTCCGGTAAATGATAACGTAACAATATTTATTGTAGATTTTCCTTTGGATTTCTCTTTGAATTTTCCTGTAGATTTCAAAACTCAAAGGAAAATTTGTTCAGATTCTAAAATTTGTGGGAAATTTACTATAGATTTTACTACAACAAAGCAAAGAAATTTTATAGCAACGTTTTTATGTAAAAAATTTGTGTTTCTTTGGAAAATTTACTACATATGACTTTTCTATAGAAATAATCTCGAAAGTTTTTCTGTGAATTTTTATCTAGGAAAAGTCATAGTAAAACTGTGAAAAGTGACTTAATGAAGTTTAATTAACAAAAATAACTAAAAGCACGTGATTTTAAAAAATGATGACCAAAACCAATGAAAAAATAAATGAGGGATCAAAATTAAATTTCTCTATATTTTCAGGGACCAAAAAATATTTAACTCTAAAAATAATATTTAAATAGATAAAATTATCTCTAATTAAATAATTTTGTAGAATAATTTAAAAAATAAATACTTAAAAATATTATAGAAAATATTGTTTTTAACTATTAAGAATAAAAATATTTTTTAATAATTATATGTATACATAAAAATATTTTTGAAAAAAGCTTGGAGTTCAAAAGCTTAGGCCATGGCTCCCCCCCTGTCATAACATAATCTGCCACTGTTAAGATATTAAATGGTATCTACATATGTTGTTAACGGGTATTTATGGGTAATATTTAAAAATTTATAGAAAAAAAATGTCATATAATATATTTTTTTAATATTATATGATATAATTTAACATTATATATATCGTTACGTGTTAATATATTAAAAATATCATTATAAAATAATAAAAAAAATTATCTCATCATAAAATAGTAAAAAATTCTAATATTTTAATAGAAAATATATTTTAAAAAGTATGCGGGTACCCGCGGCCGGGCGGGTAATAATATATCATTCCCCACTCATTTAATAAATTAATATGTGGGTACTCATTGCGGGTATATCCACGGGTACGAATTTTTTGTCATTCCTAGTTGCAAAGGGCTTTCATCAACGTTCTAGTATTGACTTTACAAACACATTCAGTCCCGTTAACAAACTTTAGACTATTAAAATGGTCTTGTTATCCAACCTTAGAATGTTAAAATGGTCCTTTGAATTGCCCTTTCACATGGATGGGCTCTAAGTCAAATGGATGTCAACGATGTCTTTCTTCATGGAACCATCTCTGAAGATGTCTATATGGTTCAACCACGGTGGTTTATCCACCCTAACTTCTCAAATCACGTTTGCAAGTTAAACGAGGCTCTTTATGGCCTTAAACAAACGCCTCACGCCTAGTATACTGAATTGAAAGCCTTCTTGATTGATTATGGCCTCACCAACTCTCGTTCAAACACTTCATTATTCATTTATCATAAGGATAATGTAGTTGCTTATGTTCTTGTATATTTTGATGATCTTCTTTTGACAGGGAACAACTCAAATTTTCTCCTTCACTTTCAAAAAACTCTTGCGCAAGAGTTCTTTCTCAAAGATTTAGGCCCTCCAAGTCACTTCCTGGGAGTTAAAATTATTCTTACCTCTAATGGGTTTTATCTCACTTAAAATCAATATATCTGAGACATTTTAGGTAGAGCTTCAATGAGTGATGCAAAGCCAACCTTCAATCCTATGTCAACAACGTGCTTTATTCTTCCACAACCAAATGTATCTACATGTGACGTTGCTACTTATCACAAGGTTGTTGGTTTCCTTCAATATTTAGGCATCACATGACCTAATATTTCCTTAGTTGTGAAATAATTGTCTCAACACATACAAGCTTTGAAGCAAGCACTTCGATATCTAAAGGGAATATAAGTTATGGACTACAGCTTTTTAAAGATACCTAATGCCTTCTGTGTCCCAGATTAGGTAGGGGATGTTGGTGATCATAAATCAACTGTTGCATGAATTATCTATATTGGGCCTAATTTTATCTCATGGTCTTGCAAGAAACAACCCACAGTTGCTCACTCCTCTACTAAGGCTGAATATCGAACTATTGCTTCTAGCTCTCCTAAGTTGCTATGGTTGAGTCAACTATCTTGTGAGCTTGGTCTTCCTATATTTAACACTCCCACTATTTTCTCAGACAATATGGGAGCCACTTACTTATATGTTAATCCAGTTTTTCATTCAAGAATTAAACATTTAGCTATTAACTACCATTTTTCGTGATTTGGTTTCCAATACTTACAGGTATGTTCCCTCCTCTAATCAACTTACAGATCTTCTTACCAAGGCCTTATTAGGACCTCTCCCTTCATTCCTCGTGTACAAGATTAATGTTATCTCTTCCTCTGCCATCTTGCGAGGGTGTTTTGGAGTGCTACAATACTAACATAGTACCAACTACCTTATCTTATCCCTTCACGTATAGCATCAATTTATTTTGAATTTTAATTTAATTTGCTATATAAATGTTATACGATTGTAGTTAGTTTATTTTTAATGAAGCATTGTTCATTCAAATTCTCTTTAACGCTATTCATAAACCAAATGACCCTTATTTATTATTTGCGAGTAGAAATGGAAAAATATCCCAAACTTGTGAGTACCCACCATTTGATAAGAAAACTCGCTTTAACCGGGTTCAGTTTCAACTTTTCCTCGATATATAAAGTTGGGGTCGGGGATATTGATATCCACCATGCCCTTGTCCCGAATTCGCCCGATATAAAGTAAATTACAAGAAAAATCATTATATTGTATAGCAAAGGGAATGAGAATTTTAGGGTTAAAACTTTCAGACTTGGTCCCAGCTTTCATCGTTATTCCCCCATCTCTATTATCTCGTCTTGAGGCCCTAATCTCTCATCACCATATCAAGATCTCTCATCTCTCTTCAGCATATCAACATCACTTATCTCTCATATGCCTTATGTGAGTATGTTGTCCATGTTACACATATGCATTTATAATTGTGTTGTATTTGTAAGTTCATCATCCCCTTTACGCATTTGCATCTGTGTTAGCCACTTCTGCATTTGGTCACTTCGATCATGTCAGACATCGTTGTATCTATGCATTTCAATCACGCCATTTATTGTCTACAACTCGTTGGATTTGCAACTTTAAGTTACTTGTACCTTAAGTTCTCATCATATTTACTTGGTCACTTAGGTTTCCTACAATATTAACCAAATGAGGTGGGGTACTAAAGTAATGACTTTAGGTCCCCTCTTCTACAAGGCCTCAATTTTTATTTAAATAATATATTTGTATGAGTAATTCAAACATAAAAATAAATCTTTTTCTTTCCATAAAATTGTGCTCCTTATCTTGTATATCTCTCTAAAAAAATCAATTGTTTATCCATTAAAAAGTAGGCTGATTTTCTTTTAATTAATTTTTAAAAGGTCACATATTAAAATTTATTTTAGACCTAAAAATACATTGGATCATCTCTTCAAAAGATTTGTCACTTATATTATTTTAATTAATTTAAAAATATCTTTTATCAAAATTTATTTTAGGCCTACATATACATTAAGCCAACCTTAAAAACCCACCTCCACCCTACTTATTGACATGGAAGTATATATAGAGACCTTCCTTATAATTAATTATTGTAATCTTCAAAATACTTACAATTTATCACTGATGCTAATTCCCTCTCACAGAAGAAAAATATTTGGTAAAAACCCAAGGGTTAAAAGAAATTAAGATAGGAAAATAATAGAGAGAAGTGACATATGTAATTGTCGGTATCCAATTTTGTTCAAATAAAAAAATAATATGTTTGAATGATTTAAAAAATATATACTAAAAATTTATCATAAAATTTTTACTTAAACACAAAAAAGTGGAACAACAACAATATTTTAGGATTTAAAAAATTAAGAAATATAAGCTAATATTTTTATTTGTTATTCAATTTATCTCAAAAATATAAAAGAATGCAAAAGAGAAGAGGAAAATAAGAAGAGAAAAGGGAAATGAATGATAAATAAATAAACAGTTGTCAAAATATATATGCATAGTTTTCAAGTTTCATCTTAGGAAGAATAAGCTGATCTTAACATTACCTTTGAGGTCACATTAGGGAGAAGAATTAATGAAAGAGAGAATGTATCTAAAAATAATGCTATATGATGGGGATTATTCTTATGACTTGATCAAAGCCCATATGACTTGATCAAAGCCCATAGAACCTCTCCCTCCCCCTCTCTCTCCCCGGCCCTCTCTCTTAGTAAAATGAAATGAGATAATATATATTAGAACTTTTTCTATATATAACTTGATCAAAGCCCATTAAACCCCTCTTCTATGGGCTTTGATCAAGTCACAAGGAAATGTTCTAATGTTATAATGAGATAACAGTAAGCCACTAGCTAGATAATAAATGTTTGAGTGATTTGTATGAGATTATAAGCTCAAATCTCATTATTATAACATTATTAAAAAAAATTTAAAGTAACAGCCTATAACAGAATATATCCAAACAAAAAATGAAATGTCTTAAATTGATAGATGGTGGCAATACAGAATGCATACGAATATTGAAATCATCTGAGACAGCAGCACAATTAAATAAGTACGTAACTGGTATAATACCAACTACTAAGGGGGAGTTTGTTTGAAGTCATAGAAACATATTCTCGGGACACTGAACTTGACAATGTTACTTTCCCACGTTTGGTATAAGTTTTAAAAATCATATTCCCGGGTATTATTGATTCTCAGGAAAGTGATTTATTCATGTTTTAATTACATTCTATTCCCATGGTGAGGGGTGGGAATCTTACATTCCCATGAGAATGGAAGTTATTTTTAAAATAATTTCCCTCTCTCACCTCATTCTATTATATTTGTTCTATTTTTAATTTTTGAAATAAATTAAATAAATGTTAAAATATTTCCGGGAATATTAAATATCTACCAAACATATTTAGAAATTTTATCTGGGAATAACATTTCTAGTAATAGGATTCCCAGGAACATTATTCCCAGAAATATAATTTAAAACCTTGAAACAAACTCCCTCTAAGGGTGTACTAAATTCAAAATTCAATAATTGATCGCGAATGTCCATTTAATCAAGACATAAAATGCGAACATATAAATGTTAAATGCATTCAATAATTAAAATCTAAATACACCTCAAGTGTAAAATAGTTTTATACGAAAATATAATGTGTTGTCACGTCACTTATTTTTAATAATGCATAAGGTTTTATATTAATGTGATAACACATCATTGAATTTGAATGTCTATATAATATTAACTTTGGTCTTATTTATAAGAAATATATTACTAATTCATCAAGATTAATAAAATGTTTTGAGACCAGTTAATTGTAATTAATATAATTTATATTTTATTTCAGAAATATCCTTAACATTAAATAACTAAAATAATAACAATTATTCCAAATTAAAATTAGTATTAAAATAGAAACTCATGTCCCAATAGTTGTTAATTATTTTTTTTCTCTTATAAATAGTATGAAGTAATATTTTTTTACATGTTCAACTCCAATAATTATTCCCATCATAGCTTTGACACCAGTAACAGAATTTGAATGGATATATAATGGAGAAATCTATATACTATATGAAAAGAAGGCTTTGGGGTGCCACGTGTCAGATTGTGGTGGGATTTTTTCCCACCCAATCCAGTTTTTTTTTTTTTTTTTACAAATACATGGGAATATATTTCTCTTTTTTTTTCATTTTTTTTATTTTTTTCTCCAACAAATTAAAGTGATTTTTTTATATATTCCGTTGGGAAAGTTAGCCCCACAATCCCCTTTTTTTTCATTTTTTATATTTTTTTCTCCAACAAATTAAAGTGTTTTTTTTATATATCCCGTTGGAAAAGTTAGCCCCACCATGATATGAATGTTCCCGGCTCGGACAGTATTGCCTCCCGTGGAGAATACCTATGGCTAAACCAAAAAATGTATATACTCCGTGGGACATATACTATATGAAAAGAAGGCTTTGGGGTGCCACGTGTCGAATTGTGGTGGGATTTTTTCTGCCCAATCCAGTTTTTTTTTTTTTTTTACAAATACATGGGAACATATTTCCCTTTTTTTTCATTTTTTTTTATTTCTCCAACAAATTAAAGTGATTTTTTTATATATCCCGTTGGGAAAGTTAGCCCCACCATGATGTGAATGTTCCCGACTCGGACAATATTGCCTCCCGTGGAAGATACCTATGGCTAAACCAAAAAATGTATATACTCCATGGGACACATTCCTCCTTTGACCGTTTTCTTTCCTTTTTTTATTTTCTTATCACATATTCATTTTTTTTATCATTTTTATATTAAAATATTTCCTCTCATTATTCGTTCTATTAATATGTTCGATTACAAGAGTGTTGTTTTTATAAATCACGAGTATCCTCCACAGGGTTGTTGTGCTCTTACTAATCGTTTTCTTTCCTCCCCCTTTACCATACTTTAATTTTCTTTTTTTACTATTATTTTAAAACAGTTTATCTCATTACTCATCCATACTTTTTTGTATCATTATATAATTTATCTCTCTATTTTATTCATTAATGTTTTCATTTATTTATTAACACGGGAACACAGTTCCCCTTTTTTCATTTTTTCTTTTTAATTTTTTTCCCCAACAAAGTGATTTTTTTATATACCCCGATGGGAAAGCTAGCCCCACCATGACGTGGATGTTCCCGGCTCGGACAGTATTGCGTCCCGTGGAGGATACCTATGGCTAAACCAAAAAATGTATATACTTCATGGGACACATTCCTTCTTTGACCGTTTTCTTTCCTTTTTTATTTTCTTATCACATATTCATTTTTTTATCATTCTTATATTAAAATATTTCCTCTCATTATTCGTTCTATTAATATGTTCGATTACAAGAGTATTATTTTTATAAATCACGAGTATCCTCCACAGGGTAGTTGTGCTCTTACTAATCGTTTTCTCCCTTTACCATTCTTTAATTTTCTTTTTTTACTATTATTTTAAAACAGTTTATCTCATTACTTATCCATACTTTTTTGTATCATTATATAATTTATCTCTCTATTTTATTCATTAATGTTTTCATTTATTTATTAACACGGGAACACAGTTCCCTTTTTTTTCTTTTTAATTTTTTTTCTCCAATAAAGTGATTTTTTTATATACCCTGATGGGAAAGCTAGCCCCACCATGATGTGGATGTTCCTAGCTCGGAAAATACTATCTCCCGTGGAGGATACCTATGGCTAAACCAAAAAATGTATATACTTCATGGGACACATTCCTCCTTTGACCGTTTTCTTTCCATTTTTATTTTCTTATCACATATTCATTTTTTTATCATTCTTATATTAAAATATTTCCTCTCATTATTCGTTCTATTAATATGTTCGATTACAAGAGTATTATTTTTATAAATCACGAGTATCCTCCACAGGGTAGTTGTGCTCTTACTAATCGTTTTCTCCCTTTACCATTCTTTAATTTTCTTTTTTTACTATTATTTTAAAACAGTTTATCTCATTACTATCCATACTTTTTTGTATCATTATATAATTTATCTCTCTATTTTATTCATTAATGTTTTCATTTATTTATTAACACGGGAACACTGTTCCATTTTTTTTCTTTTTAATTTTTTTTCTCCAACAAAGTGATTTTTTTATATACCTTGATGGGAAAGCTAGCCCCACCATGATGTGGATGTTCCCAGCTCGGAAAATACTATCTCCCGTGGAGGATACCTATGGTTAAACCAAAAAATTTATATACTCCACGGGACACATTGCTCCTTCGACCGTTTTCTTTTCTTTTTTTGCTTTTTTATCACATATTTGTTTATTTTTATCATTCTTATATTAAAATATTTCCTCTTATTATTCGTTCCTATTAATATGTTTGATTATTAGAGTGTTTTTATAAATCACGAGTATCCTCCACAGGGTAGTTGTGCTCTTACTAACTGTTTTCTTTCCTCCCCTTTTACCACACTTTAATTTTCTTTTTTTATTATTATATTAAAACAGTTTATCTCATTACTCATCCATACTTTTTTGTATCATTATATAATTTATCTCTCTATTTTATTCATTAATATTTTCATTTATTTATTAACACGGGAACACAGTTCCCTTTTTTTCTTTTTTGCTTTTTAAATTTTTTTCTCCAACAAAATGATTTTTTTATATATCCGTGTAGGGAAAGCTAGCCACACCATAATGTGGATGTTCCGAGCTCGGAAAATACTGCCTCCCGTGGAGGGTACCTATGGTTAAACCAAAAAAATTATATACTCCACGGACATTCCTCCTTCGACTGTTTTCTTTCCTTTTTTGCTTTCTTATCACATATTCGTTTATTTTTATCATTCTTATATTAAAATATTTCCACTTATTATTCGTTTCTATTAATATGTTTGATTACTAGAGTGTTGTTTTTATAAATCACGAGTATCCTCCATAGAGTAATTGTGCTCTTACTAACCGTTTTCTTTCCTCCCCTTTTACCACACTTTAATTTTCTTTCTTTATTATTATATTAAAACAGTTTATCTCATTACTCATCCATACTTTTTTGTATCATTATATAATTTATCTCTCTATTTTATTCATTAATATTTTCATTTATTTGTTAACACGGGAACACAGTTCCCTTTTTTTCTTTTTAAATTTTTTTCTCCAACAAAGTGATTTTTTATATACCCCGCTGGGAGAGCTAGCCCCACCATGATGTGGATATTCCCAGCTCGGACAATATTGCCTCCCGTGGAGGATACCTATTGTTAAACCAAAAAAATTATATACTCCACGTGACACATTCCTCCTTCGACCGTTTTATTTCCTTTTTTGCTTTCTTATCACATATTCGTTTATTTTTATCATTCTTTTATTAAAATATTTCTTCTCATTATTGAGACTTCAGTGTTTAGCATCCGATCAATCACGCAAAGAACTCCGTGAATTTGCCGATTGGATCATTACAATTGGTGAAGACACTGCTGGGGTTGATAATGACGGAATCAGGATTGTCAATATTTCAACAGATTTATTTTCATTATTTTATTAAAAATATTTGATAATATATATAAAAATTAGCATCACCCGCACCCGTGCATTCGCACGGGTAACTTGCTGGTTAATTAAATATTTGTAGGATTTCGTTAATGTGAGAAGAATGGCTATGTATAAATTGAAGAGGATGATTTTGTTGCATGTGAAGGCAAGACACAAGATTATTAATTGTTGGGTGATAGCTATTGAGAAGGATCTCTGGACTAACTTCAACAGTCAACATTGTGAGACATGAGTGACTATTTACTTCTGCGAAACACAAACTGGTATTTATTGTTTTGTTTTCTGCAAGTTGTTTATTATATTTATATATACTCCGTATAGCTAGATTTTTTTTTTTTATAAATATAATTAGGTTCTCTAAGAAAAGTATACAACATATTTTATTAAAGTCCTTGACCAATATGACCATAATAATTTATAAGTGCTTAGAATTAGTAATTTTTGGGTATAATTTTAGCATTTTGAGATGATAATTGTTCTTAATTTAGCCCCTAATTGCCCTTTTATTGCTTGAATTAAGTATATGTAGTTTTTAATTTAGTTTTGGAGTTTTGAAGCTATTTTGATAAGGAAATTACCCTTTTTCAGGCTTTGGATGAAGATAAGGAAATTTCAGAAGCGACCAAAGAGGAAAAATGTTCAAAAACTAACTTTCCAAAAGTGTGCTGAAGCACGCTTTCACGCGCTGCAGCACACAAATTCAGACAAAGGGAGATCGAAACTTAATTCTCTATGTTGAAAGGGTGCGCTCCAACACACTTTAGGGGGCTGAAGCGCACTGTTTTCAGACAACTCGAAGCACATCTCAAGTCCTCTTTGAAGGCACGCTGAAGCACACTTTAGCGTGCTGTAGCACTCTACACTTTCTAAAAGGTTGAAGTGCGTTGAAGCACACTAACCTGGTGTTGAAGCGTGTGCGAGTTTTTGTCAGTTTCGAGCTTATTATAAAAGGAAGAAAGAGAAACTTTTAAATATATCTTATCTTCTTCTCTTCTTCTCCAAGTTTTCTCCAGGAACTCTGCTAGGGCTTGTGCATCCATTTCTTCTTCTCCATTTCTCTTGGGTTGTAAGTGCTACTATGAGTAGCTAAACTTTTATTTTGGGATTGAATGTAGTCTATTCAAACTTGGATGTATTTAGGATTCATTTGTCTATAGTAATTTTGTTTCTCTTCCATATTGGCATTTTCGTTCTATTCTTAATGCTTGATTCTATTAACTCAGTAGTAATCTTGATTTAGATTTCTTGAAGTAGCGGGAACGTACTTCGGAAATTAGATTTGGACGAAAAATGCTCGATAGGTCGAAACGCTAGGAATGGTTTTCAATTTATCGATAGCTTTAAAACATCTTTTCTTAATGCTAGGCAACTTGTTAAACATTGGAGGAATTGGTGTTTAGGGAGTTGTTCTAAGGATTTCACATTGGAGGAATCGGTGTGAATGATTTTAACTTGTGCTTCAATATTGTTTAGTTCGAATACTATAGGTTTTTTATTTCCAAAATACGGAAGAGTGCGGTAGATGAAATTCAATCCCAGTTTTTCCCACTTGAACTTTCATAAACTTTTACTTTGTATTTTATTCCTTTTATGCATTTTTACTTTAGTTGTTACAAAAAATCAAATATGAACCAAATATTCTCCTTTTTGTACATATACTTAGTAAGCTAAACTTTGAATTTCAATTGAAACCGTTCCTCGTGGGTTCGACATCCTTACTTAAAAACTATTATACTAATGCGACATTGGTACGCTTACCAAGGTCCAACAATAATTTCTTAGTAAGCTAGCCTTCATCACTCGCTCCACCCACACCTAGGGGAGCGGACTGGGGCAGGTAGTGCATTATCCGTATGCATAACCGTTAAAATTAGTGGGTCCCATGCGGGTTACGGGTATCCATTAATGTTTAAAAATTTAAATTTTATAGAAAGAAAGAGAGAAAATATATGATATATAATATATTATAATATCATATTATATTAATTATATGTATAAATTATCATTACTGCTTTGTTTGGTTTGTTTGGGAAAATAGTGAGAAGAGAAGTGGGAAAGAGAGAAATAGAGATGATCTTATGGTTGTTTGGTGTGAGAGAAATATATGTGAAATAAAAGTGAGATGTGAAGGTGGGTTGTTTGGTTTGAGTGAAGAAATGAAAGAGAAATGGTGTCTTTTACTAATTTTTAGCCAATTTTCTCGCCAATGCAGTTAAATCAACGTGTTTCGTAAATCGTGCATCATTCATTTCCTTGATTCTATAGATCAATCAAAATCAATTTCACCCAACTGTAAACCAAACGGACCCTTAATAAAAAATTTTATATTTATATACATTCATAGTTTAATAAAATTTTATTAAAAAATAACCATCAAATAATACTATCTATGGTCTTATTTATAAGAGACAAAAAGGTATTTTTGCTTGATCTTAAATATAAGAAACATAATACTATTTTTAATTATATTAATTATCAAATTACTTTTATACCCTTAATTTATTGTTCACTACTCACTTATATTTTTTCTATGATAGGATGTACTACGTTACTTCTATTTATTAACTATTGTAACATGAGTTATTATTTTAATCATAGCTTTAATTAAGAGTAATTTTATTACTATTTTAATTATTTAATATTAATGATAATTTTAGAATAAAATTTAAAATTATAGCATTATTAATTATAATTAACGAATTTTAAAATATTTTGATAATTTAGTAATATGTAAGGGATGTAGTATTAGAAAAAGATATTCTTGTGAGTCAATGGAGTTCATGTGCCGCCTTCACATTATGCTTCATCATGACTCAATTAAAATATAAACCAACTAGATCATAGATTATCATACTTAAAAAAGTAAACCAAACAGTGGCCGGTTGGTCATAGACTCATAGTTGTGACCAGGTAGATTTTATCTACAAGGTCAAAGGTTCGAATCTTGAAGTCACCACTTTTGGGAAGATTTTATCTAACCACCACTCCGTCCCGAGGGTTAAACCCACAGCTATGCATGTGGGGGATTCCCGATAAATAAAAAAATACTTAAAAAAGTAAAGTTATAAATAATTGTGTTACCAAAAATATATAATCTTTAAAATATATATAGTTTTGTTTTTTATTTAAAATTGTTTGGTTAAACATATAACTGGCATTGTCAGCCCCAGACCAATCATATATACTGAAAAGTCAATATGTTTGCTTGATTGTTTTAGAGAAATTATCATTTTTCAATAAAAAAAAATTCTCGGATCGGAACCTGAAAGTCTAGCTTTTTTTAATCTTCAAACTAATAGAAAATACGACTGGCTAATCGTGTTGACGAGGATCGATCACACCCAAATCAGAAAAGCCATTTTGTATATATGATGTTAATGTTAATTTCATCCACTTTTTGAAAATATTAGTGAGTTATACTTTTCTTCATGAGTATAAAAAAATTTAAATATTATATATCAATTTAAAAATATTATTATATTTAATTAAATTGTTTTCCTATTTACCAAAGTCTGTCTATGTGGCAAAGGTTGGTCCACTTTTTAATTAAATACGAGTCATATAAATGGAAGAAATCGATATTGAGAAGGTTTTGTCCCATTAAGGATTGCTAGTCAAGATCTTTTTAATAAGACTTCAAAATATCAAGTGTCTAAAAGTACAAATGGATTTCTTTTATTAATATTAATTTTTTACTTAATAAAGAATATCAGAAGATAAGGATAAAACTAACAAAGCGACCTTTTTAATTCTTTTAAAGCAACAAGAAAATAAATTATTCGTATTTTAAAATATGGGAAGTACCAATATACCAACAAGCATTAATTAGTTGAGAATTAATAACTTAATGAATATATATTTTACAAAAAAAAAAAACTTATTGAATATATGTTTGAATATATATTAATTAATACTTGTTGAACATGGCATCTTACTCATCTATTAATGTGGCAAAATCATATAATTTTTATAAATAGAAAAAAGTATATTATACACAAATAAAGCTTTGTTTGTGTGGAAAGCATTATATCAATACGTTCAAAATATCAACTTCACGTGTAATTTTGTTAGAAAGATACAAATAGTTAAGGTTGAACCGTAAATGAAGTATTGATTTACTTTTCCCTTCAAGGAAAATTCTTCATATATTTCCCTCATTTTGGACTTTAAGCTCCACGGAATCCTAAAGCCCCGTGAATGAAAAAATTGGTTCCCTCTACCAAACAGTAGTGGGTCGCAATGGAATGGAAGTAAACTGTGTCCCCAGACTTTACCAAGTTAGGTGTTCGAATTTCATAAACGCCACTCTTGAGAAGATTTTATTTAACCACCATGTACCGAGGGTTAAACCCACGTATACATGATTCTCGGGGAAAAATAAAAAAATTGGTTAGCCCTACATTCAATGAAATTATATGAACAAGTAATTATAATTTTGGACTTAATTAAGGGATAGGCATATTTCAGCGCCTAACTAATCAACCAGCTGACTTGACTTCATATATGCATGCAATGCAATCGAAGTAACTAATATAATATTTGTTTTCCGTTTAAGACTTTAATTAGTCTGTCCGATACTGTTCTATCAAGTATCTACCCACTTTCATAGACTTAGTCCACAGATCACCTACGGAATACGAGTAGTAACGAAGTTTCTTTTATACCATTACGTATACGTGTGTCTATATATATATATATATATATATATATATATATATATATATATATTATTCATTTCTGTTATATCCCTTAAATATCAATCAAACAATATGTTTTCTAGATTGAAATCCAAATCACTATTATATTTATTGGGATGATATGCACTTTTGTCTTCAACTTTTATAGCGTCATCATATGCGCGCAGTTTCGTCCCCCACTTTAGGAAATCCCTCCGTTAGTTCCCCCATGTTATAATTTGTCTTGCAGTTTAGTCCAGAACACTAAATGATATTATTGGTGCTGAGTTGGATCGTTATATGACAGTACATGGATGACACGGTACACTAAAATTACGTCGTTCTTAAGACCTGGACATACAACCCTAACCCTAATGGTCATAATTTCTCTTGTACGTTATTCAATCTTCTTCTTCATTAATTGTGCTTCCTCCTCTTCTTAATTTGCGCACCATTGTCGCTTCTTCATCGTTTTTGTGGGTTCTGATTCTTCCCTTTCTACATTTTTTGTTTCTGCGAAATAAACATCACAACTCAGCCATGAATTACAATCATGAAAGGAGGTACCATAGTGGTGGCTCTAATTGGTGCATGAGTTCTTCATATGTTACGAATCATCCTCTGGTGATTGATTGTAAACGAGGGAAGGTATGCACTACATTTTTTGTTCTTTGAATCTTTGTTTTTAGTAATAGTTGTGAATTATTAATCTCCACTGGTATGCTAGCTGATTTTAAAATGAACAATACCGCACTGGTTGTCTTGTGGGATGCATAAGAAAATTGCAGAGATAGTGACTATAATCTATTTTTGATGAGTACCAAAGGTTCACAGGTGCCAAAGCCCGAGTGTCAGAGCAGAGGTTCATCGATCGAGTTATTTGATATCTCTTGTTTGAAGCATATAGGGATGGCAATGGGTAGAGTTTGGGCATGGTGTTAGTACTCGTTCCCATACCCGCGTTTTAAAAAATACCCTTACCCAGACCCATACCCGCGTGAGTAGTGATTTTAATACTCCTACCCTTACTAACTCGGTACTTAAGTACCCATACCCGTACCCGTTACCAGCACTTTTGTTAACAATAAAAAAATAAATTAATTAGAAAATAAAAATTAATTAATAAAAACAACTCTAGCATAAATTTAAAAAAAAATCCATATATCATCCAAGTTTAACTATAAAATAACTCTGATATGTGAAAGTGGATAAGAGACGAGAATAATAGGAGGGGAAATGGAAATTAGTTCAAGTTTTTCTATTTTAGTGTTTACAGATACAAAATTAAAATGTTTTTAAAATTGTAACATTTAAACTAATTAAAAATTAGTAATATATATTGATGTTTTTTTGTAATTATAATATATATTAACATTAATTAATTTTTCGGGGAAAATATTTATGAATGATATAAACATATACATAAATTAAATTAATCATATAAAAATTAAATTAATTATATATATATATATATATTATATAAGTGTGGATATGAGTAGGGTAGGGTAGGGTACCATAGTATCTATACCCGCACCTGTACCATTAAAAATGTGGGTAATTACCCAGACCCGTACCCATAACCATTTGATGGGTAATTACTCTACCCATTATGAGTAATTTTTGTAGATATATACCCACTAGGAGTGTGTTTGGCAAAGTCAATAAGCTAGCTACTAGCTTATTTGACTAGCTTATAAGCTAGTTTGACCAACACAAAAATATTTGGTAAGGTACCTCAAAATAGCTTATTTTAGGAGCTTCTAGCTTATAAGCTACAAGCTACTTCACCTAGCTTGTACCTTGTAGCTTGTAGCTTATTTAATTTTCTTTCACCACTACCCCTTATATTTAATATATTTCCCTTATTATTCTTAATTTCTTTTTACCTATTATTATCTATTTCAATTTTAGTGACAAAAACCTTCCAATTTCTTTTTACTTATTATTACCTATATAATAAGTAATTTAAAAAATTTCAAATTAACTAAATTGTTATTTTCTTTTCATTATTTTATGAAATTATTTTTATATTATATTATTTATTTTATCAATTTCATTATTTATTTTAATTTTTAATTAAATATTTTATCACTGAAAGGTTTAATAAGAATTTAATTATTTTTTTAAAAATATAAAATTATAATTACATAATAATATATATTTTTTCTAAAAACAATAATAGAATTTATATAATAAAATTTATGTAGCTATGCCCTTTATGTCATTTTACATTTACTAACTAGCTTATCAGCTAGTTTTACCAAACACTTTTAATTAAATAAGCCAGCTTATCAGCTCGGAGCTTATCAGCTAGCAGCTAGCTTATCAGCTAGAAGCTAGCTACCAGCTAACTTATCAGCTAGTTTTGCCAAACACACTTTAGATCTGGGTCTAATTAATTGCCGTCCCTAAAAGCACCACCCACTGTCATTTTCATGCTCAAGGAAATAGAAGTTGAAATAATATTGGAGCATTTTAGAAAGTTGCATGCTTCCTCCCACATGAAATATTTCCACCCACCGTTACATTCTAACTTCGATTTAAATCACCTTAATTTTTCAAAGCATTCACCATCCAAAATTATGGCATTCAACAGTAGAGAAAAATCAAATCAAATTAAAAAGAAAAAAGAAAAAAGAAAAAAAGAAAAATCAGACCAAAATTTAAAAAGTAAAAGAAAGCCATTAGAAATATAAAGGTAGATGAGGAAGAATGAGAACCCACAAAAACAATGAAGAAGAAGTGGCAATTACGGAAAAGAGGAGGAAGCACAACGAAGAAAGCCATTAGAAATATAAAGGTAGATGAGGAAGAATGAGAACCCACAAAAACAATGAAGAAGAAGTGGCAATTACGGAAAAGAGGAGGAAGCACAACGAAGAAGAAGGCTGAATAGCGTACAAGAGAAATTATGTCAAAGTCTATAAAAAATGCTCAAAACAATGTAGTTTTAATGCATTGATCATATAATGATCCAGCTCCACACAAACTTAACATCGTTTAGCATTTTGGACCAAACTACAAGACGGATAATAGCATGTGGACTAATGGATGGATTTTCTAAAGTTGGAGATGAAACTGCAGAACGTTATAAAAGTCGAGGACTAAAGTGTTAGTATTCCACTTCAAAATTTTTAGGGGATTTTGGTTTATAGTTTGACGTAATTGATTTTGATAAATTTATAAAATTAATGGCAGGAGATGAATGATGCATGATTTATAAAGCATATTAGATAAAAATAATTTAAAATCAATTCTATTAGAGTTGATTCCCATCGTTCATAACGGGAAAGCAAATAACCTATTTTTTATCTATGAGTAGTTTTGAAATCGAACTAGTAAGCATCACATACATCATACGATTATTTTTATATAATATGAAAAATAAATTAAAAATAATATAAAAATTGATTTTAGTAATGACAATTTCTCTTAATGGCAAAATTATTTTAAAGTTAAATCATAGAAATAAGCATGTATTTTGCACAAGAATGGAAACTTTACATAAATGTATTATTATTATTATTATTATTATTATTATTATTATTATTATTATTATTATTATTATTATTATTTTTTATGTTACATAAGGACGGATCTTACATAAAAGTATTTTAACATTTTATTTTCTTCAACATTAGAAGATATAATTTTTTTTTTGCAAGATTACAAATATCCTCTTATGAGAGGCAATACTGCTTGAGCTGGGTAGGACCTCTATAAGAGATAAAACTTTCTTTTCAAATATTTAATTAACACAATTACACACCCAAAATCATACCAATATATAATTAAATTGGAACAATCCCTACCGACTGATCCACACGCTAATTAGTAGTAAACAATAGAGGATGTTAATTAATGACACATAATAATTATAATTAATAACTACATATTATTAGTGTAAAACAATGATGTGTGAATATATTATTTAATGAGTTTGATAATACATAAAGTGTCATATTCATTAAATGACATGATAACATTGGATGTCAATGTAAAAAAATTTATACTAATAATATATAATAATTAAACTCTAATAATTATGTTACTACATGTTTAGATTTTGTGAAATAACATATCATTTATTTCATTATAATTTTCTAATATTTATAGTTATTCAAATTGTCATTATTTTTCATGAATTTAATGTCACTTATAATACATTTCTTTTTACACTTAATTTTGTTTTTACTATTAAATTCAAACTTTGACTCATAAGCAATTTTAATAAATGAAATGTTAAAGTTTCTCCTAAGGAAAAATATGAAAATAACTACTCTTCCAAAATTTAATTATTCAATTATTTCATTTCTTTAAAAAATTATTTAATTGTTTTATGTAAATTAATATAATATATTAAAAATAAGTTTGGGTTCTATACTGGTTAGTTAACGTACAAAACACGTACAACATTACGCTAAAAAGTCAAAACATATGGTTGGTTGGTTGTCAGCACGATGCCAACGAGTCAAACTGCATGGTTGGCTTATTATAATTCTGAGCTTTGTTTAAAGTAACAAAGACGCGGATCGCAGCCATTCATGATTAATTTAGAAAGAAAATTTAAACAGAGAAAATGAGTGAGTGAGACACAAGAATAGTAGTAGTATTGAATAGTAAGTTTCCACCCAAAAAAAAAAGTATTGAATAGTAAGAATTAAATTTGTGTAAAAAGATCTTTTTTAAAAAAAAAAAAAGTGGAGGGTTAAAATTTATATCCGAAAGCTACACACATGAACTCTTCTAGGGACAACTAATTAATCCTATAATAAGGTCGTGGAAAATCAAAGCTGAACAATCATGAAGGAGGAGAATTAAAAATATGAAGTGGAGAGAACAGCCTTTATTAAGCAAATTTACAGCGACTTTGGAATCAGACGCCAACCTAATGTTAATAGAGAAAAAATGTACGTTTATGAATTACTTTGTCTATTCCTATTTATAAGAAAATATTTAAAAATTTTTCATGATCCTGTTTATAAAATAAAGTACATAAATTTAGAAGTATTTAATATTTTTTTTTCATATTTACCCTTGTTGACCATTAAAATTTTTAAATTGACACAATTACCATATGCATGATAGTGAAATTTAATTTTAAATAGGAATAAACTTGTAATCTTGTAGATAAATTTTTTGAAAATCAATGCATTAATTATTTTTCTTAATATGTGTGTTTTGGTCTGAATTGTTTTATAAATAGGACCCCTTCCGGTCCTTTTATAAGTTAGGCACACTTAACCAATTACATATACCAATAAAGGTAATTTAAGTTAGTTAATTTTATTGGAATTAATAAAAAATAGTTTAACTTTCATGTTTTACCGGCCCCTATTTAATATCATTAACCAACTCTTTTATTATTTGATATAGTTGAAAAGATATTAAAGTTAATAAGGACAAATAAAAAAAATAATATATAAATATTTCATTGAAATTGTAAAATATCTTGTAAAAAGAACCATAAAAATTTATAAAATGTGTTTTATAAAAATGACTAGAAGGCGTATATTAGTTACAAGAATAATATCTCTCTTATGTAAAACCTATCTTGGGATATATAGTTTTAACTAACTTTTATACAAGTATCAAAATTCCAAGACAATTATGAATAATGTTTTCGTTCTCAATGTGATTAATTAGTCCCTTCTTAACTAACTAGCTAGCTAGGAAATAAGATAAGACGTGTATGTTAATGATAAAGAGGTGTTATTTATATAATCAATACATACAATAATTCATACTATAATTTTTTTTTCTCTATTAATTCTCTTAATTTTGTCACTCATTACATCTTAAATTTCTCTATTATCTCTATCATTGTTATATGACTTATGTGACTTATTGTAGATGAAAAATACAATTTCTCTAATCAAATGCTACCTACAACTCCACCATGCTTAGTCCGGTCAACGTATTACTTTATAAGGAAATGTCGTCTGAAGGCTTCGTTATATTTGGCCTCAAATGTCAATGTATATCAAAATCATCTGTTTTTTTTTTTCAACCTCCTTTTTTGTTTTTTAATAAAAATATAAAACTTCAACAAAAATATGTTTATTTTTAAAATATAGGGAGTGCCAATTAAGCAGCATATAGTCGAGAATAGTTCATTAATTCTTGTTGGACATGGCATCTTACCAAACGTTTCTCACTCAATTTATTGAGGTAAGACCAATTAAAAACAAATATTATAAAAAGTGTTCAAATATAAAGCGATGTTTGTGTACAAAGCATTGTCAATAGGAAAATAATAGCTTTAACACTTTTTTTTTTGTGTGTGGGAGGTGTTAAAGAGAAAAATAGGAAAAAAAAATGAAAAGAGAGAAATAAAAGATGTAATAATTGATATGATAAAATATAAAAAGAGAGAATTTGAGGATGATAAAAAACTCGTACTCGTAGATACTCGAATATTATTTAAATGGTTTGGGACAGATATTATATTATTTGTCTCACGGGTAGGGGTGGAAGTAGACCGAGTCAAATTAGGCTTTGCAGAGCTCGAGTCTGGCCTGCATAATATATTTTTGGCCCAAGTCTGGCATGTTACTTGTCTTAGGCCTAATATGGCTTGTTTCAAAGCATGATTTGGCCTATTAGCCTGTTTAAAAGCTTATTTCATATTATGACCTTTAAATAAGCTAATAAACATATCTCTAAATAGGTCAACGTGTTTACAAACTCATAGACTTACTTTTCAATAATGTAAATATGTCACTAACATATACGTTTAAATAGGATAATAAACCTATATCTAAATAGGCCAACGGGAAGAAAATTAAAAAAATATATGTTATTATACTATTTATTATATATAATATATTTATATATTTATTAAAAATAATATTATTTATAAATAGATTAGCCTGTCAAGCCTAATAGGCTTTTTAAAAAGCCTAGATCTGTATTTTTTATTAAACGAGCCGAGTCAAACTAAGCTTTAAGTAGGTTAGGTCGTAAGCCCCCCCGACGAACAACAACTGGTCTATTTCCACCTCTGTTCACAGGTACCCATGTACTCATCAAAATATATTTTAAATTAAATATATTAAAATATTAATACTTTTTATTATTATATTATGAGATAAAAATTATTTTTATTATTTTATAATGATATTTATAATATATTATATAAATATTAACATATTTATAATATATTAACCTATAATGATATTATATAATATTAATTTATATTATATAATATTAATGTAATATGATATTATAATATTATAATATATTATATAATATTTTCATTTTTTTATAAATTTTAATTTTTTAAATATTAATGAATATTTGTGAATACTATGCACCTACAAGGTTATTCGTTAATTTAATGGGTATATGGATAATATATTACTTGACCCATCCGGCTAATATCCTTAAGAAAGATAAAAAAGATAGCCTTAAGAAAGATAAAAAAAATAAATATAAAAAAATGTAAGAAATATATTGGACAAATTGTAAAGTGTTAGCCCGATTCATGATTTCAAACCAAATTTTGAGATAAATCATTCACGCATTATGTGAAAGAATCATTATTCTTATCTATATCTATCTCTTTAAATATTTCCGGTCAATGTCAAAGCTAATAAAAAAATACATATTTATATCTCCAATCAATGTAGCCAATGCATTTTTCCTATAAAAGGCAGTTGGCAGCAATCCACAAAGCCATGTTGAGCTCAAACTCTTCTCCATTTCTCAATTAAGCCAATAAACCAAGATGATTTCGCAACCCCTCTTATTAGCTTCCATTCTCTTCCTCTCTGTTTTCCTTCTCCAACTCCTCTTCTATAAGAGAAGCAACAAAACAAAGCATCAATTATTGCACCCTCCAAGCCCACCTGCAATATCCATAATTGGCCATCTCCATTTGCTTAAACCCATCATCCATCAAGCCTTCCGAGACCTTACCCACCAATATGGCCCTCTTCTTTCCCTTCGAATTGGCTCTGTTCAATTCATTGTTGCCAGCACCCCATCACTCGCTAAAGAGTTTCTTAAGACAAATGAGCTCACATATTCTTCTCGTAAAAAGAACATGGCCATTAACATGGTTACCTACGA
The DNA here is from genome assembly GCA_026901365.1 of Sesbania bispinosa. NCBI lineage: Eukaryota > Viridiplantae > Streptophyta > Magnoliopsida > Fabales > Fabaceae > Sesbania > Sesbania bispinosa. Next base: position 1,712,097 of record QLOH01000046.1, on the reverse strand, counting down.
AAATGCCACTTTTGCTTTTGCCCCTTATGACACATATTGGAAATTCATCAAAAAGCTTAGCACCATTGACCTCTTAGGCAACCGAACCCTTGGACACTTCCTTCCAATTCGGACCCAGGCAGTCCATGAATTTATTCATACTTTAGTGGTTAAATCAAAGGCCAAAGAGAGTGTGAACCTCTCTCAAGAATTGTTGAAGCTTTCTAACAACATAATATCACAGATGATGTTGAGCATCAAGAGCTCTGGAACAGACAGCCAAGCAGAACAGGCAAGGGCTCTGGTTCGTGAGGTGACGCAGATTTTTGGGGAATTTAATGTATCAGATTTCATTGGATTTTTCAAAAACATGGATTTGCAAGGTTTCAAAAAGAGGGCCATGGACATACACCAGAGGTATGATGCTTTGTTGGAGAAGGTCATCTCTGATCGCGAGGAATCAAGAAGGAAACCAAAAGTAGATGCTTGTGAAGATGGAGAAGAGAAAGTGAAGGATTTTCTTGACATTTTGCTTGATGTCTCCGAGGAGAAAGATTGTGAGGTCAAGTTAACAAGGAATCATATTAAATCATTGATCTTGGTAAGTAGATTCTCCTCATCACCTTTTTATACATTTTTAAAATACTTATAGATTCTTCTTCTTATTATATAATAATAGCTTCAAAGTTTTATAATACTTGCAAGTGGAACAATCAAAATCACATTCCAACTACTATTATTATTATTAAAAAAATGTTAGCAACATATTTTTTTAATACACTTTTTGTGATTGTTTTTCAAAAGTCATATGCATTTCCACCACATTAAAAACGGGATCCACCTAATTTGACGAGATCTATGTGAATTAATTTGGAAAGTCTTTATTAGAGAATTTGTTTGTAACACACTTATTATTATTATTGATCATATTTGGCATTTATGTGAATAGATATATATAATTTCTAAAATTTATGTATTAACTATTTTCAGGATACTTTACAGCAGCCACTGACACAACGGCCATCTCAGTGGAATGGGTAATAGCAGAACTGTTCAACAATCCAAAAGTGATGAAGAAAGCTCAAGAGGAGATAGATAGAGTTATTGGGAATGAACGATTAGTGTGTGAAGCAGACAGTTCAAACCTTCCTTATATCCATACCATCATAAAAGAAACAATGAGGCTTCATCCCCCAATACCAATGATTATGAGGAAGGGAATACAAGATTGTGAGGTTAATGGATACATGATTCCAAAAGACTCAATAATATGCATAAACATTGGGCCATGGGAAGGGACCCAGAGATTTGGAAAAGCCCATTAGAGTTTAATCCAGAGAGGTTTATAGAAGGAGAAGGGGGTGCTATAGATATCAAAGGTCATAACTTTGAGCTATTGCCATTTGGTTCTGGAAGGAGAGGTTGCCCTGGCATGCCTTTGGCCATGCGAGAATTACCCACTATAATTGGAGCATTGATACAATGCTTTGAGTGGAAGATGCTCAATTCTGAAGGTAAAATCTTAGACCATGGCAAGACAATTGATATGGATGAACGACCGGGATTGACTGCTCCTAGGGCAAATGATCTTGTTTGTATTCCAATTGCACGATTGAATCCCACTCCTTTTCTTCAAGTGTAGTGTTATAGATAACATTTTGTATTTCATCTCTCTACGCGTGAAAATATAGAATTTAGCTTGTATTCTATCAGCAATAAAGTCAAAGAATTTGAAAAGAGATTGTCAGCACCCAATTTCGTCCGGAAGTTCTATTTCACTTTTTCTATCTCTTATTTCCATGCACGTATATATTTGTGGTATTTAATTGTTTCCTTTTTTACCTTATTAAAAATCTAAAAAAATAAAAATGGAAATGGATTAATTAATTAGTTAATTAATTAATTGTTGGATAATTAATTAATTAAATGATTGATTAAACTTTAAAAAAAAGGAGAAGGAGGGGATTTTGTTTTTCTTTCTTTTCAGAAATTGCATTTGGGCCAACTGGGCCATCATTTGTAAATCTTGGCTTTTTTTTTTTTTTTTTTGTAAATCCAGGTTTTTATTTTATTTGATTGGGTCAACAGAATTTTGGGCCCAATAATATTTTCTTTCATGTTTTTAAAAAAAAAAAACTAAAAAGTTCTTGGTTGGGCCAGCTGCGTTCCCAACCCAGTGCATTCTTTTTCTGTTAAGCCTATTTCAAACCATTTCTAAAAAAGGTTTTCTGTTGGGCCATTTAGGTTGCTGGCCCAATACATTTCGGACCCTTCCTAAAAAAAAAAAAAAACTTTTTCTTCATTCCTTTTTACTTTTTCCACCCATCAGATCATTTTCCCCTTTTTTTTTTTTTTAAAAAAAATAATAATAAACTTAAAAATAAAAATGCTGTGAAATGGGTAACGTGCAAGGTAAGAATTCGGCAATTCAGAAGAAGCAGGTAGGAGTTGCAGGTTGCAAGTTGCAACCTTGAGCAACTCAATTCATCATCACATGGGCGGTGGGATTAATTTTTTTTTCAGCTATAAATAGTTTGATTCAAAGCTGATGAGGTCGGCTTCTTCTACCTCTCTACACACACGAAAAAATGAAAGACCAAATAGTGCAAACAGAAAAAACCATTCGAGTGAAATAGGGAGGAACTACAGCAGCAGATTTAAAACAATTTGGAGAGGAGAAATTGCAGCTGTAAAGAGACAGACACCATAAAGCATTCAGGCACAATCACAGATTTGGTATCATTTTATTTTTTTCATTTTTTAATACCTATATATTTCTTGTGCTTGATCTGAAAGTGTTTTGGGTGTATGGTGGTAAAATCAAACATAATCACAGTCCTAATCACAGACATCAGTTCAAATGCAAACAATAAAAAGAGTCCCATTTAGTACAGTCCAAAATCATACAGTCCCAAAGTAAGAATAACAGAAAATGAAAAATAAATAAACTATCTTCCCCTTTGAGGCCGCAACTGTTCCCCTCTCTGGCAGCCATGGCCTCCTTATGAGGTCTCCCCTCCACTGTCCCCCTTCCCACAGTTACCACTCAGAGTCTGTAAAAAGAAAAAAATCAAATCCAAGAATCAAAATAGTGGTACAAAAATAGCAACAGTTTTTTTTTAAAAGTAAAGCCAGTAGCATTTTTTTTTCCTTTTTTTTCTTTCTAGCAAAAAAGTAAGCAAAGCAAGAAGGGACCAAGGTTCTGAAAATAAACAACGAGAAAGCAACCACCTTTCTCGGCGGCCAACCGGCCGCCGTCGTCTCCTTCACCGCTGCAGGCCGCCATCGCGTGCCAGTTCTCCTGCAGCAGCTTCGCCGCGCCAAGCGGCCGTCGTTCTCCACCGGTCCGTTCCCTCCCGCGGCCGTTGCGCCGCCGTCACCAGGCCACCAGCAACCTGGCTTGCCGCCCTCCGCGCCCCCCCCTGCAACCACCGCTTTGCAAGCGCCACCGCGCCGCAGCTCTCCTGCACAGCAGCTCCGCCGCGCCAAGCGGCCGTCGTTCTCCCTCGGTCCGTTCCTTCCCCGCGGCCGTGTGCCGCCGTCCACCAGGCCACCAGCAACCGCGGCTTTTTGCGCCCTCCGTCGCTTTGCAACCGCCGCTTGCGCGCGGGCTTTGTCCCTGTCGCTCCCCTCCGCCGCGACATCCTCCTCTCGTGTCACCACCGCCTGGCTTGAAACGGCCGCAAGCCACCGCTTGCTCTCGCCGCTCGCCGTTCTCCTCGGTCCGTTCCCTCTCGCGGCCGTGCGCCGCCATCACCAGGCCTCCAGCGGCCGCGGCTTGCGTCCTCCTCGGCCATGCATGGGCGTGAAGCCCCCTTTTTTCCTTTCCCCCTCTTCCATTTTTAAACCCTAAGAAGGAATGCTTGAATAGAGAATGGGGAAGGAGTTTGCGAGGATGAGGCTTGATGGTTTGAGGGAGTGAGTGAAAAAGAGAAAGAGAGATTGAGGGGGCGGGTGAGTGAGTGAAGGAGAGATTGAGGGAAGAGAGTCTGAGAAAAAGAAAGGAGAATGGGAACGTGAGAAAGAGAGAATGAGGGGGGCGAGTGAGTGAGTGTGAGAGAGAAAATGAGAGGTTGAATGGGGAGGTCAAAGAAACCTAGAAGGTTTCTGACGTTCCTTTCCCCCCTTTTTTTTTTTGCATTCTGTTTGAATATTCAAAAGTTTGGTGAAGGGTTGGGTTACACGCCCAGCCTCCTCTATTTTTTTTTTTTAAGAAAAAAAAACAACAAAACAAAAAGCTTTAATTAGGAAGTGAATAAATGATAATTAAGGATAATTGTTTTACACGTTTTTCTGTATCATTTTTGTTACTGTGTTGGGCCAATGATGCAATCTGAGGCCCAATTTTATTTCGTTGTGTGTAATTTTGTTAATTTTCTGTGTTATTATTCGTCTCATTTTCTTTTGACCCATCATCTTGTATTTATTTGTAAATATTTATTTCTTTTATTTGGTCTGCGTTAAATAATTATGAATATTTGTCTGCCGTGAATTTTAGCCGCTGTTGTGAATAGTACTCGTTTATGAATTAGGACACGTGTAAATGCGATTAGTTTAATTTACTCTTTTTAACAAATAAAAATAAAATAATATTTTTTTTCTAAAAATAACCGATCACGTTAATGGAATAACATTTCTATCCTTTAACGTATTTTTTTTTAAGAAAAGCGAAGTAATTGAGTATAGTCATTTACTAGCTCAGTTATGTGTTTTCCTGAAAATAATCTCTTCCAAAAATAATAATTTCTTTTCAAAAATTACGTTAATTGAATAGCATTCCTATCAATAACGTAAAAAAGAAAAATATTGAGTATAGTCATTTACTAGCTCAATAATGCGCTTAATCTCAAATCTCTTCCAAAAAAATAATTTTCTAAAAATTTTACGTTAATTGAATAGCATTTCTATCAATAACGTAAAAAGAAAATATTGAGTATAGTCATTTACTAGCTCAATAATGCGCTCAATCTCAAATCTCTTCCAAAAAAATAATTTTCTAAGATTTTGCGTTAATTAAATAACACTTCTACCAATAACGTAAAAAGGGGAAATATTGAGTATAGTCATTTACTAGCTCGATAATGCGTAAAATTTCAAATTCATTTTCCAAAAAATGTTTCTTTTCAAAAATTACGTTAATTGAATAGCATTTCTATCAATAACGTAAAAAGGAAAAATATCGAGTATAGTCATTTGCTAACTCAATAATGCGGAGTTTTTAAATCTCTTTCTCAAAAATGTTTTTCTCCTCAAAATAAATGACGTTTATTGAATAGCATTTCTATCAATAATTCCGTCTAAACAATCTCAAAAGGTTCGTTGTATAGCCATTTGCTAGCATCAACCTTGCTAAAAAATTCTTTTCTTTGAATTAAAAGCATTCCAAAAAAAAAAAACAATTTCCTCATTTCTTTTATTTTCAAAATTAAAATCAATTTCTCAAAAAAAAAACAACAAAATCAATCTTTTTTTTACAACACGTTTTCAGAACTACGTAGCTTTGATTTCTCCATTGCACTTGGAGATACGTAGGAGCGGGAACCGGACCCGTCAAGCCAAAATAAACAAAAAATGTTTTTCCTCTTTTAATCCAAATTCAATTCTTTTAACTTAGGTTATTTATTAGAAAAAATACAAAAAAATAAAAATAAAAAAAACAAAATAATTTTCATTTTCATAAGAAAGGGGTAAAACGAATACTTTCAAAGTTAACAAGTTTTGCACAATTAATTAGAGGTAACCGTTTTTAAACGGATGTTGTAGGGTGCTAATACCTTCCCTACACATAAATGACTCCCGAACCCAAATCTGGTTTTGAAGACCATTTTTCTTCTTTAAAGGGTTTTTCCAAATGTTTTCCCTTAAAATAAACTTTGGTGGCGACTCCATTGAAACTCAATTTTTCCAATATGTTTCGCCGACCCGTCGTGACCCCGGTTTCGACAGCTGGCGACTCCACTGGGGACGCTTGAGAGTCGAGCCTGTCATAATTAATTGTGTAAAATTTTTAACTTTCGTACTCATTATACCCCTTTTGTTTTGTTTTGTTCATTTTGTTTCATATATATTGTTGTAAATATTTTTCTTCTTTTATGTAAATATCCTTTTGTATTATATTCTGCTTCAACACTAGGGTAGGAGATTGTATTCTTGTATATTTGTGTTGTTTGGTTTGTTTTGCAGATGGGGAGGGAAGGAAAAGGTTTGTGTGCCCCTACACCCACCACACCATCACCAACCTCACATGTTTTTTTTGGCTCTATACCCGAGCCTGTGCGCGCTGAGGAGTAGAAGGTGTTTCAACAAATTGCCATTGAGGGGCTTAATGCTCACGTGGTTTTTGTTGATTCGCCACTCAGATTGTCACCAGTTTTACAAATTAATCACAATCCAGAGGGTCCCATGCCTCCTTGTGGTAAATCTGTGAAACTGGGTCCTTGTCTATTAGATAAAGGGCAATCTGGGAACCATCATCCGTGAGAGTTTAGTCCCAACCTTGAAAACCGTGCACAAAAGTTGCCCTAGCAAACCTCCAAATTTAGGACCTTAACCTTAGGTATCCCTAATGCCATAGGATTTATCTAAGTTAGGACACATGGGGGCACGTCTCTTCCTTCTCTTTCCATTCATATTTACTGTGACATTTAGTAATAGGGCATGTATATATGTACATAACGTTTCATTCCATTCATATTTATTGTGACATTTTTCTCTTCTTTTTTTTTCTTTTTTTTCTTTCTCTTTTTCTTTTTTTCTTTCTAGAAAAGAATTGATAAATATAAGGAGGAATTCTCATCCCATTCATTCTTTCATGCATCATCTCATGTACATCGTAAATATAAAAAATGAAAAAAGCATTGCATGTTCATTCATAGTTCTGCATGTGATAGGTTGCATTTATCCATATTTGTCATTCTCACTTTTCCTTTTTCCCGTTTCCTTTTAGATTCTCGGAATGGAAAGACTTGATAGCAATCAATACCAAGGGATGGTAGAAGATCAAGACAACACTAGCAATGCACCCAAGGCAAAGAAGAGCATCAGGATCACCACAACAGACAGCAACTTAGAGAGATTGATTGAGATCACTAAGTCAATGAGCAAGGAAATGAGGAGAGATTTTGACAAGATGTATGGGCGGATATTGGACTTATTGGATATCTCTGTGAAGACACCAGTGATAAGCGCCTTAGCACAGTTTTGGAATTCCGATCTTCACTGCTTTGAGTTGCCAAATCTTGACCTGGTGCCGACCATAGAAGAGTATACGAGGATGACAAGGTTGCCCATCGATGATAATGTCGGAGTGTATTCTTACAGGGGACGATATGTTGATGAGAGGAAAATTGCCAAACTTATCGGCTTGCACCCCGAGCAGTTGAAACTTGAAAAGAGGGGGGCAATACAGGGGTTGAGGAAATCATTCCTAGAAGATCATCTGGAGGCGCTAGCTGGGCGTGGAAGCTGGCATTACTTTAACAAGACCCTGGCATTGACCATTTATGGATTGGTACTTTTCCCTTTCGCGCCAAACATGGTGGATCATGCAGCCATGGATGTGTTTGCACAGTATGAGACTCAGGGATTGAATCCCGTTCCAGCCATCTTAGCTGATACTCTCCTAACACTGGAAGTTTGTCAAAAAAAGAATGGAGGCACTCTGAAATGTTGTACACACCTGCTTTATGTATGGATCATCACACATATGTATGCATGTGAGCTTCGCACTCTCTTTCCTGATCCTTTGAGGGATTTTGGGCCGCATCAAAGTAAAGAGGCAAGAGGCAAGGGAATGGAAGAAAGAGCTTGCAGACATCCAGGATAATAAGATTGCGTGGACATGTCCGTGGTATTCCCCTTATGAGGTTATATTCAGCTGCGGTGACTTTGCAAATGTGCCGTTGATGGGCCCGAGAGGTTGTGTAGCTTATACCCCATCCATTGCTCTCAGACAGCTCAAGCGGACCCAAGTCAAACCCGTTGAAGAGCAGTTGGGAGGTATCTGTTTTCAGTATGATGCACCTGATGTGAGTCAGTTACTAGTCAGGGTCAGAGCCGCATGGAGGAATGTCCAAAGGAAAGGAGATGACGAACTGGGGAAACCACGAGTATCTGCCTCACAAGAATACAATGAGTGGCGAAGGGCGAGAGGGGTCCCAGAATATGTCCTAAGAGAAGCCCCACACGCTGAAGGTTCATCCCGATCATCTGATGAAACCCTAAAAACCATGGCATCTGAATTGGAAAGAGCAAGAGCACAGATAAAACAGTTAGAGGAAGTAGAAGAGGCCGCTGAATGGGAAATTGATGCCCTGAAGAGACAATGCAAGAAAAAGGATGAACAAATAGAGCGTTTGAAGATCCAGGGTGAAGGTGCATATCCAAGTCAAGCTAGGAAAGGAAAGAAATGGAAGGGGAAAGGAGTGGAACGAACTGAGGAAGAAAAGATGCAAGATAGAATAGAAGCACTAGAAAAAGAGAATGCAGAGATTCTAGAAGGAAAGTCGGCATTGGAAGCAGAAAATCAGACGCAGGGAGAACATCTGAAGAAGTTACTAGCAGAATTGGCAGACGCCCGTAATGATACTAAAAACTGGTGGGGCTTGGCTAAGAATTACCATGAGAAGAATGAAGAATTGAGTCAGAAAGTTATCAAACGGAAGCTTAAAGCTAAAAGAAAAAGCAAGAGGCAGATGAAGGCAATAGAAGGATGGAGGCTCAGGACCAACGTTCAGCGGGACAAAAAGAAAGAGTGGATGAAACGATGCGATGACATGGCCGATTGCGTCAACTATCATAGTATAGAGCTAGCAAGGCGACTTGGTGAAGCAGAAGATGAGATCGACAGGAACCCTGAGATACAGTTGCCACCAAAGACTGCTAGGTTCATGAGATATTGCCAAGACTTAGCTAGGGGTTTTGGGAGGGAGCCAAAATGCTTGATGTAATCTTGTTTCCTATGTGAACCTTGTTAGATCAAACATTGTACTTACCTTTTGGTGTGAAACGACGCTTTGCTTCTATGTTTATCTTTGCTCATTGACTTTGATCTAAGGCATTAACGTTTGAGGAACAAATTCTCCTTTGCTTAATTACCAACCATTTTTTCCTTAACTGAGATACGGGATGTCCGCTAAAGAAATAATTGCATGGCTAGTGTTGAGGTGTCATTCATAGAGGAGCGAATAACTCCCTAAAGATGATCACTAACCATATCTAATCTAAGAGGAAACATCCCTCTAGCATTAGAATATGGGGAACGTCCCTTGGTTATTGAGCGTTTGACAGGATTTTCCATAACCGGTAATAAATTCTTGAACTATTCTTTTCCTTTTGCTTACAAAGTGTTTTAACAGGAAAAATAACTAATCAAGCAAAAAAGCAAAACCGACGACACCCTTATAGGACTCGTGCTCAGTCAAGAATCATGGAAGAACTGGAACAGAACCAACAAGAATTGAGGGGAGATGTCACTCTAATGAAGGAACAACTGGCCAAGATCTTTGAGTTACTACAAAGAAGGAAGCAGATGGGAATGCCTCGGCAGCAAACCAAGAACAGTCCGCCACACCTGATCATCCACCTGGGTTCACTCCAACTCCTCCACCATCCCATGGTGTAAGTCCTCAAGGAGGAATGATACCAGTGATGATGTACCACCACCAAGCACAGGCGCCTCAAGGAGTCCAATGGCCCCTTTATGGCATGCCATCTGGTTATGACCCCACCCGTGCTTACCAACCCTCCGGATAGTCACGCACCGGCAACCAACCCTGATCCTCAAAGCCAAATGCCTCAAGGAGTCCAATGGCCCACTTATGGCCTCCCACCGGGTTATGCCCCACCTCAACTCACCAATCCCCAAGACAACAACACGACCGCGGCCAACACTGACCCTCAAAACCAAGCACAACAACTGGATCCGGGTCAAACCACTAATGAAACCTCAGCACCACCACCACCATTCCCCACCTTCATGCCTTATCCCTTTTTACCAACCACTAACACCCCTTCAAGCACTTTTCAACCACCAAACTTCAACCTGGATTCCCAAGGGAAACCAATTATCCCACAACCTGTCCCTCTGCTCGTGTCAACCACCCAACCCAAGGATACGGTAGTAAATGACCCCCATTCGAAGGAGAAACTACAGATCCTAGAAGACCGTCTGCGTGCAATAGAAGGTGCAGGGTATTATGGCTTGGGAAGCGCCTCTGAGTTATGTCTAGTGCCAGACGTAGTGATTCCCTCCGAAATTTAAAGCACCGGAATTTGAGAAATACAAGGGGGTGACATGCCCAAAAAGCCATTTGACAATGTACTGTAGAAAAATGGCCTCTTATGCCCATGATGACAAGTTGTTGATTCATGTCTTCCAAGATAGCTTAGCAGGGGGCAGCTCTAAGCTGGTATATGCACTTAGAGCGAACCCACAATCCGCACTTGGAAGGATCTTGCTGACGCCTTTCTAAAGCAGTATAAGTACAATCTTGATATGGCTCCTGATAGGATGCAGTTACAGAATATGGTGAAGAAGGATACAGAAACCTTCAAAGAATATGCTCAGCGCTGGAGGGAAACCGCTGCACAAGTAGAACCGCCTCTATCAGAAAGAGAAATGACCGCGATGTTCATTGATACACTCCAATCACCCCTTTTATGACAGGATGATTGGAAGTGTATCATCGAATTTCTCGGATATTGTTGTGATTGGAGAAAGAGTTGAGGCAGGAGTGAGAAATGGGAAGATTACGAGGAGTGTAACGGAAGTTTCTAATGTAAAGAGGCCTCAACCAGGGTAGGTAAGAAAAAAAGAGGGAGAAACGCACGCGGTGACGTTTGAGCATAATAACACCTTCCAGGCAAGACCGGGTTACGCCCCAACTCACTTCCAGCCAAATTTTCAACCCCCTTACATGCCTTACCCTTACGTAGCTGCAACCTCACACCTGCCATATCCCCAAGCCTTTCCACCAACGCCATACCGTCCGCCACCTCCCACCTGGCCACGAGCACCTCCCCCATGCCTCATCAATCTAGTCAACCATGGTCCCCAAACCCTAATCCTAATCAAAGACAACCACCAAATAACCAAGAAAGGAAACCAATTCAATTTGACCCAATCCCGATGTCCTACACTGATCTCCTACCACACCTCATCCGTAACTCCCTGGTAGCCCGGCCCCCATGAAACCAGTTGAGCCTCCTTACCCAAAGGGATATGATCCCAATGCTAAGTGTGACTATCACGCAGGAGCTGTAGGGCATTCTACAGAAAATTGTAGAGCCTTGAAGTTTAAGGTGCAAGACTTGCTTAATGCTAAGTGGTTGAACTTCAAGGAAGACAGCCCTAATGTCGGAAATAATCCATTGCCTGGCCATGGGGCTTCTGGATCTGGAGGTCAATATGCTAGAGGATTTTTCAGGACATGTTCTTGTGCGGGATGTGATGGATATCAAAACCCCAATGGAGTTGATTTTGAGGAACTTTGCAAAATTGGGGCAATCGAGAAGAAAAGGGATAGTAGGAAAGGAGCGATGTGTGCTATCCATCCAGATGCTGAGCATTCGATTGAGAAATGTGAGAAGTTCAAAGAAGTCCTCCAAAGCCTGATAGATTCACAACTAGTGCAAATAAGTTGCATAAGGGATGAAGGGGAGTTACGTGGTCCAAGAGTCAGAAAACACCCAAACCCAAGCATTTCCTAAGGTGCCTACACCTTTGACGCTTCATGGCACTCATAACATGCAAGCCTCAACCTGCTGTAGACCAAGACCATCACTATCCAAGTCCCGTCACCATTTCCGTACAAAACCTCGAAGGCGGTCCCCTGGAAGTATGATGTGCAAGTAGGGGTTGGGAGTGTTCAGGGAAACCAAGTGAATCCCTCGATCGGCCCTGGAGCCCCTGCTGTCACCAACATCTCAGGCGTTGGAGGAATGACTCGGAGTGGGCGTATTTATATCCCAAAGGACTCAGAAGGTTAAAGACAAAGAGATGGGGAAAGAAAAGGAAAAAGAAGAAGTAATGAAAAGGAAGAACGTAAGAAAGTGGTGACCGATGAAGAGGCTAGCGAATTTTTGAAATTCGTAAAGCAGAGCGAGTATAAGGTGGTCGACCAATTAAATCAAACTCCTGCCAAGATATTTGTTCTGTCTCTGCTATTGAGCTCAGAACCCCACAGGAAAGCCTTGTTGAAAACGCTAAATGAAGCACATGTTTCCCATGACATCACGGTGGATAAGTTTGATGGTATTGTTGGTAGCATCACCGCCATTAATCATCTCACTTTCACCCCGAGGACGAGATTCCGTCTGAAGGATTGGGGCACAACAAGGCATTACACATCTCGGTTAAGTGCCACGACCACATAATGGCAAGGGTTTTGGTTGACAATGGATCATCATTGAATGTCATGCCAAAGTCAACACTATCAAAGTTGCCTTGTGACGGGACCCACATGAGGCCAAGTTCCATGATAGTAAGAGCATTTGATGGGACACGGAGGAGGTTATTGGGGAGATCGAACTCCCAATCCAAATTGGACCCATCACTTTTGAAGTACTCTTCCAGGTGATGGATATCATGCCAGCCTACAGTTGTCTCCTCGGACGCCCGTGGATTCATACCACAGGAGCTGTGCCCTCCACTCTACACCAGAAAGTCAAGTTCATTGTTGATAACAAGTTGATAATAATCTCAGGCGAGGAGGACATGTTGGTTAGTAAACCAGCGTCAACCCCTTATATCGAAAGCAGCGGAAGAAGCTCTGGAAACTGCTTTTCATGACCTTCGAGATAGCCAATGCCTCTTATACAAAGGAAGGAGGCCCCCATTGTGGGCCTCATTTGTCAAAGGCATCCATGATGATGGCTAAGGCCATGTTAGAGAAAGGTTATCAACATGGACAAGGACTGGGAAAGACCATGAAGGCATGGTGGACGTGTGGCGCCTTTGTGAGAATAAAGACAAGTTTGGGTTGGGATACAAAGCCACACCGACAGATAGGAGGAGGGTGGCTGAGAGAGAAAAAAGAAAAGAGGTTGGCCTCGACTAGAGAATCGAGAGCCTGTTACACGAGGTATTCCCATCTGCGACATTCGCCAAAGCTTCAGGAGCGCTGGATTCATGTGTTGACGATCAAGTTGTTGTAATCGAAGAAGAGGATACCCCTGCTAGAATTCAGGATGCAGGAAGCCTGGTTTATCCTTGTGCACCAGATACTAAGCTCAACAATTGGAAGATCATTGAGTTCCCTGTGGTTTTAAGCTCTGTTTCGAAGTAATTCTGTAATGCTAAGTCCTATCGCTTTGCCCAGGGCTTTAGGATCACTTTCTTTTTGAAAATGGGCGAACTTGTCTTATTTTCAGTATTTGATAATCAATGAAACATGTTTGGAATTTGCAAATCACTTTTGTCTTGACTTCCCTTACAACCTTTCTTTTTCTCCCTTGTTTCCTTCACTTCCCTTTCCTCCCTTACTTCATAACAATCCTTGTTACCGTAAAAATGCAGATCTGAGAATGAATCACTTGAAAATGACAGTGCTAAAGTCTCATCTCATAATTTTGAATGTCTTGTTCATTTACGGCCGATGAGGTGACGAAGGATGATTTGGAACCTTCTTCCTGAGCTGTTGAAAATGGTGGAACGAGAGGCCAGAATAATTCAGGCCTCATGAAGAACCGACTGAAGTCATTAATCTGGGAGCTGAAGAAGAAGAAAAGGGGATCAAAATTGGCACTGTCATGAGCAGTGTCGAGCGTGAAAGCTAATTGCTCTCCTTCATGAGTACAGTGATGTCTTTGCATGGTCATACCAAGACATGCCAGGGTTGGATCCCAGTATAGTAGAGCACAAATTACCTTTGAAGCCTGAATGTCCTCCCGTTAAGCAGAAGTGAGGAAGGATGAGACCTGATATGTCGCTGAAAATAAGGGAGGAAGTCAAGAAACAATTCGATGCTGGTTTCCCTAGCTGTAGCAAAATACCCTGAGTGGGTGGCCAATATCGTTCCAGTCCCTAAGAAAGACGGAAGGTTCGAATGTGTGTTGATTATAGGGACCTAAACAGGGCTAGCCCCAAGACGACTTCCCGTTGCCGCATATTGATGTTTGGTGGACAATACTGCTCATATTCATTCTTTTCTTTCATGGACGGCTTTTCAGGGTATAACCAAATCAAAATGGCTCCAGAAGACATGAAAAGACCACGTTCATCACGCCTTGGGGCACATTCTGTTATAAAGTTATGTCCTTTGGCTTGAAAAACGCCGGGGCAACCTACCAAAGGGCGATGGTGGCTCTATTTCATGATATGATGCATAAGGAGGTGGAGGTTTACGTGGATGATATGATTGCGAAATCGAAAACGGAAGAAGAGCATGTTGTCAATTTGCGCAAGCTTTTTGAGCGCTTGAGGAAGTTTCAGCTGAGGTTAAATCCAGCTAAATGCACCTTTGGGGTAAAGTCCGGTAAACTATTGGGATTTATGGTTAGTCAAAAGGGGATAGAAGTGGATCCTGACAAAGTGCGGGCCATTCTTGAAATGCCAGCTCCCTGCACTGAAAAAGAAGTTCGTGGGTTCTTGGGGAGGTTGAATTATATTGCTCGCTTCATATCTCAACTAACTGCGACTTGTGAGCCAATTTTCAAGTTATTACGAAAGAACCGACCGGTGGAGTGGAATGAGGATTGCCAAAAGGCGTTTGAAAAAATCAAGCAGTATCTGCAAAGTCCTCCGATCTTAGTGCCTCCGATTCCAGGAAGGCCCCTCATTATGTACTTAACGGTGCTTGATGAATCCATGGGATGTGTGCTGGGGCAACATGACGGATCGGGAAGGAAGGAGCACGCCATCTATTACTTGAGCAAGAAATTTACTAACTACGAGGCCAGGTATTCAATGTTAGAGCGGACGTTGTGCGTTAGCGTGGGCTGCCCGCGTTTGAGGCAATACATGTTGTGTCACACGACCTGGTTAGTGGCCAAAATGGATCCAATTAAATACATTTTTGAGAAGCCCGCTCTCACTGGGAGAATTGCTCGATGGCAAGTGATGTTATCAGAATATGACATTATGTACGTCACTCAGAAAGCTATAAAAGGGAGTGCCTTAGCAGATTATTTGGCCCATCAACCCCTGAATGATTACCAGTCAATGCAGTGTGAATTCCCAGATGAGGACGTAATGGCATTATTCAAAGAAGAAGACTCCTTGGAGGAGGAAAGGTGGACTTGTTGTTTGATGGAGCGTCCAATGCACTGGGGCATGGAATTGGAGCCATTTTGATATCCCCGAAGGATCATTTCATTCCAATCACGGCCCGATTGTGTTTTGATTGCACAAACAACATAGCAGAATATGAAGCGTGTGCCATGGGAATCCAAGCGGCTATAGAATCTAAAGTGAAGGCCCTTAAGGTGTATGGAGACTCAGCTTTGGTCATTCATCAGTTGAAAGGAGAATGGGAGACTCGAGATTCGAAGTTGATCCCTTATCAGGCTTATATAAGGGGGCTGATCAAACAGTTCGATAAGATCACTTTCCACCATGTCCCTCGCGATGAAAACCAGTTGGCTGACGCCTTAGCCACCCTTTCCTCAATGCTCAAAATAAGTCAGGATCGAGACATGCCACTCATAAAGGTTGAAACTCGAGATCAACCTGCGTATTGTCAAATGATAGAAGAAGAATCGGATGGGAAACCATGGTATCATGACATCAAGCAGTATTTAGAAAAGAAGGAGTATCCTCCAGGCGCATCGGAAAACGACAAGAGATCCTTAAGGAGATTGGCAATGAGTTTTTCTTAAATAGGGAGGTACTTTACAAAAGGATTTCGATGCAGTGCTCTTCGATTGTGTTGATGAGCGACAGAGGCCAAGAAAATCATCCAAGATATTCATGAAGGTTCTTTGGAACTCACGCAAATGGGCAATGCCATGGCACGGAAGATTCTAAGGGCAGGATATTACTGGTTGACCATGGAGGAAACTGATTGTTTTAATTATGTAGAAAGAATGTTACAAGCCAAACGTATGCAGACAATATCAACGCACCTCCGAAGTCTTTGAATGTCTTGACATCACCATGGCCATTTTCAATGTGGGGAATAGATGTTATAGGGGCAATTGAGCCAAAGGCATCCAACGGGCATCGCTTCATTCTTGTTGCCATCGACATTTCACAAAATGGGTTGATTGAAGCCGCCTCCTATGCCAACGTGACAAGAAATGTTGTGATCAGGTTTCAAAAGGGAGTTGATCTGTCGCTACGGCCTGCCGAATAAAATCATCACAGATAACGCCACTAACCTGAACAAACAAAAATGATGAGAGAATGTGTGCGGATTTCAAGATCCAGCATCATAATTCCTCCCTTATCGCCCCAAGACGAACGGGGGCAGTCGAAGCAGCAGCAAATAAGAACATTAAGAAGATCATTCAGAAAATGGTGGTGACATACAAAGATGGCATGAAATGCTTCCTTTTGCCCTACACGGTTACCGGACGTCTGTTCGCACTTCAACTGGGGCAACTCCCTATTCCCTGGTGTATGGAATGGAAGCAGTACTACCTATTGAGATAGAATCCCTCGTAAGAGTACTGATGGAGGCGAAACTAGAGGAAGCTGATGGGTCCAAGCTAGATATGATCAGCTGAACCTCATTGATGGGAAGAGATTGACCGCACTCTGCCACGGGCAACTGTACCAAAAAAGAATGAAAAGGGCTTATGAGAAGAAAGTAGTCCCCGGGAGTTTCAAGAAGGAGACCTAGTATTGAAAAAAGTTTCACCTATCCAGAAGGATCTCCGGGGCAAGTGGGCCCCAAATTACGAGGGACCATACGTGGTAAAGAAGGCTTTTTCTGGAGGGGCACTGATTTTAACCAACATGGATGTGAAGACCTCCCACTAACGGTGAATTCTGACACCGTCAAGAAATATTATGCCTAAAAAATAAAAAGAGAAGAAAAAGAATAAAAGGAAATACATGCTCGCTAAGTTGAAAAACCCGAAGGGCGGCTTAGGCAAAAATTAGAGCGACCCGATAGGTTGAAAACTCGAAAGGGCAGCCTATGCAAAAGTTAGGGTCCAAATAAAGAAAAATGACAGAAAAGCAATAACACAGCCCGCTATGTAAGAGCAGCTGGAGCAAAAGTCATGGCAGCCCATCAAAAGTCGGTCAGAATTGCTTAGATATGTTGGTTGAGGATCTCGGAGTGTGGGGGATAAAGCAATCCTGTCTCCTCGAAGGCTAATTGAAGAACATTCAAAATTATGATGTGAGATTATGGCACCGTGCATCTTCCGCAAAATCATTGAAAGATCTGCTAAGTTCTTGCTCCTCTTAGTGTCTTTGGTACCTAAGTGTTCTATATATTGCCTTCTTTTTATTCACTCCTGTACAAATTGTTTCCTTTCTAATAATAAAGATCATTTTGCCTTATCCATACCCCTTTGAAAGTCCAAAAGAATGTTTCATTGAAAATCAAAATACTGCCAATGGAACAAGTGTCAAATTCAAAAACGTTAAAGAATGCCTTCAGTAAAACATAAGCCGGAAAGAGTTTAATGAAATCACAGGGGATTTGATGGTTTATGAACTCGTATGAGGAAATAACTAGGTGACTGCGTAAGAAGTACATATGAAGAAGCAACCCAGCCCGGTTAAGCGTGGGACCAGACCCCCGGCCAGTAGAAAAAGATGCTCAATTCTAGTTGGATCTCTATTCCGGTTCATCCTTAAATCCAGTAGCAACGTCCTTAAGGGTTGTCGATTTCAAAAAGGAAGGAAAAGAAAGATCTTCGCAGTAATAGGACTGAACAGACTCTCTTGTAGTACTCATTTGTTAAAACAACCTTAAATGTCTAGTGCCATAGCATCTCACACTATGCTCATCATGCATTCATTCACACATCATGCATCATCATTTTACTAACGCTTTATACAGGTATTTTTCACCTTTATGTTCTCACAAAGTCTGGTCCCGGTCCAGCATCTTTAGAATTCCTGTTTAAGCCTAGCACAGGCCTGGCATCCTTTCCGTTTCCGCAAAAGTCTGGTCCCGGTCCAGCATCTTTAAAATTCTTGTTCAAAGCCCAGCATCGGCCTGGCACCCCTTTTTTACTCTTCTATTTCAAAGCCCAGCATCGGCCTGGCACCCTTTTTTTTACTCTTCTGTTTCAAAGCCCGCACATCGGCCTGACCCCTTTTACTCACCCCCTACAAAGCCCGGAATCGGCCCGGCACTCAATTCATTCCAGAGCCCAGAATCAACCTGGCATCCTTTGCGTTACTGAACCCTTTTGCTGTTTCTATAAAGTCTAGCCTTCAACTGGCGCTTTGTAAATCCCAGTTCATGTCGTGTTTTGTTAATTCATGTCATTCTCTCTCTCTCTCTCATCGTTCTTCCGGACGAAATAAGTGCTTTTGTCTTTACTTAATTTTTTAGAATATGAAGGCCTAAGCTATTCATATTCTATAGTAAACTATAAGTAAAGAGGGGCAGCTGTCAGCACCTAATTTCGTCCGGAAGTTCGATTTCACTTTTCTGTATCTCCTTCTATTTCCATGCACGTATATATTTGTGTATTTAATAATTTCTTTTTTTTACCTTATTAAAAAATCTAAAAAAAATAAAAATGGAAATGGATTAATTAATTAGTTAATTAATTAATTGTTGGATATTAATTAATTAAATGATTAATTAAACTTTTTTTTTTTTTAAAAAAAGGGAGAATGAGGGATTTTGTCTTTCTTTCTTTTCAGAAATTGCATTTGGGCCAACTGGGCCATCATTTGTAAATCTTGACTTTTTTTACATTTTTCTTCCTTTTCTAAATCTCTTTGGGCTTGGACCCTTTTTCTTTTGTAAATCCAGGTTTTTATTTTATTTGATTGGGTCAACAGAATTGGGGCCCAATAATATTTTCTTTCATGTTTTTAAGAAAAAAAAAAACTAAAAAGTTTAGTTGGGCCAGCTGCGTTCCAACCCAGTGCATTCTTTTCTGTTAAGCCAATTTCAAACAACCATTTCTTAAAAAAAATTCCTCTGTTGGGCCATTTAAGTTGCTGGCCCAATACTAAAAAAAAAAACTTTTTCTTCATTCTTTTTTACTTTTTCTCCACCCATCAGACTTTTTTTTTCCTTTTCCTTTCCTTTTTTTGACTTTTTTTTAAAAAAAAAAAAGAAAGAAAAGAAGGAAAAGAAAAGGGTAATAAAAGCTGTAAAATAGGAAGCGTGCAAGGGAAGGATTGGGGACACAATATCTCTGAACAAGAGCTGCTTCAGGTTGCAAGTTGCAACCTCGAGCTGCACAATTTGATCATCACTTGGGCGGTGAGGGTTAAGTGTTGAGGATGCATAAATAGTAATGGTAAAACGTTTTTGGGGGCTTCCCTCTCTTTTCTCTACACACACAAAACAGAAAAAAGAGCTGCATACAAAAATTTCCATTGGGAATCACCGAAACAGAATAGGCCAACAAACTCGGGGGGAAACGGGGAGAGTTGATAGCTTAGCTTGCAAACTTGGGTCACAAAGTTCAAAAACAAAATTCAGAAGCAAAGGAGGCATCCATTTGGTATCAAAATAATTTCTTTCTTCTCCTTCTTGTGTTTATTCTAAACTTTGTTATTGACTTATCTATTCATGTTTTGTGCTTATACAATCATTGTGCATAACCTGAGAGTTTGTTTTGGCAATTAAAAATAAATCAATCAGAAAGAATATCACAGTCCAGAATATCACAGCCCAGAATCATATAGTCTCAGTTCAATATACTCAACCAATGTAAACAGTCTTTTTAACATAAATAAATAGACTAATCAGGTAAAAGGCCTCCCTGTAAGGTTTCCTCTCCTTTGTACCCTTCCTACTGTTACCCTCAGAGTCTGCAAAAAAGGAAAAATCAAAGCAAAGAAGACAAAACAGTGGTACAAAAAAACAGCAACAGTTTTCAGTAAAATCAATAAAAATTATTTTTATCAGTAGCAAAAGAAGTGGCAGAGAAAGAGGGAACATAGGCTAGGAAAATAAATCAGAGAGAAAGGAACCCCCTTTTCTCGGCGGCCAACCGGCCGCCGCCATGCCTCCGCCGTTGCAGCCGTCACCATGTGCGGCTTCTCTGCCGCAGCTCCGCCACTGCCAAAACCACCATCGTAACCCTAAAAAACAGAGAACCCAAAATCCAGTAAGGGGGTAAAAGACATGAGCCCCAAAAGAAAAACCAGAGAGGAGGAAGGAGGAAGGGAGGCCGCCGCGGTCCTCCCGTTCCGGCACGGCGCCGCCACCGCGGCTGTAGACCTCACCAGACCGAACCTCCGTTGCGCCGCCGTGGTGCACGGCTTCCCCTCCCGTGGCTGTTCCGCGCCGCTGCGTATCCGTCACCACCGCCGCTTGAAACGGCCGCAAGCCACCGCTTGCTCTCCGCCGCTCCGCCGTTCTCCTCGGTCCGTTCCCTCCCGCGGCCGTGCGCCGCCGTCACCAGGCCACCAGCCCCAGCTTCGTCCTCCGCGGCCATGCAAGGGTGTGCCCCCCCTTTTTCTTCCTTTCCCCTCTTCCATTTTTAAAACCCTAAGAAGGAATGTTGAATAGAGAATGGGGAAGAGAGTTTGAGAGGATGAGGCTTTGATGGTTTGAGGGAGTAAGTTGAAAAAGAGAAAGAGATTGAGGGGCGGGTGAGTGAGTGAAGGAGAGATTGAGGGAAGAGAGTCTGAGAAAAAGAAAGGAGAATGGGAAAGTGAGAAAAAGAGGAAGAGAGAGGGACGCGTGAAAGGAGGGGAAAGAGAATGTGAGAGGGTTGAGGGCAGAGAGTGAGTGGGTGAGGGAATTAGGGTTGGAGTTGGTGAGTGGAGGGTTTAATGAACCTAGAAGGTTCTCATGAACCGTCCCACCCTTTTTTTTTTTATTGTTGTTATGCGTTTTTTTGAAAAAATCTGATACCAAGGCTGGGCTTCTCACCCAGCCCAGTCCATTAAAAATGATAATAATAAAAAAAAACAAAAATAAAAAAGGAAAAGATAATAATAATAATAATGGTAGAATTTAATTAGTAAATAAATAGTAATTAGGATTTTTTATGTTATCTCTATTGTGTGTGGGGCCAATGATGCAATCTGAGGCTTAATTTTATTTCGTTGTGTGTAATTTTGTTAATTTTCTGTGTTATTATTCATCTCATTTCCTTTTGACCCACATCTTGTATTATTTGTAAATATTTATTTCTTTTATTTGGTCTGCTTTAAATAATTATGAATATTTATCTGCCGTGAATTTTAGCCGCTGTTGTAAATACTACTCGTCTAAACTTAGGACACGTGTAAATGCGGTTAGTTTAATTTACTCCTTTTTAACAAAATAATAATTTTTTTCTAAAAAATAACCGATCACGTTAATGGAATAGCATTTCTATCCTGTAACGTATTTTTTTTTTAAGAAAAGCGAAGTAATTGAGTATAGTCATTTACTAGCTCAGTTATGTGTTTTCCTGAAAATAATTCTCTTCCAAAAGATAATAATTTCTTTTCAAAAATTACGTTAATTGAATAGCATTTCTATCAATAATGTAAAAAGAAAAATATTGAGTATAGTCATTTACTAGCTCAGTAATGCGCTTAATCTTAAATCTCTTCCAAAACCAATTTCTTTTCGAAAATTACGTTAATTGAATAACATTTCTATCAATACGTAAAAAGAAAAATATTGAGTATAGGTCATTTACTAGCTCAATAATGCGCTCAATCTCAAATCTCTTCAAAAAATAATTTTCTAAAATTTTACGTTAATTGAATAGCACTTCTATCAATAACGTAAAAAAGGGAAATATTGAGTAATAGTCATTTACTAGCTCGATAATGCGTGAAATGAATTTCAAATTCATCTTCAAAAAAAATGATTCTTTTCAAAATTACGTTAATTGAATAGTATTTCTATCAATAACGTAAAAAAGGAAAAATATTGAGTATAGCCATTTGCTAACTCAATAATGCGGAGTTTTAAATCTTTTTCTCAAAAATGTTTTTCTCCTCAGAATAGATGACGTTTATTGAATAGCATTTCTATCAATAATTCCGTCTAAACAATCTCAAAGGTTCGTTGTATAGCCATTTGCTAGCATCAACTCAGAATAGATGACGTTTATTGAATAGCATTTCTATCAATAATTCCGTCTAAACAATCTCAAAGGTTCGTTGTATAGCCATTTGCTAGCATCAACTTTGCTAAAAAATAAATTTCTTTTTTGAATTAAAAGCATTCCCAAAAAAAACAATTTCCTCATTTCTTTTATTTTCAAAATTAAAATCAATTTCTCAAGAAAAAACAACAAAATCAATCTTTTTTTCAGAACTACGTAGCTTTGATTTCTCCATTGCACCTGGGGATACGTAGGAGCGGGAATCGGACCCGTCAAGCCAAAATAAACAAAAAATGTTTTTTCCCTCTTTTAATCCAAATTCAATTCTTTTTAACTTAGGTTACTTATTAAGAAAGTACAAAAAATAATAAAAAAACAAAAATAATTTTCATTTTCATAAAGAGGGGTAAAACGAATATTTTCAAAGTTAACAAGTTTGCACAATTAATTAGAGGTAACTGTTTTTTTAAAACGGATGTTGTAGGGTGCTAACACCTCCCTACACATAAATGACTCCCGAACCCGAATCTGGTTTTGAAGACCATTTTTCTTTTTTAAAGGGTTTTTCCAAATGTTTTCCCTTAAAATAAACTTTGGTGGCGACTCCATTGAAACTCAATTTTTCCAATACGTTTCGCCGACCCGTCGTGACCCCGGTTTCGACAGGCCAAGTGGAAAATTCTACATCTTTGAATATACCTATTAACATTTCTTCCAAGCTTTGGCCAATAAAAATTTTCTCTGACTAAAGTCACGGTTTTGTCTCACCCAAAGTGACCTGCTAATCCCCCATCGTGAGCTTCCCAAATAATTGCTTCTCTTATTGAACATTGGGGAGTGCACAATATTTTGCCTCTTAATAAGAATCCTTCATGAATGTGGTATTGTTGGGAAATTTGAACATCCGTAGAAACTTCAGATGTTGTGAAAATCAGGATCTTTCTGATACAAACTCTTTAATAACTTCAAAATCCAACAACTTTTGGTTTGAAGAGTTGAATGAAGTAGGGAATGATGACGACTCAAGGCATCGACTATTAGCATTGAAATGGGCCCTTCATATGCAAATTGAGGTGGGAATTGGAGCACCTACTGGTTATCACATATTGTTTAAAGTTTGTTAATGCATTGAAGAACACCCCCATCAATTCTAGCTATTCAATTTATAATTAACGATATTTCATCTCTTATTACTTTACTCCCTTCCTACTTTGTTTATTTGAGCCTCGTACTACAACATGGTAGCCTATATTTTAGCATCTTTTGCAACTGTTTATTTAGATCATATTTGGTGGACTGAAGTCCCATCATGCATTCTTTGGTTGTGGCTTTCAAATGCTTTTGATATTTCGTAATTATATATGGTTTCAAAAAAAGTTGTAAGGTGATATTGGATCACCATGTCTTAAGCCTTGAGAAGGACTAAAACTTTGTGTTTACTTCCCATTAATAAGAACATGAGTTCTAAGTATTGTATAAATGCAATTCTTAACCAAATTAAAGAATTTAGTGTTAAGTCAAACCCTCAGATGCAGTGTTTTAATAATTGGCAAACCCCTCTAACTTAGTAAAAATTCAAGTTTCGTTCTAAGTTGCAATTTGCATCTAACCAAGTTACTTGAGTGTGCAACTTTAGCATCTGACCCCACTGCAGATATAAGAAGGCACTTCATCAGCACCTAGCAAGCATAACCCGAGTCAAACGCATCAAAATGCAACAAGTGACTCATTTGATTTAAAGTTCAACTACAACTCAGATTTAAGAGTTGAAGCCTTATGATCCTAAAAGAACACATCTGCACACTGTGACAAAGGATAGAAGTCAGAAGACAAGGTCAGAAGCACCAACTCAAGTCAGACGCACAACACAAGTCAGACACAGATGCAAGTAAACTCAGACGCAAGTCATACACAGAAACAATCATCAGGTCAGAAGCAAGTACAACCTGCTTGTATTGAAAAAGCGCCTGACAAGAAAAGGACAAGTTTGTGAACGGTTGTAAATGTTAGAACCACAGGAAACACTAGAAGGGGGGGTTGAATAGTGTTTTAGACTTTTTGATAGTTTTTGGAAATCTTTAATTTAAAACATGAATATGGGCACCGTTAAAAATAAGTCTTAAGATCAGAGATAGTTGAAACATGTGTGGAAGATAAGAAAAACAATGTTTCCTCTAAGCTTAAGATTGTTTTAAACAGAGGCTTCTCAAAGTATCTTCTGAAGATTAATACAAAGAGTATTTTCAGCACAGTTTCTGAAATACTTCAGACGCCTAGAGGTTGTCTGAAGTCTGTTCCTGATTTTTGAACTGATCTTTTTCAGACTCACTTCTGAGAATTTATTTCAGAAGTTCTTCAAGGAACATTCTTGTAAAGCTTCAAATGATATAAGAAATATCTCATGTTTTGTTTATATGAAAGATCATTTATTTGAAATAGTTGTGTTAAGTTTATTATAGAAAATACTTTTCAAATTCCAACTTAAATATAAAACCTGGAAATAAAGAGAGTAAACAAAAAGGACTTAGGCATAGAGATTTCAGACAGGCTTTTAAGTGGCTGTCTGAAGTTTCAGACGGCTTGTAAAAACTGATTTTAAGAGATGTTTTGTGTCTTTATAAAATATCAGATTAATTATTCTGACCCCTTGATTAGTATAAAGAGAATTAACAAGAGATAAGGGTAAGAAAACTTAGCCAAGGAATTTATCCTGGTTCACTCACTACCACTGTGAGCTACGTCCAGTCCCAATGGCAAACAACCACTGGATTTCCACTATATGAATATTCAGATTACAAGCTTGAGTTTTGAGTACAGTCTCTCCAGACACAATGAGTACAGTCTCTCCAGACACAACGAGTACAGTCTCTCCAGACACAATGAGTACAGTCTCTCCAGACACAATGAGTACAGTCTCTCCAGACACCGTGAGTACAGTCTCTCCAGACACCACGAGTACAGTCTCTCCAGACACAACGAGTACAGTCTCTCCAGACACAACAAGTATTCTTTTCTATCAAGTCTCTCCAGGCTCTACCACAAGTATTCTTTTCTATCAAGCCTCTCCAGGCTCTACCACGAGTATTCTTTCTTCCACCAAGCCTCTCCAGGCTCTCAGACACTTATCCAAGTGTAGAGTATTATTTCTTCCACCAAGCCTCTCCAGGCTCTCAGACACATAAAGTGCTTACAAATTAAACTAAGTTTAAGTTTCCACGAAACATAAACTTAATCTTTTCCTGTACTAGAGGTTAACTGAGTACTACTCAGGATACCATGGATAAATCTAAGTACAAGGGTAAGACAGTGATTCAAGTATATAAGTTTAAGTACAATCCCTGTCTCTGATATGAGGAATAACATCCTCTGAGAATTGGCTAGGTAGATACTGACTTTAAGCTCCAGCCTTGTTCTCCAGCCATTGGTTTCCATGGGTTACATTCTCACCCGTATCATTGGAAAAACCAAGGCATACTTACAGCTTCAAACCATTTTTGGTTCATATGAGGTTAAGCACAGCCTGGTAGGTTGTTCAACTGAACAACTTGCTATTTTGACTAGCATAGTTGATTCAAGTAAGTGTGGTCAACACCGATAGGATTTTTCTGATGCATCTTGATCAACTGATTGAACCAAGTGAATGAGTTCAACATCTTCAAATTCTTTCTTGAGGCTATTTTATATGTTCTGTTGGAATATAGCCGTTTGAAGATGATTCATAATACCGTTGAGATGTTGATGATGTGGCTCATATAGCCGTTACTTAATAGTGTCTCAAACGGTTGCTTCTTCTTTAGCAGATATGTGTTCAGACAGTCCTGTTCTGACACTTCTGTAGATGAGCTCTTTTAGAGAGATTTTCTTGATGTTATTTTGCATGTTTTCTCTCTTGATAACCTTTTACTTTTCTTCAGCTGACTTCTGATTTTCTCTGTTTTTCTTAGGAGTGTATATCAGGAGGTATCCGTTGGATTTGTCCTCTTGCTATTTTGTATATGCTCCTTTTCTGTTTGCTTCCTGACACCATTTCTTCTTTCTTCTTTGAGTGAGGTGTCTTGTTCAATGGCTGTTTTCTTGCAGATTATTAAATATGTTGGAAATAAAATATGTTATTCAAACATTTCTCTTGTGTTTGCTTCTGCTTAGTCTCCTGAGCTTTTCTTGTGCTTCTTTTGAATTGGTGTGATGGATGATATTTCCGTTGTGATACCACCCTTTAGAGAAAGCATTGAATGCTATTCAATTCATCGTGAGACACGCTTCTGGGTGTCTTCACACTTCTGACAGAGTACAACGTTGGTGCTGCTATAAGGCTGCCATCGTTGTTGCTGCAATTTCTGCGTTGCAGAGATTCCTCAGTGGTGTATGAAATTCAAAATCACCAGGAAAGGTCTCTGTGTTCCTTGCCATAAACGTGTTTTGAAAAGGTTACGTGCAGCAGAGGTTCAGAAAAGTCTTCACAAACTTCAGCAGAGGGTTGCCACGTCATAAGTGAGACTTTCAGACAGCACTGATACTTCAGACGAGTTGAACTACTTCAGACAGCTTCAACTCTTCAGACGAGTTCTGCTTCTTCAGACATCTTCGTTGCTTCAGACAGCTTCTTTGCTTCGGAAAGCTTCCTTGCTTCAGACAGCTTCTTTTCTTCAGACTGCTTTATGTTGTCTTCATATGGTCTTCACGTCTTCAGACAGTTTGCGCACTTCAGACGAGTTGCATTCTTCAGACAGCTTCTTTATATTTGATCCTGCATTTGTTTTTCTGATCCTAATCTTCTAATTCTGATTACTATTTCGTCCTGAAACACAATCAACAAACCAATACCTTTCTCAGTAGAATCTGTTTATATAATCTTATTTGTTAATCATTAAAACTAAAGGATATTAAGTCTTTGAGTCAAGTTTGAATGCTCAAACTGATTAATAGACTTCACAGTAAACACTCACATTTCCTAGCAACTCTATAAAAGGAATCAGAAACTCAGAAGCAAGTGACGTCACAATGAGAAATACTCAGACGAGAATACTACGCTCAAGAACTTAGATTTTGTTGAATCATATTCATTTGTATATGCTTTATCTTGCTTCTCCCATACATTCTTCACTGCTTATCAAACTCCTTGAGTTTATTTGTGGGCTGTAAAGTTCTGTAACTTAGCTTAAGGACTTCATTGGTCATTCACATTGTGTTTGTTAAAAACCTCATGTTAAGAAAAACATCATTTTCATTGTAATCTGTTGTTGCTCCTCCACCAAGTCAGAAATGTGTTCTGGACTGTGGTGTTGAGTTGAGAAGCTTGGAGAGGATTATACAAGACTACTCAGGAGCCTAGAGAGGCCCTGCAAGGAGAATACTTAGGAGCTTGGAGAGGCCCTGCAAGGAAATACTTAGGAGCCTGAAGAGGCCCTGTAAGGAGAATACTGAGGAGTCTGAAGATGCCCGTGAAAAAGAACACTGTAACTTTGAAGAAGTTAGTGCAAAAATCTCACTGATGTGGTGACTGGACGTAACTCTTGGTTGATAAGAGTGAACCAGTATAAATCTATTGTGTATATCTCTTCTGACCCTTACCTCTTTTTATTTACAGTTATCGCATCTTAAAGTGGCTCTGAGTTTGCTCTTTGAATCAAAATAATCAAATCATAATTCAGACACACACTTAGGACTGTAGCATGATCTTTACAAATAATTCAGGAGCAAAATCTCTATACGAAATCAAGCTCAACTCAGATTCATTTTTGCTTCTGTCTGAGACTAACTTTCTGACATCCAAGTGTGAAACACTTGAGAACACAAAGTCAGAAACGAGTTTTAATTTTTATAGGCTTAGACGTGTCTCAATTCAACCCCCCTTTCGTGAGACTTTGCCAACTACAGTTGGTATCAGAGCTTGGCCTCTAAGGGGTTGAGCACACCAACGTTTGAAGAGGAAAATCCAAGAAGATAGTTGGCCCAAGCACAAGCCTGTATATCCTAGAAGGAGCTCCCACAAGTAGGCCTCCAGCCTTTGATGGAACTGATTTCTATTATGTGAAGGATCGAATGAAGTTGTTCATAGAATCACAACATGTGGATCTATGGGACATAATCAAATCTGGTCCTTATGAACCTACAATAGAAGATTATCTTGGCTACCTGGAACTAAAGCCTAGAGATACCTGGATAGACACGGAAAGAAGCAGTATCTTCTGAGCTCTAGAGCTAAGTTCTCTCTAACATGTGCTTTGAGCAGGAGTGAATACGATAAAGTTGCTATGTGCAACATTGCGAAAAAAGTCTGGGACACTCTAGTCATTGCACATGAAGGAACCAATCAAGGCAAGGACGCTAAGATCAACATCCTAGTCAGACAGTACGAGCTATTCAAGATGGTTAAGGATGAGAATATTGAAGATATGATTAGAAGATTCACTGTCATAGTGAATGATCTAAAGTCACTAGGCAAGGTATACTCAAACTCCGAGAGGGTCAGAAAAATTCTCAAAATTCTGCCTAAATAATGGAGACCTAAGGTCATAACAATTCAAGAGGCCAATGATCTATCAATATTAAGGATGGATGAATTGCTGGGATCACTAAAGGTTCATGAGCAAGAGCTGCTGGAGGAGGAAGAACCTAAGAAAAACAAGTTGATTGCTCTCAAAGTAGCTTAGAAGCAACAAAGCAGGAAATTAGCCAGAAGCTCACAAATGTCTACCTTTGCCTCATCATTGGAGTCAAAAGATGGTCCGGAAGAAGATGAGGAAGACTATGAAGACAAAGATGAACTTGCGTTCATCACCGGGGAAGGTCAAACAAATATGGAGAGCCAGGGGAGAGGTGGAAGAAGAAGATTTCCATCCAGAAGACCTCTCCTGAACGAAGAAAAGAAAGGTCAGATCACGTGTTACAAATGCAACAAGCCTGGCCACTTTAAATCTGAATGTCCCCTTCTTAAGAAGAATCCCAAGAAGGATCACAAGAAGAAAGCTATGATGGCTTACTTGGGACGATTCAGAAACAGAAGAGTCTGCACAAGAAGAGGACGAGTCAGAAGAGGAAAACCTATGCCTAATGGCGAACACAAGCGCTTCTGACAATGAGGAGGTAAATGATTTTGTCCATACCCATGATGAATTAAAAGATGCTTTTAACAACCTCCTTATAGACTCTAACTTTCTAGCTGTAAAGAGCACACATTTAAAATCTCAGTTATCTGAAGCCTTGAAAGAAATTAGTGCTCTCAAACAAGAAAGAGATCGTTTGTATGAAAATAATCTTTCCTTGATGCAATCTCATCTGAAACTGTCCGTTGAGATAAAAGCAATCAAAGAATATCAATATGCTTCTGAGGTAAACAAAGTCAAAGACGAAATCCAACACCTCAGAAAACAAATTGCTATTCTAGAAAAAGTTCTAGCTAGCTTTGTGAATAACACAAAAAATCTAGACAAACATCTAAGGTCTCAAAGAAGTGTTTTTGACAAAGCTAGTATGGGCTTTGAAAAATCTGAGAATGAGGTTTGGTACAAGAATTTCTTTGTACCACCAAAGAAGCAGACGGAGAGGTGCATCCATTGTAGAAAACTTAACCATAAAAGCTCTAACTTCTTTCTCAGAAGCAGGTTAGAAAGAGAAAGGTATCTAACCTATCTGGACCCAAAGTTGTTTGGGTACCAAAAATTAAATCTATTATGAATATAGATGTGTTTAGTAGTAGTAAGCAGGGAGCAGCTGTGGGTACTAGACAGCAGGTGCTCCAAGCACATGACAGGAGACAAAAGCAGATTCCTGTCACTTAAAGCAAGAGAAGATGGAGTTGTCTCTTTAGAGGCAACAACAAGGAAAGGATCCCTGGAGTAAGATCGGTTGGTAAGAATGATCATACACATATTCAAATTGTATTTTATTTGGAAGGTCTCAGACACAATCCACTGAGTATCAGCCAACTGTGTGTCATTGGTCTCTTCAAAAGCCTACAGAGTTTTTCAATTAAAAAAATTAATAAAACTATAAAAGAAAGTATACATGCAAGTTTTTTAAATGAATTTGACCCTGCACTTGAGAAGAGAAAGGTTGCAGATCTCGAAGATGAGTTCCAGATACAATCCTTAGACGATCAAAAGCAACTAGAGGCAGAGAATGTTGCTTAAGATCAAGGACAAACCTCAGATGCATCTGAGTCTAACCCTAAGACTCAATTCAAACATGCTTCTAAGTTACCAAGGAGCTGGAAATACGTTCATTCCCATCCTAAAGAGCATATCATGGATGAACCATCAGACAGAGTCAAACCAAAAGCTCATTCCACAGAAGTCAGGACTATGATGACTCTTCTGTTTGAGATTGAGCCTAAAAAACAATTCATAAAGCTCTTGAAGATGACTCATAGATAACAACCATGTAAGAAAAGTTTGAGCAATTTGAACAGAATCAAGTCTGGACTTTAGTTCCTGCTTCAAAGCATCAAGATATCATTGAAACCAGATAGGTTCTCAGAAACAAGATGAACGAGCAAGGTTATAGTAATACTAACTACGATGGAGACAAGCTAGACAGAAAGAGCACAAGTGGAGAATTCCAATCTCTTGGTAAAAGCCTAGTCAGGTGGTTATGCAAGAAGCAGAATACTATTGCCCTCTCAACCACAGAAGCCGAGTATGTGTCAGTTGCGGCATGTTGCAGTCAAATTCTATAGATAAAGTCTCAGCTACTGGATTACTCTATAAGGTACTCAAATATTCCAATTTTCTGTGATAATACTAGTATCATTAATCTAACCAGAAATCCAATGCAACATCCAAGCACATAGACATTTAGCCTTATTTTATTAGAGATCATTATCAGATAACTGAAATTTAGATAGTTGACATCTTTTTAAAACCATTGCATGAAGATAGATCCAAGTTTATAATAAGTATGTTAAATACTTATGAATCTGTGTCTGACTTGCATGCATTGTCTGAATATGTGAGATGCATGTATCTTATGATGATGTCTTCTAAAATGTTGGTAAATTCAGTAGTAAATGTCTCTGACTGAAACCCTCATATGCAATCTCTGAGAATCATGGTCAGACGCATAGATCAGACTCATAGGTGAATCTCAGACATATGCAGTTAAGGTCAGACGCATTTTGACCATAACTCATCTAACTGAAATTATATTCGTTAGAAATCTTGAAGAGCACTCAACCTCCACATTCTCTCTCTCTCTCAGGTAGTAAATTCTCCAACGGCTATTTTTTTTAGTTGTTTTTCATTGTGCCTCTGTTAGTAAAGAGTGTAACGACTACTTTCACCTCATACACTGCTCTGAGAGATATTTAAGTGCCTCAATGGAGTCAGAATCTTCCTTCACCATCATTCACAAATCTTCTCATTCCTGAATCTTCTAGTTCTATTCTCAGAATCACTTTAAATTTTCTCATCCTTTCAAATTTTTACCTTCTCTACTTTAATTCATCTTGAGGACTAAAATGGTGGCAAACAAAACACTAAGCCAGACTCAGACTCATCACCCATAATGGGTTCACCATCCTAAAAAAATTGAAATCTATCAAGCACATCCATACCTCCACCCTCTACTAAGCAAATACATCAAGACCTTCAAGACCTCTCTCAAATAGACTGAGATCTGGTATGGTGAAACCTTCATCCGGTCCATCCTAACCAATACACATTGATCTAACCAAAGACAGAGGATCTAAGAAGAAGCAAACCTTTCCAAAATCTGATCACCATAACAAAAGGACAAAGAGAAGGGTGGCTCCTCTAAAGGTCTCTTTAAAAGAAAGAAGATTGAGGAAATCTTCTCAACAAAATTCAAGAACATAATCGTTCTTATTGAAAGACTTGTCAATCTCGACAGCCTTAAAAGTTGTGGTTGGGATCTCTTTCCCTATACAGACAAACAAGGTATTGGGAGCTATTTTGAAAGGGATGGCTATGTCTACCCAACGATGGTCAAAGCCTTCTAAGCTACAGCTAACATAGAAGTCTCTAAAGATGGATCTACTTCTATCAAAAGTTGTCTAAAGGGATTGTAAATGGAGCTTTACTTAAGAAATCTTTGCCTATAATCGGTCTTAAAGATCCTGGTGCAAGGTTGTATGATGAAGAAGATTGGATGCTAAAGGCCAAAGTTTCTGAAGAGGGTGTTGGAAAAATCCTTTTCTCAAATGGTAAGATTTCTAGAGAAAGTAAAAAATCTGAATGATGTTTCTAAACTTATTTTCTATCTCATGTCAAAAACTATCATTCCTTCGTCGTGGATCTTCCGAAAGAATCACCACACCTGAATTGATTTTGATGTATCACTTTAGAAGTGGAATTCTCATAAGTTACCTTTTGCCATCCTCATGCATATAGTGCATGCCATGGAGCACACTATTGTGAATTCTTGTCTAGATCACCCTTGTAAACATAGAAAAATTAATGGTAACCCAACTCAGGGGAAGTCTCAGACTCAGGGGGAGTTAATTATGCTTAAGCTTAATATTTTTCTCCCTCAGAAACAAACTAAAATTTTTACTCCTTAGAAAGTTTTGCCATCATAAAAAGGGGGGAGAATGTTAAGTCAAACCCTCAAATGAATAGTGTTTTAATGATTGGCAACCCATCTAACTTAGTAAAAATTCAAGTTTCGTTTTGAGTTGCAATCTGCATCTAACCACGTTACTTGAGTGCGCAACTTTAGCATCTTACTCCACTGTTGATATAAGAAGGCACTTCATCAGTACCTAACAAGCATAACCCGAGTCAAACGCATCAAAATGCAACAAGTGACTCGTTTGATTGAAGTTCAAACTATAACTCAGATTCAAGAGTTGAAGCCTTATGATCCTAAAAGAACACATTTGCACACAGTGACAAAGAATAGAAAAAAAGAAGACAAGGTCAGAAGCACCAACTCAAGTTAGACGCACAACACAAGTCAGACACATATGTGTATAAACTCAGACGCAAGTCAAACACAGAAAACAATCATCAAGTCAGAAGCAAGTACAACCTTCTTGTCCTGAAAAAGTGCCTCACAAGAAAAGGACAAGTTGTTAACAGCTATAAACGGTCACATTTCCTAGCAACTCTATAAAAAGGAATCAGAAACTCAGAAGCAAGTGACGTCGCACAGAGAAATACACAGATAAGAATACTATGCTCAAGAACTTAGATTTGTTGAATCATATTCATTTGTATATGCTTTATCTTGCTTCTCCCACACATTCTTCACTGTTTATCAAACTCCTTGAGTTTATTTGTGGGTTGTAAAGTTCTATAACTTAGCTTGAGGACTTCATTGGTCATTCACATTATGTGTGTTAAAAACCTCAAGTTAAGGAAACAATCATTTTCATTGTAATTTGTTGCTCCTCCACCAAGTCAGAAATGTGTTCTGGACTGTGGTGTTGAGTTGAGAAGCTTGGAGAGGCTTGTACAAGACTACTCAGGAGCCTGGAGAGGCCCTGTAAGGAGAATACTTAGGAGCCTGGAGAGGCCATCTAAGGAAAATACTTAGGAGCCTGAAGAGGCCCTATAAGGAGAATACAAAGGAGTATGAAGAGGCCCGTGAAAAAGAATACTTGTAACTTTGAAGAAGTTGGTGGTAAAATCTCACTGAGGTGGAGACTGGACGTAACTCTTGGTTGATAAGAGCGAACCAGTATAAATCTGTTGTGTATGTCTCTCCTGACCCTTACCTCTTTTTATTTACAGTTATCACATCTTAAAGTGGCTCTGAGTTTTCTCTTTGAATCAAAATAATCAAATCATAAATCAAACACACACTTAGGACTGTAGCATGATCTTTACAAACAGTTCAGGAGAGAAAAACTCTACGAAATCAAGCTCAACTCAAATTCATATTTGCTTCTGTCTGAGGACTAACTTTCTAACGTCCAAGTGTGTAACCCTTGAGAACACAGTCAGAAACGAGTTTTAATTTTTACAGGCTTAAACGTGTCTCATTTCAACCCCCTCCTTCTTGAGACTTTGCCAACTACATTTAGAACCAAGCCTATTTCTTGTAGTATCTCCTTAACAAATTCCCACCTAGGGCGATCATAAGCCTTCTCCAAATATATCTTCACTTCCATGATTCCCTTCTTCCTCTTCATAAGCCTCGAATAGAATGAAAACCTTCTTGACCCAGTATTATGTTATCTAAAGTGTGTCTTCCAAGAACAAAACTAGCTTGATTTGGGTGCATAAGGTGCTCCATATGGGGCTTAAGTCTAGAGGTTAAGGCTTTTTTATTATTTTATAAATAACATTACACAGACAAATCGAGAGAAATTGTTTACTTAAGAGAGGCTTGTACACTTTCAAAGTAAGGACCAGTAGAGTTTTGTTTATACAATTTACCTTCTGAGGATCATGGAAAGTTTTGTTGATAATATCATAAAAGAAATGGACCAAGGTGTCCCAAAAGGTTTGGAAAAATAAGGGTATAATCCATCAATCCTAGGAGCCTTGAAAGGTCCCATCGAAAAAATAACCACTACAAAAAAAAACAATGTGTAGCTTTGGCCAAAAGCCACGATAAACTTTATAAAACAGACGTTGAACATCATATTAGCGTCAAGTGAGAGTGAGATTGGGATTAGGAATGAAAGTGCGAGCGAGAGCTTAGGTTGTTCAGTTGTAGAGATTCTATAGGGAGACCGAGTGAGAAAGGAGAATAGGGAGAAGAGATGAAGAGAAGAATTAATGTTACAAATATTGGAGGAGGCCCGATCCAGTAAAAGAAATATTACAAATAGTGTAGGCTAAGCTTACGCTAGCCTAACCTACAACCCAAGTTAGTGTAGGCTAGGCCTACTCTAATTGATAATGAGGTTATAAAACAATAAATAATCATTTATGGGTAAGTAGAAACGACGTAGTATAAGCCAGACCTATGCTAGTAGCATCCATATTGTGGCCTACGCTACATTTTTGCAGCTAAATAGCATTTTTCTTGTAGTGAACGTCCCTCAACTCCTACTCCAAGAAAATAGAATCTAAACTCTCCACCACTATAAAAGGTAAGACAAGGAAATTTCCACCAAATTCTAGTTGCAATAAGCCCACGTGCAATGAACAAATTTCTAGAAAAATCCACTTTCATACAGTTAATGTGTCCTTGATCTATAATATGATTTTTGTTACATAGAAATATATTTTTCATTCTTCTAGCCTCTATAGAAAGGTGAAAGAATCTAGTATTTATATCTCCCTAACTAACCCAATTGTATATAGATTTTTTAAACCTTAGAAGCTCTTCCTGGTCTAGAATATATTGGTTCTCCTTCCACAACTTCTGGAATAAATGATGCATACATTTATCAAAGTTCATCTGTTTTTTTATTATTCCCCTCAATCTAGAATTCTTCTTTTGAATTATGTTTTCAAAATTTATCAAACACAATTTAAATCATTAAAATTTGAAAAACGCACCAAAAAGTACTCGTTCTCGATATCGATAACTTCCATTTCTCCCAAAGTCTTTCCAAACAAAGTTGATGAATTTCAATCCCACTCTCTTTCCTAACAATTTGACAATAACAAAGTTATTCTAGTGGTCATAAGCTTTCTTACTCTCATCTCTAGAAAATTTCACAATTGCGCAGTCCATTCTTCTCCTTACCTCCTCATCCTGCTCCAAAGGAACATCTTCCATAAAAGAGGATTCATTGTCATCTTATTCATAGGCATCAGATTCCTCACCCTGAACTTTGATGGAAATCAAAATCATCTGAATCCGAACCTTCATTTGAAGATAAGTGGTCATTCACGCCTAGGCAAATATCCTTATAGGATACTTGTTTCCTACGAAGAGCCAGGCTTGTAGAAGATTCAAACAGCTCCTTATAAGATACTTTTGCTTTTTTTATTTTACTTCAAACCAACAAATTAGCCTCCTCTTTGGTAAGTTCGGTTCGTTCCGATTCCGAAGCAGAGGAAGCTACCATAGCACTTGTGGTTACCACAAAAAACCTAACAAGGCTTCTGTCCTTTTTTCAATCTTGTTTGATTTTCCATTGACATTTAAAAAATTACACTATTTCTTAGTTTTTTGGTAGCAGTACATTATTATTTATTTTTATGTTTTTAAACTTTTTTTTTACATTTTTTTACTTAGTAGCCAGTAGCCACCATCTAAGAAAAACAGTACCACTAATTGGAGCTGGACACGAAACCCATACCCGACCAAGACCCAAAAAATCCGAAAAGAAAAAAGACTTCATGGATTATTCAAATTATAGTTGGCAAGGCCTCAAGAAAGGGGGTTGAATTGAGACGAGTGTGAGCCTATAAAAATTAAAACCCGTTTCTAACTTACGTTCTCAAGTGTTGTGCACTTGGATGTCAGAATATTAGTTTCGGACAGAAGCGAAGATGAATATGAGTTAAGCTTAGTTGCGTATGAATATTTTTGCTTCTGAGCAGTTTATGAAAACTATGTTGTTGTCTTAAATGGAAATATGAGTTAATGCTTAATTATAGTATTTATAAGGAAGCTCAAAAGTACTTTTTAAATTTTAAGATGTGTAGACAGTGAGAAGAAGAGATAAGGGCCAGAAGATAAATACACAACAAATTTATACTGGTTCACTCTTATCAACCAAGAGCTACGTTCAGTCTCTACCTCAGTGAGATTTTCCACTAACTTCTCCAAAATTACAAGTATTCTCCTTCACGGGCCTCTTCAGGCTCCTCAGTATTCTCCTTACAGGGCCTCTTCAGGCTCCTAAGTAGTCTTGTACAAGCCTCTCCAAGCTTCTCCACTCAATATCATAACTCAGAAACACTTTTCTGACTTGGTGGAGGAGTTACAATAGAAATGAATAAAAAAAAAGTTTTTCTTAACTTGAGGTTTCCTACACACAAAGTGTGAATAACCAATGAAGTCCTCAGGCTATGTTACAGAACTTTATAGCCCACAGAATAAAACTCAAGGGGTTGATAAACGGTGAAGAATGTGTGGAGTAGAAGTAAGTTTTGCAGAATAAAGATGTGAAAAACTTTTCTGCAGAGTTTCAGTTCTTTTGTGCACAGTCTATCTATTTCCTTCTGAGTTCCTGGACAATATATAGAATTCCTCTGGAAAAGTAGTCGTTTATAGCCATTTGAAGTATTCAACAAATTTGTCCTTTTCGTGTCAGGCACATTTGCTATGTCATCAAGTTGTACTTGCTTCTAACTTTATCATGGGTTCATATGTATCTGACTTACTCTGTGCGTCTGACTTCTTTCATCTGTTTCTCACCTTGGATTTGCGTCTGACTTGAGATATAGCTTCTGAATTTAGTTTCTGACCTTATGCTTCTTATCCTTTTGAGAAAATGCTTCTTTTTATGGATCTGGAGGCTTCAATTCTTGTTTCAGAATTATGGTCTTGACTTCACCATTTAGTTCTGAGTTTGACTTGCATCTTTTTGTGCTTGACTCTAGTATTTGTGTTTGGTACTTGATGAAGGGTGATTTTTAAGCCTTTATGGATCTGCAATAGGGTTAGATGCTAAACTGCACACTCAAGTAACATGGTCAGATGCAGATTAAAACTCAGAACTAAACTTGAATTTTTACCAAGTCAGAGGGGTTGTCAATCATTAAAACCTTATGCATCTGAGGGTTTGCTTTAACACAAATGGGGTCATGGGTTGAGGCGGGTAAAAAATTAAGTTAATAGCAGGCGGGTTCAGATAGGGAAAAAGTTTTCGGTATCCATTAATTACTCACAAAATTGATCTACAATGGAGATTGTATGACTCTCTCTCTCCCATTAATTACTCTCTTAAATTCATACTTTTTCCATTTTCATTTTTCCAACGCACTTAGCACTCCATCAGACTGAATCTCTCTCTCACCTTCTCCTCTCCCATTTCCATTTTTCCAATCTCAATCTCTCAGTCCCTCTGCCTCTATCTATCATCCTTGTCTCTCTCAGTCTCTCACCCGCACCTTCATTCAACCTACAACCAGAGGCCTCTCTCTTGCTCTTGTCCCTCTCTCATGTTGTCGTCGATGCCACCTTCATTCAACGACCTAACGTGACCCCTCTCATACTGGTGGCGGCGTCTTCCTTCTCTATTGCCACGACACGGCACACAGTGGCAAGGCGTCTCCTTCGTGGCGTAGTCCTGATCCATCAATGGCAAGGTGAAGCAGTTTTGGGTTGCGACGGTGTAGCGGGGCGGTGGTTTCCTCCAATATTTTCCTTCTTTGTTCTATCTACGTGGTTTTTCTTTTTCATTTTTTGGTTCTATCTGGTTTTTTTTTCTCGAATCTGTTTTTGTCTCCTTATCATTCTTTGATTTTCATTCTTTTGGTGATTTTCCCTGTATTTTCTACTTGAGTTTTTTTTTAAAAGTCCTTCTTCTCTCTGTTGATGTAGTGGTTGTTCTATGATTTTAATTTCTTTTTATGGTGATTATTGGTTGTTGCATGGACTAGTGTATGGTTGTGAAGCGAAGTTTAGAGCATCAATCATGAATGTGTTCACTGTGGCTAGCAATTTTTTTGACAATTTTGTTGTTATTTTTTTAGGGAAGATTGTAAGTTTATGACCCAAATTAATGTTGTCAGATTATTTTGCTTTAAAATTTAATATTTATTAGTTGAAGTGATTTTTAGACTGAATAAATTATGAACTATAAATGGCCCAATGTCTTATTCAAGGCCCATATTTAACTTTAGAAAAAATCTCTAAAATAAGAGCTAAAAAATTGATTAGGCCGTAAAAAACTTATCCAATTGTTAGGGGTGAAAATTTTACTAAGTCTTTTTTATCCAATAAGGCCTTGTGGATTGAAAGAATTTGGAAGACTGATACCTGTAGAATTGAAGGAAAAATTTAAGATTTATCAGTCTGTGAGGATATGTTTTCGAATTTTAACTTAGCCAAAATTGAATGCATGCTTGTTTTATGATATATATTTTTCTAATACAATTTGAGAAACATGGTGGTTTATGAGACATGAAAAGATAATCTTTCAAGATAATTTTTCAAGTTGTATTCAAAAAGATGATACATCTGTTGGATTAGTGAAAATTCAGTAAGTGTTTTTTATCTGATAAAACCTTTTTTGTTGGAAGGATTCGAAAAAGATGATACATCTTTTGGTGGTAGAAATTTCACGAAGTGTTTATGTCTAATAAAACCTTTTCTGTTGGAAGAATTCGAAAAAGATGATGCATGTAGAATCTAAGAAAAGATTTAAAGATTGTCAGTCTGAAAGGTATGTTGTTTTCTAATTCAACTTAGTTAAAACTGAGAAAATCTTTGTCATTTTTGAGGCATCTTTTTCGAATAAGAATTCGAAAAACAAAGACATTTTTCAGACAGAAGTTTCACTAGACTTAGTTTTCTAAGGCGGAGACTTAAGAAGATCTTTTTTGAATAAGAATTCGAAAAACAGAGACCTTTCCAGACAAGGGTTTCATCAGACTTAGTTTTTTCTGAAGTAAAGACTTGAGAAATATGAAGTTTCGAGACAACAAAATTTGCTAAGTATTTCGAATAGGAATTCAAAAAAGGGTTCAAATAGTCAGAAGTGGATACTTAGTCTATTCTTGAAAGAAGTTTGGGATACATCACATCAAAGATTCAGGTCATAACGAATTTAAAGAAAAGATCGACACGTGGCATGTGTTGAAATAGAAGCAATCAAGTATGTAAAGGTGTACATATCAAGAGTACTTTTCGAATTTGAAGAAGATAATTCGAAACGAAGACTTAGTGAAAGTTAGAAATATGGAGGCATGATAAAAAGCCCATTGATTTCAAATGATTCTAGGGAAATAATCAGATTAGAATTCGAACAAAGGAACAAAGGAAGATTTCAAGAAGAAGCTTCAGACTTAGACTTTCTGGAAGAAGATTTCGAACCAAGACTTAACCAGATTGTCTGAAGATTTCGAACCCAGACTTAACCAGATTGTCTGAAGATTTCGAACCAAGACTTAACCAGATTGTCTGAAGATTTCGAACAAAGACTTAACCAAATTGCTTAAAGATTTCGAATAAAGACTTGACCAGTTTCTTTGAAGAAGATTTTGAATCAAGGTTCAAACAGAGACAGACAGTCACGTGGAAGATATCCAACGGAATGAAGACACCTGTTCGGCCAAAGATTAGGCAGTTAGGAAATAGTTATACGTGTCTATTGTAAATTAGTTTACCGTTAAAGGTAAAAGTCTATAAATAGGACAAATTAGCAAGTCATTAGGACGAAAGCATTTGGACTCAGCATACTTAGATTTCAATCGAAAAGCATACTGTCTACATATTCATTTACATACTACTTGCTAACTAGAGAAGATTCCAAAAGTATGTCAGTCTGAGATTCGTCAAATTTTAATATATTCTTTATTTCAACCCTTTCTTTTTTTCTTTCTTTATTTTTACTGTCATTTACTTTTCCTACTTTTTACTTCTTAATGCATCTAAATATTATAGAATCCACCAAGAGGACTTGATTCCAGTCCTAGATTGTTCATAGGAATCTTTAAATAAAA
Organism: Sesbania bispinosa; assembly: GCA_026901365.1. Taxonomy (NCBI): domain Eukaryota; kingdom Viridiplantae; phylum Streptophyta; class Magnoliopsida; order Fabales; family Fabaceae; genus Sesbania; species Sesbania bispinosa. The sequence continues at coordinate 1,671,496 of QLOH01000046.1, read as the reverse complement.
ATCACCACAAACACCAATAAAAGCTCAACCTGCAACTATCCACCCAAGGATATCTGCAAATCGACCAATCTGAAACCAACTAATCCGAAGTTCAAAATGGTCGAAATTGGGCTTGATATTATTATGGTCGGTTTTACTCAAATTGGTATTGCTCGAATTGGGTTTTTTGGGCCCAAAACCAATCAAAACCAACCGTTAGCCAACCTACCACTAATGGAATAATGGCAGTAGTTGACGTGTCATATGCCGATACCTTTGTGACAACTTATGCGATTTTCATGTGCATAATTGAATAATGTGCTTTACTTTTTTTCCACCCCTAAAATAGAATTTTGTTTATAAGGAATTTAGCTTGGTAGTTGGTACGAAATAAAAAGTGGTTTGGAATTTAAGTGGATTTTGTGTGCGGGGGCGTGCCCAACGTGCTACATACAAGCTAAACATTACTTTATATGTTAATCTACGATTTTTATGTGTGTTTTCAGAATAAAATATTTTATTGTTTATTAAATATAAATCACATCCATTATTTTATTAAAAACAAATTGAAATATAAGATAGCGATAACTTATATAAAGAAATATTTTACATTCAATAATACAATATCTTATTCCAAAAACACTAAAAAATTTCTACCTAATCAGTGATCATGTAGTAAGTTATTATATATAGATTAATTGCATTGGTTTCCCATTATTTCATTGCCTAAAAGACAAAGATGTCTAATAAGCCTATACCTTATGATCACTTGATTTTTTTTATTACTTTTTCTTTTCATGTACGTACAAAGATGTTTATGGGCCAAGTTAGCCCATTTAGGCCTAATTAATTTCAAGCTGGGCCGAATTTATTGTGCGCTGGTAAATTATGGGAGTTGCTTTTGGAACCCCCTTTTTGCTATTCGCACCTCCATAATATACCCCTTCCCAAACTATCCCACCCCCACCCCCACTGCCAGCCACCCCCAACCCCCCCTCCCTTCTCCCTCCCATTTCCGGACATTAATTTCGGGAACCTTCCAGACATTAATGTCCGGAACAATTGTGCAGCAGCAGAGGTGAAAAAATTCCGAACCTTACGGACATTATGAGAGTTGCTTTTGGAACCCCCCTTTTGCTATTCGCACCCCCATAATATACCCCCTTCCCAAACTACCCCACCCCCACCCCCACTGCCAGCCACCCCAACCCCCCCCTCCCCTCCCCCTCCCCCTCCCCCTCCCCTTTCCGGACATTAATTTCGGGAACCTTCCAGACATTAATGTCCGGAACAATTGTGCAGCAGCAGGGGTGAAAAAATTCCGAACCTTACGGACATTAATGTCCGGAAGGTTCCGGAAATTAATGTCCGGAAGATTCCGGAATTTCTGTTAACAAAGTTAATATCCGGAAATTAGTTTCCGGAAAGTTCCGGAATTTTTTTTTTAGCGAGACGAGTTTAGAGACGGAATTTAAAAACAAAACATTGAAAAAAAAATAATGGGGAGGTGGGAAGAGACCGCCCGGAGAGTGGGGAAGGGGGAGTGGGGGTGGGTGTAGAGGTGTCAAAATGGGCTACCCGGCCCGGCCCGCATCGGGTAGCGGGCTTGTGCGGGCAGGGCTAAAATACCCGGCTAAAATTCGGTCCTGTGAACTTAGTGCCCTAGCCCGGCCCTATGCGGGTAGCGGGCTTGTGCGGGCCGGCCCGGTTAAAAAAAAATTAACTTATTTAAAAATGTTGCTCATTAAAAATTGTAAACAATTATACTTTTAAAAACTAAAAAAAATTACAATTTAGTTATAAAAATCATTTAAAAGGGGAAAAGCAAAATGAATTTGCATTCGATGAATCGAAATTGTTCCAAGATTTTTCCATTTTATAATACTACTCAATTGATATGTAATTAAATTAAATTAAACTATACTACACCTGTTCCAAAAATTGTTCTTCAAAATTGATTCTAAATTGTTCCAAGATTTTTCCATTTTATAATAGTACTCAATTGATATGTAATTAAATTAAATTAAATTAAATAAATCTATACTGCACCTGTTCCAAAAATTATTCTTCAAAATAGGATTATAAAATACATATTTGACAAACTTGGATTTGAGGAAGTATATATATGCACTAATATAATAATATACTCGATCATAATTGCTTTAATTAATTAGTTATCTATCAAAAGAAAATCATAATTGTTCACCATATCCATTGACTTCACAGTAGAAATTTCAATTTTCAGAACTTCAAATATTTTTAGATGGAAGAAAAATAAAAAATGGGTCATGCCAGCGAACTTAAGCATAACTCAAAAGCAAGGCAATTTTTTTTTTAAAAAAAAACGGGCCGCCCGTTAGCCCGACCGGGTAGCCCGGCCCGAACCCGCTTAAGATCGGGCTTTTTCATTTCCGGGCTAAAAAGCCCGGCAAAAATTTGGGCCTATAATTTAAGTTCTCAAGCCCTCCCATATTGCGGGTTCGGGCGGGCCGGCCCATTTTGACACCTCTAGGTGGGTGGGGGTAGGGGTAGTTTGGGAAGAGGGTATATTATGGGGGTGCGAATAATAAAAAGGGGTTCCAAAAGCAACTCCCCTAAATTATTGGCCGAAAATAATCTTTTGTCGATTATAAATTGGGCGGGATAATCATATATGGGAAAAACAGTGGACGTTCTCACCTTAACACTTGATCCTAATTACGAGATTAATCTATACTATTATCACTTACCAAGTTAAAACATATTCTAGATCATCCAAAAAAAAAAAAATACAGCTTGAGACTTCACAGCAATGCCCATTACTATGTGAATTTTTTTAAAATAAAATTGTATTGTATAATTAATAAAAAAAACTAGTCAAATAAGAAATTTACAAAGAATAAAATGTTAAATTCGTTGTATTAAGGAGGAATATACAAAAGAGCTACACCTAATAAAAATGTTATTTATATTACGGAGTTATGGATATCAGTATCACATTGTTTTGTGAATATAAACTGTACAGGTCAATACGTAAAATAGTAGCACACATACAAAATAGCAATATCTTCTTTTTTCTTGATCTTTATTTTACAAGAGAGAATAAACATTATTAAAATGAATATGTGAAATTACATGGTTTCGTATATCGTCATGCTAACTTATTAGATGTTCAAACGCAACCTCAGTAAACTGATGATAAGGGAATGAAGATAACGAACATTGACGAAAGTACAACTTGGATTAGATTTCTACCCGGTTCACATAGAAATATAATTACTATTACTAATTACTTAAAAGCATATATATCACGGCAAGAAAATGAATTTTAGACAAATTTGACTACTAAGAAAACAAGTAACGACTTTGATATAACTTGACGTGTAGACGCAAAGTGAGTAACTCTAGCAATTCATACTTGATTTTATTATTTTTGACTTTTTCATTTGGTGAAATAAGTTGAGCTTGCCCTTTATTGAACTTAATACAATTTTATGAATAATAAAGAAGTATTAAAAAGAGAATGTCGTGTATTAATAACTTTTCTTCTTACAAAAATATATATATTAATTCAAAATTACTTTTGCATGAATGTCCATCTACAAATATAAAGTACTATATATTAATTAAAAATTAAGCTTAAAATAATGTTATAATAACTTTAGGAAAAATGTATTAATTTAATATATCTTGAATTTTAAATTAATCATGGTTAATATTCATTGTGTTTATGCTAAAAATTCTGTATTGGGGCTGACCATTCACCCTGCCCTGCTATTTCTCTCTCTCTCTCTCTTTTTTTTTTTTTCAAAACGTTACTCATAAAATATGGCTTTTAAGCTAACTTCCAATTTGGAAGTAACAATTTTCATATAAAAGTCATACCATTATATCTAATCTATATAAAAGTTCATATAAAAGTCATACCATTCCTATCTATCTATGTTATTTTGCCACCGTCCTATATATATCTAATCTAATCTAATTCAATTCATTCCTCTTTCAACGCCCTATCATCCTCATTGTGAAATTGATCTGATAATTGAGAATATTAGATTAACGTATTGATGGCAAACACAGTCTTTACTCAAAACTCTACTTGCTTAACCTTTGGGACATTTAGTAGATGTCAAGCTTCAAAGGTTGATCATCCTATTCATCATATTGGATTCACCTCCAAAATCAAACAGAATCGCTGCTCTGTTTCAAAACAGAACCAGGGCTTGAGATCTCAAAATGAAGCCAAAAGAAAGATGTACGTAAAATCTTAGTCTTCAGTTTTATTGCAAATGGTTGTTTCAAAGTTAATTAGCTTTCTTTAAGAGTATATCTATATATGTCAGAGTTCTTAAGATTCTTTATGCAGGAACATGTCTGTCTATGCCAGCACACCTCCAGGAGCCCCACTTCCGGCTGATTCTTCTCCTGCTCATTGGTAACTCAAATTCATTTCCCACCAATCTCTAATATATGATATCAAAGTTTTAAAAAACAGTGTATGACCGCGATGCAGTCACAACATCATGATTTCTGGAACCGTAATTGTGATCGCATTAACAACATTTATTCATAATATTTATCCTCTGTTTAGATAAAATGGAGAGATGAGAAGAGAGAAATAGGTAAAAGAAAAGTATAGGTGGGAGAAATGGTAGAGAAATTATATAAAATTTGAGGCTAGAGTATAAAAAAACATAAAAAAGAAATTAATTTTAATAGTTGTTTAGTTAAAGAAAAATAAAGAAGAGAGATTTGTAAATAATTAAAAAGATAAAAATGTCCTTCAAATACATTTCAGTATTTTGTGTGAAAGGTTTTTGCCCATTCAATAATTTCATGAGAATAAATTTGTCATTTCCATCCCCCACCCTCATCTCTGCATTTTCTCTTCTTGAGCAAGAAGAAATAAATTTTGATGGACCCCACACGAATTATAATAATCTTAAGGAAAAGAAAATTTCCATACTCCAACAGTGAACATTTGGCGCATATCTCTCCCATTTTTTATTTTTTTTCATGAACAGTAACCTTTTTTTTAAAACTTTTTTACAAAAAATCTGATGTGTTTTTTTAAAAATATTTTACCTGCAATTAATCAGATTGATAACATACATAACCACTAACTTATATAGTATTAACCATAAATTCATACTCATTGACCATTTGTGTAATAATCCTTATGATCAATTGAACATAAAGATCATTACATAAGTGAAAGAGTATGAATTTATGGTTAATTCGGCGTAATTTGATGGTTATTTATGCCATCAAATTGGTTAATTACAAGTGAGGCAAAAGGTGGTTAAGTGTGATTTAGTATGTGGTTAAATGAGTTGCTCAAGTGATTAATATTGAAATCACTTCAGATAATTACAAGTGAGACAAAAGGTGGTTAAGTGTGAGTTAGTATGTGGTTAAATGAGTTACTTAAGTGATTAATATTGAAATCACTTCAGATAACTGTTCAAAATGACAAACTTTTAACTTTGTTTCAAATATACATGTGGTTAATACTATATAAGTTGGTGGTTATCTATGTTATTATTTTTTTTTTTTGCTAAGCAAAGAAATTGATTAAAAGAGAGTACAAGGGGTACTCCAACCCATACAAAATGTTTACCCAAAGTGAGAAAAGAAACAACAATGAAAAACCCCAAAGCAAAACAATTCCAACAACAAATATCTATGTTATTAATCTGGTTAACTAGAAGTAATTTTTTAAAAAAAAAAATAATCGGACTTTTTGTAAAAAAAAAAATGAAAATCTGAGTACTGTTCACATAAAAAAGAAAATTGGGGTTTTGCAGGAGGTGGAGCACTGTGCGCCTGCGCGTGTGGAAATATCAGTGCTCTAATCTTAACTCTCTCTTACAATCAAACGAAGTTAATTAATGAGTTATAACATGTTTAGTTTACATTTGATTTATATTTCAAACGTGGATAGCACCAACGCTACCGCGCGTTTGAAAAGTGATTTTAATAAAAACCAAAACACACATTTGTAGTGAGTTTGGAAACTCATTAGACGAGGACTCCAAAACACGTTTAGGCGAAAGCTACCACGGATAGCGTTCATGCGAACATGGATCCAATATCATTTTAACGTGATTCCAATTTCCAAACATACTCCAAACACACTATATATTAATCACCAGTGTTTCTCTGGCCACATACTCTCTCTTACTAAATTGAGGGTAAAAATTGTGATATAATTGCAATTGTGATTTAAAGGGTGAATTGATATTATTGACTTTTTTTTTATTTTATAACTTTTTAGTTTAATTAGAATTTGCAATTGAGACAAAGTTTAAAAATGACATTCTCTAGCAGGAAGGTTTGGATCCTTGGAGCAATATTTACGATTCTTCTATCCTTTACGAGGGGTAAATGGTGGGGACCTTTGCTACGACTGAAAGGTAATTAAGAAAAGATATGTTAACAACTAACAAAAATGCATACTAATATTATTTTAATTGCTGTGTGTAGATAAATTTGAAACAACAATAGACGAAGCAGAACGGGTAGTAGACATTGTAGAAGAAGTGGCTGAGGATGTTGAGAAGGTGGCAGAAGGGGCTGCTGAGCATCTTCCCAAGGGAAAGCTTCGTGATGCTGCTGAATTCGTGGAAAAAGTAGCTGAAGATGTAGACAAGCATGCCCAAAATGCAGAAGATGCTTTAGAAAAGGTTTGAATCTCTATCACTGTGTTTAGTTCAATTAGAGAAATAGAGAAGAGAGTAACTAAAAAGAGAGAAGTAGGAATGAGAGAAATTGGTGTGAATTTGGATAGAAATAGAGGTTGTTTGGTTTGACATAGATATGAGAGAAATGGAAGAAAAATTAGTTTAAAAATTTGTTTGGTTGTGTAGAAATAAAGGAGAGGTAAATTAATAAATATATGAAATTACAAAATTATCCCCAACATTATAATAGAATAGAGTGATATTTTATGGGAGAATGTGAAATGTAGGGGTAATATTGTAAAATAATCAACTCACCCCTCACTCACCCCATTTCTCCCCTCCCACCATGAGATTATAAATTAGGTGGGTCCCACCTATTTTTCTACTGTCTTACCTCTCATTCTAGGGGTGTTCATGGGACGGGTTGGGACGGGTTGGGACGGGTTTTACTTGTCCCTAACCCGACCCTATTTTTTTACCGGGTCAATTCTATGGACCCGAACCCGTCCATAGACCCGAAGAGACCCGGTGATGTGCGGGTCTAAGTAAGACCGGGTCTGAGTAGGACAAAACCGGGTTGGCCCGATATATAAACTAAATATAATCATGAAATGATCATATAACAATGTTCAAAAGAAAATAGTCCATACAATTAATAAATATAATGCATACAATATAATATCTCTTAATGTATGCAATATTTTTTACTTTTTTAAAGTTTGGGACATTACTATACTAAGAATAACATTATATCACTATATAATTTTATGTATACAGTGTATTTTTAAAGGTAAGTAAAGGAAACTTAGACTCAAAAACCCTATCTAAAATGAAAAAAATAAGGTTATGACTTTACATAATAGAAAATCATAAGTAATAAATATTATATTTGTATATGAAGGACGGGCCGGGTAACCCGAAGGTGAACGTCCTCAACCCGATGCCGGGTCAAAAAATGAGACCCGATTAGACCCGATTCGCTTCTATTTTTTCTTGTAGGACAGGAACAGGCCCGACCCGACTAGGACAAGTTGGGATGGGTCAAAGGGACGGACCGGGTCTTGAACACCCCTATCTCATTCTATCAAACCAAACAAGGTGGAGTAAGTAAATCACCATAATCTCTCTCTCACCATTTTCTCTCTTCGTTAATTCTTCGATAACAAACATAGCGTATTTGAACGAAAAGACAAGCGTTTAATATTTTGAAAATCTATCGAGGCCCAGTTTGGATATAACTTTTGAAAAAGAATCTCTCTATAAGTAAAAAAAGAGAATAAATCAAAGAGTTCAAATGAATCTATTTATTACTTTTTCTTTTAAGTAATTTGAATGATTTAATGAAAAATAATAAATATTTTAATTTTAAGCTTATTTGTTTTAAAGCACACAATAACAAAAAAAAATCTCATGTGAATCATATGGTTGTCCGTACTGGATAAGAAAAAAAATGAAAAGGACATTATTAGCCAGTTTGGATGAAATTTTTGCAGAAATACCTATAGGTAAGAAAAAATATGATGAATCAAAGAGGTCAACATTTAACTTTTCCCTAAGTTGAAATTAGTCTTTGTAGCTCATCTACTACAAAAGCTCTCCTATTTAACTTCTCTATAAGTAATTGATTTCAACTTATGGAGAAGTTAAATTCATTTGACCTCTTTGATTCATTCTATTTTTATCTTCTAGAAACTATTCTATCGAAGTATATCCAAACTGGACAATTTGCTATTTCTTCTCAATTAGCTTTAAATTTTGGCGAGAATAATAGTTAGTTGGATGAATTTTCTGATAGGTTTCTTTTCTTTTTTTTTTCTTAAATTTTTTACTCAATTTTATGATCACAATATTAGAGCGAGTAAGGTATTGAATTGGAGTACTGTGATATGTGAATATAAAAATAAAGTGTTGTGAGAGTTTTCTCTTTTTAGGTTCACCTAATTTGATTGATATTATTTGAAATTTAATATAATTATTTTGGATACAGAAAGCCTTGAATAAAAAAGTAGAGACAGTATAGAAGTTTCCTCATTATTGAATAATATAGAACCACTTGTTTAATTATCAATATGCACGTTACTAATTAAAAAAAGTCAATTTTCAATAATCTAGGTGCCTAGTTAGATTTCTAGCCTGTCTGTTTTAAATTTTAGTTGAACAAAACTATGGTTTTGAAAATTAATTTTAAATCACTTCCGTCTAATATACTTCGTAAAGCGTGCATCGTTCATCTCAACCATTCATGTCTAGAATAAGTTCTACTTAATTATAAATCAAACGAATTACCAATAAAATATTAACTTGCTATTTACTTGCTGAATTATATGTTGCAATTATTACCTTTTGAAGGGATAATTGCAAAAGTTTATGCTTTGGTAAGCGTTGAAGAATTTTGCTCTAAGATTTGGGGTAAGACACACAAGTTAACTAAGTTTGATGAACTTGCAGGTAGAAAACATGGAGAAGGAGTTGGGGTCCTTTGTTGAATCAACCCCTCATCACGAAAATACTGTCACCGCTACAGAAGCAGAAGATCAAAAGTAGAGAAAAACACGGTTGCATACTAGTAAACATTCATCATTCATATACTAAAAAGATCAATACAACAATTCCACATCTATATATGTATATTACATACATTAATAATGGAATTGTCTCTGATGTCTCGTAACAGTCCTTGTACATATTTTTTGCGCTGAAATATTTATTTGTCGCGCATGACGACTTAAGATTATGGGCAATTGATTTTTTTCTTGGGTGAACTAACACTATTTTCCTTCCTATATATTGACCGTTAGCGGCTAATCTTTTTCGAGACATTGAGATCACTATAATGATTTTTGTTTCTCTTAATAAAGTTTTTTTTATACAAATAAGGATCAAATCTTTGTCAACATGCATAAGGGAACCTCATGGAAAGACAAAGCCCACTATAAAAAAAAAAAACATCACCTTTATATGACAAATTAAATCTGTTACAAAAAAATAGAACACGCAATAATTAGATATAGGTAAATGCTAACGGTTGTTATTAGAACACTTGTTAAAAAATTAAAAGTGGATTTTTTTTTAAAAAAAAATATACTCCCCTCCGTTGTTTATCTGGTCATTGGTCTAGTCTAATAGATCATAGTTTTTCACTTTTGATAACAGAAACTTAAAAATTGTTACCTAAAATAAGGGAATACGCAATAATTTTTAACCATTGCCTAAAATAAGGGAATAGGTCACGATTTTCAGAATGACAATTAAAAATTCTTAATATGGCCAAAGTAAGGTTCAAACACAAGTCCTCATAATCAAGCACTAAGTTCTATTCGCTTAACCAATACATGGATTAAAATCTTTTGTCTTAGTTTATTATCCCAATTCTTGTCCACCAATTAATTATTGATACCTCAATTAAAATATACACATCAACACCAACGGCGGATGCATCTTTCTGTTATGACTATTTTTTTTTTTAAATTATGTTGTTACGTGAAGAGTCCCCGTTCCATTTTGTTTGCTTAATTTATGCCTCTGGTTTTTACTCTCCAAATCTCCCACGATCACGTCTCCTTTTTCATACATTCTTGCCGTCGGTCCTTTAATCTGAATAGGGTTTTGATTTTTCCCACCATTATTGTGAAGTCCATTGTTCTCAAGCATACTGAAAAAAAACTATCTTCATCCCTTGCAATTTTTCTGCCCATCCCTGTTTTTTTAACCACATTAAAGGTTTAAAGGGGAGAAATTAAAATGCAGAACCATCATCTACTTGAAAGGGGAGAAATATATCTAGAAGTCCAAATCTCCATAATAGCCTCAAAGAAAAAAAAAGTCCCTGTTCAGTAAATTCCTTTAATCACAACAAGAATTAATAATTATTTGCTTTCTTTGTTTATGGCTTTTGCTTGTCTTATTTCAAATCAACGGGTTTCATGTGGTACATACTTGTTTCCTCTTAAGTAAGATTTCGGATTCAAGTCTTGTGGATGGAAAAAATCCCCGCTGGGAAAGCTAGCCCCACCACGATGTGGGTGTTCCTGACTCGAACAGGATTCCCTCCCGTGGAGAATACCTGTGGTTAAAAAAAAATAATCATGTTTTGATTGATCACAGCCCCAAAAGTCATGCCCATATTAATTAATAAAATTTAATATTTTAGACAAGTTATATTTAAAATTAGGGTATTATTCTATTGATTTGAAGCATGTGAAAATGATTAAAATTACTTTTTGACAAATAATAAAATATTAATATATTATTGATAAAGACAGTTTTGCTTTTCTTTTTAATAACACCATCGTTATCGGATATTTTGGAAAAAACTAATGAACATTGTCTTGTAGGATTGTCTAACTTTATTTTTTTGTCATAAGGATTGTCTAACTTATTCCACGTGATAAACAACCTTATTTTAAGTGGATCAATAAAATTATAACTTTGTATTAAAAGTTAAGATTAGAAAAATGTTAATGGGTGTTTTGGGATATTGGTTAATAAACTAATAATGAAAAAAAAATTATTAAATGTAATGAATAGCGTGATTTCTAATAAATAGCAACACCCTAAAAATTGTACGCATTGGCCATTTCTTACTTAAGCTTCTATAAATGAAATTTGATTTGGACGGGTTGATAAAATTTGTATGGAGGATGAGGAAGCAGGCTTCTTGTTTGTTCATCTGCACTTTACGTTAGGACAGTTTAGCTTATTTTTCTTTAAAATACTTTTCTAACAATATCCAAGAAAATCCTTAACCTTTTTGCGTATCAAGTTAGTTTTTTCCATTAAAAAAGTCCTCCTACTTTGCAAACAACTCATATTATTGCATTTGACTACTACATCAATTAGAATTCACAATAACAAACTCGTCTAAAATTCTATTTCTTATATTTTGGACTCGGACCTAACTCAATCCCAAAAGCTAGTTTGTAAGGTGAGGATTGTCCAAGATTTATATACTTTAACTTGGCCTTATCATTATCAAAGTCTATCCTAAATGATTCGTTGTCGTTGGGCCACCACCCGTAAAGATGTCCACGCTTCAGATGTCCAACCCTGGGCGTGAGGTAGAGATGGAAATAGGCCAGGCCCCTCAACAGGGGCCTACGACCCAGCCTACTTAAGGCCTAGTTTGGCTCGACTCGTTTAATATAAGGCCAGATCTAGGCTTTTGAAAAAGCTTTTTTAATTAAATAGGTCAGGCTTAGGCTTTTTAAAAAGCCTATTTGGCTTCACAGGCTTGCCTATTATAAATAATATTATTTTTAATAAACATATAAATATTTTATATATAATAAATAGTATAATAATATATAATTTTTTAAATTCTTCTGTTGGCCTATTTAGAGATAGGCTTATTGTACTATCTAAACGTATATATAAGCGCACTGACATATTTAGAGATAGATTTATTGACCTGTTTAAAGGTCATAATATGAAATGGGCCTTTAAACAGGCTAATAGGTCAAATCAGGCTTTGAAACAGACTAGACCAGGCCTAAAAAATGGCCTATGACAGGTAACAGGTCAGACTTGTACCACAAAAAATATAATACAGTCCAGACTTGGGCCCTGCAAAGCCTAGCTCGGCTCAGCCTACTTCCACCTCTAGCGTGAGGGGGTGTGTTAGAGTCCCACGTTACCTAGAGATAAGGCCGAATAAAAGTATATAAGTCTTGAATAGTCCTCACCCTACAAGCTAGCTTTTGGGGTTGAGTTAGGCTCAGGTCCTAAAACCTATTACTATGTCAACTTCACAATAACAAATTCATATAAAAACCTATCATTCATATAAATTTCACCATCCAATCTAATCCAATACTTTTACAAAACTCCAGCATCCCCATTGGGAAAATGTTCTGATCCTTCCTAAGCGAACATTACATTCATTCACATAAAGATGGCAAACACAATCTTTACTCAAAAGTCTACTTGCTTAGCCGAAGGAACATTCGGTACATGTCAAGCTTCAAAGGCCAATCATCCTATTCATCATCTTCGATTCAACTCCAAAATCAATTATAATCACAGCTTCTCCTCTGTTCCAAAACAGAGCCCAGGCTTGAGATTTCAAAAGGACACCACAAGAAAGATGTACATATAATCTTACTATATAGTTTTATTTCATATATATGTCTGAGTTCATAACATTATATACACATGCATCATGCAGGAACATGGTTGTATATGCTTGCATACCACCAGGAGACCCTCTTCCTGTTAATCCTCCTCCCGGTGGTCATTGGTAATTCATTTCCTCATCAGTCTCTTATATGTGATATTAATAACTAGTGTTTTAGTTTAATTTTATTTTTTACAATTGGCAAAGGGTTTAACAAGAAAAGACATTATTCTCTAATAGGAATGGTTGGATCATTGGAACAATTTTCACCATAGTTCTGTCCTTTTCGAGGGGCAAATGGGGACCTTTGTTACAACTCAAAGGTAATAGAATAAAGAAGATCCATATGGTAAACTTAATTAACAAGAATTGGTTATTATGTGTGTTGAGTTTTTTTTGCTCCTTTTGTGTAGAGAAAATTGAAACCACAATAGATGAAGCAGAACGGGTAGCAGAGATTGTAGAAGAAGTGGCTGAAGGGGTGGAAAAGATAGCAGAAGAGGCTGTTGAACATCTTCCCAAGGGAAAACTTCGTGATGCTGCTGAATTTATTGAGAAAGTAGCTGAAGATATAGAAAAGCATGCCCATAATGCAGAAGATGCATTAGAAAAGGTTGTAACCTCTCTCTGAACAACAACCCCTTTGTCTTTTAACATTTTTACCTTATGCCTTTGTTTGTGCTGGGCTCCCAACTGGACATTTTCAATACTGGAAAGAGTTTTAACCCCCATTCGTTTTATATTCTACCTAAAACCCTTGAAACATCATAACCAAACAATTTTTGCATAGGCATCAACCCCATAGGCTCTTATTTTACAAAATGCATGTGAATATAATTAATAGTCCATGTTATCAACTTGAACGTATCAGTTGTTCAAATTAACTACAATTTGCTTATTGAATAGCAAAAAAAAAGTGTTCATTATTTGAACAATGGGCGTGCTGAACAGAATGAAATGAAAAACAAAACATGCTTTCTTTTCAATTGGCTTTGAAAGTCAAATTAGGACGGGTTAGATAGATCTAGGATGGATTATCTGCTAAGTTTCTAGTCTATGATTTGACTCAGTCTTATAGCCACAATATTAATTTTCCTATATATTGATATTAAAGAACTTTCCTTTCTACCAATAAAAGAGGAACGTAGAGCCTGTTTGGGTGGAACTTCTGCAATAGTATTTCTAGGTGAAAAAAATAACATGTATCAAAGAGGTCAAATGCATTTAACTTCTCCATAAGTTAAAATTAGTTACTTTTGGAGAAGTTAAATGGGAGAGCTTTTGAAGTAGGTGATCTACAAAGACTAATTTTAACTTACGGAGAAGTTAAATACATTTGACATCTTTGATTCATGCTATTTTTTTCACCTAGAAGTGATTCTGCAGAAGTTCCACCCAAATAGGCTCCTAGACATTTCTTAATTAATATGCTATAATTTGGAACCACTTGTGCAATCAACATGCAAGTTGTGTTTAACTCATTTTTCAACCAAGATGTCTTGTTCAAGTTTCCTTCCTTCAAGCCAATAAGAATATTAGTAACTTGCTACAGTATACTTCTTGCTTATCACATCAGCTGAAATTATATTTTGAATAGGTAATTGGAAAAAAAAAAAGTATCCTCTAATAAATGTTGAGGAATTTTGGTTCATGATTTGAACAAGATGTGATAATGAATTTTGATAAAATTGCTACTTTTACCTCTTGCTGAAACATTAGTTCAAATAATGTTGCGGATTTTTTGTATTTGATATGAATTTAAATAAAATTGCAGGTAGAAGACATGGAAAAGGAGTTGGGGACGTCCTTCTTTGAATCAACCACTCCTCAAGAAAAAAATATTGTCCCGACTACAGAAGCAAAAGATTCCCTAGAGGGAACTACAGATTAATGTAACATTTTAATATGTTTGGAGGGAGCTGGGAGAGTTCAAATATATTTATGTTATTTTTATTTTTATTTTTGTCATTTACCACTTAGATTTGATGTTTAATGTCTATATTTTTTTCATATTTTTAAAAGAAATATATGTATTCAAAATATTTTAAAAATAAAAAAAATAATATGTACATTACCAGCTTGCCCTGCAAACATGTAAACTTACGGTGTGGATGCATGTTAAATTTGCTCTAAGGTTGGTTATTAAGAATTTTAAAATAGAAAGTTTTTAATTATTAAATTGTGTAGTGTTTAATATTATAAATACAATTAATACTGTGATTTTCAATAAAATCTTTTATTTATAAATTTTTTAACTAATGTCCTTAATACACTTGTTAACAGCCCAAATTTATATTATGTCCATTCAAAGATGGGTCAATCCAATCGAGTCTCTCTATAATAAAGTAATACATGGGATATCAATCGTATGCAAATTAGGTTAACATGACACCCACTGAAATTTAGAACTATAGCACTAGCTAATTAGTAGGGAATTTTATCTTTTTCTCTTGAAACCCCTTCTTTAATTTAAGCCTTAGGGTCTATTTATATAAAAAAAATTAAGATTTACAAGATAAATGTATAAAGTAATATATATGGAAATGTTAGAGACAGCGTATATGTGCACTTAATGTGCTTCAAGATCTTTTAAAAGTTGTTCTTCATCTTTTATGGGGTAAAATATGTTTTTGGTACCTTAAAGTTTTGCTTTTAGTCCCTATAAAATTTTTCTTTAGTAAAGTGTCCTCCTAAAATATTTTTTTGCAATTATTCCCTCCCCTCAATTAGCGTGTGTCACGTTTTTCTCTCCTAGGTGTCTATTATTGAGCTTCTAGCAGTCTTAGACCGCCAGAAAAATTCAGCCCCTCCTCACTCTTTCCCCTTCCCTAAAACCACACACCATTTCTCCCACCTCTGTAACCCACCCTATCTACCGTTTTGCCCCTCCTCCTCAACGAGTTAGAAGCTCCCCCTGTTCCTTGCTCAATTTCTAATTCCCAGGAGGAGTTTGCATTTGGCTTCTTTCTCAACGGGCAGGGCTCACTAAATCACCATTGCGCCACGGCTATGACTCTGCTTGTATTCTCCTCGTCGTTGTTGTACGGTCATACCCATCACAGCCCTGTTCGTCTTCTCCACCTACAGCCCTTGGTCCTGGTTTTGCAGCTGGCACTACTGATGGACCAGGTGTTTTTGGGTTTCAACAAGCTAAGGTGATATAGAGGTATGTGCCATTATAATAATCTCACTTTAGAGTAGAACCTTCAGCAGCAACACTTATAGAAACTTCCCTTTCTAGGTTAAATCAAGAATACTTCCTAGAGTATTAGTGCTTTCTTATTCTTCTACATGTGCAGATTAATCCGTTTTGGAAAATTATGAGGGGTTTACTGAAAGAACCTAGTCAATATCAAGTGGACTGCCAAAACCCAAAGCAAGTAATTTGTTGAGCATTGGAGAAATGTTTGATCCTTATCCTTGGGCAGTAAGACTACAATTTAGTATGCATTTTTGTGGCACTCTAATCGGGTGGGTTACAAGGGTGGGAGAATGGTGTGTGGTTTTAGGGGAGGGGAAAGAGTGAGGAGGGGCTAAATTTTTCTGGCACTCTTGATGAATTTTTCTGGTGGTTTAAGACCGCCAGAAGTTCAATAATAGACACTTAGGAAAGAGAAAACGTGTCACATCAGCACCTGACACACGCAAATTGAGGGGCAGGACTAATTACAAAAAAAATTTAGGAGGACGCTTTACTAAAGAGAAATTTTATAGGGACTAAAAGTAAAACTCGCTTATTTTACAAGGACCAAAAACATATTTTACCTTCTTTTATTTATAGGGATATTGGAAGCTTCTTTTTCAAATTCCAACCATTTCGACTTTCATTTAATGCGGGAAGTCGCTGGATTTTCTTTCTGCTTTAAATTAAAGTGCAGCCTATTTTACATCCTTGGAGATAGGGATGTAACTTCCATCCGGTTTTAGACCTCCAATGCCTAGTATGCGCAGCCACTTACACTGTAATTTTTAATAAATAAAGTTTTTTTTTTTGCTATTCAGTACTTGGGTTAGGTTTGTCCAAAAAATTTAGTAGCATTGCAATTGGTAGGCAGAAAATGAGAGAAGGGAGAGCTGTGTGGGATTGTTGTCTTATGCTCGTGTTCGGCTGTGGAAACCTATGGTTGAGGAAATGTATAGTGAAATGAATAAAAGAAAGGCGTGTTAAAATGAAGAAGAAATGCAGATCGAGCAGCCACGAAAACAAGTTAACTATGAGCAATCAAAGGTTTGATGTCAATTGAAAGGTGAACACAAGGTGGCATAACATTAAGGATGGAGCATTTGTTTTGAAAACATGGCACAAATGAAACCAGAATCTGTGCTTTGAGGATGATGTTGAACAATATATATAGAATCAACACGACATTAGTTTGATTGCCCATATTGCTACCTTGTTTATTTTAGTAGCTTTATTTCATATTCTTTTATAGCACTGCAGTACTGCACTTGTAGAAATTAGCGTAAAGGCAGGACTTACGAAATCTGTAGTTTAGGTCTTTATGATGATGGCATATATATTTGTATGGGTTTCATTTGGTTGTGAAGGTGGTGCTGCATTTAGGAACTAAAGATTTTAGGTTAGGAGATGATTAATGAAGGCTGAAGTGTTTCTCTAACATTATTTTGCCTGCTATTATTATATGATTATTATTATATGATTATATCTAAAAACAATAGCTGATGATGCTTTATTTTGCTTTCCTGTAAATTCATGGCAGCTTTAGCTGTAGCAATTCTACTTGCATTTGCATACTTGTATTTGTCTCCGAATTATTAGTATGATATAAAATAAGGCTCGTAGTGTTGGCAACAAGGATTATGCTGCATCTGTGCATTTGCCAAATGATAATTGCTTTTAAAGAATAATGGTTTTGAGAATGAAACGTGTTGTTTGGCACTAAAGACATGCTACTAGAGTATGTCAACAGTATGGAGAGAAGCCTCGGGTGCTGATTCCCAAATCCCTATATTCTTTATTTAGATCCTGTGGTAATTTTCTTTCTACAGAAGGATATGTTATATTCATCACAAGTTATGGACCCCTGCTGTTGTGAATTCTGGTCTTCATATGGTTGCTGATTTAATAGATCCAACAACATCTTCTTGGAATGCATCTCTTGTTCGGGATTCCTTTGTTCCCTTTGAAGCTGATCAGATACTTCGCATTCCTCTTCCCAGCTCTCATCATGAAGATACCTTCTGTTGCGGGAAAATGAAGAATGGGGTATACACGGTGAAGACAGGCTATCACTTTGCTCTGCAACAGCTGCAGGCGGAACTTGTTGGTAACAGTAGTCAGACCAGTTTTCCGGATTACTATTGGCAGAAGCTTTGGAAACTCCCTTGTCAGCCTAAACACATCTACACTTTTTATGGAGATTGATTCATGGTACTCTACCAGTAAAACAGAATTTGATTCGCAGAGGAATTCAGTGTGAACCCTATTGCATCTGGTGTAAGGTGGAGACTGAAACGGAATGTCACTTATTCCGTGAATGTACATGGGAGCAGAATGCATGGGAGATTTCATCGATAGGGAACAGCATCCAATTGAACTCTCAAAGCTCCTTCTCTCAATGGGTGAATGACATCATTGGCACAGCTCTGGAAGAAACTATATGTTTATTTACTGCACTTTGTTATCAATTCTGGTTTGCCCGAAACAAAATGATATTTGAAAACAAGTGCATTGCAGTAGAACAATTGATTCTCAAAGCTAATGAATCGGTGGCTAGAAGCCAGCGTGCAACTATTCCTACTGCTACACAATCATTGGAAGTATCAACTCAGCAAAACAATTGGTTGGCTCCTCCTCCAGGGAAGTATAAAGTGAATTGTGATGCTGTTGTGGTCGAAGAAGGCAATTGGGGAATTGGAATAATCATCAGAGATTGTGAAGGAATTGTCTTGGCAGCTGCAACTAGAAGGATAGAAACACTACCGGACGCGAGCATTGCAGAAGCCTTTGGTATCAAATTTGCGCTTCAATTGGCTTGGGAACTGTCTTTTATGGACATTATTGTTGAATCAGATTGCAAGGAGGCCATTGATCAAATTTCCTCTCTTTCCACATCTGCATCTTATTTGAGTATGATCACTGCGTACTGCAGAACTATGAGCTCCAATTTTACTAGTTGTAACTTTCGTCATTCAGAGAATAGGAAACACCTCTGCCGCTTGCTCAAATCCAGACTATACATGGATTAAGGAAACTCCGGAATGTATCTCTCCCTTTATAGCACTGGACCTTTGTTCCAGGCCTTCTGAATAAATATCATTTGATCGTAAAAAAAAAAAAAAAATTGAGATTCACATGGAATTCACATAAGTGCAGAATTAATGATCATGAGTATTAGCTTTCTTTGCTTAATTTGTAGAAAAAAAAATAATTGAAATGTTGGACATACTTGATAGAAAAAACTGAGCATTTATTTAGTTATTTATTCTCTTATTGTTCTAATGTTATTTTAAAAATATAAATTCATTACATGATATAATTTTTAGTTCATTAGTATTTTTTGTTTTAATTAGTGGAATTAATAAAATATAAAGTGATAATTATTATAAAATTGAGAGTTATATCTAAGTTACAATTTTTTTTCCCTAGACTTCGTGCAATCTTTTTTTTTTTTTTTGTCGATTCAATGTTTCATAAAAAAATGTTGTTAGGATTTAATAATAAATTTTTTAAATAATTTAAATGAAATTATAGGTGTAAATCGTATTATTACTGTTACATATTTAAAAAAAAATTAATGAGAATACATTGTTAATCCGTGTTTTTACGTAATGAAACAGATTAATATTAATTGAGTAAATAGATTAATAGAATAGATAAGAGAGATAATATAAAAATAAAAATATTAATGAATAAAATAGAGAGATAAATGATATATTAGAAAAAAAATTAATGTAAAACAACAAATTTAATGTAAAGCCGTCTCTACAGGCTGCGTAGCGACGACTTAGAGACGGTCACGTGGACGTCACTAAGTAGCTCGTTGTAAATACAGTAGCGACGACTGACGTCAATCGTCGCTACCTAGAGACGGCTCAGCCATCGCTGAATCCGTCTCTAAAAACATGGTCGTCGCTAAGATTAATTTTTCTTTTAAATTTTTTTTTATCTAGAGACGGTTGTAGTGACGGCCACGGTCGTCGCTACAGGTATATTTTTTCAAATTAAATTTATTATTATTTATTTCATTTTAATAATTTATTAAATTTATTATTTATTTTATTATTTTATTTTAAATTAAAATTATTATTATTAATTTTATTATTTATTAAATTTAAAATTATAAAAATAATACTAAAAAAAGCATATATATATATATATAAATATATACACAAGCTCTGTTAAAAATAATACAATAAAACATAAGCATAAAGAAATCAATGGCGGCGGCGGCGCTGGGGCTGTGGGGTGGGCTGCTCGTCCTCATCCACCGATTGGTCATCCATGGCGGGATCATAATGGGGTGTGGTTGTGCCTGAGCGGGAGCCTGACCTGCAACCTGACCGTCCAGGATCTGCTGCATCTGTCCTCGGAGTTGTGCTAACTGATCCTCCAAATTTGCAGCCTTCTCTATGGCCTGCCGAGACTGCTCCTTCACTACTTCTACTTCCTGGCGCAGCGCTTCCTCTCTAGAATGTCATGACCCAGACCCATCAGTACTCTTGTCCGGTTGAGCCCGGGACTTCTGAGTCAAGCTGGTCACACCAGGACGAATGTTGGAGGTCAATTCCCCGGTGCCATAACAACGGCCTCGGGTCTTGCCACCCGCAACATCCCTCCAGATCTCCAGTTTGGTGGAGGCATCATTCATGGAGGTGTCCCCCATCTATGACTCCACCTCCCTCATGCGCTCCTTGTAATTTGTCTGTTGAAGTAAAAGTAAAATTAGTTATTAGTTATATATTCAATTGCATAAATATCAAATTATATAAAAAAACATTTATAAACAAACACTTACATAGGTGGATCGGGCCCGGTCATCTACCCAGCCACCACCCTTTTTGGCATGGGAGGCAGCGAAGAACTCGTCCAGCTCGACCTCCTGCCCAAGTTGTCGTCGCTACGAAGGAAAATTACACAAATTAATTAATTTAACAACAAATAGAAACATAATACAGAAGAGTGTTTGTTTATACATACCTTATCCAACGCCACCTCATGGTGGGCCCTACAACCCGTGGTGTGGGACTGCCCCCCGCGTTGAGAAGCCTGGTTGCTCTTGTTACGAGCAGACTTCCCCTTGAAATTCGTAGAGTCCCAGTAGGCTAAAAGACCCTCCCAGGCCCCCTCACCACACCACGTGGGCCTCTTCCCAGCCTTCCGAGCCTCGTTCATCATATCTCGAAGGTGATGAGCAACCCTCTGCTCGTACACCTTCTTGATTTGGGCCTCATTAGAAGGGTCCCAAGTAACTCGGCTCTACAAAATAAAAATATGGTAAGTCCTGCCAAATTGACATATCTTAAGAAAAAAATTTAAAGTGGATAGGGTTTTTAATATATTACTGTGAACTCCTCCCACCACCTATCCCTAACATCCTTCAGGGTGACCTCCCAAAGGTAGTGAGGACCCCGAAACTGCGCCCAAATCGCATGACCAATGGTTGCGATAGGTGGGGCGTTAGGCACCCACCTGCAAAATAAAATATTCAATATTAACAGTTAAAACAATTAAAGATTAAATATTAATATCAATTCTAAAGAAGAAAATAAAATTAAACAAACACACCCCGGCCAAATGGTCGGATAATAACCCGACCTCGAGCGTCTGTCTCATGAGGTCTGCTTGACCCGACACCCTGGAACCGAGTTGTCTCCTCATCAGACTCCTGGTCAACATCCCTATCCAGGTCATCCTGAGCATCGTCAGGGTCTATCTCGGGCACAACGTCTTCCTCCACTCGAGGCATCTGAACTAATCCCGATGTCGGGATGAACCTCATACCATCGAACTGCACCGGAGCAGATGGTGGTGAAGTTGAAGTTCCAATCACAAGAAGGGAGGTTGAATTGTGATTGATTAAATTTTTTTGCAATTTCCTTTTAACACTTTATCTGCTCAAGATATACTTGGCTTGGTATTAAAAGAAGAACCACCAGAAGATTGAAGTTAAGTATAATGTAATATGCAAAAGATAGAATTCCTTCTTAGGAATTTTGATGAGTAACACTTAGGTATTAAATAGTTTTCAAAATATTTTCATGCACATGCAATAATAAAAGAGATTAGGGAAGAGAAGATTGCACACAGAGATTTATACTGGTTCACCTCTTCCAACCTGAGGCTACGTCCAGTCCCTACTCTAAGTAGGATTTTCTCACACAATAACCAAATTACAACTTTCTTGGGTATAATTTACCACTAGTATTCTTTCTCTAGCCTCTTCAGGCTTATCACCACTTTACTCACACAATTTCCAGGCTTCACTCTCATTGCAGAACCTTCTGCAGAAGATTTAGCCAAAACAGAATGTTGTAGAACACCTTCTGCAGAAACTGTGATCAACTCAGATCAATCTAACTTGACAAACCTCTCTGAAAATACTCACCCCTTACTATCACAAGAGGCACAATCAATTTCAAGCCTCCCTGTGACTTTACAAGATGTAATGGAAGAATAAAGTGAGTACAAGGCTCAAAATAAATACATATATAGAACAGCAGAAGATGAGTAATGAGCCAGCTCCCCCTCAATAACTTGCAGAAGCAGAAACTAATGAATCAGAGGAGAGAGAAAATGTTCCAGAAGATTGAGATAGTGATATGGGACTTTTTTATATCTTCTGGAGAGAGGTGTATACAAATGTGAAGGAAACACCTCCTTTTATAGGAATGATGAGCAACTAGTCGTTGGGGAGACTGCTTGCATCTCCAGCTATCATTCCATGAGCTGTCTCTGTCATACAGCTGCTGCCACATGCAGGTACAGTTGTCCCTTTGACTGGTTTCATCTTCTGGAGACCTATCTTCTGCAGAATGCAATTCTAGTACTTTCTGTGGCTATTTCTTCTGTAAGCACACTGAGAGTATTCAATGGATGATCATAGATTATTTCAAGTGTATTTAACTTAGCTGCAGCCTTAGAAATGAATTTAGCAAGTTATGATGGATTCTGTATCTTCTACAGAAAGTCTGTCATTAGGTTCCTTCTGCAGAATTTTCTTCTTCCTTCTGTAGATAATTTTCAAGACTTGTGAAAGTCTCTTGTTCTTTATTTTATTTATTTTAATCCTTGGATACCTCAGGAAGTCATGATCCTTAATGAATATTCCTTCTAAAGCAATCTTGTTCTTCTCCAAGCTTAGGAATTTGGTTCCTTCTGTGTAAGTGTAGATTTTATCTTCTGGAAAACATGTTATCCTCTAAAGTTAAGTTACAAATGATTTCCTTTGATTGTCTCAACGACTTTCTTTCTTTCATCCACTAATTTAACATTCTTAAATAGTTTGAAGCATCTTTCCAAGGTTGATATGACAATTAAAACAAGTTTCTTCCTTCTGCACCTATGTTATATCTTCTGCAGAATGTTACCTGTATCTTCTTGACACAATCTCAGGTGAAATGATTAGATCTTTACAAATCAGAATTATGGCAAGTGAATTTTGATAGTTTGTCATTATTAAAACCATTTGGGAGGATTCTTGGACCTACAGGTGGAGGGGAAGAAGAAGAAGTTTGCATAGGCCCGCCGGCGCTAAAGTAGATGGTAGATCCCGCAGCTGATCAGGGTTAGAGGGTTGGTCCTCTCCTGACGGGGAGCGAGCTAACTGTGCAGCCAAACTCGCTCGGAGGGATGGACCTCCCTCTACTAAGTGGGATCTTCTCTCCCACCTCTACCATGCATCCTAGACATTAATGACTATAGACATTATATACAAAATAAATATTATATAAATTAAAAAAACTAATTACATATTACTAATATACTAATAATAAAATAATTACTAATATACTAATTACAAATAAAATTAATAAAACTAATTATAATACTATCGACATTATAAAACAAATAACTAATAAAACAAATAAACTAAGAATTTATAACTAAATAAATAAATATTAATTACAAATAAATCTAATTCCTATATCACATTAATAAATTAATAAAATAAATAAACCTAAATACAATAAATTAATTAAAACTATTAATTACAAATAAACCTAATTACAAAAAAATAAATTAATAAAAAACTAACTACACATAAACTATTAATTACAAATAAACTTAATTTCTATATCACATTAATAAATTAATAAAACAAATAAACTATTAATTTCAAATAAATTGATTAAAGCTTTAAAAAAAACTTACTTGTTGCGACTCCGAAAGGGGAATATCTCTGGAACGAGCTCTAACGTCACCTACATGCAACTATTTTGAAAACTGATCGGTTCAAAACGATCCTATGAAGGAGAGGAACATTTTAATCGGTCAATTTTTCAAAATAAACGGGGTGAGGGGACTGAAATAGGGGGTGGTTGTATGAGAGAAAAAGGGAGTTTGGAGGAAAAGGAATTTGGAAATGGAGGAAGAGGGGAGGGGGAGGGGTTTAAACGCATGCAGGTTTTTAACGTAGTTCGCTACGTTTTAAAAAAAAATGTGCGCGCAAATTAAAAATTCATTTTTTAATGTAGCGACGACCTGCTGTCTCTAAAGTCGTCGCTACATTTAATTTTTATTTCTTTTCCGAAAAAATAAATAAATTATAATCATAGTGATGTCCTAGCCATCGCTACTGTCAATTTTTAGCAACGGCTAGGCCGTCTCTAAAAATTAATTGCACTGAACAATGCATTTAATGTTGTAGCGACGACATAGCGACGACCTGGTCGTCGCTAGTAGCAACGCCTCGGGGCCGTCGCAGAGAAGCCGTCGCTAAAAACTGAATTTCTTGTAGTGATAGGAACGAATAATAAAAGAAAGTATTTTAATATAATAATTAAAAAATAAAAGTTTAATAAAAAAGAAAAAAAAGAAAGTGTTGAAATGTAAAAAAAAAAAAAAGGAAGGAGGAGGAGAGGTGGCGCATGTGGGCAAAGGATTTTTATATAGAGTATATAGGTATAGGTACATAGATGATATAGGGACCAACTAGAAATTTTGAAAATATTAGTTGTATATGGACAACCTGAAAATCAATAATAAATTATCACCATTCAAGCTTTTTAGAACCCATCCAACGGTTGATATATGAGGGAGGTAAGTTACATCCCTAAAAATAGGGATGTATAATAGATTCCATAATGTACAAGGAATAATGTTTCTGTGCATAACCCTTTGTACTTTCTTTTAGATATTCACTCTTTTATGCTTTTCTTTTTACTACAACACGTAAAAATCGTAAAAAAACGTTTTTGACTTGATTAAAATAAATATGTTTGGCAAAATAAGTGTTTGGATAAGGATCTTCTGAAGCCTTTTGAGATTTATTTCAAATGAGTGACTTGAGCTTTCTCATGACTTGAAAACCTTTTTGTAGAAACCTATGGCTACTTGAGATAAGTGTTTAATACTTATAGACAAATTTTCAAGAGTACATTGTTTTCATCAAAACTTATGTAGAAGTCTGAAGGATCTAAACCTTAAGACTTAACATAAAATGACACAAAAAGACATGTATGTATGACTTTTATATAACTTCTATTTTTTTTTAAACAAAAATATAATTTTTAGGTATTTATATATAGTTTTAGATGTTTTTTAAATTAATTTGGAACTCCTATAACTTTTTGTTTAAATGTCAAATATTATATTATAATAAAACATTTTAAATAGTGCCATCATTAAAATAAATAGTATAATATTGAAAAATAATTCATAAATAGTATAATAATTAAAATAAATATTTATTATTGTGTAGATGAATATGAGGATTTATATATCTTGAATTTAAAGGGGTAAAAGAGAATTTTTATTAAATACTGAGGGTAAAAATAGAAAAATAAACTATAATTAAGTTATAAGGTGATAAACTACTTCAAATAGGGCTTTTTCTAGGGTGCACCGGTTTAACTATTGCACCATACACAACTATATTTTATCTATTAGATATTTTTAAGGCCCACCATCCATTGTTTTAAATCCATATCTAAGTAGGCATGACAACTGGGCGGGGTGGGGGCAGATTTTGCTTCCCTCGCCCCCGACTCACTTTAATTGCCCCCACCCCTGCTAGGGAGTCGGGTTTCCCCGCCCCGCCCCCGCCCCTACTCCACTTGTTAAAAACCAACATTTTATCAAGCCCCCACCCTCGCCCCCGCATATTTTTAAACTAAATTTATAATTCCTGCAACACATAATCAGAGCAACATAAATCCATAATTTCAATGGATTTTTTTTACAAACAATCATAATTTGCTCACGCAATTCATGGCTATGACAAATCAGATTCAAATTAGATTTAGAAAAGGAACATATTGTTACGTCTCATGTTTTGATAAATATAAACCTAAAATAAACTAAGTAATAACTTCGAAGACTCCCTGATAAATGTTTTAATGTTTCAGATATACAAAACATCTCATATTCAAGAGCCATATGAAATATGTCAAAAATCTGAAGGAAGTATGTCTGAAGTCAAGCCATGATTTGAAGTTCGTCCAAGTTCTGAAGACTCAAGTTCTGAAGATCAATGAACTATCTGAAGTGTGAAATGTGAATGGTTCAGACGCTGATCCTCATCTGAAGACGAAGTCTGTCTGAAGTACAAGGGCATCTAACGTGGACTAGAACCACACGCAACCTCAGAACACCAAAAAGGCAAGCATAGAGACAACCTTTTTGGCTCGGATTTCAAAGTTAAGCCAAATAAGGAAAGTTCGTTGTGCTCGAGCTGCAAAATCCAGGAAAATGGTTGCAGTCCTGTACCTCTATCAGAAAAGTTTTACAATGGGAAAGTCCTATCTCTCAACGTCTCTTTTAATGGACTTCTCAAGTTCAAGTATACTCCCTCCAGACTCATTTATAAGCAAAAATAACCATATTCACACTTATTAAGAATGTTAGTTAAACTCATTTATTTTTTTTATTTCATCTAAAAATTAATTGTATTGCCTAAATTACCATACATTAAATTTTATTAAAACTTGTTTCAAGTGGACATACTCTCTTTCTTTTGGCACATGATTCATTAATAGAAAATAAAATATGAATTAAATAATAATTTGGGATGATATCATTTAATAGGGTGAAATTAGTTAACTTTTGCTTATATTTTAGTCCACCATAGGTGGATGTTTTTTTTTTCTTATAATTGAGTCCGGAGGGAGTATATATTCATGGATGGTTCATCAGAAATAGAGCTTTTTTGCTCTCGGAGAGAAAGAGATTAATGATGAGAGAGTGAGAGAAGAGATCGCGTGTGCAAGAATGAGTGCGCAAACAGGAGATAAGAGCTAGTGTGTGAGGATGTGCACTGTAGCATATACACAAGAAATGCATTAAAGTAGCACAAGAAATGAGTTCAAGCTGAAATACTGCAAAATCAAAAGAAGGATGTACACGCATGGTTATGCAAAGAGTTGCAGAAAATCTAAAGAATTGAAGAGCTGCTAAGATGAACACTGCTAAGCTACTAAGCTTAAGAGTTGAGAAGCTAATTATTTAAAATCAGCAATACGCAAAAGCTAGAAGTTGTCAGAGTTCTGCTTATGTTTGATTTTATTGTACAAGAATATGTTGAGTCTCAATTAAGTATTCAATTTAATTCAAGACTCTTTACCCTTGGTTTTAATGATTAACAAATTTGATTATATAAACTGATTCTACTGAGAAAGGTAGTTTGTCTTTGTTATTGTAGCAACTCTGAAAATGAGCAAAATCTTCAAGTCAAAGCAACTATCTGAAGAACTGATCAACCTGCTGAAAGTATGTGCGTACTGAATTTGTATCTGCTGAACATATACTCTCTGAACTATCACTCGATGACGTGGCAATTCGAGCTCACTGAAATGAAGAACTCTATGAAGTGCTTGAATTTGCTGAAGACTCTCTCAACCCTCTGATGACGTGTACCATTCTTTATGATGAGAAGTCTTACTAATTCGTGCAACATAATATCTGTCAAAGTCAGAAGACACTCTGCACAAAAGAATTAAAGGTCTCTAAACGTCTTCTGCAAAGCGTCTATAACAAGGAAGTCTAATAAGTTCTTTCTGCGTTGTTCCCTGAAACATAGTACATGATAAAGAACTTTTATGTCTGCTGTGTGTCAGAACCGTACTGTCTCTGCACACCTATTTCGCTCAAGTCAAAGGCTATCAAGAGCTACAAGTTATCTCTCAATGGTAACCAAGCTACCTTTAATGGATACATTTCAAGCTTCTATAAATAGCCTCAAGCAAGACTATGAAGGCTGGCGACTGAAAAAGCCCAAGAGAGAATCAACAATAGGTCGATAAGAATATTCATCAAGCCAACCCTCTGAGAAAACAATACTTGCCTGACCAATATACAGAGAAGAGAAAAGAAGAAAATACATCCAAGTTATATACTTGTATCTCTCTGTTTTTCCTTGTACTTAGAATCTTCATCTTTGTATCCTGAGTGTTATCTCAGTTATCTTTT
The DNA here is from genome assembly GCA_026901365.1 of Sesbania bispinosa. NCBI lineage: Eukaryota > Viridiplantae > Streptophyta > Magnoliopsida > Fabales > Fabaceae > Sesbania > Sesbania bispinosa. Next base: position 1,643,157 of record QLOH01000046.1, on the reverse strand, counting down.
TGTACAAGTTTCTCAAAGTTTAAGTTCTCAGTAACTTAAACTAACAATTAGTGTAAACACTTTCAAGTGTCTGAGAGCCTGGAGAGGCTTGGAGGAACAAAGAATACTCAAATTTAGCCTGGAGAGGCTGTGTCCAAAGAATACTTGTTTAGCCTGGAGAGGCTGTGTCCAAAGAATACTTGTTGAGCCTGGAGAGGCTAGGTGTGCAAAGAATACTCGTTGAGCCTGGAGAGGCTAGGTGTGAAAATAATACTCATTGTAATCTTGCGAGATTAGTGAAAATCCAGTGGTGGTTTACCCTGGGACTGGACGTAGCTCACTGTGTTAGTGGGTGAACTAGGATAAATTTCTGTGGTCAAGTTCTCTCTACCCTTAACTCTTTAATTTCCACTGTTATCTGTTTTATCTAACCAATGAGGGTTTAAGAAAAGTTGTTTTATATATCAACGCAGAAAACACTCTTTTCTTCACACAGAAATACTTTAAAACTATTTTTATCCAACCTTCCGAGTTGCATCAGCAAGTTGCTGAACTTCCCAATTTCGGAAGGTTGCTCAAATATTTTCAAATCAGCTTGCTTGTTAAAAGGTTTTCAGAAAAATCTGTAAAGATTATAAAACACTATTCAACCCCCCTTCTAGTGTTTCCTGTGGTCCTAACAAAATAACCTTCATATCCCGTGTTAGATCATTGTTATTTCTATTGTACACCCAGAACAAAGAACTTATGTTATGAGTTCGAATCATTTGTATTTATTCTATTGTAAGAGTCTAGAGAGGCTTGTGAGAAAAGAATACTTTTTGTAAGAGCCTGGAGAGGCTTGTGAGAAAAAATACTTGTTGTAAGAGCTTGAAGAGGCTTGATAGAAAAGAATACTTAGAAACCTGGAGAGACTCTGTAAGAAGAATACTTGTTGTGTTGCCTGAAGAGGTAGTTGATAACAAAGAATACTTGTAACTTTGATAAGTTAGTGGAAAATCTCACGGTGTGTGAGGACTTGATGTAGCCCAAGGTTGTGGGTGAACCAGGATAAATTGGCTGAATATATTCTCTTACTCTTAACTCTTTACTTTCTGTTATTTTTAACAAGAAGAGGGAATTCGAGCCGAGTTTTATAAACAATCTTATGAAAGCTATCTATGAAAAGCTTTCAGAAAACCTTCTGAAATCTTCAAACAAAGATCAAATCTTCAGACAACGTCTGAATCACTGTCTGAAAGCCTTCTGAACTTAGTTTGTGAAAAGGTTTCCATAAAAACACCTAGTTTATAAAAACACTATTCAACCCTCCTTCTAGTGTTTTCCTGTGTGTCACTACAATTGGTATTAGAGCTTAACCTCGGGGTTGAGCACTTGATCATGCTGAGGAAGAAGATCCAGATGGAAGCCATAAATCTTTACGGATGCAGCTACAACAACATGAGAAGACTACTGGTTATTGGTAAAATGTAGATTAAAATACTATATATGTTTTATCAAGCATTCCTTAATTGTCTGAAATGCATCATCTAAAATATGTTTACATCATCTGAATGAATGTTCTGAAGTGCACGTGTCTGAATCAAAGTGATGTTCTGAACTTGCATACTATCTAAGTGACGTGGCTATCTAAAACGATTAAGATTCAACTTTTTCAAAAAAGTGCATCCTTCCACTTCGTTCGTTCTCCAAGGTCTGTGCAATCATGTCATAACTGTCAGTATGCCTACATCCTATATATTCTTTGGAAAGAGAAACTGGCAAGGGCACGTCTATCATTTGCTCTTTGCAAACCATCTCCACAAACTTTCTCTACAAGTCAAGTCTTTCTGCATCATCTGGTATCTGCAATGGCGTCCATGTCATCTCAAAAGACTCAAAATCAAACTGGTGGAACCATTGTTCCGAGAAAAGCTGTAGATGTTTACACTTTGAGAAGGGAAGGTATTGATCTGGTGGAAGAGTTTGAAGCTGCTGGATGGATTCTCTATTTCAACAAAGTTGATGGTGTATGGTCAGAAGCCGGAGTGGTGCAGTTCTGGAAGAACGCCAAAGTTCATCATAGCAAGAATGGAAATTTAAATTTAATGTATAAGGATAGACTGGTAATTATTCCATGCAATATATAGATATTTTTTGAAAATATAAAAATCAATTAAAAATATTTTAAAATAATTAATTTAATTGATATAAATTAATTTTAGTAATGAATTAAAATATAAATAATATTGTTATTTTAAATTAAATTTGAAAATATCATTACATTTAATATAAAGTAAAGAAATTTTAATTTTGACTAAAAATTGGATAATAATATAATCTATAATACTATAATAGATAGATTGGTATTCGGTCAACCTTGCAGAAATACCAAAATTAAAAAATACTAGACATAATACCCGTGCGTTGCGACCTATTATAAGATCATAAGAAATATTTTTTAAATTAAAAATCACTAGTATAGACCCGTGCATATGCACAAGTTGAGTTACATGTGAATTTTACATTTAAATTATTTATAAATTTTAATTTTATTGATTCACTTCACTTTAATTAAATAATTTGAAGTAGTTGATAATTTTCTTAAATTTAAGATAGTAACTTTTAGAATAACTACAAAATTGTTATTATCATTACTAACAGATGCATCAAAATTAATTAATTAGTTTGATTAGTCCTTTATAAGAAAAAGCTTTTCTTCCTGTGACAAAATTGACATACACATAGAGATGAATGTGACACTCGGCTCAGTACATAAAAAAATGGGAGGCTTCCGAAAGTCTTAGAGTCTCATCAATTTTCATGCTACCACATAAAGAATTCTATATACTAATATACTAATAATTCACATAATTAGATAATAACTAATTGCATCGAAAATAAGCACAGAAAAAGATAAATCAGAAACTATGGGATGAAATTCTAATTTCATAAGACATATTGTTCTAGAGACAAGAAAGTAAACAACAACCAAATTATTGATAGAAATTAATAAATAGAAATCAAAATGAAATTAAAACCAAAAATAAATGTTATAAAAAACGGTAAAACAAAATTTAAAGAGGAAAATAGAAATGATGGAAGAATCTTAATGGCACTCAAATAGCATTAAAATAACAATAATAGAAGATGACTGGAATTTTAAACATAGGGAAAAAATGCATACATACAAAAAAAAATGCAGCAATTTGTGCATGAAATGTAACCACAGATAAGAAATTAAAATAAAAGTCAATTGTTTTTTTTTCCAACGATGCTTTGCAGTAATTTTTCAAGTTCATAAAATCTATTACTTGAATTACATTGGTGCATGATGAAGTTAAAAAATATAAAATTAAAATATAATAAAATAGAAGAAATGAATAGTTTAAAACTTCTCAACCTTAGAGCTTATAGTTGCAATTAAATGGATGTTCAATAAAGATACAATTAAAGCAAAGTAAAGTTTCGTTTGATTCCCCTATGCACAGTCATTAGCGGTGTAGTCCTATAGCATAAATCAAACAGTTTTCTCGTTTTAGCATACCTATATAATGAATCAACAAAAACTGTTTCACACTTGATCGTGACCGAGATCACAGGTGGTGGTCTGAGATGTTTGGGATAGGGCTAGAGCTGCTCCAAGGGGTCTCCGATGCGGTGGCGCGCGGCGGGGATACCTGCAAAGGCACTCCGACGCTCAAGTCAAGGGAGGAAACTGTGTGAGAGAAGTTATGGATAGATTGTTACCTTTGTGGTGGAGGGACTTCTCCTTATATAGCCACACTCTGTTGTGACGTAGGGAGGTGTAGGCGTCATAGCTAGGCAGAGTAGGCATGATTACGTCGTAATCCCGCTGCGGTGGCCGATCAGGGTTGCGTGTGTCAGTACTGTGTCACCTTGTCCGGGACGGTGTGGGGCGCATTAAATGCGATGAGATTTGGTAGGTAGCCTAGGTCTGGGCCTAGGGTTAGTAGGTTCCTAGGTTCCTTCGACGAGGTGGCGGGGAAACCTCGGATGGTGGGCATTTAAGGGTCTTCACTGGGTCTCGTCCTTCGGACGATGTGGTGGGGAGACGTCAGATGTCCTTGTAGCGATGTCCTCGGATTCCGAGGCGCATATGACTTGACCATATCGGTTGGGATACCCATGGCCATATGTCGGACATGTATGTCACATGTCGGACTGTTCCGGATCAACACTAAAGTGGAGGATAAACACAATGTTTCCTAAGATTTTGACAAAGGTAGTTCAATATTATTAAAAAATAATAATAATAGAAGGTAGAGGGGAAAGGGAAAAAAGAATTTATATAAATTGTAATTAATATATCTACTTATAAACATCTTGTCATAGAATCCTGAAATTGCAATAAGGAAATGCAAATATGCATATATCATTTGTAGCATATTGAATTGAGAGGGTTGTGTGTTAGGCATGCAAGCATGTGTTGGGCATACGTGTGTGAGAACTATATTTGTCCCAGTTGTCCCATCCTTGATAGGGGTAGAAAGAAATCACAAATTGCCATGTCCATTTTGCTGCAACTTCGAAGGTGGGAGACGCCACGGGAAGTTCACAATGTTCAGGTTTTGAGAGAGAAGAAGAATTTAGGGACCAGGATTTGGTGCAGTCACTTTTTGGTGAAGTTGGTGCAGTCATGCAATCTGGGCCGTCCGATCTTAATCGGACGGCTTAGATGCCGAGATATTAAATCGGTAATATAAAATCATCTCGGCATCTGAGCCGTCCGATTAAGATCGGACGACCCAGATTGCATGACTGCACCAACTTCACCAAAAAGTGACTGCATATAATCTAGATCGAGAATTTAGATGATTTGGTGGAGGGATTGAGAGAGATGAGATGAATGTAAATTGATGAAACTATAAATGATGGGCGGGAAAAAATTGGAGAGGAGATTCCACATGGGAAAATTATTAGTAAATTGAATAGATTTCAATTTCAATTTTAAAAATTTAAATGTCTATGAAATATGTAACTTTTTTTATTTGGGTTAAATATGTTTTTGGTCCCTAAACTTTCACCCGAATTTGATTTTGGTCCCTAATATTTTTTTCGTTGATTTTGGTCCATAACGTTTTCAAATCATTGAAATTAGTCCCTGCCGTCAACTCTGTTAAATATAGGGGTGACGATAGGGACTAATTTCAATGATTTGAAAACTTTAGGGACCAAAACCAAATTCGGGTAAAAGTTTAGGGACCAAACCCGAATGAGTTTGGTCCCTAATCTTTATTTTTCGTTGTTTCTGGTCCCTAACATTTTCAAATCATTGAAATTAGTCCCTGCCGTCAATTCTGTTAAATATAAGGGTGACAACATGGACTAATTTCAATGATTTGAAAACTTTAGGGATCAAAACCAACAAAAAAAAAATTATAGACCAAAACCAAATTCGGGTGAAAGTTTAGAGATCAAAAACATATTTAACATTTTTTGTATAAAATATGGGTAGGTTTTGAATGGGCGAGTTTGAACGGTTATTTTAAATAACAAATCTGATATTTAAAAATAAAAAACAAAAAAAAGGATTGCATAATATTGTGACACGTGTCAATCCGTTATACAGATTTAATACTCTAATCGTTTTTTTTTTTTTGGGTCAAATAATACTCTAATCTTTGAAAATCAAAATCTCATCCTAACGGCTATCCAGATTTTATTTTGAATCTAGAGAGAGAGAGAGAGTGAAAGCGCCAAAGGTTATCATGCTTCACAACGAAAGTACGAAACCCTTTTCATTGCTGATTTATTTTCCGACCACAACGTCCCTTCCAATTCCCCACTCTACCATTCTCACCGATTAGGGTTTTACCGCTTCAGCTTTTCCTCTGATCTCACAACCACCGATTTTGAACCTGCACATTTGCTTTTCAGCAAAAACAACAATGGATCTTCCTCCAGTAATCGATGATTACATCAAGGAATCCATTGATCACTGCTTGGGGCTTCCTGTTTCTTCTCGAACCCTCGAATTCAAGCTTCGTGCCTCCCTTGAGTCAGAGCGGCAACTGCGTGAGCAGCACCTTTCCCTACTCGCGAAACTGAAAGAGAAAGACGATCTCATCGAACGCGCTAGGGTTTGGGATCTTCCCCCTTTTTGTTCTTTTCAATCTTTCATGGTTTCTCTAAAAAAGTTTCTATTTTTTTCTTTTACTTATTATTCTGTTTTTGGGGGGTTGATTTTGGACTAGGTTGAAGCGTCTTTGAATGCGCAAGCGGTGAAGAAGTTCGTTGAGGAGAATCAGAAATTGGCGTCTGAGTGTGAGAATCTCGTGGCTCAGTGTCAGCGATTGGAAAGGGAATGCGCGCTTTACGATCACGACAGGGAAGCGTTGATGGAGTTTGGGAACGAAGCTGATGAACGGGCGAAGGAGGCTCACATGCGTGCCGTGGAGTTGCAACAGGATTTGATCATGATGGAGATTGAGTTGAAGAAATACAAGCAAGAGAACGAGTCGGTAGGTATCGCTATTTTCATCGTTTTGGTTTTCTTGGCTTCTTTTCCCTATTAAGTTTTATTTCCTAATTTTAGATATGAAGTAATAGTGTGGACTGTATGATTTAGAAAAATATTTGTATTGCTAGCTAAGGGGATACATGGCAGGGTTTGGATTTACAAACTTCTGATCCCTTATCCTACTTGGAAGGATGGGGGGTTTTTATACAAAATGAGCGATTTAGAGTATACTCTTGAGCACTGGTGCTTCAAAGAGTTCTTATCTCGGGAAATTAAATAAGCACCGATGCTAGCTTATTTGATCCCACTGTTGGATTCTTAAAAGAAAAGTTGGTCCAAAAGTAGGTTTGATGAGAAGAATGAGGTTATATTGGGTTAATTGTGGGGTCTATTTAGTTAAATTTTTAGAGGTGTTGGGTTGCAGAGAAGAGATGCTTTAGTTGTAAAGAGTATTGAGGAGTGATATGTACGGGTAGTGTTCACTTAAGATTTGTGAATAGTAGAAAATGAGGTGCTAGGATAGAGATTATCTAAACCATATTTTCTGAATTTATCGTTGTGTGTATTGGTGTGGGGTTGGGGTGGATTGATTTGTAAGCAGTTTGGTTCTATGAATTAGCTCTGTTGAGTAGTTGGAATTTCATTTTCTGATGTAGAGTATACTCTTACGCAGTGGTGCTTCAAAGAGTTCTTATCTCAGGAAATTAAATAAGCACTGATGCTTATTTGATCCCACTTTTGGATTCTTAAAAGAAAAGTTGGTCCAGAAGTAGGTTTGATGAGAAGAATGAGGTTATATTGGGTTAATTGTGAGGTCTATTTAGTTAAATTTTTAGAGGTGCTAGGTTGCAGAGAAAAGATGCTTAAGTTGTAAAAAGTATTAAGGAATGATATGTACGGATAAGATTCACTTAAAATTTGTGAATAGTAAAAAATGAGCTACTAGGATAGAGATGATATAAACCATGTTTTCTGAATTTCTCGTTGTGTGTATTGGTGTGGGGTTGGGTGGATTGATTTGTAAGCAGTTTGGTTCTATGAATTAGCTCTGTTGAGTAGTTGGAATTTCTATTTGTGATGTAAATTTAACATTTTTTACTTGAAAATCATACGGGGAATCTTCCTTTGATTTTGTTGGATTTCTTATGCTAAACCCATGTTAACTCTTCGTCAGCATAATTGAAAGAACTCATAGGATCAAAGGAAGGACTTTGAATCTTCCATGTGTAAGATCTGATAGGATGGACTGTGGAACTTAATTCACACATCATTTTATGCAATATAGCCAAGTTCTATTATTCTCTATTGGTTATTAAGCTATATGAAAGAAGCCTAGAATGCATTTCATGTTTGACAATTGAAATAATTTCGATGCTAACTGCGTTTAACTATAATGTATTGGCCACTAGTCCACTACTAAGTCAAGAATCGGATTATTGAACTTGTACGGTTGTACACACTACACGGAAATGTTACTGTTTATAGTTTCATTCCCCCCCCCCCCCCCCCCCCCCTCTTTCTTTAATTCTGAAATGGTAATGACTCCCAAGTTCTAGTTCTTTGGTCACGAATGTTAGCTACTGATATTTGCTTTTTTATGAAGGTTGATTCTTCTTCCGCAAGCACACTTGCTGAAGAAAGTTTGCTTGACTCCCTTTTGGCAACAGTTACTAGTAAAGATGAGTCTTCTACATATGCATTCTTGGATGCAAATAGTGAAAATGAGTACTGTAAAAAGCTGTTGTCAACGTGGAACTGGTGAGCCTTATACTACCTCTTTGCTCCTCTTATTCTCGTCATGTTTCCTTCTTGTTCCATTGTTCTTTTTGGGCATATTCGCCTTTGGCTAAACTTTAACTGTTTTGTCATATTCCAGACATCTAGCATATCCATAGCTTATAACCATAACCATTAAGATCAATTTCAGTTCATGTTATCATTTCATGTTTAGAAGTCTGATTTTTCATTTGGGTTTTGTAGCTTAAAGCAATCAACTCGGAGAACTTTGTCGCTTGTTGCTGAAGTCAATTCTCTAGAAAATGATAAGGAGCATCTAAGGATTAACCTTCACAGAGCTGAAGAGGAGGTAAGGATTGAATGATGACCCCTTCTTTTGTGGACATTTTTCTGTTTTTGGATTATCAAGTAGCAAGTAATAACTAACTTAGCATGCTATACATAGGTCAAATTACTGTTTGATGAAAATAGCATATTGGATGAGAAGAACAAAAGGTTAGAGAGGAAATGCAAGGAAAGGAACCATCCTGATTCTGGTGGGAAACTTACCAGCAGTACATCTGCCAAGGTAAGAACCAAGTTGAATTTCATTTTGTTTCATCTCTCCTTAATACATTCATATTTTTCTTATTTTATTTATTTGACCTTTTGCAGTCAAACAAGAGGAAGTCTAGTCCCAAGACAACAAGTAGCCCAATGCCGAGGAAGATTGATTTTGATGATATAGATTCATCAAGACAACCGTTGTCACCTTTAAGAAATAACTCTCCCGACTGTCGCATGTATAAGAAGTAAAGTGGCTAAATGCCATTAACAGGCGTCATAACTTCTTCAATACAATGTTGGGTTAATTAATCTTTGCATATAAGAATAGCTATGAATCATTCTTTAAATAGAATGGGGGCAACACCGTTTTTTTAACAGTGGTATCAATGAAGTTATAACATCATCCAAATTTGTCACACCAGCCTTGCTAAAGGTTTATGAGATGCAACACTGTTATTCTTGACATTTCTATGTTTACAAGTTATATCCGATCGATGCATGAAAAAGTACAACAGATAGAAGTGTATAAAATATATAAAAATAAATTATAGTTGGTTTAATGATTTTAGTTATTGGTAATTAATAATGTCATAAATTTAAGTTTTATTCTAAAATCACCTTTAGTATTATATGATTGGATGGGTAATAAATTAAGGGTATAAGAGTTAATACAACTAAAAAAAATATTATGTTTTATATATATTAGAACAAAAAATTTACCTTTTTTAGTTTTTATGAAAAGGATCGGAAGTAGTATTACTATGCTCAAATGTATGTTTAGTCCCTAAAAATATAGGGATGATCATGGAGTAAATCTTGATTTTGGTTCATAAAAGATTTGGGGTTGATTAATTATTCCTATAAGATATAAAATACATTTTTTTGTCTTTAAAAGTTAAAAAAGTTATTCAATTTAGTTCTTTTCAGGGACTTCATTGTTGTTAAAAAAAGATATTTAATTATTCAGTTTAGTTATTCAATTAAATGACTTTTTTTAATGTTTTAGGGGCGAAAATTCAATTTCTATATTTCAGGAACTGATATGACCGAACTCAAATTTTTTATAGACCAAAATGAGGGTTTACTTGATAACAATGGGTACAGTTTAGCTAAGGTACTTTAGTATCAATCCATATATCCTCGTTGGTAGTAATTTTAATACTTATACTGTTACCCTCAAGATTTATGTCATTACCCACACTTAAGTAAGTTATAGATCTATACATTTGAAGATATGAGGACAACACATATATAATTATCTAACATTCAAAATATAAAAATTTGTGGGATCACATCACCATAAGAAGGTCTTGTCTAAGGTACACAAGTGAAATATTTGTGTACCGATACACAAGTTAGCTAGAGACACAAAATATATTAATATTAAATTGAATGGCCCAGAACAGTTGCATGTATTGTTACAAGGTAAATGTTAATTTGCAAAAAAGGGTTTGAAGGTTTAAATTTTTTTTTGTTGCAGTTTTGATGGTGCCATTTGGAGTGGCAAATGTTGATGAGATCTGGGAGTAAATCACATGGAGCTAACGAATGGAAGTGTGATTGTTATATGAAAATCCTGTAATATGCATTTTGTGATTTATTATATTTGTGTGAGTAATTTTATTTTCTATGTCGTTGATAGCAGACAAGTTACCAGATCTAAAAAATGAAGCAGAGAGCCATGGGTGCAGTTAGAATTCAGTGACGGTGAAAATGGGTAAAAATGTGTAGAAAATAAGCGCATAAATGAGATAAAATGGAAGAGGAAACTTAGAAAAATGGATGGAGATTGAGAGGTGGATAATCGCTACTGCAGCAAACAACCTCTTCTGCTGATAAGACCAGTGCTAGACTCCACCAATTCGGGGAATTGGATAAGTCTCTGAGTGGTTTACGAAAGCACCATCAACCCTTCTCTACTCACAATTGAGGAGGAAACTTAGCAGGGTAACTTTATTATTGTCAAAGTGATAGTAGCTTGATTCCCGGATCTAGATTTTGAAGCAAGAGACTAAACAAAGTTAGAATCGGTTCAAACTGGCTGCAATGGTGCAACAACTCAGTGCCCAAAATGAAGAGAAATTGAAGAATAAAAGAGAAAAATTGAGAAGGAAAAAGGTGGAGGTGAACGCCACTGCAGCAAACAACTCCCACAACAAATAAGTTCGATGTTAGACGCCACTGATTCGGGGGAATTAGATAAGTCTCAGATGGTTTGAGCTAGAACCACCAAGTCTTCTCTACTCATAAGAATGAGGAGGAATTTTGGCATAATGCCTTTACTCATAAAATCAAAGCTACAAATGAAGAAGAAAGGCTCCCTATTTATAGAATCATGGGCGGCCAAAAAGAAAGGTAAATAATGGAAGACTCAATTTTATATTCCTAATGGGATTTGATCCCATGACCTCATAGGCACATAGCTAAGCTAAGTCTTAGCAAATAAACCCACTAAAAGTAGCGCCCCTATGTAGGAAAATAATAAAATAAAAAGAAAATACAAGAGAGTCCTAGTCTAGGTCAGTACATAGGACCATGTGTCCTATTCCTAGGTCAAGGGTGTCATCCTGAAGGGTAGTGCCTTCCCGTAGGGTAGTGTCCCTAAAACTGTAGGACACTAATTTCTTCACTTCTTCCTTTCTTGAAGTTGGGTTATATTTCTCAGTTGTTGGTCTTGCAGGCCCAAGCTCCTAGCTAGCACTGGCAGTTGTCATCATTCCCCCCCTTAAAAAGGATTTGACCTCAAATCTGAAAGTTTAGAAAGAAGCAATAAGAAAAGTGAATTGGGTAGAAGAAGGAGATGGATGGCAAAAGAATAGTAAGTAAGAAGAAACTTCCCATAGCCTTTGGAGTGTAGCACTTATGTTGAACATCCTCCTTGAGCCTAGACAATAAAAAGAAGGCCCATGAGTATTATTCCCATGCAAAAAAAGTGAAGGCTCATAACAAAAATACTTGGGAAGCATAAATAATAGCAGGAGAAAAGCATAGGATGTGAACAAGAGGTAGTTGAGATAAGGGTTAGAAAACTCCCTAAATGAAGAATGAACCATCTTGTCCTTGCATTTTAAGGCATTAGGTCCGGGGTCAAAGACTAGTCTCTCAAACCTATCCTTTGCAAGAAAAGGGATTAGGTGGTTAAAATGAGACTCAAACAAGTGATAGGCAAGTTTCAAACCAACAAAATAATTCACAACATATTTCCAAATGAATGCGCAATTAAAGTTATGTTTTATAAATTTCCGATCCTTTTGAAATGAAATCCCAACATGTTTATTGAACATAACTCATGCATCTTGAGTACGGTTGTCATATTGCATATGTTCATGCCATAAACTATTTTTACAAGTTAAAACAGGCATGTTTACACTCTTACTCAAGTATGATCCATAGTTTTGCATGCAATGTAAGACATTTAAGGAATCATACAAAGTAAGCATATCATAAGGCATATCATCATGTCTAAATGTCATGCAAGACTTGTTACATGTGATAACTGTTGAGTCTTAAAATATTATTAAATGATTAATAATGTTTAAGTCTCATAACCCTGAGTTTTAATGACTAACAAATTTGGTTAAGTTCCCTGTAATAAGGAACAGATTCTGCCAAAGGTATTTTCTGTGTTTCAGCAGCTCTCTGAGGAAAGTTGAACCTACTGAAGCAAATCTACTCTCTGAAGAGATGGACCGTCTGAAGTGCAACAACTTGCTGAAATGAAGGACTTCCTGAAGGATAAACACATTCTGAAGTTATCTGTCGTGGCTTTGACTCTGGTCTTAAAATCTTCATTAAAGAGAGTTTTAGACTCAAGCCTTTTAGAATACCTCTGCGACGTTGTCTGCAATATGCGCTTCTCTTAACAAAGGATGCAGAAAGCTTTCTGGAACAATTTCTGTTAGCGCAAAACGCCTCTGAGATTTGGTTTTAATGACAACAAACCTTTTGATCAAACTTAATGTTTTCTGTTCTTAAAGTTAGTAATGTTTTGTATGTGAGATCTTAAGAAAGACAGGATTCTCATGAAGAACTCAGAAAGATCAACCACGACCAAGCTCAGACTGAGATTGAGAGGCAACCACAGATTGAGACTGGTAGTAATCCTCAGACTAAAAATGAAGAAAAAGGTCAGCCTGAGTTTGAGCAATCAATGCAATTCTTTCCTGCGATTCAGAAAGATCAGAATCCTATGTTAAGAAGCATCAGACTTCAGAATCATTTATGGAATATGGGCAAAGCTTAAAATATTCTATATGCTGAAGGTAATTTTAGAAGAAGGCCTCAAGACATATCCTTTATCAGAATGTCTTCAGAAGCTTAGAATAAAAGATAGCCTAAGTTGAGAGAGGTGCACATCATAATGAAGTCTTAGCTACAGTCAGAAAGGGTCTCTATTAGAGACACCAAACATCAAACTAAGTCAAGCTAAGCTCAATAATGAACCAATATTTGAGACTCAAGATAAACAGAAATATAAAAGATAAATATATGAGATGCCTTATTTCTACTAACTGTGTGCTCAAGTGTTTGCAAATTTTATCCTCTCATATTGCAGGATAATTTTCTCTTATGTTAAGACAAGCTAAGATGCTAAAGAGACTCATGTACAAACTTAAAAGGAAGGATCAAAAGTCAGATGCAAGATCTGTCAAGAGATGAGACTCTAACTTAGCTTCAGAATCAAGAGATAAGATCAGAATAGAAGATGCTAAACAAAGAATAGATTCAAAGTCAGCTTGAGACAAGCTCAACTGTAAAGTCAGTTTGAGACAGGACCAAATTCATTATAAGATCATACTCAGTCCAAGCATGACAAAGAAGCACTTTGAAATATGAAGCTAAGAAAAGATGAGATCCAGACTCAGCTTGAGACGATCTCAAGATCAGATGCGGTCTCAAGATCAGATGCAGTCTCAAGATCAAATACAGTCTCAAGTTCAGACGCAAAGATCAGATGCAGACATGAGACGCAGACTTGAGACGAAGACATGAGACACAGACTTGAGATGTAGACATGAGACTCACACTTGAGACGCAGAGATGAGATTTAGTCTCATCAGAGACTGAGCAGCAAAAGCTAGTCAACGTAATAAGTACACTGTCACAGTAGAGACTGCACTAGAAAAGTACTGAGCTCATGACAGAAAAGTGAAAGACAATCTCTCTCTCTTCTAACGGCTAGTAATACGGCTAGTTTTCTGAATACTATAGAAGGAAGTCTCATTATGATGAGACGTGTGAGAGACACAGTGAGACTCAGCAGACATGTTGCTGCACAACCAGAAAAATCCAAGTCTCAAGTGAATCTCAACCTACCTACCTATGCTATCTTAGCTAATATCTTGTAGTAGGTTTAGCTCTTGTTTTGTACTGTTTTATATACACTCTTTGAGTGATTTAGAGAGCTACCATCTAGCTGAGCTCACGGTTTATCTATACTTTGTATGTAGTCTAAGTTAGATCAATCACATCTCATCTCATACCACCAAGTCTGAAATAAGTCAGGAGGTGCCTGAGCTTAGTGTGAGCGTTTGTAAAGCCTGGAGAGGCACTGTGACAAGAATACTCACTGAGTTGCCTGAAGAGGCAGTTGAAAACAAAGAATACTGCATGCGTTGCCTGGAGAGGCAGTTGAAAACAAAGAATACTGCATGAGTTGCCTGAAGAGGCAGTTGAAAACAAAGAATACTTGAGACTTAGCCAAGTTAGGAGAGCCTATGCTTGGTGTGAGGGACGTCCTGAAGAGGCTGTAAAAATACTTGTAATTGACGGGTTGTCAATAGTGGAAATCTCACGAGTTGTGAGGATTGGACGTAGCCCAAGGTTGTGGGTGAACCAATATAAATCTCAGTGTGCATCTCTTCTCCTTATCTCTCTATTTATATTGTGCATCTCATGTTTCAAATCTGTTTGTTAAAATAAACTAAGTCTAATCAGAGAAAACCAAGTTGTAATAACTGAGATCTCGTCTCACATCTCATCCTGCATCTTGTCTTACATCTCAAGCCCATCTCATCTCAGATCTCATCTCAACTTGAGATCAATAAGTAGTCTCACTCATTCTCTTTTAAGGTCTTAACATTTGATGAACTAATTAATCTTACATCTCAAATCTGTTTACTAAACTAAATCAAATCTATTCAAAGATAATCAAGTTTCATTTATCAATAAATCATCTTTACTTGATTACAAAATTATTGTTGAGATAACATCTCATCTAACCTATTTGAGACTCCAAGTGTTAAACTTGAGATCACGTCTCAACGTGAATTTAAGTGTGAATTTTCAGGTACAATATTTTTAAGTCTCTATTCAACCCCCCTTCTAGAGATGTTCAGCCAACTTTAGTTGGTATCAGAGCTTGGCCTCTTGGGGTTAAGCACACCAACGTGTGAAAAGGAGAAATATCCAAGAAAGAAAGATGGCTGAAGAAAAAGGAAGATAGCTACAAACTGAAAGAGAAAAAGCTCAAGAAGTTGAAATTTTCGACAAAAGGAATGGTGGAATAATTGAAACAGAAAGTGCAGAAAAAGAACAATGAGGATTCAGCAATGAAGCTTGAAAATAAGGAGTCAAAGAAAACCAGGAAAATGAAAGGAGTTACAGAACTAAAAGAGGATTCAATAAAAGGATGAAGAAGGACTTCAGACCAGAGAGCTTGTTGAAGAAAAGCATCTAAGGCAGCCATGGGTAATAATGAGCCTCCAACGCATACTGGGAAATATGATGCAATAGTAGTCAGCTGGCTTCTTGGCAATGTGTTTCTTTTCTCATGGAGTAAGAGTAAGCAAGGAGTGGCTTTCGTAAAATAATACCTCATAAGACAAAACGTGAAGAAGCTGTTGCACTTGCTCGTTTGAAGAGAAGAGGACCTTTCTGAATTTATAAACTACATAAAGGCAAGTAGCTTGATGAAATCATGGTTCCACTAATAGGAAGTGATAGCCGGATAGTTGTAGGATCTAGAATTGAGCAAAAACCACCGATTAGAATTAAAAAACAAGCATTAAAATGCGAAAATTAGTGGCTGGGCAGCAGCTAATTCACGCAAGAAAATGAAGGAAAATGAGAGAAAATGAAAGAAAAAGTGGAGAGGAAGAAATGGGAAGGACGCCACTGAAGCAAGAGTCCACTTGCAGCAGATAAGTCCAGTGCCAGACGCCACTAATTCAGGAGAATTAGATAAGTCTCAGTATGGTTTGAGCAACAACCACCAAGCCTCTCTCAACTCACAAAGGGAGGAGAAAATTGGGCATAATGCCTTTACTTCAAAATTCAATGTGTTAGTACAAGAGGAGAAGTCTCCTTTATATAGGAGTTGAAGAGGGAAGGGGAGACTTCATGAAGGAATAAAAGGGGAAAAATAAAATGATGGGTGTAATCCCATCCTAAGTGGGATTTGAACCCAAGCCCCTAAAGGTGTATGGCTAAGCTAAGCCTTAAGCCAATAAACCTCCCAATTATGCGCCCATTTACATAGGAAAATACAAGATGAGTGAATTTCCTATCCTAGGTGGGATTAGAACCCATGACCCTCTACATCTCCTAGTAAGGTATCCTACTAACCACTAAACCCATAGGTAAGTGGCGCCCCTAATTAAGGAAAATGACAAACATGTCCTAATTACAACACAAATCCTAATTACATCATAAATCCTAATTATATTGATTCCTAATTAAGTTGAGCCTTGCATGTTGACTTTGGCTTCTTGGTCAATGGTCAAGGGTTGACCAAGGGTTGACCCTCATGAAGGAAGACTCATGCTTGGTTCAGCTCCAAACATTTCAAGCAGCTCCAATGTTGACCCTAGCCATCAGCTGTCAGTTTAGAGGTCCACTGACTGGTTGTCATCAGGAAGCCATCCTGGAGGAAATAGAAGCGTACAGAATAGAGATAAAGGAACCAACTTTCTGTTTGAGATTTGCATCTCTGGTGAACACGTAAGGCAGAAGATGAAGTACATGAGGTTCCTTCGCAAGAACATGATCCCATCCACTTCCATGCTCCTGCAAAAGACCTTCTGGGGCTCCGTTCATGGAATTATACCACATAGGAGAAAGCATGGATCAATCACGGAAGTGCATTGACAATTTTATATTACTGTATCAATGGAAAAGGACACCTTGTGCTTGGAATCCTCACCAAACAATTGATGTTAATCAATAAGGAGTTATCACATGTGTCAGACAGCAAAAGCCTCTGTTAAGTGTTCACTGATTCATCCTCAATATTAAAGCATACAAAGGAATCTTGTTGTAAGTATATAACTCTTTTCTTTGATAAGTAAGCTAAGATTTCTTTTGTGAGCTGGAATAACTTTCAAATTCAGAAAGGGATGAAAACGTTATATTGCTGTTACGGTGATAACAATGATACAAGAAATAATAATAACATCTTACATCTGTCAAATTTGCTAAAATGATAAATATTTGATTACTAACCCACTTGGACCCAAGAGTTAAATGGGTACCAAAATGTTCTCCTAGTGTTTTGGTTATGCAGAAAAAATTCTCAAAAGGATGAACATATTAGTCCAGTCAAAGAGGATATAAGACCCTGAATCAAAGCTTCTTGAATACATAAAGTGGAACTTCTCAAGAGAGAAGCAATGGGTGAAGAAAATTGATTACCAAAGCTAAGCAGAAGCATTAAAGGACTTCTTCAAAAATGAGAAAGGGAAATAAATGTTGTCTAAAAATGCTTGGAGCTTGGAGGTTGAAATTGCTCATACAAGGAAGACCCATTGGTGATATCAATCTCTTATCCCTCTCTATACTTGGACTAAAACATACTTGATCAAATCATTGATAATTTCTGTGGTATGTCTCTACTTGTCATGTTTATAAGTGTTTTAATATTTATGTAAAGCATGCTAGACTGGTAGAGACCATGTTTGCAAAAGACATGAAAATCCATTTGATCATTATTTGTTACCACTGTGGTTCTTATTTGAAATTCTGAACAACAACTCAAAAATCATATTTTTACTCTCTTTTGAATGTTTGAATGTATCATATGCTTACTTAGAGTTTGGAGTATCAAATGATAGATATACTCTTGTTGGAAAGTGCTTAATATATTCATATCTTTGAAATAAGAAGTCAATTTGAAGTCTAAATATTTTCTGGACATTTTACAGCATTCAAAGTAACTATAGAATCTACAATATCATTACTCAATGTGTAGAAGAAAGTATACATGATAATTTGATAAGACTAATCCTACACTTGAGATGAGAAAGCTTGCAGATGTGTAGATAAAGTGGAATGCTTGGATCTCAACAAGAGATATATGAGAAAAATCTTCAAAAGAATATATTCAAGTCAAAAGGATGATCAGAAATAAAAGAAAAAGCCAAAAGGAGTGGCTGCACTTGAGAGAGTCATATCTAAGTCTCAAGTTGAGACTAGACTGAGACTTAGATGGTAATATATGAGAATGAACAGTAAAGTGAGACTCCTACTGCAACTATGATTCTGACAGTACAAAAGGAAATCCATGAATCACAAGTTAACTAATGGCTACTGCACAAAATGGCAAGTGATTTCCCACAATATGAGAAAGAGAAAGAAGCTTCTAAAAGGAGAAGGCACAAAGAAATGACTTAGTTTGAAAAGAAAATGCAGAAGCTGAGCTTATCTCTACATATATCAAGCTGCAAATTTTTAAGTCATAACTTGAGGAATACTTCATGAGGTACTCTGAAACTCTAATCTTCCATGATGATGCATATGTGATAAATCTTACTATTCTCATTTTGAAGATAGGATTTAAGTATGTTGGTACTATGCAGAATTTAGAATTCAGTGGTCAATGACAAACATGCTTAATTGAATTATTCTGTGGTGTTTGAATAATTAGAGTTTAGACCGATTTTCTATCAAGACTCTAATACAATTTTTGAATCTACACTGTTGAAAACTAAGTGCATATAATTGCAAACTGCTTGTGATGATTTTGTGTCATGTGAGTATTCAAGTTTGAGGTCTATCTATGATGAAACATGTGCTGATCATATGAAAAATTGAAAATCCTTGAGTCAATTTCATGAAAATCAAGAAAAGAGAACTGGGAATTGATTGAATTGGTTAGGAGAAACATTTCTACAAGCTAAGTCTATATGCTCTCCATTTCCTTAATCTAGTCAATCTTCTAAGTGAATTATATGAAAAAGAAATTTTGACATTGAAGGCTCATAGGATGATTTTGAAATAAGTGAAATTTGGAGGCAAAGAGGTTACTATGCTGAATGCAGAATTGTTTCTGATATAGCTTTGCTAAAATGATCATAACTTGATCTACAAAATTGATTTTTGAGTAAAACCAATTTTGTTGGAAAGTTAATTCATAAGAGTGCATAAGTTGAAAGTTTGAAGCTGTGACACTAAGCACAGAAGTGCCAGAAAATTTGTTAACACAGCTGTAGTTTTACAAATGCTCACAAAAACGTGTTTACTTAAAATCATCATAATTGGAGCTGTAGATATTATTTTTATGTGAGACCAATTTTATTGGAAAGAAAATTAAAAATGGAATCAAACTGGAAAATTTGAGATTTTCATATTAATCACAAAAGTGCTAGCAAATCTGTGAACACAGTTGCAGTGTTGTAAGCTTCAATATAAACATGTTCACTTAAAAGGATCATAACTGAAGTTATAGAAATGCTTTTTCAGTGAAACAAATTTTTTGTGAAAGATAATTTATGTGAATATCAAACTGGAAATTTTGAAGATTTTATACTCACCACAAAAGTGCCAGTAAATTCGAGAACACAGCTTCACTAATACAAAGTCTGATATAAACCTGTTTACTTAAATAGATCATAACTAGAGCTAGAGAAATGATTTTTGAGTGAAACCAAGTTTGTGTGAAAGCCAACTAATAAAAGTATTTAAATGGAAAATTTTATAATTTTTCATCATCTTCATAATTCCCAGCAAACACTTCAAGTGAACTGATCTCTCATGTGATCAAATCTGAACACATATGTTTTGAATGCTTATATCTGGAGCTAGGAAAATCCTTTTCAAATGAAACCAGTTGGATTTGAAAGATGTTGTTCAATGGTTTAATAGTATTAATTTTCACTATTTTTGGTTGTATAGTTTGATCACGCTGATTGAAAAACCATATCTGTCACAGTAAGCACTCCATTATAGAACAACCAACTTTAATCACTCATGTTTTATGATAGAAAACTTCAAATGGAATGAATTTTATATCATTATAAAGCTTGTGATGTCTAGTTCATTGTGTTAAAATCTCATATTTTTATGATTTGGAAATATCTCACAAGCTCAGATTAAAGTAGCTAAGTCAATGGATGTTTTCTGGTTTAGTGCAGAAACTTCAAGTTTAAATATCGTTAATTGTACCAATCCAAATGAGTTGATTTTTGTGGCATTGGAAAGTTGTCATGATGTGGTTTATTTTGATAAAACATAAATTTCTAGATCAACCTATGATGGGAGCAGTACTTGTTCAATGATTAAGGCTAAGTGATAGAAAAGTAGTGAAACATGATCTATTAAAAGTGAGATCTTTGTCAAAGCCCCCTTGATTTCCAAATCTGTGATAGACTATGGTATATCAAATGTAAATTGTTAAATCAAATTGATGTGCATATTATGATTTGGAATATTGGGTGAATCAATGAGTATGAAAGGAACTTGACATGAAATATCACAACCTTTGAAATTTGAAATTCTCACAGAACAGTTTTTCAATAATTATGAACTTATCAGCAAATCATATTCTGTGTTCCCTACTATCCAAGGTCTGTAATCTTGACCTTTTATGCTTCTATCCATGTTCTACAAGTTTAACTCACTATGGGCATAAAATTCAAGTTGAGTAACATATTTAGGGGGAGTAGCTGATTCAATCTTTGTGCTGAATGTTTTCTTTCTACTTGAATATGCATCAAATGAATTCTCATTATCTAATCAAGAATGCAAACAGAATAAATCATTGTTCTGTTTTAAGATTGAATTTTGTCTTCTATTGTTCCATTCCAACTGCATCCCTCATTCAAATGATCTTTCTAAAAGTTAAAAATTTCTGCATAAGCCATTGAAAAGTTTCTAAACCAGCAACTTTGCAGAACCATCTCATTTTGAAGGGGAGTTAGTCAAATTGTTTGCTAAAGAGGTAATTGTGTGCACATTGACTCAGTTGGGTAGTGATCATTTATGGAATTTGATGAATCCATCTACCTCCATCCTCTATAACTCTAGAAATCACTCTTTATTCTTTTGGAGAGGAAATGTTAAAATAAAAAGAGAATGGGATGATAACTCTCTTGAAGTTTAAATTAAGAACGAAGAGCAAAGAAAAGT
The DNA here is from genome assembly GCA_026901365.1 of Sesbania bispinosa. Taxonomy (NCBI): domain Eukaryota; kingdom Viridiplantae; phylum Streptophyta; class Magnoliopsida; order Fabales; family Fabaceae; genus Sesbania; species Sesbania bispinosa. Next base: position 1,622,090 of record QLOH01000046.1, on the reverse strand, counting down.
TTAAGAAAATTCTGGAATTATAAGCAACTTACTCTTTTCTCTCCTTCTTAAACTTAGTCTTTGATTCTTCTACTATTCTTGTTGGAGCATTTATCCCTCTCCATATCTTATTGGTTTATCTGGAACTCTTGGGAATATTGTTATAACCATATGTGTGATCTATTATTGTATCATATTGCTCTTGGGAAATCAAGAATATCACTGCATACTTGCTCGAAACCCTCTGTTGGGATCACCCATATGCTTGATAAGTGTAAATCATGTCTTTGATGCCATTAGTACAGATGAAAATCAATATGAGGTGATTATTTGATAGATTTTTATAGAGAAGAAGTTAAGAATTTGCTGCTGTGAATTTAATATATTTCTCTGCCCCATCTTTTTGTTGATGCCAAAAGGGGGAGAAATAGGAAAGTAATCTCCATATGAATAATAGCATAATTTCTGAATCATGTTATGATATTATTGTTTGCATTGTTATGCATGAATTCAGGGGGAGTTCAATTGAGTGGATAATACTATGAAAAATATAGATTCTCATCATCCCTTATATGCTATTATACATGAAAACTTAATTTTGTTCAAATAGGTTTGTCATCATCAAAAAGGGGGAGATTGTTAGGGCCAAAACCCACTGAGATTTGATTTTAATGACAACAAACCTTTTGATCAAACTTAATGTTTTTTGTTCTTGAAGTTACTGATCTTTTGTATGTGAGATCTTAAGAAAGACGGGATTCTGATGAAGAACTCAGAAAGATCAACCACGACCAAACTCAGACTGAGATTGAGAGGCAACCACAGATTGAGACTGGTAGTAATCCTCAGAAAGTACAAAAGTGTTCAGAAAAAGCAAGTCAGAACTGTAAGTCTACCTTGACCTGTGCACAAGCTATCAAACTATATGTCTCAACGGGAGAATTTGCATTTAATGCTATTTCTCAACGGGAATCAAATGGAGTGCAACGGATTTCATTTCCGATACTATATATACGAAGCCTCATGCAGAAGAACAAAGAGAGAGAACGAACGGACTTGTTGAAGCACTGCTAAAATTCTCTGAGTAAAATCTATTCATTTGCTTCATTTGTACAACAATTTCTTATCCCGAGTTATACTTAGTTATTTGTACATCTTACCCAGTTTAGGCTTTAAACTTGTGTAGTTTAAAAGCTTAAGCATTTTCTTTTTATACATTGTTTGTGTGTTAGCTTGGAGAGGCCGTGTGTTCAAATAATACTTGGGTTTTAGCCTGGAGAGGCTGTGTGTTCAAATCATACTTGGGTTTTAGCCTGAAGAGGCTGGGTGTTCAAAGAATACTTGTAACTGTGCTCAGTTAGTGAAAATCCTTTGCTGGTTTGGCATTGGGACTGGACGTAGCTCACGGTGGATGTGAGTGAACTAGGATAAATCTTTTGGCTAAATTTTCTCAACCCTTATCTCATTATCTGTCATTCAAACTAACTGGAGGGTTCTGAATAACTTGTTTTATAAGCTTGAACTGAAAACAAATTTAAACGCTCTTTAGAAACAAGTTTCTAAAACTATTTTCTGGACCTGCTGAAGTCACTTCAGCAAGTACTTTAAACGCCCAGTTTCAGCAAGTATCCAAAAACTCTTTGTGAAAAGTTGAGCTTGTGAAAAGGTTTTCAATAAAATCTGTTTGAACATATAAAACACTATTCAACCCCCCATTCTAGTATTTTCTGTGGTTTCTACAGTTGGTATCAGAGCTCAACCTCGGGTTGAGCATCTAACAAGTGCTGAGGAAAGAAGATCTAGATGGAAACCTCAACAAGCAATCCTCACTACATTGTAGAAGGAGCCTCTGTCTCAAGGCCCCTAGCTTTCAATGGTACAGACTACCATTACTGGAGAGATCGTATGAAGTTGTTCATTGAAAGCAGCAACATAGGTCTTTGGGATGTTGTTACTGATGGTGACTATATTCCCACCAATAATGGTGTGTCCATTCCCAAGGCAGAATGGACTGGTAAACAGAAGGCATGTGTACAACTTAATGCTAAAGCAAAACTCTATTTAGTTTGCTCTCTGAGTAAATTTGAATATGAGAAGGTGCATGGATGCATTTCAGCCAAGGAGATCTGGGATACTTTAGCATCAGCCCATGAAGGGACTGGTAATGTCAAACAATCTAAGATCAGCATGCTTGTTCATCAGTATGAGATGTTCAAGATGCATGAGTCAGAAACCATAGACCAAATGTTTGGTAGGTTTCAGACCATAACTAATGGACTCAAATCTTTAGGTAGATCCTATGACTCTGGTGATAATAATCGCAAGATTCTTAGGAGTTTAGCAAAGACTTGGAGGCCCAAAGTAACTTCCATTCAAGAGGCAAAAGACCTCAATACCTTAAGAATGGAGAAACTTTTGGGATCCCTCAAAGTCCATGAGTTGGAATTTTGTGAAGATGTTCCTAAAAAGAAGTCACTTGCCCTGAATGCCAAGTCAAAACTGCTGAAGGCTGGACCACAAAAGGCCATGAAAGCTGAGGAGTCTTCAGAAGGTTCTGAAGATTCAGAGGGGAGCACTGATGATGAAGATGATGATCTGGATCTTTTCAGCAGAAAGATCAAGAGAATGCTTCAAAAGAAAGGAAGGTTCATAAAAGGCTCATCCTCTGAAACCAAAATAGGTAAGTCAGGTAAATAATCTTTTTCTACTGACAAAATAATCTGTTATGAGTGCAGACAACCAAGGCATATGAAAGCAGATTGTCCAAAGCTGAAGAAGCCCTCATATAAAAAAAGAAGTTCTTGAAGAAAAAGAAAAGCCTGATGGCTACTTGGGAAGACCTGGATGACTCAACCCTCAGAAGAGGAAGATGAATCTGCTGAAGAGGCCAACCTATGCTTGATGGCCAGTCTGCCTTCTTCAGACAGTTCTAAGTCTGAGGTAATCCCTCAAACCCTTCAAGACATGTATGATGACTTGCTGGAAAGTTCGAAAGAGCTTTTCCAAGAGTATAAAGATTTTTCTAGAGCATATACTGAAGTTGCAAACAATAATGAAGCTCTTGAGACTGAAAATCTTTTACTCAGAGAAGAACTCTTGAAGAATTCTGAGGCAAGTAGTTCAGAAAGTTTAATCAAAGAAAATGAATTTCTAAAGAAACAAGTTGCTGAACTTACTAGAGACCTTGCCAACTTTTTCAATAGAACTAAGAATCTCAACAGAATGTTGGGTGTTCAAAAGAACTCCAAAAACAAAGAAGGTTTAAGATACTCAGACATCGAATCATCACATGGTTCAAATTTTAAACCTGCTGAAAAAGCTAAGAAAGGTAGGGGATGCTCTCACTGTGGAAAACCTGGACACAGTGTGTCTCAGTGCAAACACAAGAAAAAGGGCAAACCTACTGCTAACAAAAAAGGACCCAAAAAGATGTGGGTACCTAAGTCTCTAATTATTCCTGTTGCAGATGTGTTTAATAGGACAAAGGAGACACCACAAATGGTACCTGGACAGTGGTTGCTCGCGACACATGACAGGAGAAAGGTCTTTGTTCCAAAACCTTAGACCTAAGGATGGAGGGGTGGTGACCTTTGGAGGAAACCAGAAAGGAAGAATCACTGGTATTGGTTTAGTAGGTATATCCCCTCTCTCTGCTATACAAAATTTTCTCCTTGTTGAAGGTCTTCAACACAATCTACTGAGCATAAGTCAATTATGTGACAGTAGATATGTTGTATCCTTCACAAAGGATGGTTATGTAGTCAAAGATGCTTCTGACCAAGTCATTTTTACTGCCAAAAGACACAGTAATGTGTATAAGATAGATCTTGAGGAGCTTGCATATCAAAATGTGACTTGTTTGCTCTCTGTTAAAGATGAAAAACAAATTTGGCATCAGAAACTTGGGCATGCCAGTTTGAGGTTAATCTCAAAGCACAACCTTGTAAAAGGATTACCCAAGCTTTCTTTCAAATCTGACATTTTATGTGAAAACTGTCTTAAAGGTAAACAAACAAGAAGCTCTTTTAAGAGTAAAAATGTTGTGTCTACCACAAGACCTTTAGAATTGCTTCACATTGATTTGTTTGGACCTACAAGAACTGAAAGCTTAGCTGGTAAGAAGTATGGCCTAGTCATTGTTGATGACTACTCTAGATTCACATGGGTTATATTCCTCAAAACCAAGGATGAGACTTTTGATAAATTCACAAAATTCTGTAAGAAGGTGCAAAATGAAAAAGGTTATTGCATTTCTTCAATCAGAAGTGACCATGGTGGTGAGTTTGAAAACTCAAGCTTTAGCATGTTCTGTGATGAGAATGGGATCTTACACAATTTCTCTGTGGCTAGAACACCTCATCAAAATGGGGTTGTTGAGAGAAAGAACAGAAGCTTACAGGAAATGGGTAGAACAATGCTCATTTCAAGCAACTTACCAAGATCATTCTGGGCAGAGGCTGTTCAAACAACTTGGTACATTCAAAACAGAATTTTGGTAAGACCAATTCTCAAAAGAACTCCTTATGAATTGTGGAGAGGAAGAAAACCCAACATTTCTTACTTTCACATTTTTGGTTGTGAGTGTTTCATACTTAACACCAAAGATGATTTGGGTAAATTTAATTCTAAATCTGATAAGGGATTCTTCATTGGTTATTCAGAAACATCCATGGCTTACAGAGTTTACAACTCTAGAACCTTGACAGTAGAAGAATCTATTCATGTTAGATTTAATGATGCTAAAGAGACTGATAGGGAACTATCAGATTTAGAAGATGATTTTGCAGGTATGGAACCAAATCCTACTTCAGAGACTCCAGAAGTCAAGAATGAAGCACCTGCTGAAGGACCCTCTGAAGTACCTGCTGAACAGACTTCCAGTCAACCTGCTGAAACTGATCCTCTTCACAGAGTTAATGTTGAGTCTCAGAATGAACAAGTATTCCCTCCCAGGCATGAGTGGAGATACATAACTCATCATCCTCAAGAGCAAATCATTGGTGATACTTCAGAAGCAGTAAGTGTTGAGTCTCAAAATATTATTAAATGGTTAATAATGTTTAAGTCTCATAACCCTTAGTTTTAATGAGTAACAAATTTGGTTAAATTCCCTAAAAAGAGAAAGAACAGTTTCTGCTTAAGGTAGTTTCTGTGTTTCAGAAGATGTCTAAAACAACAACCCTATGAAATCATCCAACCCTTTGATGAGGTACAACCTTCTGAAGAAGAGGAACCTGTTGAGTAATCAAGACCTACTGAAGCCAGAGAACCTTCTGAAGATGGGAGACTTCGTACTGAAACTAGTATCTTTTTGGAAAAGAACTTCTTTGCTAATTCCTTTGAAGACTCAAGTCAACCGTAGCCTTTCTTAGTTGCTTGTGCCTCTTATCCTTTTGGAAAGTCAGAACAATTGCTTTTTGGCATATTTCAAATCTCTAGTCACCAAAAAGGCAATGTATGCTATGGAAGTACACTGTGCTCAGAAAAGTAGAGTTTGCTGATAAGTGAAAATTAGTTGATAAATTAGAGAACTTTTAGTTCACTTATCAAGGATAAAATGGTATTTTTGTCCCAGTTTAATTCCTTTTTATTAAATATTAGATAAATTGTATTTATTAATATGCTATTTTGATAGAAATATTGCTGATTTTTGCAGGATATTGCAAAGATTTGATTTGAAGGAAAGATAGCATTAAATGAGGGAGACATCTGCATGATTTGAGTTTGATTGAAGACATTTAATAAAGATTTGAAAAAGATTTGAGGCAATCAATGAGGAGATCACTGCCAATCAAACAAGGATTATGCAGACAACCTTCCCAATTAAATCCAAGATGCTCAATAAATGCAAGATTTCATCAAGAAAAGGGAAACAAGGAAAGAAAAATCAACCAAAACCAGTGTCGGGGAGAGATCAAGATAAAAAGAGAAAGTTTGAAGCTGAAGGACGCATTCTGCGCTTCAACCCGCGCTGTAGCGCAGGGTGAAGCGCAGCTCTCTGACCTCTACGCTGCAAGCTGCGCTGAAGCGCAGGGTGAAACGCAGATCACATTGATTCTTGCCCTGTTGCTGCTTTTAAAAAGATTTCTCCCCATTTTTCTTTGTCTTTCCTTAGCCTATAAATAAGACCTCATTGCACCAGATCAAGGTGTGCACGATTATTGAAATTCAGTTATATTCCAATGATAATGCACCAGTTCTAATTTTAGAGTAGGAGAGGAGGAGCGCTTCACAAGGATTGAAGATGGTGACAGCATCTTCAGTGGTTTGTATGGCTAGTATGTGTAAACTCTCAATTAGGATTGAATGTAATCGATTCCATTTCCAAGTGTACGTTGAACTCTATCTATTTATTTATGCAGTTCCCTAACTATAATATTGGTAATCTTGTTCTGTGCTTAATTCCTAACTTCCGCGCTTGCGCCGGAGTTATAGGATAGTTTGTAATTAACGTTACGACTAGGATTGAGTTTGGGGGAGCCTAGACATAGAAAACTCAACCTTTGAGTGAATAAGAATACCCGATAGCCAGTGAACCGACACATGGGCGTTGCTAGTGATTGATGGGTAGTGTGAGTACTCTAATGAAGGGCGTCTACAGGATAGGCATGGTTATTAAATTACCGATAGCAAAGGATTAGTTGATTGTCAATCCAGGAAGCGAACCGTGGATGTATTCTAATGAGTGATGGGTAGTGACAGTACTCTAGCGAAGGTGCGTCTAGAGTAGTAGGCCTCGTTTATCAATTAATTCTTTTACAAACGGAATAACAAAAGCGTAATAAGCCGAGGGTAAGTCTGTCGCTTGGGAGAACCCGCATGGATTACTTTTGAGTGTGAGTGGCGCCTGGTAACTCGGGGTCTTAGCAATATAGTTTGTGTACAGTGTTATAGTTCAAAGCCTATAAATATTGGGTAGTCTCGACATACATGAGGGGTGTGATGAGATGAAGATCAATCCTAATCCAAGTAAAGTGTCTCTAACTCTTCCTTTCTAATTCATTAATTATTGAATTTCAGTTTATAATTTCCGCAACAATATTCTCAAAAACCGTTGTTTTCCCTTGATAAATAGATCACGAGTATACGTGAATTGACCGTTCCCTGTGGATACAATATCTTTCTTACTATTATACTACTGGATTTTTGGTTCGCTTGCCAGAAACCCACCATTTGCACTGCTGACACCTACTACCTGCTACACCTGCTACTGTAAGCTACCAAGACTATGTGTCTCAACGGGAGTATTTGCATTTAATGCTATTTCTCAACGGGAATCAAATGGACTTCAACGGATTTCATTTCCAAAGCTATATATATGAAGTCTCATGCAGAAGAACAAAGAGAGAACGACCAACTTGCTGAAGCGCTGCTAAAATTCTCTGAGTTAAAGATATTCATTTGTTTCATTTGTACAACAATTTCTTATCCTGAGTTTTACTCAGTTATTTGTACATCTTACCCAGTCTAGGCTTTAAACTTGTGTAGTTTCAAAGCTTAAGCAATCTTTCTTTAAAACAAATTTCTGTTTGAGCCTGGAGAGGCTTGTTGTTTAAACAATACTTGGGTTTGAGCCTGGAGAGGCTTGTCTGTAAAACAATACTTGGGTTTAGAGCTTGAAGAGGCCTGACTGTAAAAGAATACTTGTAACTGTGATCAGTTAGTTTAAAATCCTTTGCTGGTTTGGCATTGGGACTGGACGTAGCTCACGGTGGATGTGAGTGAACCAGGATAAATTTCTTGGCTAAGTCTTCACTGCCCTTATCTCATTATATCTGTTATTTAAGCTAACATGAGGGTTCTGAATAATCTGTTCTATAAGCTTAAACTGAAAAAACAATTTCAAACGCTTTTAAAACAAGTTTCTATAACTATTTTCTGGACCTGCTGAAGTTACTTCAGCAAGTACCATTACACCAGTTTCAGCAACTTGCTCAAAACTATTGTGAAATACTTTGCTTGTGAAAAGGTTTTCATAAAATCTGTTTAAACATATAAAACGCTATTCAACCCCCCTTCTAGTGTTTCCTGTGGTTTTTATGGTAAGAACAAGATCAAGACTTAGAGAAGTCAATAATCTTGCTTTCCTATCTGAAATTGAGCCAAAGAACATTGAAGAAGCTCTGCATGATGAAGGGTGGATCCTAGCCATGCAAGAAGAGCTTAATCAATTTGCCAGGAGTGATGTCTGGACTCTTGTTCCTAAACCCCATGGGAAAACTATTATTGGAACCAAATGGGTGTTTAGAAACGAACTCTCTGAAGATGGTCAAGTGGTCAGAAACAAGGCTAGATTGGTTGCACAAGGCTATAATCAACAAGAAGGTGTTGACTTTACTGAAACTTTTGCTCCAGTTGCAAGGCTTGAAGCCATTAGATTTTTACTTTCCTATGAAGCCAATAATGGCATCAAACTATATTAGATGGATGTAAATAGTGTCTTCCTAAATGGATTCATTGAGGAAGAGGTATTTGTTAGACAACCCCCTAGTTTTGAAAATCTGACTTTTCCTGATCATGTTTTTGAACTGAAAAAGGCTTTGTATGGTCTCGAACAAGCTCCCAGAGCTTGGTATGACAGATTGAGCAATTTTCTACTCAAAAATGGTTTTGAAAGAGGAAAAGTTGATACTACTCTTTTTAGAAAAATGTCAAACAAGGACCTGATTCTAGTTCAGATATATGTTGATGACATTATCTTTGGATCAACAAATTCTTCCCTATGCATTGAGTTCTTTAAGCTAATGCAATCTGAATTTGAAATGAGTTTAATGAGTGAACTAAAATTTTTCTTGGGACTTAAAATCAAGCAAGATTCTGAGTGTATATGGATCCATCAGGAGGAGTATACTAAAGAAATGCTCAAGAAGTTCAATATGAATGATTGCAAGCCTATGACAACTCCAATGCATCCCTCTGCTATCTTAAGCAAAGATGAAGGAGAAGAATGTGTTGATTCAACCATGTATAAAGGCATGATTGGATCTCTATTGTATCTTACAGCAAGCAGGCCTGACATTATGTTTAGTGTATGCCTGTGTGCAAGATTTCAATCAGATCCAAGAATAACTCATTACAAGGCTGTTAAAAGAATTTTCAAATATCTCAATGGTACTACTAATCTTGGTCTATGCTACAAGAAGAGTAAGGACTGCAGATTATTAGGTTACTATGATGCTGATTTTGCTGGAGTTAGAGTTGAAAGAAAATCAACAAGTGAAGGATGCCACTTCATTGGAGAGAATATGATCAGCTAGGCTAGCAAAAGGCAACGTACCATAACTCTCTCAACTGCTGAAGTTGAGTATATTGTTGCTGCATGCTGTTGTTCATAGCTGCTATGGGTAAAATATCAACTTGAAGATTTTAACATTTCTGTTAAATCTATTCATGTGTTGTGTGATAATACAAGTGCCATAAATCTTTCTAAAAATCCCATTCAGCATTCTAGAGCTAAGCATATAGAAATCAAACATCATTTCATTAGAGACTATGTTCAGAAAGGTGTTTTTGATATAAAGTTCATTGACACAGAGCATCAATGGGTTGATATATTCACAAAACCTCTTGTTGAAGATAGATTTAAGTTCATTAGAGATAATCTTCACATTCTTGCATTATCTAAAAACTGATTTTGCTGCTATATGCTTACCTGCTGAACTTAACTGCTTTGTGCTACACTATTAATGTTATACATTTTTTCAGCAATTCCTTTACCCTGAATATTCTTGCTATGCTGCTTATTTATCTCTTCAGCATGCTCTAGACACCCTTTTGATTGATGACAAAAGGGGGAGTAATATAAACTAACAAAATATGAAATTAAACTCTTTTCGGAGAAGATATCTCTTATTCAGGGGGAGCAAAGCAAGTTTTTCAGAGAAAATATCTCTTATTCTGGTTAAAGATTGCAAAGAAGAAGGAGAAATTCATTCCTTTTTAAGTATCTGAGATAGGGGGAGAATTCCTAAACTTATTATTTCTTGAATTTCCCTTTCAGATATTTGATAGTTTAAGCAAATTTGTCATCATTAAAAAGGGGGAGAATGTTGAGTCTCAAAATATTATTAAATGATTAATAATGTTTAAGTCTCATAACCCTGAGTTTTAATGACTAACAAATTTGGTTAAGTTCCCTGTAAGAAGGAATAGATTCTGCTAAAGGTATGTTCTGTGTTTCAGCAACTCTCTGAGGAAAGCTGAACCTACTGAAGCAAATCTACTCTCTGAAGAGATGGACCGTCTGAAGTGCAAATACTTGCTGAAATGAAGGACTTCCTGAAGGATAAAGACCTTCTGAAGTTATCTAACGTGGCTTTGACTCTGGTCTTAAAATCTTCATTAACGAGAGTTTTAGACTCAAGCCTTTCATAATACCTCTATGACGTTGTCTGCAATATGCGCTTCTCTTAACTAAGGATGCAGAAAGCTTTCTGGAACAATTTTTTCAAATTTACCTTAAAGTGGAAGTGACTGGTGCAGAAGTACAAAAGTGTTCAGAAAAAGCAAGTCAGAACTGTAAGTCTACCTTGACCTGTGCACAAGCTATCAGACTATGTGTCTTAACGAGAGCATTTGCATTTAATTCTATTTCTTAACGAGAATCAAATGGAGTGCAACGGATTTCATTTCCAATGCTATATATATGAAGCCTTATGCAGAAGAACAAAAAGAGAGAATGAACCAACTTGCTGAAGCGCTGCTAAAATTCTCTGAGTAAAATATATTCATTTGTGTAGTTTAAAAGCTTAAGCATTTTCTTTTTATACACTGTTTGTGTTTTAGTCTGGAGAGGTTGTGTTCAAATAATACTTGGATTTTTAGCCTGGAGAGGCTGTGTGTTCAAATAATACTTGGCTTTTAGACTGAAGAGGCTGGGTGTTCAAAGAATACTTGTAACTGTGCTCAGTTAGTGAAAATCCTTTGTTGGTTTGGCATTATGACTGGACATAGCTCACGGTGGATGTGAGTGAACCAGGATAAATCTCTAGGCTAAGTTTTCTCAACCCTTATCTCATTATCTGTTATTTAAACTAACTGGAGGGTTCTGAATAACTTGTTTTATAAGCTTGAACTGAAAACAAATTTAAACGCTTTTTAGAAACAAATTTCTAAAACTATTTTCTGGACCTGCTGAAGTCACTTCAGCACGTACTTTAAACGCCCAGTTTAAGCAAGTATCTAAAACTCTTTGTGAAAAGTTGAGCTTGTGAAAAGGTTTTCAATAAAATCTGTTTGAACATATAAAACAATATTCAACCCCCCTTCTAGTGTTTCCTGTGGTTTCTACAATAACCTTATCCAAATTTCTATCCTTTTCCATAACTACTTTAAGAGCATAATACACATTTTCATGAGATGAAGAGATGAATATAGAATGTGTATGCAAGTCATTTATACAAACCACAATTGTTGTTGCATATGTAATTCATCATGCATTGCAAGATGTTTAAAGAAATTGATTAAACATGCATCTTCAATAGGCCTTATGATATGCTTACTTTGTATGTATCTTCAAGGTACTCTTAAACTAAATTGGTTTTCCAAAACATGCAATAGGTTTCAAAGCACTAACAACATTGTTTATTTCTTTCAAACATGCAATGTTTTGTGGCACATAATTGTGCATAGAGTAAGGCATGTCATGCATAAAGAAAGGTAATTTAGGAAACTCCCTTTCAACAACTTGAGTTGTACTCTTCGCAACAATAGGCGTATTTGTCATCAACCTATGCAAGCTTCCACTAGAAGAGTTAGCATTCAAATAATCACAAGATGAATTTGTATTTTCTATTTTCTCTTCTTGCACTCTTAATTTCTTTTCCTCATTTTCATTTTTAAGCTTTTCTTCCTTCTCTTTTTCTAATTGTTCTTCTTTCTCTAATTTCCATATTTCTTCGATCCTATTCAAGTGTCTTGACATTTCATTGTTAACCTTCTTTGAAAATTTTTCTATTCTTCTTTCCTAATAATCCTCAAAAGAATTTTCCTTATAACTTTTTCTATTTTCATTTCTTTTATCCTCCCTTTCATAACTATCCCTATAACAATCCTTTCTTCTATGCTCTCTTTCTTTATACCTTCTCATTTCTTAGTTAGAGTTATCATAACTCTTTTCCTTCTTCTTATTATCTTCAAAATGATATTTATTTATTTCTCTCCTTTCTCGCCTGTACCTTTCATCAATTTTATCATAAGAAGAGTGTCTTCTCACTTCCTTTTCTTTTCTAAGTTCTTTCCTATCTTCATCTAGCTCTTTTCTCCACAATCTATATGACTAATAAGTGAAAAATATATGATAATTTACTGTATAATTTCTGCACTTATCAAGGATAAAATAGTAAAAAGGAAGAAGAAAAAAATAGCATCAATTTGAAAAGAGAATCTGTAAGATAAGGATTTAAATGACAGTTGATCAAGATAAAATCAGCAATTATTTGGATAAGGATTCTGCAGATTAAATTCTAAATTCAAATTGAAGATCAAATCAGCACAGGATCAAGCTAAAAAGAGGGAAATAAGGAAAGCAAAGCAAATAAGGATAAGATCAAGAAGAGATCAAGCTGAAAAAGAGAAAATCAGGGAAAGCTGGAACGTGAATCACTCTCTACCTGCGCTGAGCGCAAGTGGAGCGCAGCAATTAAATTACTCTTTGGATCCTGCGCTTTATCTGCGCTGAGCGCAGGTTGGAGCGCAGGAATACGGGATCAGTTTTTCAAAGGATTTAAAATCAGATTCCTTCCATATTTCAGATAACTTTCCAACTTCTATTTAAACGACCTTTTGCAAAGATCAAAGTAAGTCCCGGAGACCCAAGGGAGACGGCGGAACAGAGCTAGGGCTAGAGAGAGTGACAGTCTCTCTTTTGGTTTGTAATGGCTACCATGCGTAGCTAAACTCTCCGATGGGATTGAATGTAGTCGATTCAATCCCCGATTGTATGTGAATTCTCTTTACTATTTATGAATCCCTATTTTTATGATATCGTTATTTTTATTTTGTGCTTAATGCTTAGCTTCCGCCTGTGTGCCGGAGTTATAGGTTGGTTTTATGGGGCGCATTCGAAAGGTGGTTCTATAAAATCAATAACGAGTTTGGGGGAGCCTAGACATAGGAAGCTTGAACTCTGATTGGTAAAAATATTCATAGTAGTCACTGTGGACACTAGGGCGAATTGATAGTGTTAACAAACCGAAAGTAGATCATTAAAGCCGGGGTAATTTGTCGCTTGGGAGAACCCGCATGAATTATTTCTGAGTATTTTATCATTGTGGAAACCAGGGTAAAATAACATAGTTTGGCTAAGGTATCATAACTACATATTCATAAATACTATTGGGTTTCACATAAGAAAGGGGTGCGATGAAACGAAGTTCAATTCTAGTCCAAGTAATTGTCTCTACCTATCGCAATTTAATTTCTGTTTTTATTTTATTGCAATTCTCAACAACCCAAAAATTATACGATCTTACTTGATAGTTGTGACCACTGATCTTTATAAATTGAACCGTTCCCTGTGGATACGATACTCTTGCTTACTATTATACTGCTAGGACTTTGGTACGCTTGCTAGAATTTCAACAAGTATTTTTGGCGCCGTTGCCGGGGAACGGTGTATCAATTAAAGACTTGGGAGGTCTATTCTATCAAGTTGTATATATTATATTTTATTTTTTTAGGATTTTTTATTTTTTTATTTTTTTTAGGAATTTTAATTTTTAATTATTTTATTTTAATTCTTTTCTTTTTATTAGGATTTATAAAAAAAAACCATTATTGTTTTAATTATTATTTTTTAAAAAAAAATTACTCTTTATTATTTTGTTCCTCTCTTCCGAGCTAACATTTGTTTGAGCTTCTTGATTTATGCTCTTGTGAGGACAGGTGTCTCAAAATCAATTGATATTTGATCCTGAGATAGAAGGGACATCTAGAAGGAACAAAAGTAGAAACAGAAAAAGGGGCAAGGATAAGTTTAAGGAGACAATCTCAACGCTCTTTGTTCAAATATCCTAAGTGAAGTAAATGTTGAATGGCTACTAAATGGCAAAATCCACCAAGAAGAACACTTGGAGATTATCAAAATCCTCCAAGAAGAACCCTTGGAGATTATGTTATGCAGCAAAAACCAAAATATTTCTCCCACACACAAATTCAAGATAACTTCTCTAATTACAACAATTATTCTAACAATTTTTCACAGGATTGGGGAAGTTACCAGAATCAAAATTTTGGGTGGCAACAAAATGCTGTTTCATCGTATAAGCAAACTTTTGTAGATGAACTCAGGGCACAGAATAAGAGTATAATGCAGCAAATAGAAGCACTCAACAAGCTGCTAGATAACCTTCCTCAGCAATTGCAGGCAGTGCAGTCTCATCCTGGCAAGTCCCCACACTTAACTTGTGATTTTTGTGGAGGTGACCATCCCAATGGAGATTGTTCTTATACATGCACTCAAGAAGAGCAAATTGATTATATGGGACATCAACGAAGATTAGGAGACTTCTCCAACAATAACAACTTTGCAAACAATTACTTACAAGATTGGAGAAATAGCCATAATCAAAATTGTAAGTGGCACCAAGATGATGTTTAATTCCATGTGCAACCTTCTTCCCAACGGCAGCAAAGCTACTCTTCAGTTCAACCATGGCATTCAGATGGGGAAGATCCTATTGAAAGAAAGTTGCAAGAATTGATACAATTTCAGAAGGATTGTGAAGAAGCAGGACTACCTGCTGACCCCATACTAGCTAAGATAGTAGAAAATATGACCAAATATCGGTCAGAACAAATTTCAGCAAATGCACAGCCCAACCCTGAAGAACAGTATGATGACATGACCACCATAAGTGTTCAACTGATAGGGGAGGAAACCAATGACAACCTGGCTGATGAAGAAGAGAAAGCTGAAGAAGAGGAACCAGAAGAAGTAAAAGAATAAGAAGATTAACCTAAAGAAGAGGAAACTGAAGAAACACAAGAAAGAGAAGCTGAAGAAAGGGAATCAGTAGAAGCTGAAGAAGAAAAGGAAGAAGAAGAAGGTGAATCAGAAGTAGAAGTAGAAGTAGAAGAAGAAAAAGGAGAGGATGAAACAGAGAAAAATGTGCTTAAAGAAGAGAATGACTATGAAGGGGAGGAAGAGAACAAAACATATGAGAGTATACGTGATGAAAAAGATCAAGAAAATGAGAAAAAGAGTGAACAGGGAGATAGTGAGTCAAAACCCGAGAAAGGAAGGGAAGTGGTACCAAGACCAAAGAACTTGCCTTATCGAACCAGCCCTCCAAAGGAAGATCAAGAAAGGCATGGTGCAAGTGTTAAACCTTCCAAACCCCACGAAAGAAAGGCCTTGCGAATACACTGACCTGACCAGAGCAAAGAGAGGAAGAATCAGGCCAAGAGAATCAAATTCAAAGCCTAGAGCCACATTGAAGAAAAATGGTCAGGTGTGTTTCATATGAAAGACCCTTGTGAAACAAAGAAATTGAGAACAATCAACTGTGAATCATCTAAGATTCAGGAGAAGAAGACTCATGCACATCAGAGCAAGATAATAAAGAAAAGAAAAGTCAAGCCAAGGGAATCAGAAGCATGGTCTAATTCCAAAAAGAAGCCCAAATGGTTAAAGTCATTTCACACTACAGATTGTTCCAAGGCAAGATTATGGGGAGGTTTATTGGCCAAACAAAGGAAAGGTGCAGCACACAAGCTCATCAAAAGATTCTAGTTTCTACCACCTTGAGAGAACAGGCGTCAAGCTATATGACGTTAAACGAGTGCTTCATGGGAGGCAACCCAGAGATTTTTAAGTTTTTAATTGTTTTCAATTTTGTTTTCTTTTGTTTTTATTTGTTAATTAGGATTTTTCTTTTAGGATTTAAGAAATTTTCAAAATTGATTGAAATAAGTTTGTGGAAAATAAAATTTTTAAACAATAGGAAGTAGCAGAAAACTTGACTAAAAATTGCAAAAATTTCATTCTGTTTTCTGTGCTTCACCTGCGCTAAGCGCAGGTAAAGCGCAGAAGTACAATTTTAGTCACTGTTTTCTATGCTTTACTTGCGCTAAGCGCAGGTGAATCAAAACAGTACGGAGTTTCAAAACTGAAACCTGCACTCCACTCCCACTGAGCGCAGGTACGCGCTGATGCTTAAATTGAACTAAAAACAGGAGGAAGTCATTCATTCTCCCTCCCCTGTTTTCTCCTGTACCGTCTCTCTACTTCCTAACCTTTCTTTTCAATTTTTGTACTTACAAACATCCTTCATTTTTGAATCTTTCAAAGTAGTTTTCACCAATTGAAATTTTCGTTTTCCTCTGTTTTTATGGTTTAAACTCTAGGATAGCAACCTTAGAATGCGAATGTGCATATTGTTGATAATTTCTATCTTGGATGTGATTATGGCTGTGCGGAATTTGAAGAACAAGTTTTCTATTGAAATGCTTTTTGCTTTGTGAGTTATTGAAGCTTGAAAGTGTTATGCTCTATTTCTTGCAAAATTTTGAACTTTCACTTTCCATGGATTAATTGAGTGCTTACAAAACAAATGAGTATATTCTGTTTTTAGGAAGTCATTACCAAGTGCAACTGAAATTTTGTTGTGAAGAGATGATTTCTTTTTTAAAGTATTCTGAATTTTGCATGCAAATTGGTTAATGATAGGCTTCCATGTTCTTCATAAATTAGTGTTTGCAATAAGGCATCATTGAAATGAATGTGTTTTTAGCAACTAACTGTTGTTATTTGACTTTTCAGATGCCTAGCATCAAATACACTGATGGCCTTTTCCGTGGCTCTAGCTCACGAGGAGAAGGCATAGGGAAGAGGGTTAGAGATGAACCCCATTATGATCCCATGAGATTCAAGTGTGCACAGGCTGCTGCAAAGTATGAAGCTCATAAATCATGCAACTTTGTGTTGACAAGACCAGTTGACCTCAAACCAATCAGGAGTTACCAGACCCATACCCATGCATGCTGCTTGAAGAGTTCCAGATATTCTTGCAGTGGCCTGGGGACAGGCCTATTCATCCAGGGGGAGGTGGAGCAGCAACAGGAGAGCAGGATGAGGACTTACAGGATACAGAGGACGAAGATTGATACTAGTGTTTTTCTTTCTTTTCGTTCTTTTATTTTCTATTTTCTTTTTTTTATGATTATTTTTAATTAATTAGGATTTTTGTTTCATTTTTTTAGGATTTAAGAAATTCAATTTCAAATCTCAAAGCTAGGCATATGAGAAGTAAGAGAATTTTAATGTAAAGTTAAAGTAATTACAATAAAAAAATTAAAATACTTATAATAAACCCATTCCAAATGTTTATAACATATAAAGAAGGATTTATGATCTGAATTAGAAGGAAGTTGTAACACATAGAAAGAGAAGTTTGTCACCAAAACATAAACGTATGTAACACCTAAGGAAAAAGTTGTAACCTGGAACATAAGAGTTTATAATTCATTAGGAAGGAGTCTGCAACATCAAACAAAAATGTTTATAACGAAAGACTAAAAGGTTTATAACTTATAACAGGAACACTCGTAGCTTACCCATGAACTTAGAATGAATTACCTAAGACCCCAAAAGCTAATTGCTTGCAAAATTTATCTCTTATTGTTAAGAATTGTGGAAAACACCATGGTATAGGGGAAGCTCTACCAGATTCTCAAGAGAAATGGATGATATATTGGCCTTAGTGTCTTTGATGTACCGTGAGAATCCCGCAATATGATAATTGAATGAGACTGGGTTATTGTGGACGCTCATGCATCATTGCATTGTTCATGGGGAAGCTACGGTAAGGTACAACCGCGATATGGCTGGAGGGGAGGCCGGTAGTGTTGCCTTGAGGGTGTACTTGGGGAAATATGCCGCCAAGGTCCAGTGAGCGTCCTGTAGTCGGAGCGAGTACCAAGCGACACCAACCACCCTGATGATCCCCTGGCCATAATCAGGATCAGTGGAGATTGTTCTTGCCTCTAAATCTTGCAAGTAACAGATGTTGTGTACTTGGTGACGACTTGAGTTGGCGATCGCAGAACTCTAATTCCTGATCGCTTCGCCCAAGTTATTGTTTGAATCAAGATATTAATATTGGTATTGTTGAAGATATTAGTATCAACATCTTGAAGGGTGTTGGCACTGGTATTATTGAAGATACTGATAAGTGTAAATTATGTGATATTTTCCTATGTTTTTATTACACTTAACAAGGCTAAAATAATGATTTATGCCCCAAAATAATCCCTTTTTATGAATAATTGTAATAATTGTAATTATTTGGTTTGAATTTGAATTTGATGCTATTTTGATTAGAAATCTGTTATTTTGTGCAGATTTATGGAAGATTTGAAATAGAAGAGAAAATAGCATTAAATGGGGAGATTGTTTGCAGATTTGAAGTTTAAATGAAGACAAAATAAAGATGAGATCAGCAACCATTTAAACAAAGGATCCTGTGGATAACTTTCCCCAATTTGAATTCAAGTTCAAATAAATACAAAATCAAGCCAGAAAAGGGAAACAAGGAAAACCAATCAAGCAAAGGCAAGATCAGAAAGAGATCAAGTGGATAAATGAGGAATTGAAGAAAGTCTACAGCGGGTTTCACTCTTCACCTGCGCTTAGCGCAGGTGGAGCACACCTTCCAGAGAGACACGCTTCATCTGTGCTTAGCGCAGGTGAAGGGCAAGTCACGTACCAGCTTTTTAAAATGCAAATACAGATTGATCTCTTCCTGATTTAGGTTAGGTTTTCCCAGTCTATAAATAGGACCTTTTGTACAGAGGGGACGCCGAAGAGGAGAGAGGCATATAATAGAAAGATAGACGCACAAGGATTGAAGAAGGTGACAAATTCTTCAATGGTTTGTGATGGCTACCATGAGTAGCTAAGCTCTCCAGTAGGATTGGATGTAGTGGATTCAATCCCCAAGTGTATGTGAATTCTCTTGTTTTTAATTATAAATCCTCGTTTTTAATTATATCGGTACTTTTATGCTATTCTTAATGCATTACTTCTGCGCGTGCGCCGGAGTCGTAGGCTAGTGATAAGGATAACACATAATGAGATTTTCGGCTAGTATTAGAGTTTAGGGGAGCCTAGACATAGGAAACCTAACCTCCGATTGCTAAAAGTACTCGTTAATTATATGGAAATATAGGTGGAATCTGATGATTGAATTGTTTTGGTGAGTGACAGCCCGTTCATAGGAGCGTCTATAGGAACATATAGTTAATTGATAGTAACATAATTGAAAGTTAATTGTATGTGAGGGATAAACGAGATCTTGTGATTGATAGGGTAGTGACAACCCTTGAATGAAGAGCGTTTATAGGGAAGTACAATTAATGGACGATTCAAACAAACGGAACAATAATTAATTAATTAAGAGCTTAATGAGCCGAGGGTAATTTGTCGCTTGGGAGAGCCTGCATGGATTATCTTTGAGTGGTAGGCTACTGGTGACTCGAGGTTTTATCAATTCAGTTTGGCTAAGGTATAATTAATAACAAATTTATAATTAAAAGAAGGGATTCACATACATAAGGGGTGCGAAGAAGCGAAGTCCAATCCTAATCCAAGTAAATCTATCTTCCCTTATTTTATTGCTTACTATTCTTTTTGCCATTTAAAATTCCGCACATCAATCATTCTTTTAAAAAGTTGCTCACTTGGTAATTCAACCACTAAAATCTTGCTAAGTGAACCGCTCCCTTGGATACAATACTTTATACTTACTATTATACTGCTGAACTTTTGGTACGCTTGCCAGAATTTCATCAAGTATTTTTGGCGCCGTTGCCGGGGAGCGGTGTTTCACTTCGTATAACCTTGGGAGGTCGAATTATCAAGTTCTATCTTAGGATTTTAGGATTTTAAAAAAAAAATATTTTGTTTTTTTAAAAAACAAAATTATTTTCGTTTTTTTTTTAAAAATTAATTATTTACAAAAAAAATTTAAATAAACTGTAAATTTTTGTTATTTTGTTCCTCTTTCCTGAGCTAACATTTGTTTGAGATTCATGAATAGTGCTCTTGTGAAGACAGGTGTCTCAAAATCAATTGATAGAAGGGACAACTAGAAGGAACAAAAGGAGAGATAGAAAAAGGGCAAGGAGACAATCTCAACACTCTCTGTTCAACCACCCCAAGTGAAGTAAATGTTGAATGGCTTCTGAATGGCAAAATCAACCAAGAAGAACGCTTGGAGATTATCAAAATCCACCAAGAAGAACCCTTGGAGATTATGTTAGGCAACAAGAACCAAAATATTTCTCCCACACACCAATTCAAGGTAACTTCTCTAATTACAACAATTATTCTAACAATTTTTCACAGGATTGGGGAAGTTACCGGAATCAAAATTTTGGGTGGCAACAAGATGTTGTTTCATCCCATAAGTAAACTCTTGAAGATGAACTCAGGGCACATCGTAAGATTATAATGCAGCAAATAGAAGCACTCAAAAAGAAGATAGCTAAACTTTCTCAGCCACCGCAGCCAGTTCACTCTTATCCTAGCCAGTCACCACAATTAATTTGTGATTTTTGCGGAGGTAATCATCTCAATGGTTACTGCTCTTACCCATGCACTCAAGAAGAGCAAGTTACTTACATGGGCAACCAAGAAAGACCAGGCAATTTCTCCAACAGCAACAGTTTTGTAAATAATTCACAAGGATGGAGAAATAGCCAGAATCAAGATTGTAGGTGGCACCAAGATAATGTTTCATTCCATGTGCAACCTTCTTCCCAACAGCAGCAAAGCTACTCTTCAGTTCAACCAAGGCATTCAGATGGGGACAATCTTATTGAAAAAAAAGTTGCAAGAATTGGTACGGTTTCAAAAGGCTTGTGAAGAAGCAGGATTACCTGCTGACCCTATACTAGCTGAGATAGTAGAAAATATGACCAAATATCTGTCAAAACAAATTTCAGCAAATGCACAGCCCAACCCTGAAGAACGGTATGATTACATGACCACCATAAGTGTTCAACTGATAGAGGAGGAAACCAATGACAATCTGGCTGATGAAGAAGAAAAAGCTGAAGAAGAGGAACTAGAAGAAGAAGAAGAAGAAGAAGAAGAAAAAAAAGAAGAGGAAACAGAAGAAACACAAGAAAGAAAAGCTGAAGAAAGGGAATCAGAAGAAGCTGATGAAGAAAAGGAAGAAGAAGAAGGTGCAGCAGTAGAAGAAGAAGAAAAAAGAAAGGATGCAACAGAAAAGAGTGTGCTTAAAGAAGAGATTGACTATGAAAGGGAGATAGAGAACACAACATATGAGGGTGTACATGATGAAAAAGATCAAGAAAATGAGAAAAAGAGTGAACAGGGAGATAATGAATCGAAGCCCGAGGAAGGAGGGGAAGTAGTACCAAGACTAAAGACCTTGCCTTATCCAACCAGCTCTCCAAAGGAAGATCAAGAAAGGCATGGTGCAAGTGATAATCCTTCCAAACCTCACAAAAGAAAGGCTTGCAATCACACTGACCAGAACAGGGCAAAGAGAAGAAAGATCAAGATAGAATCAAATTCAGAGCCCAGAGCCAGATTGAAGATCAAGTGGTCAGGTGTGTTTCATATCAAAGACCCCTGCGAAGCAAGGAAATTGAGAGCAATCAATTGTGAGTCATCAAAGCTTCAGGAAAAGAAGACTCATGCACATGAGAGCAAGATAATGAAGAAAAGGAAAATCAAGCCAAGGGAGTTAGAGGCATGGTCTAATTCCAGAAAGAAGCCCAAATGGTCAAAGTCATTTCACACTACAGGTTGCTCCAAGGCAAGATTATGGGGAGGTTTATTGGCCAAATAAAGGAAGGGTGCAGCTTACAAGCTCACCAAAAGATTTCAGTTTCAGCCACCTTGACAGAGCAGGCATCGAGCTATCAAACGTTAAACAAGCGCTTTCTGGGAGGCAACCCAGAGATTTTTAATGTTTTTAATTAATTTTAGTTTTGTTTAATTTTCTTGTTGTTAATTAGGATTTTTCATTTATTTTGGATTTAGGAAATTTCAAAATTGATTGGAATAAGTTTGTGGAAATTAAAATTTTCAAACAATAGGAAGTAGCAGAAAACGTGACTGAAAATTGAAAAATCCCATTCTATTTTCTGCGATTCACTTGCGCCAAGCGCAGGAGAAGAGCGTAAAATTGCAATTTTAGTCACTGTTTTCTACGCTGAGAGCAGGTGAAGTGCAGTAGTACGAAATTTAAAAAAATCTTTTGTTTTCTCATGTACTATTTCTCTACTTCCTAAGCTTTTCTTTTCAATTTTCCCACTCACAAACTTCAATCAATTTTGAAAGTTTAAAATTTCATGCATATTTTCTCTAATTTTTACCAATTGAAATCTTCATCTACTCTGTTTTTATGATTTGCACTTTAGGATAGCAACTTTAGGATTGTGAATATTGTTGATTATTGTTATCTTTGGCTGTGTGGAACATGAAGAACAATTTGCTTGATTGGAATGCTCTTTGTTTTGTGAGTTTTTGAATTTGAAAGTGTTATGCTCTAATTCTTTCAAAAAAATTTTACTTTCACTTTCCATGGAATGATTGAATGCTTGCAAAACAAATGAGTATATTCTATTTTTAGGAAGGCATTACCAAGTGCAATGAGATTTTGTTGTGAAGAGAGTAATTATTTATGCATGCAAATTGGTTAATGATAGGCTTCCATGTTCTTCATGAATTGGTATTTGCAATAAGGCATCATTAAAATAAATGTGTTTTTAGCAACTAATTATTGTTATTTGACTTTTCAGATGCCTAGGGTTAAATTGCTAGTCTTTCCCGCGGCTTTAGCTCACGAGGAGAAGGCATGAGGAAAAGGATCAGAAAATATGATCCCATGAGATTCAAGAGTGCACAGGCTGCTGCAAGACCATACCCAGGCATGTTGTTTTAAGAGTTCCGGATATTGTAGCAGTAGCCTGGGGACAGGCCTATTCTTCCAGGGGGAGGTGAAGCAGCAGCAGCTGGTGTAACATCCCAAAATTTAGAAAATTTAGAAATATAATTTAAATACGTATAATTATATTTCGATAACGTTAGCTGTAAAAATAGAAGTTACACATTAATAATAGTAAATATTAATATACCCGTATTTATGAGATAATAATAATATAATATTATAAATAGTATGAGAGATGTTAGATTATTAGGATCTTAATAAAAAATGGTCATATTGAATATAATGATAAAATTATTAAGAGATAAACCATAAGATTACAATTAACATTAATTGTTATAATATAGTAATTATTATATTAATAAAATAATATCAGGATTAGTAATGATAATCTTACGAGAGAGATATGGTTAGTATTTTAAATTAGGATCAGATTCTAAATAGGGATATTGAGATCACGAGGATTAAGGATAGGAATCAATACAATTTAGGATAAGATTTAATTATAAGATTTGAATTTAAATTTGAATATAGATGAATAAGGACTCTATAATATCCTAATAATTCCTAATATAAATGAATGAATAAATAAAAGAAAAGAAAAAGAAGAAATAATAGTATTATTATTTTAATTGATTAAATGAGAGGAATAAAATAGTGTTAGTAATGTTAATATTTTTATGAATAATGTTATTTAATAAAATAAGAATGAGTGGGTTGAGGGTGGGTCCAACCCAGTTAAGTATTTAAGTAAGGAGGGGTCACCAATTCACCCTAATCCTTATTTTCAAAACGTTAGAGAGTGAAACCTTAAGGAGGGGAGAAACGATTCCACAAGGAGAAGGTACCGCAGAGTAGATTAGCAAGGGAGTTCTATCTTTTCGTTTATGATCGTCAACTCTAAGGTACGGTGGGGGAGAGGGTATTGCCTGTATATGCATGTAGGGGATGTTTGGGTAGTAATCTAAGAGTATAATTTTGAATTGATGAATTTATAACTTAGAATGAAGATATAATCTGTTGGTTGATGATTAATTGTATGTAAATTGATGAGTGTTGGATGAGATTAAACATGATATTGAGAATAATGGAAAAGAGGGGTGATTAGGGATTGAGGAATTGGGGATTTTGATGAATTGATGGTATAATCTGTAATTGATTGTTGATTTACGGAGTATTGGATGCTAATAATGATTATGTATGACGATTAGACGTAAAAGATTGATTAGGGATTGATTGGATGAGTTTAGAGAGGTTTGAAATCGTGAACTCTGCGATCTGCGTCGCGGGTAATGGTAATCGATTACCAGGAGTGGTAATCGATTACCAGAGTGTTCTGAGCAACCCAGAAGCACTGTTTGCTTGCTGGTAATCGATTACAGGGGTGTTGTAATCGATTACCAGAGAGTTTGTCTGTGGGTAATCGATTACAGGGGTGCTGTAATCGATTACCAGAGAGTCTGCTTGCGGGTAATCGATTACAAGGGGGTTGTAATCGATTACCATAGACCTTGTTGCGGGTAATCGATTACTAGAGGTTGGTAATCGATTACCAGAGTGGATTTTGAGATCCTAACTGTTTGATGATGATTGATGTTGTTTGAGAGTACTTTATAATGAGTATGGTGTTGATGATTAATGATGTTTGATGAGGATTGCGATGTTTATGATGATGTATTATGATGATAATTGATGATGAGTGTGATGATGTATTATGATAATAATTGGTGATGAGTGTGATGATGATAATGATGTCGGTGTATATCACTTTATTATGATGATGTTTGATGATGAGCATATTGATGTATGATGATGATGATAAGTGTATATCACTTTATAATGATGATGTTTGATGATGAGCATGTTAATGCATGATAATGATGATTTATGATGATGTTGTATATCACCTTTGATGATGATGTTATCTAAGTTGTGCGGGCCCATAGAAGGGGTACAACTTAGGAGAGATGCCTTGAGCATATGTGATGAGACCTGAATTGTGCGGGCCCATAGAGGGGGTACAATTCGGGAGGTGAACTGAGTTGTTCGGGCCCATAGAGGGGCTACAACTCAGGGGATCAAGATGGGGCATTCGATGCACGGGCCCATAGAGGGGGTGCAACCTAGGAGTGATTGTACGGGCCCATAGAGGGGGTACAACCTAGGGTCGAATGTCATTGTGCGAGCCCATAGAGGGGGTACAACCTATCGGATAGTGTGTGGTAACACCGGTAGACTATCTTGGTACTAACTAGAGTGATTGACGAGGTGCACCCATTGTGTGGAGTTCTAAGTCATGATCTTTGGGTAGATGATGAGAGGAGTATTGGTGTGTGATATATGATGACGAAATTGTGTTATTAAATGATGATTGATGATGATGAGTATTATGTGTGAGAATAGAATATATGATTACTTGGGTGAATGATGGTATGAGAACTATATGATGATATATGAATGATGTTACGATGATGATGAGCTTGGTGAATGTATAATGGACGTATCTATGCGTTAAAAATAGGAATGATAGTATGGAATGTATATGTTGATATAGATGATTGTTGAGTTAGATGAATGTTATTTATTGGTGATTTAATGTATTGATGGCATGATGTAATGATGTTGTGGGTGAGGATGGGCATTCTCTATGTGTATGTATAGGTAGTATTCCTTTTCCTCACCGTATTCTGTGGATATATTTTACAGGTGTTGAGGAGGACACGACTGGTGTCGACTATGATTGAAAGGGTATGCTCTGATAGATGTGACATCAGGGTGTTTTCAGGATGTTTTAATATGTTTCTAGATTAGGAGTATTTTCGTGAACTTTTAAATGCCTTACATGGCGAGTAGGATGTTTTAATTATTGATAATTTGGAGGTTTCGCTGCTTGTGTATTTTGAAAACCTTTGAGTTCTACTTTTATTTTAATTAAGTTGTTTTACAATGAATGAGGTTTTTAAATGGAGAGATATGTGAACCTTTTACCCGTTGAGGGATACTGCTTTTGAAAAAAATATTTCGACTAATTAATTGTATAAGAGTTGGGGTAGAAGGGTGTCACAGCTGGAGAAAAGGACAAGGACTTACAGGATATAGAGGATGAAGATTGACACTGTTGTTTTTCTTTCTTTTCGTTCTTTTATTTTCTATTTTCTTTTATAGGATTATTTTTTTTAGTTAATTAGGATTTTTGTTTATTTTTCATTTCAATTTTTAGGATTTTTAAAATTTTTAGGATTTAGGAATTAGGAAATAAAGGGAAAATTTTTCAAAATTTCTGAAATTAGGCAGTTTAACTAACCAGATTAGGGAAGAAGAAATGGTTTTGTGATTAATTCCATAATCAGTTAGAATTAGGATGTTTCACAGGAGAACCTATCAGGGTAGTTAATTAAAATCAGTAAATGCTTTATCAAGGAATTTAGCCAAAAAGCCAGTGAGTTGAGAGCCCAAACACTTGAATTGAGAGTTTTTCACCGCTGCTTGTCAATTTTTATTGATTGAGTTTTTGGATCTTATTCTGCTTATGGAAAATATGGAAGTGAAAAAGGCAATTTTTTTTGTTTTCAATATATTTGCTCAGTGCCAAAAAAGCCAACCCTTGATATAATTTTTCCAATTTTTGGTAACCCATTTGAGCCTTAATAATTATTCTTGTGCACCCAAGCCAAAATTTATATTTATATTCTGTCCCTTACACATTTGGGATAGAGAGCAAGGTGCAAGTTGAGACAATGGGAAGAAAAGGTTGGTGAATTAAAATTTAAAAAGCAGGTACATGCAAAAAGAAGATCAGTCCCCCAAAATCAAAAAAAGAAAAAAGTGAATAAATTGAATAAGTTGGGGGGAGTACATTTTCAAACAAAGAAAGAGGCTTGCAAAGAATTGAAATAAATCAAGAATGAGATGGTGGAAGGAGAGAAATTCAAGTCAAGCAACATCAAAAGATGCTCTCTTTTCCAAGTGTTCATTGTTTATCCAGAAAAACCATAATTCCTTGATAGCTCAACCTCATTACAACCATAAAAGACCTTTTGATCCATATTGACCATGAGCATGTTTAGGAATTAGAAACGACTATCAATCTTAGTTGTTCAACTGTGGTCAAAACATTGAGGGAAACAGTACCCGTGAGCATGAGAGAAATTCCTTGGTTTATCATTTATTGCTTTAATTGCTACTTTTGAAAAAGTTCAATTGTTGATTGTGATCTGTTTTTGATTGAGGATTGGTAACATCTCTTGATTCTGATTTTTTCTGATATTTGGAAAGTGACTTCTTGCCTAACAAAGAGATGATGTAAATTTTTCCTTGTAGTTGTTTATGAGAATTGTACATGAGGGTGATTTGATTTTGATTGCAAAAGGTATCTTGCTTGAGGAGAAGCAATAAGTTAGTTGGGGGTATTTGATAAGTGTAAATTATGTGATATTTTCCTATGTTTTTATTACACTTATCAAGGCTAAAATAATGATTTATGCCCCAAAATAATCCCTTTTTATGAATAATTTTAATAATTATAATTATTTGGTTTGAATTGAATTTGATGCTATTTTGATTAGAAATCTGTTATTTTGTGCAGATGTATGGAAGATTTGAAATAGAAGAGAAAATAGCATTAAATGGGGAGATTGTTTGCAGATTTGAAGTTTAAATGAGGACAAAATAAAGATAAGATCAGCAGCCATTTAAACAAAGGATCATGTGGATAACTTTCCCCAATTTGAATTCAAATTCAAATAAATACAAAATCAAGCCAGAAAATGGAAACAAGGAAAACCAATCAAGCAAAGGCAAGATCAGAAAGAGATCAAGTGGATAAATGAGGAATTGAAGAAAGTCTACAGCGTGTTTCACGCTTCACTTGCGCTTAGCGCAGGTGGAGCGCAACTTCCAGAGAGACACGCTTCATCTGCGCTTAGCGCAGGTGAAGCGCAAGTCACGCACTAGCTTTTTAAAATGCAAATACAGATTGATCTCTTCCTGATTTAGGTTAGGTTTTCCCTGTCTATAAATAGGACTTATTGTACAGAGGGGACGACGAAGAGGAGAGAGGCATAGAATAGAAAGATAGACGCACAAGGATTGAAGAAGGTGACAGATTCTTCAGTGGTTTGTGATGGCTACCATGAGTAGCTAAGCTCTCCAGTAGGATTGGATGTAGTGGATTCAATACCCAAGTGTATGTGAATTCTCTTATTTTTAATTATAAATCTGTGTTTTTAATTATATCGGTACTTTTATGTTGTTCTTAATGCATTACTTCCGCGCGTGCGCCGGAGTCGTAAGCTAGTGATAAGGATAACACATAATGAGATTTCCGGCTAGTATTAGAGTTTAGGGGAGCCTAGACATAGGAAACCTAACCTCTGATTACTAAAAGAACTCGTTAATTATATGGAAATATAGGTGGAATCTGATGATTGAATTGTTTTGGTGAGTGGCAGCCCGTTCATAGGAGCATCTATAGGAACATATAGTTAATTGATAGTAACATAATTGAAAGTTAATTGTATGTGAGGGATAAACGGGATCTTGTGATTGATGGGGTAGTGACAACCCTTGAATGAAGAGTGTTTATAGGGAAGTACAATTAATGGACGATTCAAACAAACGGAACAATAATTAATTAATTAAGAGTTTAATGAGCCGAGGGTAATTTGTCGCTTGGGAGAGCCTGCATGGATTATCTTTGAGTGATAGGCTACTAGTGACTCGAGGTTTTATCAATTCAGTTTGGCTAAGGTATAATTAATAACAAATTTATAATTAAAAGAAGGGATTCACATACATAAGGGGTGCGAAGAAGCGAAGTCCAATCCTAATCCAAGTAAATCTATCTTCCCTTATTTTATTGCTTACTTTTCTTTTTGCCATTTAAAATTCATCACATCAATCATTCTCTTAAAAGTTGCTCACTTGGTAATTCGATCACTAAAACCTTGCAAGTGAACCGCTCCCTGTGGATACGATACTTTATACTTACTATTATACTGCTGAACTTTTGGTACGCTTGCTAGAATTTCATCAGATACTAATATTGATATGTTGAAATATTTGGAGGTGTATCTGAGATTGATCATTGAGCCTGCATTCTCATGACAATAGCAACCTGATATTAAGATCTTTGCATTACATGCATGAATTGCATGAAGATTTGGATGCGAAATTAAATTGTTTGACTTACCTTATTATTACTTGTACCTGCGTGATTAGTGTTATACTGTTGTAGGATTAGATGATTGCCTTAACTCTTTATTACTTTCTATTAGTATGATTTTCATTACTTTCTCTCACCCCTTTTGCCTACATTTGTTTGTATTTCTCTATATGGTTTTGTGCCTTTAGTTTGCTCGAAGAATGCCAATCTTTGCGAGGATCCATATGACATGGACACATGAGGCCCTTTGGGCCTATGATGCTGACAGGGAGGAGATACGTTACAGAGGGTGGCTGAATCTGTTCATCTACCACCCTTCTCGTCATCGAGCAGCTGCCCCATTACCTTTTAGGATTCCTTTAGAATTGACTTTTTCCGTAACTCCTGATTTTTTTAGAGAGGCACCTCAACCACCTGCTTCACCACCCCAGCAATCTTCACAAGGTTCTAGGGTAGTCCCCTCTAGAGAGCGCATGTACTTTAGGCGTCGTGTATTTGCGGTCCGTACTTGGCCTTTTCCTCGTCCAGAACACGCAAGCAGTTCTCAACCCATTTTTGGGGACCCTGACGATGAAGAAGAGGACCCTGAGGAAGAAGAGCCAGAGAATAAGCCTGTGGCTAGGTCAGATGATGCGGGTGGTTACTGATGTTGGCAGTGGGGGACCCGAGGATCCTTGAAGAGTGCTAGTGCTGGTGGATGGGGTGTGTATAGGGGATATATATATATATATATATATTATATATATATATATATATATATCTTATGTTTTGAGGGTGACATGGTACAACTTTGACATGTTAGATGTGGCTTCTTTTTGGGACACTGTCCTTGTGTATATCTTTTTGTATGAAGTCACCTACTGGCATACACCATCTACCTGTAATAGCAGTTTAATGATTTCACCTCAGTTGATCATCCTTAACTTCCATTTTTGTATATGGGTTCTAATCCTTATGATGCAAAGTTGTAATTATAATGACTATGACATGACCAGCTAATGACATCGTCGGTTTTATGTTTTCCTTACCTAGTGCATTTTATTTATTTAAGTTCGATCAAAAACAATTCCTCATCTTTATAACCTCTTGTAAATTTGCACAATTATGATTCGATACAAATGTCGTTACTTGTAAGGTCACTGTTGTGTACCAAGGGTGTCACACCAACTAAACAAAGTCTATAAAGAAAAAGGTACCAACTACATCTAAGATTAAGTTAAGACTAATGGAAACAAAAGCATTATCAGACAAAGTGATGGGAGAAGAACTCTATAATCCATATTTACCAGAGTATAAGCCACTTGGTTAGCCTCTCAAAATGTGTGTTGCCAACGATGAATCCAGTCTTTACCATCCAAGGAAAGGATCTGATGAACTAAAGAAGCATGAACATGAGAAGGAAGACACTTGTTCTTTATATGTCACATAACAAATTAGGAGTTAGCTTCCACCATGATTTTTCATTTTCCCTGTTCCCAGGCAATTTCTAGACCATGCAAAATGCCTTTGAGTTCTATTTACGCAATATAGTAGTCCCTAAGTTGATAAGAACATGCCTTAACAAAACACCCTCTATAATCATGAAAGATGCTTGCATAGGTTGATGTCCAAGACGCTGAAAAAAAAAAGAAGCATTCAAGTTCAACTTCAATCACCCTTTAGGACAGGGAACTTAGGTGATCCATTTCTACCCACCCTCACTATATATCCATAGGGATTGATTTACCTACTTCGTTCAACATTCTCCAAATTTGCTTCTCTCACAAGTTGTTTTTCTCACTAACTTGAGACCTTCACACTTCTCCATTCAGACTCCTCTCCACTTAAATAAGTGGTACATCAAGTGGGTTCTTAATTTTGGGTCTTTCTCCATATAGGAAGGGAGCCTAATACCTAACATCAATCTCTTGATTGGTTTTATATTTTATGCACATTTGCTTAATTTCAGGTTAGCTTCTAGTCAAATGCTATCTTTTATTTATACATTGAGATGGCGTCTTTAGGTGCTATCCGGTGAATAACATAATTCTAAAAATTTGGTTTAACTTGTTTCAGCATAACAAGGATAAAATCCATGCATAATAAATGCATCATGCTGATTTTGAATAATTCATATATTTAAGGATTATTATGTTATTTAGGGATTACTATGTTATTCTTAATAATTTTAAGATCTTCTCTTATTTTAGAGATCTCTTACTATGTTATTTAGGATTTCCTATGTAGTTTAATTTCATTAGGATTAAAAACAGGAGAAATTCAGAGGGGGGATTCAGTAAAAAAAAACAGGAGAAATTCAGAGGGGGATTCAGTAAAAAAAAACACAGCAAAAACACACGGATCAATTTATTCCTCCTCTACTCAAAATCACCACAATGAGTTTTCTATGGCAGCCACAATGAAAGCAATTCCCTAAACCAACTATCACCCCTGCAACAATTAACCCATCACCTCCATCCACACATACAGTAACCAAATCAGTGAGGAGAGAAAATAGAAAAGAAGCAGAGAAAAAAAAGAGGAATAGAGAAGGGCTCAGGCCGCTGTGGGCGGCTGCGTCCCACCGCCGCAGCCTACCGTTGCAGAGTCGCGTCATCATGCGGGCAACACTGCATCCTCGTCCAGCCAACGCCGAAGCGCCCCCTGTCCTTGTCTCCGGCGCGGATGCGTCGTTCCCCTGTCGTCTCCGCCGCGAAACGCGGCTGGGCATCACTGTTCCGCCCTTCTGCTCGAGCCACCGCTCACCGCTGCTACCCCACCGGACCATACCCTTAGCAGCGAGCCCACCTGTGCTAGCATCTCCGTCGGCCTCTGTGTAGCCGCCGTCGTGGGTGGCCTGCCCTCCATGCCCACCTCTTTGGCTTTCCCTCTCCTTCCCCAAATTGGGTAAACCCTACCTTTCATTTTCTCTTGCAGCCCTAACTGAGAAATGGCCCTTTTGAGTTCTGATGATTACTACCCTTTTTTTTACTTCTTTTGTTTCTATTCTAATTTATTTGCTGTTGAAATATATGATGTTTGGGCCAATTTTGTTTTGTGAAGCCCGTTACTCTTTTTTTCTTTCTTTTGCATTTCTGAGGTTGGGCCAGTGATGGTATACTGAGGCCCAACCCTTTTTATTTTAATGTGTGTCAATTATTTTGTGATTATTTATCTCTTCTTTGTAAATTCTTTTAGATCCATCATCTTGAATTTCTTTTAAATATTTAGAAATATTTATTTAACATTTGTAAATATAAATATTTTTTTAATTTCCTATCTTGTAAATAATTGATCATTTGTAATTTTAATTATGTGTACATGTAAATATTAGTTGATTTAATTTATCCTTTCTATCATTGACATTAATAGAATAGCATTTCTATCTTTTAAGGTCACCCAAATTAAAAGGAACTATTGAGTATAGTCATTTACTAGCTCAACAGTCTGCTCTTTTGTAAATAAGAAAACATTTTTTAAATGGGTTCGTTTATAAAAAATTACGTTAATTGAATAGGCATTTCTATCAATAACGTAAAAAAGGATAAAATATTGAGTATAGCCATTTGTTAACTCAATAATGCGGAATTTCAAAGCTTCTCTCAAAAAATGTTTTCTTCTCAAAATAAATGACGTTTATTGAATAGCATTTCTATCAATAAATGTCGTCTGGACAATTTCAAGGATTTGTTGTATAGCCATTTGCTAGCATCAACTCTGCTAAAAATAAACTCATTTTTTTCTTTGAATTAAAAACACTTCCAAAATCAATTTCGTCATTTTCCTTTATTTTCAAAAATTAAAAAATCAATTTCTTTCAAAAACAAAATCAATCTTGTCTCCAACACGTTTTTAGAACTATGTGACTTTGATTTCTCCATTGCATCTGGGGATACGTAGGAGCGGGAACCGGACCCGTCAAGCCAAAATAAACAAAAAAATGTTTTTCCTCTTTTAATCCAAATACAATTCTTTTTAACTTAGGTTGTTTATTTAAAAAATACAAAAAATAGAAAAATAGAAAAAACAACAAAAATAATTTTCATTTTCATAAAAGGGTAAAATGAATATTTTCAAAGTTAACAAGTTTTGCACAATTAATTAGAGGTAACCGTTTTTTTAAACGGATGTTGTAGGGTGCTAATACCTTTTCTCTACGCATAAATGACTCCCGAACCCAAATCTAGTTTTGAAGACCATTTTCTTTTAAAGGGTTTTTCCAAATGTTTTCCCTTAAAATAAACTTGGTGGCGACTCCATTGAAACTCAATTTTTCCAATATGTTTCGCCGACCCGGTCGTGGCCCCGGTCGCGACAGCTGGCGACTCCACTGGGGATTTCGAGAGTCAAGCCTATTAATTAATTGTGCAAAATTGCTAACGTTTTATGTTTGTTATACCCTCTTTCCTTTGTTGTATATATCTTATTGTAAATACTTTTTCTTATCTCTTTGTGAACTCCATTGTACATATTTTCCTGTTGTAAATATTTGCTTCAAACTTAGGTTAGAAGACTATTATTTGTGTACATATTTGTTATCTGTCTCTCTTGCAGCTGAGGTAGTTTGTAGGTTTCTATGTTCTAAGCAGACACTTCACTGTCGGTTTCCTCGCACAACTTTGGCTCTATACCCGAGCTTGTGCAAGCTAAGGCATAGGAGGTGTTTCAACAAATGTTTGAGGGGCTTGATGCCCACGTGACATTAGTTGATTCACCACTCAGATTGTTACCCGGTATCCTGGATTTGTTATATTGAGAGGGATTATCCCTACGTATGACTGATTCACGAGCTGGGTCCTTGTCAATGTGATAAGGGCAATCTGGGAACCATAATTTCTAGAGGTCTAGATTTGTCCCTAAATCTGTTCACTGGTAGTTGACTGTAGCTTCCAACCTAATTAGGGGTTTGTCTGACCATGAAATTATCAAAGCCTAGGACCCGCCTTTAGGAACAATAAGAGCATTCATCTCCTCATTCTTTAAATGTTTTGTCCCCACTTTTCTTTGTACAAATTTAACCATCTCTTCTCATTCTTTTGCATTAAAAATGAAAAAAAAATATTTCCATTTGTGATTTTCACTTCTTGTTTTTTCTTTGTACAAAATTTTAACCATCTCTTCTCATTCTTTTGCATTAAAAAAAAATATTTCCATTTGTGATTTTCACTTCTTGTTTCTCCTCAGCTTGGATTCCATGCATCCTCCTGTTGCATCTTTCAAAATTGAAAACTGAAAATGAAAAAAGCAAAGTGAAAATATTCAGGTTTCGAAATAACATTTCCCAAATACATTTGTTTGCAAGCTTCAAATTCTCACCATTGGGTCATAACACTTCAAAAAGCCTAACCTTACGCCAATTCTCAACTTGCCAGTGCCCAAATAATTATGCCACCACTCTTCTCAATCTCACCATGGGGTTTCGTACCCACTTGTCAAATTCATTTACCATGTACCCTCGTTTGATGGCTCTTTCCCTTAATCAAGCCCTTTCAAGTATCATTGTGAATACAAATCTTTTTAGATCCTTTCATGAAGATGATGGTTTGATGAGGAGGATAAGAAGAACAAAAGAAAGTTTGACCATGCTATTTTGGCTACATCTTGCTTACACGAAGAACTCAACTTGTCTCATTGTCTAATAAGTGTCACTTTCCTTCAAAAAGAAAAAGAAAAAAAGAAAGAAAGAAATGAAAAATAAAAAATAAAAATAAAGAAAGATGAAAAGGAGTAAAAAATGAGTAAATGCATCTTTCATGAAACTTTGTCTATAAATTAAACTTTTTGAAAGTAAGCAATCGGGATTTGAAATGAAGTTTGGCCTTGTTTCTTTATCCAACTGTTGAATAATATCCTTTGCTACCCACTTTGAGCCTAAAAAGAATTTTTCTTCAATTAACCCTGGACAAGGATCACCTCCACACTGGGGGCTGCTACAATGTGTTTCATCCAAGTCTCATGAATTATTTGTGATGTTACCCGTACAAGTTGTATTCCATTTTCACAAGTTATTCATTAAAAAAAAGAAAAGAAGAGTTGAAAATGTGAAAGAATCAAAATGAAAAAAGAAAGATGAAAATGATTGAGAAATGAAAGAAAGAAATGAAAATTGAAATTTGAAGAAAGTGAAAATGAATGTTGAGAACATCGCTTTAATTGAATTATCTGTTTCAAAATGTATCATTGTGCAGCAGATCTTTTGTCCCAATGAACCTTAAACACTCATTTTGGGCCTTAATATCATTTTCTTTCATAACCATTTAACCCTTGGCCACGTTACAAGCCCAATAAAGTCCATCCTGATCAAAGATTGATTGCTTTTATTTTCTTAATCTTTAATTTTGAGACAAAGCAACTTGATTAAGCTGCATTTGCTTGTACATTTGACTCCTGAGAAAAAAGAAAAAGAAAAAAAATGAAAAAATACAAAAGATGAAGGAAAAAGCGCACTTGCAACGGAAGCAATGTTAATTTTATTCATTGAGCATTTGAAGCAAGAATCATCAAAAGGACTTGAGTGCCATAGATGTCTTGAAGCTAAAATATGGGGGGCTCATCACATCAGGAGTATTTGACTGTCATGGGTATTTGAACCTTAAATTGGGGGCTCATTATTCCCCTCGCCAGAATTGTGCAAGTTTCCATCTCCTAGAGAAATCATGCTTCCATGCCTAACTTGGGGGCTAGATCCATATTTCACTTATACTTCCATGTCACAATGGAAAATTATCTGCCCTTCCCATACTCCTGCCCTTTGATCTCAAAAACCTTGAAAAGATTCTTTGTTTTTTCCCTTTCACCATAATACCACCCTTTGTCCATAAACAATTGAATGAGTGTTCTGACTCAACGGTGAAAAGAAAATTCATATCATTTTTGGGAATGTTGTTTTCTCCTGGAAATTTTCACATTTGATTTGAAATCCATGCCAAGTTTCTATGGAAGAATCAAGTTTTGAAATCCAGATTGTTGTCAAAATTTCCAACTTCATTTTTTACAAGCATTTTGCACCGACTGTTGGGCATTGTCCTAACCTTTGTTCTAGATGTTGAGTTGTCGAGTTATCATTTTAGGTAGTGTGATGCTCATGTATTCATTCTAGGTTTTGTGACGCCTAGTTCTTTTCTTTAGGGTATTGTGAAGCCCGCTAGACATTGTGACATCTACTGTCTTCTATCAAACTACCTGTGATCTTCCAGGTATTTTCCTTCCTCCTGATGGTTTTCCAAGAGTCTTATCAGTTTGACCTGATGGTTTTCCAGGTCCTTTCCCTTTCCTCCTGATGGTTTTCCAGGAGTTTTATCAGTTTGACCTGATGGTTTTCCAGGTCTTTTCCTTTCCTCCTGATGGTTTTCCAGGAGTTTTATCAGTTTGACCTGATGGTTTTCCAGGTCTTTTCCCTTTCCTCCCTGATGGTTTTCCAGGAGTTTATCAGCTTGACCTGATGGTTTTCCAGGTCCTTTTCCT
Source organism: Sesbania bispinosa (assembly GCA_026901365.1). Lineage (NCBI taxonomy): Eukaryota > Viridiplantae > Streptophyta > Magnoliopsida > Fabales > Fabaceae > Sesbania > Sesbania bispinosa. The sequence goes on along the minus strand of QLOH01000046.1, from coordinate 1,585,583 downwards.
TTCCTCCTGATGGTTTTCCAGGAGTCTTATCAGTTTGACCTGATGGTTTTCCAGGTCTTTCCTTTTCCTCCCGATGGTTTTCCAGGAGTTTTATCAATTTGACCTGATGGTTTTCCAGGTCTTTTCCCTTTCCTCCTGATGGTTTTCCAGGAGTTTTATCAGTTTGACCTGATGGTTTTCCAGGTCTTTTCCTTTTCCTCCTGATGGTTTTCCAGGAGTCTTATCAGTTTGACCTGATGGTTTTCCAGGTCTTTTTCCCTTTCCTCCTGATGGTTTTCCAGGAGTTTATCAGTTTGACCCGATGGTTTTCCAGGTCCTTTCCCTTTCCTCCTTATGGTTTTCCAGGAGTCTTATCAGTTTGACCTGATGGTTTTCCAGGTCCTTTCCCTTTCCTCCTGATGGTTTTCCAGGAGTTTTATCAGTTTGACCTGATGGTTTTCCAGGTCTTTTCCTTTTCCTCCTGATGGTTTTCCAGGAGTCTTATCAGTTTGACCTGATGGTTTTCCAGGTCTTTTCCCTTTCCTCCTGATGGTTTTCCAGGAGTCTTATCAGTTTGACCTGATGGTTTATCAGGTCTTTTTCGTTTCCTCCTGATGGTTTTCCAGGAGTTTTATCAGTTTGACCTGATGGTTTTCCATGTCTTTTCCCTTTCCTCATGATGGTTTTCCAGGAGTTTTATCAGTTTAACATGATGGTTTTCCAGGTCTTTTCCCTTTCCTCTTGATGGTTTTCCTGGTCTTTTCCCTTTCCTCCTAATGGTTTTCCAGGAGTCTTATCAGTTTGACTTGATGGTTTTCCAGGTCTTTTCCCTTTCCTCTTGATGGTTTTCCAGGAGTCTTATCAGTTTGACCTGATGGTTTGCAGGTCTTTTCCCTTTCCTCCTTATGGTTTTCCAGGAGTTTATCAGTTGACCTGATGGTTTTGCAGGTCTTTTCCCTTTCCTCCTGATGGTTTTCCAGGAGTTTATCAGTTTGACCTTATGGTTTTCCAGGTCTTTTCCCTTTTACTCCTGATGGTTTTCCAGGCGTCTTATCAGTTTGACCTGATGGTTTTCCAGGTCTTTTCCTTTTACTCCTGATGATTTTCCAGGAGTTTTATCAGTTTGACCTGATGGTTTTCCAGGTCTTTTCCCTTTCCTCCTGATGGTTTTCCAGGAGTCTTATCAGTTTGACCTGATGGTTTTCCAGGTTTTTTCCTTTTCCTCCTGATGGTTTTCCAGGTTTTTTCCTTTTCCTCCTGATGGTTTTCCAGAAGTTTTATCAGTTTGACCTGATGGTTTTCCAGGTCTTTTCCCTTTCCTCCTGATGGTTTTCTAGGAGTTTTATCAGTTTGACCTGATGGTTTTCCAGGTCTTTTCCCTTTCCTCATGATTGTTTTCCAGGCATCTTATCAGTTTGACCTGATGGTTCTCCAGGTCCTTTCTCTTTCTTTCTCGCACTTTCTCATTGACGCGCCTGTGATTTTCTAGGCTGTGTTTCCAAAGTTATCATGTGATTTGCCAGGGTTTTCATTTCGTGATTTACCAGGACTCCTATTAGGTTGCCTACGATTTTCTAGGCCTCCTTTCACATTTTTTCCTAATCGTATTTAGTCCGAAACAAAATTGGTTGCTTCTTTATTTTGCTTATTCTTTCGGTTCGAAAGAACAAGCAAAGGGGGCTGCTGTTAGCACCCAATTTTGTCCGGTGCTCTTGTTTTCCTTGTGTTTTTAATCCTTTGATTTTCATGTTATCCAAAATTAAAAAAAAATAGTTAAAATAAAAAATTGGAATGAATTAATTAATTAATTGGTTAATTAATTATTAATGGTTAATTAATTAATTGATTAATTAAACATTTAACCAAAAAAAAAAGGTTGTCAAACTCTTTCAAAATTTCCACACAGATCAATTTATTCCTCCTCTACACAAAATCACCACAATGAGTTTTCTATGGTAGCCACCATGAAAGGAATTCCCTAAACCAACTATCACCCTGCAACAATTAACCCATCACCTCCATCCACACATACAGTAACCAAATCAGTGAGGAGAAAATAGAAAAGAAGCAGAGAAAAAAAAGAGGAATAGAGAATGGCTCAGGCCGCCGTGGGCGGCCGCGTCCCACCGCCGCAGCCTACCGCTGCAAAGTCGCGTCATCATGCGGGCAACACTGCATTCTCGTCCAGCCAATGTCGTTGCTACCCCACCGGACCATACCCTTAGCAGCGAGCCCACCTGTGCTAGCATCTCCGTCGGCCTCTGTGTAGCCGCCGCCATGGGCGCCTTCCCCTCCATGCCCACCTCTTTGGCTCTCCCTCTCCTTCCCCAAATTGGGTAAACCCTAACCTTTCATTTTTCTCTTGCAGCCCTAACTGAGAAATGGCCCTTTTGAGTTCTGATGATTACTACCCCATTTTTTACTTCTTTGTTTCTATTCTAATTTATTTGCTGTTGAAATATATGATGTTTGGGCCAATTTGTTTTCTGAAGCCCGTTACTCTTTTTTTTTCTTTCTTTTGCATTTTTGAGGTTGGGCCAGTGATGGTATACTGAGGCCCAACCCTTTTTATTTTAATGTGTGTCAGTTATTTTGTGATTATTTATCTCTTCTTTGTAAATTCTTTTAGATCCATCATCTTGAATTTCCTTTAAATATTTAGAAATATTTATTTAACATTTGTAAATGTAAATATTTGTTTAATTTCCTATCTTGTAAATAATTGATCATTTGTAATTTTAATTATGTGTACATATAAATATTAGTTGATTTAATTTATCCTTTCTATCCTTGACGTTAATAGAATAACATTTCTATCTTTTAACGTCACCCAAATTAAAAGGAACTATTGAGTATAGTCATTTACTAGCTCAATAGTCCTGCCCGTTTGTAAATAAGAAAACATTTTTTTAAATGCGTTCGTTTATAAAAAATTACGTTAATTGAATAGCATTTCTATCAATAACGTAAAAAAGGATAAAATATTGAGTATAGCCATTTGCTAACTCAATAATGCGGAATTTCAAATCTTCTCTCAAAAATGTTTTCTTCTCAAAATAAATGACGTTTATTGAATAGCATTTCTATCAATAAATGTCGTCTGGACAATTTCAAGGATTCATTGTATAGCCATTTGCTAGCATCAACTCTGGTAAAAAATAAACTCCTTTTTTTTCTTTGAATTAAAAACACTTCCAAAATCAATTTCCTCATTTTCCTTTATTTTCAAAATTAAAAAATCAATTTCTTCAAAAACAAAATCAATCTTTGTCACCAACATGTTTTTAGAACTGCGTGGCTTTGATTTCTCCATTGCACCTGGGGATACGAAAGAGCGGGAACCGGACCCGTCAAGCCAAAATAAACAAAAAAATATTTTTTCCTCTTTAATCCAAATTCAATTCTTTTTAACTTAGGTTGTTTATTTAAAAATACAAAAAAAATAAAAATAGAAAAACAACAAAAATAATTTTCATTTTCATAAAAGGGTAAAATGAATATTTTCAAGTTAACAAGTTTTGCACAATTAATTAGAGGTAACCGTTTTTTTTAAACGGATGTTGTAGGGTGCTAATACCTTCCCTACGAATAAATGACTCCCAAACCCAAATCTGGTTTTGAAGACCATTTTCTTTTTAAAGGGTTTTTCCAAATGTTTTGCCTTAAAATAAACTTTGGTGGCGACTCCATTGAAACTCAATTTTTCCAATATGTTTCGCCGACCCGGTCGTGGCCCCGGTCGCGACACGACCCACTTACAACCAAACACAGGCAAGCGGAAGTTAGTATAATCCAATTCCCATATGTGATTAATGACCCCAAAATAGGACATATTTGCATAAACTGGATTTCTATCTTTTTCACTTGACATATGCAATGATTGGGCAATTAAAGTGACACCACTATTTTGAACCGTTGTTCTATCATAATGGTCCTTTGTGTAGAAAGTGTAGCCATTAATCATGTAGGCCTTGTAAGATATTACATGAAAACTTGGACCATATGCTAAAAATTTTACCCTAGTAGAGACTGAAGAACTATTGTGGTTCATGTCATGAAAAATCCTAGACTTAAACCATGTGATGAAGCTTCGATTGTGTTCTCTTGTGATCCAATTGTCTCCTCTATTAGGATTAGAGTGCCGAAGTATTTCCTTGTGAATTTCAACATACGGCTCTACCTCATCATCATTATGCAAGACATAAAGGTGTGCTTGAACTCATTCCTCTCTTTGAATACTTATGACTTCATTTGCCCCAATCCCTCCTAATTCTAAGCTTTTGTTGTGTCTAGAGGCCGTAAGCCCTATGGAGTTGACACCACTAAGGTATTCTGTGCAAAACTCAACAGCTTCTTCAACTATGTACCTTTCAACCATACAACCCTCAGGCCGACTGCGATTCTTAACATACCCTTTTAATATCTTCATGTATCGCTCAACCGGGTACATCCATCTCATATAAGCTGGTCCACACAATTGAGTCTCCCGAACCAGGTGAACTGTGAGATGAATCATTATGTCAAAAAAGACGGCGGAAAATACATTTCAAGCTCACACAGTGTGACCACTATCTGTCTTTGCAAAATGGGCAGCTTCCCAAGGTCAATCACCTTACTACAAATAGCTCTGAAGAAATGACACAGTTTAGTTATTGTAACACGCACTTTATTTGGAAGAATGGAGCGTATTGCAACCGGAAGTAAATGACCCATAAGAACATGACAATCATGAGACTTCACACCTTTCAATCTTTGTTCTTTCAGTGATACTAGATTTCTAATATTAGAGGAAAAACCCTCTGGAACTTTGACCCCCTGCAGGAACTTGCAAAAAGTAACTTTTTCTTTCTTGCTAAGAGTATAAGCCGCCGGGGGAAGATATGTACGTGATCCCCTTTTGTCTGGGACCAATTCTTTCCTTATACCCATTGCCAACAAGTCCCATCTTGTATTTATCCCATCCTTGGTTTTACCTTTGACATTCAGTAATGTGCCAATAACACTCTCGCACACATTTTTTTCCATATGCATCACATCAAGAAAATGTCTAACAAACAATGTCTTCCAATATGGCAACTAAAAAAAATAGACTTCTTTTTCCACCCTCCGGTAACGAGTTATCCAGCAAAAGGTTTGTCGAAGTTGTTGGTCAAGTTACCCATCTTTTCCCACAACTCCTCACCCGTCAATGGAGAAGGAGGCCTACCCTCTTCGGTGTTGCCATTGAATGATTTCTTCCATCCCCTATAACGATGAGATAAAGGCAAAAACTTACGATGACCTAGGAATACATTCTTCTTACAATGAGTCAAGCACGTCCAAGAAGTATTTTCATCACAAACAGGACATGCACACTGACCCTTTACACTATAGCCAGACAAATTACCATAGGCCGGGAAATCATTAATCGTTCCAAACAGCATCGCCCTCAACTGAAAATATTCTTCTTTGTAGCCATCATAGACATCTACTCCAGTATCCCACAATAGCTTCAAGTTTTCAATCAATGGTGCCAAGTACACATCTATATCATTACCCGGTTGTCTGGGTCCCGATATCAACATAGATAACATCATGTATTTGCGCTTCATACAAAGTCATGGAGGTAGATTATATATTATCAATACCACCGGCCATGTGTTATGAGTACTAGATTGGACACCATGCGGATTAATTCCATCTGTTGATAATGCAAGGCGAAGATTTCTTGCTTCCTCGCCAAAAGAGGGGTACTCATCATCTATTCTCCTCCACTGCGGAGAATCAGCGGGATGTCTCAACATGCCATCCTTGATTCGTTCATTTGCATGCCAAGTTAAGTTCTTTGCATCAATGACACTACGATACATCCTTCGAAACCTTGGTGTTATGGGAAAATACCAAACCACCTTTGCTGGTGTAGTCTCTTTCTTATAACGAGGCACATTGCATTTAGGACACACACTTAATGATGCATTCTCATTTCTGAACAAAATGCAATCATTGGGACAAGCATGTATCTTCTCATAGCTCATCCCAATAGAACATAACATCTTCTTTGCCTCATAAGTTCTGTTAGGTAGCACATTGTCCTCCAGTAACATCTCCTTCAACAATGTGAGTAACTCTGTGAAACTCTTGTCAGACCATCCATTTGTTGCTTTTAATTATACAACTTCAACACAGCTGACAACCTAGTGTACTTGGTGCGCCCATTGTACAGTGGCTTCTCAGCATCACTAGCTAGGGTATCAAACATTTGGGGACAATCTCTGAGGTCCTCTTCAACAACCTTTCGAATCTCGTCAATTTTGTCACAATCCTCCCACCCGGTCCCAAAGTCATCATCACTTGGTTCAACATTGACATTATTCTCTCCCATACCACTATGCTCACTCCTAATCTCACCATGAAATGTCCAACATGTGTAACTCTGATCAATTCCAAAACAGAAAAGATGGTTCCTCAACTCTGATTCACTAACTTGCTTAGAACAAAAACATTTTGTACAAGGACACACAATTCTGCTAGGATTTGTTGCATGGTCAATGACAAACTTTATAAACATCTCCACTCCTTCCTCATACTCATTTGTCAAACGGTTTGCAAACATCCAAGAACGATCCATATTCTATCAACATAACATGAAATCATTTATAATTAACTCGAAAAGTATATATGACATTCTTTAGATATAATGACTAACTACATGCTTAATTAACACCTATAACATACTAACTAACAAAGGTTGAGGTTCCTATCTTATCTATATTTGTCAAATTCGTATCATATTATTTTATGACTATTGTTCCTAGTCTATGAAAATTTCAGCAGCATTTCCCCTTGGTTCTCCAAGCACACACAACATAACCTATGAGTTTTATTTCACATAGATTATATATGCATGAACTCGGAGAACAAGAGGAAAAACGTACTGAAATGAATCATAGACCAAAACATACAAATCATAAAGTAATATATTTAATACGAATTTACAAATCTAGACTGTCCAAACATGGACAATTTAAGAATAAATTGTATATTATGTCAGTCATAATATACAATTTCTTCTTAAACAGGAAACTAAGGTTAATGCATGTACATACAAATAACCAAATAATTATAGTTGAAAGAAAAAGGATAATATGATAAAGGATATACCTGATTAAAGTCAATCACCAATAAGCAGTGTTGAATTATAACCAGTTAGGAAACTATACCTGAAAAAAAAAGTCAAGTCATAAAATTTACTAGTTAAAAAAATTAATAGTCCTAAAAATTTGAGCAGCATTTCATCTATTTCTTTAACATTCCCATAATTAAGGAAAAATAATTTTAACTCTAAACCACCAGCTATCAGTCCAAAAGAGATCAATATGAGTAATATATATTTATATAACATTACTAAATGCATATGTAGTATGTACTTCATTTATTTAACATTCTCAAATTTATAAAACACATTTTTAACTCCAACCAACAACAATTTCTTCCAAAAGTGTTCAATAATAATATGTACACATAATTAATTTTCATATACAAATTTCAATGTTATTTAAACTTACTAACACAATCACAGTGCAGATAGTAAAACAGTGGGTGCAGATAGCAAAACAGCATGTTCAGAAAAAAAAAAGGGTGCACAAGCAACAAAAAAGGTGCAGAAGCAAAAAATGTGTAGGGTAGGGTTTCCCTTACCCTTAGTGGCCGCGAAATGGAGAGTGTGGGGAAGGGAAGCCGCCGCGCCGAAATGGTAGGTTGAGGACGGTGAGGGAAGCTTGCTCACTTCTACGCACTTGCTCACGGTGAGGGAAGGAGGAGAGGTGACGGCGGAGAAGGAGAGGAGTTGTTCATGGTGAAGGAAGACCGTGCACTTGACGGAGGGAGACCGAGGGAGACGAACGACGGAGGGAACGGAGGAGGAGGACGGTCGTGGAGCTCGAAGGAGGGAACGGAGAAGATTGAAGATGAAGGAGAATGGAAGGGTTTAGAGAGAGAGAGAGACACAGTGTGAGAACGCGGGAGAGAATGGAGCAAAGGGTTCATTAATTTCTGCTGCAAAAAAACAGTTTTCATAAATTTAATCAGAAAAGAGGGCGCTCCACTGGAGCGCCCTGAAAAATTAAACAGAAAAAAAAGGAGGGCGCTCCATGGAGCACCCTCTATAACAGAGAAAAAAAATAGCAAAGAGGGCGCTCCCCGGGAGCGTCGTGAAATAAAATATTAATATTCATGGAGGGCGCTCCCTGGGAGCGCCCTCATTTCCAGACATTAAAAAAAATTAATATTATTGGAGGGCGCTCCATGGAGCACCTTCCTTTCATCAGAATTAAACAAAAATAAATACGCTGGGAACGAGGGCACTCCTGCAAAAAGAAAAAATAATATTGATAATCACCAGAAGTGTATGTTAAAAAAAAACAATATTGATAACAAGGGCGCACAGATGGAGCGCCCTCTATTTTACCTATAAGGGCGCTCCCGCCCAAATTTTAAGCGCTCTGGTTTTAAAACGATTGTTTTAGACGCTAATCAACATGGGAGCGCCCTAAAGACAGTGCTCTAATATCCTAAATTTGGCATAGTGAATGTTCTTATCCAAGAACAACAATATAAAGCTACAATATTCCTATAACATGCAAGCTATACTATTCCAATAGCATGCTTTCAATCACTCCAAAATATGTAATTTTTTGTCATTACGGCTGATCTCATTGACATTACAATCGGTGGCTTGATTTAATATGTAAACAATTATACGCTATATATCAAATACTCGTGTTTGAAGCTATTTAACGTAAATCCAAACATGTTGAGTAAAGTCACGATTATAATGTGATTTTGGGTAAACACACAAAATACTTTGATACAATATCACAAAACTAATGAAAAACGGTTGAGTAAAGTCACGTGATGCTCTTCATACGTTGGGCATTGTATGAATGACGATGACTAGGGATGGCACCCGCGCGGGGCGGGGGCGGGGATACCTCCCCGCTCCCCGTCCCCGCCTCCCATTTTGTCCCCATCCCTGATCCCCACCTCGGGGTAATTTTCTCCTCCATCCCCATTCCCCACATACCCACGGCTCCCCACGGGGACCCCATAATTATAAAAATAAATAAAAAATATAACATAAATAATAAAATTAGTAAAAAATAATATAAAATAATTAGAAATTTAATTTTAGTTTTAAAATTAGGATAATATAAGATAAAAATTATATATATTATATTATAGTATATTATATATATCATATAAATAAAATATATATATATATGTGGTGGGGCAGGGAGCATGATCCCCCGTCCCCATTCCCAAATCTGTCTCGGGGGGATTTTAGTCCCCGTCCCCATCCCCACGGGAGAAAATTCGCCATCCTCGGGACCCCATATGGGGCAGTCCCCGCGGATATCTCCACTTGCAGTACAAAATTATCATCCCTAATATGACGTGATATCAAAGCATTGCTCTTGAAAATTGAATTAAGCTAATTAACTAGTGACGAAAAACAAGTAAACATATCTACCTGGAAACACGAATATTTTGACACGTGGAGATATGAGGTCAATGGTTGACCGGTTGTATGAAGTAAAGTAATTGTTGGATAGGGACAAACTTAACCTTGTCCTTAATTAACCTTAAATTTTTTCATGTTTTATTTATTTGATGATAGATTTAGCAAAGGGGCGGAATTTGTCATGTTGCCAACCTTTCAAAACCATCATAATATTTGCAGAGCAAACAAAAAAGGGAAATGCTAAAATGAAACCAATAAATGTATCAACTTGCAAGTGCAAACCTAGGGAGGGAACCGGAAAAAATTCTCAGTAAGTAGAAGTTTTTTTACTAAATGGGAGTAGAAGCAATTTTTTTAAGTCTTGCTACTTGGGTCTTTCAACTCAAGTACTTGCACGATGGAAAAGAAATTAAAAGATAGAAAAAAAAAAGAAAAAGTACCTTCATAAAGTAAGAAAGATGGAAAACAAATAACAAAATTACATGAGAGAAATAGAGAACAATTAATGATAGCATAATCACGTGATTCACGTCACTATTTTAGTTTTTCTAAAAAAAATTACATGTTTTTTTTTCTATTATTTTATGAGCTTTTCAATTTAATTTTAATTTAATATAAATTTTTTATTGATTGTGTCTAAACATGGTTAGCTTTGTGTCTGTACTAGTGTCCCACCCATGCGATTCATGGTATTATTATTAAAACAGATTGTTTATACTAAATATTATAAAATATTTAATTTAATTAATATAAATATGTAAACTTTAGAAAATGATAATGATAAGTGATTTTTTTATATTAAAATTTATAATTATTTATATAGAAATAATTAAAAATATTAAAACATAGAAAATTTATTTGAAACAATAAATTTTAAACATTAATAATTATAAATGCAAAATCTACCATATCATATTATTTATATATTTTTAAATATTTCTTTATACACTATATTTTTTATCAAATTATAACGTTTAAAAATATAATCATATATAAGAATCTTAAGTCTTTGTCGAGACTACACCCTAGATATAGCAACATATAATTGACCATGAGAAAAAATGATTTTTGGTAAATAAACACCAACGTGTGACAATGTCTAGCTTTGGCTTTTATTAATGGTCACAACTCATTTATTTTACACTTTTTTCATACCTAATATTTTCCTATATTTTTTCCCTTTCTATCACAGTAAAATATAAAAAACAAATATTAGGAAGAATGTATAACTCTACCAACCTAACCCATAGCAAGATTACTTTATCTCTTAATCTATAAATTATCATGAACACCAAATATAATTTTCACGTTTATCAAAAAATACTCTAAATATAAACTACTCTATCTTTATTTTTGTACTTCCCATAACTCATTCACATGCACTTTTCACGTCCTAAAAATTGGTTGTTAAAATTTAGTAATTAAAAAAACTAAGGATATTTTTTTCAAAATTCTTTATTATACACTTTCTTTTATACTTTATTTGTCTTAAAAATATCTTTTTTTTCTTATGTACCACGTTTTCACCTTATTTCTCTTATTTCCTTTCTATCTCTTACTTACATACACCTCTCATACACTAAAAATGAGGTATAAATGTTTTACACTTTCTTTTATACATAATTTTTTTATCTCTTTATTATATTAATTATCACATTTTATCATCTTAATTTTTTATCTTTATTTTGCTTTACTACACTTAACATTAGAGCTGTCAAAGTGAGCCAACCCGGCTCACCCGGGTTGGCTCACCACGGGTTAGGCTAAAATGAGCCGAGCCGGGTTGGCTCACTTTTCTGGTGAGCTGAAAAAATATCAACCCGGCTCGACCCACCGCGGGTTGGTGGGTTAGGTGGGCTGGCTCGCCTAACTTAAAAAATAATAAAAATAATAAAAAATATAAAAAATATAAAAAATGTAAAAATGACTTGAAAAATATATAAATTAAATAAAAATTAAAAAGTGAGTCAACCCACCTCAACTCTGCTCGAACCCACTTTGGCTCGCGAGTTAAGTGGGTCGACCCACTTTTGACCCGTGAAAATGTGAGCCTATATTTTACCAACCCAACCCACCGGTGAGCCGGGTTGGGTCGGGTTGGCTCACCGAGCTCAACCCAAATTGACACATCTACTTAACATACCCCAAAAAATAAGATATCAACATATTAATATTTTAAAAAAAATTAATATTATTTTCTACACTTACCACACCCTAAAATTGAGATATCAAAGTTTTACACTCTATTTTGCATACCAGTTTTTATGTCTATGTTGATTTCCTATCATATAAATCACCATATTTTCCATCTTATCTTTTTTCATTTTATTTATTTTTCTTTTTATCTCATTTTTTTCTACACTTATCACACGCTAAAAGTAAGGTGTCAAAGTTGCAATACCCTTAAAAAAATAGGATGATTTTTTTCACACTCATTTATTTTACACTTTTTTTCACACCTAATATTTTCCTATTTTTTTTTCTCTTCTGTCACAGTAAAATATAAGAAACAAATATTAGGAACAATTTATAACTCTACCAACCTAACTCATAGCAATACTACTCTATCTCTTAATCTATGGATTATCATGAACACCAAATATAGTCTTCATGTTTATCAAAATACTCTAAATAGAAACTACTCTATACATCATTTTTTTATCTCTCTATTACATCAATTATCACATTTTCATCATCTTAATTTTTTATCTTTATTTTTCTTACTACACTTAACATACCCCAAAAAAATAAGATATCAACGTATTAATATATTATTTTAAAAAAATAATAATAATATTTTATACACTTACGACACCCTAAAATTGAGATATCAAAGTTTTACATTCTATTTCGCACATAATTTTTTATGTCTATGTTCGTTTTCTATCATATAAATTACCATATTTTCCATCTTACCTCTTTTAATTTTATTTATTTTTCTTTTTATCTCTTTCGTTTTTAAACTTATCACACCCTAAAAATAAAATGTCAAAGTTGCAATACCCTTTAAAAAATTGGATTTTTTTCACACTCATTTATTTTACACTTTTTTCACACATAATATTTTCCTATATTTTTTCTTTTCTACCACAGTAAAATATAAAAAATAAATATTGGGAACAATGTATAACTCTACCAACCTAACCCATAGGAAGATTACTCTATCTCTTAATCTACAAATTATCATGAACACCAAATATAATTTTTACGTTTATCAAAAAAATACTCTAAATAGAAACTACTCTATTACTCTATATCCTACCTATAAACTATAATGATACAAAAAAAAAAACCCTCTCAAATGAACAGTAGAAAAAAAATCTTCTAGATTGTAATAGCATAGATAGATTACCATATTTTCCATCTTATATCTTTTCATTTTATTTATTTTTCATTTTATCTCTTTCTTTTTTACACTTATCACACCCTAAAAGTAAGATGGCAAAGTTTCAATACCCTTTAAAAAATAGGATGATTTTTTTCACACTCATTTATTTTACACTTGTTTCATGCCTAATATTTTCCTATTTCTTTTCTATCACAGTAAAATATAAAAAACAAATATTGGGAACAATGTATAACTCTACCAACCTAACCCATAGCAAGACTACTCTATCTCTTAATCTATAAATTATCATGAACACCAAATATAGTTTTTACGTTTATAAAAAAAATATCCTAAATAGAAACTACTCTATTACTCTATATCCTACCTATAAACTATAATGATACCAAAAAAAATCAGAAGACTATCATATCCAAAAAAAAAGTGCCATTGCCATAATATGGCCTTATGCATGCAGCAGCTCCAATAACCCTAAGGTCAAAACAATTGTCATTTGTACTAATCACATTAAGTGATATGTTGTGCCGGTTTAAAGGTCAAATCAAGACAAAAAAAAATGTGCCCTGCAGTGAACAGTGAAAAAAAGTCCTCAAATGTAATAGTATAGATAAAAAATACTCTGGTTATATCACTATAGAGCTGTTAAAACGGGCAGGCCGAGCTAAAAAATCCGACAAAAATTTGATTCTGTAAAATTAAAGCCCGAGCTTGGTCCTATGCGGATAACGGACTTGTGCGGGCCGACACAGTTAAAATCTAATTATTAAAAAATATGGTTCATTAAAAATATAAAGAATTACATTTTTATAAAACTATGAAAATATTACAATAGTTATAAAAAATATTAAAATAAAATTTTATATACATGGAACAACTGGGACTCAAATAATTAAGTAAACTATAAGAAAAGAAAATATTAAAGATGAAAACCTAAATGAAAGAAAATATTAAATATAGGACGTTGTCAATATAAAAAATATAGGACGTTGTCTAAAAAAGAAAAAACTTAAAAGAGACTCAAATAGTTAAACTATAAGGAATAATATCTGATTTACACCGTAAAATGAAATTCTAGATCCCTTTTTATTTTTTAATGATCAATTACATTTAAAGTGAATGACATCAATAATAATCAATAACATGTTTCTAAACTTAAGTACACCACGTATCAACATGCTTGAGGGCACGTTCAGCAACCTGACTAGCATGGTGTAAGGATCATCTCCAGCCTTTCCTGCCTCTCCAGCCAACATTAGTTACGGAATAACTACATAATAACCGTAAAATGAAATTTTAGATCCCTTTTTATTTTTTAATGATCAATTACATTTAAAGTGAATGACATCAATAATAATCAATAACATGTTTCTAAACTTAAGTACACCACGTATCAACATGCTTGAGGGCACGTTCAGCAACCTGACTAGCATGGTGTAAGGATCATCTCCAGCCTTTCCTGCCTCTCCAGCCAACATTAGTTACGGAATAACTACGGATTATTCTGTAGTTATTCCGTAGCTAATGTTAGCTGAAGAGGCAAGAGAGACCGAAGAGAATCCGGATCCTCTAGCGTGAGGGCACGTTTAGTGCCTGTCTTTCCACTTTTCTTATTTTTATTATTCCTCTCCCTCTTTCTACATCTTTCTATTTTGAAGTCTCTTTTTCATCTTTCTATATTTTTTATTTTCTAGGCAATTATTATTTTTATTGGGTGGTTATTGGTTAATAGAAACCATAAATCAGTAAATCAGGATATAAAATATGGGTATAATGGGAATGGAAATGTGGAAATCAAAAACTCTCGTACTCTCTTTGTATATAGTATAGATTATTTACCTATCTCCACTAATGGGTACTTTTGTCAAAAAATAATTAATGCAAGGGACAACTTAAAAGGGTTCTTATAAAAAGAACGAAGAGCAATTCTCCAAAAGATTCTTATAAATAGGACCAGAGGCATAACCTTTTTTTACTATTATGTCCTTATTGATGATTGATTTTTAACCTTAATAAATTGACTTATTTAACTATAAAATTGAGGGCAAAATAAGATATTATAGTCATTGAAGAAAAACTATTAAACATTGATGAAATTTGGAAAATATTTAAATCTTTAAAATACAGAAAAATAAAAGAAAAGATTTAATTGCAGGACTAAATATAAATAAAATTAAAAAAATTGAAATTGTACATTAATATGAATAAAAGAGATAAAAAATTAAACTTTAGGTATATTTATATTTGAGAATTTGAAGAAAAAGGAGAGTAGGATAATTTTTTATTTTCAATTAATATTTTATATTTTAATATAATTTAAATATTACAAAAATAAAATAATGTATTAACATAAACTTAATATTCTAAACTTTAAAAAAATTCTAATCTTTTATTTATTTTTTAAAAAACTTATATAGTTTTTTAATTTTAAAATAAAAATTACCCTTTCACATTTCCCTCCACACCCATCAAATAATAATAATAAAAAAATTTCACCACCTTTACGTCCCACATTATCTGTCAGTCTGTCACCCTCTCCCCGGAAAAATTTCAATTATGCAGACCTACTATTCTATTAAAAAATTATGGCACGCGTGACTATTTTTTTCTATTGTAATTTTTCTTAAGAAAATAAAAAGAATCTCTTAAATTAAGATAAATTATTATGGAAAAATAAAAAAAAAATAATATATTCATACAATAAAAACATGCAACAATTCATATAATATATTTTTTTTCTCTATCCCTTTCCATCATATCACCTATCACATCTCATATTTCTTTCTATTTTATTTTATCTCTATATCTTTTTATGTAAATATTATTATTATACAAATAATATATATATATATATATATAAATTCTCTCACACTCCAAATTCATTTCATATTTGTTTTTATTTCTTATAATATCAATATCCTTCACCTTTTTTTCTTATTTTTATAGTTTTTCCACAACCATCCGGTGGAGTTATCATCCAATCCAAGTCCTTACAAAATTTTGGATCACATTAATCTTTAATATTCTACTATTAAACAATTTTTTTTTTTAAGTAAGGATCAAAGTATGTGATCCTTTTTGAGTCAAAAAAAGTAAAAATATGTGATCCTTTTCCTTCGTGCTTCAAAGTTCAAAGTCCCTGTTTCGTTGTTCCACATCTCAGTCACTATCTGCTCTTCCTTCCTCCTTTTCAGAACCGATCATGGGCGAAGAAGACCCTTCAGCCACCACCACCCCAACCACCACCACCGCCACCACCACATCCCCAAAAAAGCTTACCCTTGTCCCTTTAATATTCCTCATCTATTTTGAAGTAGCAGGTGGTCCCTACGGTGAAGAGCCTGCAGTTCAAGCTGCAGGTCCTCTTTTGGCCCTTCTTGGTTTCCTCATATTCCCTTTCATTTGGAGTATCCCTGAAGCTCTCATAACCGCCGAGTTAACCACCGCTTTTCCCGGTAACGGCGGTTTTGTCTTATGGGCCGAACGGGCTTTCGGCCCATTGTGGGGCTCATTAATGGGTACTTGGAAATTCCTCAGTGGTGTCATCAATATTGCAGCTTTCCCTGTTCTCTGTATTGATTATGTCCAGAAAATCTTCCCTGTTTTTGACTCTGGCTGGCCTCGTTATGTTGCTATTCTGGGTTCAACTCTTGCTCTTTCTTTTCTCAACTACACTGGTTTAACAATTGTTGGGTATGTTGCTGTGGTGCTAGCTGTTGTTTCTCTCTCTCCTTTCATATTAATGTCTGTTATTGCGATCCCTAAGATTCATCCTCGTAGGTGGGTTAGTTTGGGCCAAAAGGGTGTCAAGAAAGACTGGAACTTGTTCTTTAATACTCTGTTTTGGAACTTGAATTTCTGGGACAATGTTAGTACTTTAGCTGGGGAAGTTGATAGACCTCAAAAGACTTTTCCTTTGGCTCTTTTAGTTGCTGTGGTTTTCACTTGTGTTTCTTACTTGATCCCACTCTTTGCTGTTACTGGATCTGTTTCTGTGGATCAGAGTGAATGGGAAACTGGGTTTCATGCTCAAGCTGCTGAAATGATTGCTGGTAAGTGGTTGAAAATTTGGATTGAGTTTGGAGCAGTTTTGTCAGCAATTGGACTTTTTGAAGCACAATTGAGTAGCAGTGCTTATCAGATCTTGGGTATGGCAGACATTGGGATTTTGCCTAAGTTTTTTGGGGTTAGGTCTAAATGGTTCAATACACCTTGGTTGGGAATTTTGGTGTCTACTTTAATAACAATTGGAGTTTCTTATATGAACTTCACAGAGATTATTTCCTCTGCAAATTTTTGTATAGTTTGGGCATGTTGTTGGAATTTGCTGCATTTCTTTGGTTGAGATGGAAGTCACCATTGGTGAAGAGACCTTACAGGATTCCAATGAAGTTGCCATTGCTTGTGGTGATGTGTTTGATACCATCTGGGTTTTTGATATTAATAATGGTTATAGCTACCAAGACTGTTTATTTGGTTAGTGGTGTGATGACTGTGGCTGGGATTGGTTTTTTCTTCTTCATAAAACTCTGCAGGACAAAGAAGTGGGCAGAGTTCAGTGTTAATGAGGCTGAAGAATTTGGCCTTGAAAGGGTTGTTGATATATGATTTAGTTCATAAGTCTTTTCAATGTATACTGTAGTAGACTAGTAGCGTTACATCTACATGGACAAATAAAACAGTTAAATATGTTTTAGCCTATTAAAATAAAGTGAATTTTGATTTTAATTTTTCATTTATTTTTTTATTGATTTTAATATTTTATTTTTAAAATTCACATAATTTTAATTCTTATCGATTTAGTATAGTTAGGCATTTACAATTTTGGTTCCTCTATTTTTTTCATTTATAATTTTTTATTTATATTTTGGTCTCTGAAAATATATTTTTAATCCTTCAAAATATATTTTGGTGCTTATATTTTCACATTTATCAAAGGTTGTATTTATATATAGTTAGGCTACATTAATTTTTTCCTCTTGTATTTAAATATAACCAACGCGACAAATTACCTGAATAAGTTATTATATGACCAGTTCACTAGTCGATAGGGGTGGGAATCAGGTAGGCCAGACCGAGCTTTACATAAACAGGCCAGACCTGATTCTAAATTTTAAAGCCTGAGCCTGGCCTTTTACCTGTGATAGGCTTTAATTAGTACCTAGGTCTGGTTCGTTTAAAGGCCTGTTAAGCCTACGAGCCTATTTAAAAGCCTACATGTGATGAAGGCCAGTAAAAAAGCCTAAAGCCTATATATATTCTTGGCTAATAGGCTGGCATGCCTACAAGTCTATTTAAAAGCCTATCTATAATATTCAAATCAGCAATATGGCAACAATTTAAAGGAGAAACACCTTCATTGCTCTCATTTGGAGAATACATTTCAAAGACCTATTTCATTATAAATTAAAAAAAAAACAAAATTAGGATGATAACAGAATTATACCTTCATTTGGAAGACGTATTTCATTATAAATTAAAAAAACAAAATTAAAATAAGCGATAAAATGAACTATGGTGATAACAGATTAACAGTACAGGAAAAGGCATAAAAAATCATTTTAGATGAGCAAGACAAAAGTAGCTTCCAAAGTATATTATAAGCAGTTCATAGCATAATGCCAAATACAATATACAATAATTATTTTAAAGAAAGGTTTCTGGCAAATAAGAATGCGGGTAACATGATCAGGTTAAAGAAAATGTGCAATGAACACATACACAATCAGAAACCGAAATATCACATTCTCTCAGTACTTATGGAGCATCTATAAAATTTTCTGAGGAAGAATTAATCTTCTGTACATAACTTTTCTTGCACTGCAAATTTAAACATTCAATTACAATCAACCATTCAACTCAACTCAACAATGTGACCTTCCAAAACAAGTTGACCAAACAAATTAGACCGAGAAAATTCCAAAGAATACAGAATAAGGCAATGACCTCAGCAAAAGGTAGCGAAGCAAAAGACAAGTCTACTCAAAACAGAACTTACCTTATGGAGTGCAAAACAGAATGGACGGACGACGACGGAGGCGGAGACTTGAGCAACGGAGGCAGAGACTTGAGCAACGGAGGCAGAGGCGGAGGCGGAGGCGGAGGCAGAGACTTGAGCGACGGGGGCAGAGGCACAGAGCGCGGAGGCGGCGACAGAGTCAAAGAGACTTGAGAGATAGATATGGAAAGGGATCTAGGGTTTAGCTTAGTTTTAGACTTTTAGTCTTGCTGTTACTGATTATTAGTAAAAAAAGGTTTTAAAAGAATAAAATTAAAAATATATTATAATAAAATAATTTTATAAAAAATAATATGTAAATATAAATAAATAATTATAATAATAAAATATTATTATATTTATGCAGGCCGTCTGATAGGCTAAACATGCTTTTTTACCTACCTGAGCCTGGCTTGTTTATATAAACAAACTTTATAAAAAGCCTAGACCTATCTTTCTAATAAACAAGCTAAGCCAGGCCAGGCCAGGTCAGACTTTAATCAGGTCAGGTAGTAGGCCCCTACTAGGCGGCCTACCTGACTCCCACCCTACTAGTCGATTTGGCAATTCTAGTCCAAGTATTATGGAATGGAGACGGTTGGCTCATTGTTTGTAACTACTAACTAGTGTAGTAAGTTTAACTTAATATATTTATTATTTTTCAACTTATCTATTACTTTAATTTAAACCAAATCTGATTGGAGAGAGTGAGAGAGAAGTTTGAAATTATTGAAGAATTCGATTCTTCCAAATTGTAGAGATATATAAAACAACACATGGCTATAGAGGAGAAAAAAAAATTATTTCCCCTATGCAAGGGATGACGTTAAGATTTATTTCCTCACAATTAAAGTAGATTCTCTTTTCTATATGTAATTCCATTATACTCCCTCGTGTTCTTTTGTAAGTCGCATTTAATTGAATTATGCATTGATTAAAATTAGTTAATTTTGTTGGACTTTTAAAAAAGATTTTGACTTTCTAGTTTTATCTTTATTTAATATTATTAATTAACTCCTCTATCATTTCATAGTTAAAAATACATTAAAAGTAAATAAAAAAAATGATAATAAATATTTTCTTAAAATTATAAAATACCTTATAAAAATAATCACAAAAATTTATAAAAAAAACACCTTATTAAAAGGCAAGGATGGAGTATAATTTTGATGGTATTTTTTAATCACATTTTACTAAAGTAGATAGTACGATAAAAGAACTATAAATAAAGAAAGTACTGCATTAAAAAGTAATACAGACATTGAAAATTTTATATTCATATTTTGTGGAAAATTTATTTGAACAATATTTTTTGTTACAAAAGAATGATTTAAGATTGCGTAAAGTGATCGATACTGTTATATCATAATGTCAGACAACTTTTGTAAAAGTACTACAACATTTATGACCTTAGACCATAGCTAAAAATCGTGGTCGCAGGCATTAAAACTGTGGCCTAAATGTTTAGGCCACGGTTTCTTAGCCGTCCTTTCTGCGTCCGTGACCTATTCCTATAGGCCACAATTTTTCACCTTCAGCCACACTTTTTTACAATCGTAGTGGTCTATTCTATTAAGAATAAACCATGGTTTTCGTGAGCACTTTTAGGCCACGGTTTTTGTTTTCAGGGTTTAGACCACAGTTTTATGCGTGTGGCTATATGTGTAAACAACGGTTTTCCAGGTGTGGACATATATTTTATACCACACTTTATAAGCGTGGAGAATAAAGATAAACATCAGCCATCAATTTTAGGCTATAATTATATAACTGTGGCCTATACATTTTATGCCACAGTTTTTAAATGTAATCTTTTAATTTTTATTTAATTAGGCTATAATTATATAATCGTGACCTATACATTTTAAGCCACAGTTTTTAGATGTAATCTTTTAATTTTTATTTAAGTATGACCACACCATATATGTAAAAATTATCAATTTTAAGTTTAGGTAACGATACTTTTATAGGATTATTTATTTAATCTACATTTATATGAATGTCATTTATTAATTATAATATTTAATTATTTAATTATATATATAATCGCATACTATATATATAGTACAATGACTAAATATAAATAAAATCAACAATTTAACCTATAAATTGTTATAAATATATATATATATATATAATAAATACTTAATTTAAAATATTCCAAAAGATGCATAAAAACACTTGTATATATTTTTTGTCATTTGTATAAACTCTCAAAATATAGAAAATTGACAAAAACATATCTAATCGATAAAATAGCTCTCTATCTCTCAAATTCAACCAATAACATCCAATTAATTAAGAATATTAACTTCCAAGACATTCCATCATGAATATCATTCTTCTTCCACATCTTCAAAATGATCTTCATCCTCGGTTATAACCTATAATTATGAAAACAAAAAATATACAATTTTATAAGTAGTAATAAATTATAAGTTAGCATTTCATATAAATAATTAATAGATCGATACTATAAACCAGATCCATCTTGATGAATTCACATGCATTCTGATGCTGCCAGTCCAGCAAGGTAGGACTGCATAATGTTAAGTATGTGTGATTTAGGCATAAAACATAGCAGATGACCTCAACCTTCAAGTCTGTAATACAGACACACATAACTGAAAAAGGGTACAATAAAAAGTATTGAATATATTATATTATGGAAGACCAACCTGGATAAACTCAGGGCACATATAAGGTGTGTCTGGTTTTTCTCTGTCTCGACGTGTATACAAGGGGGTGTCTCACTGGACACATTTCTAAAGGGAACAAAGCAAGTTCCTTTAAACTAAACAAAAAGAATGTGTTCCAGCAATTACCTACTAGCAAGGTCCAATTACATATTTGGAGCAACCCACATAAATTCCAACCTATAATAAAAGAAAGAGGTTAATAATAATAATAAAAAAATTCGAACATCTTTACTACAACATTATTATTACACTTTAATTTAAAAAACTATGATAAATACCTTATACCAACAGAGTTAGAATCTCATCCGTAATCATTGACTAATTTAACTTACAAAAACCAACGCAATCAAATAAATATAACTAACAAGTATCATAAAGCTTAAGTTAAGAAATATATAATTTACTTTTTAATTATTTAAAAAATAAGTATCAAATGATCTTTTTATTAAATACTTTTTACTTTTTATGTTTTTTTAAACACTAATCATCTTTCTGTTGAAACTTTTGCATTTATTTTAATGAAATTTATTTAGCATAAAGTAGCTTTTGATGGGAATGAATTACTTGGTATCATAGTTTATTCATTTCGTTGAATGAATTGCAGGAGTGAACTTGGTTTCATAGGTTATTTAGTAGTACAACAGAGATAATGTATTAAAAAAAATAAAACAAGCAATGACTTATTGCCCCTGAAATGAAATGTCATCCTGAAAGTAATTGTTAAATAATAATAAATAAATAATACATTATATAGTTAAAGAAGAAGCCATTGTAGAGGGTGCACACCTGCACATCCTGAAAGTAATAGCCAACGAAATTTTAGTAGTTTTGAAAATTGATATTGGAGAGGGTGCACACCTGTATTGAGGTTTCAGCAGCTACTAGATTTTGATATTTTATCAATATGGCCCTGTAGTTTACATCAATGTGAAGATTTGTAAAATCAAGTAGGGAACTTCCTAAAAGGTCCAAAAAAAAAAAATGAAACTATCAACAGGGAAGGAGCTCTCTTTAAACTGTCCAACTTCAAAACACAGTGAAAACCAAAACTACTGCAACAAAAGTTTTTTCAATATAAAGCCTTTTTTTGGAAGGATGTTGGTGTGGCCCGGTTGCTTTTTGTGAGCATTTCAATAGACTATACTCTATTGCTACTAACAAAGATGTTTTAGTGGCTGATTTGTTGGGTTGGAGGAATGGTGCTTTTGAATGGAATTGGTGTTGGAGAAGAAGTCTTTTTCAATGGGAGGTTGAACAATTAGCTCTTTTGCAAGCTGAATTAAATTCACTAGAATTTTAGGTTGATCATAAAGACAGGTGGAGTTGGAAGGAATCTATGGAGGAGACTTACACAGTTAAATCTGCCTATCAAGCTCTCATCAATGATAGCATCTTCGCTAAGATTCCATATTGGCAGTTTCTTTGGTCAAGACTAGTGCCTTCAAAAGTTACTGGGTATACTTGGAAAGCTATACTTGATCGAATATCGTCAAAGCAAAACTTAATTAAAAGAAATGTGCTTACATCCAATGTTGGAGGGTGTGTTTGGTGTGGTGAAGGACTTGAAACAACATCTCACCTACTGTTTGAATGTGATTTTGCTCATCATATTTGGATGTCTTGCTTGAAATGGTTTGGTTATTCTGCTGTGTTATCTAATTCTGCCCATGTTAATTTTGCTCACTTTGTGGGGCTCCCCTCTTGTTCTAATAGGAGCCGTCTTTGTTGGTCTACGGTTTGGCTAGAAACAATTTGGTCTTTGTGCCTTGCTAGGAATGATTTCATTTTTTCTACTAAATAGATATCAGGTGCTGAACTGCTTGACCTCATCAAGATAAGGTCTTGGAATTGGTTAAATCAAGGGATCCATCCTTTGATTACCCTTTCTCCTTATGGGCTAATTTTCCAGCATCTTGTATCTTTTTAAATTGACGTCTCATGCTCTGTTATGTTATTGTGGGCATTGTTTGTAACGTCCTAATTTCTAAATTTCAGAACTATTTCCTGTTGGAAGCACTAATTCTAAATTTCGGAAATTATTTCGCGCATTTCGATATCGATCAGAATTAACATAGTTGCTTACGTCGTCCAACAATTACATAAGCCATAAAAATACACATGACAGGGATACAACGTAATAACTATACATGAGTAGGCCACTTGGCTCAAATATAACCAAAGTAGAGAAAGTACAGGATATAGCTATACATGCGTCTTGAATAACAACAACAAGCCAGAAGATACACATGTACCATTCTATCCTATCCAAAATACCAAATAGTCATGTTTATACAAAAGTACTAAATACATAGTTCATAGAAAAACATAAGTCCAACATAATAGCAACAAGCCCCCTACTGGCCTCCATGGCTTGAACGTGGTCCCTGCACATCTGAAATGTAAATTCTCGCAGAGTGGGGTGAGACCAACGTCCCAGTGAGGTAACAAAAGCATGCAAGTGTAGGGATTAACAGGTTCATGACATGAAATTAGAAAGATAAGCATAATGAATTCTTCAAGCATAATCATAACAACCATGACATTAATAATAATCCTCAAATGCTTAACCTCGTACCATGGGTTCCCTTTTCCTTAGGCTAGACTGAGCTCAAACTAACAGGGACCGTCGTCCCTGAAGGTCGGAAGACCTTACCCACCATTACCAGAAGGTCCACGGGCCAAAATACCCCAAAACCTTTCTTTGAACATGATTCAAGTGAGGAATGTAAGACATCATTACTATACATGTTGGTCATGAGAGAAAACATAATAACAATTCATACTATTCACATTCCATACCCTAACATCTACTAGGGCACCTATTAGGGCAAGATTCATTTCCACAAATACATCACATATACAATCTAATCAATAATCAACATCATACAAGTAAAAGAAAGGGAAAGAGGAAGTGGGATCATTCAAGAGTTATCTTACATAGAAGTGAGTGTGTGGTTACACTCACCTTAAAGTGGTTGATGAATTGAGAAGGAAGAAGGTTGGGGATGAGGAGAACCAAAGAAAGGCTTGATTTTGGGGTTGAGAAACTTCCTTGAGCTTCAATGGAGTTCTCTCTCACTAGAATCTCTCTCTCTTTCTCTAAAAGGTGGAAGAAGGGAAAGGAAAACGTAATGAAAATGAACCCTAATAAAAGCTTTTAAGAGCTGTAAGTGAACTCTCGCTCAAGCGAGAACAACTCGCTTGAGCGAGATGCTCGGGGTCTGATTCTTCTCATCATTCTCGCTTGGGTGAGAGGCTTCTCGCCTGAGCGAGAATCGACCCAAAAATGACCCCTCTCTGGAAGATTCTCACTTAAGCAAGAACCATTTCGCTCAAGCGAAAAACATCCAGAGAGCACTCTAAAAATTCCCATGTGTCTCGCTTGGGCGAGACCCTCTCGCTCAAGCGAGATATGCAGAAACCCATTTTTCCCATTTTTACTGCATAATTCGCTCAAGCGAGCCCATTCTCGCTTGAGCGAGAACACTTAAATCTGATTTTCTTGCCTAAGGTTTTTAATCCTCTTCTAATCGATTCATTACCTTATTCTTGATTATTAACATGAGAATTTATTGTCCTATAACCTTTCATTAATCATCGGGATGTTACATTGTTCCTCTGATCTGCCTTGCTAATATATATGGAGTTGTGCTAATTCTACCTTGGATATGCTCTTCCTAGTGGTTTCTACTACTGTTTCTTGGAGTATTGCAAGTGGGCATAACTTAATTACATATTTTGGTGGCTTTGTCTTTGTATCCAGGGGTTACTTTAATTGTTAGCTTGTGTTTTTTCATTTGTTTTTTTATTGGTGGTATTAATTGGGCCATGTCTTAGTTGGTTGAAGCTGTAATGGTGTCTGTTTTTTGGTATTTTGCTTCCTTGGCTACTTGGCTGGACTTTGTATTAGGTTGGGGTACCCCTTGTACTCCTCTTAATATATTTTTTGCTTATAAAAAAAATTTGTTGTTACATATTAAGAAACAATGAGCTATCATTTTAAATTTGAATTTAACTTTTATTTATTTTTAAGTATAAAAGGTGTTTATCAATTATTTTAATTATATTTTAAATAAGGCTTAAATATGTTTTTAGTCCCTATAAATATAGGTCATTTTATTTTAGTCCCTGTAATTTTTTATTTTTTTTGGTTTTTCATCCCTAAAAATTTTTTCGTTAGTCTTTTTGGTCCCTGCTGTTAACTTTTAGCTGATGTGGCAAACGGAGTGCCACATCAGCATGCCATATGTGTTATTTCTGCCCAACTTAAATTTATTTTTAGTCTCTGTAAATATGATTAATTTGATTTTAGTCCCTACAATTTTTTTTTTGGTTTTTTACCTCAATTTCATCCCAATCAAACATCCCAGTGTTCTTTTGCTTCCACTGCATTGTTACACTTGAAATTCTGGAACTTCTCGTGGGTTTTAAAAAATAAATTTTTTATGTATTCAATTATTTGAAATTTCAAAACTCTTGGATTCACTGTATATAGGGAAAAAACTCGTAACGACATTTTTTTCTCTACAATTCTTTTTATTCTGTCTATTGACTGACAAAACTTTCATTTAATTTACAATTACAAACATTTTTTTGTTAATCAGCACAAATCTCATTAAGTTACAGGTTAATAGACATATATCAAATGAGAATTTTGTTGGTCAATAAACAGAAAAAAAAAAGAATTAGTAGAAAAAAAAAGGTCTTTACAGGTTTTCCCCCATTTATAGAGTAAATCAAAATGCATTGAAATTTCAAATAATTGAATACATAAAGAATTTATTTCATTGAACCCAGGAGTAGTTTAAGAATTTCAAGTGCAACAATGCAGTATAAGCAAAAGTATACTGATGTTGGATAAGGATGAGATAGAGGTGAAAAATAAAAACAAATTATAGAGGTGAAAATTAAAAAAAAATTATAGGGACTAAAAACAAAATGACATATTTATAGGGACTAAAAACAAAATGAACATATTTATAGGGACTAAAAATAAATTTAAACTAGGCATAAACAACACATGCATGTGGCAGGCTGATGTTGCACTCTGTTAGCCACATAAGCTTAAAGTTAATAGTAGGGACCAAAAAGACTAACGAAAAATTTTGTAGGGATGAAAAACCAAAATAGTTTTTTACAGGGACTAAAAATAAAATGATTAATATTTATATATGGACTAAAAACATCCTTCAAATAATATAGTAATATGAAATGAAATTGTGGGACAAAATGAAAAGATGATACTTAACTTGTTCTCTGAAATCTCAACTTAGAAGGAAAAATGAAGAGATGATACTCAACCTGCTCTATGAAATCTCTTCACAACTTTGTGAGGGAATGAGACTGAGCAGAGAGAGTAGGAGGGGGAGGATGGGGGAATAAGGAAAAGTAAACAAATCCCGCGAAGAAGTCGATTTCAAACTTCAAATAAAAAAAAGGAGAAATGAGGCGAATTAGGAAGAAAACGATGTGAAATTTGTCTCATGAAATAATCCTTCATAAGGATGAAGTAAAAAATTAAATTTATTTAAAGATAATCAAAATTCAAATATTTTCTCATTTTTAATTAAAATAAAAAATGTTGAACACAAATAGGATAGAAATATACTTAGTCAAAATTTTCCCATTTTTAATTAATGTGACAGAAAAAGAAAAGAAAAAAAAAAGTGTGAATGTGTAAGGTACTGCACATAAAATTGGTGATTATAACAGATGTTCGACACATTCATAACTAACAATAAAGATAATAATAAAGATTAAAAATATAACATAAATTTTTCATAAGAATGAAATTAAAAATAAAAATTTTACAGCAAAGAAAATCAAAATTAAAATATTTTATAGAAATGTAAAATTATTTTTCCCAATAAATTAAGGTGTGTACTGAACTTGTAAACATTTTTTTAGAAAAAATAAACTATTTTTCAAAAAGCAAACTCAGCTTTATAGAAAATGATAAATAAATAAATTATTATTAATTTTAAAAAAATCAAATGCAATAAAATAAATTAATTTAATCGAGTTAATGGTGAAAAGATAATTAAAAACTTAGCAGATTGTAATAGTATAAAGAGATAGATAGATTAAACTGCAGCCGATATTTTTTAGTAGAAGTAGAAGACAAAACTGTAGTCAATGCAAATAAATTACCGGTGGCCCTGTCGGTTGTGATAAGAAACGAGTAAAAGAGCAAAAATACAAGTTTACTCTATCAATTTGGCATATATAAATCGATGTTACTTGTGTTATTAGTCTTAGAAAGTTTTTATCTGTACAAGTTGTCAATTGGTTAATAAATCTATGCTTTTGAAGACTATTTTGCATACACACACATATATATACCCAGAAAAAACTTAAAGCAACACAAGTATACATTTTTTATAGGCTAACTGAATAAAGTAAATAGCTGCTTTTGTCTCTGGTTTTGCTCTCAATAATGTCATGGTCGGTTGGAACTCTGTAATTTCAATGGAAGCGCACATCATTAAAACGTGCTCCCATAGATCATTTTCCAAACTAGAAAAAGGAGTAAACCATCAAAATGGTCCTCAAAAGATATGACATCGATTGTTTTAGTCTCTGCTAAAAATGAAATTGTAAAATAGTATCGGATAGATACTAGCGTCAATCAAATTAGTTCTTCCGTTAGTCTCAATTTATTAGACTTAACAGAGGCGTTGATATGACACGTTAATTGTAGAGTGCTCTAAAAAATTAAAATTCTTCAATAAGGTTTCTATACAGTCAATCTGAAAGATTGAAAACCCTTCAAAATAGTCCCTCATTTCCTAGCTAAAACGTCAAAATGAAAATAATTGATGGTAGACCTGTAAGTTCGCATGTCTCTGTTTATATATATTTATATTTCATTAGAGATATCCATGTTAAACCTCATTGTTGCATTGATTCTATTGTGAGAAAGTGAATCAAGACACACTGTCCCCCAACAGAAAGATCGAAGCGAGTGAATTTGTTATTTCGTTGGTAGATTAGATGCATTTTGCTGTATTACGGTGCAACTTCACTTTTAGGACAAGAGATTGTAAAAGTTACAAATATATAATTGATTTGGAGAGCTGGTAGAACTTTGTTTAGTTTTCAAAGTTTTGATTTTATATATTTTGAGCTACTACCTCCGTTGCTATTTAATTGTTCATTTTGACTAAAAACACACATATTAAGAAATGTAATTATTTCTCTTATTTTCATGGAAATAATTTTTAAACTTTCTATTTTACCCTTTTATCTTTGTTACTGCTATTGGCTCTCATTAGCTTTCAATAGTGAGTTATTTATTAACATAAAGGTAAAATGGAAAAAAATGTATTTATTAATGCATTAGGTTTATAAGTGGACAATTAAACTAGAACAAATTTTTTCTTTGAAAATGAACAATTAAATAGGTATGGAGGTAGTATTAATAACGTATAATGTATTTTTATTATCAAATGTCGTGTTATCATTTGCAATTACAAATATTATAATATGTTTTACAATGAATGAAAATTCAATTACTATTATATTTCGGTATTGTATTGATTGATTAAAATATAAAAAGTATACATTGAACTATAATTAAACTATGTATTTAAATATGTATATGTATAGCAAAACATATATAATGCTATGCATTCATGTGTTTAATTAACCACACATGGGGTAGCCAGGGGATGGTAGGAGCCATGATCCCCCAAAAATTTTAAATTGTTTTATTAATTATATGAGTCCCGTATAATATATTTCATGATCTATTACTTCTGTCCTCCTAAATATTTTGAGAATTCTTTAGTATTAGGTACTTATTTATGATTCTGTTGCTATTTATCTCTATTTTTTTTAAAAAAATAAGTTTTAACTTTTTATTATTTATTTTTTTATATTAATTATTTTATCTTATTTAGAGATGATAAGATAATATTCAAAATTACATATAAGATTTGAAAAGAAATATTGCTTATAAAAAATATTTGATTAGAAATATTAGTTTATAAAAAATAAAAAAGGGAAGCATATGAGCATTTCAAAGAATAGGAAAGAAGGGAGAAAATATCATTAGGTAACATAATATAACATTAAAAAGATTTTATATTATTTGAATCTGTTTTTCAGAATTACATTATAAGAAAAACTAAAAATTTGATTTACAATTATTTGAATTAAATAGAAGATTTAACGAAAAGATAGTTGAACTTCTTATACTCAGTCCAACTTTAGATTCCAAAGACTCTTTGAAATCATTTGATATTGAATAAATTTGCCAAATTGATAGACTTATTTATTTGTTTTTCTCTCATCTTTTCACAAACGCCTTTTTCTTTTCTCTCGATTTGTCTCGCCTGTTGCTTCTTCTTTCGCACGTTTTGCTTTGCTCGCGCTCATGGTGATCGAGTATAATGTTGAGACTTGAGTTGAGAGCTATAAAACAGTTCAATTTTTGTGCTCTCTCTCTTCGTTGAGGTTTCTCACTGTCAGTTTTATCTCTCCATTAGGTTTACAACTACTCAACTTGATTGCGATTTCTCTCACTCTCTCTTCATCTGTTTTGATTTTTTCATTTTTGAATTGTTTTCCATTTCTCCTCAAGTATGTTTGTGATTTCTTATTATTTAAGTTGATGTTCATGTTCATGTTTGGGATTTGAATTGGAGGAGTTTGTCAAATTTAGGAATTGAATTGCAGGTTCATATTCTTGGCTTCGGCAATTTGCCATGCTTCACTTTAACCATCCTCTTGCTATGTTCATAGTAGCTTTCGCACATAAATAGCAAATTTCCATGGGTTTTGATAAACAGAATAAATGTTATTTTGGATTATGTACTGATGTTAGCAGTGTTGCAGGCCTAAGTGAGGAATTCTTGTTCTATGTTCTCTGTTCTCTTACTTCTCTTTATTCCCTTCAAAGTAATTTTGCTTCCCTAATCCCAATGTATCGCATTTTCTGTATAGTCTTGTGGCTGATGTTGTTCTATGTTAATTTTTTTATTTCTATTCTACTACAATCGGTGATAAACAAGACGGTTGCATCTTATATGGCCATGGGTAACACATTGGGAATTCTGTTTTGGATTTTCTTAAACAAAATTCATGAATTAATAGCTTCTCCTTGCAGGAATAACTCACATATGATTGAGAGGAGAGAATCTCGATTTGTGGCTACAAGTGTAAGTGATCATGAGAGGGATGGGGAAGGTGCACCATTCGTGGCTACAATTGTAAGGGCAGAGAGAGAACCATATAGGGTTAGAGATGGGGAAGGTGCATCATTATATCCTTTTGATCGAAGAGCTGGACTTGCTAGACTAGCAATGAGAGCCTTGCCTCCTATTAAAATCTTTAGAGGAGAAAACACTATGGGGTACTATATGTGATTGTCCTATTTGCAAGGAAGAATTCAAGAATGGGGAGTTGATTCAACCTTTTAGAGTGTGCCTACATGAATTCCATTCGTCTTGCATTAACTCTTGGTTACATGGTGGAAACATTACTTGTCCTGTTTGCCGTAGGAATTTGCTAGCAACTAATCTCTCCTTAAGGTACGTATGATATGAAGGTTGTGTTGTTTTATGTTTGTTCTGTTTTGAGTGAATGAAGATACATTATATACCTTGAGGTAACAACTAATCTCTCTTCACTTAGTAATTTTGGATTGTGTGCAGTTGTTTGTGCATTTTTACTGTGAATAAGTACAATTATAATGCAAAGTTTGAAATGATGAAGAAAATATTTGAAAAGCTTCTATTAGGGGAAGACATGCTCGCACAGCACTGCAGTTACAATATCAAAAGATTTGCTCCCAATAAGGTTTCTTGACACCCTCATTCTTAGGCTTTGATAAAAAGAAAAAACTAGCAATTAGAGCTATCATTGGATAGAAATTACTCCATTATGTCTTGGCCATTAGTCTTTTATTTCGATGTATGATATTATAGTAGATTTCCTCCAACTTTTTTTAGAGTCTTAACTTTAGGTTTTGTTTTCATTTTCCTCAATCTGTTTCATTATGGAGATCCTTTTCCACAAAAGGTTACCTGAAAACCTTCTTTCACTAAATAATTCTTTTGGAAATGCCATTTCTATGTGTTTTTTTAAGATCTTAGTACATGGTGATTCTTTCCTCCTAAAATAATTTCTTAATGATATCTTTTACCTAAACACTATGAATTATACTCCCATTATGCTCCTGATTGAGCTCTATTATGTCTCTTTTTAATCCATTAGGATGAGATAAAATAGATCTACCTCTCCACCTTTAATATTTTGATGCTATTGCAATTTTCTTTTGCTTTGACTGCTTAGAATTTGAACTATTTTAGCAAAGTTGTATCCTATGTATCATAAAATTTTTTGCTACTTTTATATCTTGTTAGCTGTTACCTTGTCAATACAAGAATTTCCTCGTATCATTTTTAGCTAAGCAACAACTAATTAACTGTTGATTGACTACCAATATATTTTCCTAAAACTAAAATGACGTAGTTATTAGCCAGAGCCATTTGCAATGATGAAATAGAATAATGGTTTACATTTATCAGAACCCCACACATACTCTCTCAAATCAGAACCCACACACACACACTTATCGTGGTTAATTTACGTTTGGCACAGTCAGTGAGAGACAAAGAATGATGCAGAGAATTCGGCCCCTGTAGTTTTAGGGGTGAAAATTTCGTTCAATGGCTACCTCACCTGACATGTGTTTGAAAAGTATTGAAAGTTGAAAATGGCCTGTTCTATTTTACTTTATTTTCATTATCCTTTCTGTTTGGTTGGATTGCATGACCTTTGAATTTAAATTTTAACTGAATGAAAGTTTGCTTTGAAGATAATTTTTGTTAAAAATAAGTAATCTCTGTATGATGTGTATGAGCACGGTTTACCGGGTAATGTCGCGTTTAACTGAAATAGTTAACATGAAATTTATATTCCTTTGCAATTTATCAAAAAGGATTATTATATAATCCAATGAGAAAATTATTAAAACTTAAAAGTTTAAAACAAATATAATGACTCATAACAAATAGTAAAACATATCAGAAATAGCTCGTTTGTTCAAATAAAATAATAGCTCGTTTGTGTCAATAATATTATCATATTTAAGTAACGTATCAAATTTTATTTCTTTCCAATATTCTTCAAAGAGACAGTTGTCAGAAACAATACAGGCTTTCTTGAAGAGCTAGATGAGCGCAAATTTTAATTTAATTTTTTATATATTAATTATAAATACCTTTATTGAAACATAAATTATTTTTTATTTATTTTTAAATTTAATATAATTTAATTTTAAAATATCCTTACAATACACAATTAGTTATTGAATTTTTTTTATCAACGAGGACATAAAAGATTTTCAGGCTTGACATGATGGGCATTAGCTTAAGTGCACTAACCTATGTGTTCTTAGTTCATATACTATTTTGGAAATAATTTCAACTGTTTGATTATGAAATCACCATAATCAATTTTGTATTTTATACTTATAAGTCTATTTTGTTATTTTATACTAGTTTATACTATTTTATTTTGCCAAAATAATACAATCAGTATGTAGAAGTCTATTTTGCTGATATACCATAATAAATCTATTTGTCTCCTGTCCCTATATATTTAAAATTTTCCCTTTATTTGGAGGAAGGTGCTTCGACTTAGCTCATCAGTTTTATTATCTTCTCCAATTTCTCCTGTTTCTGAGATAAATTGATTATTTTCCCTTGCATCTTTCTCTCTCTAATATGTATTTACTAACTGTACTGTTGTAGATTGACACCTTCAATGGATTCTACTATGAAAACTTCATTCCCTAACAAGAATTGTAAACCCAAAATATGGACTAAGAATTGGGTTGGCTGGTAAGTCATACAAAGGCTATATACTTTGAGGATGAAAATATTTTATTTGGGGTTCTATAATATAAGTTTTGTGTTGCTCGGTCTATAAGTACACTGGTTTTGGTAGTGCAATTCCTTGTAGTGTAAAAGAGAGAACACAAAAAGAAAAGAAGCAAAATGCTTAAGAGGTGGGAGACAAAATCATTGCACTGTTCCGAACCAGGTTACCTGATGCATCACGCACTTCAAGTTGTTCTGCAACCTACAATGGTTTTGTGGTGAGTGCATTTTATCTTCATTGCTCTATAGTCTATAGGTGATTTGCTCTTGGTCTCATTATAGTATGAGTTTCAATATGTAATTTTCTTTTATGAGCCAAAGTTAAATAATGATATGCTTTATTATTATAGTATCATTTTAGTTGGCTTCCCCAAAGTCTTAAACTGATTCAGCCACTAGGTATTTTTGTATTGTGAATATTTTTACTATATAGCTATTTATTCTTGTTGTTCAATTTTTTTGGTGTAAACCACAGGTATCCCCTATTACCAGGGGCAATCCTGTTCAAGGCTTAGTCACAGTTAAGGCTCTTCACCCCTCCCGAAGAATGTGTTTAATGGGGATTGAACCCGGGAGCTCTTCCCACAATCTCAGCCTGCGTTGCCAACTGAGTCAAAACTCTTTGGTCTTGTTGTTTAATTTAAATATTGTGTTAAATGCAAATCTACATTATTGCTGCTTAGGCTCTTATACTACAATGATAATTAGATCTGGTGAACCTTCCAGGTTATAGATTTATGACTTTCTAAACACTCTATTTGCATCTATTTCCAATAAGATTAGTTCGGTATTTGCATATAAAAATTCATAGTGTATTAACTTTGTTTCTTTGCATATAAAAATTCATAGTGTATTAACTTTGGTTCCAGTGGTACATACTTGATTCTCCTTAAGCAAGGTCTCGGGTTTGAGTCTTGTGGATATTCCTCGAATAGGATTGCCTTCCGTGGAGGATACCTGTGGTTAAACTAAAAACTATTATTTCTTATATATATGATCAAAGGTAGTATATCATTTGGTAAACTATTATTATAAGAATTTGTTTGATATTATTTTGGTTAAAATTTGTAGAGTAAAATTAAATTGGATTAGTTATAAAATAAATGAATGAATTATAATAAGCAACCAACTATGAATGATCTCCTGTCTAATTACTTAGCAAAGCAATTTATTATATTATGAAGTTGCTACAATTTGGCTGCGCACTAGCTAGCGATGGGGTAAGATATTGAATGTACATTTTAGCTAGGAAGCAGCTACAAAATTGTCATGGTAAGTTACCTGCAAATTAACTACTAAATAACTATGACATGTCCTAGCTAAATAGCTAGAAAATATAAAACTTGAATGTCAAATTGCTACCACTTTCATGTGGATTTGCTACAAAACTTTTAAAAGTTACTACGAAATAGCTACCAAATTATTTTGTAGCAAATTTGCTACTTAATTTATGCTACCACCGATTTTGTAGCAAATCTGCAGGTATTTCGTAGTAAAAGATTTCTGCTGCTATTTAACTACGAATTAGGTACAAATTTATTTGTAGCAATCTCAAATTTTCTTGTAGTGTAGGAATATATCTCATTATTTATCTATTTGGTTCCTTCATATATATGTAGTCCAAACCAAAAGTATGTTGTGAGGCTTATGAATTCGAAAGGAGATGCGTTATTCATACCATAAATAAATAAATAAATAAATAAATTGTAGCATTCAATTACTTCAAGGCAAAATAGAAAAAGAAAGAATATATACATGAAGCCACAATTACATACGTTGTGTCTTATAAACTTTTGGTCAACATGTAGTGGAGCAACACCAATTTGAACGGAAAACAAAAAAGGCACCATCTAATTGCATAGTGTAGACAAAAAAGATAAGGAGCATTACATCTGGTAATGCATCTTCATAAATAGAGATGTTTTTAGCAAATCATTCAAGCAAGTTGTGAGAAGCAAGAAAGCAGTCAGAGAAAAAATATAGAGTGAGAGTAAATCCCCAAAAGTGAGTGTATGGGAAAAACACACCAGGTATAATTGGGTATCATCTCTCGTACTCTTTGGTACTACAAATTGTAATATTTGAATAAGAGATGGTTTAACTGGGAAACACTATATTTGCATCTAATATATAGGAGGGTGTGAAAAAGATATTGTAATTATCCTTAAATATATAGTGTAATATTTTTCAGAGTTTGTTATGTGATTTTCCCGCTGTATTGGAGGACTTTTCACGTAAAATATTTTGTGTTACTTTTTCTACCCTTTATATCTCTTATGATTGTTGTGCTACTCTGGTGGTAGATCTAGCTGATAAGTGAAAATCATATGATAAATTAGAGCACTTTTTAGTTCACTTATCAAGGATAAAATGGTATTTTTGCCCCATTTTAATCCCTTTTTATTAAATATTAGATAAATTGTATTTATTAATCTCAGATTTGAATTTGATGCTATTTTGATAGAAATATTGCTGATTTTTCAAGAATATTGCAAGGATTTGATTTGAAGGAAATATAGCATTAAATAAGGGAGATATCTGCAAGATTTGAAGTTTATTTGAACGCAATTAATGAAGATTGCAAGATTATTTGTGAGCAATAATGAAGATTTGAAGATTATTTGAGAGCAATTAATGGAGATATCACTGCCAATTAAACAAGGATTCTGCAGACAACCTTCCCAATTAAATCCAAGATGCTCAATAAATGCAAGATCTCAGCAAGGAAAAGGGAAACAAGGAAAGACAATCAACTAAAACCAGTCTCGGGGAGAAATCAAGTTAAAAAGAGAAAGATTGAAGCTTTGCAGCTCGTGTCGCGCGCTTCACCCTGCGCTGCAGCGCAGATGAAGCGCAACCATTCTAACTTCTGCGCTGCAACCTGCGCTGTAGCGCAGGTGAAACGCAGAACACGTGATTACTTTCCAAGTTGCCATTTTTAGATAGATTTCTCCCCAATCTTCTTTATCTTTCCTTAGCCTATAAATAGGACCTCATTGCACCAGATCAAGGTGTGCATGATTATTGTAATTCAGTTATATTCCAGTGATAATGCACCAGTTCTAATTTTAGAGTAGGAGAGGAGGAGCGCTTCACAAGGATTGAAGATGGTGACAACATCTTCGGTGGTTTGTGTGGCTACCTTGTGTAGTTAACTCTCCATTAGGATTGAATGTAATCGATTCTATTCCCAAGTGTATGTTGAACTCTATCTATTTATTTATACAGTTCACTAGCTATAATATTGGTAATCTTGTTCTGTGCTTAATTCCTAACTTCCGCGTTTGCGCCGAAGTTATAGGCTAGTTTGTAATTAACGTTACGACTAGGATTGAGTTTGGGGGAGCCTAGACATAGGAAACTCAACCTCTGAGTGAATGAGAATACTCGGTTAACCAGTGACCGAAACATGGGTGTTGCTAATGATTGATGGGTAGTGTGAGTATCCTAATGAAGGGCATCTAAAGGATAGGCATTGTCTAATGGATCGATAGCAAAGGATTAGTTGATTGTAATCCAGGATTCGAAACGTGGATGTATTCTAATGAGTGATGGGTAGTGACAGTACTCTAGCGAAGGTGCGTCCAGAGGAATAGGCCTCGTTTATCAATTAATTCTTTTACAAACGGAATAAAGAAAGCATAATAAGCCGAGGGTAAGTCTGTCGCTTGGGAGAACCCGCATGGATTACCTTTGAGTGTGAGTGGCGCCTGGTAACTCGGGGTCTTAGCAATATAGTTTGTCTACAGTGTTATAGTTCAAAGCCTATAAATATTGGGTAGTCTCGACATACATGAGGGGTGTGATGAGATGGAGTTCAAACCTAATCCAAGTAAAGTGTCTCTAACTCTTCCTTTCTAAATTCAATTGATTATTAATTAGCTATCTACATTTTTCGCACAACAATATTCTCAAAACCCATTTTTTCCTTGATAATTAGATCACGAGTATACGTGAATTGACCGTTCCCTGTGGATACGATACTTTTCTTACTATTATACTACTGGATTTTTGGTTCGCTTGCCAGAAACCCATCAAGTATTTTTGGCGCCGTTGTCGGGGAATGGTTTCCAATTCGTGTAGACCTTAGCGGTCTAGTTATCAAGTTTTTTATTTTAGGATTTTGTTTATTTCTTTTCTTAGGATTTCTTCTATTTATTACTCTTATTATTTTTAGGATCTATTATTATCTTAGGTAATTTATTATTTTTTTATTATTATTAATTCTCTTCAACACTTATCTTTTTCAAAGTTTCTTGTTTATGCTTCTGAGAGGTCAGGCGTTCCGCAATCAATTACAGTTTGACCGGAAATAGAAAGGACGTCGCGAAGAAACAGAGGTAGGAACGGGAGAAGAAGAAGAAGGACAATTGTTGAAGAACCCAAAAACATGGCAGATGAAGCTCCAAGAAGGACGCTAGGAGACTATATCTCTCATCAAGGACCACGTCACTTCTCAAGCATTGTGTTACCACCAAATGCCAAAGCTTTAGAGTTGAAGACTACACACCTCAACCTCATTAGTGCACATCAATTCGCTGGATTGGATCATGAAAATCCAAATGCTCATCTCTCTAATTTTTATGAATTGATTGGAACTATGGGTTTCAAGGAAGGTAATTTAGAATCTGTTTACTTACGCTTGTTTCCTTTCTCTTTGATAGGTAAAGCTAAGGAATGGCTGCAATCACACCCAAATCAAAGCCTAACCAATTGGGGTGTGGTTGAGGAGAAATTCTTGACAAGATTCTTCCCACCAGGGAAGCAGATAGAAGCCAAAGCAGATATTTCTACCTTTAGACAAGGAATTGATGAGCCACTTTGCAAAGCTTGGGAAAGATATAAGTCTATGCTGCGCAACTGTCCCAACCATGGCTATGAGGATATAGCCCAACTCAACATATTCTGCAAGGGACTTCGTTCAGATTCAAGGTCATTCATAGATGCGGCAGCAGGTGGAACTATCTTATTCGCAGAAGTTGATCGAGCGCTAGAAATAATCAACCACTTTGCACAGAACGATCAACAAGCTCAAAGTGGAAGACAGCCTACGCAATTACCAAAGAAAGGGATGCTGGAACTCAATCAAAGTGATGCTCTGTTAGCTGAGAACAAGCTCATTAAACGTCAACTAGAAGCACTCACTGGGACATTGAAGGCACTCCCTCAACAACTCAAAGCTGTCCACTCACAACCCATCCAAGCCCAACCATTGATTTGTGATTTCAGTGGAGCTGACCATCTAAATGGTCAATGTTCTAGCCAAGGAACACAACCAGAACAAGTCAACTTCATGGGTAACCAGGGAAGGCAAGGGAGTTACTCCAACAATAACAACAATCAATATTCACAAGGTTGGAGAAATAACCAAACCAACTCAGGTTGGAGTCAGAATGGAGGAACAAGACAACCACCTTACCAACATCAGCCCTCAACATATGATAAACTGAACACTTTGGAAGGTAAGATTGATGACCTTGTGCAAGGATTTAGTGGATTCAAGAAAACTACTGAGGCATCAATCAAGACTCTAGAGAGTCAAGTGGGTCAGTTAGCAACTGAGATGGCAGAGCACAGGCAACAACACTTCTCAGCTGTGACCTAAACCAATCCAAAGGAACAATGTAACTTGATTGCTACTGATGGCAACAAGTCAGAGGAGGAGGAACTTGATGAGGAAGAAGAAATCATCTTTGAAGAACAATTGCTTCAAGAGGAAGTTGTTCAACAAGATGAAGAAGCAGCACAAAAGGAACATCATGAAGAGAAGGTCTTATTCACAAGTAAGTCACTTGACCCAGGTAGGTTTACTATACCCATCTCTATTGGTAATCTACCTCTTATTCATGCTTTATTAGATCTTGGAGCCAACATCAATTTGATGCCGCTATCGTATTTTAACAAGTTGAGTAATGTGAAGGTCAAGCCTGCAAATGTGAGGTTACTACTTGCAAATAAATCCGTTCAATG
Source organism: Sesbania bispinosa (assembly GCA_026901365.1). Lineage (NCBI taxonomy): Eukaryota > Viridiplantae > Streptophyta > Magnoliopsida > Fabales > Fabaceae > Sesbania > Sesbania bispinosa. The sequence goes on along the minus strand of QLOH01000046.1, from coordinate 1,546,207 downwards.
CCTTCATGGGATACTAGAGGATATTCAAATCAAAGTGGATAAATTTGCATATGTTGTAGATTTCTACATTGCAGAGACAAAAGAGGAGGATACTGAAGTCCCCCTAAATTTAGGAAGACCCTTCATGAAAGCTGCTAAGATGATCATTGATGTTGATCGAGGAAAATATGAATTGAGCTCAAAAGATGAAAGTATTGTTTTTCATATTGACAGAGGTATTCCCAAATTACAACAAACTGATGCTATTTTCAAAAATCAAACAAAGCTTCCAGGCTCCGAATTTTCTGAGGAAGCCTAGAATGAGAGCAAAGCATCCAGAGTCAATATGGGAGTTCAAATTTAAGAGGAGAAGGAGATCAACATCTGATACTGAGGAAGACAATGACAATAATGGAAGAGTCAAAAATTGGCATGGAGGATGGGAGCTCAAAGGAAGAACTGGTATGGAGTCAAACATCATCCTCCACTTGAGGCCACCATAAAAGGGTTGAGTAACCAGGCGTCGAGCTAAAAGACGTTAAACAAGCGCTTCCTGGGAGGCAACCCAGTCTTTGTAAGTTTTAATTTTCATTTAATTTTCATTTTGTTAATTTTTAGCTTTAGGATTTACTTGTTTAAATAGGAGATTGTTAAAATCAAGGATCTAAATTTTAAAGGAATGCATGGAACCAGTTTGGAATAGCAGAAGCAGAAGCATAAAAATATTGCAGATCTAGCGCAGGTGAAGCGTAGAATTAAAATAAAATAAAGTGACTCTATGACTTTTGCGCCTCACCCTGAGCTGTAGCGCAGGTTGAAGCGCAGCGGAACGCTTCAATTTCTGAGATGGTACGCGCTCCATTCTGCGTTGTAGCGCAGGGTGTAGCGCAGGAAGCGGATCTTTAAATTCTGAATTTTGAACGAGGGAAGTTCATTCGAACTTCCCCTCGTTCCTTTCCTTTGCATTTTCTCTGAGTTCCTAACCCTTGCTTTGCTTTTTTCACTCCTATAGCCTTTATTTTCAATTTCTGAGCTTATACCAGGTATGTTTTTATAATTTTCTTTCTTTTTAACTGATTGAAATTTTGATTTTTTTTTTATTTTATTTGAGCATGACCTTAGGATAGGAAACTTAGGATTTTAGGAATCTTTAGGAAAGAAATAATTATCCATAGTGCTTTAAACTAAATTTCATGTTGATAGGATTCTTTGTGAGTAATTCCTGTTTGTTTAGGTGGTAGTTTCTAAGTGCTCAATAGTTTCTGCAAATTATTTTGTTGGTGCATGTATACTTAATTAATTGCTCTGATATTTTTGCATGCCCATACATAAATGATTGTGCAATATTGCATGTTACTGACGACATGATTTTTGAGCATGAGTTTGGTTCTCACTTTGCCTGTTCAGAATTGTTTAGGACTTGCTTTAACTGATCACTTTAGCATGTCTTAATTAATTAATTGGAATTTATTTGGTAATATTTAAAATCAAAATTTTTATGCACAATTGTTTGGTTAATTGATTGCTCTAATTATTGAAATTAATTGGCCATTTATTTCATAATTATGAGCAATTAAATATTATGATGCATAAATAATTTTGAGTTGCTTTTGCTTTGCAGATGGTTCGCACGAAGAATGTCAGTGGTGCTAGTTCCTCTAGGAGGGTCACAGGGGGTGCCAAGAGGAAGGCTCCCCAGAGGGAACCTGAGTTCGACCCCCATCGCTTCAAGGACCTCAAGTCCTTTGAAGCATACACTGACATTGCTGATTGCAAGTTCATCCTGGAGCGACCAGTCATCCTCCAGGAGGGGGAATATGAGGAGTTCTCTGCTGAGATTCACAGGAGGCGATGGGACCGCCTCAGTCGCCCTGACAACTATTTTGATCCAGACATCGTCAGAGAATTCTATGCCAACGCCATCGGGGAACACAGCGTTAACTGCAGAAGGGAGTCCAATGTTCGAGGACAGATTATCAGATTTGATCGCGATGCAATCAATGCACTTCTAGGATATCCCATAGAGGAGGACAGAGACCTCGTGGAGTGCCAATACCACGAGAGGATGCAGGTTGTGGGGCTTCATGGCAATGATCCCCTTGATCTCAAGACTGCTCAGCTGCTTTATTTACCAGGGCGTTCCTTTGAAAGGAATGCATATCAGGAAGCTGCTAGGATCTACAGGAAAGATATGAGGAGCATAGCTTAGATGTGGACAGTGCTGATACTGGCCAACATTCATCCTACCGGGCATGTTTTTAATGTAGTTATGCCCATGGCCCACCTCATCTACACTATCCTCACCGACGCCATTATCGATGTCTCACGAGTCATCACCCAGAAGATATCAGACTTTGCATCTGTTGTGGGGCATAGGACCCCTAACTCTAAGATCAGGCTTGGCTTCTCCTCTCTTATCACAACACTCTACAGATCTACGGGTGTGGATGTACACCCTAGGGTTCGCATCGCACTTCCCATGACCAGAGCATACATTGAAGCCAACTGTATCCCGGCTGAGGAGTTACAGGTTGAGGAGCAGCAGCAGCAGGCACCACCACCACCAGCAGCAGACATGGACGTTCCTGTCTGGGCCCAACGTCTTGAGGCCCAACACACTCATTTGATGGCTCAGATGTCCACTATTCACCAAGCAGCTGTTAATTTTCAGAGTAGACATTATCAGGCTCGTGTGGACCCCATGACCCCTGCGCAGTTCCATGATTATTTACAGTGGCCTGGGGACAGGCTTATTTTCCCAAGGGGGATGGAGCAGCTGATGCCGGAGCTGAGAATGGAGCTGCTCACATGGACCAAGATGATTGATTTTTTTTTTCTTTCCTATTTGGTGCTTTTCCTTCTTTTTCTTATTATTTTTCTTATTTTTCTTTTATTTTCCTTTTGATATGTATTGTATATTATTGCCACTGATACATTATCTATATTATGCAGTACTTATTCTGTTATTTTCTGTTTTTCTGCTAAATCTTTAAATTTTTAGGACTTTTTAGGACCTTAGGAAATTAGGATTTAAGGCAACTTTTTCAAAAATCTCTGTAATTAGGTAGTTTAACTAACCCGACTAGGAAAGATGATAGGGTTTTGTGATTAATTCCATAATCAGTTAGGATCAGGATGCTTCTCAAGAGAACCTATCAGGATAGTTAATTAAAACCATTAAGTGCTTTATCAAGGAAATTTTAGCCAATAACCGGTGAGCTGAGAGCCCAAGCACTGAATTTGAGAGCTTTTCACCGTTGATTGTCAACTGTTATTGCTTGAGTTTCTGAATTTTGTCTTGCTAGTGGAAAATATGGAAGTGACAAAGGCATATTTTGTGAAGTGCCAAATAGCAAACCTTGATTGAATGTTTCCATTTATTGATTGCCAAGTTGAGCCTTGAATATTTCCTTTGATGCACCCTAACCATACTTAATGATTATATCATGTCCCTTCACACTTGGGATAGAGAGCAAGGTGCACCACAACAACATGGGACAAGAGGTTGGTGAAATAAAAGGTCAAAGAGATTCAAAGAGCAGGCACAAGAAATCACAAAGAAGAATACTCCCCCATAAATAAATTCTCTATGTTATTGTTTATGATTAAAAAAAATCTGCACAAAAGTGTGGAAATTGAATAAGTTGGGGGGAGTACTTCTTCAAATAAAGAGACCAAGCTGAAGAAGGGTGACAATTCAAGAATGACCAGGTGAATGGAGATAAGTCCCAAGCACAATCACAAGATGGTCTCTATTCAAAGTGTTCTTTGCATATCTAGAAAAACCATGATTTCTTGATAGCCCAGCCTCATTACAACCAAAGAAAAGACCTTTTGATCCATAATTAACTGCTTGCAGGTTCAGATATTGGAAACGACTATAAATTCTAGTTGTTCAACAGTGGTGAAAAAGATTGAGGGAAACACTTACCCGTGAGAATGAGAGATTTCTTTGGTTTATCACTTACTGCTTTAATTGCTATTTTTGAGAAGTTTTACTGATGTTTGTGTTCTATTCTGATTGAGGATTGGTAACATCTCTTAATCCTGATTTTTTTCTTATGTTTGGAAAGTGACTGCTGCTTAACAAGGAGATAATGAAGAGTTCCTTGAATTTGTTTTTGAATTGTTTGAATTACACAGGGGATAGAATTGATTTTTTTGATCGCAAAGAGGTCTTTTGCTTGAGGACAAGCAAGAAGTTAAGTTGGGGGGTATTTTGATAAGTGAAAATAATATGATAAATTAGAGCACTTTTTAGTTCACTTATCAAGGATAAAATGGTATTTTTGCCCCAGTTTAATCCCTTTTCATTAAATATTAGATAAATTGTATTTATTAATCTCAGATTTGAATTTGATGCTATTTTGATAGAAATATTGCTGATTTTTGCAGAATATTGCAAGGATTTAATTTGAAGGAAAGATAGCATTAAATAAGGGAGATATCTGCAAGATTTGAAGTTTATTTGAAGGCAATTAATGAAGATTGGAAGATTATTTGTGAGCAATAATGAAGATTTGAAGAGTATTTGAGAGCAATTAATGGAGATATCACTGCCAATTAAACAAGGATTCTGCAGACAACCTTCCCAATTAAATCCAAGATGCTCAATAAATGCAAGATCTCAGCAAGGAAAAGGGAAACAAGGAAAGACAATCAACTAAAACCAGTCTCGGGGAGAAATCAAGTTAAAAAGAGAAAGATTGAAGCTTTGCAACTCGTGTCGCACGCTTCACCCTGCGCTGCAGCGTAGATGAAGCGCAGCCATTCTGACTTCTGCGCTGCAACCTGCGCTGTAGCGCAGGTGAAGCGCAGAACGCGTGATTACTTGCCAAGTTGCCATTTTTAGATAGATTTCTCCCCAATCTTCTTTGTCTTTCCTTAGCCTATAAATAGGACCTCATTGCACCAGATCAAGGTGTGCACGATTATTGTAATTCAGTTATATTCTAGTGATAATGCACCAGTTCTAATTTTAGAGTAGGAGAGGAGGAGCGCTTCACAAGGATTGAAGATGGTGACTGTGAAGTCTATTAATCAGTTTGAACATTCAAACTTGACTCAAAGACTTAATATCCTTTAGTTTTAATGATTAACAAATAAGAGTATGATAAGAACAAATAAGATTATACAAACAGATTCTACTGAGAAAGGTATTGGTTTGTTGATTGTGTTTCAGGTTGAAATATTCATTAGAAGAAGAAAAAGATTTGATGAACAGAATCAGAATCAGAAGATAAGGATCAGAAGAACAAATGCAGGATTTAATATAAAGGTTGTCTGAAGTAAAGCAACTCGTCTAAAGTGCAGAAGCTGTCTGAAGTAAGCAACTCGTCTGAAGTGCTGAAGCCGTCTGAAGTGCGCAAGCCATCTGAAGACGTGAAGAACATCTGAAGACGTGAAGACCATTTGAAGACGTGAAGACCATCTGAAGACGTGAAGACCGTATGAAGACGTGAAGACTATCCGAAGAAGCCTACAAACAGAATCAAGAATTTATCTCTTGAAGATGTTGCTAAAGTGTAAAGCACACTCTACCAAAATGGAGTACACTTATATCAGTATAAAAGCTAAACATGCTTTTATACCTCAATCAAAGTCTTGCACAAATGAGGAAACTCTGCAATGACTTTCTCTAATGACTGCTGCACCTGCAACAAAAGGCATTTCAGTATAAAAGCTAAACATACTTTTATACCTCGACCAAAGTCTTTCACAAATAAGGAAACTCGGCAAAGACTTTCGGCAACGCATGTTGCACCTGCAACGTAAGGGATCTGCGTGCGCAGACCTACACCTGCGACTGCTGCCATACAGAGGTGATCAGAAGACTAAGAAAAAGCAACCAGAAAGATGTTTGAATAAAATATGTTAAATTCAACATCTTTATTCATCTACATCTCAGAAGAAGAAGAAATTAATGCAGAGGTCAAAACTATGATTCAATGGCTATAATATCATATATCTTTATTCAAAAGAAGAAACTGCAACAACAACTATTCGACAAGACACCTCACTCAAAGAAGAAAGAAGAAATAGTGTCAGGAAGCAAATAGAAAAGGAGCGTATACAAAATAAGCAAAAGGATAAATCCAACGGATATCTCCTCATATACACTCCTAAGAAAAGCAGAAGAAATCAGAAGTCAGCTGAGGAACGCAGAAGAAATCAGAAAACAGCTGAAGAAAAGCAAAAGGATATCAAGAGAGAGAACATGCAAAATAATATCAAGAAAATCTCTCTAAAAGAGCTCATCTACAGAAGTGCCAGAACAGGACTGTCTGCACACTTATTTGCTTAAGAAGAAGCAATCGTTTGATACCCTATTACACAACGGCTATATGAGCCACATCATCAATTATCTCAATGGTATTATGAATCATCTTCAAACGACTATATTCCAACAGAACATATAAATAGCCTCAAGGAAGAATTTGAAGATGTTGAACTCATTTTCACTTTGTTCAATCAGTTGATTAAGATGTATCAGAAAAACCTTATTGGTTGTTGACAGTGCTTACTTGAATCAACCAAGTTGAGAGAGTTGAAAAAGAATCAACCATCCTGCTGATCTATTGATCAGTTGGTCAAAATTGTAGTTGTTCAGTTGAACAACCAACCAGGCTGTGCTTAATCTCAAATGAACCAAGAATGGTTTGAAGCCGCAAGTATACCTTGGTTATTCCAATGATACGGGTGAGAATGTAGCCCATGGAAACCAATGGTTGGAGAACAAAGCTGAAGCTCAAATCCAGTATCTATCTAGCCAATTCTCAGAGGATGTCATTCCTCACATCAGAGACAAGATTGTACCTAATTTATACACTTGTATCACTGTCTTAACCTTTTACTTAGAATTCAACCTTTGTATCCAGAGTAGTACTCAGTTAACCTCTAGTACAGGAAGAAATTAAGTTTATGTTTCGTGGAAACTTAAACTTAGTTCAAATTGTAAACACTTTATGTGTCAGAGAGCCTGGAGAGGCTTGGTGGAAGAAAGAATACTTAGTTGCAAAGCCTGAAGAGTCTAGACTAAAAAAGAATACTGCATATGTTCCCTGGAGAGGCTGTTGAAAACAAAAGAATACTTAGTCGTAAAGCCTGGAGAGGCTAGACTAAAAAAGAATACTACATATGTTGCCTGGAGAGGCAGTTGAAAAGAAAGGAATACTTGGTGATGTCTGGAGAGACTGTACTCGTGTTTTCTGGAGAGACTGTGCTCGTGATGTCTGGAGAGACTGTACTCGTGATGTCTGGAGAGACTGTACTCGTTGTGTCTGGAGAGACTGTACTCGTTGCACCTGGAGAGGCTGCCTGCAAAAGAATACTCATTGAGTTGCCTGAGGAGGCTGTTGATAAGCAAAGAATACTCATTGAGTTGCCTGGGGAGGCAGTTGATAAGCAAAGAATACTCATTGAGTTGCCTGGAGAGGCAGTTGAAACGAAAGTAATACTTGTGTTGGCCTGAAGAGGCTGTGAATAATACTTGTATCTGAGTTCAGATAGTGGAAAATCCAGTGGTTGTTTGCCGCTGGGACTGGATGTAGCTCACGGGTTTGTGGGTGAACCAGGATAAATTATGTTCCTAAGTTCTCTTTGCCTTAATCTCTTTATTTACAGTTTTCATATTTATGTTGGGGATTGAAAAGTTATTTTCATAACAAACTTAACACAACGATTTTAATAAAATGATCTTTCATAAGAACAAAACATGAGATGTTTCTCATATCACTTGAAGCATTACAAAGAATGTCTTTTGAATTACTTCTGAAACAATTATCTGAAGTTAGTCTGGAAAGACCTCAGTTCAGAAATCTGGAACAGACTTCAGACAACCTATAGTCATCTGAAGTATTTCAGAAACAGTTTTGAAAAACATTCAATGCAATAATCTTCAGAAGATATCTTGAGAAGTATCTGTTTAAAATAATCCTAAGACTTAAAAGAAACTTTATTTTTCTTATCTTCCGCACGTTTTAATTATCTCTGATCTTAAGATTCATTTTAAACATTATTCATCTTCATGATTTAAATAAAAGATTTACAAGATTGACACGAAAAGCTTGAAACACTATTCAACCCCCCTTCTAGTGTTTCCTGTGGTTATAACAATTAGTATCAGAGCTCACCTTCGGGTTGAGCATCTAACAAATGCAGAAGGAGTAGATCCTCAGAAGATGGAAATCTCACCAAGCTGAAGAAGCAACTCTGAAGAATGATAATGAGAAAAGAAAATCATCTTTCTTAAAACTCATTATTTATACAAGTCATCATTCAGAAGGATATCGCTGGAAAAGGAAAGTGTATCTATCTCTATATTACAAACGGGTAACACCTTTCCTATCTTTGTTTAAATCTAAATTTAAGTATAACTGCTTATCTGCTGAATGTTTTGTTTTATTGAAATTGTTATTACATAAGTGTACTTGTGTGAAAATAAATTATTGCATAATAACTGTCCTATGTATGTATGCATATTACTTGTTTTGTGTGTAAATTATTTGCACTGCATGCGTGAATATTTGTGTGTAAATGAAGAGTCATGTATGTTTATCATTTAATATGAAACGGCACGTTGAGGGATAATGGATCATCAAACGGTTTCTCATAATTGGCACGATGCACAACTCTCAATAACTGCTTGGTGCATGTAACCGTCACTCCTCATTGAACGAAGCAATGATCACTGCCTATTTAAAAGGAGTTTGGATGATCATAATGGAAATTACACTCCATTCAATCATTTTCTTAAAAAGGCCAAAGCTTCCTCAAAGCACCTATTCTCAGAAAGTTCAACAGTTCAATAGTACTCAATGGCCAACATGTCTGTATCATCAAATGACTCAAACCATCCCGTGTTTGATGAGAGAATCATATCCTCTAGAATGGTAAAACTCTTTGATTTTGATGAGGCTGGGTATAATATCACAGAGTACTTTGACGCTGTGGGGTGGACTCCTTACTTCAACAATATCTCCTCACCGTGGCATGAAGAAAGTGTGCTAGAATTCTGGAACAACTCCAACATTGTGTCAAATGATGATTGGACCGGGATTAAAACAGAGGTAATGGGAAGATCAATTTGTGTGGACTACAAATTGATTGCTGAAGTGATTGGTGTGCCTGCTAGAGGAGAACAGTACTTTCAGAGGTGGGAATCCTTGCATGGTGGAACTTTCATCTTTGATGAAGTTCTCTTTGGAGGAAGACGTCTAGCACCCTACCGACCTTCTCAACTTTTGAAGATTCCCAGAGCACTTCTTGCTGTGCTACACTGCAGCATCCTTCCAAAAGGACGCAACAGGTTAGAAGTAAATCAGCTGGAAAGGTTCGTATTGGGACACTTGCTGACAAAGAAGAGAATCAGTCTTCCCTGGGTGCTGATATATCAGAAGATCTTCAGACAAGATATGAGCAATGAAGATCTCTATCCTCACAACACCCTGATAATGAAAATACTGATGCACAAGGGCTTTCCAGTGGAAAGTCACTTTGACCAACCGCCTCCTCATTTCTTTACTCCGGGAATGTATGATCAGTTAGACCGGACTCTAATTGATAGAGAAGAAGCTCCAGAGAATCAGGTGATTATTCCTCCCTTGGTTGCTCCACGCAACAAAGGAAAAATGGTTTTTACTCATCTGGGTGCTCATAAAAGAAAAAGGATGGTGTTGGGTGCATACAATCTGAAGAGGGTGAATGACAAGGTGAATCGGCTGGCAAAGAGGCTGAGAGTGGCTGAGAAAGAGCTGCAAGAGCTCATAGCTGAGAAAGAGACTGCCAACGCTGCTGAGAACCCATCTGATGACCATTGAATCCATTTCAACTGTCATGTCTTTTTGTTTTTATTTTTGTTTTACATCTTAAATATCTTTTATATGATTATCAAATCTCTTCTAGTCTGTGTATGTTTAAACAGTGTGTCTTTTATCTTTGAATGCTCGAATGAATGTTTAACTCAACACAACTTTTTCTCGGTACAACTACTTGATAAAATCAATTAACTTAATAAGATAAAGACAAAATTAAGATTCATCTACTATAAAAATCTTCTAATAATTTAACTTGCTGAAATTTGATAAAATTAAAATAATTAATCTAAGACATTTGTTTTAATGATTAACTAATATGATTAAGAAATATCAGATACTACTGAAAAGCATCTTTAGTTCATGTTTCAGAAAAACAGGTTTTTGAAAATAAGCTAAAAGAAGATCAACCGGAGGAAATGCCATGTGTAAAAAGATAAATCAAGGCAACATCATCTAAAATAATGTCTAAGTGTGATATCATCTCCATTGTCTGAACCTGTTCAGATAGTTCACAATGAACTTACTGAAATTGTGGGTCAGAAATGTTAAGATGGTTGATACACAAAGCACTGAGCCTACCTCTACGCTTGAAAAGATAATTTTGACTTAGTAGCATCTCTACTTTCTGAACCTGTTTAGAAGGCTCTCGGTGAACCTCCTGAAATTATGGGTAAGGAATGTTAAAGTAATGGAAAACTCAAGTCATTAAAGTCTATTTCAATCCTTGAGGGACAGGTTAAGATGATTGTTCAAAGATTCTCTGAAGCACAAAAAGACAAAAGACTAAAAGGAAGATTTGCAGACATCAAGCGACCTCAGAAGAAGAAAAATCTTCAAAGAAAGGTGCAATGTCAGAAAAGCTTTCTTCCATCCAGAGAATAATAAGGAAATCAAATGGTAACATCACTTCACCTTAAAACTTAAATATCTGTGAAAAATTGTTCTCTAGTAAAAGATTTTTTATCAAAAAATGAAATTTTAAATTAATGATTAAAAACTTAAAAGACTCAACACATTAAAAGTCTCTCAGATAATAATAAAATCCTTTGACTGATACCATAAAAATCTGTTTTCAATTTTTTTAAAAATGTTTTCTCACATATTCTATTCTATTTTTCTTTCTTTTCTGTCTCTAAAAGGTGTTTAAAAAAAAGTAATATCTTCTAATACGTCTTTATGTCTCTTCTTAATTGTTTTTCAAAAAAGTTTTCCAAAACTTACTTTATCCATGCTAATGACTCAGTTTCCTATAGGGCTTCATCTATGACCAATCAATGATGCACGATTTGATACTTTCAAGGTCTGAAACTGTCATCATGAAAAGCTATCTGAGCCCATATACATCGCGTGAACAACAATCCAATGGATTCATTTTCCTTACTTCTCTATTTTACCCTTGCTTCAAAGTCCTATAAATTCACAAGAGCCCCTCACACAAACTCACATCTTCAAAGCTCCTCTATAGCTTTGTCTAAGGTTTTGAGTAAGTGGCTCCCAGAAGGATGATGAAGAAGCAAAGGAAAACAGAAGAAGGACCTCTGGAACATGTTGAGGCAAAGATCAAGTCATCTTGGATGATGTATGGAATGAAGAGTAAGGGAAATGGTTCATCTGAAAATTTGTTTCTCTATACTTGGACCATGGTGATCTTGCTGCATCACAGGTGGACTGGAAGATCACTGGGATATCCCAGAATAGTCAATCTTATTAAAAGAACTACTGACAAAGTGGTTCTTGGAAGTAAGGTGGTGGCTAATGATCGAGACACAGTCTCACATGATGCACCTCCATCGTCCCAGCTGCTAGAAGGAAAATGCGTGCAGTATGGCACGGTTGGGATGAAGTCTGGGGCTCTGAGGCAACTCCTGAAGCTTTTGCAGCAGAAGGAGTTGTGATAGCTTTGAAAGAGATGAAGTCTATAAGGCTATGCCTCAGGCCTTCGAAGGAATCTCCGGAGGAAGCAATGGTTGGATACATTCTATTTTTGGAATGTAACCTCTTTTCTTTTTGTGAAAACCTGTTTTTATCAAATGTTTTGAGAAAATTTAAACTTGTGTATTTCTGTTTTTATTTCAGTTTATTTTGTCTATCAAAAAGTGTTTCATTCATTAACAGTTGGTATTTATTTAAAGTGTATTTCAGTTTCTCTTGTTTCATTTATTAACAGTTGGTATTTATTCCTTAATCTTTGGTATCTGAATAATAATAATAATAATTTGAGTAATAACGTCCCTGCAAAATTAGAACAACTAATTCAGACAATGTGTAAAAACTTTAATGTAAGATAAAACGGGGGAGAAATATAATCAGTAAAGAAATACAGCTAAATGAACTTAAAATAGGGTGATATATATGAAACTCAACAATATGAAACCATGAACCTTTTTTAATTAATGACAAAAGGGGGAGAAATATAAAACTCACAAAATGATGTTAATATTGTATGTACTGAAAGAATATAAAAGGGGAGAAATAGGGGAGAAATATAAAAATAAGGGAAAAATATATAAATAATAAAAAGATGTATGTCAGAAAATAACAATTGGTATATGTAATAACAGTGTAATTATATAACAATCGGTATCTGTGATAAGTTAACAATATGTGGTAATATTAGTTTTCAATGAATAACAAACAATAATAATTGGTATCTAAAAAGATTAACATCTGATTAATAATTGGTATCTAAAAGATTAACATCCAGTTTCTAAGAAGTACTAACAATTGGAATCTAAAGATTAACATCTAGTTTCTAAAGGATAAGTTAACAAAATGTATCTAAGGGGGAGTATTATAGATAGGGGGAGCCTTCTATACAATTGGCAACATTTAACAAACTAAAGAATAAATGTTCTTCTAAGGGGGAGTATTATAGATAGGGGGAGCCTTCTATATACTTAACCATCTTTCCTTAAAATATTTTGTAAGTTATACATATCTTATTTGCCATCATTAAAAAGGGGGAGATTGTGAAGTCTATTAATCATTTTGAGCATTCAAACTTGACTCAAAGACTTAATATCCTTTAGTTTTAATGATTAACAAATAAGAGTATAATAAGAACAAATAAGATTATACAAACAGATTCAACTGAGAAAGGTATTGGTTTGTTGATTGTGTTTCAGGTTGAAATATTCATTTGAAGAAGAAGAAGATTTGATGAACAGAATCAGAATCAGAAGATAAGGATCAGAAGAACAAATGCAGGATTTAATATAAAGGTTGTCTGAAGTAAAGCAACTCGTCTGAAGTGCAGAAGCTGTCTGAAGTAAGCAACTCGTCTGAAGCATAGAAGCTGTCTGAAGAACGCAAGCCGTCTGAAGTGCTGAAGACGTCTGAAGTGCTCAAGCCTTCTGAAGTGCGCAAGCCATCTGAAGACGTGAAGACTATCTGAAGACGTGAAGACTATCTGAAGAAGCCTACAGACAGAATCAAGAATTTATCTCTTGAAGACGTTGCTAAAGTGTAAAGCACACTCTACGAAAATGGAGTACACTTATATCAGTATAAAAGCTAAACATGCCTTTATACCTCAATCAAAGTCTTGCACAAATGAGGAAACTCTGCAATGACTTTCTCTAATGACTGTTGAACCTGCAACAAAAGGCATTTCAGTATAAAAGCTAAACATACTTTTATACCTCGACCAAAGTCTTTCACAAATAAGGAAACTCGGCAAAGACTTTCAGCAACGCATGTTGCACCTGCAACGTAAGGGATCTGCGTGCGCAGACCTGCACCTGCGATTGCTGCCATACATAGGTGATCAGAAGACTAAGAAAAAGCAACCAGAAAGATGTTTGAATAAAATATGTTAAATTCAACATCTTTATTCATCTACATCTCAGAAGAAGAAGAAATTAGTGCAGAGGTCAAAACTATGATTCAACGGCTATAATATCATATATCTTTATTCAAAAGAAGAAACTACAACAATAGCTATTCGACAAGACACCTCACTCAAAGAAGAAAGAAGAAATGGTGTCAGGAAGCAAACAGAAAAGGAGCGTATACAAAATAAGCAAAAGGACAAATCCAACGGATATCTCCTCATATACACTCCTAAGAAAAGCAGAAGAAATCAGAAGTCAGCTGAGGAACGCAGAAGAAATCAGAAAACAGCTGAAGAAAAGCAAAAGGATATCAAGAGAGAGAACATGCAAAATAATATCAAGAAAATCTCTCTAAAAGAGCTCATCTACAGAAGTGCCAGAACAGGACTGTCTGCACACTTATTTGCTTAAGAAGAAGCAACCGTTTGATACCCTATTACACAACGGCTATATGAGCCACATCATCAATTATCTCAACATTATTATGAATCATCTTCAAACGGCTATATTCCAACAGAACATATAAATAGCCTCAAGGAAGAATTTGAAGATGTTGAACTCATTTCACTTGGTTCAATCAGTTGATCAAGATGTATCAGAAAAACCTTATTGGTTGTTGACAGTGCTTACTTGAATCAACCAAGTTGAGAGAGTTGAAAAAGAATCAACCATGTTGCTGATCTATTGATCAGTTAGTCAAAATTGTAGTTGTTCAGCTGAACAACCAACCAGGCTGTGCTTAATCTCAAATGAACCAAGAATGGTTTGAAGCCGCAAGTATACCTTGGTTATTCCAATGATACGGGTGAGAATGTAGCCCATGGAAACCAATGGTTGGAGAACAAAGCTGAAGCTCAAATCCAGTATCTATCTAGCCAATTCTCAGAGGATGTCATTCCTCACATCAGAGACAGGATTGTACCTAATTTATACACTTGTATCACTGTCTTAACCTTGTACTTAGAATTCAACCTTTGTATCCTGAGTAGTACTCAGTTAACCTCTAGTACAGGAAGAAATTAAGTTTATGTTTCGTGGAAACTTAAACTTAGTTCAAATTGTAAACACTTTATGTGTCAGAGAGCCTGGAGAGGCTTGGTGGAAGAAAGAATACTCATACACTACTGTGGTTAGTGTCTGAGAGCCTGGAGAGGTTTGGTGGAAGAAAGAATACTTAGTCGCAAAGCCTGGAGAGGCTAGACTAAAAAGAATATTGCATATGTTGCCTGGAGAGGCAGTTGAAAACAAAATAATACTTAGTCGTAAAGCCTGGAGAGGCTAGACTGAAAAAGAATACTGTATATGTTGCCTGGAGAGGCAGTTGAAAAGAAAGGAATACTTGGTGATGTGTGGAGAGACTGTACTCGTGTTGTCTGGAGAGACTGTACTTGTGATGTCTGGAGAGACTGTACTCGTGATGTCTGGAGAGACTGTAATCGTTGTGTCTGGAGAGACTGTATTCGTTGCACCTGGAGAGGCTGTCTGCAAAAGAATACTCATTGAGTTGCCTGGGGAGGCAGTTGATAAGCAAAGAATATTCATTGAGTTGCCTGGGGAGGCAGTTGATAAGCAAAGAATACTCATTGAGTTGCCTGGAGAGGCAGTTGAAAACAAAGTAATACTTGTGTTGGCCTGAAGAGGCTGTGAATAATACTTGTATCTGAGTTCAGATAGTGGAAAATCCAGTGGTTGTTTGCCTCTGGGACTTGATACAGCTCACGGGTTTGTGGGTGAACCAGGATAAATTATGTGCTTAAGTTCTCTTTCCCTTAATCTCTTTATTTACAATTTTCATATTTATGTTGGGGATTGAAAAGTTATTTTCATAACAAACTTAACACAACGATTTCAATAAAATGATCTTTCATAAGAACAAAACATGAGATGTTTCTCATATCACTTGAAGCATTACAAAGAATGTCTTTTGAATTACTTCTGAAACAATTATCTGAAGTGAGTCTGGAAAGACCTCAGTTCAGAAATCTGGACAACCTATAGTCATCTGAAGTATTTCAGAAACAGTTTTTAAAAACATTCAATGTAATAATCTTCAGAAGATATCTTGAGAAGTATCTGTTTAAAATAATCTTAAGACTTAAAAGAAACTTTATTTTTCTTATCTTCCGCACGTTTTAATTATCTCTGATCTTAAGATTCATTTTAAACATTATTCATCTTCATGATTTAAATAAAAGATTTACAAGATTGACACGAAAAGCTTGAAACACTATTCAACCCCCCCTTCTAGTGTTTCCTGTGGTTCTAACAGTGACAGCATCTTCGGTGGTTTGTATGGCTACCTTGTGTAGTTAACTCTCCATTAGGATTGAATGTAATCAATTCCATTCCCAAGTGTATGTTGAACTCTATCTATTTATTTATACAGTTCCCTAGCTATAATATTGGTAATCTTGTTCTGTGCTTAATTCCTATCTTCCGCGCTTGCGTCGGAGTTATAGGCTAGTTTGTAATTAACGTTACTTCTAGGATTGAGTTTGGGGGAGCCTAGACATAGGAAACTCAACCTCTGAGTGAATGAGAATACTCGGTTAACCAGTGACCGAAACATGGGTGTTGCTAATGATTGATGGTTAGTGTGAGTATCCTAATGAAGGGCATCTAAAGGATAGGCATGGTCTAATGGATCAATAGCAAAGGATTAGTTGATTGTCAATCCAGGATTCGAAACGTGGATGTATTCTAATGAGTGATGGGTAGTGACAGTACTCTAGCGAAGGTGCGTCCATAGGAATAAGCCTCGTTTATCAATTAATTCTTTTACAAATGGAATAAAGAAAGCATAATAAGCTGAGGGTAAGTCTGTCGCTTGGGAGAACCCGCATGGATTACCTTTGAGTGTGAGTGGCGCCTGGTAACTCAGGGTCTTAGCAATATAGTTTGTCTACAGTGTTATAGTTCAAAACCTATAAATATTGGGTAGTCTCGACATACATGAGGGGTGTGATGAGATGGAGTTCAATCATAATCCAAGTAAGTGTCTCTAACTCTTCCTTTCTAAATTCAATTGATTATTAATTAACTATCTACGTTTTTCGCACAACAATATTCTCAAAACCCGTTTTTTCCTTGATAATTAGATCAATAGTATACGTGAATTGACCGTTCCCTGTGGATATGATACTTTTCTTACTATTATACTACTGGATTTTTGGTTCGCTTTCCAGAAACCCATCACTAGCTCCAATAGATCTACTTTGGTCCCTATTGCTATATTTACTTTACACTGTGAATTAATCCCCGGGCCCAACAAGTGGTATCAGAGCTCTAGTTAAGTTGAGCTTTGGGTTTGTGCTATGAAAATCAAATGGATGAGAACATGGGTACTATGATCAATCTCACTTCCACAAACTACTCCATTTGGAAGCAAAAAATGAAGAATATACTTTCCTACAAGGACATGTATAATCCTATCGTAAAGGGGGATGCTAAGCCAGACAACGCGACAACTAAAGATTGGAAAAAGACTCACCAGAATGTTATCGCTTTAATTAGACACTAGGTGGATCTCAGTGTATTCCACCATGTGGCCATAGAGACAAATGCCTAGACTCTATGAAGAAATATTGAAAAGATGTACCAAAGAAAGACTGGACAAACAAAATTTTGTTATTAGAAAGTTGGTGAATTTAAAATACAAGGAGGGAAGATCAGTGCTGGAACACTTGAGTGACTTTCAAGACTTGATCAACCAATTGGTTTCCATAAAAATGGTGTTAGAAGAGGAATTGAAAGCTTTGTTACTTTTGAGTTCTTTGCCGAAATACATATCAAAAGGAATTGTCAAGCTTGGAAGAATCGGAGAAACCAAAGACCAAACGAAGATGAAAATACCACAACCCTTGTAACTGATGGGGAAGTGGTGTTACTCTCCGTTGAAGAAGAAGAATGTCATGTTGTAGATTCATGTGTTGAATTTGTGTCGTTGACTCAACAACATCTTATTATGCCACTTCTAAGTGCGACATGTGCTAGATTTGCGTCTGAATTTGATTTTTGTCCATGCTTTGGATATCGATGGTTATAAGAACAACTTTGGTGATGGAAAATGGAAGCTTACCAAAGGATCGTTGTTGGTTGCTAGAGGCATATTGTATTCAATGTTATATAAAATTAAAGTCAAGCAAATCAAAGATGGGCTGAATGGAATTGAAGATGATGCTTCACCAAATTTATGGCATAAAAAACTGACTCATATAAGTGAAAAAAGATTACAAATTTTGACAAAGAAGTCCTCCATTGCATTTGCCGAAGGAACAAAATTGAATCATTGTGATTATTGTCTGTTTGGCAAGCATCACCGAGTATCTTTTAGTAAAACTTCAAAGCTAAAAGAGAATATTCTGAATATGGTTTACACTGATGTATGCGGTCCCATGGAGATGGATACTCTTGGTGGTAGCAGATATTTTGTGACTTTTATTGATGATGTTTTACGAGAGGTGTGGGTGTATTTCCTGAGAATAAAGGACCAAATTTTTCAATACTTTAAAAAGTTTCATTCCATGCTGGAGAGAGAAACAATAAAACTTTTGAAGTGTCTTCAAAGTGACAATGAGGGCGAGTACACTTCCCATGAATTCAAGAATTATTGTTTTGAACACAACATAAGACATGAGAACACGGTTCCTAAAACCCCACAACATAATGGTGTGGTGGAAAGAATAAATAGAACCCTAATGGCGTGCTATTAGATTAAGAGATCTCTGTTTGTTCCTTTGTGCTTTGCTCACGTAAGTAACGCGCAAAGACAAAAACTTGATAATAGAGTCATTCCTTGTATTTCTCTGGGCTAGGGAGATGAGGAGTTTGGCTACTAGTTATGGGATCCCGAAAATAAGAGGATTGTTAGAAGTAGAGATGTAGTGTTCCATGAGCAAGAGACTATGTCAAATTCTACAAGTTCAGAGAAAACTAAAGAATCTGGTTGATATGTTGATTTTACACCAGTGCCTCCTCCTATAGAAAATTCCATAAAAGGGGGGAGAGTTTAATGAACACGGTGAAATGAAGAGCCATCAACAAATGAAGTTGGAGATGGAGAGGTTGTTGAGCAAGGGGAATAGACCCATGTGCCACAAGTCACACGATAAGAAAGAGAACATCGTCCATTCAGTAGATACCCCAATTTAGAGTACATCCTCCTTACGGATGAGAGGGATTCAAAATGTTTTGAAGAAGTCGAAACTCATAAGGATAAAGTCCAGTGGATGAAAACAATACAAGAAGAGATAGATTCCTCGCAGAAAAATGATACCTATGACCTTGTGAAACTTCTTGAAGGCAAGAGAGCCTTGAATAATAAATGGGTGTTCAGGCATAAGAAAAATGGTAATAAGCTATTCAGGTATACGACTTGCTTGGTCATAAAAGGCTTTGGACAAAAGCAAAGAATAGATTTTGATGAAATCTTCTCTCCAGCTATGAAAATGAGGTCTATTTGAGTCATACTCGAACTAGTGGCTAGCTTTGATCTAGAGTTTGAGCAACTAGATGCAAGACTGATTTTCTCCATGGAGATTTGGAGGAAGAAATCTACATGGTACAACCAGAAGGTTTTGAAGAAGCTAGAAAGAAGTAAATGGTTTTAAGGTTAAAGAAGAGCATGTATAGATTGAAACAAGCTCTTAGACAATGGTACAATAAATTTCACTTATTTATGATGAGCGATGAACATATTATGACTGATGCAAATCATTGTGTATATGTCAAAACACTTCCACGTAACAAATTCATCATCCTTCAGCTATATGTCGATGATATGTTGATAGCGGGACAAGATATGAAGATGATTGATGATTTGAAAAAGGAGTAGTCAAAATCCTTTGATATGAAAAATCTAGGCCCTGCAAAGCAAATTTTGGGCATGCAAATTTTTCGAGATCGAAAAGCTAGCAAGTTGTGATTTTCATAAGAATGGTATATGAATCGGATTCTAGAGAGATTCATCATGAAGGATGTTAACCCAGTTAGCACATCGTTGGCCAATCACTTCAAACTCAACAAAAGGACTTGTCCAATTAGTCAGGAAGAAAAGGAAGCTATGACTTCTATATCGTACTCCTCAACAGTCGGGAGTTTGATGTATGCAATGGTTTGCACGAGGCCAGATATTGCTCATACGATTCAAGTTGTTAGTATGTTTCTTTCCATTAATGGCAAAAATCATTGGTAAGAAGTCAAGTGGATCTCTAGATACTTGAAAGGTAGCTCTACAATGTGCTTTTGCTTTAGAGAACCTGAAACTATTCTTGAAGGATATGCAAATGCAGATATGGCAGGTGATCTATATGGCAGGAAATCCACCTCTAGATACATTTTTTAATTTTGTAGGGGGATCTGTCTCATGGTAATTTAAATTGCATAAGTGTGTTGCCCTAATGAGTATGGAAATAGAATAAGTTTCTATGATTAAAGCAAGAAAGGAAATGCTTTGGTTGATGAGATTCTTTGAGCAGTTAGAAATAAAGAACGAATGGTACATTATCCATTATGATAGTCAAAGCACATTGGATTTAAGCAAGAAATCAATGTACCACTCTCGTTCTAAGCACATTGATTTGAGATACCATTGGTTACGTCAAGCAGTTGAAGAACAACAATTCAAACTGTAAAAGATTCACACCGACAAAAATCTTGTTGATATGATGACGAAAGTTGTAGCTCGTGAAAAACTTCAACTTTGTGTTGAATTGATCAGCATGGATCACATGTGAAGTTGTAGGACACAGGTAAAACACTAGAACGGGGTTGAATAGTGTTTTACAAACTTTTATGATTTTTCAGAAACCTTTTTCAACAGTAAGTCAAAATTCAGACAAGGTTTTTAAAAGTTGTCTGAAGTTATATTTTAGTATGAAAAGTTCAGACAATGAAGTTCTCTAAGAAAATTGATTGTGAACTTGTTCAAAAAGTGTTTGTAAACTTATCCTTTCAATTCCCTTCCTGTTAGAGATACGATAATATGAAATTTAAGAGTTTAAGGATAAAGAAAATTAACCACGAGATTTATCCTGGTTCACTCACCACCATTATGAGCTACGTCTAGTCCCAGTGCCAACTAGCTACTGGATTTTCCACTAATCTCAAGAGATTACAAGTATTATTTTCAGACAAGCCTCTTCAAGCTCAAATACAAGTATTCTTTTCTCACCTAGCCTCTTTAGGCTCTACTCAAATATTTTTTGCTCACCTAACCTCTCCAAGCTCAACTCAAGTATTTTTTGCACACCTAGCCTCTTCAGGCTCTACACAACAAAGTTTTTACAGATGAAAAATGAACTTGAACTGTTGCAAAGCTCTCGTTTAAGAAATAATACAACTAATTGTGTAAGACAAAGAATATGAAAGTTTTAGTGCAATGTGTTTATCAGAGTTTGATTTCAATATGAAATCTGCAGCGTATTTGCTTGGCTTATTCTATTCAGCTTGACTCTTTTTCTTTAACCTTTTTCTCTATCCAACCAATAACAACAATAGTCTCGACAGCATCAATCCTTGAAGATCTTCAACTATTTATAGGCTTGGTTCATGCTGATTTGAGTTTTTCCGTTGGAGGTAGTGATAGTAAAATCATTTGAATCTGTTAGAGACAATTCTAACAATAGTACACTGAGTGTAGGCGCCGTCTTCACCTCTTCGTACAAAGACGCGTCCTCTCCTCTGACAAATGTACAGGAATATCAGAAGTTGTCGCAGAATATTCTTGCCACGTATTTCAGCCTTGAGTTCAGAGAATAAGAACTTCAGACACCATCGGTTCTTCAGACGCTTTTAGCTCTTCAAAATGTATCCAACTTTAGATGGATTTGAAATAGTTAGCAAAATATTAAGTTTGTTCGTACAACTTTGTATTATTTTTATTGAAGTTTATTATCATCAAATCTAAGTTAAGGAATATTTAAGTGTAGAGACTCAACAGAAGTTTCCAAGATAATTTTTCCCTAATGATTAGAGGGGGAGAATTGTAGTGTCCAACCACGTCAAGACAAAATAGAAAAAGAAAGAGGAGACGTGAAGCCACAATTATGTTGTGGCTTATAAACTTTTGGCCGGCATGTGAATTTAGTGGAGCAACACCTTTGGACAACAAAAGAAAAGGACGGTAGCTAATTGTACAGTGTAGATGAAAAAGATATAATGAAGGAGCATTACACACAGGAATGCATCTCTATAAGTATAAATGTTTTTTGCAAAAAGTTCAAGCAAGTGTGAAGCAAGAAAGCAGTGAGAAAGAGAAAAAAAATAGAGTGAGAGTGAATCCCAAAAGGTGAGTGTGCGGAAATAATACAAGATACATTTTTGGGTATCATCTCTAGTACTCCTTGGTACTACAAGTTGGAGTTGTAGAAACAGATAAATACAAGAAAAGGAGTTGAATTGTGTTTATGAAAACTTTCAGATAGATTTTTAAAAGGTTTTCCGAAGTATTACCCTCTTATATGAAACTTCAGATAAGAGTTTTTCTTACACAAAAACACTTTCAGAAGGGTTAAGCTTAACACTCACTATTTAACCCCTTTAAAGTTAGCGTAAAAATTGAATTCTCAAAGTTAAAGGGTAAAAGAACTTAACACTGTGATTTATCCTAGTTCACTCACTACCATTGTGAGCTACATCCAGTCTCAGTACTAACTCACTACTGGACTTATCCACTAATCCTTCCAAAGATTACAAGTATTCTTTTGCTGCAATCCTCTTCAGGCTTAACCAACCAATACAAGTATTGTTTTCACCCTAGACTTTTCAAGCTCAACAACTTCTAAGAATTAGAAGAATAAAATGAACTTGAACTTCAGATAAGTTCTCGTTCTTGTGTGTACAAAGAATAATTGTATTTAGATATAAGATATGAAGGTTAAATTGTACAAAATATAATTAGAGTATGTGCAACAAAATTTGCAGCGTTTGGGCTCTTAGAAAATAATGTGTTGTTCTTTACTTAATCTGGAATGAGCTCCATTATTTATAGGCTTTAGGATCTTCTCTCTCCAGAGTTATCTTTTTAGAAATGGCATTAAATGCGTTGAAGCCGTTGTGAGACAATATGACATATGGGTACGAGGAAGCAACGCTGTTCTGAACCATAACAGTAGTGTTGTAGAGTAGGTTTCCATATTTGTGCTTCACTTTTGAAAACTTCCTAGAATGTTTTCTTTTGTCTTCCTTTCTTCAACAAAGTCTTCTTGCATAAGGCAAAGTACCTTTGACTTTGCAGAGTCTGAAAATTTAGCTCCTCAGATAGACTTTGTCTTCAGATAGGTAGAGCTCTTCAAACAATAGTAATACTTCAGATGGTGTAAAGACTTCAGACATTCTTGTCGTTTTGAATATTTTTGATACCTTAATCTGAAATTAGATTTTCTATAATAAATCCACCCAGTTTGTTATCATCAAAATTTGTTATGGAAGGTCTTAAGATATTCAAGTCTTAAGACTCAATAATAGTATTTGAATAGGAGTGAGTCTCACTAGAAAACACTATATTTGTATCTCTTGTATATGAGGGTGTGAAAATGATTTTGTAAATATCCTTAAATATAGTGGAATATTTTTCGGAGTTTGTCTCGTGATTTTTCGCTCTGTATTGGAGGACTTTCCATATAAAATACTTGGTGTTGCTTTTTCTACCTTTTACGATCTCTTCTGATTGTTGTGCTACTCTGGTGGTAGATCCAGCTCTAATAGATCTACTCTGGTGCATGTTGCTATATTTAATTTACATTGTGAATCAATCCTCGAGCCCAATATAAATATATATTTATAATAATTCATATAATTATACATTTTTATCTATTTTTATTTGATCATCTATCACACATCTCAAGTTTCTATTTTTTTTCTTTATCTTTCTCATTATTGTGTGAGTAATTGTTCATATTTAACATACAAATAACATTTCTTCTTATAAAATGATTACATAAACATAATAATGTAGGATCTTATTCTGGAGTTATTAAAAAAGTTTTTTTTTTCTAATTAATTAACTTTTTGAAAATTTTTAATAATTTCTCTTAAAGCAAATGTTATAAATCAAGTGCTTGATTTGTTATTAAGGAAACACTTCTATTTCAGGAATAGCTGCTAAAGACACATATATGGTAGCTTCGGGGACTTATGTGATGCCCAATGCTAAAGGGTATGCGGTGTCACTCTTGTGAGAACTCTAGTTACTTACCAATTTAAAAAAAAAAAAAAGTGATGATTTACGTGGGGCTTACTTTTTTTTTTTGGTCAGATTTTGGGGCTTACTTGTAGTGTATGGGTATGGGTGCAAACTGGGTTGGGCCTGAAGGCTGAAGTTAAACTAAATTGGGAGTTGCTTTTAGAACCCCCCATTTTTACTATTCGCACCCCTATACCATACCCCCTTCCTAATTTCCCAAAAATCTGGAAGTTTCCGGAAAATAATGTCCGGAAGGTACCGGAAAATTTTTTAGCAGAGTTGATATCCGGAAATTATTTTCCGGAAGGTTCTGGGAATGTTTTTTTTTTGTGGAGACGAGTTTAGAGACGGAAAAATTCCATCTCTAAACCCAAAACATTGAAAAAAAATAAAGGGGAGGGGGAGAAGGATGGGGGCGGGGGGTGGCTGCCGGTGGGGGAGGGGATGGGGGTAGGGGTAATATGGGAAAGGGGATATATGATGGGGGTGCGAATAGCAAAAGGGAGGGTTCTAAAAGCAACTCCCTACTAAATTTAGTTCTATTATAGTCCTTAATTACTAAGAAGAATTTTGACCAAAAAAAATTTACTAAGAAGAATTATGGATGTAATAACAAAGATTTTTGGATGCGCAACGCTGTAAATTTGTAGAAAATTGCATAATTCTCAAACATGTAGTAGAAAATCATTTCTTATATACTTCATTTAAGCACAAAACAATAAGCAAATTAACGTGCATGTCATCATTATTTTGCTTGCAAAGATATAAATTATGTTTTAACTTGTTCAAGAACTTCCATAATTTATTTCTAAAGAGTCAATTACTATATTTGAGTATTTGAAAACTTAAATATTTGACGTTGTAAGCACAGAAAAATCATGTTAAAAATGTGCGACTTAGAAAAAGACACAAAGTAGCATATCGTAAATGAAAGTATATATAAAATTGTTATAATCTTATAAATAATATTACGATAATATTTAATAGGATTTGCATGGAGTTAAATGAAAAAAAATATATATATATACTCGCTATTAATATTTGAGTAAACCACCATATTGGTACATGACTTTTTCCCGGTCAGGCAATTTAGTCCCTAGCTTTTATAAACTCCTTCGTTAGTTCCTCGCTTTATACACTGTCTGTCAATTTAGTCCCCAACCAGAATGGCCATTAACGGAGTGATTATATGTCACCTTAACGCAGACGTGGGACTCTAGCTTGACTAAAACAACGTCATTTCGAGGAAGAGGTTGTTAGGGGTTGGCTTAAACGCGCGCATTAATGTGTATATCTTCCCCAGAAATCAACCCTATGCTTCTCAAAAAAACAAATTCCTAGTAGTGTATCCAGGGCATCCCTCCCCGTCTTGCTAAAGTGGCTTTTACATAGACTAGCTTGGTGACGATTCTGTGAGGATGGATGCATAGGTAATGTTCTCTAGACTCATAATGGTACTCTACTGTACGTGTTATTTTGATTTAGGGCTTGGGTCAGATGAATAGGTTTGGGTTTAGTTGAAGTTGCTCACATTCTGGTTTTGAAAGAACTTTGTTGCTACTTTGTGGGCTTTTTACGTTTGTGATTTTGGGTTCAAGTTCATGTTGTTGTGAGTTGCTTTTTTTTGGTTTTTAGAGGGTTGAGGTCAAGGTCGGCCCAACATATATGTAGGCTTAAGCATATTACAAAATGGAGGCCTAATTTAAAAGATAAAAGACTATAAATCATATGTGTGTGTGTGTGTGTATTTCAAAAAAATACGAGTCTATTTTTAAGAAAAGAAACTTATACTGAATTAAAAAAATTATAAGAAAAAATTGTTTTTAATTATTATCTATTAACTAATAATTAGTAATATTTTTATATTTGATATAAAGATTTTATTAAATTTTGGGTAAAAAATGTTTTTAATCCTTATAAATTTAACAATACTGTGTTTGGTTCTCATAATTTAAAACCAATGTGTTGGTTTCCTTTTCTTAAAATTACCTCAAATTAATCCTTAGCATCGCTAGAGACTAAAAATACACCTGATAAGAAATATCGTAGACTAAAAACACACATGAAAAAAAACTAATTTTGGGTGATTTAAAAAAGAGAGAGACTCAACACACCAACTTTATGCTTTGAGAACCAAAATCAAATTTATTTAATTTTACAAAAATAACAAACATATTTTATCCGTAATTTTAATATATAAAAAAGTTGAGGCATTGTAACAGGAGAGGCCTAAAGTGATTGCTTTACTAGCCTCCCCCTTGGGCTGGCCCTGGTTGGGTTTTGGGTTCTGTGTCGAGAATGAGTGTAGTGATGTGAAAATTTTTTGTGAGAATGAGTTGAATCTTAATTTTATTTATAATCAGAGTGATGTGTGAGGTGTGAATGTGGTCCCCCATTGTTTGTTGCACGATAATGCACCCCATGTGCTGTAAATGTTTTAACACAAGATTATATTATATTAAATTAATAATTTGTAACTAACTGATTAATTAAGCAATTAGTGTAATTAACTTATTAATTATATTTTGCATGTCTATTATTTTGTTGAGTGCTTTGTATTACTTGTGTGTGTGTATGCATGTAGAGGATTGGGAAACAAATTCATCATGGTGGTAATTTCATGGAGGAGGTTTCGGGGAGGAAGAGATACAGGTGGGGTAAGGTTCATATATGGTCTGACTGTGATGAGGACATGTTAGATGTCTTTAGTTTTTAAAATTTTAGTAAGAAGTTAGGATATGAGAATGCAAAGAATGTGTGGTGGTTTGATCCTAGTGTTAAGTTTGGCGATGGGTTGAATGTGATGAAGTCTTATGTTGATTTGTTAGAGACTATTGAAGTAGCTAAGAGAAATAGGAGAGAGATACTTATATATTAAGAGCATGAGGTGTCTGAGACTGAATATGTTGATCTAGATTTGCTACTGAAGGGTATTATGAAACTTGTGTATGAGGGCAATGTAAAAGGTAATCATGAGGCAAGGGCTGAGGGATTTGTAGATGGAAGTTCTGGTGGTGTTGAGATTGGATGGGATGCGAGTGTTGAGGTTGGAGGGGATATGGATGCAAAGTTTGGAGGGGGATGTGGATGCTGAGTTTGGAGGGGATATGGGTGTTGACATTTGAGGGGGTGTGGGTTCTGAGTTTGGACGGATTGTGGGTGTTGGTGGAGGCTGTGAGGAGGGTCAATATGGGTAAAATTGTTGTTGAGTGTGGGTGTTGAGAAGGAAGTGGTGACATAGGACTTGTTATTGATAAGGGGAAAGGAAATGTGGTTGCGAGAAGTGGTGATGGGGAAGCTGCTACTGATAAAGGGAAAGAAAAGGTGGTTGAGGCAAGTGGTGGTTGTAGAACTGCTACTGATACGGGGAAATAAAAGGTTGTTGAGACTCATTTGCAACAAAAGGTAAGAAAAATGGAGGTGCCAAGAGTAAGAAGAAAGAGAAGGGGGAAACAAAGGGAAGAAGAGAGTTGTGGTTGTTGAACAATCACCTAAAAGTGAGGCTATCATGGAAGGTGTAGGCCGCCGATCTTCCTACCAACCTCAAGTAGAAGAAGACAAGGATGAGGATTCATGGAAAAGTGAATAATCGAAGACACCATTCTTTAAACTCTGATGAAGAAGCAACCTTCAATGAGGTGTTCCCACAATTTAGTGACTAGGCTACATATGGTCATGTGATGCTGGAACTTGGAATGGAATTTGCAACAATTGAGGCTTTCAAGCAAGGTGGGAAGGATTATACAATCCAGGCTGGGAGAGAAATAAAGTGGATTATAAATGATAAGGTATGTTGGTCCCAGAGGGAATCTAGAAGGGGGTTGAATAGATTCACTAAAAACTTATACTTTTTCACAAAATCAGAAATCATTTTCCCTTTTCTTTTTACCTTCAAAATTATTTCAAATTGAGTTTTCAAAAGACAATTTTTCAGAGTTCAAAACCAATGTGCAGCGGATCAATGTATTAAGAAGGGTAATTGATTACCAAGATTGAATCCTCAAGCGTTCAATTTACTATTCAAACAAATTCAGTTTTATGAAATATCAAGAATGAAATTAGAACTTACAATACAGAAAAATGATGCAGTTCATTTTTAGCCAATAATATCAAATTGTAATAGAGTAGGGATAGAGAAGATTTGGACAGTTGTTTATAGTGGTTCAGCCATAAAAGGGCCTACATCCATTTTAGATTTAGCACACCACTAAACCTGCTTTCACTATAGAATTGATTATAAACACCATGCATATACAATCCTAAAGAAAGACTTACTAACAACAAACAAAGGTTTAACTCTTGCACCCCACAAGAGCATGTTCTTCAATGACACCCCGTCATATGAACATCAACCTTACTCATGACACCCCGTCACAAGATTTCTAACAAACTTGATGAACACCCTATACAAGAGACTTCACAATACAGAAAAATTAGAAAGATTAAGGGTTTAGAACAATAACACCTTGACTGTGTAGATTGACCCAATGAATAAGATCAAACACTTCTTTCCATTGTCAATTCTTCTTTGAGCTGAGTCCTGGAATCTGCATATTGTTCAGGTTTTTCCTTTTGATTTCTTGGAGAGAT
Source organism: Sesbania bispinosa (assembly GCA_026901365.1). Taxonomy (NCBI): domain Eukaryota; kingdom Viridiplantae; phylum Streptophyta; class Magnoliopsida; order Fabales; family Fabaceae; genus Sesbania; species Sesbania bispinosa. The sequence continues at coordinate 1,517,807 of QLOH01000046.1, read as the reverse complement.
TATCTAAAAGAGATTCTTGTGTTGTTTTGAAAAATTGAGCTCTACTCTATTGATTTCGAAAATCATAAGTATAAAACAATTTTAGTTAGTTAGAAACAGAAAAAAATCTGTTAAAAATATGTTACAAACTATTTTGAAAACGTCCAGAACTATGCAGACTTCTGAGGTAATCGATTACTGTCTTTGATAATCGATTAAACCAGATAGTATTCATAGAACTCTTCTCAGAATTCACAGGTAATCGGTTATTTGTATCAGGTAATCGATTAATTTGATCCTGAACATGATATCAAGTAGTTTTCAGCTTTGAATCAACTTGTGGTCCATTACCAACTTAAGTTATCGATTAAACCAGAGGAAAATCATTACTAAGTTGAGTAATTTAGATACCAAGTATTCCAAAATTGAAAACTTAACTTTGATTTCAATTAGCTTAAAGAAAGATCAACAAGGAAGAGACATCAACACATACATATTGCCTAATTCTAAAAACAATCAATACAAGTGCCACACCTATAGAAATGTGTTTGGCACTGCAAAATGAATTGAAATTTAAACACTTAATTTCTACAACAAAACCAAAACATCCATTAGATGAGAGACTTGAGGAGTGACTTGTATTTCTTCATTGATAGCTTAAGTCCAACAAGGTAAAGGCACGAGCAAGGTGCAAAGTTGATGGCTATAACTGGGAGGTATAGTGTGCCTATAGCAATGCTACACATTGCTATCAGATTAAAACTTTCTTCAGTGATCATAGCTACAATAGGGTGTTTAGAAATAATCAGGCCTCACAAGCTTGGGTGACAGGGAAGCTGTTCAAAAGAATTAAGGAAGTCTCTTTCCATGAAACATTCGGAGATATATGATTACATGAAGAAAAAATATGGTGTTCAATTGGAGGACTACAAGATTTATATATATGTTATGAAAGCTAAGAAGATAGTGGAAGGTAGTGAGAAAAAACAATTTGATAAATTGTGGGATTACTGTGGAAAGTTATTAAGATCCAACCCAAGTGCAACAATCAAGGTGGATACAATCCCTCACAATGAAAGGCCACCACAATTCCACAAACTCTATATCTACTTGGATGGATGTAAAAAAGGCTTCAAGGCTGGAACTAGGCCACTATTTGGTCTAGATGGGGCATTCCTAAAGGGCTACTATGGAGGGAAACTTCTTAGTGTTGTTGGACAAGATGCTAACAACCACATTTGGGTGATTGCATATGTTGTGGTTGATGTAGAAAATAAAGATAACTGGAAATGGTTTCTCACACTTCTGCATGAAGACCTTGGAGAATATAGGCAGAATAGATGACATTTCATATCTAACATGCAAAAGGTACGTAAACCTAATGTGACCATCTTTAATATTATAAAGATTGATTTGCATGATTTTAAATAATTCAAGGACTAATATACTTGAAATTTGCAGGGACTGATATCAGCTCTACAAGAGTTCATGCCTGGTGCACCACATAGGTTCTTTGTGTGACATTTATGGAAAAATTATAGCAAGCAGTAAAAGGATAAAAAATTGAGAACCCTTTTATGGGAGTGTGCTAGAAGCACCACAGTCTCACAATTCAATGCAAAGATGGCTGCAGTGAAGAGGGTGAATGCTAAGGCTTGGGCCTATTTGGACAAGTAGCCTAAAGATGCTTGGACCAAGTCACACTTCAGTGAGTGGCCTAGAGTGGATAACATATGCAACAATAATTGTGAAGTCTTCAAAGTTAAGGTGTTGGGAGTAAGGTCCAAGCCTATAATTACAATGCTTGAAGAGGTCAGATGTTACATTTTGACTATAATCTCTACAAACAAATTAAAGCTAGCGGGACATATGGGCATTTGCCTCCAACACAACAGGGTAGGCTAAGGAAGGAGAAAAAAATAGAATAACCAATGGACCCAATTTGGGTTGGTAATTACAACTTTCTCTACACTTTGCAAATTTTAATATGTGTTATATCATTGTTCTTGACTTGGTAAATTTGTTTTTTGTTTAGGTGATGATGATGGAACTAGGTATGAAGTGCATTGTTTTCCAACCAAAGTGTCTGTCAATCTTGGGACTCAAACCGACACTTGCAGGTTTTGGAAACTTAATGGTATGAAAAATTCTTTAGTTTTTGATTTTTTCTTTTATTTAAGAAACAAAATTTAATGGATTACTTTTTATTCTAGGCATGCCTTTTATGCATGCAGTTGCTGCTTTTGCACATAAAAATAAACACTCTGAAGATTACTGCCATGGGTAGCTAACATATGGCATCCTACCATGCAACATATGAGCATAACATCATACCTTTGCAAGGGGACACCAAGTAATAAACTTCCCCCAATTCCACCAATTAAAGGCTCGAGGGAGACATAAAAAGATGAGGAGGAAAAATGGAAATGGCAGGGAAAAGGTTGTCAATCCTCATTAACTAAAGAGGAAGTTGGGAGATTTCACCTGTAGAGCATGTAGGGATAAAAAACATAACAAGAAGACTTGCCCTGTAGCCGAGAAACAAAGGTTGGAAAATTTTCTAGCCCAATAGAAAGAAGTTGCAAATACTGAAAGTTGGCCTTCCAACTCACCTGTTGTCCCCAAATTGGGCCTGGAACTTCAACTATTGGGCCTATGTCTACTACTTGTGGATCAACTGCTGAAGGATCCTTGGGGCTTGATGAAATTGACCTCTCCCAATCCCAGCAACCACCCGTCAACCAAGTCCATTTAAAACACAGATGGTTCTCAAGCCCAAGCTCAACATCAAAGGAAAGGGTGCTACTACCCAAAAAGTCCAAATTAATCCAAATCCCCACAAAAAAGTCCCCCACCAACTTCTTCAAATTTGAATATGGAGGATTCTAATAAAGTTAGGCAATTCATGCCCACTCCTAGGATTAGGCCTCAAGCACCATGCAGACAATTTTAATTTTCATAAAATAGTGAACTTATTTGGTTTTTGATGTATAATCCATTACTATGTATGTCATGGCCTTTATTTTGATGTATTGTCCTTTACTTTTATTAGGAAATTTTGTCTTTTGTAGCTAATGCATGATGTTTAGTATGTCATGAAACTATGTTCATTTTAGTTTGGTATGAATGGACAAAGTGCCTAGATGGTTACTGAAAATTATGTTCTTGCTTTAATTTTGTCACTTGAATCTTGCTTGAATTTTGCCTCAAGCACCATGAATTCTGTTATTGTATTTTGTTATGATGTTTAAGCCTTTGTGTCTGTCAATCTGTCATTACATCTTATTCATATGATAAGTGAAAATTTTATCCAACAAGTAACAATTACTGGGAGGAATAAACAACTTGTGGTATACCATCTCACTTATTCATATTGTTAAGACAAACCCTCAAATGATTAATGTTTTAATGATTGGCAACTCTTCTAACTAAGTAAAAATTCAAGTATCATTCTGAGTTTCTTTGCATCTAACCTATTTGCTTAAGTGTGTAGAAATTAGAATTTGAGTTAGATGCAGATGCACTAAAGGCTTAAAGATCACTTCATCAAAATATCAAGTCTTCAAAGAAAAACTTATAGTCAGACAAAAATGCAAGCATATCAGACTCAAATGCAGATGATGAAGTTCAGATCAAACTCGCACGCAGAAGCTGAAGCCTAACACAAAAAAACACTTAGAAGCATATAAGCTCCATCAAAGAAAGAAGTAAAACATCAGAAACAAATCTCAAAAGCAAAAATGGAAAGTAGAAGCAGAAATAGAAACTCAGAACTAGAAGCACATCTCAGAAGCTGAAGCAAAAGGTAGATGACAGAAGCTGCTAACTTATGATGATGTGGAAAAGTTCCTGACACAAGGAAAAGGCTTGAGGAACTCAGAGCAAAATAGAACATCAAGTTGAAAGAGGCAAAACGTTGCACAAGAGTTTTCTCTCATTGTTTCATCAATCAGACTGCTTCTGACCCACATTTCTCTATACTATTTATCAACTCTTTAAGTTTTTATTGCGGATTTTGTTATTTTTAACTCAGCTTGAGCATTGTACTATAAATCCACACTCTGTGTATTTAAGACTCAAGCAAAAACTATCTTTTTCATCTCATTCTATTGTAACTCCTCCACCAAGTAAGAAGTTGTTTCTGGACTGTGGTGTTGAGTGGAGAAGCTTGGAGAGGCTAGTAAAAAACTACTTAGACGCCTGGAGAGGCTCTGCAAGGATAATACTTAGAAGCTTGGAGAGACTTTTGAAGGATAATACTTAGAGGCCTTGAGAGGCTCTTGAAGGAGAATACTTAGAAGCCTGAAGAGGTTCTTGAAGGATAATACTTGTAACTTGTGAAAAGTGAGTGGAAAATGTCACAGAAGTGGGGACTGGACGTAGCTCTTGTTGTTAAGAGTGAATCAGTATAAATATTGTTGTGTTATTCTCTTTTGACCCTATCTCTGTTATTTTAAGTTATTGTTAGACATATCAGTACATTGTTTCTGAGTTATCAAATTTAAGTCATTTATTAAAACCAACATAGAAACAAAGTTAAATTATTCTGAAAGCATTTATTAATAACAAATCAGAAGCATTTGTAAACAAGGTAAGTTTTTCGTAAAACTACTAAACACGTTAGATTCTATTGCTTCTGACCTTATCTGTGTTTAACTAAATTTCCGACATCCAAGTTGAAAGACTTGATAATCAAGTTAGAAAAGAATTTTAAAATTTCAAGAAGACTTAGACGCGTCTCAATTCAACCCCCTTCTTAAGACTTTACCAACTATAGTTAGTATCAGAGCTTGGCCTCTAAGGGGTTTAGACCACCACTATGTGAAGAGAAAAAGATCCAACTCAAAAGAATATAGCTGGTCCAAGCACAAATCTGTATATCCTAGAAGGAGCTTCCACCAACAGGCCTCCTTCCTTTGATGGAACTATTTCTACTACTGGAAGGATTGTATGAAGCTTTTCATAGAATCTCAGCATGTAGATCTGTGGGACATCATTGAATCTGGTCGTTATGAACCCACGGAAGAAGATGACTGTGGATATCAAGTGCCCAAGCCCAAAGAAAGATGGTCATACGCAAAAAAGAACAGATATCTTCTTAACTCCAAGGCAAGATTCTATGTCACCTATGCTCTCAACATAAGTGAGTATGATAAGGTTGTTATGTGCAAGACAACTAAGGAAGTTTGGAACACCTTGCTTATTGGGCATGAAGGAAGAAACCAAGTCAACCAGGCTAAGATCAACATCCTGGTCAGACAATACGAATTGTTTAACATGAGCGAGGATGAAAGCATTGAAGATATGATCAGAAGATTCACGGTCATGGTGAATGATCTGGAATTTTTGGAACAAGAATATTCAAACTCAGAAAGATTCAGAAAGATCCTCAGAAGCTTGCCCAAACAGATGAGGCTAAAGGTCACGGCAATTCAAGAAGCAAAAGATCTAGAAACACTAAGGATGGATGAGTTGTTGGGATCATTTAATGCACACGAGCAAGAACTTCTTGAAGAAGAACAACCAAAGAAGAGTAAGATGATTGCTTTGAAGACAACTAAGAAGCAGCAGGGAGGAAAGATGGTCAGAAGCTATCATCTCTCAGCCTTAGCTTCATCACTTAAGTCTGATGATGATGATCTAGAAGAAGATGATGAAGATGAAGAAGGAGATAATGAGCTATCCTTCATCATTAGAAAGATTAGGCAGTTATGGAGAGAAAGGGAAAGAGGAAGAAGAAGATTCCCTTACAGAAAGCCACTTCATAAAGAAGAAAAGAAAGGGAAAATCACTTGCTATGAATGCAACAAACCTGTTCATATCAGATCTAGGTGACCTCTACTGAAGAAGAATCTCAAGAATGATAAGAAGAAGAAAGCAATTATGGTAACATAGGATGACTTAGAAGCATAAGAATCTGCTCAAGATGAGGAAGACTCAGAAGAAGCTGGCCTCTTTCTCATGGCAGACACAGATGCATCTGATGATGATAAGGTAGATGATTCTAAACCTTCTTATGATGATCTAAAGGAAGCTTTTAATAACTTACTTGTTGATTCTAACTTTCTTGCTACAAAGAGCACTCACTTAAAATCTCAACTATCTGAAGCTTTAAAAGAAATTAGTGCTTTTAAGCTTGAAAGGGACAATATGTATGAAAAGAATAACTCTCTGATGCAATCACATCTGAAGTTATCTCTTGAAGTTAAAGTTGTCAAAGAAGATCAATCTGCTTCGAAGATGAACAAAATGAAACTTGAAAACCATCATCTTAGAAAACATATTTCAATTCTTGAAAATGACTTAGCCAACTTTGTAAATGGCACCAAGAATATTGAAAGACTCTTAGGGTTACAAAGATGTGTCTTTGACAAAGCTGGACTAGCATTCAACAAATTTGAAAATGAGGCCTGGTGTAAGAGTTTCTTTGTTCCTCCTAAGAAGCAGAGAGAAAGATATATTATTGTAGTAAATTTAATCATATGAGTTCTAATTGCTTCTTCAGAAGCAAAGTAAGGAAGAGAAAGGCTCTTAACCCAGCTGGACCCAAAACTGTTTGGGTATCTAAAGTAAGACCTTTGTTGGATGTAGATGTGCCTAGCAACAACAAATAAAGAGTAGTTGTGGGTTCTAGACAGCGGGTGCTCAAGGCACATGACAGGAGACATAACCATATTGCTGTCACTTGAACCTAGGGAAGATGGAGTTGTCTCCTTTGGGGACAAAAGTAAGGCTAAGATTTGTGGAGTAGGATCTGTTGGTAAGAATAATCACACTTAGATTGAAAATGTTTTTATGTGGAAGGTCTCAGACACAATTTATTGAGTATTAGTCAATTGTGTGACAATGGTTTTTATGTAAATTTTCAACCTACCTTATGTGAAATTAAGGATTCCAAGACTTTTGTATGAATAAATATGCTAGTTGAGGATTTGACATGATAATATTGATGTTGGGTACGCATATATCATCATATGTTAGTTTTACACTTTTTAGAAATTTAATGATTTTCCATGAAATTCATGGTGTTCTTCTGTGTTCTTGGTTGTTCATATGAAACTCATATCATATTCATGATTAGTAGTGTGTTTGATCCATGAAGTGATGTTGAGAAAAGTGTTGGTGTGTTTGTGGGCTTGAGTGGCCCATTAACTTAAAGGTAAAAGTTAAAAAGTTAAAGTAAAAAGTAAAAGGTGTTAAGTGTGAATTAAAGTTAATTGGAGTAAAACCCTTAACCCTCATAAAATTTACCTTTCAACTAAGTTACCATGGTTAAAACTTGATGGTAAGGACCCATATGAGTCATATAATACTTAGGCCACTATTTTAGGCCTTTATACCCGTAAAATACCATTAAAAACTCCTAATAAAAATAAGTGTTCATTATACATAATTGGACCTAGGTTAGAGTTGAGCCTCAACCCTAATCTCACCCTTGAATAATTAAGATACTAATTAGATTAAAAAGCCCATTAGCTAAATTATATGAGTTAATTAACTAAAGTAGTTTAATTAAGACTAATCTTAATTACCTAATTTAATGATGATTAATAATATGATTAAGACATAATGATGATTAAGACCTAAATAATTATGATTAACCCTAATCAAGTTTAATTAAGACTTAATCCTTGATTAAGAAAGTTATTAAGGGATAATTAAGGATTAATTAAGATCTTAGGCAGAGATCAAGACTTAATTAAGGAAGATTAACCTTAAATAAGACATAATTAAGGGTTAAACATAATCCTACTTAACTTCTTAAGGATTATTAAGCTTTAATAATTATACCAAGACTTACTTAAGGAACGTTAGACTTGTTTAAGATAAGGCAACAGTTAAGGAGAATTATCTAAGAGTTAACAACTATCATACACTTATGATAAATGTAAAATGACTTAAATTTGAGGTTGTAAAGTTGAAAAGCCTTAGGAAATGGATTCTCTAAGTTATAAACCTTAAGATTCAATACTTGAGATGATGTGAGGTGATTTTCATAAGACACAACCATAAGACTTAGTAAGATATAGGGAATAATTGAAACAATTGGCGGTATAAAATGAATTATTACCGGCCATTATTTATTAGTCATAAAACTTTAATTCAAAAGAGAAATTATGGCAATTGTAATATAGCCGCTAAATAATTTTCGCTAAACATAATTTTTGTTGTAGTGTAAGTGTAATTATTTATTAATCATGAGGACAAATAAATACAACTTACCCTAAAAGCTTGAAATAAACACACTTTATTCACATAAGACTTGAGAAGTTGAGAGAGAGAGTGGATTGACCTAAGTTGGGGTTTGAATTTCCTACGAATGGAAGTTATCGAATCTGTGGTTGCACCATAGGGAGTGGTTGTGTTATGGGATTCAGGATTACTTTGTTGGTAAGAAATGAATATGTTGTGAATGCATAAATTGTGTGACATGCATCATCGTGCATTAGTAATGTCTAAGGTTGTGCACCTTATGACAAGGAAAATGGAAGATTCACCTTGGTACAAGTGTGAAACCAGTAGGGACTAGTGCATTGGGTCTTGCAAAGGATGCCAGAAGGTCTTGAAAAGGATGCCAATTTTTAAGGATAGTCAAGTTCCAGATTGGACTCAATGGCTAGTATCGCTACCTACTATCAAGCCCTTGGAGGAAAACTTGGCTATTCCTGTCACTCTCATGGTTTTCGAGATCAATGGAGATTGTCTGGAAGAATCACAAAAGAAAGATTAGTAAAAAAACATGAGCAAATGCTCTTTGTACCGAGACTAGTACAGACTCTTATTCCTAATTTCCTGCATATATATTTTGCAATTGTTGCATGCATTGTGGTGGTGATTACCCTTTGGCCCACATGCATTACACATAATGCTATGATCTGTGAAGTCATAAATTTTGCTACATGCACCACATTTGTTGGTTTGTGACTATATGAAGAATGTGTATGAGTATGTGACTATTGTATTAATTGTTTGAATTCCCCATGCATATGCTCTAGTTATTATATCCTACACCAGTGAGTTCATGTAAAGTGTTCTCACACTCCTTGTATTTCCCTACTATGTTGTTGTATTGTTCCTTTCATATCGCTAGGTTGACTACGAGGATGTAGCCGGATACACTCAGACCTTGACTCACCCTCTCTTACTTGAGGCGTCAATCGTCAAGTTTTCTATACCGCTCACCGTAGAGTTTCAGACTCCCCATACCTCATTTGTCATACCAATGTTCGTCGTTCTTGTACTGCATCATTAGTTTCTTCTTGCGCGTCTTGAGCGTCATATTATGAGCATCCTTACAAGACACATTATACTCATACGTCGAATGGATCTGATTCTGTGGAGTATCTTCATGCCATGGAGATTCCCCCTCTGGATTCATTACCCCCTGGCTTTCATATCCCTCGTTCTACTACAGATATGATTAGGGGTATAAGCGAGTATGGGTCGACTTGTGAACCCGGTCGACCGGACCCGAAGACATTTGTTTGGTTTGTTTTGGTTCGGTTTTATTTTGTTGGATCTGATCATGTTCTGGTTAGGTCTCGGGTTCTCAAATTTTGAAATCGATAAAACCCTCGCCAACCCGTATATAGAAACAGATGTAAAAAAAATAGGCCCATATGCTGCTAGCCCATATGTTGTTGGCCCTCCCCATTTAGTCATTCAGATTTAAAGAGTTTTCCCTAGCCATCATTCACTTCTTTCTCCATAACCACTTCTTTGCTCCACCGTCACCCTCATTTTGTGTTTTGTCGCTCATCGCCATCATTATGCCGCCATACAACCATCCTCGTCCAACCAATATTTAGACGCCACCGTTCTTCAGTTATCGTCGTTGCTGTTCAACCACATTCTTCAGTTGTTGCCATTGTTGTTCAACCATTGCGCTGTCGTCGTTTAGTTACTTGCGATTTGGAAAAGTGGTATTTTTTTTTGAAAGATTGAAGTTGATGCGCTATTTGGTGGTTTTTTGGGGAGATTAGAGAGTACATGCCTCTGGAGATCTAATGAGCCCGTGGTGCGGTGGTGGGTGAATTACTTTCAAGATTGAAGAGGATGCGGATGTGCCTCTGAAGATCTAGATCAAAGTCAGTGATGCGGACATGAGGTTATAAAGTGTAAACCATTTTTTATAGAATCTAAGCCATCAGAGGACCAGTTTGGCAAAGCTACACGGGTTTTTCAGCCAACTTTGATGCTCTCAAAAATCCCTACTTGATTCTGTTGAGTCTCAAGACCTTAAAAGTCTAAGACACCCCTAACAAAAAGTTTTGATGATTATAAACTTAATTAAACTCAGAATTTTATGCTTAACCAAAATATCTTCACAAAGTTCTGATATTTCATATTAAGAGATTGTCTGAAGAAAGTGTGTCTGAAGTCATGCCAAGATATGAAGTTGGTCAAAGTTCTGAAGACCCAAGTTTTGAAGATCAAGGAATTGTTTGAAGTGGGATTGGTTCGCATCTGAAGACAAGGTTTATCTGAAGTACAAAGGCATCTGACGTGGCAAGTCAAAGCCTATACCAGAACCTCAGGCAACCTCAGAACACCAGAAAAGCAAGACAAAAGGCAACCTTTTGGTTGAGATTCAAAATGGAAGCACAAAAGGAGAAATGTTACGCTGCAGCATTTGCAGAAGTCAGAACAATGCTGCAACCCAGTACGGTGACAGTGGCTGTGTCTCAATGGGATGAAACGCATTTAATGCTATCTCACAACGGAAGTCTTAACGAAGTTTTGCAATATGAATGAAGCCTATAAATACCAGACGTCTCCTGAAGCAAAGAAAAAGTTACGAATTTTATAAGCCTAAGCTTTGCGAAAATGCTGCTAAAATCCTTCTAGGATTTATTTGTTGTAAAAACTCTTGTACAATCAACTTTCATATCCAGAGTTAGATTTTTGTTATATCTTGTCACCACACCAAAGAACTTGTGTTCTTAGTTCAGATTTCTTTGTAAACACTTACTTTTTGTTAGAGCCAGGAGTGGCTTGATAGTTAGAGCCAGGAGTGGCTTGGTAGGATAAAAAATACTTATTAAAGTCAGGACTAGCTTGGTAAGAGAAAGAATACCTGTTGTGTAGAGCCTGAAGAGACTTGGTGAACAAAAAAATACTTGTAATAAGTTGAGATTAAGAGAAAATCCAGTAACTTGTTGGCACTGGGACTGGAGGTAGCTCACAAGTGGAGTGAGTAAACCAGGATAATTGGTTGAGTGCTCTTCTATCCCTTATCTTAGTATATTTTATTTATTCTAACAAGAAGAGGGAATTTAAATTAAGTTTTTATAAACAATCTTGTGAAAACAATTTACGAAAGAGTAAATTACTCCAACCTCCCCTCTATTTTACACTTCAAACACAAAACCCCTTCTATTTTGAAAACCTACACAAACCCCTCCAATTTTAAAAGTACATTACACTTAAACCCAATTTTTTATGATACATTTAATAGAAATTTTAGTCAACAATCAACAATTACCTTTTATATTAAATTGAAATACCCTTACTAACTATGGAGTTTTTTTCTTTACTACATAAAAATCCCTCAATTTTTAAGTTTTACACAAACTCTTTATATTTTATAAATATATTATTCTTTTTCTTTTGTGTTGATGAATAAAAGAAAACGGAAAAAAAATAAATAAATAATATCATATAATTTTTTTCAAATGACATTATTTTGAATAACAAAAATCATAGTTTCATACCAGTAAAATAAATAAATTTATTTTAAAACTTAATTAAAACCTCATAAACTAATAAAATGAACCAGAATAATTTATTAAGATTAATTTATGAAGTATTAATACATTAAAAGAATGAATTTTGCACGAAAATGACTGAGATTTTCACGTTGGGGTTTTATTGCATTTATCAATTCTGATAATTCAATTAGAAAGGAATGAGTGTCTTGAGGGTAATGTTGAGTTTTTCAAAAAAATATTTTTAATAAATAATAAATAATTATATTAATTGGGGTTTTGTGTAGGGTTTCAAAATAGAGGGGGTTTTGTGTAGGTTTTTAAAATAGAGGGGGTTTGTGTTGAAAATGTAAAATAGATGGGAGGTTAGAGTAATTTACTCTTTACGAAAAGCTCTATGCAAAACCTTTTTCTGAAACTTTCAGACGAAGATCAAAGCTTCAGGCAGCATCTGAATCACTGTTTGAAAAGTCTTCTAAACTTAGTTTACGAAACAGTTTCCATAAAAACGCTTAGTTTATAAAAACACTATCCAACCCCCTTCTAGTGTTTTCATGTGTGTTCCTACAGATTCTCTGAAAAGGCGACAAAATTTTAAAAATGAGAGGAAGCCATGGGGAATGAATGAGATTGGAACTAGAAGAAGGAAAACATTTCTACAAAGGCCAAGGTTGAGTCAATGGGTGGGTTGCGCACTGGAGAACTGGTGGCAGTGAGGTTGCATATGGAGAGACAGGAGAATTGGTGTTTTCTGGAGAGTTGGTGGTGGGTGGTTTTCTTGTGAAGGAATAGGGGAAAATGGTAGAGCTAGAAAGCCAAGGGAATTCCTCATATTTTTTTTTAAAAAAAAAAACTTAACATGTTTCTAGAAAATATTATAAAAAATATTGTAAACAGATGATCCAACCCGATCCGACCTGTTGATGTTCGGGTTGGTTCGGTTCAGGTTACTCTTAAAAAATACTAAAACTCAAATCAATCCAACCCACAAATATTTGATTGGTTTGGACTTTAATTTACCCCAAATCCGACCCGACCGAATCACGCCCCTAGATATGATGATGGATAGTTCTTCGGAGGAGGAAGACTCGGAGGAGGATCCTTATTACCTCCGTAGCTTTTCGCATTCTGGTGGTGATGCGTAGTAAAATTAGTGTTTGAGTCTAGCGTAACTACAACTTAGGTATTGTGATCTCTAGTTTGTATTTTGTTGGGGTCACCTATATTTACATTACGGCTAGAACTCGTATTTCATTTACTATGTTTACTTATGTTTGATGTCGATTTAGAAAAATATTTGTTTTATGGTTTATTTTACGCAATTCCATCCGCAACTCCGCCTATTTAGAAAGTTGGTTAACAATGAAAGGATTTCATGGTATCTAAAATTGGTATTAGAATTTTGATAATACGATTATGTAATTACTCAATGTAAACGTTCCTTTTATAAAAAAATATATTTTGCATTTTTACCGTTTACGAAATCAAGTACGTTTTCTGAAAGGTTAAACATGTGGTATATATTCGTAGTGGGAATTAGGAGATCACACTGTAACGTCCTAATTTCTAAATCCAAGAATTAAGCTCCTTGGAAGCCAAATTTCCAAATTTCTGAAATTATTTCGCGCCATTTAAAATATTGCAATACAAACCATATAGCGTTTAAGTGTCCAACGAATACATAAACAAAATATGGAAGGGAGATACTGAGTAGTGATTGGGAAGTTCAGCTTCACCATATCCTCAGAGAAGGGAACTCTTGCGCTGATCTGCTTGCTAAAAAAGGGGCCCAGGGAGATCACCATTTTAGGGTCCTTCATGATTTCCCTCCTCAATTGATCAGTCTTTTATTGGTTGATGCTTTAGGGGTGAAATATACCCGTGGCTAGTTTTATTTGTTTTTCTTGTTGTTTTTGCTTATCTTTTCTTCTCTCATTATACAAAAAAAAAAAAAACTAAATACATAACACCTCAAGGCTCAAATAGACATAATCTGTTTACGTCCAATAGGATACCCCCATACATGTGCCCTAAGCAAAATAGAATTCCCGAAGGCAGCACATATACAGTCATATCCCTCAAAATAATAAAATAAAATTCTTATCATCAAATAAATCCATTAAGTACATATGTATCTAAGTACATCAAAACTAAAACTCCTGCAAGCCTCCCAGATCACTGCCATGTCCTAGGTGGAACCTGTGCATCTAAATATCACCACAAAGCATGTGGTGAGACTAGAGACTCAATGAGTAAAGCATGCAGCAAGCAGTATAGATAAACAGGCAGATGCAATGCAACAACACAAGATAAACAATAGGTACAAGCTCTAACAAACTCAGTTTTTATCAACATCTAAGAAATTATACATATTCTGCATTTCCCGGCAGTACGGAGTCTTATCTCTATCTCTGGGGCTAGACATGAGTTCAAACTACAAGGAACGTCTCCCTTTGGGTTATACCCGCCATTACTCTGGGGACCAAAGTCCAAGTCTTATTCTGGGGACCGAAGTCCGTTATCTCTTTCTTTAATCTCTAGGGCTAAGGCCCAATGTCTTATTTATATTCAAATGTGCATATCATGAACCATAATATTCAATAGGTATAAGGCATAAGTTAAAACATTCAACATACTTAATAGATGATTACCAAGGCATGACAATAATCCCAATCAACCCTAAGTGAGGAAATTAGGCCAATAACCATCAAAATCATTGATACATTGAATATAAATAAAAATAATCGGTAAACAATCACATACAAGATCAAGAAAGGGGGAGAGAAGAGTACGGTACATTGGGGATTGTTCATACAAGATTGGGTGAGGGTGTGTGAGCTTTACTCACCTCAAAGGAGCTCCAAAGAAGGAAAATGAGGTAGGGGAATAGTGGAGTTGGAGATCCTTAGTTGCCCCAAGCTTCCTCTAGAACTTTTCTCTAGAACTTCTCTCTCTCTCTCTCTCTATAAGGTAGTAAATGAGTGTAATAAATGAAGGGAGTTAGGGTTTTGGGTGTTTTAAAAAAACTGAAATCGCGCTTGCTCGCTCAAGCGAGCGATTCCTCGCTTGAGTGAGCTCCCACTAAAAAGATACCCCTGATGCTGCAGAGGTGCTCGCTCGAGCGGGCCTGAAAGCACATTTGGCTCGGTTGAGCGAGTCTTAACTCAGAGAGCCCCTCCTGCACCTAAGTCCGAGCATGACAGCAACCAGAAAAACCATATCAATAATCCAGAAAACCAGCTCTCTACTGATATGCTCGCTTGAGCGAGCCCTGGCTCGCTTAAGCGAGCACCAAGTCAAAGAGCTTCTTGCGCCTAAATTCCCTTGCTCACTTGAGTGAGCCCTGACTCACTTGAGCGAGCATACCAGAAAACTTTTTTTCTGGTTTGCTGCATACTAATCCTTTCCACTCCAATTCTTACCAAATCAATTCCTTTTTCTTAAAACATATTTCATTACTATTTTAACACATATAATGATTAAAACTTGGGATGTTACACACACCATGTGCTCCACAGACTTTGACCGATCCAAGGTTAGTGTGTAGCGTGGTTGGTATGGATGTTCATAATTGGAGGAGCATGAAACTCGAGAAGATATTGATGATGCTACACCTGATTCGTGCTCTTGGAACAACCCTCTTGTAAATTCTACATGTTGTGCGCCTATTTCTCTTCTACGGGGAGAAAAATCATTGTTTATTCAGGTCGATGATTCTTATTCACCTTTATATTGATTATTTAACCATTTCCTTGTCTAGTTCTGGATTCAATTCCAGTCGGATAAATATTATTTTATCATGTTTGCGGAATTGCGCGGAATATCGGGATTCCGACTGACATGAATGATTGTGATTATTCTAATTTTGACTGACTCACATCACCTAGTCGTTCACACTATTCCTGAGTGATGTGATGGCCCTAGTCACTATTTGGCTATTTGGTCACTATTGAGCACTATTTGACATTACTTTGCATTATTTGGTTCAACTACCATGTTGACTGGCTCCTGGGCAACAAGTGTCCCTCTAGGGCTCCTTTCTCTTTCTAGCTTCCTTCCTTCCTAGGATCCCAACATTGGTTTTCATCTCGATTTAATTTTTCACTATTTTAGTTCTTTTTTCTCTATTTTGAAGGCCATTTTTTTAATAATTTTTTTCCTGTAGCTCTTAATATTTTTTTATTTAATTTATTCTACTCTACAAATGCAGAAGAGATTGAAGAATATAAGAAAAAAATGAACTCTGAGTTTGAAATGACTGATCTGGGGGCATTATCCTACTTTCTTTGAATGGAGTTTGTTGAAACAAGTAATGGCATCTTACTTCATCAAAGGAAGTATGTAATAGAGATTCTGAAGAGGTTTCACATGATGGAATGCAATTTTACATCTACCCATACAGAAGTTTACTTGAGAGTAGAAAAAAATAGTAAGATTTATGGGTGATCCAAAGACCTCACATCCGGTGATTGCAAAAAGGATGTGTGCTACTTCTTCTTAAAGGTTGTAAAGAAGAACTTATTGGATTTTCTTATTTGAATTGATGTGCGTTTGAAAGGGGAGAGGGTAGGGAGCGACTATGCTTTGAGGTCTGATACACAAGGGTTTTCTAAAAGTTACTTATATATGATAGGTTTAGGGTTAGTGGTGAGTGGGCTTTTAGACTGAGATGGATTGGACCCTTCATAATGCAATGCAGATTTCTACAAAAAAACTAATAAATTAGATATTTGATTTCAATTAAAAAAATTCATCATAAAATTTAAAAATAGAACACGTGAACATTAAAATGTAATAAATTCATTTAATTAATAAAATAATTAATGCTAACTTTATTCAAGAAAATAAAAAAAATTAAAATAATAATTATATTTGTGATAATAAAATAATTAATGCTAACCCTAAAATAAGAAGTTTATATTGGATTTAAAATAAATGATATAAACTTGATATGTAAATACTATAATATAATAGTTTGAAATATATATATATATATTTATAATTTGAATTCAATATATAAATATTAGGATATAATTAATTTAAATTAGAAATTTAATTTGAATATATATATATAATAAATATTATAATTTTAAATTCATAAAAACTAGTTATTCAAATTATACCATTCAATCGGTGATATTTTAAAATACTAATTAATTGTAATATTAATAAAAATTTTAAATTTGACAACTTGAAAAAATAGGTTATTGATTACATCCATAAATATTTATATTTCACAATATTATCTTTTAAGAGATTGAGAGAAATTTGAGTAAATTTAAAATCCTTTTTAACAAAGAGATTTAGAGAGATATAAGCTAATTCTCTTAAACTAGTTATTCAAACCATACTATTCAACGGTGATATTTTTAAATACTAATTAATTATAATATTATCAAAGTTTTTAAATCTTTTGTAATTTTTAAATTTGACTATTTAAAAAATAGGTTATATATTACAACCATAAATATTTATATTTCACAATATGATCATTCTAAGAGTTTGAGAGAGATTTGGGGGGATTGTAACACCCTCATCCCATGATGGGTATTACTCGACTAACTCGGTTGCGATTTGTTAATTTCTCTTTTAAAGAAGTGAAGAAAATCGATGATTCTTTTTTTTATCTATGATTGAGATGGAACTATAAAAACATATCAATGCAACAAATATCATTTCACTGCTATTCCAAATTACAACAGAAGTAATATACATTAAATTGGAGTTTTAACATACTACATTACAGGAGAAGTGGACCATCTATTTGACTACACCCTATCTATACAGGATATTGCTGCTCATGTACACCCCTAAACACTACCGTTTGATTTGAACAAGATCTGGTTCGACCTGAACACCACACCTATCTTCAGAACAACGTGCATCCTTCCAGAGTCCATGCCCTTTTAGGTGCCAAAATAATGACGGAAAACAAAAAGAAAGACAAGGGGGTGAGAACACTTTACATGAACTCACTTAACGCAGGATATAGTGTATAGAGCACACACACAAGAAAATCCACACAATTCAACCAAATAAGTACACACACATCATCCTGATCCACACCAACTATTGCATGCTTTGCAACTACAATGCTATAACTAATGCATGAGGGCCCGGGGAAAAATCACCATCCACAGTGCAAACAGCAACTGCCCGACCATATATGTACAACGTATCAGGAGTTAGAGTCTGTACTAGCACCGGTACAAAGAGCATTGCTCAAATATTTTGGCCAAATCATTTTATCCGTCTTCTAAACAATCTCAACTGACCCCGAAACCTTGAGAGCGACGGGATAGTTAAGCCTGATCCCCTTCGTACTCGACAGTAGGGAGCGAGCCTACGTCACCTGAGCCTTTCTAGAACTCAACTATCCTCAGGGTTGGCGTCCCATTTCAGGACCCGCTGGAGTTCTATGCAAAATCCAGTGCACCCGTCCCAACCAGTTTCCCACTGTACCAAGTGTCAATGTCATATTAGGTCGTAAGGTTCTCAACCTTGAACATCATCAATGCTTTATGATGCATGTCACACAAACAATGCTTCTCAGCATACACATCCTTACAGGCAAAGCCCATTGAATCATCCTACGTCTTCACTCCCTGTGGTACGGCCCGATTCAATGTCTTTCCTTCACAAGGAAATCCAAACAATGCTTTCTCAGCATACACAGTCCGTACAGGCAAAGCCCATTGAATCATTCTACGTTACCACTCCCCGTGGTACGGCCCGATTCAATGTCTTTCCTTCACAAGGAAAACCAAACCCCATCTCGGGTTAAAACCGCACTCTCTCACTAAGCTTCTCAATCTTATGCAGAAAGAGTGTGTTTGTTATAACTTTTAAGTTGATTTGTACTAATGTTTTTCTTAAAGTCAATGACCGCTTTCACTTAAGTCCTATAGTTTACTAAGACTTATGGGTGTGTCTTATGAATAGTATTATCTATCTTAATTCATCCTATATGTCTAATTAGGATTAGGTTTAACCCTTAATTATGATTAATTTTTACTTAAGGTCATAATTAATTCCTAATTATTCCTTAATCTTTTCCTTAATCTTGGATTAGGCTTTTAATTATACTTGATTAAGGTTAATCATATTTAATTAGTTCTTGATTACCATTAAGCCTTAATTACTTGATTAATACCTCATTAGTAACTAATATTAAGATTAAGGTTAATCTTCATTAGGATTAATTAACTTTAATCTTAATTAATTTTCTTCACTTAATTAACTTAAATGGGTTGGGTTAATTAACTTGGGCAAGTTGGATTAATAAGCCCACTAATTTAATTCTAAGTTTTAGTCTTGATAGGTTGGATTAGAGTTGAAGCCCAACTCTAACCTAAGCCCAAGTCCATATAATATTTTTGGTTGACTTTGTGATGAGTCTTTAGACTCTTTTTCTTTTTTCTTTTTGATGGCATTGGGCCTAAACTAAAGGTCTAATGGTTAGGTAACCCATAGGGGTCCAATTTTTCACACTTCCATCAAATATTATGATTTTTAAGGTGACCTTTAAAGGGGTTTATTTTTGTACCCGAATTTGATTTATATAATTTACCAAAAATTTGTTTCCTTTTAATTTAGTTATCACTTTAAATGGTTACACTTTTTAGATTATTGGGCCACTAGGGCCCATAAACACTTTAACACTTTTCTCATCACCAAAACAAGATCAAACCAAGACGTTCATGAGTTCCTCATGAATATACTCAAGAACATGAAGAACAAGGATGAACACCATGAATGTTCATCAAGAACACCAAAATCCAACAATCTCCAAAATTTACCAATTTCAAGCATGATCATCCACAAGCATTTTAACCAAGCAATTTCATACCAATTTATCAAAATACACCAATCAACATTATCAAGTTCACACCTTGCTCATAAGCTCAAAAACACCATTTTTCATGATTCAAGCACACCAATAAATTTTACAATTCAAAATAATCACATGTATGTACTTAGATTCATCATCCAAGCATGTTACAAGCATCAAATAAAATTTTAAATACATGCAGCCCATAAATCCCAAAATAGCCGAATGGTTCCAAGAAAAAAAGGGGAAATTTTTCCAAACAATTTCATCACTTGCATGCATCCAAAATCACTAAACAAGTACATTTCAAGCATCATACAAATTTTTAAAACAAACATGCAAACCATATACATACAGTCGAACCATTTCTCCAAAGAAATAGGTTCCAAAAATTCATTTTTACAAGGGAAAAAGGTTTAGGGACAAGGATCAAGGGTAATCCTTAACTCTAGTCATCAATCCTACTAGAGTTCAAGGTTCCCCCCCCCCCCCCCCCGCTTTACCTAATGAAATTTCTTCTGGGAAAGGTGCAGCAAAATCCCAAACAACTCCTCTTTTTCCCTCCTCTTGATCACCAAAACAAGATTCTTCAAGGTTGGAAGCTAAAATTTGAAGATCAAGGTTCAAAGATGGAACCTTTCTCTTAGAAAGTGATGGAAAGTTTTTGGAAGATGGAGAGAAAGAGAGGGAGGGCTCACGGTTTCTTTGGAAGAGGAAGGGAGAAAATGAAATTCAATTTTTTCTCTTTTTGCATGTAAGTTGTAGGAAAAATGTGGACAAGTGTTAAGGTAGTAAGCTTTTCATCATCTTTTTTTGACTTTTGGAAAGTGTGAAGCCACCAAGTGGCACACATGCACACACGGCTTGGGAGAAGAGAAAAGGGAGGATGATGCAGATTTTTCTGGTTCAGATCAAGGGTATTCGGGCCCGGCTCCAGAAAGAGTAAGGTAAAAATAGAAATTTACACCAAAATTTTCCAAAAAGTCTAGAAAAATTCCTATAATTGCTCTAACTTATTTTAAGCCTAAAAATGTGATTAGAACTCACTTCTCACTTAAACTCTAATTTCCCAATTTTCCCAGTTTTCGCACACAACAGTCTATTTTTTAATAAGAGTAAGCAGATAGAAAATTATGGCTTTGCACACAAAATTTCTATAAAGTTATAAATATAATTTCCAATCAACTTTTAAAGTCCAAAGTATATTTTCCATATTATTCTACAAATTTTCATATGTTGGTTAGGGTTACACTGCTAACCAGGGGCATTTTGGTCTTTTTGTCCAAAAGTGCCAGTAAATTCTAAATAAATTTCTAAAATTCGTTATTAATTATATTAAGATCATTTTGACTAAAAATGTAGATCCCTTTTAAGTTTTTTTGCTATTTTTCATAATTAAATCTATATTTTCCTTAACTGTATAATTACTAAGGGTATTTCAGGTCATTTTCTCAAACACCTCTCTAAAAATAAATCATTTATAATTATGGTTGGAAAATTCCAAAAATATAATTTTGATTGTTTATCAATAGTTCCTAAATACCTCGTAATTAAATTTTTCTTTCTCTCTTTTTTTAAAATTTTCTCTATCTTATTTATATACCGGTAGGGGAAATTGTGGGTGTTACAGGGATTTAAAATCCTTTTTAACAAAGAGATTGAGAGAGATTTAAACTAATTATTTAAACTTTAAATTCACGAAAACTAGTTATTTAAACTATACTATTCAACCTGTGATATTTTAAAATGTGTCGAAACCGGGGTCACGACGGGACGGCGAAAAATAAGTATTGAAAAATCGTTTTCAATGGAGTCGCCACCAATATTTATTTTTGAGGGAAAATATCGGAAAAACCCTTTTTAAAAAAAATGGTCTTTGAAACCAGATTTGGATTCGGGAGCCGGTTATGTGTAGGGAAGGTATTAGCACCCTACGACATCCGTCCTAAGACGGTTACCTCTAATTAATTGTGCAAATTTAATAACTTTTGAAAAAAATATTTATTTTACCCCTTTTTAAAAGAAATCTTTTGTTTTTATTTATTTACAAATTTATTTACATTTTTTATTTTTTTAGATTATGGGAAAATTTAGAAAAATATTTATTTGGGCTTGACGGGGCCGGTTCCCGCTCCTACATATCCCCAGCTGCAATGGGGAAATCAAAGCCACGTAGTTCTGGAAGATTGATTTGTTTGATTGATTGAGAGTTTGGATTTTGAAAAGAATTTTTAAAAGAATTTTATATTTGTTTTATTTTTGAAAGAATTGATTTTTTAAAAAAGAATGCACTCTTGAAGGGTTTCTGTTAGCAAATGGCTATACAATGAACCCTCCTGATTCAAATAATATTAAATGATAGAATTGCTATTCATTTAACATCACTTGATCATTGAATAATTTTTTATTTTGAAGCAAAATTTATTATCAATTGAGTTTTTATTTTAAATTCTTTTTATTTTTTTAGATATAACGTTATTGCTAGAAATACTAGTTTGTTTATTTTGAAAAATATATTTTTTACTATTTATAATTATGTGGACTATTTTGTTAACAAATGGTTATACCCATAGTCCTGTTAACGGTAGAAATGCTACTCGTTAACATTTTATTTTTATTAAAATTACTTTTTTTTATTTTTTAGAAATAATTTACAATATGCTAGGACTGTCTTGTTAGCAAATGACTATACTCCATAGTCCTATATAATTTGGATAATACTAACGATAGAAATGTTATTCGATAATATCACCAAATTATTGCATTTTATTTTAAAATTCCCAATTTTAATTTTAGATTTTAAAAATTAAACCTATGAAATCTCATCTTTTAATCAGAAACAAGCATACCCGTTCACATGAAATAAATAAGAATAATGAGATACATCACAAATATTTACTAAGCATTTTAGAAATAAAGTAAATTAAAATAAAAAAAAGAAAAAGAAAGAAAGGGGATCTGAGTCAGAGACTCTTCACGTCCCCTTTTCACACACACACACACATTGTTTTTTCATTTCATTTAGAAAACCCTAAGAAGAGAAAAAAGAGGGAGGGGGAGAGGCGGCCATGGGAGAAAGAAAGAAAGGAAGAGAAGAAGGCAAAAGGGGAATGGAGAAAGAAAGGGAAGAGGAGAGAGGGAGAGGCGCAGCTGCTTCACTGGCTGCAGATTTGGACGGCGCGGCGATGCCCAGGGGTTACGCGCGGCGGTCCTTACGGCGGGGAGGTGGCTGACCACGGGATCTCCACGGTTGTGCGCGGCTCTGCTCGGTGAGGATGGAGACGGCGCAGCTACGGGGAAGGAGGAGGCTGCCGGACGGCCTCGTCGCTAGCGACGACGAACTGACGCAGCTGCGGGATAGGGGTACGGCAGTGGTGGAGGAAAACGCGGCGGTGATGGCCACTGTGCGTAGATGGAGGGCATCGGTGACGGCGGAGGCGCGGCTGCACGCGGCGGCGCTCCGGTGGGGAGATGAGACGCGAGGTTGGTTGCACAGAGAGGGTAGTGGTGATCTGATTCAATTTTGGTATTCTCTGTTTTTGTTAAATTTCCTTTATCTCCCCTTTCACTCTCTTTTCCTGGATAATTGGACTGTGAATGGACTCTGTTTTTATTTTGTAAATTGGACTGGGAATTCTCAAGCTGTTTTTTTTTCTACATCTTGATTCAGACACTGTAAATTGGACTGTGGACTGATCTCTGGTTTTGGCTACATTCTATTTTTCCTATACTGTGACTGTATTTTAATTCATGTTAATACCTTGCTAATTTCTCTATTATTTTCTCACAATTGAATAGTTCATTTATGTGCCATTTTTATTCAATGAATTCAAACACTCATCAATGTTCAAGAATCACACAAATGAAGCTATGAAAACACAGTGAACAAAATAAAAAAAAAGAAAAACCTCAAATTGAATATGACTGAAATCCTTGTTGATCACCTCCTCTGTTTATATGTTTCTTCTTTGCCTCTTCAATTTCTCCTTGTTCTTCTTTATGCTCCCACGCCCTTTTCTGTTCTCTCTGTTAATGTGTGTAAAAAATAATCTGGGTAAGTAACCGAGACCCTGGTGATAGTGTGGTCTGGTCCTTTTTATACCTAGTTGAGAGGTAACTAACTCATCCACTATATCAGAAAACCACTCCCATTTTCCAATTCTCCTCTACCAACTCATGAAACCACTTCCCCCTTTCTCTCCTAATTCATAGCAAATCACCTCCACTATCCAATATTTTCTCTAACCTCCCACTCATTGTTATCTACTTCTTTTTTTCTTTCCTTTTTTATTTTCGGATTTTCTTTTGTAATTATTTTCTGATTTTATATTTTTTATATTTTCATATTTTTTTTTTTTTTTGAATTATTGTATTCTAAAATTTTCAGAATTTATTTTTCTGATTTTTATATTTTCTAAAAAACAATTTTAAATATTTTTAAAACTGAAATTGCAACCCTTTTTTTATTATTATTTTTTATTTCAAGATTTATTTACAAACTAAATTCAAACAAAAATTGAAATTAAAATAAAAATTAGCCCGGATAAAATTGGGTATTCACAATTGCCCCTCTTTACATATTTCTTATAAATAATCTAAATAACAAAGTTTTTTTAGATTATGATAATAAGAAATAGGTAAAGAAGTGAATTAATTTTATTTGAGGGCTAACACAAGGCGCAAGGACCTTAATAAGAACAAAAATAAATATTGTGGACTGAAACATCCAAAGCGGTGATGAAAAGACAAGATTCCAAACTGATGTTGAACTCTTGACTGACAGCATGTTGGACTGATATCAGGCTGTGTGAGTAACCGAGTGCCGGTCTGATACCGGGCTTTGAGACAGAAAAGTAAAAAGGGTGCCGGGCCGATACCGGGCTTTTGAGTGAAAAGGGTGCCGAAGTTGGTCTCGGACTTTTGACTGAAATAGGTGCCGAAGTTGGTCTCGGACTTTGGGTGCCAGAGTTGGTCCTGGGCTTTTGACTGAAATGAATGCCAGAGTAGGTGGCTTTGGGTGCCAGAGTTGGTCCTAGGCTTTTGAACTGAAATGGGTGCCGAAGTTGGTCTCGGACTTTGGTTGCCGAAGTTGGTCTCGGACTTTGGTTGCCGAAGTTGGTCTCGGACTTTTGACTGAAATAGGTGCCGACGTTGGTCTCGGACTTTGACTAAAATGGGTGCCGAAGTTGGTCTCGGACTTTTGACTGAAATAGGTGCCGAAGTTGGTCTCGGACTTTTGACTGAAAATGGGTGCCGAAGTTGGTCTCGGACTTTTGACTGAAATAGGTGCCGAAGTTGGTCTCGGACTTTGGGTGCCAGAGTTGGTCCTGGGCTTTTGACTGAAATGAATGCCAGAGTAGGTGGCTTTGGGTGCCAGAGTTGGTCCTAGGCTTTTGAACTGAAATGGGTGCCGAAGTTGGTCTCGGACTTTGGTTGCCGAAGTTGGTCTCGGACTTTGGTTGCCGAAGTTGGTCTCGGACTTTTGACTGAAATAGGTGCCGACGTTGGTCTCGGACTTTGACTAAAATGGGTGCCGAAGTTGGTCTCGGACTTTTGACTGAAATAGGTGCCGAAGTTGGTCTCGGACTTTTGACTGAAAATGGGTGCCGAAGTTGGTCTCGGACTTTTGACTGAAATAGGTGCCGAAGTTGGTCTCGGACTTTGGGTGCCAGAGTTGGTCCTGGGCTTTTGACTGAAATGAATGCCAGAGTAGGTGGCTTTGGGTGCCAGAGTTGGTCCTAGGCTTTTGAACTGAAATGGGTGCCGAAGTTGGTCTCGGACTTTGGTTGCCGAAGTTGGTCACGGACTTTTGACTGAAATAGGTGCCGACGTTGGTCTCGGACTTTGACTAAAATGGGTGCCGAAGTTGGTCTCGGACTTTTGACTGAAAATGGGTGCCGAAGTTGGTCTCGGACTTTTGACTGAAATAGGTGCCGAAGTTGGTCTCGGACTTTTGACTGAAATAGGTGCCGAAGTTGGTCTCGGACTTTTGACTAAAATAGGTGCCGAAGTTGGTCTCGGAATTTTGACTGAAAATAGGTGCCGAAGTTGGTCTCGGACTTTTGACTGAAAATGGGTGCCGAAGTTGGTCTCGGACCTTTGACTGAAATAGGTGCCGAAGTTGGTCTCGGACTTTTGACTGAAAGAGTTGCGGACTTAAAAAGTCCAAGACATGCAATGTCATGTAATGCATGAATGATATAAAATGTTATGATGCAAGATTACCTGAGCGATGATTTTTTCTTTTTTCTTTTTCTTTTCTTTTTCTCTTTTTTTTTCATTTGGGTATCCCCGTCCCTACAGCATCAGGCATCCTGAGTCAGGCAGATGAGTGATCCATTTATGACTTGCTTTTCCTTTTTGGATGATCAAGTATCTGGATGTGAGTGAGAACTATTATGAAGCTGCTGCTATGAGGCAAACGGTTCCATCCTTAAATCTTCACTGAGGAATTTGTTAAGTTCATTGTGAACCTTAACCATTAAAGTAATTGTAATGCTTTGAAATTTGTATGTTAACACTAATTCCTTTTCAATTTATGATTATAAAATGCAAGAGAAATTGACCAGTAAATGAAAGGGAAATATTTATTTAAGAAAGAGATAATATTTACAAGAATGGTTATTGTTTAAGGACAAAAGTGTTATGTACACAAACTCAACAAAGGTAAAAGGGTTAGATTGGTGAAGGTATTGGACAACTTGAATCACGCTTTTTGATGATAATGCAAGCATCACCCGTTGTGAACTTTGACTCCCCACTAATAAGCTTCTGAGAAGAAGGAATTTGCCCCAGTTTAGACCCTGATCTGTGATTGCCCCGGTTTGTTATTCTGGCAAGTTACTTGATAACACATCATTTGCCCCAGAGACTGGCCTCCACATATTATCTACCCTGGTTGATGACCCTGCTATTGCGAGTTTTCAAATCAACAAGTTGCTCTAACTTTTGCCTAGGTCGTCCCTTCGGATTTTCAACCTAGCGAGCTTTTCTTTTCTCCCATTCTCTCTCTCTCTCTCTTCTTCTTCTTCTTCTTCTTTTTTTTTTTAAGCATAATACTTCTTTACAGCATCAGAATTCACAGGGTATTGGAGCTCTTTGCCATCCATACTTGTGAGGATTAGGGCTCCTCCAGAGAAAGCCTTCTTTACCACATAGGGACCTTCGGAGTTGGGCGACCATTTACCGAGGTGATCCTTTTGGGCTGGTAGGATCTTTTTTAGCACCAAATCACCTTCTTGAAATTCTCGCAGGCACACTTTCTTTTCAAATGCTCTTTTTAATCTTTTCTGGTATAACTGACCATGACATATTGCATTCAATCTTTTCTCTTCAATGAGGTTCAATTGATCAAAACGAGCTTTTACCCATTCTGCTTCTTCCAACTCAGTTTCCATCAATACTCTTAAGGAAGGGATCTCAACTTCAATAGGGAGGACTGCTTCCATTCCATACACCAATGAAAAAGGTGTTGCCCCGGTTGAAGTACGAACAGAAGTACGGTATCCGTGCAAAGCGAATGGAAGCATTTCATGCCAGTCCCTGTATGTCACAACCATTTTTTGAATGATCTTTTTTATGTTCTTGTTTGCTGCTTCAACTGCCCCGTTCATCTTCGGGCGGTATGGGGAGGAATTATGATGCTGAATCTTGAAGTCTTCACACAATTCTGTCATCATCTTGTTGTTCAAATTTGTCGCATTGTCTGTGATGAGTTTATTGGGTAGACCATAGCGACATATCAGCTCCCTTTTGATAAACTTTACTACCACACTGCGAGTCACATGGGCATATGAGGTGGCTTCAACCCATTTGGTGAAGTAGTCAATCGCAACTAGGATGAAGCGATGTCCATTCGATGCCTTTGGTTCAATTGGGCCAATGACATCCATTCCCCACATTGAGAATGGCCAGGGTGATGACAAGGCATTCAAGGATGTAGGTGGAGCATTGATGTTATCAGCATATGTTTGACACTTGTGGCATTTCTTCACATGATTGAAGCAGTCATTCTCCATGGTCAGCCAATAATAACCAGCTCTCAAGATTTTCTTTGCCATAGCATGCCCATTTGTATGGGTCCCAAGAGATCCTTCATGCACTTCACTGATGATTTTCTTCGCTTCAGATGCATTTACACACCTAAGAAGTACCATGTCATGGTTCTTCTTATATAGCACGTCCCCATTTAGAAAGAAGCTCATTGCCAATCTCCTCAGCGTCCTCTTGTCATTCTCTGAAGCACCTGAGGGGTATTCCCTATCTTTGATATATTCCTTGATGTCATGATACCAAGGTTTTCCATCTGATTCTTCTTCTACAGAATGACAGTATGCTGGTTGTTCACGATACTGAATTTTTATGAGCGGCATGTCTTCTTCATTATTTAATGCGAACATTGATGACAGTGTAGCCAATGCATCTACTAACTGATTGTCTTCTCGGGGTATGTGATCAAAGGTGATCTCATCGAATTGCTTCGTTAATTCCTTGATGTGAGCATGGTAAGGAATTAATTTGGCATCTCGAGTTACCCATTCGCCCCTGAGCTGGTGAATCACCAAGGCTGAGTCACCATATACTACAAGATTCTTGATCTTTGACTCAATTGCTGCTTGAATTCCAAGGCTGCATGCTTCATATTCTGCCACATTGTTCGTGCAGTCAAAACACAACCTAGCTGTGATAGGGACGTATTGTTTTTCAGGGGAAATTAGGATTGCCCCAATTCCATGCCCCAGTAAATTAGAGGCACCATCAAACATCATGGTCCACTTGCTTTCTTCCGATGGCTCTTCAAACAACGCCATTATGTCTTCATCAGGGAATTCACACTGCATTGACTGATAATCATCCACTGGCTGGTGTGCTAGGTAATCGGCAAGAGCACTGCCTTTGATTGCTTTCTGAGTCACATATACGATATCATATTCTGACAACAGAACTTGCCATCGAGCGATCCTCCCAGTGAGTGCAGGCTTTTCAAAGATGTACTTGATCGGATCCATTTTAGATACCAACCAAGTTGTGTGACTTAGCATGTACTGCCTTAGACGACGGGCTGCCCAGGCCAATGCACAACAGGTTCGCTCCAACAAAGAATATCTTGTTTCATAGTCAGTGAATTTCTTACTCAGATAGTAAATAGCATGTTCTTTCCTTCCAGAATCATCATGTTGACCTAACACGCATCCCATGGACTCATCAAGTACCGTCAAATACATAATGAGTGGTTTTCCAGACACTGGTGGTACTAGAATTGGGGGACTTTGCAGATATTGTTTGACTTTCTCAAAAGCTTCCTGACAATCTTCATTCCACCTCATGGGTTGATTTTTGCGTAGCAATTTGAAGATTGGCTCGCAAGTAGCAGTCAACTGGGATATGAATCTAAAGATGTAGTTTAATCTTCCCAGGAATCCTCGAACCTCCTTCTCTGTACATGGTCGTGGCATTTCAAGAATTGCTCGCACTTTACCAGGGTCTACTTCGATTCCTTTTTCGCTGACCATGAATCCCAACAACTTGCCAGATTTCACTCCAAATGTGCATTTAGCTGGGTTTAGTCTGAGTTTAAACTTTCTGAGCCGCTCAAATAACTTCTGCAAATGAATTACATGATCTTCTTCATTCTTTGACTTTGTAATCACGTCATCTACATAAACTTCAATCTCTTTGTGCATCATATCATCGAACAAAGTTACCATCGCTCTCTGATATGTTGCCCCAGCATTTTTCAACCCGAAAGGCATGACCTTGTAGCAGAAGGTGCCCCAGGGAGTGATAAATGTAGTTTTCTCACGATCCTCTTCAGCCATTCTGATTTGGTTGTATCTTGAGAATCCATCCATGAAAGAAAAGAAAGAATGTTTGGCTGTATTGTCTATCAAAACATCAATATGAGGTAATAGAAAATCATCTTTAGGGCTGGCTCTGTTTAGATCTCGTTAATCCACACACATTCGAACCCTTCCATCCTTCTTGGGTACTGGCACTATATTGGCAACCCATTCCGGGTAATTTGCGACAACAAGGAAGCCTGCGGCGAGCTGCTTCTTGACTTCTTCTCTGATCTTTAGGGACATTTCGGGTCTCAAACGCCTTAACTTCTGTTTGACTGGGGGGTATTCAGGTTTCAGTGGCAGTCTATGCTCCACTATGGATGCGTCCAGACCTGCATGTCTTGGTATGACCATGCAAATATGTCATGATAATCATGTAACAGCTTTATCAACTTAAGGCGTTCCTCACTTTTCATGAAAGTGCCAATTTTAACTTCCTTTTTCTCCTTCTCCGTCCCCAAATTTATTACTTTAGTTGGTTCTTCATGAGGTTGGATTTGCTCGGTTTCTTGTTCAACCAGCCTTTGCAACTTAGGGTCAAGTTCTGAATCACTATCATTTTCCTCATTTGCTTGATTAATGGGATCATCAAAATTAACTGATGTGGTACAAGCATTATCACTTTCAAGCGTGTTACTTTCAGATCTGCATATATTTTTTGTTTGGGCAAGAAAAGGAATAAAATGAACAATAATTCAAAAGACAAGGGCTTGAAGAAAAATAAAGAGGAAAGATATATTTACTGGAAAAATTCAAAATGCATTTTATTCATTATAAATGAAAAAAGGAACAAATGTCAGCCCTTATTGAAAAGAAATCCTAAGGCCTTGGGCAGAGCCATAAGGTCAGCATTACAAAAAATTACTTGAAGTTAAAAATCACAGGTAGCTCAACAATTTCCCAGTTGGGGAGCTTTGCATCTGGTGGACCCACACGAACCCAATTGTTGTTCACATCTCCTTGAGTATGCCCTTCTGCAGCGGCTATCAGGTTTGAGTGTTCAAATCCAGCACTTATAAAGCTTTCTCTAATGTCGCAGATAGGGACCCCTCCAGTTCTGGGCTCACTCCCCCTAGCCTGGCCAACCTCTTTTCCTCCTTTTCTTCAACAAGCCTCTTCACATTAGCATTTGAGGGTTTGTAACCCAAGCCAAATTTGTCTTGCTTTCCCATAAAAACGGGCAGCCGGCTCACCCCCTGCCCGTACCTTCCTAGCCCTTGTCCGTACTGATACCCATTCTCCAGCATGACTCTCGCAACCATCATTAAAGCATCTGATGGCTGGGATTCGAAAATAGGCTTCTCATAGGTTGCATGGGCAATCTCGAGAGCTTGGAATGAAGTCTCAAGAGCCTCTTCAGCAGCTTCGATGTAGGGAGTGGAGGAAGGTTTGCTGATAAGCAAATCATCCTCAGCAGAAATGATAATCAACTTGTTATCAACAATAAACTTCAATTTCTGGTGCAAGGTGGAGGTTACGGCTTTTGCACTGTGGATCCAAGGTCTTCCCAAGAGGCAACTATAAGCTGGTGCGATGTCCATTACTTGAAATACTACGTCAAAGGTTACAGGGCCGATTTGGAGAGGTAGACTGATTTCCCCTATCACCTCTCTCCGGGAACCATCGAAAGCTCTAACCACCATGGAACTTGGTTTCATTTGCGACCCATTAGATGGTAGCTTTGCAAGTGTTTCCTTTGGCATCACATTCAACGAAGACCCATTATCAACCAAAACCCTTGCCAAGATGCAGTCCATATACTTCACTGAGATATGAAGGGCTTTATTATGATCTGCCCCACCTGCTGGCATTTCCTCCTCTGTAAATGTGAGATAATTATTGGCGGTAATGTTACCAATAATACCCCCAAATTACTCGGTAGAAATGTTGTGGACCACATGAGCTTCTTTCAGTATATTCAACAAGATCTTCCTATGTGGTTCTGAATGCATCATCAGAGACAACAAGGATATCCTGGCGGGGGTTCGATTTAATTGGTCGATCACCTTGTATTCACTTTGCTTGATAAGTTTCAAGAACTCACAAGCTTCTTCATCGGAGACAGTCTGCTTCGACACTTCCTCCCTTGTTTCCTCAGTGATTTCCTTCTGAATGGTCATCTCCTTTCCTTTCTCTTTCTCCTTTATGACCTCACTTGATTGAGTGGTTCTGAACTCGTCAGGTGTATAGATGCGGCCACTCCGAGTCATTCCGCCCACTCCCGCAATATTTGTCACATTGGGGGTGTCCACATTAGTTTCCCCTACCTGTCGGTCTCCAACGAGAACTTCCACATCATATCTCCATGGTACTGCCTTATTACCCTTGTAGGGAAATGATGTAGGTACTTGGATAGTGATGGGTATTGGTCTATTGGTGGTTCTAACTACTGCATCCCTGGTATAGTGGACGACCAAGGGTTTTGGGGAAGTTGAGGCTGAATAGTCGATTACAGATACATCAACTATATTTCCACCACAGCCTATTTGCACCAACTTTCTGTCCATCATGCCCTGTAGCATTCGTTTGAACTCTTCGCAGTCTTCTATGGTGTGATCTGTATCGGAGTGCAGTCCACACATGCCATCACCAGCGATGTTCCCATTAACCCAAACTGCTTTGCACAACTCCTTGAAAATAACCCTTAACGGGGTTTTCACCTCTTCCACTCTCCTCCTCATACATTGTTCTTCCTCTTCAACTGCACTCACCGATGGCCCCCCATGTCTTGGCAGCGGATTCTTGCCCACACTAGGATTATCTTCCTTGAAGTTTAGCCATCCAGCATTAACCAATTCTTGCACTTTGAACTTTAGCGCCCTGCAATTTTCCGTGGAGTGGCCAATGGCTCCTTTATGATAGTCACATTTAGCATTAGGGTCATATCCCCTAGGAAACGGAGGCTCCATAGGTTTCATCGGGTAAGGCACCACCAATGAGTTTTGGATCAAGATAGGAAGTAATTCTGTATAAGCCATGGGGATGGGATCAAACTGGACTTGTCTTCTGTCTTGGTTATTTTCTGGTCTTGGTTGGTTAAGATTAGGGCTTGGGTTCCATGGTCGGCCTTGTTGGGGAGGTCTTACGGGGGCTTGAGGGGTAACAGGTGTAAATGGACGAATGGGAGATTGTGCGATGGTTGTGACCTGTGGGTAAGGTAAAGGGGCATGAAAGGTTTGTTGAAAGTGAGGGGGTCTATAATTAGGCCCACCAAAGGGTTGGTAGGTTACAACATTTGTCTCCCCCTCTCTTTTTCTTTGTGGCCCAGATGCAGGTTTCTTTGAATTATTCATTGTAGGGGTATCACTGGCGATCTTCTCACTCTTCAAACCATTTTCTACCCTTTCTCCTATAATCACAAGGTCTGAGAAGCTCGATGTCATGCTTCCAATCATCCTATCATAGTAAGGAGCTCGTAGAATATCGATGAACAAAGTCACCACTTCCCTATCAGACAAAGGGGGTTGCACTTGTGCTGCCAATTCACGCCACCTCTGGGCGTATTCCTTGAAGGTCTCATCATTCTTCTTGGACATTGCTTGTAGCTGCAATCTATCCGGCGCCACTTCCATATTGTATCTATATTGCTTAAGGAAAGCATCAGCCAAGTCTTTCCAACACCGAACACGAGCTCGCTCCAGGTGCACATACCAACTCAATGCAGCTCCAGTCAAGCTATCTTGGAAACAATGGATGAGCAGCTTATCATCATGAGCATAAGAGGCCATCTTTCTGCAATACATGGTCAAATGACTTTTTGGGCAGGTGGTGCCCTTGTATTTGTCAAAGTCTGGCATTTTGAATTTTGGTGGGATGACCACATCTGGTACTAAGCATAGATCTGTTGCATCTCCGATGTCATAATTATTGCCTTCCACCACCTTTAGCCTTTCTTCCAACAGCCGCAATTGTGTTTCCTCTATACTTTTGCCTTCACCCGTAGCAGCACCAAAGACCATAGACTGATTCGGCATGCCAAAATTGGTGGCTTGCTGCCATGGAAACCATTGTACATTCTGTGCAGGTGTAACTCCAAGGACTGCTGCAGCTGAACCCTTCTCTTGAGAACTTGGAGTCACATAATTAAAGACTTGTTGTGCACTGGGTGTAGTTGTAACTCCCACAACATTTGTTGCCGAACCCTGTGGTGGGGTGATTTGAGAATCCGCTACCTTCGCATCTGATCCTTGTGGTTTAGCAGTTTGATCTGATGCGTTATTGACAATTGGTGGTGTATAGTTGGGGGGAAGGCCATACAAAGGCCATTGGACTTCTGGAGGATCTACTTGTTGTACGGGCTTATTCAAATGCACTGTTACGGGCATCAACCCTTGGGTAAAACCAGGTGGATAATCAGGTGTAGCCGTTGTTTCAGTAGTATCCACCATAGGCCTTTTTTCTGCACTCTTTTGCATTGCTTCGAACATCTGAGTCATTTGCTTCACTGTTGAGGTCCCTTCTGCGTTTTGCTTTTCCATTATCCGCATGGACTCACTCATTTTGTCCATTTCCGCCCTCATTTGCTTGATCTCCTTTTTCAACTCTTCGTTTTCCAGTGTGAGATCTGTGAGATCTTCCATCATCCTGACTTGATACCGGGTCCTGTAGGGATGCCGGGGATAAACCTTGCTTGGTTGGTTAATAATTTTCCTGTAAACAAAACCTTTTTAGAATACAAAATTTTTACAAAACTTTGTTATCGATTGTGGAGAAATTTTTGAGTGCTCAATGGTCGAGAGGTTCCCCCAATTTTAAAGCTAGAGGTATATCCCTCTTAGATTAAAAATGGTTGACAATCAACGAATGGGGGTATATGCCCCTCATTTAAAGATGTCTTTAACACCAGCAATGCAACGTGCAACAGTTTAATTGAATCGCTTCACAATGTAGTAGAACAAGATAGGGTTCTTTACTTTATTCAATAACAAGCAGAAACAACCACTAATCCAGAGAAACATAATTAATTACATCACAAGTCACTGGCGGACCAAACTCCTAACTACATCTTGACAAAACTTCATGAGTCTGAAAGTCTTCCAAGGCAGTTTGATTTCTGGATTTGAGTTGACCTCTTCAACCGCATCACGAACATGGTTTGCCAGATTTGTTGCTTGAGTATGTACACAGTCAGCCATGTCTTCACATGTTCTTATCCATTCCTTTTTCCTGTTTTGCTGGTATCCGGCTAGTAGCTCCCATCCATTCTTCTCTTCTTCCACCCGCTTTAGTTTCTCCACTTGAGATTGCAATTGGTCTTGCTCTACCTTCAGCTTCTTAGCATGCTCTAATTTCCGACCTGCCCTCATCAGTGCATTGGAGTAGTCTCTGGCTAGATTTTCATTGCTTTTTGCTTCGAGATAAGCTTTCTGTAGCTCTTTCTCTTTCTCTGCGTTTTTCTTTTCTAATTCCTCTTTTTCTTCTAGATATTTGGCCACCTCCTTTTCCATTAGCTCTAAATGATCTTGCATCTTCTTCATTTCAGCTGAGGTGTTATCTTCTTTTCCTTCTTTTCCCTTTCTTGGCCTTTTTGCATTTCTTGCCTGATCTGCATCTGCACAAGCCTTTTCACAATCATTCTGCAAATCTTTTATCTCTTTGTCTTTCTTTCGACATTGTGCCTCTAGGATTGTTATTCGCAGGTCTACAGCATCTGCTTTTTCTTCCATGAATGTCATTTGTGCCTTCATCCTTTCTGCCTCAGAGGTCATGGTTGTGATGATTTGACTAAGTGTTGCAGGTGAGGCCTCGTTGTGTACAGCTTCCATTGGGGTTGGTGGTGGGACTCCTCTTGCCTTCCTCCACTCTTTGTATTCTGGAGAAGCAATTACACGGGTTTTCCCTAATTCTTTCTCCCCTTTCCATTTGATATCTCCCCAAGCAGATTTTATCTCTTCAATTAGCAAGCCGACATCATCTGTACCATATAGGAAGCTCGCACCTCCCAAAGACTCTTCTACAGGCTTGATTTGTGTGCATTTGAGTTGTCTGAGAACAATAGATGGCGTGTAGGCCACACAACCCCTGGGTCCCATCAATGGAATGTTTGGGAAATTCCCGCAACTGAATATGACACCTTCAAAGTGATACCACGGACACACCCATGTGATCTGGTTGTCTTTAGTATGAGAGAATTCTTCATTCCACCCTCTTGCATCAAAATCCTTCGTTGGAACACTGTCAAAATCCCTCAGAGGATCAGGGGATGGGCCCATCGTGTGTCGTGCATATAGATGAGTCATGATCCAAACATATAACATGTGGGAACAACATCTCAAAGACCCTCCTTTCTTTTGATGGCATACCATCATAGAAAGGAAAGTATCGGCGAGGATAGCCGGGACGGGGTTGGCTCCATTCTCTTCAAACTGAAAGAAAACATCCATGGCGGCCTGATCTACCATATCTGATGTAAAGGGAAAGAGAATCAATCCATAGATGGTCAATGCCAACGTTATCTTGAAATGTTTCCAGTGCCCTTGTTCAGCTAATACTTTTAGACGGTCTTCCAAAAAGGTTCTTCTTAGCCCCAGTATTGATCCCCTCTTTTCAAACTTCAGCTGGTTGGGGAGCAAGCCTATGAGTTTGGCTATCTTCTTTTCATCAACGTATAGCCCTTTATATTGGTATACCACTTCTTTTTCCTTGACCGGCAACCTTACCATCAAGCCATACTCTTCAATAGTTGGTACCATATCGAGGTTTGGTAGCTCGAAGCATCTGAGATCAGTATTCCAAAATTGCGCCAAGGCACTCAATGACTTTGTTTTTACCCTGATGGCCAAAAGGTCTAAAATCCGCCCGTATCTTCTGTTGAAGGCATCCCTATCTTCTTTGCTCATCAATCTGCTAAGCTCATCAATCTTCTCAAACTCATTTCCAACCACTACAATTCTGATGTTCCTTCTTGTTTCTGTTGCATTACACTCTGTTGCTTGGCTAGTGTTAATTTGGACCTCTTCCATTGAGCTCTATTGAAATTTCCCACCACAAGATTCAAGTCTTAAAAAGAGTAAAAGAAAGAACATTAATTAGAAAAAAAAATGATAAAGAAAATGCATGGTGTTATGGCCTAGGATGCGATGCATGATTTTTATTAAAAACATAAGATAAGATTTTTTTTTATTTTTTCATTTTATTTTTATTAAAAGGATGTGATGCAAGATGATGCTTAAGATTTTTTTTATTGAAAGTATGTGGTGCAAGATGATGCTTAAGGTGCAAGATGATTTTTTCATTTTTATTTTTATTATTTATTTTTATGCATGCATGATGCTTATTGCTAAGTATTCATTAAAGGTGAAGGAGAAAGGAAGAAGTACGTTCCCCATGTGTCCTAAGTTAGGTAAAACCCTATGGCAAGGTATCCCTAAGGTCATGACTCTAACTTTGGTGGCCCCTAAGCTCATTTAATGTGCATAATTTTCAAGGAAGGGTCTAGACTTCTATGGGTAACGGTTCCCAGATTGCCCTAATCACATAGAAAAGGACCCGGTCCATAAATTAGCCACAAGTATGGAGGAACCCATCTCAATTATGGCTAACCGATGAAACCAGTAACAATCTGAGTGATGAATCAACCATTGCCAAGTGAGCAAAAGGCCCCTCAATTGACAATTGTTAAAACATCTCCTAATCCTTGGTTCGCACAGGCTCGGGTATAGAGCACAAAATGTGTGTGAGGTAAGTAACCGTGAAGTGTGTGTGAGGAGCATACCCACCTGTAGTACTAAAGACTACCCTCCATCTGAAATAAATCAAACAAAACACAAGTATATACAGAGATAAAGTCTTCTACCCTAAGGTTGAAGCAGAATATATTACAGACATACAAGATAATGTACAAGAAAATATTTACAAAACATGAATAAAAATATTCACAATAAAAAAGCAAAATGAAAATAAAGAAGAAAAAACAAGAGGGAAAAAAAATAAAGACAAAAGTTAACAAATTTGCACAATTAATCATGTTAGGCTTGACTCTCAACATCTCCCCAGTGGAGTCGCCATCTGTCGAAACCGTGGTCACGACGGGACGACGAAAAATAAGTATTGAAAAATCGTTTTCAATGGAGTCGCCACCAATATTTATTTTTGAGGGAAAATATCGGAAAAACCCTTTTTAAAAAAAATGGTCTTTGAAACCAGATTTGGATTCGGGAGCCGGTTATGTGTAGGGAAGGTATTAGCACCCTACGACATCCGTCCTAAGACGGTTACCTCTAATTAATTGTGCAAATTTAATAACTTTTGAAAAAAATATTTATTTTACCCCTTTTTAAAAGAAATCTTTTGTTTTTATTTATTTACAAATTTATTTACATTTTTTATTTTTTTAGATTATGGGAAAATTTAGAAAAATATTTATTTGGGCTTGACGGGGCCGGTTCCCGCTCCTACGTATCCCCAGCTGCAATGGGGAAATCAAAGCCACGTAGTTCTGGAAGATTGATTTGTTTGATTGATTGAGAGTTTGGATTTTGAAAAGAATTTTTAAAAGAATTTTATATTTGTTTTATTTTTGAAAGAATTGATTTTTTTAAAAAAGAATGCACTCTTGAAGGGTTTCTGTTAGCAAATGGCTATACAATGAACCCTCCTGATTCAAATAATATTAAATGATAGAATTGCTATTCATTTAACATCACTTGATCATTGAATGATTTTTTATTTTTGAAGCAAAATTTATTATCAATTGAGTTTTTATTTTAAATTCTTTTTATTTTTTTAGATATAACGTTATTGCTAGAAATACTAGTTTGTTTATTTTGAAAAATATATTTTTTACTATTTATAAGTATGTGGACTATTTTGTTAACAAATGGTTATACCCATAGTCCTGTTAACGGTATAAATGCTACTCGTTAACATTTTATTTTTATTAAAATTACTTTTTTTTATTTTTTAGAAATAATTTACAATATGCTAGGACTGTCTTGTTAGCAAATGGCTATACTCCATAGTCCTATATAATTTGGATAATACTAACGATAGAAATGCTATTCGATAATATCACCAAATTATTGCATTTTATTTTAAAATTCCCAATTTTAATTTTAGATTTTAAAAATTAAACCTATGAAATCTCATCTTTTAATCAGAAACAAGCATACCCGTTCACATGAAATAAATAAGAATAATGAGATACATCACAAATATTTACTAAGCATTTTAGAAATAAAGTAAATTAAAATAAAAAAAAGAAAAAGAAAGAAAGGGGATCTGAGTCAGAGACTCTTCACGTCCCCTTTTCACACACACACACACATTGTTTTTTCATTTCATTTAGAAAACCCTAAGAAGAGAAAAAAGAGGGAGGGGGAGAGGCGGCCATGGGAGAAAGAAAGAAAGGAAGAGAAGAAGGCAAAAGGAGAATGGAGAAAGAAAGGGAAGAGGAGAGAGGGAGAGGCGCAGCTGCTTCACTGGTTGCAGATTTGGACGGCGCGGCGATGCCCAGGGGTTACGCGCGGCGGTCCTTACGGCGGGGAGGTGGCTGACCACGGGATCTCCACGGTTGTGCGCGGCTCTGCTCGGTGAGGATGGAGACGGCGCAGCTACGGGGAAGGAGGAGGCTGCCGGACGGCCTCGTCGCTAGCGACGACGAACTGACGCAGCTGCGGGATAGGGGTACGGCAGTGGTGGAGGAAAACGCGGCGGTGATGGCCACTGTGCGTAGATGGAGGGCATCGGTGACGGCGGAGGCGCGGCTGCACGCGGCGGCGCTCCGGTGGGGAGATGAGACGCGAGGTTGGTTGCACAGAGAGGGTAGTGGTGATCTGATTCAATTTTGGTATTCTCTGTTTTTGTTAAATTTCCTTTATCTCCCCTTTCACTCTCTTTTCCTGGATAATTGGACTGTGAATGGACTCTGTTTTTATTTTGTAAATTGGACTGGGAATTCTCAAGCTGTTTTTTTTTCTACATCTTGATTCAGACACTGTAAATTGGACTGTGGACTGATCTCTGGTTTTGGCTACATTCTATTTTTCCTATACTGTGACTGTATTTTAATTCATGTTAATACCTTGCTAATTTCTCTATTATTTTCTCACAATTGAATAGTTCATTTATGTGCCATTTTTATTCAATGAATTCAAACACTCATCAATGTTCAAGAATCACACAAATGAAGCTATGAAAACACAGTGAACAAAATAAAAAAAAAAAAAGAAAAACCTCAAATTGAATATGACTGAAATCCTTGTTGATCACCTCCTCTGTTTATATGTTTCTTCTTTGCCTCTTCAATTTCTCCTTGTTCTTCTTTATGCTCCCACGCCCTTTTCTGTTCTCTCTGTTAATGTGTGTAAAAAATAATCTGGGTAAGTAACCGAGACCCTGGTGATAGTGTGGTCTGGTCCTTTTTATACCTAGTTGAGAGGTAACTAACTCATCCACTATATCAGAAAATCACTCCCCTTTTCCAATTCTCCTCTACCAACTCATGAAACCACTTCCCCCTTTCTCTCCTAATTCATAGCAAATCACCTCCACTATCCAATATTTTCTCTAACCTCCCACTCATTGTTATCTACTTCTTTTTTTCTTTCCTTTTTTATTTTCGGATTTTCTTTTGTAATTATTTTCTGATTTTATATTTTTTATATTTTCATATTTATTATTTTTTTTTTTTTTGAATTATTGTATTCTAAAATTTTCAGAATTTATTTTTCTGATTTTTATATTTTCTAAAAAACAATTTTAAATATTTTTAAAACTGAAATTGCAACCCTTTTTTTTATTATTTTTTATTTCAAGATTTATTTACAAACTAAATTCAAACAAAAATTGAAATTAAAATAAAAATTAGCCCGGATAAAATTGGGTATTCACAAAATGGATTTAATGTATATACACAGACAGTGTAAAAAATTTTTACACTATTATCCAATGATGTCTTGCCACATCATTTAATGAGTTTAATAACACATGAGGTGTCATACTCATTAAATGACGTGACAATACATCATTGGATGACAGTGTCAAAAAGTTCTACACCGTCGGTGTATACTAATTAAACTAAAAAATAACTTATTTTGTCAAGTAGTCAAATTTAAAAATTTTATTAATATTATAATTGATTAGTATTTTTAAATCTGACTACTTGAAAAAATAGGATATTTATTACAACCATAAATATTTAAAATGTATTTTAAAATATAAATATTATATTTTAAAATATAATTTACTACACTTGATTAATTTAAATATAAAAGAGTAAATATTTGATTTCAACTAAAATATTTCAACTAAAATAAATAATAAATTTTAATATTTTAAAATCCAAAATGTGTAATAATTATAAAGTTTAATATAAATATATAATTATATTAATTATTTATTTATATATAGGTTGTCTGATATGTTAAATAGGTTTTTTTACGATATGTTAAATAGGTTTTTTTACCTCGTCTAAGCCTAAACTGTTGATTTAAGCAAGCTTTATAATCCTACTTTATTTATGGAGGGAATATCAAATCTCTCTCTAAATAGAGAGGGAATCAAATATCCCTCGCTAAATAGAGAAGGAAAAAGAAATCTCTCACTAATTAGTGAGGGATTTACAATTCCCTCACAAACATGAAGCCATGTTTTATAATTTTCTATTTAGCGAGGGAAAAAATCCCTCTCTATTTAGCGAGGAAAAAAATCTCTCTCTAAAAAGGGATAAGAAAACAATCTTCCTTTAGGGAGGGATTGAGAATTCCCTCGCTAATTAGCGAGGGAATATGAAATCCCTCACTAAATAGAGAGGGAAAAAAAATCTCTCACTAATTAGTGAGGGATTTATAATTCCCTCACAAACATGAAGCCATGTTTTATAACTCTTTATTTAGCGAGGGAAAAAATCCCTCTCTAAAAAGGGATAAGAAAACTATCTTCATTTAGGGGATTGAGAATTCAATCGCTAATTAGCGAGGGAATGTGAAATCCTAAAATAGATCTTAAATATTGAATCTCAAACGGGAAACTAAGGTTTCACTAAAATAGATCTTAAATAAAAAATAAAAAATGTTTAAACATAAAAGTGTAGAATGGCAACCTAAACTAGGGATGGCACCCGCGCGGGGCGGGGGCGGGGAATATCTTCCCGCTCCCCGTCCCCACCTCCTCATTTTATCCCCGTCCCCATCCCCAATCCCTATCTCGGGGTAATTTTCTTCCCCATCCCCATTCCCCACATCCCCACGGGTCCCCACGGGTAGGGGTGGGAATAGGCCAGCCGGCCTGTCAGGGGCGTAGGGCCTGGCCTGGCCTAGCTCGTTTAGTAAAAAGGCCAGGCTAAGGCTTTTCAAAAATCCTATTTAGCGAAAAAGGCCAGGCTAAGGCTTTTTAAAAAGCCTGTTAGGCCTGACAGGTCGGCCCGTTTAATATATATATTATATAATTTACTAAATTAATTATTTATATAATTATAAATATAATTATTAAATAACATAATAAAATTTTTAAATCAAATAAAAGACATTAGAAATAATAATTTTCTGATTAAAATAACAAAATTGAAAATAAAAAGAACACAAAGAGACACAATCAATAAAAAGGTGAAACTGTGAATCAGTAAAAACCCTAGCCCCTTTTCACTGTGCCGTAGAAACGTTTCTCTCTTACTCTGAAGCCTCATCGTCATTGCCTCTGGAGCTTCATCGCCACCGCCTCTGAAGCTCGCAGCCACCGTCTCTGGAGCTTCATCGCCACCGCCTCTGAAGCTCGCAGCCACCGCCTTTGAAGCTTCATCGCCACCGCCTCTGAACAGCTTCATCGCGCCTTGCAGTCGCAGGTCGCAGCCACCGCCTCTGAAGCTTCATCGCCACCGCCTCTGAAGCTCGCAGCAACCGCCTCTGAACAGCTTCATCGCGCCTTGCAGTCGCAGCTCACAGGTGAGTCTCTTCTGTTCTCCCTTTCGTGTGTGAAAATCGTTATTCTTCCTGTTCGTAACGCGTCCCCTTCGGCGTGCAGTTGCAGATTGAGATCGGTTCATCCCTTTTGCCAGCGTGCAATTGCAGATTGGTTCCTCCCTTCGTCACCTCCGACACATCCTTTCTCCGTCGTCACGCTAGGTGAGTTTTGCTATCCGGAATCTAGCCCTTGATTTAGTTTTTCTCTGTTGTTCTTATTCAAGAAGGCTGAGTTCGTTCATTCTGTTCTGTGTATTATATGTAAAGCAGCCTTTAATCAGGCTTCTAAACAGGCTTGTTGGTCAGATGGGCTGTTTGTAGGCCTTGTTATAAAAACAGGCTTGTAAACAGGCTTTCAAGCCATGCCAGACTTTTATACAGGCCAAACTGAGCCTTTAAAAAAATCCTGTAACAGGTAACAGACCCAGGCTCAGGCATACAGATTAGGTGCCAGGCTAGGCTCAGGCCTGCCAAAGCCTGGCCTGGCCTGGCCTGTTCCCACCCCTACCCACGGGGACCCCATAATTATAAAAATAATATAATATAAAGAACAAAAATAGTAAAAATAATATAAAAGAATTAGAAATTCAATTTTAAATTATAAATTAGGATAATATAAAATAGAAATTATATATATTATATTATAGTATAGTATATATATCATATAAATAAAAAAAGAATTATATATATATATATCTGTGTGTGTGTGGGTGGGTGGTGGGGCGGGGACCCCGCGTGGCAGGGAGCATGATCCCCGTCCCCATCCCCAAATCTGTCTCGGGGGGATTTTAGTCCCCATCCCCATCCCCACGGGGGAAAATTCCCCATCCTCGGGTCC
The DNA here is from genome assembly GCA_026901365.1 of Sesbania bispinosa. Taxonomy (NCBI): domain Eukaryota; kingdom Viridiplantae; phylum Streptophyta; class Magnoliopsida; order Fabales; family Fabaceae; genus Sesbania; species Sesbania bispinosa. The sequence goes on along the minus strand of QLOH01000046.1, from coordinate 1,474,713 downwards.
CCATATGGGACAGTCCCCACGGGGATCCCCACATGCAGTACAAAATTGTCATCCCTAACCTAAATAAAAAATGGTGCAAACTAAGCAATATATTCTGACAAGTCACACACTACGAGAAAAACCAATATGGAGAAGTACTCACTTAGTTTTAGTGATTTCCATGTCAATTGTTCAAGTTATTATAGGAATAACATGAAAATAAACTTATTTGTACATTTTTTATATTTAATAATGTTATAATTAATTTTATACACAATTAACTGTAAATAAATTAGTACTTTTCACGCTTAAACACCTAGTTTAATTACATAAAATTTTCCCAAATTCCCATAACAATATAATGCAATGATTTCTTAATGTTACCTTAAGAGTTAAGACTAAGAGTATTATATATCCTTTCTTAAATTTTATTAAATATCTTTTATTTTTTAATTAATAATTTTATTTCATATTAGAGGAAAGAGAATTTTCAAAGAATAATTTAAAAAATGCAATCCGTGTTTAATACTCCCTCCAGACTCAAAAAGTAAAAAACACCCACTTATTGATGGAATAAAATATAAATAAAACTTAACTAATCTCATACTATTTATTTACATCATCCCAAATTATTCTTTATTTAGTTCATATTTTATTTTCCAACCACTCTATAATTAATTATGTGCCAATAGAAAAAAAGTATGTCCACTTGAAACAAGTTTCAATAAAACTGAATGTAGGGTAATTTAGACAATGCAATTACTTTTTAGATGATATCAAGAAAATTAAATGAATTTAAATAATTTTTTTAATAAATATAAATTTAGTTATTTTTACTTATATTTGAGTCCGGAGAAAGTATATAATATTTTTAGTCAATATTTATCTTTTAAAATTTTTGAAATGAAAGCGTACGATAAAGCTAAAATATCTATAATATAGATAGTAGGGTGTTTAAAACTTCATTTCATTTTTCAAAGTCTTAAAATTGATAATTGGAAAAATGCCTTTAATAATTAACCTCATCCAGAATTATCTCTGCTCACAGACTTATTTATTTATTTATAATACTAAATTGGGTTCTAATTAGTTCCTCCAGGACCTATTAAATGAGAAGGAAACTGGAATTATTAGAGTGACACCAATTGGCTATTACACTACTAGGATATGTTTCATGTTAAAATATTGGTTCAACTCCATATGTTTTATTGTGACAAAAAATCACAAAATAATGCTGCAGAAATCTGCACCTATTGTTGATAACAAAACTAAGTTGTGGAAAATTCCTTTAAATGAGCTTGAGCAACAAACCATAACAGCCATAAGACTAAATCAATTTAGGGAGTTTGTTTCTTTTTCTGTAGGAGGGAAACCTTATAGGACAGCAAAACCCTTGTAAACATTTTTCTAATTGTAATAGATTTTTATGGATTCGTAGAAGCTGTGACAACATAGGATCCATTTAACTTTGGGACTTAGTTCATTTTTCAGCAGCAGGGAAAATTTACAGGACAATAAGACTGTTAAAAATCTTTATCCATTTGTAATATACATGTATGAATCCATCTTGAAATTTGTCAACCAAGTAAAAAATCCTTGCTGAATTTTTAATGCCTTGACAACAAGTGTATCCTTATAGCAAACTTAAAATGGTGACTCCATAGGATCCTTATTAGCTGCTACGTACGTAGGCTGCTACTCTTGAAAAAAGTGGAGAGATTACTAAAGTAATACCCTTTTAGTTATTATACTGATGAGATTAATTGGTTGCTGGGAAAAGTATATATTACTCACAAAGTGCTTTTAGTTATGATAATTGTAACATCCCAAAAATTAGGGCATAGAGAGTATAGCGAAAGCCTTAGACTATGGATCCGGCCAAGAAAGAAAGGTGAGAAGTAGGAGGAGAATTTGGGGATTAGAGTGTGAATCCATACCAGAATTAGGCAATGTATTAAGAGCCACGAGTCTTAGCAGAACTTAGGAGAGAAACCGAGTGTTAAGTCAAACAACTATCGGCTAAACTTAGAAGAAACCACTCACCCTGAGACGGAGAGAAACATATGGTATAGGTATGAGGTAAAAGGATTTAGATACAGAAGAACTGAGTTAAAAAGGTATGTTGTCAGAGAGGATTAAGAAAAAGGTGGTTCGAACTAAGTTAGAATGGGTTAAAGTGAGAAATTAGGACTTTGGGTTCTGATGTCCTCGCTCAAGCGAGAAGGGCTCGCTTAAGCGAGCATATCAGTAAATTCTGCAAATCTGAGTTCTGGTTTTCTCGCTTGAGCGAGGAGGCTCTCGCTCAAGCGAGAAATAAGGGAGCAAGTTGAGTGCTCTCTGAAAGAATTTCGCTTGAGCGAAAAGAGTCTCGCTCAAGCGAAATTCACTCAGATTAGGGGCACTCTCTGGGAGAATTTCGCTCAAGCGAGAGAGTCTTGCTCAAGCGAAATTCATCCAGAGGGGGGATGCTCTCTGGAGAATTCTCGCTCAAGCGATCGAGAGGCTTCTCGCTTGAGCGAGAATGCGATTTCAGAAAGTTTTCTGCGCACTCACTCAAGCGAGAAGGGCTTGCTTGAGTGAGACCACGCATCCCAGTCTTTAAAACACAATTAGGGCATGATTTCCCTCATTCCTTCTTCTTCCTTTTCCGTCTAGAGAGAGAGAAGGTTTCTAGTGAGAGGAAGTGACTCTTGGAGCCAAGAAAAAGGAGGAGACGCCGAGGATCTCCAACCCTAGCTTCCCCAACCTCTCTTCTCATCCCTTTGAGCTTCCTTAAGGTGAGTGTAGTTCACACACCCACCCTCTTTCTTGCTTGAATCTTCTGAATGATCCCCAATCCTTCCTTTCCCCTTCTTTAGTTATGTATCTCCTTGAATGATTGTTGATATTTTGTGCTTGAATGTTGATTTGATGTTAGGATTGAATAATATGAATTTGGGTAATGTATGTTAGGGTTCTCATATTCTCTGTTATTGTTGTTTTTATAGATTATGATTTATATTCATGCTCCTTGTCAAGAAACTCACTAAGTAATCAATACTAAGTTCACTTGGATCCAAGGCCGAGTCCCAATAGGTCTTGGGTTCAGTCAAGGAAGGTTCTCTTGGGAGAATAATTCACCTTAGGGGGATGGAAAAGTTTAAGTGGTTAATACTCCAATCCAGGCATGGACCAAGAGGTAGCGGTCGTAGTCGGGATTTAAGTATTAACCATAGTGACGCCTTTTAAGGCCATCAGATTAATAGAGGATTCAAAGGCCGAGTCCCAATAGGTCTTTGGGTCAGGTCACGGAAGGTTCTTTTCAGAGAATAATTCACTTTAGGGGGATGGAGAAACTCAAGTGATTAATACTCCAATCCGGACATGGGCCAAGAGGTAGTGGTCGTAGTCGGGATTCGGGTATTAATCACAATGACGCCTTTTAGGACCAACAGATTAATAGTTTAAAACTTGGACTTCGGTCCCCAGAGTAATGGTGGGATACGTCCCCGAGGAAGATGTTCCTTGTAGTCTGAGCTCAGGTCTAGCCACAGAAATAATGAAAAGACCTCGTCTGCCGGGTAATACAGGTCATGCATATCATGTTCAGTTTGAGTGCATTTATTTGAGATTTCGGATGAGTTGAGATGTGATATCAAGATGTATAGTAAATAGAATAGTGATGTATATATGTATATATATATATATGACATGACGCTTGAACTGTATGTTGCATTTCATATGTCTGTCTCCCCACACTGCTTGCATGCATAGCTATGCTCGCTGAGACCATAGTCTCACCCCACATTGCGGGGATACATTTCAGTTATGCAGGTTGGTTTGGTGAACACATAAAGGAAGGAGTGAAGCTTAGAGTGCGAATCACTTCTCCTCAGATATTAGCTTGGATTCTTCGAGTGTTGAATGTGTTTTGCATTATGCTAGGATTCATGTATTTAGGAAGAATTATTTATGTTGAGCCATTGAGTGGCAGATGGATTATGGAATTTATGTAGCTGTGTAATGTATTCGGCTTGGGTAAGCGCTGGAATTACTTAAGCATTTGATGAGTGTGCACGTAAAGATATCAGTAATGGTGCGAAATAATTTTAGTTATTTGAGAACAGTGTCTTCAACGGGAATTATTCTTGGATTAAGAAATTAGGACATTACAATAATCACCAAAAAGGAACTAGGAGAGATATGTCAAGGCACCATAGAACAGGATTGCAAACTGATTTTGTTACCTTTTTAACTAGTTAAGACACCCATTTCTCATTAGTTATATATATTTAAGGATCATGCACCTCTGTTGTGTTTCCTTTTTTATCATATTTTTTAGGTATGACTTAGATTTATGGGTCTAAACTTATAACGAATACTTGAGAAACTATAACTGGACTTAGGAGACTTATGTTTGGGTGTGAGACAGCCAATTGAAGTTTCTCTTTCATCGGTAGAGTCTTGAATGATAGTTAGGACAAGTCTTTCTTTGATGTTATCCAAGAAGTAGAAGATTTAAAATATTATACTAAGTATTTTAATTCTTATTAGCCACCTATACATCAGATGTCAAAATAGAACCTTAAATGATTTTCCATTGTTTCGGCTATTTTATCCTATGGATATTTTGTTTTAAGTATCCTGTTGTTTTCTTTGGTTCCATATTGAATTATATCTCTTTGTAGATTCTTTCATACCTATGTCCTACAGGTATATTGCACATGCTTACAACTGTTGTAATGGAGTCACTTTTGGAGATGGCTATGTCGAGGTCTCTGATGTCCCATCTTTTACTTGCTTTCTAAGTTAGCATATGTGTGTAGCAGTTAGAAATTGATTTCTTATCTTTATAAAATAGATTATTAGATGAAGAACTATATGCAAAACCCTTGATTATAATGCAATAAAAATTAGACCAGAACCCTGTCCCCCATGGCCCCATTCTACGAAGTTTACCACTTGATATCAGAACTTAGGGTAATAAGTGTACCAACAGTTTATTTGAATAGAGTAGCATCCACAAATTTTTCATCTAAACTATTGTCAAGCTTCAATCCACATTCAACAGGTGTATTAGCTGGGTTGCATTCACACATATTGAACCTCTTTAACATCTCCAAAACATATTTCTTCTGGTGAAACACTACCCCTTCACTAGTGTATTTGAATTCCATACCAAGGAAATATGTGAGAACACCTAAATTTGTCATCTCAAACTCAGCCATCAATTTTCTCTTGAATTCATCAATCTCTCTCAAGATACTACCGGTGATTAGTATATCATCCACATAGAGGCATACCATCAACACACCAATGTTGTCCCTTTTAGTATAAACTCCACGTTCCACATTGTATTTGTCAAATTCGAGCTTCAACAAAAAAACCACCAATCCTATTGTTCCAGGCTCTAGGTTCCTGTTTTAGGCCATATGAGGCCTTTTTTAGCTTGTACACCATATTCTCTCTCCCTTCTACTTCAAATCCAGGAGGTTGTAAGACATAGACTTCTTCCTCAAGAGGTCCATTTAAGAAAACTGATTTTACATCTAATTGAAAATAATGTCCAACCTTTGTAGCTAGCAAAAGCCACCACAAATTTGATAGTTTCCATTCAGGCTACAGGGGCAAAAACATCTTTATAATCTAGACCAGCCTTTTGCAAGAAACCTTTTTCCGCTAACCTTGCCTTGTGCTTTGCTATTGTACCATCTGGATTTACTTTGATCTTGAATACCTATTTTACTCTTATGGCATGTTTTCCATTAGGAAAAACACACTAAATCCCGGGTCTGGTTCTTTTCTATTGTTGCCAATTCTTCTTTCTTGGCATCCCTCCACACTTGCTCTTGGATAGCTTGATCAAAATTGACTGGTTCTATGTCAGCAAAGAAAAAATAATGCACCATTTCACCTCCTGCAGAAATTTCATTATATGGAAACACCTCATAATCTCTTAATCTCACTGATCATTGTCTTGTTCTTTTGTGGCCTTCAGCTCAAATTTCCTGTTTTCTAACCATCAATCAGGTTTGCACTCTTCTGCAAATCATCTTGAAGCATAACTTTAACTGATGGATTAGAAACTCCATTTACTCACTCCAATTGAAACATCCGGCTTCATCAAACACAATATCTCTACTAATAACAATCTTCTTGGACAAAGGATTGTACAACTTGTAGGCCCCAATAGGATGATATCCAATCAACACCATCACTTCACTATTGTCATCAAGCTTCCTTCTCTTTTCATCAGGAACATGCATGTAGCAAGCAGAGCCAAAAACTCTCAAATGACTTACATGTGGTTCTGTGTTGGACCAAACCTCTTCCGGTGTCTTTAGTTTCAGCTTTTTGGTTGGTGATCTATTGAGAGTGTAGGTAGCAGTAATTATTTCCTCTCCCCAAAAATCCTTTGGCATTTGTTTTCCTTTGAGCGTGCTTTAAACATATTTAACACAGTCTTGTTTCTCCTCTCAGCTGGACCATTATGTTGAGGAGTGTATGGTGTTGTTACTTCATGAACAATTATAGCTTCCTTGCAAAATTCTTCAAATTCATTTGAAGTAAACTCACCCCCCCATCTGTTCTTAACAATTTGATGCACTTTCCACTTTGTTTTTCTACTAGCAACCTGAAATTCTTAAAAATAGAAAAAAAAACCTCTCTCTTTCTCTTTATCAAGTATGACCATAGTTTTCTAGAGTATATTCATCAACAAATGTCACAAAATAACTGTTACCTCTCATAGAAGTTGGTTCAACCAGTCCACACACATCTGAATAAGAGGTCTAAAAGATCTAGGAGGAATTAAGTGCTTGAAAGAGTTTCTTGACTGCTTCCCCAACATACATCCTTCACACACTTTTTTTGGTGGCTTGATCAATGGAAATCCACTCACCCTTTATTCCTTTCCAAGCTGATACATGCTCTTAAAATTTAGGTCCCCATACCTGAAATGCCACAACCAAGCATCATCAACAACCTTTGTAGTCAAGCATTAAAAATCAGATATTTTCAGGTTGATCGTGAATGTTCTATTAGAATACAGTGGTGCATTCAACATTAGTTTCAAAGTGTCATAAAAAACCTTCAACACTCCATGCTCCAATCTCATTGAAAAACCTTTCTCAAGAAGTTGTCCAAGACTTAACAGATTGCTTTTCATGGAGGGAACATAAAGTTAGAGATTATTTCAGTTTTTCCATCCTTCCTTCTAATCACCACCTTCCCTATTCCTTCAGCCTCAGTAGTGCTATTATCAGCAAACTTAACTCTACTCTTCACAAAATTATCGAAATCAGGGAGAAATTGTATTTTTGTTTCGTATGAGAAAAATAGAAAGGAGAGAAATTGGATTAAAATTTATTAAGACCAAAATGTCCCTAAATAAGTATTTTTAAGTAGAATTTATAGAAAAATTAAAATATTTAACTTTATAAACATTATGTAACTAATTTATGTAAAATCAATAACATTATATTTAAAACTAATAAATTTATAACTTTGATTATTGATTCCTTTTACAATTTACACGGTTGTTACACAACAAATTAGGAGCATATTGGTCTGGAATTTTTTTCCCATTCTCTCTCCTATATGTGGCTTTATTTCTCATCCATTTTTCACTATTTTTGTGAAAAAATGAACAGTCATGGGTCCCACACACTTTCTCTTCTCTCTTCTTTAATTTCTACTATACGAAACACATCAATGCATTTCTCCTCCCTAGGGACGGAAATAGTAATGAGAGGGGGAGCCAAACATTTTTCAAAGCTTTCTTATATACACACACACACATATATATATATATATATTATTTATTATTATATTGATATATTATAATTTCAATTTTCTATATATTAATTTTGAGACTTTATTTTGGAGAGTGGTACACTCACTTTTTATACTCTCTCTTCTATAAAGTCACACGTTTATTTCTATATTTTCTTCTTTTTTTTGTGTATTTCAAACACCTCCTTCACAAAGATTGTTAAATATTCCCTTAAATCTTTCTTAATTTTGTGAAATATGATATTTTAAAATCTAAATATTTAATATTCTACTTGTTAATCTATTTTTCCTATTACAATTTTTTTATTAATACAAATTTGAATTATTATTATTATTATCATTTAATAATATATATATAACCATCAATTAATAATAATAACAAAAAAAGGTGGGAGCATCTACATTATGGTAGGGCCAGTTCTCTCAACGGGAACATCCTGCTTGTTAATATTATTTTTGTTTAAACCACATGTATCCTCCATAGGAGGCAATCTTGCTCGAGCTGGAAACATCTACATTATTGTGTGGCTAACTCTCCCAACGGGGAATTTTCCATCCACAAGAGGGGTATATTTTCCAGTAATTAGAATGAACAAAGCCATAAAAAAATACAACAAAATAGTAGTAATTCCTAATAATTAATATAAGAAAAGAAATTAATATGCATATAGTTAGAATCTCTTTGGTAAGGGCGTAAGATATTTCAATGAAATTAGTAGCTGAAATCATTTTAGTTGTGTTTGGTAAGGTAACTTTTTTAGGTAGTTAGTAGTTTTTCATTAGCATTCTTTAAGAGTTACTTGAGGTAGTTTTTTTAAAAAAAACTTCTAATATTTTCAACTATTAGCTAAAATTTTATTACAATTTTATCTCTCAATAACTTCCGCTCATTATTATTTAATAATTAATGATAGTCTTATTTGTCATTTTATTATTTTGAGTTAGTTCAACAACTAATTTTATCATACACTTTCAATTAAACTGGCTAACCTTTTAACTTTCAATTAACTTTTCAGCTTTAACTGTGGCTAAACCAAAATTACTTCTAATTGTACAAAATACATGTGATTAATTAAAAAAAATAACACTAACTTTAGGGATATGTTTTGATCAAATTAAGTATTTAGCTCCCCCAAATTTTTCATCCAGTAGTCCCACCACTACTCCTTCCTTTATTTCATCACCCTCTCCTCTAATTTTTTCACAACCAAACTGACCATACGTGATTAAGTTAACAAAGGAAGAGTAGAACTAAAGTACTACAAAACTGAATGAAGTAGAGATCTTTCTCCAACAAAGATAAGTTAAGTTGATTGAGTTTCCACGAAATTAACATACATAGCTTGACCTAGAGAGTAGATCTGTCTCTTACTCTAAAAGAATAAGAGTAAATAGTCAATTTGGTCCCTGAAAGTGTTGCTCGCTGTCAAGTTAGTCCCTGAATTGACAGAAACTAAAATTTAGTCCCTGAAACTGTATTTCATCCGTCAAAGTAGTCCCTCTATTAACAAAAGTATAATTTAGTCACTGTAAGTTGATAGTTACTGTCATTTTAATCCTTTAAATTTTAGTATTAAAGTCAAATAAGTCCCTAAAACTAACAAACCATTATCAAAGTAGTCCCTGAAAGATTTGTTTTTGTTAACAGAGGGACTGCTTTGACGGACAAAATACAGTTTCAGGGACTAATTTTTAGTTTCTGCCAATTCATAGACTAACTTGACAGTGAATGACACTTTTAGGGACCAAATTGACGATTTACTCAAAAAAAAAAAATAAAAAGCAAAAGCACATTGCCCTTCCGACCTGACTTAGCACGTCTTGCCCCTTTATCATAAAGTAGTAATGAAGAGTCCATTAAAAAAAAAGTAAAGAAAGATTATCGAATTAGAAACATCAAGGATTGGCCAGCCAACCCTAAAAACACACTAATAAGTAATAACTGACTTTGCGGCAGTAGCAAAAGACAACGCGGAAGTGGGGATGGGAATGGAGCGTTGGCATGGTATGGCCCTCTATACGGAAAATCAGTGTCTTTAATGCTATTGTCCCACATTTGTATACAGTTGTCTCCACCCAACGCTTTCTGCTTCTTCCTTATTTAATTTCTTTTGACATTTTACTTCTTGAGAGAGTTCAGACTAACACCGCTGCAAGATCTCTACGTACTATATAATATGATATGATCAATTCAGCATTCTTCCTTATTTTATTTTGAATTTTTCTCCTTGTTTTTATCCCCTTGATTCCAGTTCAAATTCGCCTTTCACTTTCAAGCATAATTCCGAAGAATACTTACAAATCATCGGTCTATATCCCTTGTTAATACGTCAGAGAATTATGTGAAGTTCTTTCGCGTAATTTTGTATTTTTATAGTTTTTTATATAAAAATTTTAAATAAAAATATTTTCTATATATTCAGACTTGAACTCTTGTATTCCTTTTATATAAAAAAAGTTAAGTTTTTTTTTTCAGAAATTAACAGCTTGTCGTGTTGAAATTAGATATGTTGAGGTGTGTTTAAAGATAAAGATCATGTTGGTGAGCACATATTAATTTTTAAAAGAATTAACATTAATGTTACTTGCAGAAATATTCCGACATGAATGTTCCGTTCATATGTACCCAAAAGAGAATATATCAAAGTGCAATGTAAAACCAGTTATAGAGGAGTAGAAATTATGAAAATTGATTGAATACAATAATATTACTAGCAACTATTATATATATTTTCACATTACATAACTTTTCCACACCCCCATTTCACAACTTTTATTTTTTTTATCTTTCTCTTCATTTTTAATCACATCTTTTACTTTATCTTTTTTATTTTTTTTATTTTCATCTTTCTTACCCAAAAGGGAGTAGTGTGAAAGTTTTATTTTCCTTATTATATACTAGAGTGGTTAATTATATTCTCACTTTTGAGTATGTATTTATATTTATAAGAATTCTTGATAAACAAACAAAAGAAAAAGCTTTGCGAAAAAAATTAAAAAAACAAACAAAAGGAAAATAGTTATCTTCTAACATTAAAAAAAATTACACAGCCCTCATTTTTGGGGTAAAATAGAAAGGGAAAACAAAATGTTTGAGAATTAAGTTATAATTGAAAGTTTTCATTATATAAAATGTATATAAAGTTTCATAAAATTTAAAAATTATTTGAAAATTCACCAACTAACATCAATTTAATATAATATTTTTTAAAATATATATAAATATCAAATGTAAATCTAAATATTTATAAATATCTAATTTATATAAAATTTATTATAATTGATCATTATATTAATTTAATATAACATTATTAAAATATTTTATTTGTTAAATTTTTATTTTTATTCTGTATAAAATGTTATAAGGATAATGTAAAATTTTGAGGGATAAAAGATGGTTAATTGATATACAATATTTTATTTTTATTATTATTATTGTAGTCTAGCGATGACTTGTAATAGAAGTTAATTACAGAAAACCCAAATGACTTGTTTTCCCCAATAGAATTCAGTGCGTGCATAAAACGGCATCGCTTTATTTGCCTTCGCTCGCCTATCTCTTAAATTTCTTAGATTTTCCCCGCCGCCCCCCATATAAAGCTTTGGGCTTTTTCCACAACACTTTGAGATTGCTTGCGAGCCTCACAAGCATGACAGACAGACACCGACTCAGTCCGTGGGCCCCTCTTGCCTCCATCTCACGGATTAAAATTAGGATCTGCTAACGAGGGCACTGGTTAAGAATCTATATAGAAAAGGTTTTTGTTGGAAATCACAGCATTGATTGCATTTGCAACATTCAATGCTACACACTTCAATAAAACATTTCTATTTTTGGATCCTTAACAAGTGCCCTCGTTAGCATTTTTCTTAAAATTATTACATATTTCTCATTTTTTAAATAAAATTGTAATATCTCACTAAATTTTATTTTCTATCTAACACGGCTATCGTACCATTTTCTATCATTGTTTTCACTAGAAGAACGAAATATTTTTTCTCTTTAAAATTGATAAAAATAGTTTTTCACAAAAATAATTATACTTTTACTACATTTTTTATTGTGTAAAAATAATAAAATAATATTATAAATATGGTGATTAATATTGAATTATATAAATGGTTATTATTTTGATTTGAGTATTGGAATAGAAAATGTAGATATCAAAATAAATTTCCTCCTCTGGATCCCTTTCTTTATTTATAGTAGAGATTAAAAGGAAAAAGAAAAGTGATTTGAATCATTCCTCTCTCACCCGTCCACTTAACCCTCTAAGAATTCTCAACTTAATTACACAACAAATTAAACCGTCAAAAAAACATCTTGAGAAAAGCACAAGGAAGGAAGCTACCATGAACTATCACGGAAAGTGGAAACACACAACACAAACCCCTAGCTACCAATTATATATGCTTTGCTTCCTCTCTCTATATATGAACCAATCAACTAACCTCCCCACATTTCAAAAATGAGGATCAAAGCCAGCAATATGGAAAACCTACGAAAAGCATTCAAAAAGGAAAACGACATCGTTGGCCGTGTCAAGCCGAACAGTCGCTGCAAGAAGCACCCAAAACACCACCAATCACCTGGCGTATGTTCTCTTTGTTTGAGAGAAAAGCTTACTCAACTATCTTCTTCTATCTCATCATCATGTAGAATTAGAACATGTGCTTCTAGTTCTATTAGTTCTTCTTCTGTTTCTTCTTTGTCTTCCTATTACTCCTCATCTTCATCTTCTTCTTGTGCTTCCCCAATGCATTGTTTCTGTTTCAACACTACTCATGAGGGAAAAGGTAGTAGTGGTAATGGATCTTCGTTATCGATCTTTCTGCTGAGTGGCCAGCATGGAATCATAAAGAGCAAGTCATTGAATGTTGATGATCATAATCATCATGATAAAAGTGTCAACAAAAGTGGGTTTTGCTTCAAATTGCTTCGTTCTAAAAACAAGAGAATGATGGATTATCAAAAGGACAATAAGAAGGATAAGCTGATTCGTTCTATGTCTATATTATCAGAGGAAACGATCGCAAGCTGAAAATTGATCATGACCATTTCTAATTATCATATGTTTAGAATTTAGATTGTGCTGATTTAGGGTTAATTTTTCTTTTTCATAGAATTATATATAGGAAAAAAATGTAATTAATTTTCTGGAAAAATTATTGCTAAACATGTACAGTTACATTTCCTTAAAAAAAAATTCTTACCTGGTGGATCATAGTGGCGCCTGATTATTAGATCTTGTTTCCATTCTCTTTTTTTCTACGAACAAAATAGAGATTTATATTGCATTATAAATTGGAGTTATTATAATGCTTGTGGATTTTTGTACAAATTTTTGGATCATAAATGGAAAATGAGAAGTACATGTATTATTTATTATATATAAGTAGAGATGCGTACAGTACGTATTTTAATTTCGTACACATATAGATCCAATTAAAACGGAAAATTTAAATTATATGCCGCATATATACAATTAAATTATTGCTTTTAGATTTGATTCTTCCATTTTTTTTGTTTTTTTTATAACTCTTGCAAATATTTTTGTTTGCTCTGGCTGTTTCTACTTGTAAAGTTGTAAATACGAGGAGGCTAATAATAAAAAAATATTAAATGAAAATAAGCAGGTCAAATTTTTAATGAATTAAATATATTTATTTCTTAATTCATATATAATACTCGTAGCAAAATCTTAAATAATATGTACTATTATTTAATTCAGTTTTCTTGTTCATTAACAGCTAGGTGGGCACAGGGGGCAAATCCTGCCATGACTTGGCTGTATAGGTGGGCTATAAATCTGTTCTCATAATTAAATTTTCAAATCTAATATATACGACCGCAACAACATCAATAAAATTAATAAAATTTTCTCATGGTTACAAATTTCATTCTTAGTATTTGTGCCCTTAAAAAAACTCACCTCACAACCTAAAATAATTTCATGGTGAGTTTACAATAGTGTTGGAGTATTTATTTATTTATTTTGTCATGAAGTAGGGTAGGAATCTGAGACTTTGGAGTTATTGTATTTTTTTTTTTAGGGTCACTCTACACTATATAGTTAATTTATACATGAAGAGAGTCGTGCTATTGAAAAAACGCAACCCTAATACCGTACTACGTGACAGCTTGTTTGTGTGTAAAACCGTGGGTCCATACATGTTCCTCCTCGCAAATCGCAATTTCCCTTGCATGCGTTGTAAAGTTCAAGTTGTTGAGTTGGCACCACAAAGATGAAAATTAATGTCTTCTCTAAGAAATAAAAAATTGGAAATATATATTTAAGATAAAGAAGTAAAAATAAAGATCCGGATCAAATTCTCAACCAAAAAAAAAAGTATATGTGTGTGTTTTTACCTATTTGAGAAGAAAATTGAAAAAAAAAAAAAAAAATATATATATATATATATATATAAAAGTATTTTATATCAAGCCCAAAAAGCAAGATTCATATTCCCACAATTGGCCCAAAATGGGGAGTTATTTTAGCACCTATTTTTGCTATTCACACCTCTTCCAGCTCCCTCTTTCCTAAACTACCCTCACCTCATCTCCACCGCCAATCCCTTTCCTTAATTCCTTCCCCCACTCCCCACTCTCCCTTCCCCATAGTCCCCCCACCCCACCCCACCCCTATTTCCTTCTCCCAACTCCCCCTTCCCCGACCACCCCACCTCCACCTCATGCATGGCTGCCCCACCCCATTTCCTTCTCCCCACTTCCCACTCTCCCTTCTCCACCCACACCTCATTCCTTCTCCCCGCTCCCCCTACCCCACCATTACATTTTTATTTTTTAAAAGCATTTATTTAGACTTAGAGACAGAAAACCCTAAGGACTAAATTTTTTAAAAAAAAACAATTTACACTTGGAAGTAAATTTCTGGAAAGTTATACTTCCAGAGTTTAACATCTGGAAGTTAAATAATAATATTTTTTCAAAAATTAAATTTTAAAAGAAATTTTTATCATTTACTTTCCAAAAGTTGATTTATGGAGGTTTCTGAAAAAGTACGAGGATATTTTTGAAAAAAAATATAAAAAGAGTACAAATAGTAAAAATAGGGTGCTAAAAGCAATTTTTATCATTTTCTTTTCCAAAGGTTGGTTTAAGAAGGTTTCTGGAAATGTGCGGGGGTAATTTTAAAAAATATTAAAAGGGGTGTAAATAGTAAAAATATGGTGCTAAAAGCAATTCCCTCAAAATGGGTTGGGTAGGTCTCATGACCCCGACTCAAATCCAAAGGAGCCCATCCAGCAAATTTATTATGGAACCTCTCTAATGATTTGTTTGGTTGAATGGGAAAAATATGGAAGTGAAAATAATGAGATAGAGAAGAATTATAAGTTTTTTTGTGGAAGAGAAGTACGTAGATAAGAAATAGGTGAAAAATAAAAAATTAGTTGTTTGGTTTGATATAAAGTGATAGGAGAGAAATTATAGAAGAATTATAATTGCAAATTCAATATATATATATATAAATATATATATATCTTTATCTTTATCTTTATATATATAAAAGTAAGGTAGTGAAAGTGGCAAATGAAATCTAAAGTCAGGGTAAAATAATAAATTTCTTTAAGAAAAACTTCTAAAAATAGAAAGTATCTTTGACATTTTAAATGATTAATTTTATGTATCCCCATTAATTAACTATAGTAATTATATTAAAGTAAATATCACTATTCAAATAAAAAGTTATGATACTAACAAGTATAAAAATAATAATAATAATTTAAAGCATATCTAATAATTATTAAAAAAAATAATAAAAAATTTAAAACATTCTCAAACACTTTAAAAACTAATTTATAATTGTGTTTATAGTAATTATTTAATTATAGTTATCTTTATATAAAACATTAATAGTATTTAAATCTCATTTTAAAAATTTTAATATTAAAAACGAAAGGTTTATAACATAAATAAAAACATAATACAAAATTTAAAACATAATAAAATAATTTCAAAAGGATAAAACTTTATTGTAAAAACATAAAAATATAATATGAAATTTGAAACATGCTTAAACACTTAAAAATTATTTTATAATTATAATAACAGTAATTGTATTAATTATTTAATTATAGTTACTTTTATTATATCAAATATCAATATTAAAGCCAATTTTAATAATCAATATGAAAAAAAAATTATAACATAAATAAAAATATAATACAAATTTTATAACATATTAAAATAACTTAGAAAATCATTTGAAAAAATTAAAAATTTAATACAAAATTTGAAACATGCTCAAACAATTAAAAAATGTACAACTTTTGTTATAATAATTATAATAAATTATTATATCAAAATATCAAATATCAGTATTAAAGGACATTTTAATAGTTTAAATATATTAAAAATGGTTTATAAGATAAATAAAAATATACCATGAAATTTAAAATAATATTAAAAAATATTTTATAATTACATTATTACAATTATAATAATTATTTAATTAGAGGTCTTATGTGGGTTTCCTATTTTTGTTTAAAGGGTCTTTGTGACCTAAGATCAAAGAACAACGTTTCTTAGTTTTCATACTTTACAAATGTCAAAGTCCCAAATGTGATACCATTCTACCCCAACACTTATATAATAACGTAGCGGAAGACTTTCGAAAATATAACAAGTTCACATTGGGTAAAAAGGTTCACATAACTCTTTATTCGAAAACCTCATTATTTCGAAAGAATAAAAGAATAAAAATAGAATTCAAATGTACTCAAATACTCAAGCAGCGGAATCTCTAAAATAAAATAATTAAACTTCCTACTTGTCGTGCAAGGCATCCAAAAGGGTTTATAAAAATATTCCTAACTAAAAAAAACATAAAGAACACCCCAACAATATACCCTGATGTCACATGTACCAGAGCAACACTCCCTTTAATTAAACTCGACACCAAAGGTGTCATCACCATTACCTGAAACAACAACAGTAACAGTGAGGAAAAAGCTCTAACTCATCTATACACATAGGAGGCTACTCTATCCTCACCCACATATAATCAATATCATCATTAACCACACCACGTACCCAAACAACAAGTAATCCATCAAATAACAATCATCTATGAACTCACTTAACAGCTCATCAATATCATCATATAAATCTCACAACGTCATTCACCAAAGAAAACACATACTCTATTCTCAACACAATATACTCATTTCATCATTATACTCATAACATCATCATATAACTCATTTACATCATCATATATAACACATATTTATCCATCATCACATACATCAAAACTCATCAACATCGCCAATCTCATCATCCTCATCAATACTCTCCCGAGTTACACTCACCCCTCTCTAGGCTTATGCTCCTCGGTACCAACTCTCCCAAGTCGCACTCGCCCCTCTCTAGGCTTATGCTCCTTGGTACAAACTCTCCCCGAGTTACACTCGCCTCTCACTAGGCTCATGCATCCCGAGTACAAACTCTCCCCGAGTTGCACTCGCCTCTCTCTAGGCTCATGCATCCCGAGTACAAACTCTCCCCGAGTTACACTCGCCTCTCTCTAGGCTCATGTAACCGAGTATAACAACAAATTCACCACAATTATATGCAACATGTAATTATTCATCATTAGCAACTCCCCGAATTACACTCGCCTCTCTCTAGGCTCATGCAATCCGAGTACCACCACTCACATGCTCAACGCATGATCAATCAACATAAGATTAAATGCATCATCCTCAACAACATAACATTATCATCAACAACATTAATCATCACACATCTCATACATCATCATCATAAACTTCAATACATCAATACATCATCATCAATCCACATATATCTCATACAATCACTATACTCAATACATTATCATCAATTCACATATATCTCATACAATCTCTATTATATTAATCACACCACATCACATGACAATTATTATAAACATGGGATATCACATAAGATATTCACATCATAATACTCATATCACAATTAATACACATTATGCATCCAATTTAATTTCATCAATAAAAACCTCAAATATACAGCTACAGTGCGAACTAAATATCTCCCAACCCGGACTTCGTATCAACGATCCAACGGTGAACGAATCCGCAGTCACTATTTTACATTCGTAGCTCTGTGTAAAAACGGGAATGACTTTCCTCTACCCTCTTCTTCAATCCCTACTTAATTCCTCAAGTTCCTAACTCAATTAAACTTGTTTTTACCGATTAAATTCACTAAAATCAACAACCATTCCTATGATTTCCAATAAATTTAACATCTAATCAATTATGGTTCCTCATCTCTAAAACCTTATTTAACCCCTTTTTACTGTTCTCATTATTCTCATTCAATCCACTCAAGATTCATCAAGGATCATACAACAATCAATAATCCACAGTTTTCATCATCATTAATCAACATCCACATAGATTCCATCAAATTTAAATCCTCGGATGGGTCTTATGGTCGCTCACCACTACCTAACAAGCCCCTACATGCACATACAAGGAACACCCTTTTCCCCCTGTTACCTTGTAGTGGAGATCGAACAGTAAGGAAGATTCTTTCTTGGTTCTTGATGATCACTCTCCTGCAATCTCCTCTTGAGACTTGGTTTCTCCCCTCCTTAGCGTTTTGCTCTCTGACGATTTGACGAATAAGGATTAAGGTGAACTGAGAACCCCTCATTAAATACATACTTAATTGGGCTAGGCTCATTCTCAACCCACTTATTCTATTTATTATTCTTATTATTTATTAAATATCCTTATTGATAAAATACGCTAATCTTACTAATATTATTATTTATTCTTCTATTTATTTAATTATTTCCTCTACTTATTTATTTAATTTAATTAATATTTTACTTAATAAAATTTAGGATGTTACAACTCTCCCCTCCTAAAAGAAAAATTTGTCCTCGAATTTTCCGAGATGAACAACTCTAGAAAGGACTCCTCCCAACAGGTCGATCAAAGACAATTGCTTCACCAGAACAATCAAATAGGACATGGTCAGAAGATAACCAGTCCATACCAAGAATAATATCTAGTTGACTCAAAGGCAAACAGATCAAATTAACTAGGAGTTCTTTACCTTCATCATGAATAAAACAATTTAAGCACACATCAAAAGTAGAAATTGACCCTCTAGCTGGCGTTTCCACACTCAATACAATCAATAAATCATCACAATAACACCACAGAAGCACACCAAACACATAACTCAAGGTCAATGAACCGACCAATCAAACAAATAGTTAACTCAAAGCAATATAATTCACTCAATCAACATAACACATTAGCACCACAGAAGCACAGTAAACTCATAACTCAAGGCCGATGAACCGACCTGCTCTGATACCAACTAATCATGTGAGAGCCGGAGGCTGATGAGGGCGGGGAGTGATCGCCGGTGCAAAGAGGCACGAACAAGGAGCGACTCCTGACAGGCTTCTAAGCAAGAAGGGACACATGGATGAACCGAGCCCACACCCGAATGAGAAGGATCTAGAGGCTGTGCAGGTATGAGACTGCACAGTTGAAAATAGCTTAAAGGAAATTGTTGGGGAGAACTATACCAACAAGATGCATCTTCTTTTCGGAAGCCCATAACATAAGAACTCCATAGTTAAGCGTGCTTGGCTTGGAGCAATTCTGGGATGGGTGACCTTCTGGGAAGTTTCCCGGAAAGTGTTCAAGTGAGGACAAAGCATACTGGAAAGACTCGTGTTGGTTTGTGGGGACCCTCATCACTCCTGCAAGCGGCTCGGGGGCGTTACACCAACTAAATATTTGAAAAAAATTAAATTGTGATTGGTTATGACCATCTTCATTTGGTTTTTGAGTATTTTTTTATTTTAGTGTTGACAACGATAAATGAAAGATTGAAAATGTTGTAGAAATTCTTTAATTGGTGACTTATCTTTGTATGTGTTGCAACAACTTAGTTGTTTTGCAAAATATCACTTGATAAGAAAATTAAAATTTGATTTGGTTATGGGTAAAACTAGATAGCAAAGTTTTTAAGTGGTTGATGAAATGAGCAATGCTTATAACCCATAAAACTTTAGTTCTATTCAATTGTATTGCCAAATGCGGGCATATATAAGTTGGCAAGAAAATTATTGGTGTTTAGAAAGAAATATTATAGTTCGGTCTATTTGAATTTAAACCTTAAAATAAAATAATGAACGTTACATCTGAAAGCATTTCCAAGAATCTTAAAGTTTTATCCTATACAAGAGGCATTCTTGGAGCACTAGAAGAATACTCTAAAAGGTCATTCATGTTTTTTTTACATCATGTGTGTACTAGAGGCATTCCATAAGCAATAAAAAAAATTCTCACTAAGGGGTCATTCCATAAGCATTAGAGATAGTGTATATTATATTATATTGTATGAATTTTTTATTATAGATTGGATAACAAATCAAATAAAATAAAATCTTTTCAAATAAATAAAAAGATATATAAGACTATAAAATATAAGAGTGTGTTAGGAATAAAAAATGTAATCACTTAATTTAACACTATTTGATAAATGAGAATGAGGAATATTAATCATAAGTGAATCTCTTTGGAGAAAAATTCACTCTGTATGAAAGGGGGATATGAGAGGGAAAGTTTCAAAAATTGGTCAATTTCATAGATATGTACAAAAAATTTAAATATGATTTCCATGGAAAAAAAAGTTGGTACGTAGAGAGTATGATTGAAAATGGTGGTGAGACATATTTTCAGTTAGATAAATAGGTTAGGGGGAGCAATTATAGGACAAATAGTTATTAACCTTAAAAAAGAGTTAGTTATCCCATTAAAAATGTAATATATAAAAAAATTTTGACAAACTACAATAAAAAATAATAGTTCCTTTTTTAAAAATGTACTTTTGAAACTTTTAGAATGTTTAGACAATCATTTTTTGGAAAATAAAAATTAAATTGTGATTGATTATAACCATCTTCATTTGGTTTTTGAGTTTTTTATTTTATTTTATTATTGACAATGATAAATGCAAGATTGAAAATGTTGCAGAATTTCTTTAATTGGTGACTTATCTTTGTAAGTGCTGCAACAACTTAGTTGTTTTGCAAAATATCACTTGATAGGAAAATTAAAATTTGATTTGGTTATAGGTAAAACTAGATAGCAAAGTTTTTCAGTGGTTGATGAAATGAGCAATGCCTACATAAAACTTTAGTTCTATTCAATTGTATTGCCAAATGCGGGCATATATAAGTTGGCAAGAAAATTATTGGTGTTTAGAAATAAATATTATAGTTCGGTCTATTTGAATTTAAACCTTAAAATAAAATAATGAACGTTACATCTGAAAGCATTTCCAAGAATTTTAAAGTTTTATCCTATACAAGAGGCATTCTTGGAGCACTAGAAGAATACTCTAAAAGGTCATTCATGTTTTTTTTACATCATATATATACTAGAGGCATTCCATAAACAATAAAAAAAATTCTCACTAAGGGGTCATTCCATAAGCATTAGAGATAGTGTATATTATATTATATTGTATGAATTTTTTATTATAGATAGGATAACAAATCAAATAAAATAAAATCTTTTCAAATAAATAAAAAGATATAAAAGACTATAAGATATAAGAGTGTGTTAGGAATAAAAAATGTAATCATTTAATTTAACACTATTTGATAAATGAGAATGAGGAATATTAATCATAAGTGAATCTCTTTGGAGAAAAATTCGTTATGTATGAAAGGGGGTATGAGAGGGAAGGTTTCAAAAATTGGTCAATTTCATGGATATATACAAAAAATTTAAATATGATTTCCATGAAAAAAAAGTTGGTACGTAGAGAGTATGATTAAAAATGGTGGTGAGACATATTTTCAGTTAGATAAATAGGTTAGGGGGAGCAATTATAGGACAAATAGTTATCAACCTTCAAAAGGAGTTAGTTATCCCATTAAAAATGTAATATATAAAATTTTTTTGACAAACTACAATAAAAAATAATAGTTCCTTTTTTAAAAATGTACTTTTGAAACTTTTAGAATGTTTAGACAATCTTTTTTTGGAAAATATTATGTAATGAATAAATTAAAATGATTTAAAAAGTTACTATAGTTTTTAACTTCTTTTATAAATATAATTTAAAATAGGATCTTACGGATATACACGGACAATATAAAAAAGTTTACATGTTGGGATGGAATAAAGGGAAAATGGAAGTATCTTGAGTTTGTTAGGATATATATATATATATATATATATATTGTGCAAATGAAAAATTGAGGTAAAGATAAGAATAAAAGATGAATAGAGAAAAATAATCATTCACGCTAATATGTAATTTTTAACTTTTATTTATTATGAATTCTATTTATTAAAAAATTATTGTATGTCTTTTTTTATCAAATAATTATTGTATGTTTAATACGATAAAAATGCCCCGTGCATGGCACGGTTACGCGACTAGTATATATAAAAAAGAAAGTAAATATGTAAGTATAGATGGTATGGTACATCCATGGATAAATAAATATACATATGTGTTTTGTGCATGTATATAATATTGGTTTTGGATTAGAGAAGTAGATAAGAATTAGAAGAGAAATAAAAAATTTGTAGCCTATTTGGTCATCGATTGTTACAGTATAAAACCATGGTTTCGCAAAATTAATTTTAAATCATTTCCGTCCAACGTACTTCGTAAAACGCGTATCATTTATCTCAACCATTGATTTCTCGAATCAATTCTATTCAACTGTGAACCAAACGAACACTTAGTTGTTTGGTTTGATATAAAATGATAAGAGAGAAATGATAAAGAATTATAATTGCAAAATCAATACATATGTATATATATATATATCATAAAATTTATACTTATTTATGAAATTATATTTCAATAAAGAAGAACTTTTTTGTTAAATATTTAAATAATTTGTTAACTATAAATTTTTATTAAGGTTAAATGTGTTTTTGGTCCCTGAAATATAACGAAGATTTGCTTTTAGTTCCTATAATTCAAAACTAGTGGTTTTGGTCCCTAAAAAATTAAAAATACATCAAATTAGTCATTATCATGGAGTTTTCATGTAGATTTTCTTACTGATGTTTTTGTGAATTTTTATCAAAAATAGAAAATATTCTTTTTTAGTCTTTATCGATAAAAATTAGCAGGAAAACTCGTAGGAAAACTATATAATAAGAACTAAAATTGTGTATTTTTAATTTTTGAGTGACCAAAATCACTGATTTTAAATTATAGGGACTAAAAGCAAATTTCAGTTATATTCTTGGACCAATACATATTTAACCCTTTTTTATTAATATGAGTTGAAATATACATAAAATTATGAAATTGGATAAGTTCTTTTTTATAGTTGTATTAATATAATTTAAAAAAAAAAACTTTACCAACATAAGTTATATTATGACTTATGAGATGAAAATTTTGATACCATTAATTATTTTTTCCTTCTATTTATCGTGAATCTTAACATTTATTTAATGTTCTCTAAAAAATAAAACTAAAATCAAACCAAATTGGTTGAAAAATATCACATTTAAATCTAGAACAAAGACAACTGGATTATAAAATAAAAAACTGATAAGATTGAATTGAAAGATTTTTTTTTTCATTAAAATTGATCCAACCCACTCCACAAATATCCTTACCATCTATTTACATATTGTTCTATACAGGGATACCAACCTACAAGTAGTTTAATATCTAAGTGGGCCACATAAGGAATTAGATGGGTCGAGGGAGTACCCTCGACCCAGAAGGTAGTACATGGGCCTTACAAGGCCTTAACTCGACTTATAAAGGTGAGGAGGTCTCCTAAGTCAAGATTATCTGATACTCTCATACTCATACTGAAGGCTAGGTATGACCCTATTGTGAGAAGTACTCGGTTGTTAAGAAATTTTGAGAACACATATGATTATTATAAAAAAGGATATAATAGTTATTTTATAGGAATGCATTTTTTCTCACTTTCTTTCCAAGCAAACAAAAATGAAAATTCCAACATTTCTTTCTTTTCTTTTTAATTTTATTCAAACAAATGTATGTTTATTATTTTCATTTTCTACTTTCTCATCTTCTACAGGCATTGTGTGTGTGTGAAGCCCAAGATGTGATGAGTCTCAACTACTCCAAACAATGACCGTCATCAATATCATTTTCTTTCTTCTTTAGTAGAATGGGTAGGGGCACCTATAAAAAGCACTCTAATACTCAAGTCAATGACAATATGAATATGGTAAGAGTTTTATCAAGAACACCATAAATTTCATGAAAAATCAATAAATTTCCAAAAAAAAATGTAAAACTCATATATGATGAACTACTCATACCCAACATCAAGATTATAATGTCAAATCACCAACTTGCATGTTAACTCATACCAAAGGTCATAGCTTTAGAAATAGCACCAACACTATTTCTAAATATTTAAATTCATAAACAATTTATTTAATTCAAAACAATCATACATTCATACTTCTAATCAACTGTGGAACACATTTCCAAGGTCAAATCAAATTAATTAAAAATCAACTACACATGTTCATCAAGAAAAATTGAATTGGTACCATACATATACACACTCATATTTCAAAATTTCAATATAGGAAAAAGAAAAGGGAAGAGGGCCAAGGATCACCCCCACTCTAGTCACCAATCCTACTTGAGTTTCATGGGTTCTCCCCCCTTACCAAAATCCCAAGCTTGAGCTCCAAAAATGGTGATGAAATAAACCTCCACCAAACTTCACAATCTACCCTTCTTTCTACTCCTCTTGATCTCCTCTACACTTTTTCTTAAAGGACCATGGTGATATACTTTGGGTTGGAAGCTCAGAAATAAAAGCTTTCAACCTTTAAGTAACAAAATGAAGATGGAGGGAGGAAGAAGGAGAGAGAAATTCGACTAGGTTGAATGAAGAGAGAGAGAGAAAGTTGAATTTAGTTAGGGGACAATGGTACAATTAGTGAAGTAAGCATGTTTTTACTTTTGTTTTTTTGACCAATAAAGCTAATCTAATGTGATGATGAAAGATTAAGCTAACTTTAAGTGTATGAGGCAACCTGAATTAAAGATTAAGGTTTAGGGTTTTGAGAATTAAGATAAATGACTTTTTTGGTAATTGTGTAGTAAGGGAAGGGGCAAAACAGTAATTTCATATTAAAAATTCTAAAAACATAAAAAGGTAAAACAATTCCTAACCTAATTTAATGCCTAAAATATAAATTTAATTATAATTTAAAGAAATTTAAATATATTGGTTAGGGTGACACTACTAATTAGGGGCATTTTGGTCATTTTGCCCAAAAGTGCAAGAAAAATCTAAATTAATTTCCAAAATTTATTATTAATTATTCTAACACTATTTTAACTAAAAATATAATTTTATTAATTTTTATATATTTTCCATGATTAAATTTATAATTCCCTAATTGCATAAGTACTAGGGGTATTTTGATAATTTCCCTAACTTCCACCTTAGAGAAATTATTTTAATTTATGGTTGGATATTTCCTAAATCCTAAGTTGGATTGTTCATGAAGGAAGCCCAAATCTTTTATGAATTTTTTCTAAAAAAAAATCTCTTATCTTATATATACTAGGAGGGAAAATTGTAAGTGTTACGCTGATGATGAGGAGGGCCTGGAGGAGGTTGCTGCTTTTGAGGAGGACGAGGACATGTAGACATTGTAGCTGGACGGTTGTGGTGGCGCATTACTGTAGGCCTTGTCTGTTACTTAGGGAATGAAGTTACTGATTCAATTGTTGGTTAGTTGTTTACTTTGTTATCTTTTTAGATTTATTCGTATGTCTGTATTATGATTTACTGTTTGAACTATGTGTTTATCTATATGACGTATGTTTATATTCTTTATGTTTTAAAATGTGACACGGGGTAATATGAGTTAACCGTCCACGATTTTTAAAACTTATGACAAATGTTTTTTGAACAAAAAAAAACTTCTGCGATTTTTCATAAATAAAATATTAGTCTTAGGTTAGAAATAGGGTGTCACATTACCTGGTTTTAATAGAAATCATTAAAACTAGGTGGGTGAAACTGAGTTGTAATAAGAACAGGTAAACCTCCCTCACTTGCAATCAGATGCACCATACACCATATGGACATAATTTTAGTTTTAGAATTGTTAATATCAATGTAGTTTATGTATAATAAAATGGATACCTTTGTTAAGTCTCGAAGTTTTTGAAAGTCTAAGACACGCATATACTAAGACTTTGGTCTAAGATTTTGATGAGTAAAAACCTAGGATAAACTTCCTTAGACTTCAAAAACTTACCGATGAATGTTCTATTGCTTCAGATATGTAAAAATAGTTAATATTCAAAAGTTGTCTCCAATGTGTCAAAGTTCTGAAGGAAGCCATGTCTGAAGAAGCTTAAGGTGTTCTGAAGCAACCAGTTCAGAAGTATTGTTTAAAGACTGAAGTTCTATTTGAAGACTAAAGTGTTGTCTGAAGAATGAAGCATTGTCTGAAGACTGAAGTGTTATCTGAAGCCAAGCCGTCTAAAGTCAAGGTTATGACTGAAGTGGCAAAGTCAAAGATTGACTCATTCCTTCACGCAACCTCAGAACATGACTCACGAAATGCAAAAGATCACTTTTGGTTGGAGTTTTAAATATGAGTCAAATAAGGAAAGTTTGTGTTGCAGAAATTGTAGAAGCCAGAACAACGCTAATATCTCGTACTTTGTCAGAACCGTATCTCACAACGGGATGAATGACATTAAATGTTTTCTCTCAACGGACTTCTCAAGATTCAAGTCTTTAAATACATGTGATCTTTGTGAAGAACTAGTGTTGCAAATTGCTGGCAAAATTGTTGCCCAAAGACCTTAACGAGAAATTAGAAAGATAATATTGAAGAAGCAAAATGTTGTTAAATTCTTTATAGAACTCTTACTCTGATGTTTCTTTGTACTATACACTTTCATATCCAATGTTAAAACACCGTTGATTCATTGTACGCAACTCTGTGTTGAGTTTAAAAAATATTATTAAGTAATTAATAAATTTTTAAGTCTCATAACTCTAAGTTTTAATGAGTAACAAATTTGATTAAAGTTTATTGAAAGTTAGTGCAGATTCTCTTAAAGGTATTGTTCGTGTTTCAGCAATTCTGGACCTTCTAAAAGAGCAACCCTCTGAAGTAGTGGAACCCTCTGAAGAGTCAAATCCTGCTGAAGTAAAAAACTTTCTGAAGTGTAAAGACTTTCTGATGTGAAGAACCTTCTAAAGGGTGGAGACGTCTGACGTGGCTTTGTGTCTTCATGCAAATCATTTTTGGAGTGAGACCCTCTGAAGACCTTTTGAAGACTCAAGTCATTTCAACGATTCCTGCTAGCTGTCTGCATCGCACTCTCTCTGGCAAGGCATAACAGAAACTTTTTGATATATTTCAAATTCCTGTACACCAAAAAAGAAGCCTCTACTGCAGAAGTACACTGTGCTCAGAAAAGTAGAGTCAGCGCTGCACACCTGCTTTGTCCTCTGCAGGAAGCTATCAGAAGTTTGTGTCTCAACGGGAGAAATGCTATCTCACAACGGGATTAAATAGAGTTCAAAGGATCTCAAGTCCATCATTATAAATACCCTCACTCAGATTTCATGCAGTACAACAATATATATATATATAAGAGAAGAAAACCAACCTGCTGAAATGCTGCAAATTTTATTGTAAAATTTATACTCTGATATACTTGTACACAACTTTCATATCCTGAGTTTAACTTAGCTGATTGTACATTTTACCCAGTTTGAGCTTTAAACTTGTGTAGTTTTAAGCTTAGGCTATTTTTCTTTCAAACACAGTTTGTTAAGAGCCTGGAGAGGCTTGGTAAGGAAAGAATACTTGTGTAAAGAGCTTGGAGAGGCTTGGTAAGGAAAGAATACTTGTATAAAAAGCATGAAGAGGCTTGGTATTAAAAGAATACCTGTAATCTGATCAGATTAGTGAAGTAATAATACTTGGTGTATAGAGCCTGGAGAGACTTGGTAAAAAAGAATGTTTGCTGTAAGAGCCTGAAGAGACTTGGTAAGAAAGAATACTGGGTGTATGAGCCTGAAGAGGTTTGGTAGAAAAGAATACTTGTAATTGTTTCAGATTAGTGGAAAATCTAGAAGCTTGTTGGTTTTGGGACTGGATGTAGCTCACAAGTGGAGTGAGTGAACCACGATAAATTTGGCTGAGTGTTTATCTTACCCTTAACTTTTTACATTCAATTTAAACTGACAAGAAGAGAGTTTTGAACTGAGTTTTTATAAGCAATTCTTAAAATATAATTTGCAAAAACTGTTCTAAAACTTCTGTATGAAAAATTTTAGACAAAGGACTCAACTTTAGATAGCTCTCAAAACCTGTTTGAAATTCTTTAAAACTTAGTTTACCAAAAAGGCCTCCAAAAAATGTTAAAGTTTATAAAAACACTATTTAACCCCCTTCTAGTGTTTCTTGTGTGTTACTACAGTTGGTATCATAGCTCAGCCTCGGGTTGAGCACTTGACTGTGTTGACGAGAAGATCCAGATGAAAGCCTCTATACGCACAAGCCACTATATCACATAAGGTGCATTTGTGACAAGGCCTCCATCATTTAATGGTGTTGATTATCATTACTGGAGAGATCGTATGAATCTGTTCATTGAGAGTGACAACATAGATCTTTGGGACATATGATGGTGATTTTATTCCCATACATGGTGGACATCGCATACCTAAGTCTGAATGGATCAGGGGACATAAAGCCAGAATATAGCTTAATGCCAAGGCTAAACTTTAATTGGTTTGTTCTTTGAACAAACATGGATATAAAAGAAGTTCAGGGGTGCAACACTGCCAAGGAAATTTGGGATACATTGGCTTTAACCTATGAGGGTACTGAAAATGCCAAACAATCCAAGATTAGCATGCTTGTTCATCAATATGAGATGTTCAAGAAGCAAGAGTCAGAAACCATTGACCAAATGTTTGGTAGGTTTCAGACAATAACAAATGAACTCAAGTTCTTAGGTAAACCTATAAATCTGGAGATTACAATCAAAGGATTCCAAGGAGCTTACCCAAGGCTTGGAGACCTAAAGTTACTGCTATTCAGGAGGCAAATGACCTTAATACCATGAAGATAGAAGAACTGTTGGGATCTCTCAAGGTTCGTGGGTTAGAACTTGGTAAGAATGCTTCATGAGTTAGACCTTAATACATTGTGTCACGTTGGACAAGCTTGTTGGAAATACAGGGAAACACTAGAAGGGGGGTTGGATAGTGTTTCAATGGAAACTTTTTTCTGTTTCAAAAGTATTTTGAAAATTTTGCTTCTGAAGCTCTTCAGATGATGGTTATCAGTCTGAAGGTTTTAATTACTTTCTGAATTACGTTCAGATTAAGAAATTGGTTAAAAACTTTGTTTGATTCAGAGAAGAAGTTTTCACTTGGATACTTTTCAAACCCCTTAGTTAGATTAAAACTAAAAAGAAATAGTTAAGGGATAGAGAAAAAAACTTAGCCAAGAATTTATCCTGGTTCACTCACAACCACCATGAGCTACGTCTAGTCCCAGGGCAAAAACCAGCACCTGAATTTCCACTAATCTTGCAAGATTACAAGTATTCTTTTTTTTTTCAAGCCTCTTGAGGCTCTACACCAAGTATTATTTCTTCCACCAAGCCTCTTCAGGCTCTCAGACACTTAACCAAGTGTAACCCAAGTATTCTTTCAAATAGAAAGCCTCTCCAGGCTTAAACACCCAAACTGTTTAAGGTTTGAACAGAGAAACAAATAGTTCACTATCCTTCAGATGATAGCTTTGAACTTTAAATGTACAGAAAACTGAGATTCACTCAGGATAAGAATTTGAGCTAGAGTACAAGAATATCAGAGATATTTTTGCAGTGTGTTCTTTCTTTTATAGGAATGCTTCTCTTCTTCTTCAAATCTGCATGAAACATATTTATAGCCTTCAGGAGTTAATGCCCGTTGCCAAATAGCATTAAATGCTCAAGGAGACGTTTGACACAAGCTCTGACCAAGGCATTCTGAGCAGACAAGGTGCAGCAGGTCTGTGCACACAAAGCTTTTTGGCAGGAACAACAACGTTGCAGACTTTCCTTTTAAAATGCTAAACATTTGAACAAGGAGAGAAAGCAGCTTTGACTTTTATGCTGAAATAGGTAAGATCATTGAGATGAACGTTCCTCCTACTCAACAACGTCTTCAAGGGTCAAAAGTCCTGATGTCTTCAGCTTTCAGATGCAAGGATTGCTTCAGATGAACTTCACACTTTCAGAAGATAAACACTCTTCAGAAGGTGTTGTGTCTTCAGATGATCTGAAGCTTCAGATGATGTTTCTCATTCTTTAAGATCTGAATCATAACAGAATCTTTGTGAAAGAATATTTCCATATAAATTTATCTGTATTTTATATTTGTTGTTCATTAAAACTTTTTAAGGGAATGAGACTCAGAGTATTTTTAATTACTCAAATTATTTTTGAGACTTAACAAAGTTTGTGTGTCGTAATGACAAAATCTAGTGTCATTCCCCTTCATTTCAGAAGCAAACCCCACATGGAAGTTGAGGACACACTTCAGACAAGGTTTGAGACCTTCATTTGATGTCACAATTGAGAGTCCTCACATCCCCCATCCATTATCTCTTGCTTGAAGCTTTAACTCCCCTCAATTAGAAAAAAAATTTAAAGCCTAGGGTTCAAACAAAGAACCAATTTGGGTTTTTTAAATTAAGGTTTGTTGTAATCGTATAGGTTATGTTATTGGATATTTTGTCACTTTAGTGACTGAAAGTTGGCTTTGCCAGCTAGGATGCTACATAGGATGCTTGGATGGCACATGTGCCACATAAGCACGTTAACTGGCTTTTAGTAATGAGCACCGGCCAAAAGACACATTGTGGGATGTTTTTACTAATTTCCTTATTTCATGGAATATTATAATTGATCTCTACACTTTTAAGTACTAAATTAATATTTTACTTTATTATATCTTTACTAGAACACTCTCATTTATCTCCACCTATTTCATTTATTATAGGTAGTTAAAGTAACTATACATACTATTAAATAGGGGTATCCTTAAAAAAATTAAATTAGTCTTAAATTTCTAAATAATAAAAAGTTTCGAAACATAAGTAAAAACGAAAACAACAAAAGATATGAACCGAAAGGAGTATATGGATAAATTTTAACTAGGGATTAAAATAAAATATTATATTTTTTAAATAACAAAATCTAATAAACCTTACATAAAACTAAATTTGAGACAAATCAAAATCAAACATAATAATTGTAAATCTACAAAAATTTATAATAATACTAGTAACAGTAATAGTAAGAAATTCAGTTTGTGGCCTCATAATCCTATCCTATTGCAAACTCAGTAAGCAGTGGGAGAATGAAGCGTCAGAGTAAAAGATTAACTTGTAAAACCGACCACAGCAAAGTGACAGAAATGCCAAAACCCATCAACAAGCAGCTTTTGTTGTCCTGGTCTTACCAGCGCAAGTCTTTTTTCCCCTACCCTTCTTTTGTTTTCTTAATTTGATTCTAGAGAAAGAAATTATGTTTTTAAAATTTTAGTAAAGGCCTTCCCCTTCCCTTTGGGTGAAATTTTAGTGCCCCCAGAAGCTGAGAGAGAGAGAGAGAGAGAGAGAGAGAGAGAGAGAGTGGAATGCAGAGGCGACGGTGGATTCCGTTGATAGTGCTGCGGAAGTTGTTCATTGTAGCTATATGCTCAATAGCGTTTGTGGCTCTCTTCTCTGTTCATGTACACATTGTCCCTTCCTCCAAGGATCAAAAGTTCAATGACAAGATCCCCACGGTTTGTCTCTTCTTCTTTTTATTGGAAAAAAAAAAATCAAATTTTTATTCTGTTTAGGGTTCTCATTGTTAGATGGGGTTCTTCAATTTTATTTTTCATGGAAATTCCGCGATCCTCTCCAATCGTTAATATTATTATTATGCACAACAAGCTATTATAAATTTATGCGTATAACTTGGCCTTATTTTAGGGTTTTTTCAATTGTCAGTTTGTCACTGTTTATTTTCAATACATCGTTGACTTGAAGAAGATTGCCATTTGCGGCAACCAGTCTTAAAAAAACAAGTGGGGGGTTGTGGGGAGTTTATTGAATTTGGTTTATGCTTATCTTCTATAAATTTATATTGAAATCTATTTTTGGAAACTTTGTTTTGATATTATTGGTTCATATCTTAGTGATTAAAATTTAAAAGATGCTCTTTTGATATATTTTTTTTTTTGGTCATATGTGTTTCAAATTTTGACAGCCTCAGGATCTGCAAAGCTGGACGCGAGAGCTCGCTCCGCCCCATTTGTCCAAAGCTCCACTTCCTACTCCCAAGGTTTGGTGCTTCATGTTAACACTAGCTTGTAACTGATTTGGTGATTTCATCTGTTTGGATGTTGAGAAAATGTGATAAAGAAACAGAATCTAGTACATCCAATAAAATATCTTTATACCAACCGAAGAGCTTATTAAGTTATTCTTGTTAGATAATCAGCCTAACTGCAAACATGTATTCCTATTCTTTAGTTTATTTCCTCTCTGTTCCCCATCAACCAGGTGGGGATTTTATTCTTTGGTGTTATTGTTTTGTTTCTGTTTGGTTCTGCTCATTTCTAATGTTTATGAATCTCCTCTACTTTGTAACTTTATGATTTTGAACTTGTTTGGTTTAGTTTTAGTACGTGTGGAGGGGTGTTGGAGTGTCATGTATGTAGGCATATATATTTAAATTATACAAAGTGGTTATGCACCTTTCAAGTTTTCACTCATTTTGATTTGACAGTTGAATGGTTCAAGAGGGAATTCAGATTATGAGAAGCTGTGGAAGCCTCCATCAAATCGTGGGTTTCTGCCCTGTACAAAGCCTACTCCTAATTATACCAGTTAGAAACTTGAACTCTTTTCTTGCAAGTTGCAAGCATGAATTATTTTGGTACTTACTTAAAGTAGTAAATGTTTATTCAGCTCCTGCTGAGACACGAGGATATCTTTTAGTTCATACAAATGGTGGGCTCAACCAAATGCGTTCTGGGGTCTGGCCTCTCTCTCTCTTTCTGAATTACTCTCATATGCATGTTATTAGTATTAATGCCAAGTTATTTGATGTTGAACTTTTATCTTGCTTAATTGTTGGTATGCTGATGGATGGCAGTATAATGAATGAGGAGAACCATGGAATATTTTAATTTGTCAAATTTGGATGTCCCATTTTGTTGTTTTTACTGAGAATTTGTTCCCTTTGCTGCAGATATGTGATATGGTAGCTGTAGCTCGTATCATAAATGCCACTCTCATAATTCCAGAACTTGATAAAAGATCATTTTGGCAAGATACTAGGTAATTTTTTATTCTGTTTTTTACTATTATTTTTCTGTTATAGCTTCTCACTCTGTATTTGGTTTTACTTATTGATAACGGATCATGTGTTGACATTTTTAATTCTGTTTTTATGATTTTTTTTTCAGTAATTTCTCTGATATTTTTGATGAAGAGCATTTTATTAATTCTCTATCTAATGATGTAACAATCATTAAGAAGCTTCCCAAAGAACTGGTTAATGCAACCAAAATTGTCAAGCAATTCATAAGCTGGTCTGGCATGGATTACTATGAGAATGAGATAGCTAGTTTGTGGGAAGATTACCAAGTATGTATGTTGAAAATCTATTGTTATATACTGTTCTATGTTATCATTCTTTTATTGCCTTATTTTCTAAGTTCTAACATATTGTGCAATCATCGCATATTTATAACTTCTTAAGGTTATTCGCGCTTCCAAATCCGATTCACGGTTAGCGAACAACAATCTACCTCCAGACATTCAGAAGCTTCGCTGCCGAGCTTGTTATGAAGCTCTTCGTTTCTCTCCTCACATTGAACAAATAGGAAAGGTATATGATGAGATCTCAACTCTTACTGGTTTCTTTGTTTTCTATCTCCTTCAGCTCAGCCATGACTCTTGGATTAATTTTTTATTTTTTATTCTTTAATACTTTTTGGGTCCTTGTAGTTGTTGGTGGAGAGGATGAGATCATTTGGTCCTTATATTGCATTGCATTTACGTTATGAGAAGGATATGCTTGCATTTAGTGGGTGCACACATGATTTATCTCCAGATGAAGCTGAAGAGCTGCGGATGATCAGGTATAAAACTTTGGATTCTTCAGAATGATAAACTGAATCTCATGTCTTTTCTCATAAATGATTATTGAAAATTATTGTATGCAAAACTTGTAGAGAGAACACTTCCCATTGGAAAATAAAGGATATTGATCCCATAGAACAGAGGTCCAAAGGGTTTTGCCCCTTAACTCCAAAGGAAGTTGGAATTTTTCTTACTGCTCTTGGATACCCATCAAAGACTCCGATATATATTGCTGCTGGAGAGATATATGGGGGCGAGTCCCATATGGCTGAACTGCGTTCCCATTATCCATTGTTAATGAGCAAGGTAAGGAATTGCAGTACTGTGTTGGTCTATGTTGTTGACGTTTGACATGGCCTTTTAAATTTTACAAATAAGGTTTTATATTTTCATGTTTGCTAGAGTCCCACACTGACTAGAGATAAAGTCTAATAGTATATAAGTCTTGAACAATCTTTATCCTACAAGCTAGCTTTAGGGGTTGAATCAGGCCCTATCCAAATTTACGATTGTATCAGAACCTATCTTAGATCGGTATCACGTCATGATGTTTTGAAATGGAAAGCCCGTCCAAGAATAAGGAGATTGCTCCCTCCCACATTGTTTAAATACATGGTGATAGTAGCACTCTTACGGATCTAAAATTTGAATCAACAGGCATAAAATCAACGCACAAGATAGAGAAAATGTGAGGTATAATTCGGACTTAAGAACAATAAAGAGGAAGAAATGGAAAGAGTTGAGAGATGGAGAAACGCCACAGGCAGGGGCAACCCTTCTGATTGATAAGTCTCAGTGTAGAAACGCCACAAACTCCTGGAATTGGAAGTCTTACAATGGTTTGGGCAAGCACCATCAACCTTTCTCTACTCACACTTGAGGAGGAAAATTAGCAAAAGCTTAGTGTATTCAAATTCAAGGTTAGCTAATACAAGAAGAGAGACTTCCCTTGTATAAAGAAAAGGTGAGGCCAATAGGGGAGGGAAAATAAGGAAAATAAAACTAATGCTTCCTATGGGTGTTGAACCCTCAACCTAGCACACTAAGCTAAAAGTAGCGCACACTTAAGCTAGGAAAATACAATTAAAATCAAATACAAGGAAAACTAGCTAACTAAAGACTTTAGTCCATGACCTTGAGGCCTCTTTGGGAAATTAGAAACTACAAGCTAAGAAACTAGAAATTATCAAACTATGGATTTGTTGCTTGACCCTTAGGATGGATGGTCTTGGGCCTGCATGCCCCAGCTGACCCAAGCTGGCCCAGTTCCAGGTCCTTCTCTTTTCTTCCAGGCAGGTGCTATCACATAGGGAGCTTGACCTCATAAGTGGGACACTGCATAGAAGATTATAAACTTTAAACTATTTAGAGTTTTGGTTAGTGAGATTCTGTATTTGGTTAAGCTCATGTTTCTATTAAATTATATAGATGCTGCCAAGATTTTTATACGAGGTTTCATTTTCCTGGGGGGAAAACATTTCTATCAATGGCAAGTACTTATATTGCAAGAACTCGAACTTGTCAAGTGTCATGAGCAAACAATTTCTAGTGTAGTCCACTGCCCAGAATATAATGCTACAAAACACTAGGGTTGGCCTGGATTTTAAAGGCTAAATTATCATATCTTTTTGTTATTGCAGAAACTACTAAAAATTGATCCCTCCATTAGTAATGATTAAAAAACTTTTTCTCTGCTTCTCCTTGGGTTGGCTTCTCTTAAGAACAGTTAATAAAAGAGGAAGATAATGTATATTATTATGTTCAACTAGCTCCCCAAAAAAAAAATAGGAGTTGACTCCTGCTGAGAAGCATTGGTATCATGTTGATTAACCTACCTGTGATTAATTTCAGGAAAAGTTGGCATCCATTGAGGAACTTGAACCCTTTTCTAATCATGCATCTCAAATGGCTGCTCTCGATTATATTGTATCTATTGAAAGTGATGTATTTATACCTTCTTATTCCGGAAACATGGCAAGGGCTGTTCAAGGTCATCGTCATTTTCTTGGACGTGGAAGAACAATATCTCCAGACAGGTAAGACTGTTGTTTACTTAAGGCCGTCATTCATTTATCTTTTAGAATTGTCTAATAACTTCTTTCCAGTTCATCTCTTACGAAGCTGTTCTGTTTATCCTCTTGTTTTAATTAGGAAAGCCCTTGTTCGTCTGTTTGATAAACTGGATCAGGGAACAATGACTGAGGGGAAGAAACTATCAAATAGGATTATTGATCTCCACAGAAGACGGTATGTGATTGGAAGAGCCTTTAGTGTGCATGTCAAGTAATTTTATGAAAGTTAAATATGTATACATTTATGTTTATGGTTCTTTCACTTTTTAATTGGTTGTTCTACATCTCCCCTTTTTGCATGATTGTATCATATCACAGTTCTACTTGCCATTATTATTATTATTATTGTTAACTTGTTATTCGTTGAATATATCCTTTCTCCATAGATCATTAGAGAAACAGGTCATTTCATATTCATTTGCTTTGAATGAATTTGACCCAGCTAGCCTCACAGCCTAGGCTAGATCTAGATCTCAAGTATCATTAACCAAACACCACTGACAGAAGGTTTGCAAGAATGATAGGTGGAATTATTAATTAGTTTGAAACAAGATCTTGTCTTTATTATTTTTTTTTTCTGCGGAATTGTTAAAACACCACTTGACATGAAGATTTTGTTTTATTTTTCATTTGTTGTGTGTTGCACAGACTTGGCTCCCCTAGGAAGAGAAAAGGGCCGATTTCTGGAACAAAGGGCATGGACAGGTTTCGCTCAGAAGAAGCCTTTTATGCTAATCCCATACCTGATTGTTTATGCCGGACAGAATCACCACCTCTAAACATCTCTCAAATTGTTAAGTAGATCAGATACTGCAGAACTTTTTCCTTGGAAAGATCCATTGGTAAGAGGGTGGTGGCACATGTGTGTAATCACTTACCAAACTGAGGCATAAAATCTGATGTGCAGTTGGAAGGCATGGTGGCAGAGTGTATATATTGGTAGCACTGTTACACGTACCCATTTTAATTTGGGAAGAAAAAAATAAAGGAAAGGAAGGAGAAAAGAAAAGAAACCCATATTTGGGGTTTTGATATGCAAAATTATATATTGGGATGAGAACTTTTTGGTTCTCGGGTAGGATGGAGCTGAGAAGAGTATCACTTACTGTATTCATTCATTTTGTGAACATGACTCATTTATAGAGGTAGAGCTTTTAGACATGGCGAGGGATTCGGTCACACGTTATTGTATTTCTTTTTGAGAAGTCCTACATAGTACCACATTTTGTTGTATTTTGTTCTTTCTCCTTTGAAGACAACAAAATGTAAAATATTGATTTCAGTATTTTATTTTACTTAAATTATTTAAGCATTTTAACTCTGATCATGTAAAAAAATGTATATTTGCTGAATGTGTTGTGTCTAATGCAGACCACACATGTATGTATTTATACTATTTACAAAATCAATTATAATAAATGGTGAGCCTACAAATCAGTAAGCAATCATCCTAATGAATCTGTAACAACTAATAATGAATCTGTAACAGCTAATTCTAAAAAGACATGTGACTAATGTGATTAATTCTAACACTCCCCCTTAAGCTGGAGCATATATATCATATGCACCAAGCTTGTTACAAATATTTTCAACCCGAGGTCCCCTAAGAGACTTTGTAAAAATGTCAACTAACTGATCATTAGAGCCAACAAAATCAGTAGTGATTTCTCCTGAAAGAACTTTCTCTCTTACAAAATGACAGTCAATCTCTATCTCTATGTGCTTAGCTCTTTCATGGAAAACTGGGTTGGAAGCAATATGTAGTGCTGCTTGATTGTCACAAATTAGTTTCATCTCCTTGAAATCTCCCAATTTGAGTTGTTGGAGTAATTGTCTCAGGCATGTAAGTTCACATGCTGTTGCTATCATAGCACGATATTCTGCTTCTGCACTTGATCTGGCAACTATATTCTGCTTCTTACTCTTCCATGAGATTAGATTACCTCCAACAAAAACACAATATCTTGAAGTGGATCTTCTATCTGATGGTGAACCTGCCCAATCAGCATCTGAATAGGCAACTACTTTGGTGTTACCTTTGTTCTCATAAAGTAATCCTCTACCTGGTGCACCCTTGATATACCTTAAAATGCGAATGACGGCGTTCCAATGACTATCACAAGGAGCATTTAGGAATTGACTTACTACACTTACAGCAAAGGTAATGTCTGGTCTGGTTACTGTAAGGTAGTTAAGTTTGCCGACCAGACGTCGGTATCTACCCGGGTCTTTTAGTGGCTCCCCCTGACCCGGTAGTAACTTGACATTGGGATCCATAGGAGTATCACTTGGTCGGCAATCTAGCATCCCGGTTTCCTCACATATATCAAGAGTATATTTTCGCTGGTTGATAGCAACACCTGTCTTCGACTGAGCAACCTCAATCCCCAAAATATATTTCAGAGGACCCAAGTCTTTCGTTTGAAAGTGGGTGGACAAATGCTGTTTAAGTCGATGGATGTCAACTTGATCATTACCTGTAATGATAATATCATCAACATAAACAAGTAGGTAGAGACAGGTGGTTGGTGAGGAATGCATAAAGAAGACGGAGTAGTCAACTTCACATCTGGTCATGCCAAACTGTTGGAGAACAGTGCTAAACCTCCCAAACCAAGCACGGGGAGATTGTTTCAAACCATAGAGTGAGCGGCGTAGTCGGCAGACTAAGTCAGAAGCGCCACTAGCAATGAAACCTGGTGGTTGTTCCATATACACCTCCTCTTGTAACTCACCATGTAAAAAGACATTTTTAATATCTAATTGATGGAGAGGCCATTGATGGATAGCAGCCATAGCAAGGAATAGTCGAACAGAGGCAATCTTGGCTACTGGAGAGAAAGTATCGCCATAGTCGAGACAAAAAATTTGTGTATATCCGTTGGCCACTAAGTGGGCTTTTAAATGGTCAACTTTTCCATCAGGTCCAATTTTGACTATATAGACCCATCGACAACCAACTGTGGTTTTGCCATCAGGTAAGGGAACCAAGTCCCAAGTACCACTGGAGTGTAAAGCAGCCATTTCATCCACCATTGCCTGTTGCCAGCCCGGATCAGACATAGCTTCACCTGTAGTTTTGGGAATAGACACAGAATCCAAAGAGGACACAAAAGCAGAATAGGAAGGGGATATCCTATCATAAT
The DNA here is from genome assembly GCA_026901365.1 of Sesbania bispinosa. Taxonomy (NCBI): domain Eukaryota; kingdom Viridiplantae; phylum Streptophyta; class Magnoliopsida; order Fabales; family Fabaceae; genus Sesbania; species Sesbania bispinosa. Next base: position 1,435,526 of record QLOH01000046.1, on the reverse strand, counting down.
TCAAATGACAAGCATAAATAGGATTAGGATTCCAAGAGGACCTGGTACCTTTGCGCAATGCAATGGGAAGTTCCGGTGCAGGATGCGGAGCAGGAGAGTCCGGTGGAGCAGGAAATGAGTCTTGAGGAGGATGAAAGTCTGGACCAATTGGTTGCGGGCGAGGCCTCCTTTGATAAGTGCGAAGAGAAGGGACAATGACAGGGGTAGGGGCAATATGAAAAGAAGGTTGAGTAGGAAAAAGGGTATTACCGGGATCGTGTGACTTGTCGGGAGCAGAAGAAAAGAATGGACGAGTCTAAAAAAAGGTTACATCAGCTGAGACAATGTATCGACCAAGGTCAGGAGAGTAACAACGATAACCTTTCTGCATCCGGGAGTAGCCGAGGAATAGACACTTAAGTGACTTGGAAGCAAGCTTATCTTTCCCTGGAGTAAGGTCATGGGCAAAACATGTGCATCCAAAGACGCAGAGAGGAAGAGAATAAAGGTCTTGATTAGGATACAATATAGAATGTGGTACCTGGTTATCTAAAACTGAAGAGGGCATACGATTGATTAAGTAGCATGCAAGAAGAATGACATCCCCCCAAAAACGAAGTGGTACATTGTTGTGAAGAAGCAAGGTACGAGCTGTTTCAACCAAGTGCCGATTTTTCCTTTCAGCAACACCGTTTTGTTGAGGGGTATGAGCACATGATGTCTGATGGATAATACCCTGTGAAGTCAAAAAGGATTGAAATTGTGTAGACAGATATTCACGAGCATTGTCACTTTGCAATGTTTTGATTTGGGTTCCAAATTGTGTTTGTATTTCTGAAAAGAAAGCTTGGAAAATTAAGAAAACATCTGATTGATGTTTCATGAGGAATACCCAAGTGCAACGGGAAAAATCATCAATGATAGTAACAAAATATTGATAACCCAAACACGAAGTAACACGACTAGGATCCCAAATATCTGAATGAATCAAATGAAACGGAGAGACAACTCGTTTATTGACTCTGTTGGGAAAGGAACTTCTGACATGTTTTCCAAACTGACACGATTCACATTCTAGTGTGGACACTTTAGACAGGCTAGGAACCATAAGACGCAACTTGGGAAGGCTAGGATGTCCCAAACGTTGATGAAGGAGATGGGTATACTCAACTGCTGAACACGCAACGGGAGGTACTGATAGGTGATACAATCCTTGGGACTCATGTCCTACTCCAATCGTATGTCCTGTACTCCGATCCTGCAGAAGAACAGAATTATTTGCAAAGGTAACAGAGTAAGGTAAAGTACGGGTAAGTTTACTGATGGAGATCAAATTAAATGAACAGCCAGGAGCATAAAGAACAGACTCCAAGGAAAGTGTGGGAAGGGGGTTAGTCTGGCCAATACCTTTTACTTTGGTTTGGGAGCCATTAGCTAAAGTTACACTTGGGAGTGTGTCCATATAAGTAAGGTGAGAGAATAGAGATTTATTACTGTTAGATTGTTTGTTAGATTGTTATTGTTAGTGTATCATATGATAGATATGGGCTTGGGCCTATCACTATGTATATTTGTAAATACACTTATGTGTATATATATTATTTTTCGCTGTGTATTCTAGACACACGGATTCTATCATATGTCTCTCATTTTCTCTTCATCTCAACATGGTATCTAGAGCCTAACGAGAGATAACCCTAGTCCGTGCCTTCCCAGTGGACCCACTGTCCATTGGTGTCAATTTTTTTTTTCCGGAAACCGTGTCTCATTCCGGTTTTCGGTCCGCCCTTGTTGCCGTGTTATTTTTCCGGCACTTTTTCTCTCTTTTCCGCCGCCGCCGCCGCCTCCCGCCGCCGCCGTGAATCCAATCGGAGTCACCACCGTCGGACTCACGCCGTCAATCCGAGTCCAACTCCGCCGGAATCGTGTCCATCGGAGCATCGACGCGCTCTCATGCGTCGTTTCTTCACCGGCGCGTTTCTCCTCCGCTAGCCGCCGTCCGCCGCGCGTGGAGGCGCGTCCGGCCGCCGTTCCGGCCGCCCTCGCCGCCACCAGACTCGCCTCGGTGTCCTCTATCCCGATCTGGTCTTTGTTTGTGAGTTTCAGGTCTCGTACTCGCGGGTTCTTCCTCTTTTGGACGTTTTTTCTCTCTCCTGTGGCTGTTTCTCTCTCCTACAGTTGACCCATGGCTGCTACTAGGTCTGATGCTCCCAAATCCACTTCCGCTGCTCATCCTGCACCACTGGCTATCTTCAACGAGTTCCTTAAATGGTATGAGGATCGTCAGGCCTCCGGTTCCACTGCTTCTGTTGCGCACACGGGTAGTCCCTTTTCTGGTCTCACTCACTCCACCTCCCTTGGCCCTTGGGTTCTTGATTCTGGTGCCACCGATCATATTACTGGTAATAAATCCCTTTTCTCTACCCTTTCCACTTCTGGTTACTTACCATCGGTGACTTTAGCTAATGGCTCCCAGGCCCCATCCCATGGTGTTGGTAGTGTCCAACCTCTTCCTTCTCTCTCCATTGATAATGTCCTTTATGTCCCTGGGTCTCCATTTAACTTATTATCCATTAGCCGTCTCACTCGTTCTCTTGATTGTGTCATTTCTTTTACTAAAGACTCTGTTTTCTTACAGGACCGGAGTTCGGGACGGATGATTGGCGCCGGATGTGAGTCTCATGGCCTTTATCAGCTTCGTACTTCTGCTCATGCTGGCTCGGTGGTGGATTCTCCCCTTCTCATCCATGCTCAGTTGGGTCACCCTAGCCTTGCCAAGCTACAACAACTAGTACCGAGTCTGTCTAAGTTGTCAACTTTTTCGTGTGAGTCATGTCAATTAGGAAAACATAGTCGTAGTCCATTTCCTAGGAGTGTCAATAACAGAGCTTCGTCTCCTTTTGCTTTAGTCCACTCTGATATTTGGGGTCCGAGTCGTATTCGGTCTACTTTAGGGTTTCAGTATTTTGTTACTTTCATTGATGATTATTCTCGATGCACCTGGTTGTTTTTAATGAAAAATCGTTCTGAGTTGTTTTCTATATTTCAATCCTTTTATAATGAAGTCAAAAATCAATTTGGTGTTTCTATCCGTGCTCTCCGTAGTGATAATGCTCGTGAGTATCTCTCCCATTCTTTTCAAACATTTATGGCTTCCCATGGTATTCTTCATCAGACCTCTTGTGCATATACCCCACAACAAAATGGGGTTGCAAAGCGCAAGAATAGACATCTCATTGAAACAACTCGAACCCTTTTACTTCATGGTCATGTCCCTCAACAATTTTGGGGTGATGCTGTTCTCACTGCGTGCTATCTCATCAATCGCATGCCCTCTTCTGTCCTAAACAACCAGGTCCCTAACTCTATATTGTTCCCTCATCAGCCTCTCCACCCCTTACCTCCTAGAGTCTTCGGGTCTACGTGCTTTGTTCACAACCTTAGTCCTGGTCTTGATAAATTGTCTGCTAAGTCTCATAAGTGTGTCTTTTTAGGCTTCACTCGGTCTCAGAGGGGATATAAGTGTTTCTCACCCTCTCTTCGTAGATATCTCATTTCAGCTGATGTCACGTTCTTTGAGTCTTCTCTCTACTTTGAGTCTAATTCCTTAACCTCTGGGTCTGACTTAGTATCCACCACCACCCCTTTTGTCTTTGATCCCTCAGACACGCCCATAGTGCAGGGAGATCCACCACCTCAGCCACTTCTACAGGTTTATCATCGTCGGCAACCTCCGCGCCTTCCAGATGGGCCGCCTATTGACTCTCCTCCGGAGCCAACTCCTCCGTCTCCTCCGGTCCCACCTCCTCCGGCCCCTTCGGCCCCACCTCCTGAGTCTGATCTCCCTATTGCACTTCGTAAAGGTATACGCTCCACTCGTAATCCTTCACCTCATTATGTCACTCTGAGTTATCACAGGTTATCCCCATCCCATTATACTTGTCTCTCTTCCATTTCCTCTGTGTCTATTCCTAAAACTGCAGGTGATGCCTTAGCCCACCTTGGTTGGAGACAGGCTATGATTGATGAGATGTGTGCTCTTCAGAACAGTGGTACTTGGGATCTCGTTCCTTTGCCTCCTGGGAAATCAGTTGTTGGTTGTCGGTGGATATTCACAATGAAAGTTGGCCCTGATGGCACAATTGATCGGCTCAAAGCTCGATTAGTAGCCAAAGGTTATACTCAGATTTTCGGGTTAGACTACGGTGACACTTTTTCTCCCGTCGCTAAGATGGCTTCTGTCAGATTATTTTTAGCCATGGCTGCTATTCGTCACTAGCCCCTCTATCAGTTAGATGTCAAAAATGCCTTCCTTCATGGTGACCTGTTGGAGGAAGTTTATATGGAGCAACCTCCTGGTTTTGTTGCTCAGGGGGAGTCTTCAGGCTTAGTGTGTCGTCTCCGCAAGTCTTTATACGGTCTTAAGCAGTCTCCCAGGGCGTGGTTTGGTAGATTCAGTACAGTAGTCCAGCAGTTTGGTATGACTCGGAGTGAGGCTGACCATTCTGTGTTTTATCGCCATTCAGCTGCTGGGTGTATCTACTTGGTAGGGTATGTTGACGACATTGTCATTACAGGTAGTGATCACCATGGCATTTCACAGATAAAACAACACCTTTGTCATCATTTTCAGACTAAAGACCTTGGCAGACTGAGATACTTCTTGGGGATTGAGGTAGCATAATCCAAGAATGGAATTGTAATTTCTCAAAGAAAGTATGCATTGGATATTTTAGAGGAGTCTGGGCTAATGAATTCCAAGTCCGTTGACACACCTATGGATCCAAATGCTAAACTTCTACTAGGTCAGGGGGAGCCACTTTTAGATCCTGAGAGATACATGAGACTGGTTGGAAAACTGAACTACCTCACTGTCACTCGTCCAGACATCTCTTTTGCAGTTAGTGTGGTAAGTCAGTTTCTTAATTCTCCTTGTGCAGGTCATTGGGATGCAGTCATTCGCATTCTAAAATATATTAAAGGAGCCCCAGGAAAAGGTTTGTTATATGAAGACAATAAACATACTCGAGTTGTTGGATACTCAGATGCAGATTGGGCAGGTTCTCCTATTGATAGGAGATCCACTTCTGGATATTGTGTCTTTATTGGTGACAACTTGATTTCCTGGAAAAGCAAGAAGGAAAATGTGGTGGCGAGATCTAGTGCAGAAGCAGAGTATAGAGCTATGGCTTCAGCTACTTGTGAGCTTATTTGGCTCAAACAGTTACTTGAAGAACTGAGATTTGGGGAGGTTACACAAATGTCTCTCATTTGTGATAACCAAGCTGCCCTTCACATTGCCTCTAATCCAATATTCCATGAGAGGACCAAACATATTGAGATAGATTGTCATTTCATCAGGGAAAAGATTTTATCTGGAGACATTACTACTCAGTTTGTTAATTCCAATGATCAGTTGGCAGATGTCTTCACCAAATTATTGAGGGGCCCTAGGATTGATTTTATATGTAACAAGCTTGGTGAATATGATTTATATGCTCCAGCTTGAGGGGGAGTGTTGGATTGTTTGTTAGATTGTTATTGTTAGTGTATCATATGATAGATATGGGCTTGGGCCTATCACTATGTATATTTGTAAATACACTTATGTGTATATATATTATTTTCCGTTGTTTATTCTAGACACACGGATTCTATCATATGTCTCTCATTTTCTCTTCATCTCAACAATTACCAGACATGTGATCAGAAGCACCTGAATCAAGAATCCAAGAGGAAGACTGAGAGACAAAGGCAACAGGATTACCAATATGAGCAACATAAGCAACATGTATAGTGGATTGCATAGCAGCAACAACGTGCTCGTCATAGGGGATTAAAGGGTCATTTGTAAAGCTGACAACGAAGGTGTCCGATGAAGAAACAATCACACTCATGATCGGAGGCTCGGAGGAGATGAAAAGCACACTGCAGGGAGTGGATTAGGACCAAACAGAGGTAGAACGGCCTCCTTCGGTGGTCACTGGCGTGAAACAGTGGCCAGAATGTAAGAGACGCGCCGACGCGTGCGGAAAATGCCCAAAGAAAGGTGATAGCGCGTGAAGGCGCATGCGGCGGCGGATGGTGGCGGGGCTTCGGATTTCGGGTCGTCGGCGGTGTCTGGGTCCGGTGGTGGTGGTCGCCGGGAGTGGGTAGCACCGGAGAGGGAGCAGCTAGTTAGGGCACAACTGTTTGAAAAAAAAAGAAGGTATATTTGCTGAATGTGTTGTGTGTCTAATGCAGACCACACATGTATGTATTTATACTATTTACAGAATCAATTATAATAAATGGTGAGCCTACAAATCAGTACGCAATCATCCTAATGAATCTGTAACAGCTAATAATGAATCTGTAACAGCTAATTCTAAAAAGACATGTGACTAATGTGATTAATTCTAACAATGTGGTACCCTATTTCTCTGATTTCACTCCTCTCCCTTCACAGGCTCCTGAGAGTCAAACAAAAGCTGAACCAACTGATTTAATTTTCATTGGCCAACAGGTGCAAACTAACACTAAAATCCACTAAGGTTTGCATCCCTCCTTCTCTATGTTTAATTTTTGAAAATTTCACCAACCTTTGATAGCACAAAACAAAGAACCATCTATATTAAAAACTTCTTACAAGTGTCTTAGAAATTTGACTCCAAAGGAAAATAGTTGAGTAAACTAGCAAATTCATTCTTGACTTTGAGTCATGCAATTTAGTTACTAAGAAATAGAAAAATGCAATATAATCCTTTACTTTTTACTTTGTCTGTTTCTATAATCCAACTGTGTGTTTTCTGTTAATTTTTTTATGACGTGTCACGTTTAGTGACACTGTGTCACACTGCTTGGCACATGATTTTGTCAAATTGATAGCTTGGAAGACCTCAACTTCAACAGTTGTGTGCTTCCCTATTCTCCCTTTTTTCTCTCTTCTTCCCCTTCTTTCGTTGGAAGGTCTCAGCCCCAATGATGTTGTTTTTGTGCCTCAATGGCAAATAGTATGATACAATGTAACTAAACATGTCACGTTATCAAAAAGTTAATAGAAAATACATAATTGGACCATAGTGACAGATGGAGCAAGGAGTAAGGTATTATATTGATTTTTTTTCAAGGATTAAACTGCATAATCTTAAAAAAGTGAGGGTCGAAATTGCCAGTTTATTCTAAAATAGTTTGTCATATATAAATGGTGCAAACTGCACGAAATCACTGTCGATACAAGCTAACAGAGTGAAGTGGAAAAAACCAGACTTTGCTGGTATGCCATGACCAATGCTTGTTGGGGGAAAGTGGTGAATGTTTGATTGGGCATGCATATAGTCAAACTCCCAATTGTTTTCCACAAATTGTTACTCCCTCCGTTTCTTTTTAAATGTCGTTTTAGAGTCTAAAATTTGTTTCAAAATAAGTGTCGTTTTCACATATCAAGGCAATAATAAATGCTAAATTTCCCACTTTACCCCCTTCCAAATTTATTGAATTTTGGAGTATTTATTGCATATTACTAGAAAATGGTGGAGAGTTTTAAATGCTTTAATGAGAGAGAGAAATGATATATTTGTAAACAATGGAGCTAAAAAGATACACTTATTGCATTCCTTAATCTATGTGCAAAAACCTTAAACGATAGTTAAAAAGAAACGGAGGGAGTATTCGTTAATTTTCAACGGCTAACCAGAACTTTAGTCCTTCTTTGAGATGCTCACGTGGTCCTAATTATGGAGATTCATTTATAATATGTTTTCTGTCTCAACACTTTATTAAGCTCCCAGTTGTCTTTATTAGCAGTTTTACTTTAAAAATAGTCAGCATTGGATACGTAACAAAATTAGTACTATGCCTTTAACGGGAGCATTAAGTGTGACTAAATCTTAAATAGAATTATCTTGATAATAAAAATACTATGTGTTTCGTTAAGAATATTTAATAAGTTTGAGGCTGATCTTTTTTTTTTCTGGTCAAAAGCTCGGGGCTGACCTTTTTTTTTTCTTTTCAAAATGTGGGTATGAGGATGGACACTATGGTACCCTGTTCAGAGGGTACCCATTGTTATCCCTACACACTAATAACACTAGTCAAGAAGCTTTCAATGTTCTTTATTAAATTTTGTTATAATATATTGAACAAAATATATTTAAATTTCAAAAGTTATTCAATATTCATTTTTTTTTAATTTTATAACTATAATCTCTTAAAAAAATACTTAATGGTAAATTTTCTATTTATAAAATTATTATAAATCTGGGACAAAGCGAGTTTTATTATTTGAGTTGTACCTAGTTATGTTGTTTTTTTGTTTGGTCAATTACGTAGCTATGTTGTTATTATGTGCATAATACTATTCATAACATCAGATATATTCAATTTAAAGGCCCAAACTACCTTGAAACTTTTAAGTCGGAATTTATATTAACTGTTAAGTAGAAATTCAAAGTAATTAATGTGTTGTACATTGTGGTTATTTATATCGGTTGTTGAATGAATTATCCTTCTAGAAACACTTGTAAAAACATTAAAGATATTTTTTTAATAATCCAAAATTTATTAATTAGAAATGCAAAGGCCATTTCTGCCCTTTTACAAAAGTACATAACTAAATAAACACTGTCAAAATCCTAATAGACCCTTATTAAAGCAATAACTTAACATAGCTCCACCCAACATATGACTGGAACAAAATCCATCGATCTGCATGATCCAAACCATAATTTCTGCATGTTCTGCATAATTAAAATATACATGTTAAAGATTAAAAATAGATCATGGCTCGTCTCCACTCCAAGCACATGCTACACATATATTTATTTACTTTTTCTTATACAAAAAGAAATATATGAGAGGTTGTTGAAATTGAAAGCGTATGTATAAAGTTTAGCGGTCAATTTAAAATAGATTACAACCTGAATAATTCAACATAATATGAGTTGGTTTAATTTAATTTCAATTTTTTTTAACTTGATTTGACCTAATTTGACGTTAGTTATTATTTCATGAGTTTAAGAAATAATTTAAATTAACCATTAGAAATATTAAGTTTATATCTTGTTAAATTTATCTAAATATTATTTTAAAATATTAAGCATTTACCTATTTTAAAATATAATTGTAATTTTTTCATAAAAAATAATTAATTTCTTTTATATAAAGTAATTAAACAATTTATTTAAAATTAATACTTTAGACTCTAATTATATAAATACATAAAAAATATTTAAAAATATGAATAACTTACCGGTCCCATAAAAATGAGGTGGACTAGTTAATAATACAATTTTTTTGTATGGTGCACAATATTATATAATGTTTCTATGGCTACATTTTATATTATATACACTATTATATTGAACGGGAATAGAGTTTAGAAAAGTACGAAATGAATAATCTTTTTATCTTCAACAAAAAATATTTACAATATTTTTCATAGGTATTTAAAGAATTTATCATTTGGCAAATTGTATGTCTGTTTCATCATATATACTTGAAATTATTCTTTTATATGATAGATAATTGTGAACAAATTGCATCAGAATCACCACATTAAAACACAAGCAAATACTAATCACATATTCATCTGTAAACAAAATATTTACTCTAAAGAGAGGAAAAGTTAAAATAAATAAGATGAATTTCGAATACGTTACTTGTTCTAATTCTTTCTTCTTCTTCTCTTTGCATTCAATATGTGGCGCTTCTTTCTCACTCCTTGATTGGCAACATCTTCAACAAGCTTGATTAGCCATTGTGGTTTCCCAATTAAGAAAACAGTTGATCCTAATAGCATTCCAAATACTGCCCCGCTTGCATATCCTATAGCTACGGGTTTCCAACCAAATCCAAATTCTTCTTTGTCATGAATTGTTGAATCTCTTGACTGTTCTTCATCCGTGTGACATGATTTTGTTAAAGGAAACCCGCATAGCCTTGGATTTCCCTGATAGGAATCATTTTGAAATGTATTGAACTGTTTACCTGTAGGTATCTTTCCCTCCAGTTGATTTTGTGAAAGGTTCAAGAAAGAAAGATAGTAAAGGTTGATCAATGCCGTAGGAATTTCACCTACAAGTTTGTTTGAGGAGAGATCTAACCATTCCAGACTTTCCAAACCACCAATGGATTTTGGAATAAAACCAATGATTCTATTATGAGAAAGGTTAAGCCCTTTGAGTGACTTCAACTCTCCAATGATTGTTGGAATATCTCCTTCAAATTTGTTATTTGATAAATCAATAGTTGTCAAAGTAGTTAAGATCCGTTCCAGCTCAATATTGAACCCTTTTATTGTGGCCACCACAGAATCATTATACATAAGTGAACTGTTGGTTATGCTGCTCAGATATTGCAAACCATCATTCACATTCTTCATCATTCCCTTAAAGTTTTTGATGCATGATGTTGGCAAAGTGCCACTAAAATTGTTGTTGGAGACATCAAATATCCTCAAATTGGGAAAAGTGTTGTTGGCTCTCGAACAGGTGATGGCACCATAGAATCTATTAGCACGCAAAACAAGGACTCGCAACTCTTGAAGAGACTCAAGCCAACTAGGAAATGTATCTTCTATGTTATTTTCTCCAAGATCCAAAACTTTCAGTTGTTTGCATTTGACCATAGATTGAGGTAATGGTCCCTTCAATTGGTTGCCATTCAAATTCATAGTCTCCAAAACTTCTATCTCAAAATAGGTTCTGGGTATGATTCCAAAAAGGTTGTTCCTTTGTAGATCCAAAACTGAAAGATATGGAAAGGTTCCAAGGCATTGTGGAAGTTTGCCGGTCAAGTTGTTGTGAGACAGGTTGAGTATCTCGAGGGAGCTTGCATTGCAAATTGCTGAAGAAATGTGTCCAGACAATTTGTTGTTTGAGACAGAAAAAAATACAGTGCCAAATAATGGAATTGGAATATCTCCTTCCAACATGTTGAAGCTTAGATCAATGTTCCCCCATGAGAGATACCGAATTGATGTTAGAAAATTGTGGGAAAGGTCCAAGAAAGAAAAAGTACCCTTCCCTGTAATATTAAACCAAGTTGGAATTCTTCCATGAATTTGATTGTTGGATAGATCTAAATATGTAAGATATTTGATCCGACTGAGGAATTTTGGGAAACTATTGATATTGCATGAAGATAAAAATAATCCTCCAAGCCTAGGGATGGTGTAGTTACCCCTATTGTTAAAGTTGAGAGAGAGAAAACTATTGTAGGAAAGATCTAGATTGATTAGATATGGGAGCTTTGAAAATTTGTGAAAATCTACAATGCCACTCAAGTTATTTGATGATAGTGTCAATTGTGTTAGATTTTGTAGATCAAAGATTGAGTTTGGAATATCACCTTGTAACCTATTATGAGAGAGATCACATACTTGCAAAGAATACGTAGAGAATTCACCAATTGTCCCACTAAGTTGGTTGTCATGAAGATATAACCAAGATAATGATGACAAAGAAAAACACCAACGCGGAATTGTTCCATTCAGTAAGTTATTGGACAAATCCAGAACAACTAACTTTGAAGGTCGACTAATTTTGTCTGGAATCGGGCCAACTAATTTATTGCGTGAACACCATAAATGGCGAAGTTGAGTTAGACCAAACAATTGTGATGGTAATTGCCCAACTAGGTTATTTCCGGAAAGATCTAAAAATTCTAATTTGCTAAGCTTGCAAAACAAATCAGGGATCTCACCACTAAAGTTGTTGAATCCGAGGCTCAAATAATTTAGCTGCGTCATGTTCCCCAAATTGGCCAAACATGAAGGAAATGGTGCTTCAAATTTGAAGTTTGAAAGATCAATGTCAGTGAGATTTTGAAGATTTGAAAATGATAATGGAATCTTAGTACCACTGAATTTGTTCTCACCAAGGTACAAGTATTTTAGTTGCGTGAGATTAGACAAAAACAGAAGAATAGGTCCTTCAAAGTTAGACTCCTCAAAATTCAAATAGTTTAGAGACTTCATATGGCTTATGGTATTGGAAACTATTCCTGAGAAAGTAGTTAGAGAGAGATCCAAGTACCTGAGAGGAGTGCTCCAATTATACTTTGGAAGTTCTCCTTCGAGATTCTGATTCCAAGAAAAATCAAGCTTTTGAAGATTGGGTAAACAGAGAATGTTATTTGCTAACTTCCCTTGCAATCCAGTACTTCGAAGACTAAGGGAGACCAAAGAGGATGAAAAATTCAGTAGCAAAGACAGAGAGCTTGGTTTAATGGAAGACATATCTAGCCTATCAAGAGCAAGCTCCCTTAAGCCAGTTACATTTACAATGAACTTTTCCAGTGTTGATGGTTCAAATCTCATTGTATATAAGTCTGAGAGATCAAGTGAGACTAATTTTGACAGATGAGAGATTTTGGAAGGAATAACACCATGAAATCCAGAGGAAGAAAGGTTTAGATGTGTAAGAGCCACAAGATCACCAAATCCAGGAAATAATGGAGACTCCAAATATTCATTGAAAGCAAGATTGAGTGTTTGAAGATGAGTAAGTTGGAAGAGAGTGCTGTTGGGATGAAGTTGACCTTGAAGCAAACTGCAGCTAAGGTCAAGGCCAATCACGCGGCCTGAGTTGGTGTCACAATTCACTCCATCCCACAAACAACAATTTGTTCCATTTTCCCATGATTTTGTCTTTGGATATGAAGGCTGACCACTATAGTCCGAATCACAATAACTACTAGAAGAGCTATTGAGACTAAATGAGTTTTTGAACCGAAGCAAGGCAGAGGCATCATCATGGTTGCACAACGGCACAAATGATGAAGTGAAGGTTGGAAAATGAAAAAGCATGACACACAAGGAAAGAAACAGAAACCACCCCATGATCAATATATGATTTTTTTGCAGAACAGGTTTCCACTCTTATATTGATACTTAATTTGCAGTTTAGAAGTTCTAAAACGGAAAGTAAGATGGTTATGGAATGTAAGCAATTGATGAGCGTTATTTTATAGCTAGAAACAGAATATTATGCTGATGACCAAGTGAACCAGGCTTGAGAGCTAGTCTTCCTCAATCCCTTAGGAAGGTCCCACAATGTGGAAATTGAGCTCGCCGCCTCTGGAATAGGGCACAACGTATGAATTATACAAGTCCCTTGATGCTGAAACATGATATTAAATAGTGTAATTATCGATAGAAACCATAAAAAGGACAAAATAAAGAAGAAAGAAAGAAATTAAGTAACAACAAATATTTTAACAACTAATTAAATACAATAAAAAATTAAATAAATATATAACGCATAAAAAATTATCTATTGTAAATAGATTATACAATAACAACTAAAGTTTATCTTATTCAGTGGGATTGCTTATATAAATTACACAAAGCCATTATACTCTATCAAAAAACAAAGTTTAGTAGTTTATATAATATTTCATATATATACCATTTTTTTTTCTACTTTTTTATCAAATCACTCATTATATTTCATACTTTTTTTTTCTCTTCTCATCTCTCTCTTTGGTGTAACTTGTAAAAGTTGTTGTATAATAAAAATATAGTACCATCATATAATTATTCTTCATTTCTTCCTTTAAATTTTGTTTTATCTTTCTCTGCCTATAAATTAATTCAGCAGTTTCTCTTCATTATATCATGTTCTTAGTGAACATATCAAGCATGGCGTAGAAGATTCAACCTTGTGAATTGTATACTAGTATTTCTTCCATTGTTAAGAAAGGCACCAATTAATCAACATATGAATGACACGTGTCTTTATAAAAATAGAAGTAGGATGCAGTTTAGTCTTTCAATATTATCCACAATATATTCTTAGAGAGGGTAATGAGGTTTATTAGCTGGATAATAGGAGATACATGTAACATTAAAAGAATGATGAGTCAAATTTAATATATAAGAGAATTATACTAACCAGAATATGGATTTGACTTAAAATAAAATATTATCAAAATTGAAGTCCATAAGCATTCGGGTTTACAAAATTTAATAGGATTTGAATTTTATGAGAATATTGTAATTACATAGCAATAGTATTTTAAAATTGAATCTTTTCAGAAATAAAACTTTTAAAATCAAATAAAATTTGATTTAAATTTAAAAATAATAGCATCACTAGTATTTAACTTATACAATGCATTAGAGATGTTTGTGGATAAGTTTCGATCGGTTTTAAGGCAAAAAATCATTCAATCCAATCACTGAATATTGCACGGGTAGAATTTGGTAATATTTTTATTTTGATTCTTTTAAAAGATATGATAAATAAAAAACACAATAAAGTACATAAAATTATATATTTTAAAATTTAAATAAAATTTAAAAGCATGAATAGGAAGTTATATATATACATATATAATGATATGATTAATATGGTTTTTAATCAATATTATTTTTTAAAAAACTAAATAAAAACAATCAAAATGATGATACAAAAGATATATGCTTTAATATGTAAATAAAAATATCAAATGATAATGTTTTTCAAATTTAAAGGATAATAAAAAAGATTTTTAATTTATTAATTGATTGAATATAATTATAGTTAAAATAAAATAGAAAAGACCATGTGGATTAGCGTGGGAGTTTCATTTATCCAAAGTGTCTCATGTTTAGAATAGATGTTTATATAGATTCAATATATAGAGCAGTAGAAGTATATTATAATAACTATATTTTGAATCTAACATATAATAGAACAATCAAAATCCAAATTCATCCAAAAAATTGCAAAATCCAATGGCATTTAGTTTGACCTTCAAGATAACAATATTTGTTATTATAATTTAATATAAATTAAAATAAGAATTAAATTGAATTTGAAAATAAAAATATAATCATAACAATAATATTTTGAATTTGACTTAAAAATAAAATAATATTAAAATAACAGGATTTGTTTTAAATTTGAAGACAATGGCATTTATTAGTTAACATTATTTAAAATAAAATAGAAAAATTACGTGAATTAATATGAGAGTTTCCTTACTTTGAGAATGTCTCATGTTTAATGTCGTGTTAAAGATTCTTTTATAGTCCAGGACCACATAAATCTTTGAAGGGAGAAAATTCTATTGACTTAAGAACACTATGGATTGATATTATGGCTCGCGTTTTTATCGTATTAGACATACAATAATATTTTAATAAATAGAATTCATAATATATGAAAGTTAAAAATTGCATATTAACATGAAAGATAATTTTTTTTTATTCATCTTTTATTCTTATCTCTGCCTCAATTTTTTATTTGCACAATATATCTCAACCAATTCAAGCTACTTACCTTTTTCCTTCTTTCCACCGCAATATGTAAACTTTTTTATATTGTCAATGTATATCAATTAAATCATACTTTAAATTATATTTATAAAAGAAGTTAAAAACTATACTAACTTTTAAAATTATTTTAATTTATTCATTACATAATCTTTAAAAAATGATTATCTAAACATTATGAAAGTTTCAAAAGTACATTTTTAAAAAAACTATTAATTATTCTTTTTTTAGTTTGTCACAGAATTATTTATATATAGCATTTTTAATAGGATAAGTAACTCTTTTTAAAGGTTGATAACTATTTGTCCTATAATTTCTCCGCTTAACCCATTTATTTATCTAACTGAAAATATGTCTTACCCATTTTTAATCATACTCTTTACCAATTCTCTTTCCATGGAAATCATATGTAACTTTTTGGTACATGTCCATGAAATTGACCAATTTATAAAAATTTCCCTCTCATACTCCTTTTCATACAGAAAAAAATTTCTCCAAAAAAATTTACTTATAATTAATATTCTTCATTCTCATTTATCAAAGAGTTTTAAATTAAATGATTACATATCTTTTATTCCTAACACACTGTTATAGTCTTATATGTTGATTTGCACACTCTATCACGACTAATTCAAGGCACTTTCATTTTCCTTGCTTTCCCACCACTGAAAATCATTGTTTAAACTTATTAATATAATATAATATAATATTTTTTTCATTTTCCTTTTTATTCATTTAAAAAAATTATTTTATTTAATTTGTTATCTTATTAATATAATATAACTATTAACATAGTTATAAATAATATTTTATGTGTTTCAACATTTTTAAATTTCGTGTTATATTTTTATTCTTTTAAATTAAGTTTTACTTTGTTTATAAATTATTTTATTATGTTTTAAAATTTGTATTATATTTTTATTTATGTTATAAGCCTTTTTCAATATTAAAATTGTTAAAATGGTCTTTAATATTGATATAATAAAATTACTATAATTAAATAATTATTATAATTACTATCAACATAATTATAAATTATTTTTAAGTGTTTGAGTGTTTCAAAATTCATATTACATTTATAATTTTATGAGATAAATTTTTAAATTATTTTAATATATTTTAAATTTTTTATTATTTTTTTGTTTATATTATATACCTTTTTTTTAATATTGATTTTTAACATTGACTTTAATATTGATATTAGATATAATAAAGGTAACTATAATTAAATAATTAATATAATTAATGTTATTATAATAACTAAATAATTTTTAAGTGTTTGAGTATGTTTTAAATTTAATATTATTTTTTTAAATTAAATTTTACGTTTTATAAATTATTTTATTCTATTTTAAATTCCGTATTATATTTTTATTTATGTTATAAACATTTTTTTAATATTAAAATTTTTAAAATGAGTTTTAATATTGATATTTGAAATAAAATAGATGATTATAATTAAATAATTACTATCAAAATAATTAAAATTTTTTTAAGTGTTTGAGAATGTTTTAAATTTCATATTTTTATTTTTTTATAAAATATTAGATATGTTTTAAATTATCATTATTTATATTTATTAATATTATTAATTTTTATTTTTATAGTGATATTCACTTTAATATAATAACTATAGTTAATTAATAGTGATGCATAATATTAATCATTTAAAATATAGAAGATACTTTCTATTTTTAGAAGTTTTTCTTAAAGGAATTTACTATTGTATTCTCACTTTAGATTTTATAGGCTACTTTCACTACTTTACTTATATATATATAAAGATAAAGATAAAGATAAAGATATCCAACATTTAAACTTGAGACCACTCATTAAGAGAGTAAAACTCTATAATATAAAAAGAGTAGATATAAACGAGATTATTTTATTCCATTTCATTTAATATTATCATTTCTCTTCCTTATAATATCTAATTTCAAATAATGAAAAAACAATTGTTACATCACATTGTAAAATATTCAAACAATTAATTTGTATTTTATCCCGTGTAATGCACAAAAATTATTTGTTTTAATATAATTAATATATTTAAATATATATTTTTAAATATATATCTACTTTAAAAGTAAATAAATATATTAAAATATGAAGTATATATTAGATTTAAAATAAATAATATAAACTTAGTATATAAATACAATAGTTTAATTAATTTGTATTGTGATATTTTTGTGTATATTACATGTATTTAGAGGAAATTTTAAATTTTGATCATTTGTTGTTTTAGACTTTTAGTTATTAATTGAGGAATATATTATTAAATGATAATAAGAAAAATTTGAATTTAAATTAAAATAATTTAATATAAAAAAGCTTAATAATTACAATAATAAATGTTTAGATTTCGTAATATCAATTTTTTAAGTGATAATAAATAAATATTTCAGGAAATATTAAAAAATCTTCACAAGAGATGTGTGTGAAAGGCACACTTAAAAAAATAGTGAAAAAATCACTTTTTGAAAAACTCTTTACAAGAAAAATACTAAAAATAACTTTCTCCGCTTTTAAAAATGAACGTTTTAAAAACCACAAAAGTGATTTTGAGTTGAGTTGTAAAAGTTTAATTAAAAATTTTTTAAAACCAAAAATTGAAAACTCACGATCACCCCAAACGGTCACGTAGGGATTTAGGAAATATGTATCAATTGTTTTGTAACAACTATGTATTATTACTGTTAAAAATATATATAAATATATTATATATTTTAATAAATTAATATTTAATATATATAATTATATATATTATTTAGTAATATATATATATATGTGTGTGTGCGCGCGCGGGGGGGGGGCTTGGGGAGGGCGGGGTGGACACTATGGTGCCCGCGCCCATATCCCCATAAAATTTTGCATGTAAAAACATGTACCCATGTTTGTGTCCATTTAGCGGGTTTTCATCCTATCCGTTGTAGGTATCCATAGGACCCAGACTCAATTTTCTTGGATATATATGGTAGTAGCTCCGGTTCTATTTATAAGAGACAAAACATAATACTATTTTGAATTGTATTAATTATGAAGTTTCTTTTATACTCTTAATTTATTATTAACTACTCATCTATTTTCCATCATAATAGATATATACTATACTATATTTTTAATGACAACTATTGAAACATGAGTTGTATGACTTTAATAAGATGTAATTTTACCATTATTTTAATTATTTAAAATTAAAGATATTTGTAGAATAAAATTTAAAATTATGATATTATTAATTATGTTATCATTTTGAAGGGTAGCATAATCACAAACTAGTTAGACTTGACTTTACTAGTCTTCCTCACTCCAACGTTAGGGTCTCACATTCTAACTCCAAGGGGTTGGTCGAGTGAAGCAAGATAAGGTATCGTATCTGACAGGTCGCAGTTTCAAACCCCTATTCGTCTCTTTGAAGTGAGGTAAAATGTAAGTACCTCTGTAAGTGTTCACAGAGTCCAGATAATTTCCCTACCTAAACTGGTGCATTATCCCTTCACCCTAAATTTAAATTCATAAAAAAATAAAGGTCCCATATTCTGGAAATAGTGCTCACAATATAAAAAAATAAAGGTCCCACATTCTGGAAATAGTGCTCACAATCAAATCTAGCGTGTATGACCACAGACTATCCAATTTGACTTTACTGGTATTCCTCACCCCAGTACTAGTCCTTAAGGTCCCACGCCGTGGAAATTAAGCTCGAAATTAAATCCGGCGTGTGGAATGGGATACATATTGATTTAAAGTTTATAATAGTTCACCTAATTATTGAAAGAAAGCATAACAAAATAAAAATATGGTTAAAATTTGGGTTTAAATTTTTTAAGTGCCACAAAAATTATACACAAATTTTGGATCCATTGTGTATTCCTCATATATTGGGCCGATCATTACAAGCCCTACGCAATATCTTCTGGATACGATCAGGCTTGGAGGGTTGTGTACTCCTCAGATATTGGGCCGAGTTCGAGGTCAGTTTATCGGCCCATACCTGTTTTCTACCCCATTAAAAGCACTTTAGAAATATGGAACAGTGGGGGAAGTGGGGGTAAGGAGGACTTAGGTAGTGGGACACCGGTAGTTACCAAGGGGGCCTATAAAATGTGGGAGAGATTGAAAAAATGGAGAGGTTCACAATTTTGATAGAAAGTCTGAGTTAACTACCTTAGAGGTTAGCCCAAAATATTCTTGCTAAGAATATTTGGCGCCCAATGTGGGGTACTTGGGTTCCCGTTAATACACCGTTGATGAAGGCCTCCGTCACTGTCACATTTATAACAAATTTCGATGGCCAGAGACGGCGAACAACAACCAAGTCCAGAGATCTCAATCCTCAGTTGGACGAGAAACTCGAGTTCGTGGTCCATGATAAAGACTCCATGGCTTCAGAAATGCTAGAGGTCAATCTTTACAACGATAAGAAAACAGGGAAGCGAAGCACTTTTCGTGAGGATATCTGGAAGCACGTTCGTTAAATCCGGTTCGGAAGAGATTGTTTACTATCCGTTAGAGAAGAGGAGCATGTTCTCTCAGATCAGAGGAGAACTCGGCCTCAAGGTTTGTTACGTGGAAGAAGATCCACTTGCTACCGAAGCCGCCGGCAAGGAGAAGAAGGAAGACAAAGAGAAGCCACCGGAGAGTGCGCAAGACGGAAAGAAAAAGGAATATAAAGCACCGGAGGAGAAAAAAGAAGAGGAAAAGAAGGAAGATGAGAATAAACCTAAGGAAGATGCAAAGGAAGGATGCCGCCTTTCAAGTCCACCATCTCGAACATAGAAACACAAGCAGTGTTTCAATTCCTTTCCATGCTAACTGCTAGTTTAGAAACATCGAGGCCCCTTCCACCAAATCAATCAGGGAAAATTTGGGAGATCTTAGATATTTTGATGAAGAGGGACAGCTATTTGTTGTGGACAGAATAAAAGAGCTCATCAAGTGTAGTGGATATCAGGTATGATATGGCATGTTCAGTGTCAACTTAGTGAATAGTCCTTTATAGTAAGGAAAGAAAACTTCTCTTTTATGATTTCTAGCAAAATTCAAGTAGTTTTGTTAATATATCCCAACTTCTGTTTTGTTGTCATTGGAGGTCTTTTTAGTCTTGCCCAGTAATTCGTTCCCTGGGTAATTAGTCTGAGTAAGATTTTCTAGATTAGGCCTGGTGAATGTGTGAAAATTAAACTTCTCTGCAGTAGATTGTTACTTGAGAGACAGTAGGATCAAGAACTAAGAACTATGTATGTGAGCCTATAGATCCCAATAATTTTAATGTGAGATAATAGTGTGACATTAGTATACCTACATATCAATCACTCACGTTACCAATGATTCATGGTCATATTTTGTCACATGTCTCTTAGCGTGCACTAATTTAAAATTAGCTAGTATACTCCAGCCGATCAAGCTTGAGGATTAGGAAGGTTAAATAAAATAATATGATCAGGAAGGTTAAATCTAATATCAAATAGCAAATGCTAATAATATACTAATATTACATGAGTGTGTGCATTTAGTTATTTATTTGTACATGATTGGTAATTGATATATTGCATATTGGTTGTTTAAAATTTAAATCATTCTTATTGTATGATGATAGTATTAATTTAGCTATTTATTTGATGTACATGTTTAGTCAATGAAATTAAAGTTTTACTCCCAATGATAACTTTAATTAGCAAAATTAATTGACTTTAATAAAATGCTTTTAATGCCCGTTGCACACGCTTGATTAGCCTTAATTAGATCAGTCATTGTAACAATTTAAATAAATTATATCTATAAATTTAATTTATTGATCTTGCATAACTCAACAATACATATATTATATATGCAACAAATACTCGGTCTGGTTTAGTACTATCAAATTCAATATTTCCGTCAGATTTGATACCCGATAAATTTCAATCAAATCAAATAAGTTTCCTATTTTTATCATTATTAACTATTCATTGATCAAATAATATTGCTTTATATGATTTCTTTAATTACCATATCAGGAAGCACAAATCTTAGTATGATAGAACTAATTATAATTGTTGTCTTAATTACTAATATAAATTTTTTTTTGTAAATTATGCTCTCACAACCAATGTGCATGATGGAGGACTGACCAAGTATGAAGTCTTGGCTATCGACAAGTTTCTACAGAAAAATGGAATACGAAAGAACGCGAAGCCTCCGACAAAATCGATGCAGAATATAATGAACCCCGAGCTTGAACTCGGTCTACAAAGAAAATGAATCCCGAGCTCAAAATTTTCCCGAGTTACTGACTTCCAAAAAGCATCAGTAACTGGTCGACTTCAAAAAGCATCGACCCAAAATTTTCCTCAGTTACTGACTTCTAAAAAGCATCAGTAACTGGTCGACTTCAAAAGGCATCAGTTCAAAAATTTCCTAAGTTATTGACTTCCAAAAAGCATCAGTAACTGGTCGACTTCAAAAAGCATCGACCCAAAATTTTCCTCAGTTACTGACTTCCAAAAAGCATCAGTAACTGGTCGACTTCAAAAAGCATCGACCCAAAATTTTCCTCAGTTACTGACTTCCAAAAAGCATCAGTAACTATTCGACTTCAAAAAGCATCGACTCAAATTTTTTTTAAGTTACTGACTTCCACAAAGCATCAGTAACTGGCCGACTTCAAAAAGCATCGACCCAAAATTTTCTTAAACTTAAATTTTCCTAAGTTACTGACTTCCACAAAGCATCAGTAACTAGCCGATTTCAAAAGGCATCGGTTCAAAATTTTCCTAAGTTATTGACTTCCAAAAAGCATCAGTAACTAGTCGACTTCAAAAAGTATCGACCCAAAATTTTCCTCAGTTACTGACTTCCAAAAAGCATCAGTAACTAGTCGACTTCAAAAAGCATCGACTCAAAATTTTCATAAGTTACTGACTTCCACAAAGCATCAATAACTGGCCGACTTAAAAAAGCATCGACCCAAAATTTTCCTAAACTTAAATTTTCCTAAGTTACTGACTTCCACAAAGCATCAGTAACTGGCCGATTTCAAAAGGCATCAGTTCAAAATTTTCCTAAGTTAATTTCCAGAAGCGTCAGTAATCGATCTACTTCAAAAGTCGTCAAGTCGGTTGACTTATAAACGTACCAAGTAGAAATGAAAAGTTTTCCTGAGCAAGCACTCGAAAGACTTTCCAGAGCAAGACTTTCCATAGTAACCCGGTTACTACGCCGACCTCTGAAAGACATCGACAAATACTATGTCAACCTCCAAAAGGCATCGACTCAAATCAACCTGAAGATGTCGACCTCCAAAAGACTAAAATCACGCCGACCTCTGAAAGGCATCGGTAAAATCTACGTTGACCTCTGAAGGGCATCAGCAAAGACTATGTCGACCTCCAAAAGGCATCGACTCAAATCACGTCAACCTCTGAAAGGCATCGATAAAATCTACATCGACCTCTGAAGGGCATCGGCAAAGACTATGTCGACCTCCAAAAGGCATCGACTCAAATCACGCCGACCTCTGAAAGGCATCGGTAAAATCTACGTCGACCTCTGAAGGGCATTGACAAAAGACTATGTCGACCTCCAAAAGGCATCGACTCAAATCACGCCGACCTCTGAAAGGCATCGGTAAAATCTACGTCGACCTATGAAGGGCATCGACAAAAGACTATGTCAACCTCTAAAAGGCATCGACTCAAATCACGCCGACCTCTGAAAGGCATCGACAAAGACTATGTTGACCTCCAAAAGGCATCGACTTCAACAAAAAAAATCTCTAAGTTACTAACTCACGAAAGAGCATTAGTAACCCGATTATTTCGACTTCAACAAAAAATTCTCTAAGTTACTAACTCAAGAAAGAGCATTAGTAACCCGGTTATGTCGACCATCGACTTGAAAAAATTCTCTAAGTTACTAACTCATGAAAGAGCATTAGTAACCCGGTTATGTCGACCTACTAGAAGGCATCAAGTTGAAAATTTTCTAAGTTGGTTAAAAAGATTCAATTACTTTGTAAAGGAGAAAAATTTTATAAGTTACTACGTAAAGGCGGCTTATCATGTTAAGTTAAAAATAAAATAGTTCGATAAAAACGACTTGCTAAAGGCATTCACATTAGATATTGGGCCGATCAGTACAATCCCTACGCAATATCCTCCGGATACGCTCAGGCTTCGAGGGCTGTGTACTCCTCAGATATTGGGCCGATCATTACAAGCCCTACGCAATATCCTCCGGATAAGCTCAGGCTTGGAGGGTTGTGTACTCCTCAGATATTGGGTTGAGTTCGGGGTCAGTTTATCGACCCATACCTGTTCTCTACCCCATTTTGGAGAGGTTCACAATTTTGGTAGGAAGTCCGAGTTAACTACCTTAAAGGTTAGCCCGAAATATTCTTGCTGAGAACACATTGGTATGAATGTGTTAGTATGTCATTAAAAATTTTTGTAAGTATTGGACATTAGGAGAGATATTCAAAATAGGTTATTTTTTAAATGGGTTCTGAAGGATCAAAGATGTTTATGCAATTCAGAATGTGACTTATGTTCTGCTAAGGGACTCAAAGTTGGTACAATATTATTTGAAGTGGTGTTTTTAACTTGGATTCAATGTTCACACTTATAACCATGACATGTGAAGTTCGTTTGATTTATAGTTTAGTAGAATTGATTCTAGAAATCAATGATTGAGATGAGTGATGCACGTTTTATGAAACACGTTGAATGAAAGTGATTTAAAATCAATTCCGTAAAACCATGATTTTACACTGTTGAACACCCACTATGCCAATTTTTGGATATAAGAGCACATATTTGAGGGCGCTCTCGTGTGGATGTGTTCTCATGAGTTATCTTTTTTATTATTATTTAGTTTTGTAAGGTTGCTCCCGTACCCAAGCCCCTTCTCGTTCTCCCATTTTTTTTTGTTTTTATCCTTAGGGCGGGAGGGGCGCTCCCTCCCTGGGCGAGAGCGCCCTCCCCTTCCACGTTTTTTTCCCGTTAAGGCGCTCACGTGAGCGCCCTTACCTTCCCCTCATTTTCCCCCCTTAAGGCACTCCTTGGAGCGCCCTCCTATTTTCTCTATTTTTTTTGTTAGGGCGCTCACGTGAGCGCCTTCCCTTTCCTTGGTTTTTATTTTATTTTTCCACCCAGGGCGCTCCAAGGAACACTTTACTAAATTATGTTGTAATGGGACTGTCATCTTTGGTGGGATGAGGATGTAGTGTGAGAGTTAGTGACAGGAAAATAGAGTGCCCAAGTCTCCTCTATCAAAGGTGGTTGATATGGTGAAAATGTTTTGGTGTTAGTGTTTGTTATTTATTTTAGATAATGCAAGGTATGGGCATGGTGTGGGTGGTAATAATTGATTTGTTTGTTTATAAAAAAAATACTAAATAATTTTACAAAGTGGTTAAAAGGCTTTGCAAAGCAACTAGAATTCTAATAGTGACAGTAATTGATAGCTAGAAATGTATAATATTATAAATATATTCATTTTGTGGTGGTCAAAGATCGCCAATATTACACAATTTCACAAATATAAAAATTTTGTGGCGGTTTTTGACCTCCAGTAGTGTACAATTGTAGAGGCTTTGATTAGGGCACTTTCAGGAAGCGCCCTCACCAGTGCAGAAATTAAAAATAAAAAGAAAATTTGGGAGGGCGCTTCCATGAGCGTAGAAGCGCCCTCATCGTAGGGCGTTTCAGAAGCGCCCTACTTGTTACGAGTCTACTAGAGCACAAAATACAAGGGTGCACGGAAGCGCCCTTTTAAATAATACGGGAGCTTCCTAATAGACCTTTTTTTTGGCATAGTGACCAAACCAAACAGGCTAAAAGTCAACGAAAAATGTTGCTCTTTTATTGTCAAAAAGAAAAATTGTTTAAAGATATCATCTTAGACACTTCTGAGTGGAATTTTATCGTAAATGAGGTTTTAAAGGTAAAAGACTAAGGGTATGTTTACGAGTTGTCTTTATGGAGGGAGAGGGATGGAAGGAAAATACTTATTGGAAGCCTTTCCCCTTTAGGTTTGGGAGTTTGATTCTTTCAATTGTATTTACAAAGTCCCCCTCTCCCTCAGATCCGGATCCTCTCCAACAATCTTAAGCTACAAAATAGCTATTGAATCACTAGGTAATTAAAATCCGTAGCTAATCTATGGCTATTTCATAGCTAAACTTTGCTGTAGAGATTGCACAATTGGAGATGATCCCTACACCTTCTCCATCTCCTTCCCCCTCTAATTAAGAGTCTGTTTGTGATGGCGCAGCTAAGGAACCACCTACCCAGAAAGCTATAGGAGATTTGAGCATACTTATGACTAGAGAGAGGGCTAAGAAGATAAAAGAAGAGACGGGTAAATTAGTGTCTTATATTTTTAAGGATATAAACCTTAAAGGAAGACACTAATGACCTTAGGCTAGGACGCATGGTCCTATGTACTACCTTAGAATAGGATTTCTCTTGTATTTTATTTTAACTGTAATTTTCCTCCTACTTAGCATGATATAAGCGCTACTTTGCTTGGCTTTATTGGCTAAGTTGAAGTTGAGCTAATTAGTATAGGAGTCATGGGTTCAACACCCAAGTTAGGAGGATTTTATTTCCTTTATATTTTTCCTCAAAGTGGCCGCCCCTTTTCTATTTAAAAGGGAGTCTCCCCACTCATGTAATGGTGAATCAATTCTCTTAATCAAAAGCTTTATGTTATTTCCCTCCTCTTGTGAGGTGAGAAGAGGTGTTTTTAACTTGGATTCAATGTTCAAACTTATAACCATGTGAAGTTTCAAAGTGTCCATTTGATTTACAATTGAGTAGAATTGATTCTAGAAATCAATGGTTGAGATAAGTGATGCACATTTTATGAAACACGTTGAATGGAAGTGATTTAAAATCAATTCCGTGAAACCATGATTTTGCACTGTTGAACACTAAACCAAACAGGCTAAAAGTCAACGAAAAATGTTGCTCTTTCTTTTTGTCAAAAAGAAAAATTGTTTAAAGATGTCATCTTAGACACTTCTGAGTGAAATTTTATCGTAAATGAGGTTTTAAAGGTAAAAGACTAAGGGTATGTTTATGAGTTGTCTTTGTGGAGGGAGAGGGATGGAAGGAAAATACTTATTGGAAGTCTTTCCCCTTTAGGTTTGGGAGTTTGATTCTTTCAACTGTATTTACAAAGTCCCCCTCTCCCTTGGATCCGGATCCTCTCCAACAATCTTAAGCTACGGAATAGCTATTGACTCACTAGGTAATTAAAATCCATAGCTAATCTATAGCTATTTCATAGCTAAACTTTGTTGTAGAGATTACACGGTTAGATCAGAGGATCCCTACACCATCTCCCTCTCCATTCCCCCTCTAATTTAGAGCCTGTTTGTGATGGCGCGGCTAAGGAACCACCTACCCAGAAAGCTATAGGAGACTTGAGCAGACTTATGACTAGAGAGAGGGCTAAGAAGATAAAAGAAGAGACGGGTAAATTAGTGTCTACCTTATAATAGGATTTTTCTTGTATTTTATTTTAATTATAATTTTCCTCCTACTTAGCATGATATAGGCGCTACTTTGCTTGGCCTTATTGGCTAAGTTGAAGTTGAGCTAATTAGTATATAGGAGTCATGGGTTCAACACCCAAGTTAGGAGGATTTTATTTCCTTTCTATTTTTCCTCAAAGTGGCCGCCCCTTTTCTCTATAAAAGGGAGCCTGCCCATTCATGTAATGGTGAATCAATTCTCTTAATCAAAAGCTTTATGTTATTTCCCTCCTCTTGTGAGTTGAGAAGGCTTGGTGGTTCTAGCTTAAATCATGGTGGTTCTTTTCATGCTCCATGAGCCAGTGGCGAATCTTCACTCAAGACTTATCTTCTGAAGGAGTTGCCTTCACCAGTGGCGTCTTTTCCATCATCGATCTAATCTCTTCCATTTTTCCATTTCTTCACTTTAAAATTATGCACATATTTTCCTCTTTTATGCGCATAATTAGCTCATTTTCATGTTGAGCTGATTGTGTTTTCTGTCCAATTCTAGATCCATAACCTTCCTACTATTAGTTTGTTTACAATTGTAAAAACTGTTTTCTATTTTTAAAATTGAAAACTGAAAAACATGTTTTGACAGACAACTTTTAAAAACAGTTTTGAAAAGTGTGGCCATTTTTTAGTGTTTAAAAACTAAAATCCTAAAGATACTTTAAGATGTTTTGGAAAACTGTTTTTCTGTTTTTGTAATGAAAATGTTGTAAGTAATTCATTTCATTTATAAAAAACATCTTTTAAAAATTGTTTTGTAAAACAATTTCAAAAACTAAAAAACAAAACTGAATCAAATACACCCCGACTCTTCCATTCTCCCCTCCTCTAAACTCAAAAGCACATCCTAAAGCTTTTGAAGATTCAAAGCTTTAATTTCTTAGGGTGGGTCCATAGGATAATCTAGTGTTCGAGAAGAATTAATTTCAAAGATTAACACATTTTAAAAGGAAAGTAAATTATTATGAATTTTAAGTGCAAGCATAAGGGAATCGAACCAATAACCTTAAGAAGAAGGGAGTTTCAATGTTTGAGGAAGGAAGGTTAAGAGTGTGTTTGGTAAGGTATTTTAGCTAGACGAAAGCTGAAATTGGTAGCTAAAATTGTTTAATCAGTATAATAAGTGAGCTTTTTTAGGTGTCTACTAGCTTTCTTTGAGAAGGTACTTGAAGTAAACTCCTTTTTTAGCTACCAATTAATAATGTTTTACAATTTTTTCCATGCAATAACTTTCATTCACCATTATTTGTCATTATGAGAAAAATGCTAGCAACACACTCTTTCCAACACACTCCTTGTGATTGGTTAAAAGTCACATGGGTCCCACCACATTGGTAGTGGGACCCACATAATTTGGTGAGACCTATGTGAATTTTAACCAATCACATGAAGTGTGTTGAAAAGAGTATATTATAGAGTGTGTTGCTAGCATTCCTCTTTAATGATGTTCTTATCTATCGTTTTACAATATATTTTCAGTTAATTTTACTAAACATTTTCAATGAAATCAACTAGCTTATCATCTTTCATCTAACTTTTAACTTTCAACTAGTTTTTCAGCTTTTAACTAACTTTTCAATTTTCATCTGTCTTTTTAGTTAGTTTTATCAAACACAAACATTTTGGTAAGAAATTGTTTATTTGTTTTGTATATAGACAAATGTCAAAATTGGATTAGGGAGTTATCTAATTGCTACTAATGTGTCAATAGTGTTTAAAAGTTAGTCATTAGTCAATCTTCGTCTATAAATATGTACTCAATGATTAAGGGCTTGTTTGTTTAAACTTTCAAAAAAGTGATTCGTCTATAAATATGTTCAAAAAAGTGATTCATAGATTATGTAAAAATTTGAATTTTTTACTAATTTTAATATGAATATAAGCTAATTGTATTTGGTTACAATCATAAAAATCGTTTTTAACATTGTCTCTCTTGTATTCCATTTTATTATTTTGAGAAGTAGATAAGAATAGCTTCTAATTATAGTTAGAATTATGCCTTTTTTTTAATAAAAAATCTGATTATTTCTAAAATACGAAACAAACATTAAAATATTTTAAGTGATTAATTTTTTTAAAAAATATTTTTTTCTAAAAATAGTCACAAATAAACAATTTCATTTTAATATTATTAAATCTTAACCCATACACACATGTGACTACTAGTAAAACAAAGATATGAGTATGCAATTGCATCATTATTAAGTTGTTTCTTCTTTTATTTTTCTACTTCTTATTCGTTGTTTATTTGTTCATTTGTTACTTTTAATCTTGTATTACTTAATCTTTGTTTCCAACTACTACTCATTGATTATTATTTTTTTAGACATAACAAAGGAAAGCCACCATCGTGGCATTACAACAACCCACTAACATATACAACCAATACAAGTGACTATGATTCTATGAAACAACAACACCAAATATTACAACGTAGCCTAGATATCCCCTAACTTCCTGTTGCCCCTTTTAGCAAGATTGCTAATTCTTCTCCCTATTGATATGACATACACCAACACAATCAATTTTAACAAATAAAACATCAATTAATTTTCCACGTCCTATTTTTGGGATTGAGGATCCAACTAACACCTATTGACGAGTCCCTTTCAAAAACTACATTTCTGAAGTTGAATTCTTGGCAGAACCTAACATACTCAATGGCTTTCACCTCAGTTTCATAGGCCCATTGTAGTTCTAAATGCTTAAAAAATAAGCCCAACAACCTTCCTCCAGAATCTCTCAAAATACCCACTACACTAGCATCACCTGGCCTCCCCTAAAGTAGAAACCAACCTAAACCACATTGAATTTCAGCAGCTCAACTACAGGTGGTATCCATACATTGTCTTTCATAGCATTTTGTTCTCTTGGCAATTGAGTAACACATTATTTTGGAAGAGAAGGAATATCATAGGGACATCTCGTCCAACTAGAATAGATCCACCAAGATACTTTGTTTCAAATCAAATCGGTTCTCTATGAAGTCTTTATGTGATTGTATATAAGGGAGAACTCTATTCGGGGTTTTGTCACAATTAAAGCTTCTCACTCCTCCCTAAGAGCACTATAAGAAAATTGATTTTTAGCGACGGCCATGGCCATTGCTAGCTACAAGGGAAAAATCGTCACTACAAATTAGCAACGGCCACAAGGACATCGTTAAAATGCTCACCATTAATGTAGTTGCAACGAGCAAAAACAGTTGTCGCTACGTAGCGTCTGCTTGCCCAACGCTAAAGTCGTCGCTATGTTGAAGTTTGTCGCAAAGTGAAAAGATCAAAGGACGTCGCTAAGCCGTCACATCGTAGCGACGGCCTAGGCCGTTGCTAGCATTTATATTACTTTGTTTTTAAAATTTATAACTAATGACAACCATGACCGTCACTAATGATTATATTAATTTTTTTAATTGAATTTAGGGTTTTATATTTAATTTTATTTTAATTTACGGATTTACAGTTGAATTATTATAGAAACTTAATTTTTTATTTATTTTATAAATTTATATCATATTTATTAACGATCTAAAATATAAAGAAAAACAATAAACAATATAAAATACCCATATATATATAAACAATATATATACAAAGTGTAGAAAAACATAATACAATAAATAAAAAATCACGGTTGACGGCGATGATGCTGCTGTGGTCGTGGGCCACGATCCTCATCCTCATCCACGGGCTGGTCATCCGGGTTGTCGTCGTAGTGTGGGTGAGACTGAGCCTGACTGAAGCTGGTAGAACCACATGCACCGCGGGCATCCAGCACTAACTGCAACTGTCGTCGGAGTCGTGCAAAGTCCTCCTCCAACCGTGCATATTGGGTCTGGTAGTGATCAACCCTTTCTTTAGCTCGGCTAGCCTATAGTTTTGCTTCAATGAATTCCTGGCACAACGTCTCGTCAAATGAATGTCGTTACTCGTTGCTCCCGTTGGTATGGGCCCGAGACTTTTGAGTGAGGCTGGTCACAACAGGACAAATGTTGCTTGACAAGTCCCCAGTGCCATAACAGCAGCCTCAAGTCTTGCCACCAGCAACATCCTTCCAGATCTGTAGCTTGGTGGACCCATCAATGATGGAGTTGTCCCCCATCTTTGACTCCACCTCATTTAGGCGGTCTTGGTAATTAATTTTTCTGTTAAGTAGAGATAAACTTATAATTAGTTAGTTATTCTATTGCAAATATATCAAATTATATAAAAAACACTGGTAATTTAACTTACATATGTGGACCGCACTCGGTTGTCTACCCAGTCACCACCTTTTTTTGTGTGGGTGGCAACAAAAAACGCATTGGGATCTACATCCCGTCCAACCTTTGTCGCTACAAAGAAAAATTACACCAATTAATTATTTTAATTACAAATACAAAAATAATATAGAAGAGTAGGTTTTTACATACCATATTCAGCGCGACCTCAATGTGAGCCTTGCGGCCTGTGGTGTGGACTGTCCCGCCTCGACGAGAAGCCCGATTGCTCTTGTTACGAGCGAACTTCCCCTTGAACTCATCAGAGGCCCAATAGGCTAAAAGACCCTCCCAGGCCTCCTCACCACACCAAGTGGGCCTAGTCCCACTCATCCGAGCCTTGAAAAGTTATGAATGCTCCGTATTCTTACTTCCCTTACTTGCATTACTTGTTTGTGTTTGATTAGAAGTGATTCTAGGGTTATTGGTTGGATTGATTGGTTAAATTGCTATTTTGCTCAAACCCTAGTTTAGGAGAATTGAGAATGTTGTGATTTCTTGAATGTTGATGAGGAAACTTGGGGAAAAGTATTTAATCATGTGATTATTCATGTTTATGAGGCTATAATTGTTTTTCATGCTATTGAACCACTCATATTCTGGAGGAAGTTGATTTGGGTCTTTTAGACCTCATGTTAAACATAATGACTTTTGAATCCTTGGACTACATGTTTAAAGGAATTATTTGGGTCCTTGATTTCATGTTTAAAAGAGGAAATTATTGTTTGAATTTATCAAAGTTAATGGGGTAAGGTCCCAGTGGCCTTCAGGGACGACGGTCCTTGTATGCCTGAGCTCAGTCTAGCCTTCACAGATAAGTGGAAAGACCCCTTGGGTGTTGGGTTAAACACTTAATGTTAAATTATAAACTGATTTATTGATTTTGGACATGCTTGAGGTGCTTATTGAATTATTATGAACTGTTGCACTCCATATGCTTGAAACTCCCACACTGCTTGATTATTCACACTCACTGGGACTCTAGCCTCATTATACGTTGTGGTTTGTGTTTAGATTCGCAGGGTCCCACGTCGGATGCTTGACTTGGGAGGAGATTTGAGGTTTGGGCCGGTTGTGTGGCCCAAACTAGTATTTTGGACATTTCATTGTATAGGCTAGACTTTATTCTTTTGGAATGGGATATTGTAGTACATGTGGAGCCTTAAGCGCCTTGTTCTATTTTTGTCAGGACGCATGTATAATTGTATCCCATTTAGCCTATAGTTTCATTTTGTATTGTGATTGGGAGCCATTGTTGGCAATTAACTGATTATGTGTAAATGATTGTTTTAACTGTTGGATTACCTAAGTGTTTTTTTATGATTGTATGCGATATCGATAACGCGCGAAATAATTTCATAAATTCGGATATTGTGTTTCCAACGGACGTAACCCTTGAATTAAGGAATTAGGACATTACAACTTCCAATAAGGCAACTAAAAAAATAGACTTCTTTTTTCACCCGCTAGTAACAAGTTATCTAGCAAAAGGTTTGCCAAACTTGTTGCTTAAGTTACCCAACTTTTCCCATAATTGGTCACCTCTCAATGGTGAAGAAGGCCTACCCTCTTCGTTGTTGCCATTGAATGCTTTCTTCCATCCTCGATAATGATGGGATAGGGGCAAAAGCATACGATGACCCTCAAATACATTCTTCTTACAATGTGCCAACCGCATCCAAGTAGTATTTTCATCACACACAGGACATGTAGAAACCACAGGAAACACTAGAAAGGGGGTTGAATAGTGTTTTATAATTTCAAATAGATTTTCCTTGAAACCTTTTTACAAACAAAGTTTTAACAAAAGTTTTGAGCAACTTTCTGAAACTGGAGTTTTCAGAGACTTGCTGAAGTGCTTCAGCAGGTCCAATAAAATAGTTCTTACTTGAAAAACAAAGTTGTTTTGCTGCGCAGAATTATAAAAGCACTTTTCTAGACCCTCCTTGGTTAGTTATAAACTAAAAGTAAAGAGATAAGGGTTGAGAAAACTTAGCCAAGAAATTATCCTAGTTCACCCACATCCACCGTGTGCTACGTCCAGTCCCAATGCCAAACCAGCAAAGGATTTCCACTAACTGATCACAGTTACAAGTATTCTTTTACAGTCAAGCATTTTCAGGCTCTAAACCAAGTATTGTTTTACAGACAAGCCTCTCCAGGATCAAACCCAAGTATTCTTTGTTCCACCAAGCCTCTCCAGGCTCTCAGACACTTGAAAGTGTATTATAGTAAAAGGAAGTTTAAGTTCGTGAGAAACTTAAATTGAAAGTATCTTGTACAAAGGATAATTGAGTATAAACTCAGGATACAATGAAAATATTCTAAGTACAAAGATTATCAGAGAACAACAACTTGAATTTTTGCAGCGTTTCGGCTTGATAAGAATTGTTTTTACTCTGAGCTTGACCGATGTCTTCAAAGTCTCTCATGAAGCTTTATATAGGATGACATCTTGAGTCTGTTGAAGATTGAAGAAAACACCATTGTGAGATAGCATTTAATGCTATTAATACCATTGTGATACAATCTACAAAAAGCTTCTGACTTTGTACAACAAGTTCCTGACATGTGCAGGTACCAGGTTACAACAGTTTCCCTTTCTGGTGAAAGACTTGAAATACTTCATAAAGGGGTGTTGGGATTAGAATTTTGGATATTTCGAATTCCACAAGTTGTGAATGTTTTGTATTTTTCGAATTCACCGGAGAGGTTAAATATTGCCTTTATCGAGTTTTTGTTAAATGAGTTTGATAACTTAGAAAGTTCTTGATTAAAGTTAATGTAAAGAGAACTTTAGAAACTCGAAAAGAAGATAAAGGTGAATTCGAGAAATATGGTATTTCTAGTATTCAGAAAAGTAAATGATAGTTCTTTTATTCATAATCCAAATTCGAAATACAGGTTCGAAGACAATGGAAATACATATTAAAAAGGAAACTATCCTAATAACTCCATACTTTAGAAAGGAAACTATCCTAAGCTAAAATGAGTACTTGACTCATGTCTTCCGGGCCTTTTCTCTTCTTCTTCCCCCACAGGCTTTGATTGAGCCAAAGCAAAAAGAATGTATTGTTGGTTTGATCGAACAACCTTGGTGTACTTGGGGAACTAACAAACAAATTCATTTATTTCTAAATGAATTAATAATTGGCTACTACGTTCAACCCAAAAGAAAACCTTCAAAAAGAAAGGTTGAAAAAGCCTATAGCTTTGGCCACTTCGTCAATCCTATCAAAAATGAAATCATTCAAGATTGGATTATACACAGTAGCCAAAGGAATATACCTCTTCATATTTTTTGAAGGATTTAGATAAGAAGAAGAAGGGAAATGAGAAGGGTTTTTGAAGAAAAACCCAAATGAATTCCTATTTATAGGAATTAAGAGGGTTAAGGTTCATAAATGAGCCAATTTCAACATCCAATGAGAAGAACCCTCATAATGAGGTTGAATGGACGGTGGACGGTGGTCTTCATGACCATTAACTCAACCAAATGAAGCTTGACACGTGGCAGGTGAAAGAGGATGAACAAGTCTCGAAATTTAAAAAGACTTAGTGGATTCAGGTATCAATAAAAGCTAAGTGTTAAAAGAAGAAAATTTCGAGATTCTGGAAGAAGTTTTCGAGCATATGAAGTCAGAATTCTAGGAAGAATATTTCGAGAAATGGAACAGTAAAATCTCAAAATGAACAAAGAGCAGAAACTCGAAAAAACATAATGTGTGAAGACTTGGTAGATTTCTGAATCTGAAAGTGATTTTTCGAGGAAACTTAAGACAGAAGAAAACAGTTACTGGAAGTTACAGAAGTTTGTTGATCAAGGACAGATGGAAACATTTCAGTGAAAGCATTTGAAAAAGTTCAAAGAAGAAAGGTAGTTTTCTGGTTAGCAGAAAACGTGGCAAGCATGCAGGCTGCCAACACATAGGGCTTGATGATGTGTCAATTGTACATTAGTTAGCCGTTAGAATTAGAAATCTATAAATTGGTGAACTTTCTATGTAATAAAGGTTGGCAAATCATTATACTCAAACTCTAAAACACCTTACACGTCCAAACTCACAGCGACAAACAGGTTACAAGGAGCAACAATATGTGATGAACCCATCCACATTTCAATTTATGCAAATTGTTCTTACGATTCAATTCTTTTCTCTTTATTTACTTTCTGCAATTTACATTCTGCAATGTTTATTTTACATATTTTTCTTTCTTTCTTTCAAATTCTATGTTTTCTATTTGTTTGAAAATTTGATTTTCAAGAATCCAATTTAGAACTTTGTTTGATAGAATTCTGAATCAAGTAGTTCTAAACTTTTTGAAAGATAAGTTCTTTGATAAAATTCTGAATCAATTAACTCTAGTTCTCTCATTTCTAGAAGTCAAATTCTGGAAAAAATCATTGTAATTTCTGGAAAAGTCAAGTCCTTTGAAAGTTTCTTGAAAAATCAAGTTTTTCTTACTAATTCTACAAATCAGAAACAACATAAATCTACTTTTTAAAACAAGTCCCATAAGAGGATATGATTCTAATCCCCAGATTGTTCTTAGAATCAAAGTGATAAAAGATAATTTTCGAATTTAGATTTTATCACCACAAACAAATTGGCATGCGCAGTGGGACCAAATTGCCAAAAGTAGTGTGTGTTATGATTTTTTGAGAATTAATCTTGCATGCGTTTTAGAAGTGGTAGAACAATTTCTGTTCAAATGGCTAATAACGCAATGCAAACAGGTAGTGGAAACAATAGTAGGGATACTACCAATTCTGGAAGTCCACCACCCCAAGCAAATGAATCTGTGAATAACAATGATAATAATGGGGTAAATGGAAATAGTAGTGTTAACAGAGACCAAATGACCTATATGACTTTACCAGAAAATCTTGGTATAAGTCAAGTTATGTTTACTATCCCTGTTTCTAGTAATGTTTCTGCATCTAAGAATGGTAATCCTCCTTATGGATTACCTTTTGGTTTCGTCCCAAGTTCAGGGATGGCACCACCAACAATGTCAACAGTTGGTCCAACAACGGTTGCTTTTGCAAACCATGGGCCAATTTTTAATCCCTTCATGGGAAGTTCTTCTTCATCCATTACAAACTCTACTTTACAATCTTTGAGACAACAAATGGATGAAAGTAATCATGAAATGATAAATATGCTGACTCAACAAATGGCCACAGTATTTAATCCTCTAGTACAAACAACAAATACTAACTATAATTTGTTGGCTAGGCAAATGGAAAGGATTGCAAATGTATTTGGGGCATCTGCAGACCCTATCGTAAGGCAAGTGGCTAATTGTAATCCTGCAGTAAATCGTGAGGATCAAAATAATCAAATACGAAATCCTATTGCTCCAGTCGAAAATAGGGAAGAAAATGCTCCTAGAGTTATTCTAAATAGAAATCAGAATGCTGATGAAATTCTGGAAATGATAAGAGCAAATAACTTAGGGGGGCAACAAAATGTTGTTGGAATTGTCGAACAAGTCCTAAACAGACATGGGTTTATGTAGGATTTGCAAATCATCCCTATGTAGTATCTCCTTTTACCCAAATGGTTTTATAAACTGAGTTACCTAGGGGATGGAAAGTCCCTAAATTTACTAAGTTTTTTGGTGAAGTAGGAGAATCTACTGTCGAACACATTGCTCGATACCAAATCGAAGCAGGTGATTTGGCCAATAATGAGGAATTGAAAATGAAGTATTTTCCTAGTTCCTTAACTAAGAATGCCTTTACTTGGTTTACAACTCTTTCCCCAAATTTGATTCATTCATGGAATCAATTAGAAAGGAGTTTCCATGAACAATTCTTTAGAGGAGAAACTAAAGTTACTCCAATGGATTTAGTTAATATTAAAAGATGATCAAATGAATCAATAGATGATTATTTGAATAGATTTAGACAAATGAAGGCAAGATGCTTTACTCAGATTCCCGAATATGAGTTAGTCCAAATGGCTGCAGGATGTTTGGATTATTCAATTCGAAAGAAATTGATTAATCAATAACTTAGGGATATGGCCCAATTATCTGATAAAGTAAGGAAAATAGAACATCTTAAGAAAGAAAAAGAAAGATTCAGGAAACCTGAGAAGGTTTTCAGAAAAGATAAAATAACATATTTAGAAGTTTCTGATGAGTGATTTCGAATATGACTTATAAGATAATGATGTTTACGTGGCAGAACTTAAGCCAGGACCTCCTTATGTTTGTCAATCTTTGAAACCAAATGGAAATGTTAATAATGATACAAAAGATAGATTTCCCAAGAAAAATTATGGTTTCAATATTCCGAAAGCTGACCAAATTTTTGATATATTAGTAAAAGGCAAACAAATAATTTTAAGTGATGATCATAAGATTCCTTCTCAGGAACAGAGAAAAGGTCGAAAGTATTGTAAATATCATCATACTTTTGGACATTGGACTAATAGTTGTGTTCATTTCAGGGATATTATCCAAGAAGCCATTAAACAAGTGTTGGGATTTGATTTTTAATTGTTTCGAATTCCACAAGTGACAAGGGTATGATGCCATTTCGAATTTACAGAAGAGATAAAACCAACTCATTTCAAATTTTGATAATAAGTCTGTTAACTTAGAGAAAAATTCTTGATTGAAGTCAAAACAAAAAGATTTTAAGAATTCGAAAAGAAGACAAGTGTAAATTCGAGAAATAATATATTGCAGGTATTTCGAAAGGCAAGTGATAGTTCTTTTATTCATGATCCAAATTCGGATTACATCAGTTCAAATACATTGGAAATATATTAGAAAGGAAGCTATCATAAATGCCTAATACATTAGAAAGGAAACTATCCCATATTTCAATGAGTCCTTGACTCATGTCTTCCACACCTCTTCCTCTTCTTCTTCCCCCACAGGCTTTCATAAAGCCAAGGCAAACGGGAATGTGATTTCCAATTTGTTGAACCACCTTCGACTTGGGGAAGAAATCAAGGTCATCATGGGAAACAATAAATAAATTCATTTATTATATAAATGAACCTATATTTGGCTATCACGTACAATCCAAAAGCAAAATTTTAAAGAAAAAGTTTGAGAAAGCCAATGGCTTTGGCCATTACGTCAATCCTATCAAAAATGAAATCATTCCAGATTGGATTGAACGTAATAGCCAAAGGAATTAACTTCTTCATATTCTTTGAAGAATTTAGAAGAAGAGAGAATGAAGAATTGTGAAAAGAATGTACAAAAGACTCTTATTTATAGGAGTGAAAAGAGACAAACAGTCATTAATAAGACCATTTTAACGTCCAACGAGAAGGAATCTCATAATGAAATTGAATCAAGTAGGATGGACGGTGGCCGGTGGTCTTTATGATCTTTGGAATGGTCAAATGAAGTTTGACATGTGGCACAGGGAAGAGTGTAGTCAAAATCTCGAAAAGAGAAAAATTTATTAAGTTCAGATGTCAAGAAAAGATTAAGTCTTAAAGTTAAGGATTTTCTCGAATCCATGAAATCAAAATTCCAGAAAGAAGATTTCGAGAAAACAGGAAGAAGATTTCGAGAAATCAGAAGGCAAGAATTCGAGAAACAGGAACAGAGAAATCGAAGACAAGATATCTGAAGACTTAGAAGATTTCTGAAGAAATCAAAAGGAAGTTTGAAAAGTCAGAAGACAGTTATTGAAGATCAGAAACGGTTTTCTGGTTGGCAGAAGACGTGGCAAGCATGCACGCTGCCAGCACATAGGGCTAGATGATGTGTCATATGTACATTAGTTAGCCGTTAGAATTAGGAAACTATAAATAGGTGAACTCTTAAAGTAATAAAGGTTGGCAAATCACTTATACTCAAACTCTCTGAAACACGTTATGTTGAGTCTCAAAAATATCATAAAAGAAAATATGATGTTTAAGACAACTCAATTCCCAAGTTTTAATGCTTAACAAATTTGAGTTAAAATATTTATCATAGATACATATATGTTTTAATGATTTATCTATGATTTCAGCAAGCCACTATAAGCTTATATAAAGACTGTGTGAAGTATTTTCAACCTGTCTGAGGAGTTAAGCCTTCTGAAGGTTCAACACGTCTGAAGTGCACTACCCGTCTGAAGTGTTGAAGCTGTCTGAAGTCTCATTAATGACGTGGCACTCTTTGCTGAAGCTTGTGAAGACTTTTCTGAACCTCTGCTGCACGTAACACATTTATAGCAAGGAACACAGAGACCTTTCCTGGTATTTTTGAATTTCATACACCACTGAGGAAATCTCTGCAACGCAGCCTCTGCAGCAACATATGTAGCAGCTTTATGGCAGGAGCAAC
The DNA here is from genome assembly GCA_026901365.1 of Sesbania bispinosa. NCBI lineage: Eukaryota > Viridiplantae > Streptophyta > Magnoliopsida > Fabales > Fabaceae > Sesbania > Sesbania bispinosa. The sequence goes on along the minus strand of QLOH01000046.1, from coordinate 1,396,223 downwards.
CTTGTACCGTGTCAGAAATATCAGAACTCTCATAAGCATGTTTCACAACGGATTAAATAGCATTTATTGCTATCTCTAAACGGTGGTATTTCAACAGATTGAAGATTGGGTATAAATACCCCTCCATGAAGACCATCAAACACAGAGAAATAGAAAAATTATTGCAAGAAAGCCTAAGAGATATTCCGCTGCGAGCTTTACTTTGATAAAACTCTCTGATTCATCTTCTTTGCACATCATCTGTATATCCTGAGTATACCTCAATTATTATTGTGCACTGTATCTTCTTAAGCTTGAAACTTGTGTATTTTAAAAGCTTAGACACATTTCATTGTAATACTGCATATTGAGCCTGGAGAGGCTTGTCTGAAACAAAGAATACTTAGTTGAAGAGCATGGAGATGCTAGACTGATAAAGAATACTTAGTTGAAGAGCCTGGAGAGGCTTGACTGATAAAGAATACTTAGTTAAAGATCCTGGAGAGACTGTACTCATTGTGTCTGGAGAAACTGTACTCGGTGTGTCTGGAGAGACTGTACTCGGTGTGTCTGGAGAGACTATACTCGTTGTGTCTGGAGAGACTGTACTCGTTGTTTCTAGAGAGACTGTACTCGTTGTGTCTGGAGAGACTGTACTCATGGTGTCTGGAGAGACTGTACTCGTTGTGTATGGAGAGACTGTACTCATATTTGAGCCTGTAATCTGAATATTCATATAGTGGAAATCCAGTGGTTGTTTGCCATTGGGACTGGACGTAGCTCACTGTGTTAGTGGGTGAACCGGGATAAATTTCTTGGCTAAGTCTTCTATCCCTTATCTCTTGTCAATTTATTTATACTAACCCAAGGGTATTGAAGATTGTTTCAATAATTTTAAAAGAAGCAAGGAAACCTATTTAAAATTACTTTCAGAAGTCTTCTTAACTTCAGACAGCTTTCTAAACCTGTCTGAAACTACTTTGAACTTAGTCGTTTGTGAAAAGCTTCCATAAATTATTAAGAAACACTATTCAACCCCCCTTTTAGTGTTTCCCTGTGTTTCTACAGTTGGTATCAGAGCTCAACTCAGGGTTGAGCACCTAACAAGTGTTGAGGACTAAAGATCCAGATGGAAGCTTCTGCCAACAACAGATAATACATCTCTGAAGGAGCCTCTATCACAAGGCCCCCAACATTCAATGGAGTAGATTACCACTACTGGAGGGATCGTTTGAAGTTGTTCATTTAGAGCAACAACATTGATGTCTGAGATGTGGTCACTGATGGAGACTATATGCCTATGCATAATGGAGTGCCCATTCCTAAGGCTGAATGGACCTCGGAGCATAAGGCTAGAGTACAAATGAATGCCAAAGCCAAACTCTATCTGATATGTTCTTTGAATAAATCAGAGTATGAGAAGGTTCATGGATGTACTTCTGCCAAGGAGATCTGGGATACTCTTGCAGCAGCCCATGAAGGGACAGAAATGGTCAAGCAATCCAAGATCAGCATGCTCATACATCAATATGAGATGTTCAAGATGGAGGAATCTGAAACCATTGACCAGATGTTTGGAAGGTTTCAGATTATAACTAATGGACTCAGGTCCTTAGGTAGAACTTATGAATCTGGAGACAACAAAAGAAAGATTCTAAGAAGTTTGCCTAAGTCCTGGAGACCCAAAGTCACTGCTATTTAAGAAGCAAGAGACTTAAACTCTCTTAGAATGGAAGAACTGTTGGGATCTCTCAAGGTCCATGAGCTTGAACTTGAAGAAGATGACGACAAGAAGAAGTCTCTAGCACTAAACTCCAAGGCCAAACAGCCTAGGCATGACAGCATGAAGGCTATGCAAGCTGAGGAAACTTCAGAAGCAGATGACGACTCTGAAGATAGCTCAGAAGACGATGATCTTGCTCTTCTCAGCAGGAAAATCAAGAGGATGCTACAAAACAGAGGAAAGCTGAGAAAGAACCAACCTTCAACCTCTAAAGTAGGTAAGTCAGGTAAGGATTTTCAAAATGACAAAATTACTTGCTATGAATGCAAACAGCCAGGTCATATGATAGCTGAATGCCCAAAACTGAAGAAAAACAACCTAAAAAGAAGAAGATCTTCAAGAGGAAGAAGGGACTGATGGCAACATGGGAGGATCTTGATGAGTTCCCCTCAGAAGAAGAGGAAGACACCTCAGAAGAGGCCAACCTGTGTCTCATGGCCAACCTGCCCTTATCAGACAGCTCTGAAGCTGAGGTATTTCCCTTAACCCTGCAAGAGATGTATGATGACCTGATGGAAAGTTCCAAGGAACTTTTCCAAGAGTATAAGAATCTATCCAAAGTCCACACATAAATGTGCAGCAAATATGAGGCTCTTGAGATAGAAAATATTATGCTCAAGGAGAAAATCCTTGTAACTGAAAGCAGCGGTTCACAAACTGTCTCTGAAGAAAACAAAAAACTTCAGAAACAAGTTGAGGAACTGACAAAAGACTTAGCTAAGTTTGTCAAAGGGACAGATAACCTTAACATATTGCTGGGCAATCAAAGGGATCCTCTTGACAAAAATGGTTTAGGCTTTTGTGATCACAACACCTCTGAACCTCCTACTGTCTTAAATTTTACTAAAGGCAAAAAAAAGGTTATTGGGTGTTCTCACTGTGGCAAGCCTGGACACAATGTGATTCAGTGCAAACACAAGAGAAAAGCAAGACCCAAAGCTAACAAGAAAGGACCCAAAAGAATATGGGTACCTAAAAACTTGATCATTCCTGTTGCAGATGTGTTTAACAGGACAAAGGAAACCCCACAAATGGTACCTGGACAGTGGGTGCTCGCGACACATGACAGGAGAAAGGTCTTTGTTCCAAAACCTTAGACCCAAAGCAGGAGGTGTGGTCACCTTTGGTGGAAATCAGCAAGGGAAGATCACTAGAATAGGGACTGTAGGTATATCTCCTTCATCCCTTATTAAAAATGTACTCCTAGTGGAGGGACTTCAGCATAATTTACTGAGCATAAGTCAATTATGTGACAGTGGTTATGTGGTATCCTTTACTAAGGAAGGATGCATAGTCAAAGACTCATCTGATCAAACCCTCTTTACTGCTAAGAGACACAACAATGTGTACAAAATTGATCTAGAGGATCTAGGAAGTCAAAATGTAAAATGTTTCATTTCTGTTGAAGATGAAAAATAGATTTGGCATCAAAGACTTGGGCATGCCAGCTTGAGATTAATCTCAAGGTTAGCAAAACACAATCTTGTTAAAGGATTGCCCAAGCTTTCATACAAATCTGACATTTTATGTGAAAGGTGTCTGAAAGGGAAACAAACAAGACACTCTTTTAAGAGTAAGGATGTTGTTTCAACTAGCAGACCACTAGAACTTTTACACATTGACTTGTTTGGTCCTATTAGAACAGAAAGTCTTAGTGGTAAGAAATATGGTTTGGTCATTGTTGATGACTATTCTAGATTTACATGGGTATTATTCCTAAGAAGCAAGGATGAGACTTTTAGAAATTTCACAATATTCTGCAAGAAGGTACATAATGAGAAAGGATTCTGTATTTCTATTATCAGAAGTGATCATGGTGGAGAGTTTGAGAATGCAAACTTTCAAATGTTCTGTGATGAGAATGGGATCTCACACAATTTCTCTGTGGCTAGAACACCTGAACAGAATGGGGTTGTTGAGAGAAAGAACAAAAGTTTGCAAGAGATGGCAAGGACCATGCTCAACTCATGCAGCTTACCAAGATCCTTCTGGGCAGAAGCTATTAACACAACTTGCTACCTTCAAAACAGAATATTGGTAAGACCAATTCTGAGAAAGACTCCTTATGAATTGTGGAAAGGAAGGAAACCCAACATATCATATTTCCATCCCTTTGGATGTGAGTGTTTCATACTCAACACCAAGGATGATCTTGGAAAATTTGATGCAAAGTCTGACAAAGGATTTTTCATAGGTTATTCTGAAACATCTAAAGCCTATAGAGTTTATAACTCTAGAATTTTAATTGTAGAGGAATCAATTCATGTTAAATTCAATGACATGAAAGAGACTGATAGGGAACTATCAGATCTAGAAGATGATTTTGCAGGTATGGAGCTGAATGACCATGATAGCTTGAAGGATGAACAGGTGTCTGAAGTACCATCTGTCACTGAACCTCTTCAGACAAATGTTGAGCCTCAGACAGATCAAACAATATCTCAGAAAACTAACTGGAGATACAAGTCACATCATCCTAAGGAGCAAATCATTGGCAGCACTTCAGAAGGATTGAAGACAAGATCAAAATTCAAGAATCTGAATTCTCTTGCTTTCCTGTCTGAAATTGAGCCAAAGAACATTGATGAAACTCTGCATGATGAAGGATGGATCCTAGCCATGCAAGAAGAGCTAAATCAATTTGCTAGGAGTGATGTTTGGACCCTTGTTCCTAAACCCCATGGGAAAACTATTATTGGAACCAAATGGGTGTTCAGAAACAAGCTGTCTGAAGAAGGAAAAGTGATCAGAAACAAGGCAAGATTGGTGGCTTAAGGATACAATCAACAAGAAGGTTAATAGGATACTGTGATGCTGACTTTGCTGGAGATAGAATAGAAAGAAAGAGCACCAGTGGAGGATGTCATTTCTTTGGAAATAACATGATCAACTGGTCAAGCAAAAGGCAGAGCACCATTGCATTATCAACAACAGAAGCAGAATACATCTCAGCAACCAGTTGTTGTTCACAACTGCTATGGGTGAAGTATCAGCTTGAGGACTTTAATATTCCTCTCTTTGCTATACCTGTTTTGTGTGATAATACAAGTGCAATGAATTTATCTAAAAATCCTATCCAACACTCTAGGGCTAAGCATATAGAAATCAAGCATCATTTTATTAGAGACTATGTTCAGAAAGGTGTTTTTGATATTCAGTTCATTGACACAGAGCATCAATGGGCAGATATATTCACAAAACCCCTGACTGAAGATAGATTTAAGTTCATACGCAGTAATTTGAACATACATGCATTTTCTAATAACTGATTGTGTCTGATATGTTAAGAGCATCTAAAATTCCAGGGTGTCTGAAATTGTGACATGTCTGAAATTCTAGGGTGTCTGAAATTTTATATGTGTGTCTGAAATTTCTCACTTGTCTGAAATGACTTGCTGACGTGGCTATCTGAGATGGTTGAATTCCATTTATTTTGTCTCTTCCACTTCGCACGATACCCAATGTCCGCGCAGCCGGTACAGGCCATCATTGCATCGTGGGTCTATAAATGCAGGAGTAAGAGTGTCGAGGAAGTCTTACATTTTCTCTCAGCACTGTTTGAACTTCTTCTCTCTAGCAACCATTTTCTCTCAAGTTTTTCTACAACTCATCAATGGCACCAAAGAAGTCTTCCAGTTCCGGTGGAAATGTGGTTAGATCGAAAGGTGTGGACCTTGAAGAGCTTCGAAATCTTGGTATGGATTTGGTTGAGGAATTTGATGTTGCTGGCTGGACTCCATTCTTTGACAACATCTACTGTTCATGGCACGAGTAGAGTGTCATGGATTTCTGGGCTTCAGCTAGAGGAATCCCTAACTCCAAGGGAGTATATGAAAGCATCAAGGCTACTGTTCTAGGAGTCCCTGTTTTTGTTGATGAAGGGATTCTCTCCACCATCGCCAAGGTCAAGGCTTAAGGAGAAACCTTTACTCCTAGATGGGAGTTGAGGAATGGTGGGCAAAAGAAGTACACAAAGATGTTGTATGGTACAGAAGAACCCAAGACTCCTGATTCTAAGTTCTTGTTGGATAAGGTCAGAGTACTTCACTCCATCTTAGGGTGCTCCATAATCCCTAAGAGTGGAAGCAGAAACCACGTGTCTGAATTGGAGAGATTCTGCATGATTCACTTGCTGCAGAAGAAGAAAGTCAATCTTCCCAGCAGCATCATGTTCCACATGCAGAAGAAGATTAGAGACTCTGGTGCAAATCTACCTTACAACACTCTCATTACAAAGGTACTATTGCACTTTAAAGTACCTATTGAAAGACTGTTTGATCACAAGTCACCCGCATTGTTTGGTGAGTCGAATCTAAAGAGTATGAACCTGAAGAACCCTCTCACTCCAAGACCTCGATCTCCTACTCTGAAGGAGAGTGTCCTCATGGAGAAGGCCTCAAGAAGAGGAAGCACAATAGAGATTCTTTAACAAGAGCTTCAAGGGGACATTAGAAAAGGAGAGTTCAAGGCCTCCAAAGCATCCCCTCAACCTAAGCTGAAGAAGCTCCCTGTGAGGAGTGCAACAAAGGTATCTTCAGCAGCCTCTACTCTGCACGCTCAGGCATCTGAACCTGTTCAGAAGGCTTTGCAAAAGCCATTTGACATAGTGGGTCAGGGTTCTGAAGGCGCAAAACCTCTTAAGCCTACTTCTGACATAGAAGGAAAGGCTCATGAGGAAGAGATTGCTAACCTTGCTGATCTTGAAGCTGTAGCAGCTTCACCTTTGGCAGCTTGCCCCTCTGATCCAGAATTGATTCAAGTGGCAGCCATAGATACTGCCTTAGAACAAGAAGAATTGGATATGAAGGCTGAGCAAGAGAAGACAAACTATGTTATCGTTGTGGTCTCTCAGCTAGCCGTAGCTGAAGATGAAAGGCAAGCTACCTTGGCTCAAAGTAATAAGAAGAGAAAGAGGTCTAGGGTTCAGCAAAGGAGGAGAACCAAGAGCAAGATTCTTAAGACAGCTCCTGAACCTACTACTAGGGTTACAAGGAGCATTGCTAGCCAAATGGAAGCTATGGATGAAGCTAGCAAGTACCAGAACTTCGTAAAGGCCAATCTCTATTTCAAGAAGAAAAGAGAAGAAAAACAAGCTGAAAGGGAGAAGATGTCTGAACCTGAGAAGGTCAAACCCCCTGTGAAAAGACCAAGGGTGAGATTTGACAATGTGACTCCATCACCTCCTTCCTCACCTGAAAAGAAACAAGAAGAGAAAGAAGAAGAAGAAAGGCAACCTATAGAGAAGGAAGAAGAAGCAGCATCACCATCACCATCATCACCTCAATCATCACCACCATCTTCATCATCATCATCTTCAGAGTCAACACAATCTGAAGATCTCATTGTCGAGATTCAGCAAGGAGAAAGCTCAAAGGTGTGGAAAGGGAGCATGCTGCCTGAACACATTAGGCTAGGACCTAAATGTAGGGATTTCTTCACAGAACCCACTTTTGATCCTTATGCATTTCCTTTCACTCAGCATCAGTATGATGAAGAAGCTGAAGTGCCCCATAAGAGGTATGAAGGACCTTTCTTTGAGAGGGAAAGGGTTCCCAAGTTTCCAAACCTCTATGAAAAGCTGCAATATTTCAGAGACACACCCCCTAACTCTCTGCACCATGGGCTAGTCAAACATACTTCAGATGCTGAAAGAATAAAGTATCAAGGAAGCTTAGATCAGATGTACTCAGGGCAACTTGAGAAGATCAGAAAGGGTGTGGTACCACCTGCTCACAAGCGGGCTCCACTTGATCCCTTTTCTGATACTGATTGTCTGAAGATGAGTAATAAAGACTGGTCTTTTGTCGGGCATCTATGCACATAAGGTGAACTCTTTGAAAGGGATTATCTGAAGTCTGTTGGCATGAGAGGATACAGGCCCCCTAGAACATTTTCCATCAGGCCAACCACCAAGATTCTAGTGCAACCTGATAGAATTGTTCCTAGGTACCCTCTGAAGGAAGGCCCTGCTGATAAGTTCAAGGAACCTAAGGCCTATCCTGTTCCCTTCAAGCCTGTGACTCCAAGCGAATGGAAGGAGCTACCAGCAACGATCAAGAGACAAGGTGGAGGCATGGATCACAGTTTCAGAGACAGAGTCTGGTCATCTTACTGGAAGATCAGAAAGGATGTTGGATCCTCTTCTGGGTCAACTGGACCAGATGCTGATTCTATCATAGGGCATGGGAAATTCATAAATGTGAAATATCATTACATCAGAGACCATTTCCCACCTCTGTCTGAATCATTTCATGAAGACTGGAAGATTACGTGTCCCATTGGAACCTTCTTCTTTCCAGTGTATCATCCACATGAGTATGGTTTGCTTCTAGGTTTTGATGTGCTGAGATTTGTGTGCAGACACATCCAGATTATTCTTTATGAAGCACCACCTGATCCTGAAGAAGAGAACAGAAAGCTCAGGCTGAAGATTGAGAAGCTAGAGAAAAAGAATGCTGATCTCATTGCTAAACAAGATAAGATTCTTCAAGAGCAACAACAGATTAGCAGTGGCCAAGAGGACATGAAGACTGCTCTCATCTCTCAGATTGACAAGGCCAAAGATGAGCTGATTTCCTTCATGAAAGAAGCTTTGCTGAGGAAGGATGGGTAGTCAGTGATGTGTAGCCATGTCTCTTGTTTATTTCTGCTAAGTGATAAATTTTTTTTTGGACATTTTGATTAATACTATCGGTGTCTCACATCATGTTGTGTTTATGTTTGCTGTTTTCTTTCATATTTCATGATTTTGCTATGATTGTTGTTGTTGTTATGCTCTGGAATTCCCTTTTGATTGATGACAAAAGGGGGAGTATTAAACTAACAAAATCTGAATCTGAAGTGATCACAGGACTCAGGGGGAGTAAATACGTTTAAGAGATCACCATCTGAGGGGGAGCTATCTATTCTTTTATCTTTAAAACTCCTTTCAGATTTATGTATTTTAAACAAATTTGTCATCATTAAAAAGGGGGAGAATGTTGAGTCTCAAAAATATCATAAAACAAAATATGATGTTTAAGACAGCTCAATTCCCAAGTTTTAACGCTTAACAAATTTGAGTTAAAATATTTATCATAGATACATATATGTTTTAAAGATTTATCTATGATTTCAGCAAGCCACTATAAGCTTATATAAAGACCATGTGAAGTGTTTTCAACCTGTCTGAGGAGTTAAGCCTTCTGAAGGTTCAACACGTCTGAAGCGTTGAAGCCGTCTGAAGTGCACTACCCGTCTGAAGTGTTGAAGTTGTCTGAAGTCTCATTAATGACGTGGCACTCTTTGCTGAAGCTTGTGAAGACTTTTCTGAACCTCTGCTGCACGTAACACGTTTATAGCAAGGAACACAGAGACCTTTCCTGGTATTTTTGAATTTCATACACCACTGAGGAAATCTCTGCAACGCAGCCTCTGCAGTAACATATGTAGCAGCTTTATGGCAGGAGCAACCTTGTACCGTGTCAGAAATATCAGAACTCTCATAAGTATGTCTCACAACGGATTAAATAGCATTTAATGCTATCTCTAAACGGTGGTATTTCAACAGATTGAAGATTGGGTATAAATACCCCTCCATGAAGACCATCAAACACAGAGAAATAGAGAAATTATTGCAAGAAAGCCTAAGAGATATTCAGCTGCGAGCTTTACCTTGATAAAACTCTCTGATTCATCTTCTTTGCACATCATCTGTATATCCTGAGTATACCTCAGTTATTATTGTGCATTGTGTCTGCTTAAGCTTGAAACTTGTGTAGTTTAAAAGCTTAGACACATTTCGTTGTAATACTGCATATTAGCCTGGAGAGGCTTGTCTGAAACAAAGAATACTTAGTTGAAGAGCCTGGAGAGGCTAGACTGATAAAGAATACTTAGTTGAAGAGCCTGGAGAGGCTAGACTGATAAAGAATACTTAGTTGAAGAGCCTGAAGAGGCTAGACTGAAAAAGAATACTTGGTTGTGTCTGGAGAGACTGTACTCGTTGTGTCTGGAGAGACTGTACTCGGTGTGAGTGGAGAGACTGTACTCGTTGTGTCTGGAGAGACTGTACTCGTGGTGTCTGGAGAGACTGTACTCGTTGTGTCTGGAGAGACTGTACTCATATTTGAGCCTGTAATCTGAATATTCATATAGTGGAAATCCAGTGGTTGTTTGCCATTGGGACTGGACGTAGCTCACTTTGTTAGTGGGTGAACCAGGATAAATTTATTGGCTAAGTCTTCTATCCCTTATCTCTTGTCAATTTATTTATACTAACCCAAGGGTATTGAAGATTGTTTCAATAATTTTAAAAGAAGCAAGGAAACCTATTTAAAATTACTTTCAGAAGTCTTCTTAACTTCAGACAGCCTTATAAACCTGTCTGAAACTACTTTGAACTTAATCGTTTGTGAAAAGCTTCCATAAATTATTAAGAAACACTATTCAACCCCCCTTTTTAGTGTTTCCCTGTGTTTCTACACCTTATACGTCCAAAATTAAAGCGACAAACATGTTACAAGGAGAAGAAAGTATGTGATGAACCCATCCAATTTCTTTCAATGCTATTGTTCTTACAATTCATTTTTCTTTTCTTTATTTTACATTCCGCAATTTACATTCTGCAATTTATATTTCACATACTCTTTCTTTCCTTCTTTCAAATTCTATGTTTTCTACTTCTTTGAAACTTTGATTTTCAAGAATCCAATTTAGAACTTTTGATAAAATTTTGAATCAAGTGGTTCTAATTCTTAGTGAAAGATAAGTCTTTGATAGAATTCTGAATTAAACTCTTTGAAACTTATTATTTTCGGATTTCTGAAACTTATCATTTGATTTGGTGAAATTTTGTACCAAACAACCATTTTTTTTAGAAAACTTGAACTTTTGAAAGTCTTTTATAAATCAGAAACACCATAAATCTACTTTTTAAAAGAGTCCCGTAAGAGGATCTGATTCTAATCCCTAGATTGTTCGTAGAATCAAAGTGATTAAAATTTAATTTTCAGAATTAGATTTTTTCACCACAAACAAATTGGCACGCCCGGTGGGACAAATTTGCCAAAAGTAGTGTGCGTTGTGATTTTCTAAAAAAAAAAGTTTTTTTTCGTTCTTGCATGCGTTTGAGAAGTGGAAGAACAATATCTGTTCAAATGGCTAATAGTTCAAGACAAACCGGAACTGGAAACAACAATAGGGATATAACAACTAATGCTACGAATTCTGAGAAGTCCTAAACAGACATGGGTTTAATGTAGGATTTGCAAATCATCCATATGTAGTGTCTCCTTTTTACCAGATGGTATTGCAGACTGAATTACCGAGGGGATGGAAAGTTCCCAAATTTACCAAATTTTCAGGAGAAGTAGGAGAATCTACTGTCGAACACATTGTTAGATATCAAATCGGAGCAGGCGATTTGGCAAATAATGAAGAGTTGAAAATGAAATATTTTCCTAGTTCTTTAACTAAAAATGCTTTCACTTGGTTTACAACTCTTTCCCCGAATTCTATTCATTCATGGAATCAATTAGAAAGAAGTTTTCATGAACAGTTCTTTAGAGGGGAAACAAAAGTTACTCTTATGGATTTAGTGAACATTAAAAGATTTTCAAATGAATCCATAGACGATTATTTGAATAGATTCAGGCAAATGAAAGCAAGGTGTTTTACCCAAATTCCTTAATATGAGTTAGTCCAAATGGTTGCTGGAGGGTTGGATTATTCAATTCGAAAGAAATTGATTAATCAACAACTTAGAGATATGGCCCAATTGGCTGATAAGGTTAGGAAAATTGAACATCTTAAGAAAGAAAAAGAAATATTTTGAAAACCTGAAAAGACTTTTCGAAAAGATAAAATAGCATATTTGGAAGTATCTGATGATAGTGATTTCGAATATGATATAGAGGATAATGATTTTCATGTGGCAGAACTTAAGCCCAGACCTCCTTATGTTTGTCAATCTTTGAAACCTAGTGGAAATACTAATAATGATACTAAAGATAGGTTTCCTAAGAAAAATTATGGTTTCGATATTTCGAAAGCAGATCAAATTTTCGATATATTGGTAAAAGACAAACAAATAACTTTAAGTGGTGACCATAAAATTCCTTCTCAAGAACAGAGAAGAGGTCGAAAGTATTGTAAGTTTCATCATACTTATGGACATTGGACTAATAGTTGTGTTCGTTTCAAGGATATTATTCAAGAAGCTATCAAACAAGGTAGATTGAAATTCGAAGAAAAGGTTCCAATGGCCATGAAGATTGACTCTGACCTACTCCAGGTGAACGCCAACTACGCTGAACCTGCAAGTGTGAACATGGTCTAATTGGAAGATTCCAATTCTGTGGGACAGGCCACAGAGATGGCCCTTGATGCAGATCAGGAATTACAAGATGTTTATCCAAAAGGGGGTGAATCCTTGTTGGAATTTCTGAATCGGAAGAAGGCAGAAGATGCCTTAATTGAACTTTGTCCAAGGTGTCATGCTGTATTCGATAGGTCTGCAGCCAAAGCTTTTCGTGGATCAGAAATGAAGACACATTATCAGCAAGTGGCTGCCCAACATCAGAAAAAAAAAGCAGAAGAAGCCTCATCCTTCTTATGGGGGTTGGATTTCGAAGTCTGAATCCATTTCTGGAGGAAAGGCAACTGTTAATATGAATAGGTTTGATAAGGGAAAACAACCCATTAATCCAAAATTTCATGAAGACAGGAATCCTCGAACTTTTGTACCATCATCATCAACTCCCCCGAATCAAAGGGTTCATCCTGGCTACATGAAATATCAGAATAATTTCCAAGGTTTTCACCAGAAACCTTATTATGGAAATAGGCCTCAAATGACGAAGACCCAATGGAGAAGGGCACAAATAATGAGAAAGGCTGCCTTCGAGGAACAATGAAAGAGGAACATGATTGTTGAACAAAACAATCAACAACCTAAGCCTGTGCAAGCAAAAAATGCACAAGTAATTCAAGTCCAAGCAAATTCGAATAAACCATCTTATGCTCAAGTGGTGAAAAAGAAGCCTTCATTCCAAGTTATTGGAGGTTTTGATGAGAATGAAGATGACTTATTAACAGAAAATTTCGAAACTGGATTTGCAGATGGTCTGGATGACATCTGTGCAGTTGTTTCTGTGTTACCTGCTGAGTATGCTGAGGAACTTGAAAAAAGCTTAGAAGATGAAGACTTTGAGGAAGATGATATAGGTGAGGATCCAATATGTTATACTTACATTGGCAAACAGATTTGCCAGAATACTTCTGCAGTATTCGAAAAACCAACTGAGGATATGCAACTTCATATGAAGCCTTTGTTCATTAGGGCGTTAGAAGGAGATGTGAGTATTGGAAAGGTCCTCGTAGATTCTGGTGCAACAGTAAATCTGATGCCGAAATTTATGATGAAAAAATTGATGAAGACTAAGTTTGATCTGATGCCTTATCAGATGATTATTACTGATTTCAGTAGGAAGACATCGAAATCAGAGGGAGTCTTATGTTTGGAGTTAACAGCGGGAACCATCATAAGACCCACTATGTTTGTTGTAGTTGATCCAAAAGCAAATTATAACTTACTTCTTGGAAGAGAGTGGATCCATGGTGTAGGTGTTGTTCCATCTTCAATGCATCAGAGAATTGCATGTGGACTAAAGAAGGTGTACCCATTTATGTTGTTGGGGACAAGAACTATTTTAAAGTCGAAGAGGATGCTGTGGATGTGAGGAGTACTGAAAAGAAGGTTATGAAGACAAGACCGTATGAAGTGATTGATAAGTATATGTTGGTACCTACAAAAATACCTTATTCACTAAGGTTGAATCCAAATTGTGGGTTTATGTTACAATGTGATGTTGGCCCTTTCGAGGCCACAAAAATCGCTGAATGGTCAGACCCAGAATAGATTCAAGCTTTTGGGCTTGAATTTCAGCCTATGTTGCCGAGAAGAAGGTAGAGGTGGATCTCGAAGCCGAATCTAATCAAAATAAACAAAATAAAGAGGTAACGACCCATAAGGCCGAATGGCAAGAAGGTAAAATAGTCATTGAGGAGATGATAGAAGAAGAAATCTCATCAGAAACGAAAGGTAAAATTTTTCAAGATGTTTATGAGGAAAATAGAAAGTATGAAGAGGTTTCTGAAGGAAGTAGAGATTCTGAAAAGAAGTATCTTGAGGAAATGCTCAAAAAGATTGAGACGTATGTTCAAGAGACACGGGGGTTTGAGTTCGAAAGGTTAGATTGCATCTATGATGACTCTCCTTTGGGTTTCGAAGGTATTTTGTCTCAAGGCATTAAGAAAATGGAAGCTCAAGACCCTTTGAGGAAATAAACTTGGGAACGGAGAGTGAGAAAAGACCCACGTTTATAAGTCAGAATCTCGAAGGAGATTTTAAGAAGAAAATCATTGATTTGTTGAAAGAATATAAAGATTTTTTTGCTTGGGATTATCATGAAATGCCTGGTTTGAGTCAAGAACTGGTGGAGCATAGACTTCCAACTTTTCCAGAAAAGCGACCAGTGAAACAAGCTCCAAGAAGATCTGCTCCAGGTATGTAGATTGGATTTCTAACATAGTTCCTATTATTAAGAAAAATGGAACTTTAAGAGTTTGCATTGATTTTAGAAATCTTAATGATGCAACTCCTAAAGATAAATACCCAATGCCAGTTGCTGATATGTTAATAGATTCGGCAGCAGGAAAGGAACTTTTAAGTATGTTAGACGGGTATTTAGGTTATAATCAAATTTTTATTGCCGAAGAGGATGTTTCGAAAATAGCTTTTTGATGTCCTTGGGAAATATGCACTTATGAATGGGTAATGATGCCCTTTGGCTTAAAAAATGCCGGTGCAACTTATCAAAGAGCCATGAATTCGATTTTTCATGATTTAATTGGAAATTTTATGCAAGTCTATATAGATGATGTTGTGGTTAAGTCTGAATCAAAAGACTTACATTTAAATAATTTAAAACAAGCTTTCGAGAAAATGAGAAAGCATGGATTGAAAATGAATCCTATTAAATGTGCTTTTGGTGTATGTGCAGGAAATTTCTTAGGATTTCTTGTACACAAGAAAAGTGTTGAGGTTGATAAAAACAAAGCTAAGGTAATTCTCGAAGCATCTCCACCTACTACCAAGAAACAATTACAATCTTTTGTGGGAAAAGTAAATTTCCTTCGAAGGTTCATTTCGAACTTATCAGGAAAAACAAGGGTGTTTTCCCCAATTCTGAAACTGAAGAAAGAAGAAAATTTTAAATGGGAAGATGAACATCAAAGAGTCTTCAAGCAAATCAAGAAATATTTGACAACTCCTCCAATTATGACTCCTCCTTTGCCAGGAAAACCTTTGAAGTTATATATTTCTGCTTCAGAAGCCACAATCGGAAGTATGTTGGCTCAAGAGGACGAAAATGGCGTAGAAAGAGCTGTTTACTATTTGAGTAGAGTCCTTAATGATGCAGAAACTAGATATTGTGCTATAGAAAAGTTGTGTTTATGTTTGTATTTTTCTTGTACTAAACTTAAATATTATGTCAAACCCCATGATGTATTTGTGATTTCTCACTTTAATGTAATAAAGCACATGTTGTTGAAACCTATACTGCACAATAGAGTTGGAAAATGGGCGTTAGCATTGACTAAGTTTTCATTAAAACTTGTCCCATTAAAAGCAATGAAAGGATGGGCTTTAGATTTGATTGGAACGATTCACCCAGCTTCTTCGAGAAATCATAAGTTTATTCTAGTAGGAGTTGATTATTTTACTAAATGGGTAGAAGCAATTCCTTTAAGGGAGGTTTCTCAAGAAAATATCATTCATTTTATTGAAGAAAATATCATATTTCGATTTGGCTTACCAGAAACCATTACCACAGATCAAGGAACGATGTTTACTGGGAGAAAAATGGTTAGGTTTGTTGAATCGAAAGGGATAAAATTACTTTCTTCTACTCCTTATTATGCACAAGCCAATGGCCAAGTTGAAGCGATTAATAAAATTATCATTGCTTTAATTAAAAGACATATTAGGCAAAGGCCTAGAAATTGGCATGAAACTTTGAATCAAGTTCTGTGGGCCTATGGAAATTCACCAAGAGAGGCTACTCGAACTACCCCTTATAAATTGGTTTATGGTCACGATCATGTATTACCAGTAGAAATAAACTTGCAATCAATAAGGGTTCAAAGGCAATTCGAGTTATCTTCTCAGGATTATTGGAATTTGATGTTTGATGAATTAAATGAACTTGATGAGGAAAGGTTACTTGCTTTTGAAAATATAATTAGGCAAAAAGAGCAAATTACTCGTTGTTATAATAGAAGAGTTAAGAAAAAAGAGTTCCAAGTTGGTGATTATGTTTGGAAGTTAATTTTGCCGATTGATAAAAAGTCTGAGAAGTTTGGTAAATGGTCACCTAATTGGGAGGGGCCCTTCGAGATTGAAAAAGTATTTTCCGGTAATGCGTATTCAATTCGAGAATTAGTTGGTGATTTGCGCATAATGTCAATTAATGGAAAATATTTGAAAGAGTATAAACCAAACTTGCAAGAAATCAAAATTGTGCATAAAGGAAAATAAATTGTTTGAGAGACAATATAAATTTGAGTCTGTGCTCGAAACAAAGGGTCAGAAGAAGAAATATGAAGAAAACTAAGAATAGGCTAAAAAGGAGCTTCGCTTTTCAGTTTAGCGAAGTTGTGCATGAGGTCTTCATAGTATATCTTTAGACTCTTGTTGTTCCTTTCCAGATTGTCAATATCTATGGAAACTCGAACAACATCTTTTGAAATACCTCGAACGGAGTTCAGAATATCCATTCGAGTAGACCTCTGATTCGAAAGGGTAGTTTCGAGTTCACTTTTAGCCAACTTGGTTTGTTCAGCTTCTTCTTGATAAGGCTTTCGAGCCTTAAATTCTCTTTTTGAAGCTCTTCAATCTTCAAAGTATTCTGGTTGATGGATTTCTCATACCTGATCACCTTGGTTTTGCTATCTTGCATTTTATCCATCAACTCAGCCTTCTCATTTTTCTGCATGACCAATTTAGATGTAGTTTGTTCGATTTGGTCAACAGTCCCAATGCTACTTTGATAGAGTTCAACAAAACTTTTGATCCATTTTTGTTGGGACTCAGAAAAATGAGAATTATTTTTGTCAAAATAGATGAGATAACTTTCAATTTCTTCTCTATAAAGACGATCCTTGGGGATTTCTTTCATCATAGGTTTCTCGAAAACCAACTTCTTGAAATTCTGAAGAGCCTTATCAGGAGAGTCTTCCTCACTCAATGGATTCTGAACTATTGCTTCGGTGTGGGCAGATGACAATGAGACTTCTCCCGAAAGCACTTCCAAAATCAAGAAAGGGTTCTCATCCAAACCTTTGAGGCAATCATCTAAGTCCATGGCATTATATACAAGGGTTGACCTAGATGAATCCCTCGAAAAGCCAGGAGCCTTTTCGGGAGTGTCTGATTCAGTTTGAGTAGTTTGGATTTCCTTCGAAGGAGATGCTTTGGTTTCTCGAGAATCAGGTTTAGGAGAAGGGGATAGATCATCTTTCTTTTTTTCCTTTTGAGAATCTTCATTAGTTGGATCAGAAGGAGATTTAACTTCTTCTTCCTCTCCTTTTTCTTCCTGTTCTTCATTACTCTCTTCGATATGATCCAAGGATTTGCCCTTTGGTAAAGACTTCTTTGAAGAGGTTTCTTGAAGTGGGCATTCTATTGTTTTCTCTTCATTGGCACCACTATCAGCTTGATAACTCGAAGAAATATTTACCTGAAAACAGCAAAATATCTAATTAAGGTAAATAAGAAAAGAGAAGAAGTTGATATTTTTCTTTTGAAAAGAGAGTGAAAGGTTTACTTGTTCAACAACCCCACTTAGGATTTGTTTCTTATAGGCCTTAACCTTAAACCTTTGGCCAACCCTCTGGTGTTTTACATAAAGAAAAACAGATTTTAAAATCAGGAAAAGAGAAGAAAAGTTTCAAAGCTAAGTATAAAAGATAAAAGAAAACTGAAACTTATAGCTCCAATAGTCTTTCCTGGAGGAATCACTGAGAGGATTTTTGGCTTGGGAGTTTTCTTTTCTTTCTTTATGTTTTTTCCTCTCAAAGGGATAATTTGTTGTTCAGGAGTACTTTCCTGTTAAAAGAAAAGAATAGTTAGATTCTTCGAATTTTATCAAGATTTTGAAATTAACAAGAGAATTTGAAAACACCTTTGAGAGAGATTGTTCATCAGATTTTTCGGATTGACTCTTCTTTTGACCTTTCACTGCTTTCTTCTTTGAATTGTTTGAATCATCTGCTTCATTCTTCTTGCCCATAGAAGCAGAAGGACTCTTATCAGAAGGTTCGTCATTCTTTTCGACCTTACTTGACGTGGTCTTCTTTCGAGATTTAGAAGCAGTAGGCTGGAAAAAGATAAAGGAATAAGAAGTTAGGTTTCGAAATCTAAATCTAAAATAAGTTCAGATTTTCGAAATAAAACTTACAGAAGGTTTTTGAGAAGAGGATGGAGCCTTCCATTTCTTAGATTTCTTTTCTTCCTCTTTGTCACTTTCCCAGTCTTCTTCAGCATCCTTGGAGAGTTTGCACTCTTGAGCTGGAAAAGAAAAGAAACTTATAAGTATAAGATTGGGATAAGTTAAAAAAAAAAGGAAATGTTTATGTTATTACCTTGAACCATGAAGTTCTTAGAAGCTATTTTCACGTGTTCTATATCCAAATGAGGTATGAAAGGGTAATTGTCCAAAGTATATTTAGTTAAAGTAACTATTTTTGCAAGAGGTTTGAGATGATTAAAAAGAAGATCAGGCGTTGCAGGTCTAGTCCATTCAGGACCATATAAACTTTTTGCCAAGCCAAATTTTGCTGTTGGTAAAGAAGGAAACTTTGAACAATACTTTTCGAAAATAGTTTTGCCTTTGGGATTAACAAGTTTGAAATTTTGTTGATTCAAAGAAATTTTTTCTTTTAAAGAAAGAGCTGCTTCAAAAATAGTTCTATGGATTTTATTAGGAATATAGAACACATGAAAATATTTCTCGAAAGCTTCAATTTCTTTGATATGCATACCTTTAGACTTCTTGCTGGATTTCTGCGAAGGAGCAATGTTGTTGGTTAGTCTTGAAAAGCATGCAGCTTCATCAACTTGAATACTAGAATAGTATTTAGACCACCATTCTTCAAAAGACAATGTGCAGTAGTATGAAGTTTCGAAGGAGACTGGGGTGATGGATAAAGGCTACTTAGCCTTCGAGAGTTGTAATTTCTCGAAACCCTTTTCACCATCAACTAAATCTTCAATCAGAATTTGGTCTTCTGATGTGCAAGAAGGTGTGGGACGAAACTGACTGAGACCAAACTGACGAGCTACCAGTTGTGGTTGGTAATGAAAGACTTTAAAGTCGAAGTTGGAAGCCACAATATAGGAGGTCATGAGATAAGAATTGCTTCCATATTTCTAAACTTTCAACCTCTTCACTTGGAGAATCGCAAGGGAACATTCGAGTAAACCATTCAGGTCCTCGAGTTCGAGAAGAAAAAGGTGCAAGGTTGGGAGAATGTTGCTTGATTTTTAGAAAGGAAGAAATGTAAGACTTGAAATGTTCGAGACGGTTCTTTTTCGAGGAAGGAGTGAGATAAGACAATCTATAACCTTCAGCGGAGGTAGGAAGTTTGGACTCCTAAGGTTCAAAACTCTCGAATTTGTCTTGAAAAATGGCATTTAGCCAAAGTTGAAGAAACCAAAAAGGACCACAGAGGTTTCGAACAGGGTCTTTTAATTTGAGAGAACCAATGGCTTTAGAAAGCATGTTATAGACATGAGCTAAAAGACATCTGTTTAGATCAATTCTAATACCTTTGGCTAACATCTGAGCCATAGGAAGAAAAGATTTGGGAATCTGATTGGATCTAGAACAGAAAACGAAAGCAGATAGCCAATAAAGAAGAAATGCAACATGTTCATTCTTAGAGACCTTACCAGATTTGGCATTATTCTGAATAAAATGAGAATAGGTCAATTTATCAAAATTTGACTCAATGTGTGGTTCAGGCACTTTCAGGAAAGGAAGAATTAATTGGCCTTCAGGTCGAAGGCCAGTAATGGCAGTAACATCAAAAAGTGTTGGTGTTATCATGCCATAAGGTAAATGAAATGAGTTGGTAGATCTTTCCCAGAAAAGGAGAGAGGAAAAAATTAAAGCAGGGTCAAAACTAAGGTCCAACTTACTTAGTTGAATAAGATCGAAAATACCAAGTTGCTTCCATAAATCCCCCATAGTATTTTCGACCCTATTCAACCACATGACATAAGAATCTTTTCGAGCAGGAGGAGTTGCTCGAAAAGCATCACTTATATTTTCGAGATGATCTGTTCGAATTAGAGACCCGAAAATTCGAATTTTCTCCTTTTTCGGACTTGGAAAAAACTCATTGTATTGATCAAGAGAAGAAGGAGGAGAATAAAGACCTAAGAAGGCAAAGTGTTTTATCCTAATTGAATAGGAAATGAGTACCTAGGAATTCCAGATAGCTATTTTCTCTTCAGCATTTTCAGGCTCAGGGACATAGACTCTATCATCCCTAGCAAGGAGGTCACCTTTAACAACGGTAAGAGGTACTGGAGTAAAACCTTCAGAAGCCATTAATGGAGTTCTTGAAGTTCTTGAGAGAGAAAATAGAACAATGCAACAGTGCAAATGTGCTGAAAATGCATCAAGAAAAGTAAAATCAGAACCTTTGAGATATTTAATCGGTGAAACTCAAGTTAAAAATAAGAAAAGATGATCAAAAAGAGATAAAGATCATACCTTGAGTGAGAAGGAACGACGCTGGTTGAGAAAAAAGTTGGAGTTCTTGAGGTTGAAGATGAAAAGTGAAACTGAAGGGTTTTTATTTGATATTTATATGAGAGAGAAATAACATGATTACAAAAAAGTTTAAAAAGTAACCATGATTACGCGTTTTTTGGAACGTGAGTTAATAGCCCAAAAACGTGGGAAAGTCAGTTAGCTTTCAAAAAGTAACTGAAATATTAGTTTAATTGGAAAATGAAAGGTTTTTATCTGAAACATGCATTTAAATTTTCCTTTTAAATTTTGAATAATTGTTATTTGGAATTCCAAAGGTTCGTTCCAAAAATATCTCTTTCTGCAAAAAAAATAAATTATTACTTGAAAGAGACTATTTTTGGGGGGGCATCTGTTGGGATTTGATTTTTAATTGTTTCGAATTCCACAAGTGACAAAGGTATGATGTCATTTCGAATTTACAGAAGAGATAAAACCACCTCATTTCGAATTTTGATAATAAGTCTGTTAACTTAGAGAAAAATTCTTGATTGAAGTCAAAACAAAAAGATTTTAAGAATTCGAAAAGAAGACAAGTGTAAATTCGATAAATAATATATTGCAGGTATTTCGAAAGGCAAGTGATAGTTCTTTTATTCATGATCCAAATTCGGATTACATCAGTTCAAATACATTGGAAATATATTAGAAAGGAAGCTATCCTAAATGCCTAATACATTAGAAAGGAAACTATCCTATATTTCAATGAGTCCTTGACTCATGTCTTCCACACCTCTTCCTCTTCTTCTTCCCCCACAGGCTTTGATAAAGCCAAGGCAAAGGGGAATGTGATTTCCAATTTGTTGAACCACCTTCGACTTGGGGAAAAAATAAGGTCAGCATGGGAAACAATAAATAAATTCATTTATTATATAAATGAACCTATATTTGGCTATCACGTACAATCCAAAAGCAAAATTTTAAAGAAAAAGATTGAGAAAACCAATGGCTTTGGCCATTACGTCAATCCTATCAAAAATGAAATCATTCCAGATTGGATTGAACGTAATAGCCGAAGGAATTAACTTCTTCATATTCTTTGAATAATTTAGAAGAAGAGAGAATGAAGAATTGTGAAAAGAATGTACAAAAGACTCTTATTTATAGGAGTGAAAAGAGACAAACAGTCATTAATAAGACCATTTTAACGTCCAATGAGAAGAAATCTCATAATGAAATTGAATGAAGTAGGATGGACGGTGGCCGGTGGTCTTTATGATCTTTGGAATGGTCAAATGAAGTTTGACATGTGGCATAGGGAAGAGTGTAGTCAAAATCTCGAAAAGAGAAAAATTTATTAAGTTCAGATGTCAAGAAAAGACTAAGTCTTAAAGTTAAGGATTTTCTCGAATCCATGAAGTCAAAATTCCAGAAAGAAGATTTTGAGAAAACAGAAAGAAGATTTCGAGAAAACAAGAAGAAGATTTCGAGAAATCAGAAGGCAAGAATTCGAGAAACAGGAATAGAGAATTCGAAGACAAGATATCTGAAGACTTAGAAGATTTCTGAAGAAATCAAAAGGAAGTTTGAAAAGTCAGAAGACAGTTATTGAAGATCAGAAATGGTTTTCTGGTTCGCAGAAGACGTGGCAAGCATGCACGCTGCCAGCACATAGGGCTAGATGATGTGTCATATGTACATTAGTCAGCCGTTAGAATTAGAAAACTATAAATAGGTGAACTCTTAATGTAATAAAGGTTGGCAAATCACTTACACTCAAACTCTCTGAAACACCTTATACGTCCAAACTTAAAGCGACAAACAGGTTACAAGGAGAAGAAAGTATGTGATGAACCCATCCAATTTCTTTCAATGCTATTGTTCTTACAATTCATTTTTCTTTTCTTTATTTTACATTCTGCAATTTATATTTCACGTACTCTTTCTTTCCTTCTTTCAAATTCTCTGTTTTCTACTTCTTTGAAACTTTGATTTTTAAGAATCCAATTTAGAACTTTTGATAAAATTCTGAATCAAGTGGTTCTAATTCTTAGTGAAAGATAAGTCTTTGATAGAATTCTGAATCAAACTCTTTGAAATTTATTATTTTCGGATTTCTGAAACTTATCATTTGATTTGGTGAAATTCTGTACCAAACAACCATTTTTTTTAGAAAACTTGAACTTTTGAAAGTCTTTTATAAATCAGAAACACCATAAATCTACTTTTTAAAAGAGTCCCATAAGAGGATCTGATTCTAATCCCCAAATTGTTCGTAGAATCAAAGTGATTAAAATTTAATTTTCGTAATTAGATTTTTTCACCACAAACAATAAGGGAGATTGAAATTCGAAGAAAAAACTCCAATGGCAATGAAGATTGATTCTGACCCACTTCAAGTGAATGCTAACTATGCAGAGCCTACAAGTGTGAACATGGTTGAAGTGGAAGACTCAAATTCTGTTGAGGAAGCCATTAAAATGGTTCCAGAGGAAGTTCAGGAATTTCAAGATATTTTCTCGAAAGGGGGAGAATCTTTACTTGAGTTTCTGAATAGGAAGAAATCTGAGGATGCTTCAATTGACTTATGCCCAAGATGTCATGCAGTATTTGATAGATCTGCTGCGAAGGCATTTCGTGATTCTGGGATGAAGAAGCATTATCAGGAAGTGGCTGCAAAAAGCTAAAAGAATGAAAACAAGCAAAGAAATGTTAATCCTTCTTATGGTGGATGGATCTCTAAATCAGAGTCCATTTCGGAGGAAAAGATACCTCAAAAGGTGAATAAGTTTAATAAAGGAAAGCAACCTATGCACCCAAATTTCCATGTTAATGGAAAGCCTCGAACTTTTGTGCAATCATCATCAATTCCTCCAAACAAATGGGTTCGTCCTGGAAATTCAAAGCCTCAGTACAATTATCAAGGGTTTCAGCAGAGGCCTTATTATGGAAATAGGCCACAAATGACGAAAACTCAATGGAGGAGAGCACAAGGAATGAGAAAGGTTGCTTTCGAGGAACAAGAGAAAAGAAATATGGTGGTTGTAAGAAGTGATACACAACCCAAGCTTGTTCAAGCAAAGAATGCTCAAGTTATTCAAGTTCAGGCGAACTCAAATCATCCTTCATATGCACAAGTTGTAAAGAAGAAACCTTCTTTCCAAGTGATTGGGGGGTTTTAACGAAAATGAAGATGATTTATTGACAGAAAATTTTGAAACAGGTTTCGCAGATGATCTGGATGACATTTGCGCAGTTGTTTCTGTTTTACCTGCTGAATATGCAGAAGAACTTGAAAAGGACTTGGAGGATGAAGACTATGAAGAAGATGATATAAGTGAGGATCCTATTTGTTATACTTACATTGGTAAACAAATTTGTCAGAATACTTCTGCAGTTTTTGAAAGGCCTACAGAAGATATGAAACTTCACATGAAGTCTTTGTTTATTAGGGCTTTGGTCAAAGATGTAAGTATAGGAAAGGTACTTGTGGATTCTGGAGCAGCAGTGAATTTGATGCCGAAGTTTATGATGAAGAAGTTGATGAAGACTAAGTTTTATTTAATGCCTTATTAAATGATCATTACAGATTTCAGTGGAAAGACTTCGAAATCTGAAGGAGTGTTATGTTTGGAACTAACAGTGGGAACCATTATGAGACCCACTTGTTTGTCGTGGTTGATTCGAAAGCGAACTATAATCTTTTGCTTGGAAGAGAATGGATTCATGGAGTAGGTGATATTCCATATTCAATGCATCAGAGGCTTTGTATGTGGACTAAAGAGGGTGTACCCATTTATGTTGATGGGGACAAAAATTATTTCAAAGTCAAAGAGGATGCTGTTGATGTGAGAAGTACTGAAAAGAAGGTTATGAAGACAAGAACTTATGAAATGGTTGATAAGTATATGTTGGTGCCTACAAAAGTACCTTACTCTTTAAGGTTGAATCTTGATTGCGGGTTCATGTTACAATGTGATGTTGGCCCATTTGAGGCCACAGAAATATCTGAATGGTCAGATCCAGAATAGATTCGAGTTTTTGGGCTCGAATTTCGGCCTACATGGCCGAAAAGAAGGTAGAAGCGGCTTTCGAAGCCGAACCTGAACAAATTAGATGTAATAATGAAATAACGGCCACTCAGGCCGAATGGAAAGAAGGAAGAATAATTATTGAGGAAATAACAAAAGTAGAAATGTCACCAGGCTTGGAAAATAAAAATTCTGAAAAGATTTTTGAAGGAAGTGAGAATTCTAAAAAAGACTATCTTGAGAAAATGATTCAGAAAGTTGAAACTTATGTTCAGGAAACTCAAGGGGTTGATTTTGGAAAATTAGATTGTATTTATGATGATTCCCCTTTGGGTTTTGAAGGAACTTTATCTCAAGGTATTAAGAAAATGGAAGCTCAAGATCCTTTAGAAGATGTGAATTTAGGAATTGATGACGAAAAAAGACCTATTTTTATAAGTCAGAATCTCGAAGGAGAATTCAAGAAGAAAATAATTAATTTGTTGAAAGAATACAAAGATTGTTTTGCAAGGGATTACCATGAAAGGCCTGGTTTGAGTCGAGAACTGGTTCAGCATAAACTTCCAATTTTTCCAGAAAAGAGACCAGTAAAACAAGCCCCCAGAAGATTTGCTCCAGAAATAGTTTCGAAGATAAAAGAAGAAATTGAGCGTCTTCTAAAAGCTAAGTTCATTCGAACTGCCAGGTATGTTGATTTGATTTCTAATATTGTACTTGTTATTAAGAAAAATGGATCTTTAAGGGTATGTATTGGTTTTCGAGATCTTAATAATGCAACCCATAAGATGAATATCCAATGCCGGTTGCTGATATGTTAATAGATTCGGCAGCAGGAAATGAACTTTTAAGTTTGTTAGATGGATATTCTGGATATAATCAAATTTTTATTGCTGAAGAGGATATATCGAAAACAACTTTTCGATGTCCTGGTGCAATAGGAACTTATGAATGGGTAATGATGCCCTTTGGCCTTAAAAATGCTGGTGTAATGTACCAAAGAGCCATGAATTCTATTTTTCATGATTTAATAGGAAAATTTATGTAAGTCTATATAGACGATGTTGTGGTTAAGTCTGAATCAAAAGACTTCTATTTAGATCATTTAAGACAAGCTTTCGAAAGAATGAGAAAGCATGGTTTGAAAATGAATCCTATTAAATGTGCTTTTGGGGTTTCTGAAGGTAATTTTTTGGGATTCCTTGTGCATAAAAAAGGTGTTGAGATTGATAAGAATAAGACTAAGGCAATTCTGGAAGCATCTCCGCCTTCTACAAAGAAACAGTTGCAGTCTTTTCTGGGAAAAGTAAATTTTCTTCGAAGATTTATTTCGAATTTATCAGGAAAGACGAAAGTTTTTTCCCCTTTACTAAAGTTAAAGAAAATAGAAAGTTTCAAGTGGGAAAATGAACATCAACAAGTCTTTGAGAAAATCAAGAGATATCTGACAACTCCTCCGATTATGACTCCTTCTTTGCCATGAAAACCTTTGAAGTTGTATATTTCTGCTTCAGAAGCCACTATAGGAAGTATGTTGGCTCAAGAGGACGAAAATGGGGTAGAAAAAGTTGTTTATTATTTAAGCAGAGTCCCCAATGATGCAGAAACTAGATATTGTGCAATAGAAAAATTATGTTTGTGTTTGTACTTTTCTTGTACTAAACTCAAGTACTATGTTAAACCTCATGATGTATTTGTAATATCTCATTTCGATGTAATAAAACACATGTTGTTGAAACCTATATTGCACAGTAGAGTTGGAAAATGGGCGTTAGCATTAACTGAGTTTTCGTTAAAATTTGTCCCATTGAAATTGATGAAGTAGTTATAGATTTCTTGGTTGATCATCCCCCAATTCCAATTGAAGAATCAACATATATAGGCTTAGAGCCTTGGAAGTTGTTTTTCGATGGATCCAAACATAAGAATGGATCAGGGATTGGAATTTTAATAATTTCACCTAAGGGATTTCCTACTCGAATGATGTTTGAAATAAAACATCCATGTTCTAATAATGCAGTAGAATATGAAGCTTTGATTGCTGGTCTCGAAATTTTAGTTTCAATGAATTCGAGGAATGTGCATATTAGAGGAGATTCTCAGTTAGTTATAAAACAAATAACTAAAGAGTATAAATGTTTAGATCCAAAATTGGCTAAGTATTTGGTTCAAGCCAATAAACTTCTGGAAATGTTTGCTGAAGTTAAAATTGGACATATTCCAAGGGGTCAAAATTTCGAAGCTAATGAACTGGCTCAAATAGCTTCAGGTTATAGAATTTCAATTGGAACTCTAAGAAAAATTAGTGATATTCGAAAAAGACTTCCAATGAAAGAATTCGAGGTTCACAATATAAATCTTTTAGATCAAAATGACTGGAGAAAAGAGATTGTGAATCTTATACAAAATCCTTCCCCTTCTAACAACAAACACTTGAAATATAAAGTTCTGAATTACTGTATTCTAGATGAAGAACTTTACAAAAAAGCAGTTGATGGGAATTTACTTAGATGCTTAGGATAAACTGAAGCATACTTGGCTTTAGTCAAAGTGCATGAAGGAGCATTTGGAGCCCATCAACAGGAAAGAAAATGGAATGGATTTTGAAAAGAAAACTATTCTATTGGCCTTTGATAGCCAAAGATTGTCATAGTTTTGCTAAGTCTTGCGAGGAATGTCAAAAGCATGGAAATGTACAACAAGTTCTAGCAAGTGAGCTACATTCGATAATAAACCCTTGGCCTTCTAGAGGATGGGCTATGGATTTAATTGGAATTATACATCCAGCTTCTTCGAAGAACCATAAGTTTATTTTGGTTGGAGTTGATTATTTTACTAAATGGGTAGAAGCAATTCCCTTAAGAGAAGTTTCTCCGCAAGATATCATTCGTTTTATTGAAGAAAATATCATATTTCGATTTGGCTTACTAGAAACGATTACTACAGATCAAGGAACATTTTTTGCTGGGTGAAAAATGGTTAAGTTTTCTGAATCAAAGGGAATAAAGTTACTTTCCTCTAAACCTTATTATGCACAAGCCAGTGGACAAGTTGAAGTGTAACATCCCAAAATTTAATAATCTAGAATTGTAATTAAAGTATTTATAATTTATTTTAATATAAGTAATTAATAAGATTAATAATAAGGTTAGTATAATTTTTATAATAATAACAGTAACTATTAATAAAATAGTATTAATGATATAATAGTGATCCGATTATATAGATAGTAAGAGGGAGATATAAGATTTGATTTTAGAAGATATAATAATTGTTACTAATATAACAAGATAATAATAATATTATTAATAGATAAATCATAGTATTAAGGTTACAATTAAACCTGTTTATCATAAATATAACAATATTAAGGATTTGTAATGATAATCTTAAAATCATTATTTCTATTAGTATTCTTATTATTATTATTATTATTATTATTATTATTAGTATTAATTTATTAAGTAGGGAAAGAAAAGAAAGAGGATTAGGGTTAGGAAGAGGAAAAAGAGAGAAAGGGAAAGAAAGAAGAGGGGGTGGCGGTCGTGAGAAGAAGAAAGAAAGGAGAAGGATGGTGCGACCAAGCAGTGGCGGCGAAGCTGCGCAACGGCGCGGAGGTGCAGCGGCCATCCTTGGCCGCGGAGATGACGAGGTGGTGGTGTGGCGATGGCGGAAACGCAGCGGCCTGTGAGGGGAACAACGCTTCTGTGCCAGCGTTTTGGCGAGACCGTGAACGGTGGTGGCTGTACGGCGATAGCGAACGGTGGCCGCGGCGCGGCCAGGCTGCTGGTGGGTCGCAAGCTTCCATTGATCGGACTGCCAGTGACGGCAGCCGAAGGGGGATGAACGGTGATGCAGCGGCTGGCTAGGGTGAAAGGCAGCAGGGTCTGCACAATGGTGGCTGCTAAACGAGGAAGATGATGGTGGCTGCGAGACGTGGCGGACTCCGGTGGTTGGACTCTGTGTTCGTTCGCCGGAGAAGAGGGCCTTCATGCGGCAGAGGTTGTCGCGGATCTGTTCAGGTGAGCGAAACTCACACACTCTCACAACATTTTGTATGCGTTCCAATCATGATACCCACTCTTCTATTCCTTTTCCTTTAGTATTTGGTTGTTGATTTAATTTTTGGATTGATTCTCTTGATGTTTTCGTTACGCTTTAATATGATTTTGTTGTATGAAGATGTATGATTATAGGTTAGAATTTAATATAAAATATGCTTTCAAGGTTGCTAAATGAGAACGTAATTTCAGATTGACATTCTTGAGGTGATATGATTATCATAATAATATTTAGATCTATTATGAGACATGTGCTATTTGTGATGTTTGAGCAATTGCATAAAGGCCTTTGGCCCCAGTTAATTGGAAAATGAATTTGAGCTTCGGCTCCCAGTTTAAAATGATTTTGAGCTTCGGCCCCCAGTTTTGAATGAATCTGGCTTCGGCCCCAGTAAAAAAAATGGCTTCGGCCCCAATTCACCTTAATTAATCAAGATTAGACTTCGGTCCCCAACTAATTGGACTTCGGTCCCCAGTTAAAACACGGGTTTCGGCCCCCAGTTAATTGACGGTATTATGCCCAAGGAAGACGTTCCTTGTAGTCTGAGCTCAGGTCTAGCCCCAGATAGTGATAAGACCCCGTCTGCCGGGTAATGCAGTCATGCATTCATGTATAGCACATTTACTTGAGATTGTGGCATTAGACATGTGATATGCTTGTGTTTAGTTAATTTGAGAATAGAAGAAGTGTTCATGTGCATTAGAATGAATTAATTGTGGTTTGTTGAATGATATGTTGCATGTCATATGTTTGCCTCCCCACACTGCTTGCTGCATGATTTGTTCACTGAGATTATTATCTCACCCTACGTTACGAGGATATATTCTAGTTATGCATGTTAATCAGATCTTGTATTAGAGGAAGATGGAGCTGTTGGAGTGGACTCACCCACTCCCAGTGGTCAAGAAGTATAGTTGTTTATTTTTGTATTGATAGTTTAATTATGTAATTATATAAAGATGTATTGGAGATTAGATTTTGAAATATGATGTAGTAGTCTTTAGTTTGGCCATGGAGGCCTATTGTTATTGAATTGGATTAGTGATTGTGATATTATGAACTGTACTGGTGATTTTGCTGGTTTTCAGGTGATTCTAAAAATTTGGAAATGTCCAGTTTTCAGGGGAAACTCTGCCGGATTTTCGGTAGGAGTTTATGAACCTTAACACTCTAAAGTGTTGGTTCGTTCCCATATTTCAAAATCAGAAATTGACTTTGAGAAATGTGATGTATGAAGTATGTGGTAGTCTAAGTAAGCGTTGGATTGCTTAGGCATCGTTGTATTATGTGTGCCGATATCGAAAATGGCGCGAAATAATTTCAGAAATTCGGGAATAGTGTTTCCAACGAATATTATTCTTGGATTTAGAAATTAGGACGTTACATGAAGCAGCAAATAAAACCATTATTGCTTTAATTAAAAGACATATTGGGCAACATCCAAGAAATTGGCATGAAACCTTGAATCAAGTTCTTTGGACTTATAGAAATTCTCCTAGAGAAGCAACTCGAACAACCCCTTATAAATTGGTATATGGTCACGATGCTATATTACCAGTAGAAGTGAACTTACAATCAATAAGGGTTCAAAGACAGTTCGAATTACCTTCTCAAGATTATTGGAATTTGATGTTTGATGAATTAAATGAACTTGATGAAGAGAGATTACTTGCTCTTGAAAATATCATTAGACAAAAAGAGCAAATTTCCCGTTGTTATAATCGAAGGGTTAAGAAAAAAGGTTTTCAATTAGGTGATTATGTTTGGAAGTTAATTTTACCAGTTGATAAAAAATCTAAGAGATTTGGTAAGTGGTCACCTAATTGGGAGGGACCTTTCAAGATTGAAAAGGTTTTTTCGAACAATGCGTACTCAATTCGAGAATTACTTGGTGAATTACGCATAATGTCAATAAACGGTAAATACTTAAAGGAATATAAGCCAAATTTGCAAGAACTGAAGATTGTACATAGAGGAAAATAAATTGTTCAAAGGACAATCAAATTTGAGCCCATGCTCAACAAATAAATTAGAAAATTACATCACAAAAATTCGAAAAAGAGGTAGAAGCAACTAAAAAGGAGAATCATTCTTCATCTTTGCGAAGTCATGCATTAGGTCTTCATATTGGATTTTCAAACTGTAGTCAAATTTCTCAAAGTTACTGATGTCTTTGGACACATCTATAGCATTTCTTGAAATCCCTTTAACAGAATTAAGAATTTCAGTTCGAGAAGACCTCTACCTCGAAATAGTGGCTTCCAAATCACTCTTTTGTGACTTCACTTTTGTGGCATCCTCCTGAAGTTTTCGAATTGCTGCCTCAATTCGAAGATTCTCCTTTTCAAGATCTTCAACCTTGGATAAATTTTGCTTGATAGATTGCTCGTATTTCTGAACTTTGACTTTGCTATCTTGGAGTTTATCCATCAGCTCAGCCTTATCACCTTTCTGAATGCTCAACCTCGAAGTAGTCTCCTCGATTTGGCCAAGAGTGTTGAGAGCATTCTGAAATAAGTCTGAGAAACCCTTAATCCATTTTTGTTGAGATTTAGAAAACTCTTTAAATCTTTTGTCAAAAAGGGCTAAGTAACATAGAATCTCTTCCTTGTAATGGGCATCCTTAGGGATTGTTTTCAGCATGTGTTTCTCGAAAATCAGTTTCTTGAAATTCTGAAGCACCGTTTCAACAGAGTCTTCTTCGTTCAAAGGATTTTAAACAGTTGCTTCAGAATGTGCTGAGGATAATGAGACTTCACCAGAGAGGACTTCCAAGACTAAGAAAGGATTTTCATCCAGGCTTTTGAGACAATCATCTAAGTCTGTTGCATTATATACAGGAATAGACCTAGATGAATCCCTCGAAAAACCTGGAGCTTGTTCAGGAGTCCTAGATTCTGTTTGAGTGCAGGAAGCCTCTTTAACTAGAGGTTTTTCTTTGCCTTGAGGAGTAGGTTGAGGAGAAGGCATAGGATTGTCTTCTTCCATGGGAGAATCTTCTCTATTTGGATCAGAAGGGGATTGTACTTCTTCTTCTTCCTTCTCTTCTTATTCTTCGTTACTTTCTTCAATATTTTCCATGGCTTGATCTTTCGAAAGTAATTTCTTCGAAGAAGTGGCCTAAAGTGGACTTTCAATAGTCTTTTCTTCCTGAATCACACTCTCAGTTTGAGAGCTAAAAGAGATGTTTATCTTAAAACAAAGGAATTTAAAAGTTAGATAAACATGAACAAGAAGTATTTTTCTACAAAAGAAAAGAGAGTAAAAATTACTTGTTCCACAATTCCACTTGGGATTGAGTTTTTATGGGCCTTAACTTTAAATCATTCGCCAACTCTCTGAGTTTACATGAAGGCAATGTACTTCGTATTAGAAGAAGAAATTAAAGCTAAAAAGAAAAGCATAAAATTAAGAAATAAAAACTTATAGCTCTAATGGTCTTCCCAGGGGGCATGACAAAAAGAATGTTCTTAGACTTTGGAATTTTCTTGGCCTTTTGAAGAACCTTAGCTCTCGAAGATATAATTTGTTTTTCAGAAGAGGTGTCCTAATAGGAAAGTAAAAATAAGTAAACATCAACAGGAACCTCAAATTCATGAGATTTCAAATTCAAAGGAGAATTCGTATCTACCTTCGAACTAGATTCTTCTTTGGACCCAGAAGATTGATTCTTCTTCTTTTTCTCCTGTGTTGCTGTCTTCAAAGAACTCTTTGAATCATCTGCTTCATCTTTTCTACCACCAGAAGCAGAAGGTCTGTTGTCAGAAGGTTCGTCATTCTTTTCGACCTTTGCAGACTTAGTCCTTTTTGGGGATTTAGAATAAGCAACCTAAAAGAGAATAATAAGTATTACACAAGTTCGAAAAAGACTGAAAGAAATTTCGAAATTGAATGCTTGTACTTACGGGAGGTTTCTTTGAAGAAGATGGAGTCTTCCTTTTCTTGGTCTTTTTCTCAGTTTTTTCTTCATCACTGTCCCAGTTCTCTTTATTAGTTTCCTCAGAAAGTTTGGACTCTTGAGCTAAAAGAGAAATAAGAATATTAAGTGGGAATTCGTGATGAAAGATAGAACTAAAGAAATAATATACTCTTACCTTGGACCATGAAGTCCTTGGCAAGAATTTTCGCATGTTCTATATCCACGTGAGGTATAAAAGGATAATTATCCAAAATGTACTTTGTTAAGGTAACTCTTTTTGAAAGAGGTTTGGCATCATTAAAAAGAAGTTCAAGAGTTACAGGACTAGTCCACTCAGGATAATGTAAACTCTTCGCCAAACCAAATCTTGCAGTTGGTAAAGATGGAAATTTAGGACAATATTTTTCGAAAATAGTTTTACCTTTGGGATTTATAATCTTGAAATTCCGTTTGTTCGAAGAAATATTTTCTTTTAAAGAAAGAGCTGCTTTAGAAATAATTCTAGAAATTTTATCAGGATTATAGAACACGTGAAAATATTTCTCGAAAGCTTCAATTTCTTTGACATGCGTACCTTTTGGTTTCCTTGTTGATTTCTGCGTATAAGCAATATCTTTTGTTAGTCTTGTAAAGCAGGTGGTTTCAACAACTTGAATAGCATTATAATAATGTGACCACCATTCCTCGAAAGACAATGTGCAGTAATAAGAAAGCTCGAAAGGGACTGGGCATAAAGACAAAGGTTTTTCAGCCTTTGTATTTTGTAAGTCATTAAAGCCTTCTTCGCTATTCACCATGTCTTCTATCAGGATTTGGGATTTGGAAGTATAGCAAGGTGTTGGTCAAAATTGTCTTACCCCAAATTGACGAGCTACCAATTGAGGTTGGTGCTGGAAGACTTTAAAATCTTTTAATTGGAAGCCACAGTAGATAAGGTCATAAGATAAGAATTGCTTCCAAATTTCCAAACTTTCAGCTTGTGCACCTGGAGTGTCACAAGGGAACTTTCGAGTAAACCATTCTGGTCCTCGAGTTCTCGAAGAGAAGGGTGCAAGTTGAGGAGTATGTTTTGTGATTTTAAGGAAAGAGGAGAAATAAGACTTAAAAGACTCTAAACGATTTTTCTTGGAAGATGGAGTAAGAAAAGAAAGTCTGAAACCTTCAATAGAATTGGGAAGTTTAGAATCAGATGGTTCAGAACTTTCAAATTTGTCTTCGAAAATGGCATTTAGCCAAAGTTGAAGAAACCAGAAAGGGCCACAAAGATTTCGAACTGGTTCTTTTACTTTTAGAGCAAAAATGGCCTCATAAAGCATGTCATAGACATTGGCCAAGAGACATCTACTTAAATCCATTCGAATACCCTTGGCTAACATTTGAGCAAGGGGAAGATAGGATTTTGGAACTTGGTTGGATCAAGAACAGAAAACAAAAGCAGAAAGCCAAACCATAAGAAAGGCAATATGTTCTTTCTCAGTAACTTTTCCAGATTTGGCATTTAACTGGATGAAATGGGTATAAGTTAATTTATCCCAATAAGGCTCAACATGAGGTTCGAGAACTTTCATGAAAGGAAGAATAAGTTAACCTTCAGGTCGAAGGTCAGTGATGGTAGCCACATCAAACAGAGTGGGAGTGAGCATGCCATAAGGAAAATGAAAAGAATTAGTAGTTCTCTCCCAGAAAAGAAATGAGGAAAGAATGAGATTGGGGTCAAGGCTAAGATCATGTTTACTAAATTGAATCAGATCAAAGATACCCAATTGCTTCCACAATGAACCCATGATACCTTCAATCCTATTCAACCACATGATATAAGAATCTTTTCGAGAAGGTGGAGTTGCTCGAAAAATGTCAGAAATGTTTCCGAGATGGTCAATTCGAATTTTAGACTTGAAAGCATGAATTTTTTCTTCTTTGTAACTAGGAAAGAATTCATCATAAGGAGTAAGAGAAGAAACTGGAGAATATGGACCTAAGAAAGCAAAGTTCTTTTTCCTGATGGAATAAGGAATGAGTACCTGGGAATTCCAGATAGCAATTTTTTCTTCAACATCATCAGGTTCAGGGACGTAGACAGTATCGTCCTGAGCTAAGAGGTCACCTTTTGTAATAGCCAATGGAATAGTCTCAACAGCTTCAGAAGCCATTAATGGAGTTTTGAGAAGCTCTTGGAAGAAAAAAGAGAGTAGTTGAACAGTGGCAAGAAGCTGGAAATTCAACTAAGAAAGCAAAATTTTAATCTTTGCAATGATTAAATGATGAAAATATACTTTAAAAATGCAAAAGATTGATTAAAAGGTAAAAAGATTATACCTTGAGAAGATGAACGATGACGTTCACGCAGAGAAAGTGAGAGAGCTTGAGGTTGAAGATGAAGAGGCAAAGGTAAAAAGTGAATACATGCTTTGATTTGGCTATTTATAAAGGAAAGAGTAACATTGCCATGATTAGAGGGAAGTTAAAAAGTAATCATGATTGCACATTTCTTGGAACATGAGTTAAATAGCCTAGAAACATGGGAAAGACAGTTATTTTGATAAAGTAACTGAAATATAAATTTAAATTGGAAAATGAAAAGTTCATCTAAAAGATATTTTGATTTTCCCTCTTAATTTTGAATAACTGTTACAGGAATACCAAAGGTTGTTCCAAAAATATCTCTTTCTGCAAATAAAAAGATTGATTCTTGAAAGAGAATATTTTTTTTTTTGGGGGGGGGGCATCTGTTGGGATTAGAATTTTGGATATTTCGAATTCAACAAGTTGTGAATGTTTTTAGTTTTTGAATTCACCGGAGAGGTTAAATATTGCCTTTTTCGAGTTTTTGTTAAATGAGTTTGATAACTTTGAAAGTTCTTGATTAAAGTTAATGTAAAGAGAACTTTAGAAACTCGAAAAGAAGATAAAGGTGAATTCGAGAAATATGGTATTTCTAGTATTCAGAAAAGTGAATGATAGTTCTTTTATTCATAATCCAAATTCGAAATACAGGTTCGAAGACAATGGAAATACATATTAGAAAGGAAACTATCCTAATAACTCCATACTTTAGAAAGGAAACTATCCTAAGCTAAAATGAGTACTTGACTCATGTCTTCTGGGCCTCTTCCTCTTCTTCTTCCCCCACAGGCTTTGATTGAGCCAAAGCAAAAAGAATGTATTGTTGGTTTGATCGAACAACCTTGGTGTACTTGGGGAACTAACAAACAAATTCATTTATTTCTAAATGAATTAATAATTGGCTACTACGTTCAACCCAAAAGAAAACCTTCAAAAAGAAAGGTTGAAAAAGCCTATAGCTTTGGCCACTTCGTCAATCCTATCAAAAATGAAATCATTCCAAATTGGATTGTACGCAGTAGCCAAAGGAATATACCTCTTCATATTTTTTGAAGGATTTAGATAAGAAGAAGGGAAATGAGAAGGTTTTTTGAAGAGAAACCCAAATGAATTCCTATTTATAGGAATTAAGAGGGTTAAGGTTCTTAAATGAGCCAATTTCAACATCCAATGAGAAGAACCCTCATAATGAGGTTGAATGGACGGTGGACGGTGGTCTTCATGACCATTAACTCAACCAAATGAAGCTTGACACGTGGCAGGTGAAAGAGGATGAACAAGTCTCAAAATTTAAAAAGACTTAGTGGATTCAAGTATCAATAAAAGCTAAGTGTTAAAAGAAGAAGATTCGAAATCCTGGAAGAAGATTTCGAGATTCTGGAAGAAGTTTTCGAGAATATGAAGTCAGAATTCTAGGAAGAATATTTCGAGAAATGGAACAGTAAAATCTCAAAATGAACAAAGAGCAGAAACTCGAAAAAACAGAATGTGTGAAGACTTGGTAGATTTCTGAATCTGAAAGTTATTTTTCGAGGAAACTGAAGACAGAAGAAAATAGTTACTGGAAGTTACAGAAGTTTGTTGATCAAGGACAGGTGGAAAAATTTCAGTGAAAGCATTTGAAAAAGTTCAAAGAAGAAAGGTAGTTTTCTGGTTAGCAGAAAACATGGCAAGCATGCAGGCTGCCAACACATAGGGCTAGATGATGTGTCAATTGTACATTAGTTAGCCGTTACAATTAGAAATCTATAAATAGGTGAACTTTCTATGTAATAAAGGTTGGCAAATCATTATCCTCAAACTCTGAAATACCTTACACGTCCAAACTCACAGCGACAAATAGGTTAAAAGGAGCAACAGTATGTGATGAACCCATCCACATTTCAATTTATGCAAATTGTTCTTACAATTCAATTCTTTTCTCTTTATTTACTTTCTGCAATTTACTCTCTGCAATTTACATTCTGCAATTTACATTTTACACATTTTTCTTTCTTTCTTTCAAATTCTATGTTTTCTATTTCTTTGAAACTTTGATTTTCAAGAATCCAATTTAGAACTTTGTTTGATAGAATTCTGAATCAAGTAGTTCTAAACTTTTTGAAAGATAAGTTATTTGATAAAATTCTGAATCAATTAACTCTAGTTCTTTCATTTCTAGAAGTCAAATTCTGGAAAAATCAAGTTTTTCTTACTAATTCTACAAATCAGAAACACCATAAATCTATTTTTTAAAACGAGTCCCGTAAGAGGATCTAATTCTAATCCCCAGATTGTTCCTAGAATCAAAGTGATAAAAGATAATTTTCGAATTTAGATTTTATCACCACAAACAAGGGGTCTCTGCAACATTCCTTAATTGAATCAAACTTGCTTCAGACGCTAATGATGCATTAAAGTCTTGAGCAGACAACCTCTGACTTCAGTCAAATGCTACAATGTAGGTCTTCAGCAGATAATCTTTATTTTATGTAACAGAACTTCAGAAGGATGGATGTAATTCAGCGGGTCTTTGTTCTTCAAAGAGTTCCTCGTATCAGCAGGTTCAACTTCGGAGAGTTGGAATATATCAGAGGGTTACTCTTCATAAAGATTGCTGAAACATTTAAGCACACTTCCTTCAAGTGAGATTGTTCTTATAAAATAATCCTTTAAACCAAATTTGTTATCCATTAAAACTTAGGATCTGTGAGACTTTAAACATTATTAATTTTCTTAATAATATTTTGAGACTCAACAGGACATGCACACTGACCATTGAAACTATAGCCAGAAAAATTACCATAGGTCGGGAAATCATTAATCATGCCAAACAACAACGCCCTCAACTGAAAAGATTCTTCTTTGTACCCATCATAGACAACATCATTTATTTGCGTTTCATACAAAGTCGGGGTGGTAGATTATAGATCATCAATAACACTGGCCATGTGCTATGGGTACTACTTTAGACACCATGCGAGTTCATTCCATTTGTGGATAATGCAATTCGAAGATTTCTTGCTTCCTCCCCAAAAAAGGGATACTCGTCATCTATCTTCCTCCACTGCGAAGAATCTATTGGATGCCTCAACATGCCATCCTTGACCTATTCATTTGCATGCCATGTTAAGTGATTTGCATTTTCGCACTACGATACATCCTTCGAAACCTTGGAATTATCGGAAAGTACCAAACCACCTTTGCTTGTATTGACTCTTTCTTATACTGAACCATTGCATTTAGGACACACACATAATGTTGCATTCTCATTTCTAAATAAAATTCAATCATTAAGATAAGCATGTATCTTCTCATGGCTCATCCCAATAGAATGTAACATCTTCTTTGCCTCATATGTTCGGTTAGGAAGCACATTGTCCTCTGGTAACATTTCCTTCAACAATGCGAGTAACTATGTGAAACTCTTGTCAGACCATCCATTTGTAGCTTTCAAATTATACAACTTCAACATCTCAGACAACCTTGTGTGCTTAGAGAAACCCTTGTACAATGGTTTTTCAGCATCACTAACTAGGGTATTAAACATTTAAGGACAATCTCTGAGGTCCTCTCCAACCACATTTCGAATCTCTTCAATTCTGTCATAATCCCCCCATCTGGTCTCACATTCATCATCACTAGGTTGTACATTTAATTTCTCTCATATACCACTACCTTCAACTCTAGTCTCACCATTCTATGACACCCTAATTCTAACCTAAACTAATCGTATTATTTAAGAAAAATCACAGATTTTTTACACAAAGAATATTTGTCATAGTATTAAGTTCGTGGACGACTAACTTATTCTACTTGTGTCACATTGTAAAATAGCAAACAGAACAAAAATACATATCATATAACTAGAAAATAAAGTACGCAACGTATTTTGGATTACACTCATCCTAAATAGTAAGTCCTAACGGTTAAAGAAAGTGAATGCCATATAATTAGTCAGTTCAATAACTTCATTCCCCAACACAAAAGACATGAACCATCAGTTATACGCCACCGCAACCCTCCAACTAAGAATCCTCATTGTCCTCCTCTTGGTCCTCCTCGTCATTAGTCAACCATCTGTTCTGACTATTATGACCGGGTTGGACCAGTTAACCTGTGAGAGGTGTCATCCATGATAGATGTGCAGAACGAGACGACGAAAGTAAACTCTATCGTAGTTGCCTTGGCGGTTGACCTCTTGTGCTGGTTGCGAGCGCACAAATTGAGGTGGGGGAATGTCATCACGATGTTCATAACCTGCTGGAAATAAAAAAGTGAGATGTAAAGGAATACGAAAATACAAGGGTCTTGCGATGCCAGTTGGATCGGGCCAGTAAAATAGATAAGTGACCCGACCCATGTAAGTCAACTCACGAAACTCTTCATCATAGTCCGAGACTCCCCTGAGACCCCAAATTGTCGTCACCCTGGCAAAGATCGACGTGATCCGCATCTACTAACAATTACAGTAAAATAACAGACACAAGAAACAAAGGAGGTGAGAAAAAATATAATAACTCATACTGGCAAAAAAAGAAATAAAATCAGAGTAACTATCTACACATTAGTAATTTCATAAGAGCAGTCACAATCATTAAACAATTACAATCATCAAACAATCATAATCAGAAATAATAACAGTCATGAGTTGTTTATCAGTTATATTTACGTATCTCAAGAACTCACTCAACCATGTGCAACCATCAATGTTATGATATTAGACTAGATGCAACTTAACTTAACCTCAACTATAGTGTGATGCAATGCATGTGGGTCCCTCGGTGCATCCTGAAGTCATCTAGACTTCCACACCACAATATCCTTTTCTTTTTTTTTTCAGAGGGAGGATCAAGAGTATAATGACCTTCTAGCTAGGTATGGCAACGGGGCGGGTCGGGAGTAGGTTTTTCTATCCCCGTCCCCTCCCCCGTAAAATTTGGGGCAAGTTCGAGTTCAGGTTTAATGAGAGCAGGTATGAAATTATGAAACCTGACTCATTCCCCACGGGTCCCCGTTGGGTTCGAGGAAACCTGCGGAGATTTCACCTTCTCTATTTTTCATTTTTTCTTTATTTTTTATAATTTAAATACATGTTTGTAAATAAGTCATATATATCTAATATATTTTAATTCTAACAATATATAAATATAGACATTGATAATCCTAAACTAGTAAGAAACTTAAGAATTATATTGTATTTTAAGAAAATATATAAGTTTACCTTTAATATTTAACTATGGTGCATTTTACGGTACAAGAGTTTAAAATTTTTGTAGCGGTACATTAGAATATGACCTACACGTGTACAAAGATATCTGTCATTTATTTGTTTCATCCTTGGTCCTTCAATTCCTTATTTTTTTTCATAACACTCCTATGTGAACAATTTAGGATTTTCATAATAGTGAACAATTCTTCATTCCTGTTTCTTCAGGTACGACTTTTATTTGATTCACGCCCTTTGCTTTCTCTTAATCTGAATTAATGTGCATTTGGATTTTGTGATTGTATTTAGATTTTTAATCTTATAATAATCTGTAGTGGTAGTAGTTGATTTCGTAGTTCTGTTTGAAAGGGAAAAATTGAAGGATTTTCTGTTTCATTTTGGACGATTTTTGTTTGTTATTGTAACCGAACCGCCAATGAGGTCTGCGATAACCACAATGAAGCGGCGTTGCAACCGCATTAATGAGGACAATTTGAAACCTTGAATTTTACATGATTAAAAGTCGGAAAAATTTAGGATTTCGTTTTATTGTTTCTTGTTTGTTCATTTGAAGGGCTGCATGAACGATAATCTGTGTTCTTAGATGTCTTCAATAAGTTTTATTTTTCTTCTCTTTTATTGTTTGTTGTGGATTTCTTTTAAAAAAAAAATTTTCATTTGAAGACTTTCATAAGCAAGAATTGACTTGTAAGAGATAAACAGAATCAAGCCTGTGGCCAACACAGTCCACCATCTATAGGTGAACACATAACACGAACAAAGCAGTGGCTAATGCCTCACCACTTTTTGGATTTCCTTGTAAATATAACATTTATGGAGGACCAACGCAACAATATCAGACAAATTTCCTAACACCCGGTGCACGGTCTTCAATCCTAACAGTTGGATTAAATATATATTAAATCAACGACCCACGTGACTCTTGTACCGATACATCTTTTTTTTTTAGTTATGTACCATTAACTTCACAATTTAACTATTAGTATAATTAAAGTTATTTAATTATTATATCGTGGCGGGTTCGAGTTTGGGTTCAGGTTCTTACACCCCTAAACCCATCCCTGTCCCCGTTAAAGCTGGGGCGGGTTTGGGGTCAGGTTTTACTTAAACCCAGTCAAAGCGGGGTTTCCCCTCAAAGTTAAGGCGGGGGCGTGTTGTACCCGTGTGTTCGAATTTGATTGTCATGCCTACTTCTGGCTAGATTTTTATCCAGTACTCAACCATCTAGGTCATCCATGCTAGCTATCGACACTACTGGCGCTTGGCACACCTCTCACACTTATCTTGATAACAATCAGAGCTTGTCAGGGTACCCGACCAAATGAGAACATCCAGGCCAGGGGCGCAATCCGTGCCACTAGTAACATTCTCTACCAGTAGTCATCATCCTCAAGGCCAAGTGAGTGAACCCCCAGGGTCAAACACAACCAGCCTTTACTCATCTCGTAAGGTACCTCTTTTACTCCACTCTATCCATTAATATTATGCATATGGTCCATTTCACAATTCATTAGACTTATCACTTAAGTCATCTACATCTCATCATCTCATTACAACTCAATCCACCTAGGATAGTTCAACATACATCCACCAACAGTTTGCTGGTCTACACCAATAATCTACCACCACTCAGGTGATTAAAATAATATTTTATTGTAAAACCAATATTTTAATAAAATCAACTATAATTGTATTTTTTTCCAAATACTAAGCTTTCTTGAAATCATTTTCTCTTCTCAAGTTTCATTTAACCTGAAAGAAAGTTTCAATAAATAATACAGTCAAGTACTCTATGTATGTATTGATTAAAATAATAGTAATAGATTTCTTGAATTTGTTTCTCATAGTTCCAAACCTAAAAAATTTAAACCAAGCTTCAAAATCATTTAGGAATACTTAGTCCTTCTTTTCTATAATACTGCTATTTAGGTTTCTGTTTCATTCCTTAAGTCTTTTACTACATGTAAGTAAATTAAACCAATTCCTATCCTTTTTAAACTATATGTCCAAACCATATACTCATGTATTCAAGCATCCATTTCAAATTTAAAAGTAAAAACATCATGGTTTATGTGTTATCAAGCATACCAAATAATTTCAAAGCCTATCATACTCATATTCATCATTCCATTATGCAAATAATATTTAGAACATTATACCTAAATAATTTTCAAAATAACCGAACCATATATGAACATATAACATTTTCAAATCATCAAATATCACAACCAAACTTTTACCTAAGTTATAGCATGCATAGATCAAGCCAAGTCCACAAAGAAATAAATTTTCCAACCATGACTATTTGTATAAGTAGTTTGGCCGAACCAAAATCAAAACTAACTACACCATGTAGTTGTTTGATTTTAACGCAACAAAGCACACAAAAGAGGAGTCAAGAAATCTCCATCTTAGTTTCATCTCTTTTTCCGCTAAGAGTTAGAATTTTTCTTCTCACTCCTTAGCAAGTTTTCCCCTTGTGATTGTGATGAAGGTGTTGTTGAGGAAATAGGAATCAAGTCACCAACCCTAGAGTGACAAGAAGTGCAAAAACCTTCATCAAAGTGAAACCATTAAATCCTTTCATGGTGACACTATGAAGATGCACCATGAAAGCTTAGAAAAATCAAGAAGAACAATGATGTAGGTGGAGTTTACATACGATTTTCTTAAAGGAAAATGAAGAGATGAAGATGATTCCTTGAGTCTGGAAGGTTGTATGAAAGCTTGATCAAGTGTTTGAAGGGTTTATGTGGTAAGGATGGTGATCTTCTTCCTTAACTTGGTGAGAAAGGTGAAATAGGAAATGAATAAGTTGATGGAGAAAATGGGAGATGAGAAACTTGGCCATACAAGATTTATAGCAAGGAAAAAATGAGTAAACTAGCACTTTCAGCCTTGACTTTTACAGCGTCTTGAAGTTTCATCCCTGATTTTTCTAAAATAGAACTTTAGCCCCTAACTTTATTAAAAAACATGCACTTTAGCACTTTAGTCCCTAAAGTGCATGTTTTTTAAATAAAGTTTGGGACTAAAGTGAATGTATGGGTTGCAACTGCAAGTCGCTGTAAAACATTGAAAAAGTCGAGGACGAAAGTGCAAGTTTACTCAAGGAAAAATGATTATTTTACGAAGCCATGATCTTAGGGTTGTGATACCACATCAAATGGATGACCAAGATTGCTTGCTTTTTGAAAAGGTAAAAAGTGAAAAGTGACTTTTTCTCTTACTCATGGAAGCTTTAAGTAAAATAATCATATTTAGCCATAATTAGTCATAAGTGGCCGAATTTTGAGTGTGAGGATGGATAAGGGTAGTTTAGTCATTTAGAAAAATAACCAAGGGCATTTTAGTCATTTCACCTATTAAAATATTATAAAAAATCCAAAAAAAATTTTTTACCTCTTAAATATGTTTTCTATCTTAGATTCACTAATTTAATATTATTATCTCATTTTTGTAGTTAAGAACTCAATTTTCCCTATAGAACACCCTCCATGTGCATTTTGGTCATTATTCCTTGAATGCCTCAGAAAAATCCTAATAAATCCAAAAAATTATAAAACCAAAGAATATCATCTTCTTTGACGTTAAATCCTTAGGAATCAGAGTGTGAAAAAAGCGGGTGTTACACATGCCATGTCCAACATGTGTAACTTCAATCAATAACGTAACAGATTAGATGGATATGTAACTCTTCTTCACTTAGTCGTTTAGCATAGCAACATTTCAAACCGGGACACGCAATTTTACTAGGGTCTGTTGCATGGTCAACAACAAACTTAATGAACATTTTCACTCGCTCCTCATACTCATTTGACAAACAGTTTGAAAACATCAATGGTTGATCCATATTTTATCAATATATTAATAAATCAATTACATTTAGCTTGTAAAGGAACATATTGTTTAAATGCAATGACAAACTACATACTTGACACCAAAATCATTCTAAATACACAAGGTGAGATTCCTATCCTATCCAGTTTTTTCAAATTCGTATCATATTACTGTATGACTATTGTTCTTGGTCCAAGAAAATTTTGTCCGCATTTCCCCTTGTTTCTCCAAGCACACGATATAACCTATGAGGTATAATTCACATAGGTTATGTATGTACTCAGAGAGCAAGAGGAAATACGTACCGAAATCAATCATAGAGCAAGAATTAAGTCATACATGAATATATTTAATGTAAATTTACAAATCTAATCTGTCCAACCATGAACAATTTAAGAAAAAATTGTATATTATGTCAACCATAATATACAATTTCTTCTTAAACAGGAAACTAAGGTAAATGCACATGCAAAGAACCTAATATAAATTTTAAATAGAAAGTGTCAAGGAATAGCTGGAAATAGTATAAAATTTTAGGAAGATGCAGAGTCCCAAAGCTAGCTTTACCTATCACTTGTT
Organism: Sesbania bispinosa; assembly: GCA_026901365.1. Classification (NCBI taxonomy): domain Eukaryota; kingdom Viridiplantae; phylum Streptophyta; class Magnoliopsida; order Fabales; family Fabaceae; genus Sesbania; species Sesbania bispinosa. The sequence continues at coordinate 1,351,678 of QLOH01000046.1, read as the reverse complement.
TCTTGGAAATAGTAATGTAACATTACAATACTAATTAATAAACAAATTTGAAATATTATATTGTAATGAAATTATTCACTACAAGAAAACTGGACATTAGACGCGAATAGTTAATGATGGTCGTAGGCCGACACAAATAGTGACCACCAGACCGTCGCAAAGCCGAAACTACAGGCTTTTATATTTTAATTTGATTTAGCAATTAGTCAGAAAATGAGTGACGATCAAGCCGTCGCTAGCTTCGATGAATGTAACGACGACCACGTCGTCGCTAAGCTGAAAATAGTGATTTGCGACGGCCTTTCTTTAGATCTGCGTCGGCTTGTTCGACGCTAATTGAAATTTGAAGATAGCGACGTTTTAGTCGTCGCTACGGCCAACGCTAAATTTAAAATTTATGCACGAGCATAATTTCAAAAATAATTTATAGTGACGTCCTTGTTTGACAGTAGCGTTGGCCTGACCATTGCTACGTAAATATAAAATTAGCGACGGCCTCGTCGTCACTCTTTGGAAACATTCATGAGACTGACTTCCCCATTCTTCTTCCCTTTCTTCTCTCCTCTGTCGCGCCTGCCACACCCTCCACTGTCCCTCAAGCTCTCTTTCTCCTTCAACCACTCCCTCTCCCTAAACTTTTCAATCTCACCGATTATTTTTGCGAGACAACCGATTTTTTGGTGAAAGGGGAGGAAGACGATGGCCAACCACCTTGGGAGGACATTGCCGGCTATCAAGCTCCGTCGTGGGCATCCAAATGGTACTTTGTTCACCCCTATGTGTGATGAAACTAATGAATTTTACATTTCTCTGTGTATTGTATGAATTATTTGTTAGTGGAGAGCTGAGATTAATAGGTGAGACCCTATGAAGGGTGTTGGTTGTGTGTTGATAATATATAATTGTGCATGTGTTTGTGTTGTGATATGTGAAACTATTATGCTTAAATTATATAATTGTTTAATTATAGACAAATGGATCGTAGATGGATGTATAATAGGATTGATTCTTCTAGGAGATTGAGTCATGAGTTTATTGATGGGGTTTCAAAATTTGTTAACAATGCTATGGAACAACCTTCGTTTATGTTTGAAGGAGGGATTAGGTGTCCATGTTTGAATTGTAATTGTGAGAAGATTCTGAGACCACCATTAGTTAGAGCTCATTTGTTGAAGTCTGGATTTAAAATAAACTATTGGGTATGCACAGAACACGGAGAAGAACGGTCTAATAATGTTGACTTGGGGGATGATGATAATAATAGTGTTGAATATGAGTTTTGAACCTCAGTTTGCCTTAGTGACTTATATGGTGTATGACATATTTAGGCCTATACATGGTGAAACACTTGATAATGATGGAGCAACTTAAACTATGTTATCAATAGCTGTGAGGCTATTAGCAGCTAGAACTAACTGGAATGTTACTGAAAAGTGTTTGGATTATTTTATGCAAATGGTAGTCGACGTAGCTCCAAAACCTAACAACATTACAAAAAACTATTATCAAGAAACGAAATTGGTGTCTAAGTTAGGTTTGAAGGCTGAAAAAATTGATTATTGTTGGAATGGGTGTATGTTGTATTACAAGGATGATAAACATTTAACTGAATGCAAGTTTTGTAATGCTCCGAGGTTTGTTCCTCGTAAGGGTTGGATGAAGAGGATGTTCTATTTGCCAATTATTCCAAGGTTGTAGCGATTGTATGCGTCATTAGAGTCTGCTGCACAAATGCGACGGCATCATGAGAACAAAAATGATTCTGGTTTATTGCATCATCTATCGAACGGAGAAGCATGGAAACACTTTGATAATGTGTATCCTAATTTTGCAAATGAGCCAAGAAATGTAAGATTGAGGTTATGTTCTGATGGGCTTACACCTTATATTCAAGCTTCGACTTCACCATATTCACGTTGGCCTGTAATTGTTACACCATATAATCTCCCCCTCAAAAATGTGCATGACTAGGGTAGAAGGCTCAATATGTTCATTCTACTTACTCCAGGAAACAACTTATTTTTGTTCGCACTATTTTCAGAATATAAGTTTGTTGTCAAACACTAGATTGAGGAATGATCCTCAAACTGGAGTTCAATGCGGCAATTCCATATTGTTAATGTTGAACAAGTTAGGACGCCCTGCGGGAATGTCTAGTGATCACCGGTTAAGTGACGATGAATGAAAATCGGCTCATGTACATGTACTAATCAACTGCAATGAAATTAAACCATACCTTGAGTAAGTGGAAATGATTTTATTATTTTTAGTGTTTATGGTTTAGGAATGAATGAGTTATTAACTATTTGTTCCATTTCAACTTATTCTTACAATTTCACTCGATTGATGATCGAGATTTTTCTGCTCGAATACATGCATACTTTCCAACATGGTTTAGGAACTATGTGTGTTTTATCATCCACTTTTCTTGTATGCGTTACTCAATAATAAGAATTCAATTAATCTTAAATGGTTCTTATGATTAGGTTCGTGATGAGCGAAATGGAGTGACCAACAATGAAGTTAAATCATTAGCTTGGGGACCCAACTCGAAAGCAAAATCATGGAGTACATACCTTGTTAATGGATACAAATTTTAGACAAAGGAATGGTGTGAGGGTAAAAAGACCATAAATTGTGGGGTGCGTGTAAAAGGACTTATCGATGGCGGAGAAGATGACTTTTACGGCATCATCCACCATATTTATGAATTAGAGTATCTTGGTTTAAGTAACATGATTTCTCTTTTCTGTTGTGAATGATTTGATCCAACTAGAAATAGTGGCATGAGAGTTCAACCCAATACAACATCGTAGAAGTAAAGAAGAGTAGAAGGTATGATCGGTATGATCCATTCATTATTGCACAAAAAGCAAGACAAGTGTATTATGTCCCTTATCTAGAATTATGTAAAGACTTAGGAGGTTGGATTGTGGCAATTACAACAAAACCAATGGGTCATGTTAAAGTTGATGAGGTTGAGAATGAAGTGTCTTATCAGGCTGATGGCAATTCAACTGTTTTACCAGTTGTAGACATTGAACAATTGTCAGGCTTAGCTGAGAATCGATATGAACCAATAATTTGGCCTATCCCTGAATCAATGGTTGAAGATGATGAATCTGAGAATGAAGACATCCCATCAAATGAGGATGAGGAAGATGGGTGGGATAACAATAAAGATGAAGAGGATGATGAAGATCAAGAAGACTAAAATGATATATAATTATATTAATACTAATGTGTATTTCTTTTTAGAACTTTAATATGTAGAATCCAAATTAACAATAATCTTATTTTATGTTCACCACGTTTTTTATATCATTTTAATTCACAAAATATTTTTTTTTTTTAAAAAAATAAAATCCAATTATTAGCGACGGCCAGGCCGTCACTAATATATCCGACCCTATACTGAAATAGACTTTGCGACGGTTTAGCCGTCGCTAAGTTTTTCGACGGCAACAGTCGTCGCTACAGAGTGTCGGTTGGCGACGGCCTACAACGACGCTATGTTTTGACGACCATGGAGCTAGTGTCGGCTATTTGCGACGACCAAGCCATCGCTACCCAGCGTCGGCCGTAAAATGTTGTCGCTACTGCATTAACGACGAGTGTTTTAGCGACGACGTACGTGTTGGCGATCCTAGGCCATCCCTAAATATGAAATAGCGATGGTTTAACAGTTAATTAGTTATGTCAACATATACACATAGGACAAATATTTTACGTATGTTGTATTTTAGAAATTTCGGTAGAATCTCCCCTATTTCTTTAGCTTTCCAAATTTATAAAACGTATTTTAATATCTAAAACAGCAACCAGAAGTCAAGCTCAATCCAAATATATCACTTCTAGAAAAACTTGATTTCACGACAGAAATTAGAGATGGAAATAATTCCACCTCTAACAAATATAGAATTAGAGACGACTTTCATTTTTTATAGATGAAATATATATTTTATAAATTAGAGACGAAATTTTGAGATGGAATATAATCGTCTCAGAGAAAATCGTCTCTATATAATTAAATTAATATTCATAAAAGTTAAAAATATGTTAGAGACGAAATTTAGAAATAGAAACATGTCATCTCAAAATAATTCGTCTCTAATTTATTTTTTTTTTAATTTTTTAAGCTAAAAATTTAAAAGTACTTAGAGACAAACATATTCCATCTCTATTAACTAAAATGTATTTGTGGTTAAAATCTCGTTCCCCGTCTAATCCCTATTGGGAGAAGAGCTCGGTCATCGAGGGTTTTTTAGAACAGTTTGGCGCCCACCGTGGGACGACGGTAAAATGTCTCCCCGATCACAAGAATTGTAACATCCCAATAATAAAACATCAACTACATATAAAAGGTTTGTAGGGTGATGGTCCTTAAGGGAAGTATTAAGAAAATGGTAAGAAATGATAGGAGGGAAGTTTACAGTGGAAAAACCTAAGGAATCAAGTATCAGCATTCTCGCTCAAGCGATAATGAATTTGCTTGAGCAAATTATGCAGCAAAATGGGAAAACTGGTTTCTGATATTCTCGCTTGGGCGAGATTGGTCTCGCTCAAGCGAGAAACAGGGGAACTTTGGGGTGCTCTCTGGACAATTTTCGCTTAAGCGAGAATCTTCTAGAGAGGAGGATACTCTCTGGAGTATTCTCGCTCAAGCGAGAATGGGCTCGCTTGAGCGAGAATACGCGTATAGCTTTAAAATCATTAATTAGGGCACCAACCCATTAATTCCTTTCTTCTTCTTTTTCCCTTTTAGAGAGAGAGTGTGTTTGTGTGTGTGATTCTAGAGAGAGGAAGTTGCCCTTGGAGCTTGGAGAAGTCCCTCATTACTCTAGTTCATCTACCAATCCGTGGATTCACCCTCGTCATCCCCCTCTTTCTCTCATTTTCACTACCCTCAAGGTGAGTGTGGTCACCCACTCACTTCCATTTTGCATGCCCTACTGTATGATCCCTATTCCTATTTTCCTTTGCTTAGTTACTTGATTGTGAATGTTATTGGTTGATTCTTTGGGTTGTCTTGATTGCTTGAATGGTATATGTAAATGCCCTTAGACCCTAGGTCATGCTTAGTGTTTTAGGTTGTATATCTCTATGAACTAGTCATTGTACAAATAATGTCATTTATACTCATTGAAAATATATCTTCAAGCATTTATAGGCCAATTTCCATCACAAAAAATGTCACAAGGTCTTCGGACCATTACAGGGTCTTCGGACCATTACAGGGTCTTCGGACCATCATAGGCCTTCAGGAAATCATGTTTAAGCAAGAACGAGGTAACCACATCGACCTCTCGGCCAAGAGGAAGATGGGGTCCTCAAGTTAAAATGAAAATAAGCATTGTCTCCTGATTGATAATTAAACTTAATCATAGGCAGCCCTGGACGACGGTCCTTGGTCACACGGCTGAGCGCTCAATTACAGCCAAAAATAGAGAAAAGACCCCGGGTGTCGGGTAAAAACACGCCACTATCATGTTCTACTTGCCTTTATGTATCTATGCTCTTGATGTAATTATGTATGATGATGAGTGTTGCATTACATCTGCTTGATTCCCTACACTGCATGATTTTACTACACTCACTGTGACGTTTGTGACACCCTTCTACCCCAAATAATAATACAATTATCAAGTTAAATTATCAGGAAAATTACAGTCAACGTCGAGGTAAAAAGGTTCACAAATCCTCTTTTAAATACTCTTTCCAAGTCCAAAGTTGTCTCCATAAAAGAATAAAACTAAGGTTTTCAAGAAACTAAATTTTCAACATAGTAAAGACATAACTTGGCCATGTAAGACCCTTAGAAATAATTTTCCAAATCTTTGAACAACAAATAAAAGGAACTAAACTCCTAATTACTAAGCCCCGATGTCACACATATCAGAGCGAGACCCTGTCCCTTCAAAATTCAGCACTTTGAGTGCCCTCTTCATCACCTAAGAAAACCACAGAGAGTGTACAGCGAGGAATGGAATACAAACATATACATGCAGTACAGAAGGCTACCCTTATTCCCATCCATCACCATACACAACATCATTTATCTCAATCCACACTTTTTACATTCCACACATTAGGTTCACACAATTATAGTTTCACACTTCTCACACAATCATAAATGATGAGTATGCTCATGCACAATACCTCTTCCCAAGAGTCATGATTTGGAACTCCGCACAATGGGCGCACCTCATCAATTCCCTTAGTTGTTACCAATGATGACCCTACTGTTAAATGCCCTCTTGGCCGATAGGTTGCACCCCCTCTATGGGCCCGTGCAAAGACACCTGCTCCTTCCCACTGTAACCCACCTCTTATAGGCTTGGTGAGTCGCATTGTAAAACACTCCCTCTTGGAGTCATGCATCGAATGTCTCCCATCATGGTCTCCACCTTGCTCGTCGCCCTCTCTTTGGGCTAGGGTATTTTTAGCCACGTCTGGCTACTCATGTGTCTCATACATCATATGCTAATGCTCAATGCATCAACGTCATTTCACATATTTCTCATGCAATCTCCTTTACTCTAATCACTCCACATCACATCACGAATATTATAAACATAGAATATTCACATGGAATAATCACTCAATAATATATCATGCCACAATTAAGGCACATTGTACACCCGATTCAATCAATCAATTCCACAAACGATTCACACTTTAAATAAATACCATCATATAAGTAAATGATCACCACATCACATAAACAATACTTCATAACATAGTTAATGCACTCTATACATCCAATTTAATCTCATCAATTCCATAAAACAATTCATATATTAAATAAACATCCATCTCAATATCACGTTTTTAAGGAAAGCTATCTGAAATTTAAAAGGAATCTGTTGAAATTGTATTTAAAAGTTGATTCGCGTGTGATAAGTGTAAAATTAGCGTTATTTTCATATAGTTTTTATTACACTTATCAAGGTTAAAATAGTAATTTATGCCCCAAAATATCCCTTTTTATTAATATTTATAATAATTGTATTTATTTGATACAAATTTGAATCTGATGCTATTTTAAATAGAAATTTGCTATTTTATGCAAAATTATAGCAGATTTGGGACAAGAGTGGAAAAAGCATCAGAATGGAGGATATTGTAGATTCAGAAAATAAATAAATAAAAGAAAATCGGAGAATCCTGCAAAGAATCTTTTCAATTCAAATCCAAGGCAGATAAATACAATAATAATTCGGATAAAAGGGATAAAGGAAAACCAGATGAGATCAGAAAGGAATCAAGAGGTTAGATCCACAAATTAAGGAAGTTGTTGCGAGTCACACGCTCCACATGCGCTTAGCGCGCGTGGAGCGCAAGCAGATTGCGCTAAGCCCACATGAAGCGCGTGTCCTGATTAATGAAGTCGCGCACAGGTGACGTCAATTAATGAAAGGGAAGCTCCTGATTAGTCAAGCTTCACAACAGTGACGTCAATTAATGAAAATGCAGCCTCTGATTGGATTAAACACTCACCAGTGACGTCACAACCTGATCCCTTTAAGGTTTTCCAACTCTATAAATAGAGCCCTTTGCAAAGGTCATAGACACGGTCCTCGGGACCATAAACACTGATACGGAGAGAGAGTAGTATAGGATTGAGAAAGGTGACAGATTTCTCAGTAGTTAGTAATGGCTACCATGAGTAGCTAAACTCTCTAGTAGGATTTGATGTAGTAGATTCGATCCCCTTGTGTATAAGAATTCTCTTTTCTATTTATTTATGTTCTATGCTTGTAATCTATCGGTATCTTTATGTTGTGTGTAATGCATCAACTCCGCGCGTGCGCCGGGATGGTAGGCTAGTGCTCTGGATACAAAAAGTGGAACTCCGGCTAGTATCAGAGGTAGGTGAGCATGGAGCTGTTCATGAAGCTTATTCTCGGATTGCTAAAGGTACTCAGTTTAATTATATCGTAGCATAAGGATTGTATTCTAACGATCAGAGGTTCAGTGAGTGACACATCCCTCCGTAGGTGCCTTATGTGAAAGTATGGTTAAATCGATAGCGCTGATTGCAAAACACCGGGAATGTTCGGGGTCGCCAAATGCCACTTTGAATGCCTGTAGAGAATAGCTTTTGGCGTTTAATTATGATATTATAGGGGAATTTGCGGGTACGATAATTACCAGGCATGCCTTATAATTATTGTAATTAAACAATGCTAAGGTAATTACAAGTACGATCATAAATAAGGGAAAAGGAGTTCAAGTACACAAGGGGGGAGATGAAACGAAATCAAATCCTAGTCCTAAATACTATTATCTCGTGTTATTTTTGTTTATTTTATTATTCCATAAAATCAACCTTTTTGCGAAAACGTTTTATTGAAAATACAATTATTATAACTCTACAAGTTAAAACCGCTCCCTGTGGATACGATAACTCACTTACTCTAAAACTATTGGACTACTGGTAAACTTGCCAGGAAATCCATCAGCGTGCTGCGCTTCACTTGCGCACGCTCCACCCTGCGCTCAGCGCAGGTGGAGCGTAAGTGTCGCAGAACGCGACTGCTCCTGCGTTTTTTCCCCTTTTCAACCCTCTTCTTCAATCCCTACTCAATTCTTTAAGTTCCTAACTTGTTTAGACTCGTTTTTACCGATTAAAATCACTGAAATGATCAATTATTCCTATGGATTACCATTAAATCGACAATCGATCAATTATGAAATCTCACCCCCAAATCCTAATTTGACTCCTTTTCGACAATCTCACTCACAATTCTTAAATTCATCAAAACATAATGATATACATCAAACCAAACAAATTCCAAACATACAGCACATGATTCACAAATCAGATTTCAGAATTAGAAATTCTAGAGGGACTTATGGTTGCCCTCACTACCCAAGCACTCCAGTATACACATATAGTCGCACCCCTTCCCCCCGTACCTTAGAGATGACGATCAAAGATAAGGCAGGATTTTTCCGACGATTCTACACTTTTGCACCTCTCCCTTGTAGAGTCGTTTTTCTCTTCCCTAGAGTTGGTTATCTGACGTTTTGAAGAAGGCTAGAGAGAAATAGTTAACACCCTATTTAAATATCTAACTGGGTTGGGCCTACTCCGACCCACCCGTCTCCCTTTTTAATTAAATAATACTTTTTCTGAAACATAATAATATAATAATATTATTATTATTTCTACATAAATCTTATAGTATTTTATTTATTCATTTATTTTAGAAATTATTAGGATGTTACAGAATCCTTATCCATCTACACTCAACTTCAAATCTTATAATTAAACCTTATCCTAAATTTGTTATTAATCCTTGTCTTTAATCATTGTGATCTCATTATTCCTATTTTAATATCCAATCCTAAATTAAAATACTAAAGCATATCTCTCTCATAAGATTATCATTATTAATCTTGATATTATTATATTAATATAATAATTACTATATTTACAATAATTAATTTTAATTGCAATCTTAATAATCTGACGTCTCTCCTAATATTTATAATATTATATTATTATTATATCATAAATACAGTTCTATTAATATTTACTATTATTATTATAAAACTTCTATTTTTACAACTAACGTCATCAGAATAATTATACGTATTTTAATTATAATTCTATATTTTTAAATTTTGGGATGTTACAATGTTGTCTCACCCCACGATGTGGGATTTACATTCAGATGTGCAGGGTAACCGTCCAGCTGCTTGATGATGAAGTTGGAGTTGTAGTTGGGTGTTTAGCCCCCAACTTTCTTTTGAGTTTTTAGATTATTTTGTATAGGCATTGGTGTTATTCTTTTGATGGGATAGGGTTATACATGTGAGCCCCTTCGGGATGCCTTTACATTTCTAGAACATATGTACCTCCATGTCCCATATGCCTATTTACTTGATGTATATATTATGTGTCCGTATGGGCAACAATGATTTTATTATATGTATATTGGATTTCCGCTTAAGTAAGTGTCGAAATTACCTAAGCATTGTTATGTTTTGTATGTCGATATTACAAATGAGCAAAATAATTTCACGAATTCGGGAATAGTACTTCCAACATACATTATTTTCAAATTTAGAAATTAATACGCACAAGAATCATGATGTAGTTTCCTCCTATTACTAAAGTTTTTACTCCTCCGCCGCTGTGCTAGGCGTGCAACCCAACAGGCTCACATATGATCATTGGTCGTCGAGATCTACCTTTTATGATGAGCAGTTGAAGCGGATGGATTTGGCCGGAGCGAGATTGGCATCAGGGTCTGTTATCATTATCGCCCCAATGAACCAGGAAGACCGTTGCTGATCAACTCAAAGCCAAGTAGTAGTTTTTGCGGTGCCTGGATTGCTTAACAAAACAGAGGAAGAATGACGTACAATTTTCTCTCCTCAATAATTTCAGATTCTCAGACTAAAGGGCACCGGGTAAGATTCTTACTTTGTGTAAGATTTTCAAATTTGATCCAAAATCAAATTCAAATATATTATTTGTTATTAATTGTGCTTTGAAATGCTTCGTTGTTTTTCAAATTTTTAGTTTCATTCCCGCACTTTAATGTCAAAAACGCTGTGAAAGAATTAAATGAGGGTGGTAGGCAATAGTCCCCTCTAACCCGCCGCCGCCGGACTCTCACAATCTCAAATTCAATGATCAACTATCTGTTCAAATAATATTGTATTTTTAAGTATTTGCAAATAATGTTATGTTATCACATGGAGTAGTCTGTATATACTAACCAGAATGTGTTAAAAACTTGAGTTTTGGAAATTGGATTTGAAACAACCGGCCAGAGAAAGAAATATTTGATTTGATGTTTTAAAAGTTAGAATTGGTCAATAAAATATCATTATTTATTTAATTATTATAGTATTTCATTTGTATGCATAATTTTTTTTAAAAGTAAAAATTTATAAAATGCAGTCATAAATAGGTTAGACAGGGAATATTGTAACACCTTAAATTTCTAACTCAGAATATAGTTTGTTGGAAACCAAATTCCTAACTTAGAGTTTAAGGCATTCGATTCAGATATCAACTAATTCCATAAATCATTAATTATCCAACGAGAAATTAACAATACAGGAACAAAACTCAAAAGATTATAAGGTAATCATCATATAAACATTCCTGTACATCAGAACATTTAAAATTTCAAAAGGGATCACTAATGTAACTCCCATACTACTATCATAAATACATATATACATATACACATCAGCTAATACATCAACTCAAAGCATTAAGGAATAATAGTTCCTTCGTTCTTGCACTTCACTTCCCGGACTGAGAGTCTTGTAAAGGGGGGTACCTGCTCAACTAAATAAATCCACATAACGCGTGGTGAGATAAAATCTCAGTGAATACAAATCATATGCATGTATGCAGGGAACAGAAGTTCATGTCAAGACATAAGTCATACAAATTCAAAGCATTCAATAATTGACTAATATGCAAGTATGATGCACTCACTGCTGTGCCCAGTAGGCATGTTCTTATCTTTTTCTAGAGTTAGAACTGAGCTCAGACTACAGGGAATATCTTCCCCGAGGATGAATCCCACCCAAACTGGACCGAAGTCATGTTTTCAATACAATTAATCATTTCTTTTACTCACAGCGCGATGGTCGGCTTGAATTACTTTAATTAACATAATCATAATAGTATGGCAATACAAGAATTCATATATAATCAATATAAACATTTTCGCTAGTTTCGACATTTTCGAGAGTTTCGACCCTACGCATATTAATCACTTTCTATCCTCGATTTAAACTCTAATTCAACAAATACTACTCTAATCTAGTTACAATAACACAATTACTATCCAAGAACTCTAATTAGAAAAGGGAGGTTAAGAATTGGGGGCATGCACAATAGAATTTTCAAGAGAAAATCACAATTAGTGAGTTGTACTCAATTAGACTAGGAAGTGAAGGAAGAAGAACGGATCCAACGTGTAACACCCTAAATTTCAAGAGTCAGAATTCGATCCGTTGGAAACCAAATTCAAGACTTAGAATTTAAGTTGCTTCATTGTGAATATCGACCTGTTCTATAAATTATCAAAACTTCCAACATATTCTGATAATTTAACCAAACATTAACTTAAATCTTCTAAGCATGATTAGAGTTTAACTATCCGAGTAAATATATTACAAGTCCTGTATACATGTAAATCCCAAATATAACATACTACAAGTTTCCAAACATAACTTGGAAATATGTACACACATGCATAATTCGTTTACAACCCAAGTCACCACTCCTGCAACCAAACAAGTCACTTCCGAGGCTGAGCATCCCGAGGGGAAGGAACTTGAGCGTCTAAAATAAACCACATATCGCGTGGTGAGATAAAAATCTCAGTGAATAAAACTCAATGCATGGGTGCAGGGAACAGATATCTATGATAATTATATCTAATTATACGTAATCATTTCCTTGCACATACAAAATCCATATGCATCATGATATACTAAATGCTTTGCCCAAAGACCATGATCAGTTCACATTATAGAGTTAGACCCGAGCTCGGACTACAGGGGATATCTCCCCAGGGGACGAATCCCACTCTCCCATAATTGACCGAAGTCCTTAATCTTTAAAACATAATTGAATAGGGGAATCATTTCGACATTCCGATAGTTTCGAACCTTTCGATAGTCTCAAAAGTCTCGAAACTAAAGAACATCGAAAATCAATTCAATCTATCCGATTAAAAACATCTCCATATATTCAAAATCAAACACAAACACAATCAATCCATCAATATTCAATAAAATCAGAGAAAGGGAGAGGGAGAGGTAGGGAACATGCTTTGAGACCAATTCTACCTACTCAATCAAGTGAGGATTACTCACCAAAGTTAGAAATTCAAGCAAAGAAGTGAAGAAGAGATGAATACAAGCTTCAATCCTTGATTCCACGATGATCCGCCACTTTCTCTCTCTAGAATTCCTCTCTCTCTCTCTAGGTTTAGGTTTTCTCCCTTAAATGTTTCTGAAATTCTCTGCTGGTATATATATTTTTCTGCTCAATATGGTAATCGATTTCTCACGGCTAAAATACACTTACGAACCCCTTCTGGAAAACTGGTAATCGATTACAATACTTGGTAATCGATTACCAAAAATTCAGCTCTCGGGTAATCG